>JANKKI010000106.1:0-2400000 GCA_025175665.1 Cinchona pubescens
AAGCACCAGGTTAAAGTGTCTTGTCATAAAAGTTGAATTGCAACTATATATGCTGCCCATAATTTGATCTTCTTTTTGTAGACTAAAATAAATTAAGGTGACATAAGAAAAAAGAAAATTTGTAAAATTTTAATTTTTTTATAGTTCTTCGATATCAACCACATAATTAGAGAATTGAAAATAAAGTAATCACACAAAATATACAGGAAGATGAAATAATTTTATTAATATTTCAAACAAACAGATTCTCAATAATCTAATGTTCTAAAAATATTTCAACATACATCCAATATATAAAAACTAAACTTGGATACACATCTAGATGTGTATAAGAGACAGGTATAGAAGTATCCTTCCTGTACGACTAACGTGACTCAATACAATTACTAAAAATTAAATGGGAAACTTATAGAGTTAGTTTAATATTTCAACAATGCATATCGTAATTCAATTTCCAAAGTTCTAAAAAAAAAAAAAAAAGAAAAGAAATCTTATCAAAATTAAATAATTCTTGCTATATCACATACAAGATGTGAATAAGAGACAGGTGTAACCTTGGCTAGTCACCAAAAATAATATTGTGACTGTCTCTTATACACATGTCTATTGTATGAAAACACAAGGGGTTGATTCAATTATAGCTTTGAATTCTATTCTAATTTCTATATATCATTCAATAAAAGCCAGTCAAGGTCAAATATTTTGTAGTACCCCACAAAGTCCCCACTACTTTTGGCCTCCATGGTTTGGATTTGGGAATAATTTTGTGACTCTGAATCTTAAATTCTATTAATTGGAAGAAGCCATAGTACTGTCATTATACAAATCTAGATGTGTATAAAATAAGTGTTTTGCTTTGCCATAACATAATAATTGCACCATTATTTTCTCAATTATCGAAAGCTTTTGTAAAATCCTACCATTATTAGTATATATAACTGCTCGATTTATACAGTGCTAGACAGACCACGTGGCCAGATTCCCGGCCGGCAATTGTTTGAGCTTGTAAAGGGTTTTAATAATAATTAGTACTACTTCCATTTCTTTTTAATTGTCCTTTTAACTTTTAAGATTGTCATTAAATAGGTTAAATTTTAGATAAAAGTGATCTTATATGACTAAATTACCTTTTAAACTAGTAATAAATTAAAAGAATTTCAACATTAATTACAAGTTGAGTAATTAATAGAATTGGAAAGAGATAATGATGAAATTTTAAAATAAAACGGGATGATTCCCTCAAACCTCAAGGGGCTATCGAATTTTCCAAGGCTTTAACTTGAGTTCTCACATTCATACTTGAAAGTAACACAAAAAGGAGTAGAAATAGTAGTATTATCTTCAGTAAAGTATGAATGTGAGAACTCAAGTTAAAGCCTTGGAAAATTCGATAGCCCCTTGAGGTTTGAGGGAATCATCCCGTTCTCTTTATTTTAAAAATTTATACAATACAATATTACATGTTTTAAAAATGTATAAGAGACAGCAAATAGTAATATCTGGGGCTGGTACCAAATATAGCGTCCTAAAGCTTTAGCATATATAATATTAGGCCGAATTTATTATCTATGGAAAATTTACTTCCTTGATAATAATTATTGATCTAGTTAATCATACCTTGGATTATAGTTTTGATTTATAAAAGTATCTTTCTAATTAATTAGACTTGTTGATCTTTAGTGGAAATTACGCTATATTTGGTACCAGCCCCAGATATTACTATTTGAGCTCACCTTCATAATAACCGAATTTTCTAATCTTTTGTTTAGCGCAATATATATAAAATTTTCAAAATTAACTTTTAGGAATATAACTTGACAAAAGTGATGGAATTAGAGTTCTTATGAAGTGTAATTATCAGTTGATAGTTTCAAAAACAATTGTCATCTACAGTTCTGATCAAACTTTACAAAGATAGGGTGCAAACTCCAAATATTCTCGAAACAAATTGCAAAACAATCTTTATGTTACATGTACTTACATGAGATGTACATAAACGAATTTAAAATGATAATCCACAAAACAGTGATCTCCACGTTTAATGAAGACTCAAATGATAAAGTAATTCGAAAAATATAAAATTAAAAATGTACTTCAAATGCTAATTTTCAACCCGTAAATCATTTATACTTACCAACAAAAAAAAAACACCTGATTAACATGAGAAAAATCTTTATTACAACTACTTTGATATTACTCCCTCCGTATCAATTTATTTATAGCTTTAAACGACTTTTCTTATATCAAATTATCTGGCATTTAGAAAATCAAGAAAGTATTAAATGGTTCTTTTTTTTTAAAATTATCCTTTGTATCATATTAATAGAAGTAGAATTATTTAGTTGGGTTAGAATATACCCCTTTATATTAATAAAAAATGTGTAATAAACTAAAAAAGTTGTGTCAAACCGTGAATATCATCACCACCCATTAATTAATAGTTTTTAATCACTTATATCATTATAAAACGACAATTAAAATAAAACAGAAACGTAATTAAATGGTTAAGAAAATTTATGACCGAAATGTATTTACATCGCACCTACCAATCTTCCACTAAGATTCAATAAATGTTAGCATATGCAGAAAACTGGATGCATGTATTTAGCCATTGACACAGAAAAAAGAATTTTTTTCCTGGTGTAATATGTGGCTGATGTGTCTCTTATACACATCTAGATGTGTATATGACACCAAAGAGATCGATGATCATTGCTATAGACTAATTATACCACGATTGGAGAGAGCATGCATGTGCATTGTACTAATTACTTGAGTTTAATTAAACTAAACACAATATATATGATAGAACAAGCAAGACTTTTTTGGAAAAACATGTCAACGTGATATATGTAAAGAGATGACTCTTTAACAATCTTTCTTAATTTTCCACAATAACCACAAGAAATCTTATACAGGAAGGATACTTCTATACTTCTATTGAAAGAACTATTTCATTAATTTTAAAGATTTAAACGGTATAAAAATTTAAATCGCATAATCTTATATTATACAAGTTTTTAGAATATAAGAAAATGGTTATTTAAAGAAATTGTAAAACTTTTTTTTATATACTATTAGTTAAGTAAACTATATCAGTTAATTATGTGAACTTAAAATATTTTCAAGAAATATTTGGCAAGTTCGACTTTATAATTAATATTGCAGTGCATGTTATGCTGCATATATATATTTTTTAATGTGCTCATTTTTTTAAAAAAAAATAAAAAATAAATCTATTACAGACCTTTTAGCTCTTGTTCACTCCATTTTAATCTTTGTGGCAAGTGTCAATAGAATACTAATATTTTTGGTGACTAGCCAAGGTTACACCGCTTCGAGTACTTGTACTCCAACTTTAATACTTTGGGAAAATGCAAAATATGAATGATGATATTTTAACGGTGAAATTTTTTGATATTGTTTAGCATAATATCTATTAAAAAATAATTTACAAAATTATATATTTAGAATCAGTCGTCAAAACCAATCCGTATAGCAAAAAACATAGAGATGCATTTCGGCCTAATCATATCGCAAGATTGGGCCATTATATATCTTCAATTGACAACTTACAACACCGGTATTTTCGGGCAAGATCTAGCTATGGTGGACTGAGCCTGTATAGTGTCTCAGTCCAATGGAGAATGTGCTACTTTTTTGGGCTACCTTCTGTTAATAAACTAGTTCTCTTTTGAGCTCAATCGAGCTAGTTATTTTTTCCACTTCTTTTCTAGATTATACTAGGCCCAAAGCCTCCAAAAATAAATTAAAACATGACAAAAAGTCCTGACTAAGAAAATATAACGTAGAAGTTACGAGTTAGAACTCTTAAAAGGGTTTTATTGGAAAAAGTGAATTGAGAAGTTAACTGTTTTAAAAGAATATCATGTCCGTAACACAGGAAAATTTGAGTTTTACAACGTTACTAGTAGTCCTTGAGTTTAGACAGTACAATAGAAGACGAAACTCGTGCTAATTTGGCTATATTAGATTCTTACTATTCCCATTTTCCATTTTCCTTAAATAGTTAAATGTTTTGTAAAATCAATGTAACTTTGTAATTGGTAACTTAAAGAAATTTTTTTAATGGTAATCCAGGAAGAAATTAACCAGCTAGTTTAGTAGTTAGTTAATGAGTCCAGATTAAAAGATCCCAAAAGTCTCCTAAAAGCCACACATTGTAGGTTTTGTAGCGTGAAGACGTAGTCAAATTCCAATGGATAGAACTCACACTAATTACTTTGTTAGGAAAATACATGTCTAACAAAAGATAGATAGTACTTAAAAATGTGTTTAAGTTTCACACTATCTTTAAAGTGATATTTGCCCTCATTATTATGGTAAGGTGTTGACAAATCACTCATCGGATTAATTCTAAATAGTAAAAAATATACAGATACTAATTTCTCTAAATTCTTCCAATAAACTCTTCAGGAGTTAGAGAAAGTAGGAAGAATGAATAATGTATCGTGATGTTCTATTTACTCATATTTCTTAATAAGAATCATGAATAAACATGACTTTCTATAAAGTCATAAACTTTTTATAAAGTTAATTACAATCGTAATAATTAATCAAAAGTCACAACCCAGTCACAACCCAATTAGGAATCATGTTTTTTAGTTAAAATAACAATTATAATTAAATAAAACATAACATTCTTGAAGAGAAACAACTTTATATCCATATTATTATTTGAAAAGTCGCAATTTATCATATATTCATATTATTATTTGAAAAGTCGCAATTTATCATACACTCAATAACTTAGTTTTTCCAAACTAAATATTTCTAACATAATTTGCATCTCCAAACACTAAAAAAAAAAAAGGTTTCGAGGAGGGGGGATGCAAAACAAATCCAAACAACCAGTTTATACATGCTAGTATTGAGTAGTTCTATGTTGCTCAATCCATAGTGCAGAGTGAGCAAATTTACCTATAGATGATCTGAAAGGACACAACAGATTCATGTCTCTTATAGACATTCTAGATGTGTATAAGAAAATATTAGCAATGGGAGGCATATCTTATCAAAACTTATTGTATAAGAGACAGGTAAAACATTTGATCCTACATTTTACAAATAACTAGATGTGTATAAGAGACAGAT
The DNA here is from genome assembly GCA_025175665.1 of Cinchona pubescens. Lineage (NCBI taxonomy): Eukaryota > Viridiplantae > Streptophyta > Magnoliopsida > Gentianales > Rubiaceae > Cinchona > Cinchona pubescens. The sequence goes on from JANKKI010000106.1 coordinate 5,116, forward strand.
ACTATCCTGTATTTGGTGTGATAAGCATTTCTAACAGAACCGGCCAGCAAGCATGCCTCGGCAATCAAGAAGAATACCCTGCTCATTCATAAACCATCAGCATTTGACAAACACACTATTTTAATATGTCTTGTAACAAATTAATAGTCATAATGTAGAATAATATAGTATTTCTAATCGTCGACATATGTACCAGCAAATAATAAACAGAAGAACTGCACAAGCCCTTGAACCTCCAGGTTTGAGAGGATTGCCGAAGCAGAAACATTTACTTGCCAGCATTATGATTGCTTGACTAGCCATGAGGAATAAAAATGCACCAACACCAAAACCAGTTGCTATGTCGGAATCATAGACACAGTAATTGTAGTCTTTCTCATTATCCTGTTTAATTGTGGCCTGCAAAATAATTAAGCACATTCTTGTTGAACACATTAGCAAGAGCCATCCCACAAGTAAACTCCAATTTTTTTCTGAAATTGAAAAAATACTGAGAACATATTTTAGAAACACATCATATATTTACAGAGGTATGACAATCCTTCTCTGTATACACATCTAGATGTGTATAAGTATATGGTATTCGATTCTCATGCTTGATACGGAAAAAAAAGTTTTACAATTTAAAGAGGCTATACATGTATAAGTATGGTGTACCCGTACGTCGCGAATACACAATCTAAAGAAATAAGAAAATATGACCTGGATTTGGTAACAATTATACACTACAATTAACCCAAATTTAGCTATGTAACATTATGCTGCTTGGCGAAATTTCAATCTTTCTGAATATTAGGGACAGAGGAGAGGTCACCTGTCCATGCATACAACTAACAGAAGAAACAAACGATGGTATCAACAGAGAAAATCCAAAGCAAAAATAAACTCCTAATTTCCACTTTATTACTAAAAGTAAAATCAAGAATTGTGAAAGTCATCAAATAAAACCCCGAATTATTCTAATTTAAAAATATATTACACATTCAAGAAATGAACAAAAACAGCATTTTAATTCTTTCTCCGTCAATTCACTCAAAAATAGATACAAAATAAGTAAATTCCTGATTGACAGGTTTTAATTACTATCTTCATAAAAATCAAATTGCAATTAGTCAGGCTTTTTAGCTTTTATTAATCTCGACAATTTGAAAAAATATCAAAATCTGTCTCTTAGTACTTCATCTTTGCTCACCAGCAACAGCCAAACTTAAAAGCAATGAGATCCAATATGAAGATAGTAGTCATTTGCTTTTTGAAGCCATATTGATCCTCAATTAGCCTTCAATTCACAAATTAACTCACAGAAATCAATATTCAATTTCTCAATGAATATGATTATAGTAGACAATAATACTCTGTTTTCTTCTTTCTCTCTCTACATATACAAAACCATTTTGAGTGAAGCAGAAGCAGACAGAGAGTTTTTACCAGAAAAAAATGACAACCCAACAGTTCACACTTCACCAGCAACCCTCTAAAGCTACTACCCACCAAAAAAGTTAACAGCCAAATTCTATTTCTTTTGTTTTTTTTTTCTTTGGGTAAATTTTAGTTGTAAAGTTTTTTCCTATTTCTGGTGTACAAAATATTCAGCACTGTACAAGTGTCTGACATAGATTTCTTCGGTCTGAACGGTTAGTACGGACCGAGTCGTTAATGTAACTGGCGGGGGGTTGATTTTAAGAATATTTATGATGATGCATAATGGGAGTTGGATTTTTTTTTTTTTTTTTTTTCTTTCCTGGGTGGAAAAGATTGAGATCTAAGTATGTAACGGCTCATTATCATAGTGCGGTGGAATTATTTTTATTTTTTTTTGTTCAAACGGTGCGGTGGGTGATATCTTAGTGTAGAAAGTTACGTGAAATGAGGTTGACAACTTAACATATTTATTGTCATAAAGAGCTTTAAATAGAATCGGTATTGATCTCATTACAAAATTTATATACATAGGATGAGGAGGTATACAACGAAAGAAGAGTTGAAGGGATCAAGTCATTTTGAGTTTCTAATGGTTTAAATATACACCGGCAAAAATTAGGTCTATTAAAATATTTTACCTCATCATTTACCAATTAGTGGAGGCAAGAATTGTGTGAAACGTGAAAGATGCACCGCTGTCTCACAATATTAGCGTGTCCACTTCTGAAGCCTATTCCACCATGTCTATCTTTATGGGTCCCACAACTAGGGTGATTAGCGGTTCAGATTAAATGGCATATGGGTGATTAGTGGTTCAGATTAAAAGGCATATCAATTTTTTTTTTTATTTTTAGGGTTGATGGTATTATGCATCCTTCAACTATGTTTAGTGTTTAACACTTCAAACTATTAATTTTTACAATTTGTTATTTCAAAAGTCTAATTTTTAGCACTTTAGTGTGGTCATATGAGATCGGATTAAAATTGATTAATTTGATCCGCCTTTCACCTTTTCCCACGTCAATGTAAATATCTTAGAAAATACACAAATATTGAAATATTTATTTATCATTTAACATTTTAAATTAATCGGAACTATGTTGATTGCATTGAGGTGCTAAAAATCAAAAGTTTAAGGTGTAAATTACAAATCGGTTACATAACGAATAGTTTTCCTGTTGAACTTATGTCAGTCTTTTCATTGACATTGTGGCAGATAGAGCGATTGAATGTTCTTTAATTTCAATAACCTGAGGTCTTTTAAACAATTATGCCTTCAATAAACAATTTTCCTGGGTGCCTAAATGGCAAAATACAAGTTGTGAATGGAGATTCAACTTCAACAAAGAAACTTTCAACGACATTATAGTATTATACAGAGGCTGCCTTATTTTGTATTTATTTCAAAGCTCCTTTTTTTTTGTATAACGCAATTTCTAGTCAACGGTTCTTGACCTTGTGTGGAGAAATTCTTCTTTCTCCATCAAATTATTAAATCAACAACACATTGACAATGTTTAGAGTAAAAATTACACAGTAACAAATTATGCCTTCAATAGTGTTTTCTCTTAATTATTTTGGCACATTTGATTTCAATGCCTGTCTCTTATACACATCTAGATGTGTATAAGAGACAGAGACATATCCGTAGATGTGTATAAGAGACAGATCATACAGAGTGATGAGCAACAGAAGCTTATCCTACAAATCATTTAAATTTAATTTATGGAAAACTTCTGTTGCTACTCACTCTGTATGATTGAAAATGGGTGAGATCTCCTATTTTTAGTTATCTCAACAATTGTCATACCTCTCATCTCTACTATGTATTGAGATAGACCAAGACCACTAGAATTCTAGTGGTCTAGCTTGACATTTTTCTCCTTAATTGTTACCATATTTTGGTGAGAATGCAATGGAATAATAAGAGGAATGAAATATTGGATCGATCTTAAAAAGGAATATGAAGATACAGTTTCTACATTTGATCAAGATTTTGCCTAGGCGTAATGTAAGACATCTGGGATTAGAAAAGCTGTCTCTTATAGGTACTGTACTCTCAACATCACAACACCTTTTCCAATTTGTATGTATCCATTTTTTGTTAATTTCATATTCTTTGACCTCGTCCTCTCTTGTATACAAATCATCATATCCAATTTTATAGTTTATTTAGAAACTCAATTAAACAACAATGGGATTGAAGTTATTTTCTGTAATTCTTGGATTGATAAAAGGCTCGAGATGGAGAAAAGCCTCCAAATGGTATAATATTTTTAATTTGCTTTTTTAATTTTCTTTTCCCATATCATTTTTTTTTTAAAAAATTTGCCTCCATTTATAGTGACTCGAATTCATGACTAATAGGTCCTGTATCATTATTATGCTTCAATTCTTTTATTTATTTATTTATTTATTGGGAGACTTGCATGTGTATAAGAGACAGGGTTTAGGTAGTCTCCCAATAAATAAATAAGATGTGTATAATTGTACAGGATATAAGCTTTAAACTACATTGAAATAGCTATTGTCGATGCAAAAAAAATAATTAGCTTAACGACCCACAGTATACGCCATTCTTAGCATCATGGACTTTTTGCCTTCGGCTTCATGGGCCACGGCCTTCCTAACAAATGTTTTCATAATTGTGAATGTAATCCTCCTCTTATTCCGTAATTACACATTAACCCCATGAGAAATTGTATCCGTACTCTTTTACATTACAAACTTTCAATCTGGTCCTCTTTCAGTCATTTTTAGTACTATTAGATCATTCTAACAATGTCCCGGTTTTGCCACAGCAAGAAGTTAATCAAGAGACTAAGGCAACGTTTAATAATCCAAAAGAACAGGAGAAATGTTATGATGAGGCAGCTCCATGCTGATATTGCTCAACTATTCCACAATGATGTGTATAAGAGACTTTCATCATATCATGTCTTGCATCTTTCTATATCACACAATTCTTGCCTCCACTTCGCCTTAAATAATACTCCTCCATACTATTTATTTTGTCACAATTTGACTTTTAAGGTAAATCAGGTTCTGCAACTTCAGAAGGACCAGGACATGTTATCAGCATATGATCAACTTGAGAAGTTTTGTGATTGTGTTGAAGATAGTCTTGGCAAGACTCATAGTAAAAGGTGAGGTAGTTTTATTTTCATTCTGGGCTATTATTGAGCTATTATTGATAGTTTCACATATCCTGATGCAATAGTTTAACGCAGCAGAAACTTGTCTGTTGAAGTCTGTGAAGCAGTTTCAAGCTTGATATTTGCTGCTTCAAGATGTGGTGAACTGCCAGAGTTGCAGTCAATAGGAAATGTCTTTTTAAAGAACTTCTTGGCCTGGAATTTGAGAGGGCAAATGTTGAGCTTCTGCCTGGGAACACTGTCAACTCTCGGATAAAGCATAACCTGAGTGTAAAATCAATAACAGAAGATGTGAAACCAAACTAATAAATGATATAGCAAGTCTCTTACAAGCACTATTTGGAGCATAAGAGACAGGTAAGCAGGTAATACATGAAGCAAAATTGACCAGGTATTCGAGTTCATGTAGTAAATGTTTTCGTGTATTGCATTGTCTTCTTTACAGATGCAGGTATAAGCACGATTTCTCTGAGAGGATGTCAGTAATGGCCTTAAAGATCAAACTCAGACCAAAAATTTTGAGGAAATGCTGCCTGAGATTGGCAATAAAGATGTTCTTGACAGATGTAAGGACATGGTAACATTTTGGAGTAATTTTCATGAAAATTACTCCAAAATGTTTGCAGGAGTCTAAAGTAGTGAACTGATGCTAGAGGTGTATAAGAGACAGATGCTGATGAAAATGTGATGATCAGTTGATTAAGGCAGATTTAGTAGATGCAAGATATGGTAGATCAGTTGCTGCTGACAGTTCTCAAAATGAAGAAGTCATCAGGGATCAAGTGTGCCAACACATCAGAGATATCGAAGGCTGAATGCTGTCTCAAAGATGGTGAAGAAAATCCCAGATCTCCAATTACCCATGTTCATCCAAAGCTTCCTGACTATGATTATTTGGAATTCCAATTCACAAATCTAAAGAAAGAGTATATGGAGAATAATTAAACCAATGAAGCACTTAATAAGCGGCTGAGGCAGAAAAACGATTTCAAATTGGAAAAGTTTGTGATGATCTCTGCCTTACAGTACTGCATTTGTAGCAAGTCTAGATACTAGAAGCATCTTAAGTCATTCAATGCATTAGTTCACGATACTCTTTGCATGACATCTGAATTTCACTTATTTATCTTAGAAATCACGACAAGTAATACAGGGCAAAATTTTTAACAACATTGGATGGTGGTAGATCATTGTATTATCTCTCTTTCTAGAAGTCTATTATCCTATCCTATATGAATACTTCAGGAATTTTCAAATGCCTCTTGTCTCGCAGCAATTTTCATTAAAAGAGCATTTACAAGAGATTCACAGGAGCACCCTTCTGAACAATGTAGAAAAAGCTTATATCACATGAGACGCTACTTATTAGATCCAGAAGTACACAGAGCATTCTTTATCTCCAATTAACAAACCAGGGGGAGCATACATAAGATAAAGAATGCTACAAGATCCTAATGGCTGCATTTAACACAGAGATACACATCTAGTTCAAATTTATTGGTCTTTGAAACAAAGAATACCTGTTACTCAAATGCATTCCTATAGGAATGGTAAATTACCTGTTTAAATAAAAAACTATTCTTCACATGGCAGCAACACCTGAGGCCTTATTATCTGACATTCTTTATCTGGATGACACATCAATCGGTTGTAGAATAAATTGTTTCACGAATCAAATAAAAGAATCTGGACAAGCACAATCTGATGGGATCAATTCACTGAAGTGCTTCAGTTTTTCCGACCAGTCTCTTGATTAACTTCTTGCTGTGGCAAAACCTTGGAGACTTTAGGAGAGGTTTCCCCATTGTTCCACTTCTTTCGGATGTGATGTTCAGGGCTCACGTCACTTTTTTGTGGAGGGGTTGAGATTTCAGACACAGAAACCATAGGTGAGATGGGAAGTTTTTCACTCACCATACGATCCTCATCAACATGTGAAGTAATGGAAGGTAATGGATGATCAGCCAATTGAGGTCCAGATTCACTGTTATCACAAATTATTCCTACGTCTTTGACCACAGATGCCTTAGGTACTTCCTCAATATCAACTCTCAAGGGTTCTGTTCGAGCAGCATCATCTTCAGCAGGCACTGGCAAGTCTTTAACCCTTCCATTTTTTTCAATCGGAAGAAATACTTGCCAACTCCTTGATGTTTTCTTCATGGATGAAAACCATTTGGGAAAGCTTTTAGCGTACTTTGTTCTTCATTCGGTGATGATGCACTGCTGCCATATGATGACTTTCAGGAGCATCAGAAACAGAAGAATATTGATTGGAATCCTTTGCACCTGTTTTCTTATCTGCATGTTTCACCTTTTCTTGAGTAACCTTCTTGTTCTGAGGTCCACTCTCCTTTGTGGTCGCCTTTTTAGTTTGGCCTAGTTTTGGTTCATTTGATGACCGCATCTCACTTGTCCGAGCAGCTGATAGGCGGTCTATAGTGGAACTCCTGAAAACCGGTTTATGTAACTTCTTTGTCTCCTCAATTGGAGCCTGTGCCTTTGTCTCCCTATTATTTGCGGACAATGTGCCTTTCTTGTTATCCACTGAAGTCATCCTTGACGTTACTGCAGTGGAGCCCTCGGTGGAATTTCTTTCAGCAATTCTCTTTTGACGCTGAATACGTAATTCTTCCCTTTTCTTTCTATTCTCTTCTTCCTGTTAACAATATACAGATACTGAAAATAAGACATGATATAAAAGGAAAAGGGGGCCAATCACATGCACAAATAGATTAACCAGGTAAGGCATTTCATATATAATCAAATTGACCCTTAACACATTTGATGCAAAACTGACCCTTAACATTGAATTAAATCAGCTAAAAGCAACCGAAAAGAGTTATTGAAACTGTGAAATCATAATACAGGAAAATTCGATAAATGAAAAGGTAAAATAGTTTACCTGGATTCTTATTCCAAATAGTGCTTGTACATACACTTACTAATTGTTTACTTGATACCTGGTCAGCTTTGCTCCTCTGAACCATTGTTTTGCTTCTGGAAGGAGTATTCCTGGTTTTCGACACTATCTCCGATTTGCTCCTTCCACCAAAGCGATCCAACTGTGGTTTTGGACTTCAATTGTTTATTTGGCACTTTCCCAGTGGCAGTGTTGGTTGACTTACCATTTTGGAGCTTCTTAACATCAACAGAATCATGTAATTCAACATCAGCCTGTATTTTCACAGCTTCAGCTGTTGAATTGTCGTTATAATCCATTTCGGGATTCCATGAGGCAGTAACTTGCTCAGCTGCTGAATCCCGTCCGAGCAATATGTAGAGATCATCTGGTTCATAATCATTACATGCTTTTATCTTATCTTGCAAATCATCTGGTCTGCTGCAATCGTAGTTTACACCTGATATCTGCTTCCAGAACCATAGTCAGAGTCTTTTGCTCAGAATTGGATAAGCCACCAACTGGCCCAGCTTGAATCATGAACGAGTCATCAACAAGAACATCTTTATTGCTTTCCTTAATCTGCAAAGGGTCAGCATTGTAGGCCGAAGTATCATCACCACTAAGCAAACTGTGGTTCACCCTGCCTTCCAGTCTGGTTTCTTGATATATCTGGCCCATTGCCAACAAACCAGTCCTCTTCTCTTTGACTCTTCATGATGGATGATTCAGTGCCCCAGTCGGATAAAGGAGCTTGGGAGTACATTTCTGAGCCTACAACTCTCTGCGATAATAACAATTCCTCATCTATACCTCTCTTGAGTACAGCACGGATATTTTCTCCAGCTTCAAAACTTGTCATGTTTGCTTTACCCTCATCAGCTACAGACCTTTTATCCAACAGAAAAGCATCTGTTGAAATACCATGACTTCTTTGCACATTCTCTGCTTCTGCATTAAAGGAAGACAACTTTTCTTCCCCCAGGTTCTTGTTGGTATACTCCTGATACTCACCGGTGCTTCGGCTCATGTCAGCTACCCTTGAATCTGCATCTGCATCCTTCATAAGAAGATTCTGGAAAACATCCCAACCCTGACTTCTCTTTTCTCCTTCAGTTTTAGTTGGAGATATATTCTCCATATCCTGATCGGCCGCAACTGTCTGCTTCAATATTGTGTTTCTTAACTTCATCTCGTTTTTTCTTCCTGCCTGATGTTGATTTTTGATGTCTGTCAAATGATCCAAGAGCTTCATCCACTTGCTGTTTAAGGGAATCTGCATCGATAAATTCTTCCTCGTCAGATGAATCATCTCCAGATGTGCTATCTCTTTCTCCACTTCTTTTTGAAGTGATATAGTTTATGTTGCGGATAACAACCTTCCGTGAGGAACTTTTCCCAGACCTCTTTGGCAACTGATCCGAGGAATGCCTTCTTCCAGTACCCTCATGGTCATCTGAATCACTTGCTGAGCTGGAATGATTAGGTTCATTGCTATCACTATGTTTAGATGTACGTTCTCTTCTTCCATTTGAAGCTCTGTCCCTGTTCTTAGAGAAGGATTTATTTTTCCGATTATCATCTGCATGATTACCCAAACAAGAATCTTCAACACTTGAAGGCCATGGAACACTTCCAGGATAATATGACACACCACCTGCATGCCTGGATAAAAGTATCCTTGATATGGGGGAAACTGTTGGAATGCAGGACCTTGAAAATTATTCATGTACTGTGCCCATGGTGGCACTTGAGTTGATTGTGCTGTAGCTACTTTTGGCAAACCATTATCTGCAAAATTCATTCACCAAACACCAGTATCAACCGTCATTGCAAACCTTTACTATGTGGGACAAGTGACTTTGTTTAGAGAAATGGTTATGGTGGTTATGGTGACAAGATAACTAACTTGATTGCTATTCAGTTAATAAAATATAAGAATTTACTGACTAGTATTTTGAACTAAAAGAAAAAGGAAAAATTTTTTTGATTTTGGTTATTTCATTGATTTGTGACAATTTCATTTAACATATCTTACATTTTTTCTGTCACTTCCATACTGTTTGGATACTTTTGCAACAGTACCATTAGATAGTTCTATCCAGTTTGAATAAAGTAGAGTAGATTTTGAAGGATCAAACATAAGGAAAACTACCTAAAATGTATTTCAGCTAGATCAGATCTAACTACTGACAGAAATTTCTAGCCTTTGTCAAACCGGGAGGCACACATTCCATATTTAAACAAATCTGGAAGGAGAAGAAGAATAGGCACGAGAAAACAAAAAGAAAAGAATAGAAAGAAAAGGGAAGAATCTGTCTCTTATACACATCTAGATGTGTATAAGAGACAGGAATTGGTGCAGGTTCAATCAGCCTAGAGTAAATACCAGGCTTTATTATCTAATTTGGTAGAAAAATATGAAACATGGATTCTTAAGTAGTTTAAGGAAATCGCATAATTCAGTCACTTACCAAGTAATTACTACACTTTTAGCATTTTTATGCAAATTGATTATAAGCAAGTACAAGGGAACATGGAGAGTCAACTTTACCTGTATTAGTCTCTAAACTTCCAAGACTTGTGGTTGAATCAGATGCAGGAGCATCTACTTGGCCATTTGCTGGTCTGCTGGAGAGACCATCATTACCTTCACCAGAAATGAGATGATTCCAGATGTTCCCAAGTAAGAAAATTCAGGAGAACAGGCCTGCATTGCTGCCACTTCATCCATCCATATCCCGTCGTCACTCTTTCTCACAGTTCCTGTCTCTTATACACATCTAGATGTGAATAAGAACAAAATATTAACCTTATCACTTATCTTGAATGGGAAGAAGAGAGCGAACTGTGAACTTAATGGCGAAAATATTGTGCTCATATTCAGGCAGAAAGGAGTTCAAGTATCTGGAAAGGAATATATTGCATTTATTACATGGAATATGAAAGGCAAGGTTCAAGATAAGAAATAAAAGGCTGAGAACCATTTTCCTCTTGGTTGAACAAAAAAGACATGTCAAGATGTATCTGCTAAGGTCAGAAAGGAGTCCAGCAAGTTTATTCGAGTACTGGGATATCAAATTTCAGAACATGCTTTGCTAATAATCAAGAGAAGAAAAGGAAAAGACTCATGGCAATGCAGTATGTTTCAGCTAGCTGTGAAAGCAAACTGTAATGTCCAGCTTCCATTGCAATCAGGCATTCACACAAGCATTCTTGTAATGTTACATGGAATATGATTGGAGAGAGAAGCAAAGAGAGAATTAGCCCCTTTAAAATAATAGCCAATGGTTGCTGAAGGAAAGAGTTTAACTACTCCAATAATAATTTCAAATTTTCAGATATGTCTGTAAGGTTCATGCCCAAAACAAGGTATTGCATGGTTTGAGTTCTATTATAAAAACATGACTTGTTCAAAACACGAACTTGATCCACTTCTTAGACTCCACCATAGAATAGGTTTCTACCTTAGACGCTTAGCTCCAAATACATCACTGAATGATATTAAATCATCAATGTAATCCATCTCGAACCCTGCTACCAAAGCACGAGCAAAAGCCATTGCTTGCTCTTTCCTTAGTAAATGTAAAAAGTTTCTAAGGCACGCAAAGGTGAACCCTTGCAATCACCGATAGAAAGCAATTATTGAGAGAGAACATCAAAGGGATATTAACTTGGTTATTAATCAACATGACCAAGTGCTAGAATTTACTTGGAATTTTCTTCTTGTGCTATCTCCGCTTCCATTTGACTCGACCTCTACAAAAGATAAGCATGAAATCAACCAAAATTAAACGTTTCAAAAACATCATAGGAAGTGCGAAAGGTATTTCAAAACATATGGGCAAAATTGAAGTTTACCTTAGCTTGAGCAGCTGAACTTTTAGGATTCCCAGCTGCAACAGATATTTTTCCTGCTGATGACATAAGGATTGTTAAAAAAGCTCAGAGCACGGCATAAATAAACATTTTATGCCTTAAAATTAAAAAAAACAAAAAATTGAAATCTATTTTACAGCACAAAAGCTTCATTATATTTTGACTAGTCCCAAAAAATTCCATGACTTCTTTCATCAGATGGAGCAGGATTAGATCTAAATAGTATTATTAACACATTTCCTACATATTGTGTGACTTCTTCCAAAATTTCATAAATGTAGATTACTAACAAAATGGAAAACAAAGAAAGAAAAGTCATCCTCCTTGATGAAATCAATCGTAATTTTATTTGTATTTTCACCTAAGACCTGATCCCTCTTTTTTACCAACTTCTTTTAGAGCTTCTCATGTATATGCTCCTAGACTCCTAACTGCCAATATATAGTAAAAGCTTTCACTATTTCTTCCATACAACCATGTTAAAAAAGAAATCAAATGACCTCAAATCAAATTAGGGGGAAAGCCCATATTCAAACAACAGTAACAGATTACTGCTCACTTAAATTCAATCCAAGAATCAATACATAACTAGCAGAAACTCAGTAGAAATAATTGGTTATAGGCTTATTTCTGATACCTTCAACCTCATTTGTTCCATTTGCTTGTTCATTCAATACAATTGAGTCCTCAATCTGTGTGATCTCCCTTTCAATCGTCACAAATCTCTCAAGAACTTCTGGAGTATTAACAAACCTCACAAACCTGAATGCATAAAAAGTAAAACAACAACATAGTACATAAGCAAACAAAAGAAACTACAGTAAATCAGCAAATCCCAGATCACAAATTGCTCTAAGATGCCAGAACAACTGATCAAGAACACAAAATTTAACCTTTCCAGAGTGGCTTTAGTGAACCAAGATGCATTACTGGATGTGGGCTGAAGTGTAATGGAATAACCCCCTTTAGAAATCTGATCTTTTGCATATGAGAGATGAGAAAGGAATGGTTCCAGCAGCCCAGAAGCTAATTTCTCGCTCTTTTTCCCAGCAAATATCACAAGATCGCATCTTTATTCCACAAATCAATGAAATAACCAAAATGAGTAAGCTATCCCACAAAAAACAGAAACCATTTTGCATAAAGAACATTACTTTACCTGGTTCTTGTTGGTGTAAGCTGAAACAGAGCATAATCAAGATGGGTTCTTGAATCCATACTTTCACACACACAAACACACAGTGATCGAAAGGAAAAGGGACCACGAAAGTCTTCTTCTTCAGCACATTAATCTTCTGCGAAACATCTTGATTCTCTCACAATTCTTTAATCAGAATATCAGATAATGGACAAGAAAAGGGGAGGCGATGAAGAAGCTCCAGGAGGGAGGAGCACATGATGCAAGTGACTAGTGAGTGAGTGGAGGGAGGGAGGGATTTTTTATTTTTTCTTTTCACTGGGAGTCAAAAGTGGGGTCCACTCATTCCGGCCGACATTTCCTCTCTGCATAGCCAATGTATGGTTTAAAGCAATGTTTTGAAAACCTGACCTCTCATACAATCTAGATGTGTATAATCGACGGTTCAATCGGTCCGATGAAGTGGATCGGTGCAGGCACTAATTAAGGTTTTTTTTTATTAAATGGGATATCTGGAAAATGACTTCCTGTCTCTTATTTACATCTAGATGTCTAAAATATAAGTGAAACACTATTTTTGGATAATTATAGTCCTAATACCAAAAAATACTAATCAAATTTCTAATAAGAAAAGTGAAATTTATACAAAAATAAGTATAAAAAATATGAAAAAAATAATAATTTAATAGTTTAGTCTTTGGTATGTTCAATGTTTTGCTATTTTATAGTTTATCTAGATGTGTATAAGATTTTTCTCTTTATTTAAATCATTTTTATTACGAAATTTAAAAATTAATTTTTACGGTTCCGATCTTATACACATTCTAGATGAAACATACCGATTCTGCCGATTTTTTGGACAGATCGGATAGGTAGTTGGACAGGACCTGTGATTCTTCAGGTTCGCGATCCGACTGGTCGAACCGGCCGATCCGATCCAACTTTCAAAACACTGGTCTTAAAGTCATCGTGTTGCGGGGATAACCATTTAAAATTAATTTATAAGTATCTAACTGTATAAGAGTTTTAGATGTGTTATAATTGTATTATAATAAAATAAAAATTGTAATTATTACTTAGCAATTAATTTTAAAAAATAAATTAGGTAAAAATAAATTTATATTATAATTTTAATTCATATTATATAATTTATATGAATCGATAATACTTGTCATTATCAAAACAATACTTATAATTTCGAATGTGAGTCAATTTGACCTAATATTTCAACTATGATCCTATCTAATATTCATAAAAATCAAGAAAAATGCATTAATAATTAGGACGGTATGACGAAATGAAGATTACTTATTTATGAGTACCACAGGAAGGTAGCAAAGTAAGTAGCGATTTGTAAATGTCACTAAATTATTTTTATTTTTTTTTAAAAGTGTTGGTTGGCAATGGATTGTTTCTAAATTTTTTTCCTACCAAAAAAGGAAAAATGCATTTTTTATATTTGTATAATTAAGTTACTGTAGTAGTGTAAAATAGTGAAAGAATACATGAATGTCTGTTGTCAGTCATGGAATAGTGTATTGATAAGGAAGGAGGCCATTGTTGGAGAAATGTTTTTTTGGTTAGTTGAGAAGTCATTTCAAGTTTTTTTTTTTTTAAAATATATATGGAACCATGCATGCAATTGCAAATGCTGTAGTCTTGTGTTTCAAGATAAGAGGGCTCCTCCATTCATTCCACCACAGAGAAGAAAAATGATATCATCAACTTTGGCTCAGTTGGACTTTTAGGGAAAGTTGATGATATCTGGAGGGTTGATTGGCAGTTGCTTACTTTGCTGTCACTCTCAACTGTTGTAGTAGTGATCTAGTAGAGTAAGAAACAGGGCAAAGAATAATTATTCTACAAAAAGTACCGTAATAATTTTTTTAAAGTAATATATGCGAGATAAAAACGGGGCGATTTAAAAAATATGTATTAAATAATTATAAAATATTATTTGAAAAAAAAAAAAAACTAACCACTTGCATGTTGATGAAGAAGGAAAAAATAAGGATTCACGTACTTTTCTATCCATCTGACGAATTTATCAAAGGTGAACTCACTCCTTTAAGGTATAATCTTCAGCAAAAATAGGTGCTGAGTCGAGTTCAGTCCTACGTCGAGCAGTGCCTTATGGTTACTTAATTAAGGTCCATGGTCTTTAGCTCATTAAGTAATAATCGCCACGATATTGTGGAATTGTGAGACCTTAATCAAGTCATAGTTAGATATTCTTGATAATGCAATTTTTAGACGAATGCTACAGTTAATTTGATCTGTTAATTAGTAGAGTACTTTGCTTTATACTAGTAAAATAATCCACATTGTAGTGTTTATCCCATATTTAAAAGAAAGAGGGCTTCATGCATGTGTGATTTTCACAACTGGAAACAATTATTGGTTTGACTGATGATAATATAGTCGGATAATAATCACACATGAGCAGAACCAGGTAGGACTAGGACAATACCCATAACTGTTTATTGTACTTTTAGCCATAAGTGATAATCCCACTTATTTTTTGTTGCTGTTTATTTGTGAAGTCTACAGGTAAGTTAAAATAGGATTTATGTAAGTTTTTCCAATAATTTAGGAGGTGTTTCTAGAGTTGTTCATGGATCCAGTCATGAGTTAAAAAAATATCCTATCTTCATTGATCTAATCAAAAACTTCGATCCTCTATCCGATCTATACAAAATAGGTATCCGCAAAAGAGGTTGGATTGAAAGTACCCAATCTCACTAGTAACAAAATCTGATATTTTTAATAATGATTGTTAGGCAAGTTAATTTTACAATTAGCCCCTCACAATATTAAATTTAAATCACAAAAGTGACATCTCAATATTACATCCCAATAGCAATAAATTACAAGTAATGACAATGTTTAACAAAAATAATTAAATCACAAAATACATTTAAAGGAGTGCATGCTCATCTAGATGTGTATAAGAGACAGCTCATTCTAGATAGTGGGTAAGTTTTAGTCTGAGATGACATTTATCATAAATCGAAACACCTAAATATTATTTGGTTAAAAATTATGAGAATTATTTTATAGAAATAATAGTATAATTAGAAAATACTTACTTTCATTATCTACTTGTGACATTGGTTTCAAATTAAATAACTCATTAATATAATGAAACTCATTCATATTTCAAACTAAATTCTTTCACTATGATATAAACCCATACCAGTAATAAGGATTATAATTTCTATTCTGCCGACTTGATTTCCGAATGACAAACCACAGGACATCTCCATAGTATTTTTTGTTTTGTTTATACAATAATATTTCAATTTGATTAATAATTACACAAGATATAGAAAACACATACACATGCATTTAATCTACACATAAACGTAGACATGCACGAAAAATAGTTTATACTCCAAAAGAATAAAAAAAAAAATCTTCAAGAACTTTTAAGCTAAAAATGCATGTGTACCTAATTATTGTGCATTTATGCAAAATGAGATATAAAGTAGTCATCAAAGTTTGATACTCGTGATTATGATTCCGGGCTGCTGGCGTTGGGCTGTAAATCAGGGTTTTCACGTCTCCATAATAAAAGCCTCACACCTAACCTTAATTATTAGGAAAATTGCTCTAAATTTGCATAAATCTCAGCCTCCGCTAAACTTTGATAAGTGCATATCAACTAGTTTCGGATCGCTAGAATGACTATTTTTGGAAAATGAGGGAATACCTAACTAATTGCAATATTTTTAAATTAAGAATATTTTTTAGTAAGGCTTATTAGTATTTTTCCTTCTTGTGATAGGTAGGTGGATGGAATTAATTAGGTAAAGTTTATGGACATTGATCTACCTTGTTTTAGCTGGAAAAAATGCCCAACTTATTGTCTTTGCTTTATGAACTCTATAGTAATGTTAATAAAAGATAAATTAAAAAATTTAAAAAAGTGATAGACACGTTATATGTTTTAAAACTTTATCTTGTCTGATTTTTTAAAACTAACAGAATATTTTCCCCATAGATTGTAGACCCACACTGAGCTGCAACCATTACTCCATCAGGTCCCATGATTTATCAAATTATTATTATCTATGCTATCTATAAAGCAACAGAATCTATTTTCGTGTCTATCACTTTTTTAAATTTTTTAATTTATCTTTTATTAACATTAATAATATCATGATAAATCACTACTAATAACTAACATATGTAACGTCTCCTCTTTTTTTAAATCTCATACACTATATGTGTGCCTTCTCCACTAATTATTATTAAGATGGGTTTGAAAGTATTAAAATCGTTAGTTTGTGATTGCAAACTTGCAATACCACAGTTACTCGACGGGAGAAAACCACCTTCAAGATAGTTTTAAAGAAGCCGTTAAAAAAAAAAAAAAAAAAAAAGTTGTGGGTTATTCTTTTAACGACATCCACCAGAAATACAAGATATCCAACGTTGCTACATCTAATGAGTTAGGTTTAATGTGGGTGATTTAATTAAACGACTCAAAGTAATATGTACTCTACACAATCTTGACCTATGTTTAATGTTTAAGGCTGATAATTTTAATTACAATTGGTATCGTAGTACATTGTATTTTTTTTTGGAAAAAAAATTATTCCTCTCATTATCTTTTAATGACTTCAATCTATAATAAATAAATTATAAAAAAAATACCTTACCATTTAAATTACGCTTTATTATCAATAAAACATTGTATAATAATTGTAATTGACAGAAAAAAAATGTTCTCAAAGATTCACTGAGTCAGGAACATGCATTAATATTGTGAGGGCTGGTGTGGTGTGACTTTCCCTTTCAACAATTGCATGTGATCCTATAGAATAACGACTATAAATTAAAGCCACTTCCTTTACCTTTATTTATTTATTTTTTAAACATTAATTAATATTTTAAAAGGATGATATGTTACCTCGGTTGCTTTATTTGGACCTAGCTGTTTGCATGTCTTACCTTCCCCAATATTGCCTAATATATCCTGTGGGTCCTTTCCTTTTATTAGGCTCGATCCAATTAAATTATGCTAAATGTATCCAGGAAATCTTCAAAAGACATACATTTAGCGCAGTGCTGTCACAAAACAATAGAATTGATACATTTAGCACAATGCTTTCACAAGATAGTTGAATTGCTAAAGTTGAACAGCTCAAGTTATGGTGCAAGAGAAGGAAAACTTTTCTTTTTTTGGTAAGAAAAATTTTAGGTAGAAGGTAGGTTATGCTTCTTTTTTCCGAATTAGGACAGATCATGTATTCGTGATCTGTATAAGTTACCCACTAAAAGAGAATGAGAGCATAAAAATTGAACATATGACCGTTCATATAGCATAGTTAGGTGTTTAATCTGTTAATGTCAATTCCATTGAAGGAAAACTTACTAAAACAGAAGAAAAAGACATTTCATGTTGATCTAAGTTTTCATAAATTCCACATATATTTAGTTAATTCCCGATTAGTTCTGATCATATCTTGATTAGAGTATTACTAATTGATTTTAGAGATTATTAGTACAATTTGATTTGGACCTTCTTTTCCCCATAAAGACAAAAAAAAACAAAATGAATTGGGCTTTAGAAGAGTAGACATAGATCCAGTGTGACAATACAAAGCTTCATATCAGTCTCTAATACACATCTAGATCATAAAACTGACCCATGTTCAGTCCACACCAGTTTTGAATTACCAAATGCCAACCAGGAAATTTGGCTGCACTCTCACAATTACGTGATCCTATCTGATCTTAATTTAACCAAAAAATACGTGCAGGGAAAAATAATTATCAACACAAAGAAAAAGGATTATGTAACTTCTATGAATTGAGAGTCACAATAATCGACTAATTTTGTCCAATGAACGGTAACGTCTTCATGATTAAACTGAGGAGATCCTTTCAATGAAAAAAAATAAGGGGAGGCTAAATTCATATCCAGAATGCTTTGGGGACAAAAAATTGAGTTATTTTTTTTTTTTAGTATTTAAATATCAGACATGTCGTTATCTACATCTAGAAAAAAATTCCTAAAATTATTTAATCTTTTGAAATGTGAAAAGAAAAAATTCATTCTATGTTTTGCATGAACTTGGTCTATACCACAACTTTTGCATTTTAAATCCCTTAGTATGGGAACCTTCTCTTGGTCGTTTGAAACTAAGATTCACACTTGAGACAGTGCTGTGTTAAGGATCAATGTTGAAGATCTTTCCAATTGGAAAAATAAGTCAATAAAAGGATCAAATTCATCTAACATTGTGTTTGGATGGAGGGATTTGGGTGAATTGGTATGATTTGAAAATTTATAATAAATTATTTAAATAAAGTAATTGATTTAATTGTGAATTTAAGATTCACTGTCAAATTAGAGTATGATTTTAATAATTCAATGAGTGGATTTGAAATTTATTTAAATTTCATGTTATTTCAAATCTTTCTAATTGAAATTCATGCATTTTAAGATTCATTCAATTCAAATCTATCTATCCGGACACAATGTAAGTTAATTTATATTTTATTTTTAAAAACTCACTTCCTTGTCGATCCTATAGTGATTTGAATTCAGATCAATAAATTATAAGAAAGAGTTTTTATTATCTAAATTACACTTTATTGTCACTAATTAATTTTAATTTGAGCTTTAGCGCAAAAGTTTGAAAGAATTGTCTTTGGTATACTAATACTACAAAAATGTAGTAATTAAATAGTGTTAGATGTGTATAAGAGACAAATTATCCAACGGTTCTTTAGTAAAACCATTAACACCTAGTACATCAAAAACCAGCAGATTTTTTATTTTTTTTTTTTCTGTCAATTACAATTATTATACAATGTTTTATTGCTGTCTCTTATACACATCTTGTTCTTTTCTTTTCTTTTTTTTTAAATTAAAGGTCTCAATGTATATTCTTTTATTCTCAATTGACATATGAAAGGTTTTACCCTCCCAAAACACTTGTGAATTATAGTGCTTCTATTGGCCCCACCATATTTCTCCAGGTGACAATCACCTTTCTCAGTCGAAAAAATTAGAGGATGAAAAAACCTTTCATATGTCAATTGAGAATAAAAGAGATGTGTATTGAGACCTTTAATTTAAAAAAAAGAAAAGAAAAGAACATTTTTTTAATGAAAATAATAGTGCTAGGTAAAGGAGAATTTTCAAAAGAAGAGGGTATGGGAGGCTACGGAAAAGAGGTGGAAATCTGCAACTGGGAATGGTAGTAATCGGCTGGAGGGAATTGTGTAGTTGGTTCCAACGGATTAGTTTATTGTCTTTTGTAAGGGTACATTTCAATAATTAACCTAAAAGTCAATTACAATTATTATACAATGAAAATTAAAGGAACATTTGAAAAAATTATTTTGTGAACGTATTATCTCATTCAATGGCTTACTCATTGGTTCAGAATTTATTTTGATTCTTCAGAATGATAGAGAATTGAATTAAGTTACACTTTATATAAATTGTCAATTTATCACGTTTCTTCGTTTGAAAAAAAAAAAAGGATCTGTTCTTTACACATCTAGGGATAGAATCATTAACTATTATCTACATAAAATTAAGTTGTAGTATTTAATTTAGAATAAAATCAAGATATATATATATATATTCAGCTGACCTTAATACACATCTAGATGTGTATAAGAGACAGGTACTATACTGTACAAACAGGCAAGGTACCACAATATAATTATCTCAGTCACTCTTATACACATCTAGATGTGTATAAGAGACAGTCGAGACAGACTGAGGCTAGGCCTCTTATACACATCTAGATGTGTATAAGAGACAGCAATCTAATTAAAGAGGTAATGATAATCATGTTGGGAGTTTGTTAGAATTCACAATTTTATGATGGTAATTTGTTGAAGATTAACTTTTTTTTTTGTGAATAGGTACCAAATAAAATGGACCAAGCTCCTCTTAGGACTAGTGCATGCATCATTCTACTTTTCTGCCGTACCAAAAAAAAAAAGGACAAAATAGAATTATTATATTTGTTTAAACATTCTTAATTTAAAAATCTTCATTGAGAATGTTCTAGTCATAACAGAATTTAGAATTAAGATTGTACAAGAGACAGAATCATAGTTCTTTCTTAAATTAATTTGAAAACTTTCAAATTTTTTACATCAATAAATCCCTCCACCTGTCTCTTATACACAATTAGATATGTAAAGAGGTTATATTATATTGAGTTTAATTCCTTTTCTTGATCTGTTATACATATATATTTTTGGAAAATTCTTATATACTGTTAAAAATCTAGAAATTGAACCCACATATACATATTTTTCACTTATTGGGTATTTTACATATTTTTCGATTTAGATTAATATAATATTTGACATTTATTTTGAACTCACCTAATCGTATAAGCACTCCTAAAATAATTTATTTGCGATGGAGAAAGTACGTAGTAAAGGTTTTGAAGTTTAAATGTCAGCCAAGAATTGGAAAATGTGTTATATTTGTCGGCTGTTTAGCAAAAAGTATAAGGAAACATACAAAATAATTTGTCCGCCAATACATGTAGGTTTTCAATAGCATAATTTGAATAAGTGAAAATATAAGGAAACAATAAATGTAGGTTATCATAGCAAAATTTGCTGAAGTTTTACTTCGCCTAGTCTTATGCAGAATTATAACTCGAGAAAATAAATATTCCAAGTACACTTTAATTCAGAACATCACTTGACTGAAAAAAATAAATAAATATACATAACTACATGTGTACAGAGCCAGCTTGGTGTATTTTGATTAGAGACTTAACAGTCAAAACCGACTTGTTTGAAGGATCAATAAGATTTCAAATATTCCCTGATGGTCAATTATTTCAAAGCTCTTGTGTTTTTTTGTCTCCTGTCAAAATCACTCGGTTAATGTAACTTAGATGTTCAACATCTTTTCCATACAACTTCCCACTAATAGTTTTACTCTTTCAAAACTCCAAATCAACGTTAAACGTTTGGACTCGTGGTAAACTCGAAAATTCTCGAATTCACATATCATTTTCCTATATTAATATAAGAAAATTATGCTGTCTTTTTAAAAATCATCTCATCTTATAAAAAATTATAAAATACTGAATTGTGTGTCTTTGGATAACTTATATTTTAGATCGAAGAGATTTCAAACTTTCATTGCGCTAAAGCTCAAGATACGTGTATAAGAGAGAGGTGCTGTGGCTATATAAAAGTAATGTCTATAAGGTTATATGATCGGCCTATTCTTACTAAGAACATGGCTTTTCAATAGGTTTTCAATGGCTAATGAACGCTGCATGGTGGGTTTCATTTTCCCTCTGTCTCTTATACAAAGCTATGTTCTTAGCTATGAGCATCCAACTCAAATTTTGAAAAAAATCCCTCGTCCACCATGTGATGTTTTCATTAACCATAGAAGTATTGATACCAAAAAAACCATAGCTTCCTTGCTTTATGATAATCTTGTCCGGCTTCGAATTCGTCCATTTTTGGACAACAAGAATATGAAGCCGGGTGACAAATTGTTTGAGAAAATTGATAGTGCTATATATGGGTGCAAGCTTGGTGTTGCTGTGTTTTCTCCTCGTTATTGTGAATCGTATTTCTGCCTCCATGAATTGGCCCTTATCATGGAAACTAAGAAGAAGGTGATTCCCATTTTTTGTGATGTTAAGCCATCTGAGCTTCGTGTTGTGGACGATGGAAGTGTCCCACATGAGCAGATTGATAGGTTTAAAAAGGCTTTGGAGGAAGCCAGCCAAATACACCGTAGGGCTTGCTTTTGACTCAACCAAAGGGTAAGATCCATGAATCCTGATAACTAATGTTGCTTTTTTAATGTGTCAAAGTAGATTAAATGTTCAATTCATTTATGATGGCATAATAGATCAGTACATGCCCATTCCTGATTTTACCCACAATCGATGATGTTCCAGTAAAATTCCTATAAGCAAATTTTATATGTGTCTTACTTGTTTAGATGTGAAGATATCACATCTAGATGTGTATAAGAGACAGTATTAGACCTTTCCTCCCCCTTCTCTTCCTTCGTCTTCCTAATAAGACACTAGAATTTTTGATGTTTCATTTACACCATTAGTGTTTTATATCTTTTAATGGAAAACTACTGAATGTCATAAATAAATAAATAAATAATATATATATATATATATATATATATATATATATATATATATATGCATTGTTGATTTGTTAAGGTAATTAATTGCTATGGAACATGCATGCATGTCCTTTTTTTTTTTTTTTTTTTTTTAGTAAGACGTTTTACTATTTGTTTACGTATTTTTGAACATATGTCATAATTGGTCAGAAGTGCTAACGGATACTGTGTTACATAGTAATGGAGAGCTTGACTGAGATTGATAATGGAGATAGAATGAGGCACTTGACGACGATGCTCAAATCTCCTATTCATGATGTTCCCAAAATTTGCTGCTCCAATGACGACAATTGATCTTATCAAAACCCAAATATATATGCTTCATTTTCTGGATGAAGCCATTAATTAATTAATTAATTTCCCTTTCTTTATTTAATTGGAAAATTCTTTCAGTACTTGTTGCTCGGTGTTGTCTATCGTAAATAAAACGTCTATATAAGCGTATAGACTGGTTGTAAATTTTAATTCTCTTAATAACTGGCTGTCTTTCTTAATTCATTAAAATGTTGTTGTATGTAAGCCACAAATAAAGAATTGTATACAGTTGCTTGATTATTCTTTGATTAATTTCTTTATTCGTAATCTCGTCTCCCGAAGTTCATGTTTTTTGTTATAGTTATGATCGATCTCATCAGTTCATTGCCAATTTGTCTTGCCACGATTACTTATCACCTCTACTATGTTTTATGTCTTTAAATGTAATTACCTAAAAATTGATTTAGTAATAATTTTGTAGTTTTCTCTTTTTTCATAAGGAATTATGGTTAGGGCAGTAAAACGAACAAAATTACTCGATAATTGAATTAAACTCGGTTCCGTGAGAATTTGTTTGATGAATTTTCAATTTTGTTTAAACCAAACTAGAACAGGATTCAACATTTGTTAATTTTTTTAAGAGACAGGATACAAGTAGTTTTACCTATATTTTAGATTTATATTAAAAAAATTCAAACTATTCGACTATAATCGAAGTTGCCTTAACTCCATTTATGCTCATTTTGTTCGACTCGAAAAGTAAACAAGTCAAATTTAAACAAAATTGAAAATTCATTAAAATAACTAAATAAATTTCAATACTATAATATTCAACTTATTTGCGTTCATTTACACCCTTATATATGGTTGGTCTTAACAAATCTCTATAACATTTTTCTTCAATTTTCTTCAATTATTTTCGGCATTTTCTAATTGATGGAGATTAATCCCCCACATTGTATGCAAGGAGAAAAGAGGAAAAGTAGACTAGGTTTCTCTCTAATATTCTACTTACAAAAATATAATTTTTTTTTAAAAATCACAACCGTTCATAATCTAATTTATTATAGGAACATGATATGATGTGAATACGAGACAGCGGTTCGATCCAACTGACATGTTAATTTTTTTCTAATTAAATATTTAAATTTTTGTCTTGATTTTAACCCATATAAGAGACAGCTTACAGGTTATAAGAGACAGCTATTAGCGTTTGTGCTGTTAGTATTTGGTTTTAAAGCATATTGATCCTTATCAAAGCAATATTATTGATATAATCTAATTATTATTAAGAATTTTGGTTGTTAAACTATAAATGATCATTGGAAAATTGGAGAGCGAGGTAATGGAGAGAATCTCAACCCGAGGAAAAGTAGCATAGCATAGTTTTCACCAATCCTTAAGAGAAGCAAGTGTTTGGAGTTGCATTTGAAAATAATTTTTAACTTTTCTAAACATAAAAAAAAATGGTGTTTTATTTTTTTTATATTTTACCAACAATTCTCATTTTAAAAAATTATTTTTCAATTAAAAAAAAAACTATAAGCAACTTTTTATATTTCTGTGTATTGCAGGACAAGTATTATACAGTGTACTATACTTGTAATGCAATACACTCCTTGGGACACTTCCATCGTACATCAACACGAACCCTATAATGGCTTAATCATCACAAAAAATATTGATTATCTACCTTTTTCTTAAAATCAATAATAGTCCCAATTCATTTTTACAGAAATACTTTTGCAATAAATAGATTTAACCAGCACAACACCCCATCCCCTCCGACCACCTCAACCACCACCAGCTATTAAGATCAAATCAATAGCTATTGAGATCATTTGATAAAGTTTTAAGGAAGGCCACCTTCCAAACAAACACAATTGTCTTTTTATAAGAGACAGTCTCAAACACAGTTTTCTAGAGTCTATTGGTTTTGAATATGGTGATTCATAGGCTAAACAGAGAGGAGCAACCAACCCCTTTTGAGAAATCCCATCCTTTGTTGCCTTAATCGTGAGACGGTTGAAACCTTTAACTTTCATGATGGGTGGCCATATTATCAAGGTGACATGAACAGCTTCATCCTTGTCAAGAGCTAAAATGAAAATGGCTCCAATCTTTCGTTATAAGATTGGAGCTATTATGAATACCAACAAATCTCAAAGACTGATGACTTGCAACTCAATTTTTACACAAGTATAACATAACTTTATCATCACAGCTTGTTATACTACTAAAAATTGTTGCAAGTCATCACTCTTTGAGAGATGTTGGTATTAGATAATAGAAATCATAAGCTAAATAGAGAAAGGCAACCATCCTTTAAAAAAAAAATCCCATATTTCTTTTATGTTGCCCTTACTATTTTTCAGATATCTTGGGTGGGTTTGAATTTAAATGTTTGGGTTTGGGGTTGGGGTTAGGGTTGGGTTTGGGTTCGTATCAGGGTTTAAAAATAGTAAAACTATATGGTTTTGGTCGGAAAAAAGTTCTAAAAATTGGAAAAGTAAGTAGGATTCAAGAAGGCCATTTTGGAGATAAAAAAAATTAATTTTTGCTGACCTCAACATTTTTTCTAATAGTGATTAACGGCGGGTATTTGCGAAATATTTTGAGGGTTGACTGTAAATTTATAAAATCACAGTGTTTTATTCGTAATATATATGATCAAACCTTAGGGAAGGTAAATGTAATTAACCCCTATTCTTACACTTAGGTTGGAAATGGGAATTGGGACCTTTTGGAGTTGAGATCTCTATAACTGTTAAGTTGAATATTCATCGGATTCTTGTCAAGGAAAAGCTTCAATTAAATACACTGTCTATTTGTAAATATTAATGCAAAAATATTCGTCTAAAATATAGTTAAAACAACTTGTATTAACCATGAATTAATTGACCAAGAATATTGCTCTAAAATATAGGTAAAACTACTTGTATCAGGCATGAATTAATTGACTACAAAACTCGTTTAACTATTTTAAACTTTTGGAAGTATTAGAAGGGTTGTAATTGAAGATAATTGCAAAAACAGAAAAATGTTCATAAAAATGAAAAAGGAAAATGCTATTAAGGCTAGATATTATTGCTTCGAGCCCTAAAATTTTTTAATAAGGCACTAGGAATGCCCTAAAACAATAACGTAATTATGACCAAATCTAGATGACCAATCAGAATGTTTTATAATATAGATTAAGTTATGTTAGGATTTGAGTCCCGGGAATCTGATTAAAGTTGGTCAAAGCATTTGGTCATAATTCACGTTAAATGTTTTGTTAGACATTCGTTATGCAATAGAAAATGATAAATGAAAAGAGAAACAAAAATTTACGCGGTTCGATTAATTTGACCTATGTCCTTAGGCGAAAGGGAAAAATATTTCACTATATGATAAAGATACAAAATCTTGGAAGAAATTCTGAAATGTTGAAAGATATATATCTCAAAAGAACATCTGAGAATTAAACCAAAAAATAAGTTATGAAGACTTGTAAAATTTTTGTGATATATTTTTGATTAGTGCATTGAAACTATGAATTTCTACTTCAATTTATAGGCAAACGTGCCACAAAATCCAAAGGAGAGCATAATCATTTTGGCCAAGAATTCATCGACACTAGACAACCTCTGTCTCTTATACACATCTAGATGTGTATAAGAGACAGGTAACAAAAAATAGTTTTTGTTACCAAGTTCTCAATAAATCTCCACTTGATTTTATATCTGAACACAAAAATAGTAAAATTGCTCTACCGTCTCCAGAAAAAGCGCCAACGGGCCTAATCATCACCACGAACACTAATCAAATCCAAGTTTGAGTTTGATTTAGTAACTGAAAGAGGTTTAGTAAACATGTCAGTTGGATTGAATCTAGTATTAATTTTATGAACAAAGACTTTTTCTCAACAATAGTCTCCGATGAAGTGATACCAAAAAAAAACGTGCTTTGTTCGTTCATAATGCATCTGGTCTTTAATCAAGTGAATGGCACTTTGACTATCACAGTGAATAGTAGTTACACTTTGATATAGACTAAACTCAAACAACCCTTTAAGTATAAGGATTCTTTAATTACCTCAGTGATAACTATATATTCTGCTTCAGTAGTAGACAAGGCTACAAGATATTGTAAAGTTGCTTTCCAACTAACAGCACAAACGCTAATGCAGAATATATAACCTGTAAGTGATCTTCTTTTGTTAAGATCTCTGGCATAATTTGAATCCACAAAACCAACTTCTAAAGTGTTATTATTCCTCCTAAACTCCAAACATATTTCTGATTATGAAATAGATTCTGAGATATTTGTGTGGTTCTTAACCAAATGTGTTTACCTAATAAGACTCTTATATCTGTTTTCCACACTAATTACTTGTAAAATATCTGGACGTGTTCAAACTATTGCATACATAATGTTGTCGACTACATTAGATAAGGAATTGTGCCATATACAATCCTAACTAGCATTCAAATTTTGGAAGTAAACACAACTATTAAACATACTCATGAATAACCATGACCTAAGCTAAAGGAATCACATCTCTCCGCCAACTGTTTAGCCTATTGTTTCAAATATTCAAATATCTCTTCAATAACCAAACATGATCTAGATTTCCTTTAATTTTAAATCCTTTAAGTTGTTTCATGTGTATTTATTCTATTAAATTCACCATGTAAGAAAACTGTCTTAACGTCAAATTGCTCTAATTCCAAATCGTACATAACAACTAAAGCAAGTAGAACACGTATAGAGATATGTTTAACAAAAGGTAAAAAAATCATTTAAATCGACACCTTGTACTTGACTATAGCCCTTTGTAAATAAATGTATCTGTTACCTTGCATTTTCAACTGCTAGAATACCTTTCTTTTTCTTGAAAACTTATTTACAACTAATAATTTTCCTTCTAGACGGCGACTTGTGTATAACCCAAGTACAGGTTCTGTACAACCCTACACCGGATATGGATTTGGTTATATTAATAACTATCAATGTCTCTTATATACATCTCTCGGATCCATTACATCTAGATTTATAATAAAATTACATGTGAATTCTCATGTTAGGGATGATAGTACAATATATCGTATATATATTGCGTACTGTTATTCTGTAGTCAGATGAATTAAAGAAGTACCTGATCTGTCGAAACACCAAGATTCAGACACGTTTATTATAATAGTTAAACGGGTCGGATCGATCCGATAATCAAATAGATCCAGACTTGGATAAACGGATCCGAATTGGGTGGTCGAGTCTAGACCTGACCCATTGACAGGCCTATTTCTGTGGAGAGATAAAATTTCTTCATTCATTGCAATCAGTCTCTTAGATGAATCAGTACGTGAAACTTCCTCCAAATATGTAGATGGTTCACCAATTTCTTCAGTTTTCGATGCAACTAACAATGCGTATGCAACTAAATTCGCATACCTTTGTGGTAATCGAATTTCTCTCCTTGGTTTGTCTTTGGTTATGAAATACTCTTCTTCTTCTAGTTCAGTTTCAAGTGTGTCATCTGCATCTAACTGAATTGAAAAAAACTTAGTGAAGAATTACTAGTATTGGCAATTTCGACCTTCACCTGTTTCTGCATACTCTCCTTGCCATCTGTATTACAAGAACTAGAAAACTTCTTTCTTGGTATAACATGGAAGATTCAACTAAAGTTATTCACTACAAATTATGAATGTTATAACACTTCTAGATTGTGTATCAGGACACTATAGACGATGTTTTTTCACTCCATATAGATACCCAATAAAAATTATTTGTTTAGCTCTTAGTTCAAATTTTTCATCATTTACATGCATGTATCTTATACACATCTGTATATATCAGTCGAAAAATTAATGAGTACTGATCAAATTTCCTCCACAATCTTAAAGTTCAAAAGTGCAGAAGGAGCACAGTCGATAATGTAACAAATGATAAAGATTGGCTTTGCCCAAAAGTCATTTGTCAAACCAACATTTAAGATCATATAATGAACTCTTTCCAAAAGAGTCTTATTCATCTGTTCTGCCACACTATTTTGTTAAGGTGTTATTCTTAGGATGGTGTCGAATAAGGTCTTCATTCTTATAAATTTATTGAATTCACCTTTATAAAATTCCAAGCCATTATATGTTCTAAGCCACTTGATTTATTTTCTTGTATGTTTCTCAATCAAAACTTTCTGTTATTTGAAAGTTAGGAAAACATCATTTTTATATTTCAAGAAATATACTCAAACTTTTCTTGAATAATTATCAACAAAATTCAATATGTTTCTTGCATCACCCTTAACAGGGTACAAGAAGGTCCCCCAATGGTTAAGATCTACCGTGAAAATTGTAATAGCACCTATAAGAGTAGATCCCATGAGTCACTTTTAAAACTCCATTTTCACCTGTGTGTTTGCATCTAATGGCTTTTAGGGTGCCTACAAAGGTGAGATTTTTCTTCAAATCTTGAACATATCTAATATCAGTAAGCTTCCTCACCATACTATTGTGCATTTTGATTCGGCTAATACCTTTACCAATGATTTTACAAATAGCATTGTTGCTCATTAGGACAACTCTATCTTCAACTAGATCATATATTGAAAATAAGTCTGATTGGGACACATAATAAATCTAATTTACAGTGGTTATTCCCATGCTATATCTTATCCTATCTCATATCTTACATTTAGATGTGTATATTTGACTTTCTCTTATAAAGACTATAATCTACTCTTTTTCATAAAGAATTGGTCTCTAAATTGCTTAAATGACTGGGTTAGGGATTACAATAATAATAAGGTCTGATCCTCATCTCTCAATTTTGATAACTTATTATTCAAATTTATTAAGAATGGAATCAAAGTTATCAAGATGTGAAGTATAAAATTGTACGTCGGTCATACGAAATATGTACGAACTTTGTTTTCTGTTCACTATTTTTTCATATACGAAACTTTTAATTTTTTCACATGCCTTTGGTCGTGGTTTGGTGGCTACCTCGTAAAACCTCATCAGAGATTTAAGACAATGCCCGACTTAACCTTTTATCTAAATTACCAAAGTCTTCGTTTGACATTTTCTCGAGACAGTGGTCAACAATACCTGTGTGTTATACGTCTCATATACATCTTGGATTAGAGATAGATCTATTCCGGGTCTGTCATATACTGATATTAGCACTCCAGTCAAATGTGTATAAGAGACAGAAGTCGTTACCATATTGGCCACTAAAACTTAACTTGGGATATCAAAACTCTGATATTAGTTTGTTAGGATACGAACCCTGAGAATTTGATTAAACTTAATTTTAGCGAATCCTTTAATGACGATAACAAAAATAATAACAATATGTAGAGAAAAGGACTTGGGGTGAACCATCTACATACACCCCAAGTCCTCAACAAGTTACATCATTTGTATACATAATCAAAATGTGACAACCTGATATATACTACTCAAAGTTATTAAACTCGATTCGAGAAGGAATCAATCCTACGAGGGAGGTGGGTGAATGAGTTACTAGTTCAACTGACATATTACTGGTTCAACCAGCGAGTTACTAAAATATATTATTATTAATAATATATATTAATTTTAAATTATTAGATATAAAATATCTGTTGAAAATATTTATAAAACATATTTATTAAATTTTAATCTATTCTTTATGAATTTAGAATAACTAATTATTTAAAAATAACACAAAACATATTAAAATAGTAATATTTAACCTTGTGTAGTATAATGATGTATAACAAAAATATCGAAATTAAGAGTGAAACATGAAATTTGAAAAGGATAAAAGAAATAAAAGTAAGATAACAATCAAATAAGTAGCAAATGCTGTAGTGATTGAAATTCTATACTCATTCACTTGGAGGTTTAGAGTTCGAGTCTTGGCAAAGGAGCTTTTCTTCTAATTTTTGGAACCCCGAGTTCTTTAATAAACCAGTTGGGTTTTCGGTCTTTTGGTTCAACCGGTGGATTCCGGATTCAGTCGGGTATCCTTCTTATCCTCAGAATAAAAACCAATCTGGTCAATTGATTCACCGAGTTGATTGGTTGAACCTCCGGGTCAGGCGGATTTCATAAGTATGATACTACAATTTATGTGGCAAAGAGAATTGATGTGTACATTATTTTTTGCATGACATAACCTTAGAAAGCTCCCCAGATCCATATAACCTTAATTATAAGAATCAAGTCATTTTGTTTTATATGTATTATAATTCCTTGTACTGAACAAATAATTAAGAAAATGGGAATTCTTGGTGGAAAACTGAAATTGTCAAAGAGCAAAGACAAAGTAAAAAATCCCGAATCCTGCACAATTTAGTATTAGCCAATGGAACTGGAAAAGATATTTATTTATCACCAGAAAACTCATTAATATCATTATGAATGGAGAATTATATTGTTTCTTTCAGAGAACTATTTTCTTAAATTTAAAAGCTTGTACAGTACAAACTTTTAAAGCACGTAGTGTTGTATTGTATAAGCATTTAAAGTATACAAGAGAATAATTTCTCCATAGAATTAACAATTAATGTGTATCACTAATCAAGTCTAATCATAAATCAAATACTTAATACAAATACTTCCGACAGCAATAATTTGATTTCTCCTGTGATAAACACATCTACCACTCTTTGCAATAGAAATCAATTAAAGAAGCAAATAAACAAGAAGACCAAGACACTTTAGTCCAAAAACTAGGTCATTTGAAAGAAGTATCTATATACTATTAATTCTTAGTACTGAAGGAAAGAAGAAGAATACGGAAGATAAGAAGAAGGAGAAAATGAAGGATGGCCACTGCAAATCCTGTAAATTGCAAGCCCAATAACTTCAAACATCTCTCCTGCAAACCTCATAACCCTTGGCCGCAAAGAGATTGCCCAAAGTCCCAGCAAAGCCATTATTATCTCTGCACCCAAACCCATCATGCAATCATTTCTGATAACCTCAGCTCTTTGATTTTCTTCAATGTTTTAACTATCTCTTATAAAGAAATCATTCCTTATACGATCTTCAGCCTCTCCAGCTAACAACTGATCGTATATTGTAGTCAATCTATACTCAATTTTGCTTCATATGCATGGGATGTGTATAGTAGTGGAAAGAATGTAAATCATGGTGCAGGCGTTATTATGATTCTTATCTGCCTTTTATGTACCGGTCTCAATTATTGGCATGAACTGCCAGCTAGCGAGGTAGTGTTTGAGGGAGGACTATGTATTTCGAGGTTTCGGGCTTCGATTCTTGTATGATAGTGATGCTAGTCTATGTTCTAAAATCAATTTATTTTAGCGATAAATTACACTTTTATATTTATATATATTTTGTAATATGGCGTTTCGAATAAAATATATATATGAAATCATAAATAAGAGTTATGATGTAATTATATTTTATTCGTATATATCCCTAATCGTAGTGTATGACACTAGTAGATTATCATTGAATTCCACATTATTTAAATACCATTGGATTAATCTCTTTGTGATAGTAGTGTAATGGTCTTTGTCACGAGTCCCAATGCCCTTATGGTGTCTCTTATTGACATATCTCAATACTTGGGTGGTCATGATGCTTTTCTAATAGCCAATCTTGATCTATAAGATGTAAATTAATTTCTTAGAATTAATGATAAATTACATGTGTTTAATTTATCTTTATCACGAAATCCTAATTAATTTATAATTATAAGTTATAGTTGAATTGCCATCTGTCTTGCAGAAAACCAAAGGTGATAAGCCATAATAATTCAGCTTCTTAATAATAATTTGATAAGTATGAGATTCTCATGGGTTAATTTATGAGATAAATTAATTTTTGGACTTAATTATAATAAGTTATAAATATTAGGAGTTAATATGTAATCCTGAATTAGTTCTAATGGTTTTATAATTATTCATATATCCATGACCCAAATTGATTGGTTTGATTGGAATTTGTAATTCCCTAAATCCAATTTGATTGAGATTCTAAATTATTACATATATAATATATTATATTATAATACATATATATATATATATATATATATAGGTATTTATACTTAATCAAGTACATCAATTCTCTTATACACATAAATTGTAGTACGTCACTTATACACATCTAGATGTGTATAAAAGACAGAATTTATGCGTAGTACAAGAAGCGTAGTACAAGAACACATCTCTTCTACACATCTTAGATGTTGTAAGTTACAAACTTAAGGTGATGTATGCTGATGTAAGAAAACGATAATATATTTTTATTGAATTTACGTGATTTATAGGTAGGACAACTGTCAATGAAGTGTCGGTTCAAACTCGACCCGCTCGACCTGATAAATAAAAGGTCAAACCTTACATTATAATGAGTTGAGTTGAATTTGAAAGTAAATATTAGATTATTAAATTGTGAATCGAGCATAATATCAATACATATGATGTATATATATATCATATATATATATATATATATACACATATATATGTATATAAGACACACATATATTCCTGTCTCTTAATACTAATTATCTAGATGTGTATAATTTAGTGTATGTCTATTATTTTCATATAATCTAGAAACATATATAAGTATATATAAATGTACAAGGATATGGTACACAATTTGGACACATATTATGGTTTAATGATATAGTTAATGGTTGGTTATTGTGATAAATAGTACATACTGTTCTATATTGAATTAACTCGGCATAAAAAAATAAAATTTTAACAAATAACCTATAAAAAATTTTATTAGATAATGTGAATTTAAATCAATTTATTAAAGTCCGAAATAAAATTACGCAGTATGAGTTGCAAATTTATGAGATTGACAGAGTACAGATTAAAACAACTCAAATAAATTTGTGAGTATTTACAGGTGGAATAGTGGTGAATTCATATAAAATTTCCCGTGACAAAAAGGCAAAAGAAAAATTCGGCTTCGGGGGATTGGTTGAGTGAGGCTATATATATTCGGATTCTTGAATTCTGATTTCTTGGGAATTATCTTAGTTTGTCTCTTATACACATTAGGTATAATATGAACCACAATTCATATGCAACTTAATTACAATATGATTTCTAAGACTTGGATTGCATCTTTGTCTTAGAAATGTAAACTGTTATATAACATATACTCATTCCAACAATTTGATCCAAACAGACTACTATATTACTCATTTTGAACCTGAAAATCCTGTCATACTGAATTTATCGTGCATAAAGAACTAGGCATTTTTGTTTATTTATATTTAAAAAAAGAAAAAAGAAAAAAGAGAGGTAGTTGGCTTTCTCTGCCAACCGTTCTTCCAAAAAGAAAAAAAAAAAAAGGTAGTTGGTTTTCTCTGCCAACAGTTCTTCCAAGATGGTCTACAAAAAAGAATGTTTGAAAGGCAGTTGGTTGATTGTTAGATATATAAGAAAAACATGTTGATAAGGGTAAGAATTTTACTTCACCTGTCCTTGAATGGTGCAGAAGTAACAGAATTACCGCATTGTGGAATTCCTGTTATCTTATATAATTTTTCATGACCTCTGATATTTTTTTCTCCTTTATTCTGAGCTGTGCTTGTTTAGTACGATGTTAGGTTAGACATATTTTTCAATGTCGGTAACTTCAAGTTCAAGAGAAAAAGATGGAAATCATTTTCAAGAAGGGGGATTCAATCTTCAATTTTAATAGTGAATGACCAATTCATCATCTGGCTCTTAGAATAATGGACCATTTCAACAACTTCAGCATCAGAACTCAGAATTTTGATCTCGAATGTTGTTCTTTGGTCAAATTTATCATTTTGCATACTCTAAGAAACACGATTTGCCCATCTTGTAGCTTAAATTCTACTTCATCACCTTTGGTTTTCTGCAAGACAGATGTTAATTCATGCTAACATCCGAAACAAATAAGGGCATTGGGACTCGTGACACTATAACAAATCAATAACCAAGAAGAAAATTAAGAATGGCTTCGTTTGGATTAGTATTATTTGCTGAATATTATTTAGTCAAGGAAAGACAGTCGAAAATTTGGATCTTATAATTACTTAGAAGTACATTATAGATCAAAATAGAAAAGACCAGACAGACTGTTCCAGTAGAGAAATTTAACTTATCCAATATCCATTATTCATATTAGAAAAATTAAAAAAATTAAAAAAATTTAGTTAACATCTAAAGTACCTTTAGTTATACTTTGATTTTTCATGTATTTTATTCCCAATCACGCTGTTCTTAAGACATCTAGAAAAATATAAGATCTTTCACGGCTTACTCTTATATCCCTATCTCTTATACACATCTTTCTGAAACAATAACACTTTATGGGATTTCACGCTTCTCAAATTTGAAATCTGGATGTTTTTAAATAAAAAATAAATAAAATTAGACTCTATTTGATTATGTTATTTAAAAGTGCGTAATCAATTGAATTACACACTTTTAAAGTGTGAGAATCACAGTTCCATAAAACCATTATTAAATGATCACATTTGCTCAATAAATTTTAAAATGGTCCTAATATGAGAAATTGGCTGGAAAATTTATGACAGTTTGTGCAATAATGCATTATTGCATACTTTTTCAGTTATGTGTATAAGAGACAGATCTTATTATATATAAAGAGAGATTCATTTGGTAATATTAATAGTATTATATGATATGTAATAGACATAATATGTACAAAATATTCCATATCTATTAAAGATCTTGATTTAATTAATAAAATTTTAAATTACACCACTCATTATTAATTATCCTGAGTTAAGATGAAACTCTATTTTGTTTAATATTATATCAGAGCCCAATGTATATATAGATTGGGCTTGATTGAATATACATCGGACTTGATAAAATATGTTTTATCCATCAATGTATATTCAATCACTTGGATCATGCACATTAGATTTGATTTCATGTGTTTATGTCAGTTCATGTTCCCCATATATAATTTAAGCCCTCATACACATTGAACTTGATTTTATAGGTTTATGCAAGTCAATGTTTCACGCATAACAGCAAAGATTCAATATAGAACAGTATATACTATTTATCACCTGTCTCTTATACACATCTAGATGTGTAGATTGATTATCAACCATTGACTATGTTGAAAATGGTGTCTCTTATTAATTTTTTGTTGGAATTTTAGATTTATTATGAGTATATTTCAATTTCTATTAATTTATCAAATCAGATGTTACAAGAATGACGTATAATATAGATGTCATAAAGTAATGACTATTTTGATCTCTGATTTATTAACATATTTTAGTTTGAAATACTTTGCTCATATATCGAATGTTACATTTTACATGGGTAAAATTGGTAACACACGAATTTTAAATATTAAATAATACTATCCAAGTTTAGTTAATTTACTAAAATACTAGGTTACATTAACTACTGTCTCTTATACATTCCATCCCTCGCGGTTTTTCCTCTGCCAACTCTCGCTCTCTACTAATCTCTCTTTTTAGACAATTTATTATTTAATCATGTATTGTCAATTTTGCAGAAATATGTTACTCTTATATATATATATATATTAATTTTTCTTTCGTTTATTATGCTACGAAAACCTCATCAATTTCTATTACAACAAAAATAACTTTTATGTTTCAAAATATATGAGAACCTGATGTGAACAAAATATTTTAACCAGTCCATCTGAAGTGTAGCATTTTCTGACTCATGAATAAAAAGATCTTGAAGATCTTTCAGAAACAAAACATTATTATTATCTATTATTATTAATATTATTTATACACATATAGATGTGTCTAATACACAAATAGAACTTGCATAACTTCACGTGCTGCTATAAGAGTAAGACAAATGGTTAAGCCATTATCGTTGGTATAAAAAATATTAGCGTTTGCTTCATCTAAAAGCATTTACAAAAGTTAAGCATCGCATAACTAACCTTAAATGTTGTATTGAATATTTTAATATAGTCAAGAGACCTACCAAGTTTTAAATATTGTAGGTTAATTATTGATTTTATAGATGTGTATAAGAGATCTGTACTTTTATTAGGTAAGTCACTGTCTCTTATAATTAAATCTAGATGTGTATAAGAGACAGCTACGATGTGTAGGTAGGTAAAATATATAATTATTTTAAAATTATAGACATTTTAGTAATTTTACATATAATAAAAAATAAAAAAAATTTTGATGCTCGAAAAGTTTGATGAGCACTCAAACATAATATACATATTAGTTCTATCTGTATGCCATTTAAAAGAAAAATTCTATTTTCTCCATTCTATTAAAAGTGTCATGTTTCTTATTTTTCATTGTCAGAATATTTGTCATGTTCGGGTCAAAGTATAATTATTACACCTTTTCATTTTTATCATTTGTCTTTTTATGAAAACAAATATTACACCATCCAAAATTTAGGTGTACGTATGTACTTGTGCCTTTTTTTAGCCAGGTGAGAGTATCCACATATTTAGGACTCTTAATAAGTTGGATTTTTAAGATATGACAATATTTTGTACAGTATATATAACTGTCTCTTATACACATCTAGTTCTCCCAAGAACAGCTAATATTTTTAATTAAATTTAAGAGATAATTTTTTTTTGTAAGTAATTAAAGAATTGGGTATTTTTAAACTTTTTTTTTTTGTTACTTGATGGTAATTTTTTTTTTTTACTCGATGGTAGTTATTTTTCAAAATTTAAAATTATCTTTTAATAACTAATTAGGAAAAGAGAAAAACTATCATACCAAATGAATCTCTCTTTATATATAATAAGATACTCAATATCAGCTCGTCAAGAGATTTCATCTCGAACAAATTTGACTTAAGTTTGATCAATTTGAGTTCGAATCGAATTTTTGATCATGTTGTTGGCAAACAATTTAATTTGTTTATCACCAGTTCAATGTTATACATATATAAAGGAAAATATGAAACATGTGCTAGTATAACAATGAATTGAATTGGGAAATTTCTTTGGTAACAGTTTTGTACAACATTATAATCAGGTGCTGTGAAACCGCCCAGAAGCCATAAAACAGATGTTGGAGTGCACTTCTCTTTGTCAATGGTACGGGCCT
Source organism: Cinchona pubescens (assembly GCA_025175665.1). NCBI lineage: Eukaryota > Viridiplantae > Streptophyta > Magnoliopsida > Gentianales > Rubiaceae > Cinchona > Cinchona pubescens. Next base: position 43,092 of record JANKKI010000106.1, read on the forward strand.
TCATGGATTATAAGTACTCTGTATACATCTTAACATAAGACTACATGATATGGGCTGCTGTCAATAATCGCAACGCAATCTTGTAATAAGAGACAGTTGTGGCATCTTTAAATTGGATTTTCAATTTCATGAACTTCATTACTACCACAGCACTCCTTGAACACACCAATATATATTCCAGTCTGGCTAGAAATTAGTTCATGTGTATTCAGGGTAGTTAATCAACTCCACTTATTGGAATTGGCTAGAAGATATCTCATAAGACATTCACCGTTATAAGGACTGGGTTCAAATCCATCTGAATTGACAAGTGCCAAAACACACTTCTGGTTTAGATATCTATCTCCTCTAGTCCTTAATAGTATCCAATAGGTATCTCCTTAAATTAAATTAGAATATATATATATATATATATAACATTATATATTTTAAAAAATTGTATTGTACAAATTTCTAAATCTTATACACATTAGATGTGTTTACTTGACAGGTTTAAAATATACTTTACTCATGTATATTATTATGTTGTTATCCCATTGTTCCATTAAAATTTAAAAATAGAACCTGTTTTCGGATCAAATAATGGTTTTTTTTTTTTGTCTATTTACTGTTTATGTTTATTCATTTGTATTTCTGTAGATTCTCTTTCTAAACTCATTGGAATACATCTTATTTGTGGTAAATTATTAGATTTCTTTCATTTCTCTCTATTTTTTTTCCATATCATAATTCTTCTCAAAAATTAATTTTTTTATTTGGACTTATGGTCCAACTATTTTTTTTTTCCTTGCTATGCATTTCTAGAATGATCATGAACTATGTAGATACAAATATCATTTTTTTTTTGGTACGAAAATTTATATTACTTATGCAAAGACGATTATTTAATTCCTGCCTATTGATCCTATATGTACCATGGAAAAAACTTATATAGACCAATCTTCATAGGCCTGATGAGACAAAAGTGTGTACTTCGCTCTCCACATATCGGTACGATGATGTCAAAATAATACATTCAATAACAATATTATACGTGACTTTGAGTCTGAGATTATTAGGGGAAGATTGGTCTATATAAGTTCTTTTCATGTGTATAAGACAGGGAAAATATTTTGGGCCTTTGTGCTAGTACAATGAATTGAATTGGGAAATTTTCTTTCTCTCTGCATGCACTGCCACGCGTAAATATTATACGAGTTAACCTTAATTCAAATTTTTGTAACAAAATGCAGACCGAGTGTAAATAACAATTTTCCATTGTACATAAGTTCCATATCTTCTTATAATTACTGATATTATTTTCCATATACAGAGATAGTATTATTACTCTATGTTATTCATTTCCTTATAAAGAGGTGGCATTATTATTAATAGCTACTATATTTTCCTTATAGGAGAAAATATATTGTAATTCCGAATGACACATTGCGTATTAGATTAGTCTTTCTTTTGTTATTGATGAAGAAAATTTTTTTATATAAGCAACAGTTAATATAAGACATATATGAAAAATAATATTTGAAATTTAAATTAATTATTTAACATGCATTTACATCAAGAAATATTAATGCTTATGCATTACTCTATCATTTATTAATTACCACTCTCTAATACTTGAAGTGTAAACTCTTGGAAGTTACAAAAAAGTGGAATAACATATGGTAGAGTGCATCTCAATATCTGATACAACTCTGACTAGTCTAGAAGTCTGAAAGGTAAGTCATTTTCTTCTTGCAAGACAATTTTCCATGGATAGTTTTACAGTTACAGGTTCCATTAATGCTCTTGTTTGATTTAGCTAAAATGTGATGTTTATTTGTCCTATTGACATAGCTAAACTACCAATATTGGATGCCATTTAAATACCAACATTGCTCTTTTTCTGCTTAAGTAAATTCAACCATAGGTTGAAATATGCTAAAAACGACAGATACTTGGGCCAGGGAAATTCTCATCTCAAATTATTTTAGAACATCGAGTAAAAGAAAGAAATAAATACGTGTAGATTAATTATAAAATTATTCATTTTTAGCTTCTCCTCATAAAAGTTACGTAGTAGAATTATGTTTTTAGAAAATTTCAAGACATAAGTTACTCGATAATTGAATCCAATACGCTTAAGATTTAATTTCAGAAAATTAAGTGTTTTTATTTTGTGGGTAGTCTTATTCATCATTCCTTTTTAGGAAAGAAATAAGAAAACGAAGAAAATGAGAGTGGAAATATGTGGTACACATCTAGATGTGTTTACATTATCTACGGAGTGGGAAGCCTGTCTCTTACTCCGGTCTTAGATCCCATTTATAGATCTCGTGAATTGTTATTGGAATTAAATCTTATGAAATCTTATTTATACTCGTTGATACTATTTATTCCATATAATTTAATTTATATCACAAGTATTTACAATGAGGTAAAAAATCGGGTTCACAAATATTTTCCAAACATTAATACTCAAATATATACAGAAATTCTACAAACGTTCACCTAAATATGCTTGTAATATATAATGTTATATTGTAAAAATTTTAAAAATATAATAAGATAATTACGAAACAATAAAATTTTTCAATACATACGAAACAGTAAAATTTTTCGATACATACCCATGTTGTTTTAAGATTTCCCAGAAAATAGCAAAATCTAATCTAGCTAGGAAAGAGAAAAGAACCGATCGAACGAGCAACAGATGGAAAAAAAGAACTGTGAACGCGGACTTCAATATTTAACTAAATTGAACGGCCCCAATTAACTAGGGGCCAGGAATACTTCCGAGGATTTAATTTATAGCATAAAATTCACATACTTATTCATTAGCCATCTTCTCTTGTCAATTACCGATACCGCCCGCCCAAGAACCTCCTCCTCTTTCTCGTCTCTCTTGCATGACATGAGAAATTAAGAATTCAAGAGACAGAGACATGTAGAATGCATTGATATCAACATCAAACTTAATCTAAAAAAAAAACAAAAATAGAGAGAAAAAAAAAAAAAAAAGTGAAGGTTTTTTATCTTACGCGTGGCAGTATATGCAGAGAGAAAGAAGGGAATTCAAAGGGATCTTCGAAATCAGATTTAAATTCTTTTCATTTATAAATGCTAAAGTGAATAAATTAATTTTTATTTTTTGGTTGAACGGTGGAAGAAAATATATTAGTGTGTCAGCAAAAAATGGAAAGAGAGATGGAGGATATAGAGCCACAATCAGCTGGAAGAGGCCATGAAAGTCAAGCCATCTTTGACATCTAGTTGTGTATGCTGTTACCTTAAAGGTACGTTAATTTTGATCATTCTGAGATTAGTGTTTTTGAGTTCCTTTATGGGAATACATAAATGGCTTTTGTTTTGTGTGTGTGTGTAGGTGTTTAAGGTTTAGAGTAGTAGCTATTTATAAAAAGAAAAAAATCAGGGTTTTTCTTAATTTTCCCTTCGAATGTGATTCATAGGATCATGTCTAATTAATTCCTCCTTGTACCTAGATTGATTTTGATTTGATTTCTAAAATTAGGATGACTTTTTTCAATTCTTGATTAGCTCTTTTTATATGTTTGTACAATTTTTTAATGAGTACATTTTTATTGTAGATCATGATAACGAACAGGTAGCACTTTTTTAGGACTATTTCTTTCAGGAAGTGGCTTTCTGGCTATTGCGGCTTATTTGAAGAGAGCCCTTTAGAATTTAGATCGTCTTTCTTAAGAGGTTTTCTCCCCATAATTCTTGGTACTAGGGTTTTTTCTTCAATCCACCTTCTTCTTTCTTTTTTTTCCCTCTGGAGATTTATATATAGGAAGGGGATAGTATACTACACCTGGAAATCATATGTATACATACTCATGGAACGTTGTAAGTTCTAATTGATTCCATGTTTGCACAATGTAAATGCCATTTAATGTTTCACTTCATTACTGAAATATCAATAGCTCCATGGTAATATTGTCTGTTGAAATCATGATATAAGATTTGCATTTGTGCACACTAATTAGAATATTTATTCATTGTTTGTACAATTGGTGCAGTTTGAGGATGTTGTATACACGATTAAGGTGAAAAATGAATGGTTGCTGAAGAAGAAGAAGAAGATTGAATCTGATGAGAAAATAATATTGAAGGGAATTTCAGGCATAGTTTTTCCGGGGGAAATTTTGGCAATGTTAGGCCCTTCGGGCAGTGGGAAAACCACGCTTTTAACAGCCATGGGGGGTCGACTTGGTGGATCTCTCAGTGGTAGCATTAGTTACAATGGCAAGCCTTTCTCCAATGTCGTGAAGCGTACTACCGGCTTTGTCACACAAGATGATATTTTGTACCCTCATCTTACAGTAATTGAAACTCTAGTATACACTGCTCTTTTGCGTCTGCCTAGTACTACCTTTCCAAAGAGGAAAAGGTTATGCATGCTGAGGCTGTGATCACTCAACTTGGATTAACAAATTGCAAAAGTAGCATAATTGGAAGTCATCTTGTGAGGGGAGTTTCAGGGGGCGAGCGAAAAAGAGTTAGCATTGGACAAGAAATGCTTATAAATCCGAGTTTGTTGCTCTTGGATGAACCAACATCAGGTCTTGATTCCACAACTGCTCAAAGGATTGTATCAACCTTGTGGGAGTTAGCAAACGGTGGTAGGACAATTGTGATGACAATTCACCAACCTTCAAGCAGACTATTTTATATGTTTCATAAGGTTTTGTTGTTATCAGAAGGTAATCCAATATACTTTGGGAAGGGTGCGGATGCCATGGATTACTTTTCTGGCGTTGGATTTGCCCCATTGTTTTCGATGAATCCTGCAGACTTCTTGCTAGATCTTGCAAATGGTATGCTCACTGTTATATTACTCCATGCCTCATTTTGTCGTGTTCGTATCTGTTATTCAATAGCTAAATGTGTGTTTGCATTCTCTGGAGAACGAAATTTTCATTCCTATTTCTGCTAACCAAGATATGACTTAGCAACAACTAATTTTCACTCACCAAATCAAAGGGCACTTTCCTGTCCTAGGCGGTATTGTGTCATCATGATTCTCAACCTTTACACTTTGTTTCTGTTTTGTTCTCACTGCTTGTTGTTGCACCTAAACATAAAAAGGAGAAGAAATTACATTATTTGTGTTTGATTTCCAAGATGAAGTTGGAAAAAAAATGGCTTATCGACATCAAATGGTAAATGATGTCAATATGACCAAGTGATAGTTGCATATTGATATCAATTATCTGACTACATTTGAAGATTTTTCTTATCTCAAAGTTTTTAGTTCAAGAATAACTGTGAGGAAAATAACATCTTTTCCTCCTTGTTTCCGTTACTAATACAACGTCTCTTAAATATCTAGATATAGTATAAGCATTTCACAGAGCACTGTTTATACACATCTTGAACCTCTGTATTCGTTCTATATATATCAACCACGTAATCTTGATTCATTCTGTTATGATTGAAATAGTAATACACAATTTCAACTAATGACAACTATATATATATTTGGCCCCTTTATTAGATCAGAAGGAATTGATGACACTATCTATATGTACACTGTTTAGAATGGATTGAAATTTAGATTAAGTTGGAGTTTAATGAATTTCTGCACCATGCTCCTGGTTAAGGATTGGTAAAAAAAAATCTATGATTGGAAGAATTGGGAGGAAAATCACTGTGAGAATCCAGAACCTCGTTAACTCACATCGGGATATATAAGTTTTATTCTTTTTGTCTGATTTTATCATGGTGCAGGATGTTAAATTTTAAATTTCATTTGAGCATAATGATTGGAGTTGTTGTACATTATTGTTTGATAACATCCTTTAGCATCCTACTTGCACTTAGATGTGCTGAAAATTGATATTAATACACAATATTAAATCTGTTGAGATATTGAATAATCTAATTGCAAACTGTATCATTTACACTTTGTAGGTGTCTCAGCAGATGATTCGCGAGATGATCAAGCTTTAATTAAGAGACATTGGTATCTGCATTTGAGACAAATTTAGCAAAAAATTTGGAAGTAAATCTGCAACAACCTAATGGTAACCTACACAATGATTCAGATGCAAAGCAGTATAGCCAATGGACAACTTATACTGGTGGCAACAATTCTCTGTGTTATTTAGTAGAGGTTTGAAAGAAAGAAAGCATGAAGCCTTCTCTGGCCTATAGATAGTACAGGTGTTGGCGGTTGCTATTCTATCTGGTTTAATTGTGGTGGCAATCTGATACCGGTCACTTACAAGACCAGGCAAGTCTTTTTTGTTTAAGCATGATCTAAAGGCAAAATATTACAGCTTTCGTTACTAAACTAATCTCTGATTATGTAGTTGTCGTTTATCAATTCCTATTTCCATGAGTTCTATATGCCAAACTTATATGCAGATTGGCCTTTTCTTCTTCTATATTCACGGGATTTTGGGGATTCTTCCCACTCTTCAACGCTCTCTTCACATTCCCTCAAGAACGACTGATGCTAGAGAAGGAAAGAGCGTCAGGAATGTACCGACTTTCATCATACTTCATGGCAAGGACTGTAGGTGATCTTCCCATGGAATGTCCTTCCTCAGTTTTCGTTATCATAACCTACAATGACAGGTCTCTTCCACAGCTGCAACCATTCTTCGGTTGTTTGTTAGTTGTATTATACAGCGTATTAGTTGCTCAAGGCCTAGGACTTGCTCTTGGTGCTGTGGTCATGGATCTCAAGGCCGCGAGCACACTGGCATCAGTCATTATGCTCACATTCCTACTCGCTGGTGGATATTATGTTCAACATGTTCCGAGTTTCATAGCATGGATTAAGTATCTGTCGATCGGTCAGTACACTTACAAGCTCTTGATAATCTCACAGTTTAACCCTGGAGAAACCTATCCTTGTCCTACTAATAAAACTTGTCTCATTTGAAGATTTTCCTCCTATAAAGAATGTTGGACTTCATGGATTAGCCATCTCTCTTGTTGCCATGGCTATTATGCTTGTGGGTTACAGGCTTGTTGCCTACATTGCACTCATGAGGATTGGAGTTACAAGAAAGTAGATTAATCAAGGTACAAGAATTTCATTGTAGAATGATAGTAATTGATTACATTGAAGTTCTTTTTGGAAGACTTGAGGATTTTTGTCTTGATAGATAGAACTATCTGAGAAACTTTATTTGAGGATTACAAGGAAGCTTACTAGTGAAATAATCTAGTAACATTGTTCAATTTTTAGGGGACAGTTTCCCCCTTGATAACTTCATATTTGGCGTCACATTTTATTCATAGCAAACTATTTACATATTCAATCTCTTTTATTCTGAATTTCGAGTCTATTATCATCTCATTTATTACTTGATGTTATTAAAAATTCAACTCTGATGAAATGATTGGACATGTCAACTTTGATGAAATAATTAGATATGTCATCTATTATTGTTCGTTAAATAATATTTGTCATACATTTGATGAAATGATTAGATATGTCTATAGTTCTGTGTTAGGTATCATTTTATTATTTTTAAAAACTTGTACAGTACAGATTTTTAAAATATATGATAGAGTACTATACACATTTTTTAAAATACATTATTATAATTTTAACACACGGTAGAATTTTCTTATAAAAAATTTGTTAATCCAAGTGTAATTCTAGAAGTCCTATCAAGATACACATCTTTTATCATTATAATTTTAGATACTTATATCATATAAAATTAAATGTTATTATAAGAGACATATCTCTTCTGATCTGAAATGAAATGGTTTTCCAACGTAATCGTAAAATTTTCTATTGTTAACATGATTTTTTTTTTTGGGAAAAAAAAAAAAGAAAAGAATTGCAAACCACGTTAGCCGAAATTTCCTCAACTCTGGGAGTTGAGGCCTGAAGTGCATAATTGAAGGATTAGGTTGCCACCTATGAATAAATATACTGATAGAAAATAATATCCTACCAAATTCAAAGTTAATTGTCAAAATGATTTTTTTATAATTCAAAAAAGAAAAAAAGGACCAGTAAGGCAGCGACCACGTAACGTGCAGCTTTCGTGGACGCCAACCTACAATTTTGCCTAGAAATGGAAGCTAACATTTTAAGGGTTCCTAAGAAAGTTAAAAAACTAGACAAATCAAGAAAAATTAGGAGACAATTTTGTATAATATAATGTTTAAAAAAGAATAATTAGAGATGCTAATCATTCTTAATTATTGATCATGCCAGCTTGACTAAAGATATCCGACCACCGGACCACATACGCTAAATACTCTGAATCTACCTCATTTTCTTGTTTCATACTATTTTTCTTCGTAAATGCTTCTAAAGTTTTCATACGGGTTTGCCACTTTTGTGGAACCCAGCCACATTATTGTCCTTTATATATTCGCTGTCAAAAAACCCTTTAAGAAAAGTTACGAGATTAATTACAGTAATATTATTTAAGAAAATTAAACTATTCTGTTATGCTTTATAAGTTTATATAATTTAATATCTACATCTTAGTGCTTTTATATGCTAAAGTATATTATCAAGGACAATAATGTACCATGAATATGAGAGAAAAATGAGAATCAAAGTTAATGATACTTATAGATGTTGTTTAGTTAATCATTGTGCGAATCATTCATGAAAATGAAAGTGTTAAAAATATACACTTTCATTCCTCTTGATATAAATTTTAAATTTATGAATTTATCAATATAATGAAACTCATTCCTTATTCCAATTAAGTAAAAGAAAATGGCATAAACTCTATACCAATAAGTAGTAGGGTTTATAATTTCCATTTTGATGTTATCGCGAATGCGAACCAAACACCTCCCGAAATACATTAAATAATATTTTGAAGGAATTGCAGAATTTCCTTCTATAAAGTCATACATTGTGAAAGACAAAAAAATTCGAGTCAAAAACCTTTGAACTAAGACATAAATTTGAAGTCATTTTACCTCTTACAGAAAGCAAGTAATATACATTGTAAAGACATAAATTTCAAGACCATTTATCTTTGAACTAAGAATATAATTTTACTATTCCTGTCAAGCTAATTATAATTTTTCATTAAATATGTTTGCAAAGTTATTATTTTTGAAATATTATTTTAAAAATACTGTAGCAACTTTATTTATTTATTTATTTTGATGGGATATAAAGTATATGAAATAAAATACGATTAGAAAACGTGTATACGACATTTACATATTATTATTTGTAAAAAAAAAAAAAAAAAATTATCCAAACATAGCCATGTGATAAATTTATAACGTCATAGTGTAGCACAGTGGCATGATCTTAGCATTTTCCATGCTTGGAATAACAATTCAGAAGGAAATTCTCATTTTATTGGTGTAGGCTGGGTTGGTCCTTGTTTGTATTCGTGATGTTTCCTAGGACCAAGGTAATGTCATATGTTTTGGTTCTTTCCCCCTTTTCTTTAAGACATTTCATGGTTGGCTTCTGCCTAAATTCGTCATTTACTGAGAAAATATCCGCTAAGATAAAAGCAGCTGGAAAGTCGATACCATGACTTGACTACTTGACCACTTGATGGAAATTCGAAACTCCGATTGCATTCACACTGCGGCGACTACTACTACTTTGATTGAACAATTATCTCATTAATATTAGCTCTTACAATTTTCCTCATTATATATAAGTCAATTTCACTGTTACGTGAGATAACTTTTAGGTGAATTTTTACATTCTCATTATAAAAATATACTACATACTTTAAAGATTCATACGAAACAAAATCTTTAAAAAATATATATATATATATATATATATAAGTATTATATAAATATTTAAAATATATGAACTTAATTTTTTGAAAAGACTGTAGAATTTCTTTTTCTTTCAAATTTATTGTTTATAACTGTACATCCTCTTGTTAAAGAGAAAAAAAAAGGCAAAAAAAAAAAAAACTTATCGTTTCTTTAGGAAGAACATTTATAGAGTTTTGTTTTTAAAAAATAATAATAATAAAATTGGAAGATGAAGGAACTGTCACAAGTTGAAGTCCAGCCTCTTGCACACTTTAGTTTCTTTTGGAAACAAATTTGCAAAGAGTATTTATTTCTTTTAATACTTGCAAGCAAAGCGTTGTCAAAAGTCAAAGTTTTGACATCTTTATATTATAGAGTAAACATTTAATTAATGAGTTTTGTCATCTTTATATTATAGAGTAGACATTTAATTAATGAGACCACTTTTGGTGGGTAATTTATATCAAATAAATATGTGTATAACTCACAATAAAAATAAAAATAAAAATTATCAAAATAAATTTTTTTCTAGGAGTATGATCATTTTAGGCATCTTATATTTTATTTAAATAGGCAAATCTTGTAGCCTACTTGCGAGAAGTTGGTACGAAATCAACTTATCCAAGCTGTAGCCAGTTGTTTCTTTAGCAATAACAAGGAGACGTTTGGTTTATAGGTATAAGACGGAAAAAATCAAAATTAATCTTCTACAAAGATGTGTCTTTTTATTACGATAAATATTTAGATGTACAAAATCTACATATCTTTGTAGTCTCGCAACTATTCGTTATTGTGAAAAAACTAACTAGTTTGAAGTATAAAGAAATATTGATATTGAGTAATCAACTTAACTTCTAAAGTTATAAATTGGAAAGAATTGATTAATTAAATAATGAAATTATCTAGATATTTTAAATTTGCACCTGATGAATGCAATATATGTGCCCGATTAAGTTTCATGCAATATTGTAAGAAAATGGTAAGATGCACATAATTTGTAGATAAGTCGGATTATAGAATCATAAGATGTATGAAATCATATGGTCTTAAAGTGTGCCCAACAAACACATAATGTGTGGCTAGAATAGAATTGTGTAATTGCATAAGGACCTAATCTTCATCAATCAAAAGTTCAACACCCTAGTTGCTAATAGTACTTAGCCCTTTGAACTTTAAGGATCAACTCCTTAAATTCCTGATAAAATATTAGTGAAATGGTTGGATACACATACTATATGTAGCAATAAGATATATATATATATATATATAATATTACTGTAATTAATCTGTCTCTTATACACATCCCTAGATGGCATATGCTTTCGATGGATGCTGATGCTGATGTGTAAGTACCGTATGCAACTCCTTTTTCCCATGCCGGATTTACATATCTTTTATTGGACCAGATTTTTTGGATTCTCATAGAAAAATCCAGTCTAATTAAAGCTGTATATAATACTACTTCCGTTTTCTTTTAAATATCATTTTAACTTTTAGTACAAAAATTAAAATTGTCATTAAATAGTTTAAATTTTAGGTAAAAATAATTTTATATGACTAAATTATCCTTTAGACTAGTAATAAATTAAAAAAAATCCCAACATTAATTACAAGTTGAATAATTAATAGCGTTAGAAAAAAATAAGGAAAAACTTGACAAAAAATAATTAATGATTCACTGGATTTCTAAATTGATACTTAAAAGAGAACAGGAGTAGTTGTAGTAGTAGTACTGTCTCTAATACACATCTATTATTATTATTATTATTATTATGTTTAATGGTCCAACCTTGAGTTATACAAGTATTAATAGTCATTCTAAAATATGAAACATGCAATGTTTTTCGGCGTGTTGAAATAAAGTAACACTAATATAAATATATTTGTCAAATTCAGAGTTTGTCAAATGTAGTTGATCGATATATTAGAGTGGTGCATATAAATAAGAATAAATCACCATATGAAATACAATTGCGTTGTGAGAAATTTTATTATGAAAAGATTTTGTCAAGTGATATTTAGTATTTCTAAATTAATGAAATTTCTTATTTTTATAAATGGACCTAAAATCAAATCTAGATGTGTATAAGAGACAGGAGTTATTATTGTAATATTTCTCACATAGCTTATGCTATATAAAAATTTTATAGCTTACATCTTAATTACATCTATATATAGGTTACAAATTACATCTTAATTTGCTAAATGAACCAAATTATGGATAAGAACATTTTGAACTCTGATTTACGTTATTTGTTAACTCGGGAGTTAGAAGATTTTTTATATTGATTTACGTCGTTATGCAATTTGTGAATTCTATGATAAATATATTAACATTAATGATGGAGTAGAACATTGCATGTACCCAACTTAATTAGCTATAAAGTATTTATATTAAATAACACAATTAAGTGTGCTACTATTTTTCTTGCTGAGTTCGACACGTTGATGGCAGCTAGTCACCACACATACGTATTCTCATCCATGTCTACATCGTACATTGTATTTGTAAGCATATGATAAATATTGAAGAAGGAAAATGAATACAACTCCAATTTGTACAAGGGCAAAAAAATATCCTCTCATCGTCCCAGCAAATATTTATTTGATGTGTCTAATCCCACCAAAAGTGGCATACATTGAGATTAAATGTCTATGTCCTAAAAAAATTGAACATCTTTTTGGACAAACAGATACTATTTGGAAAGATTAAAAAAACAAAAAAGAAATTCATATCAGGTTATTAATCTTTCCTTTAATCCATTGTGCTTGAGTTCTTAACGTGGGAAAATTATACAGTCTCGTTGAAGGAACAAGTTTGTACAATACAATTTGTATTGTATAATTTTTAAAAATTAACGGGATAATTTTTTCAACGAAATTGTAAAATTTCCCCTAAATGTATTTGTTATTGTTTAGTTTTTTACGTCCATACAACACACTTACCAGCAAAATTAATTTAAACAATATTGTTTGGAGGAGAACCTTAGAGATCAATGACTATGATTATGGTTAATTAAGTGGATCCCAAAAGTGTGCTCTGAATACAGTTTTGAATGACTCTTAAGAGCCGACATAATCATCCCTTCAAAATTTAACGTTGTTTGATTTTCTATAGTACTAGCATCCAATCAATAAGATGCAAATAAAATAAAATAAAATAATCTACATTATTATCATGAGAAGTTATCCAAATACATTTCTAATTCCGTTCAACCAGAATGTGATGAAAAGTTGAGAATATTTTATTCGTTCAAAGATAGATCTTTGAACTTCGAAGGCATATGCATATATGGATTTTATTTTATTGATGAAACTAATTAACTTGATTAACAAGTCAATGTTTGCATAAATTTGCATAGATCATCCTTCAACAACAAATGACGTTATGCATGATAATATAGGAAAATTTTATAAGTTTTAGAAACTATTCCTTTGTATTTTAAGAATTTGTACATTATAATATTATGTATTTTAAAAATTTATATTGTATAAATTCTTAAAATTAAGAAAATAATTTTCTCAACATAATTATAGAATTCCCTGATAATATATATGTGATAGGTATCAAAATATGCACATGCTGCAAAACATGCTTTGACAGAAAACCGAAAAATCACCTACACCAGTATTACTCGAGAGTATTATTTTCCTACCAAAAGTTATTATCTTACTTCCTTTGAATTTTCTAAGGTACGGCTACAGAATGATAAATTTTCAACACTTGCATCTACTTTTTCAAAATGTGTGTTTATATGCCTGAATTTCTCCAAATGCTGATCAAATCATATATGTCACATAAACGCAACCACGACACTGGAATTAATAGTAAGGATAATACAAATCAAACATTTTGCAAATAAGGATTGAATGTAATTTCTTCAGGGGAAAATAACTTTAATAATTCCTCACCTTTTACATTTATATTTGTTTAGTCCCTCACATTTAAAATTATATATTTTAATTCCTCACAAATTTAAAAAGCACAATTTCGGTCCCTCGACAGAATTACGGATATATTTTGGCTTGAAATACTCACATAGGTATAAAATATAACATATTCAAGTGCAAAATTACCAATACATAACCTTAAATAATAAATTGTTCTAAAAAAAAAAAAAAGAGAATTGGAGTTGCTGGAATAGAGTTAGCTGAGGAAAATATGCGAGAGAGAAGGAATACTAGGAGTAGTGATGGTACGTGAGAATTTTATGATGGTTGTGATAGAGGTTTTAGGTAGTGTTGTTTAAAATTTAAAATTTGTGTTGCCAATTTTGCTCATAAAAAATGTAACATTCAATATACATATGAGTATTTCAAGCCAAAATATGCTGATAACTGTGTAAGGACCAAAATGGTATATTTTAAATTTTTGAGGGACTAAAATATATCATTTTAAATGTAAAAAATTAAAAAAATACAAATATAAAATACACATCTAGACTAATAAGAGACAGTTTTCCCTTTCTTCTGAAATAAATACATGTAGTCGTCCTCTATCAACCTCCTCACCATATTCCCCCAAACTAAATTGGGAAAAAAAAAAAAAAAAAAACTTGGCTCATTTTTTGTTATTATTCAAATAATATTTTAGAATCATTAACTCAGATACATTTTGTAAAATTATTTTATCTCACATATATTATATTTTAAAAATAATAATATTCTAAATAATAATTATCGGAACTGTTTCTTTTTCTTTTTAATTTTTTATTCTTTACGTACAAAGAACTTGTATCTTAAGGCTTAAGCATGTGTTGTTGGTGACCCACTATGAAATTGATGTCTTGGTCTAAAGAAAAAGCTAATGTATATCTTAAAACTAAGCTATATGCCAATGATGCCAACTAACTCAGGACTTGTCAAAACCTAGACCTCAAACTATCTTAACAACATTAGCAACTTAACAAAAAAGCCTTCGACGTGTGCCCATTTGACCTACCAAACATTTTCCACTTCCGATTCCCACTTAATTAAATTGAAGGATGATCACCACGTGCACATTCGATTATGACAACCCCAATCAATTAAACAACAATTAATCAAACCTTTCTTAAAAAATTATTATTAAGTTAATCTTATATACATAATTAATGTATAAAATTTTTATATAGCATCAAGTGTAAATGTACGGTACATATATACAATTTAAATTTGAAATATCATTTTTATTCATGTAACATGCATTTACACACATTTAATTAAATATATAAAATTTTTTACACCAATAGTATATAAAAGATTAATCCATTTTCATTATATATTCAACTATTCAAAGCTTTGACCTAATAACTTTTTAAGCTTTAAAAGCATACTGCCGCCTAGAAGAAGAAAGATGTAGAAAGATTCATAATCTGTATTAGCCATTTAGGAAAATGGAAAATAGACACGTAGAAATATTGCGGTAGAAAATGCAGCCAATGATTGCTTATATCAATTAGTGATGATACAGTTTTACATCACCTTATGATTTAAATTGCTTCATTTGCTGGTTAAACTTTTCTTTGTACAATATTGTGTTTCCAAAGATTTTGGCATGTACTAAGTTAAATTGTGCAATCATGAAATTAATGTATTGACGTCTTATCACAATATACAAAAATTTTAGAAATTTTCTTTAGTCGTGTAACTGAGAAATTCTATAATAATCTATACACTTCTATACTAAATTATAAACATATAAAACTCGATAGTGTACATTAATATAAATATTTTCTAATAATATAATAATAATTTA
Organism: Cinchona pubescens; assembly: GCA_025175665.1. Taxonomy (NCBI): domain Eukaryota; kingdom Viridiplantae; phylum Streptophyta; class Magnoliopsida; order Gentianales; family Rubiaceae; genus Cinchona; species Cinchona pubescens. Next base: position 58,558 of record JANKKI010000106.1, read on the forward strand.
AAAAAATTTAAAAGGAGAAAAACATAATTTTGAAAATTTTGGAGGCGGCCGCTCCTCCCCACCCCCGTATAGATTAATTTTGAATATACCTAAATTAAAAAGTTGTTTGAAATCATTTATTTTATATTTTTTAATTTGTGTGGATTTGAAGTTAATCCATTTCAACCTTGAGAAAACAAATCGTTCTAATAAACGGGTGAATTTCAAATTCTTGCTCAAAATTTATCGATTTTGTCAAAGCTAATTTTAGAGTTACTCCATCTATATAAAGTAATAAAATGACAAATCCACGTCATTGATGTTTAAACTAATTATCTGCTAAAGAAGGAGCCAAGTCTCTAATACAACATGCTAATTCAATGTAATAATAGACAGCTATAAATTTAAAATTACTTGTCAAAAATAATTTTCAATTTATAGTACTAAAAATCATTTTTCTTTTGAAATTACCCTAAACATGTAAACATTACTTATTTATACAAATTTTGTATTGGATTGTTTGTTGTGTTAAAGGAAATATGTAAACATTACTCAACAATTTTTTATTCGGGTCGGGATTTCATTGATTAAATTTATGGTATAATTATAATGTAATAGATTTTTTTAGTTCATATTAAGTTACTTCACTTCAAACAGTAAAAAAATATAATATAAATCATGATATCATAGATTTAATCCATATAAAAATTGGTCCTCCTTCTGAATTCAAATAACAAGTGTAAATCACATCATTTTTTCACCATAATAATAATAACAATAAAAAAAATTGGATAATTGGTTGAAAATTGAATCAGTTCATTGTCAATAGTCAAGACTCGAAGAGGTTGTAGAGTGAAAGAAACTCCAAAAAGGCTGAGAAAAATACACAACCTAAGATGGGCCCTACCTAGAAAAAGAGAAATTAAATTAGAGAAAAAAAACGCTAACGTGGCAGTTATACAGAGCTTTTCTTGACACTCCCTTTCACAATTTCACCATCCTTCTTTTGAAAAAAAAAAATTCCGCCCAACTCCAAAACGCCTCTCTTGTCTTGAGTCCACGTGTTTGCACGTGTCCATCACTCTATCTCTCTTCTGTGCCGACGTGTTGCTAAATTTAAGCAACACGTCGGCACAGAAGCTTCTCTTCTTTTTTACACATTTTTTTTTTTTTTTTTTTTGCTCTTTTATTTTTTTTCTCTTTAATAGAAAGATATTGTTGGTTTCTCTATTAATTATAAATAGATTTTTGTTTTGGAAAACAAATAGGAACAGAAATTTTCTTATACTTTAAATATCTATACAATACAACATAATATATAAAAATTTTATACGTATAAATTTTTAAATCTTAAGGGAATAGTTCCTCAAAAAAGACTATAGAATTTCCCTTTATTTTTTTACTTATTATCTTACTATATATAAAGGGAGAGCCCCAATTGATATTTGGTGTCCAATTTAATTTTAAATAAGTTATTTTTTTAAATTTAAAAAAAGACTACCAACAAGTTAAAAAAAAAAAACCTTCCCACATATTTAATTAGTCACTAAAAATTTCCTCTTAATTTATTAAAAAATGTATTTATCTATCTATCTATCATATATATATATATATATATATATGTATGTATATAAAAAATAGCACACATATAGAGTGTGCAAAAATCACTAGTTTGTAATAATTATTTGATCAGAGTAAAATTTCGTTTATTTATTCGATCATTATTTAATCAATCACTTGTACTATTCATTATTTATCTTCTATTCAATTTCAAAAATAACTCTAGTTCATTATTTATACTATGCATTATTTGTCAAATTCATTTTTCCTTTTCATAATCAATTATTTGCAGTTATTCATTATTTGATCAAATATTTCATACCATAACTAATGAATTTTACTATTGATATACATTTGTTCTATATATTGTTTGTACTATTTATCCATGAATACAACTATTCATTACCAATTTAGGTGCGATTTATAATTTTATATGGGAAGCATTTTAGTGTGTAATCGAAATAAATTCACATGAATGATTTTCTTATCAAACTGCTCGTATAAAGAGTTCTGGATTTGAAATATGGACATAAGACAGGTCAAGATGATGTGTGTAGTAAATATCCTCGACCTGGATTAAAAATTTTCCAACTTAACAATGACAATGATTCGACCGTGATCCGACCACCTGCCACCACCGTTAGATCACTAGATACCAAACACCACCAATCCCATATCTAACCTCTATCCCTCTACCATCGCTTTAAATCTCCTACTTGTCAAATTGCACTCATCATCCTGTTACTCTACCTCTACCCCACCATTTAATCTGCTAACCCTTATTGCCGACCACCCATATCGCTACCCCAACCTCTTCTCCCACCTAGATAGATATGAACCATTTCTTAATCCACTTCCCATCATCATCTCCAGCATGATCCTGCCACCCTAGCTCCACCTACCCATCCAATCTGGGTTAAGAAATGATACCCCAACCCGTATTTCTTGTCCCGATAATTTTTCTTAAACAAAGATCCACCTTTCCCAGCATTCTTCCACCTCTATCCCTCTACCCATCTCCATCCCCTCTACCACCATCCAGCTATCTCATTCTATTTTTTTCAATCTATTATTTCTTTATTTTTTTTGAATTTTTAGATAATTATCTTATTATTTTCCCTTTTTATTCAGTATTTTTTATTATAATTTTCCCTTTATATCATTTAATTTTTTTTATTTTTCTTACTTTTATTCGTATTTTTCTAGTTTTTTTTTACTTTTATTCTTATTTCTTTTTTGTTTTCTCTCATTGTTTTTCCCTATTTTATTCAGTATTTTTATTTTTATTGTAATTTTCTCTTTTCATTTCATTTAAAAATATATATTTTTAATTTCTCTTTCCTTTTTTCTGATTTTTCTTACCTTTATTCCTTTATTTTTTATTTTTTGCCTTTTTCCCATTCCATATATGCATTTTTCTTTTTTGTTTTAAATTTTTGCTTTTTTTATTTATGACTTTTATGATTTTTTAATTTTTTAAAAACAAATATAATATTTAATAAAAAGCAAAGAGTACAATGGTATAACTGACCAAATTAACGGCTCTAATAGCGAAGTATTTTCTATCTATTGGATACTTAAACCAAAAGTACAAGAAGGTATTTTTAGCTTTTTTAACTATAAGGGGTATGTAACAAACGGTAAACTATAGGGGGTGCAAGTAGAATTTATCTTTCCTCGAGTATGTTTATGTAACTATCTATTTAAAATAAAGTTTCACAACCCTTTTATTTCGAATTCAAAATTTATTCTGTTTTTCTCGAGATAGTATCTCGTATCTAAACACTTATTTTTTTACTTTATTTGCTCAAAATAATTTCTACAAAATAATTAATCTTGTTTAAGTGAGCAATTATTCTAAATAATACCAAAACAATACGTATCTAAACGAAATCATTATTTTTTTATATAGTTTCACCAAATAAGAAAACATTGAAAATAAAGATAATATTGGAACCCAAACTTCAAGTAAAGAAATACATTAATGTTTTTGCAAAAAAGTCCTTTCAAGATATTTTAAACTGAGCCTCTTATAATTTTTATTATTAATTTAACGGGACCTCTTATTTTTTAAATTTTAATTATTTTAATGATTTTAAAATTTACTTTTCAATTAATGTAAAGCGAGTATTTAACAACCGAGCTGACTCATTGTCGTTTTATCGCTCCTTGGATCTTTCCAATCCAACAAAAGCCAAAAACAAGTAATTATAGTGTTCTAGAAATCGTACGCGAGGGAGAGGGACGTGGCTTGTGGGGATATTTTAATTTTATAATCCCAAACTATTTTTTATTTTATTTTTCTTCTTCTTCTTAAAGAGTAATTATTATTAATTATTAATATTTTTGTTGAGGATTCATGCACCTGCGGAAGGCTTTACCAGTGGATAAGGTCGGCCGCTTGGTGCTGCCGAATTTTCATTAGTACGTGTCGACATTAGACGCAGCTGTTGTTTAAATATTATTATATTTGTCTCATTTATGAAAAGCGACCGTACTTATCCCTCTATTACCCTTCACTCTTCACCAATATAAATACCCCCATATCCCCCATTTCCCAAAAGATTGAAAAATTAGATGTTCTTGGAAAATACTTCCAAACTTCCACCTCCCTTCAAACAATTCTTTATTTTTTCTGTTAATTTGTTTTCCAAAACAAAAATATTTATATTAATAGAGAAAAAAAAAATGGGTGTTCAAGAAACCGACCCGCTTTCACAACTAAGTTTGCCACCAAAGCGGGTTTAGGTTCTATCCAACGGACGAGGAGCTATTGGTCCAATACCTATGCAGAAAAGTAGCAGGCCATCACTTTAATCTTCAAATTATTGGAGAAATTGATCTTTACAAATTTGATCCTTGGGTTCTACCAAGTAAGATTTATTATTATTATTATTATTAATGTTTTTACTTACTAAATCATTAATTTTTTTTTGGGTACTAATTTTGGGATTGATTGGATTAGGTAAGGCAATATTTGGAGAGAAAGAATGGTACTTTTTTAGTCCACGAGACAGAAAGTACCCAAATGGATCCAGTTCCAATAGAGTAGCCGGGTCAGGGTACTGGAAAGCTACCGAAACCGATAAAATAATCACTACAGAAGGACGCAAAGTTGGAATCAAGAAAGCCCTCGTTTTTTACGTAGGAAAAGCACCTAAAGGTACCAAAACCAATTGGATCATGCACGAATACCGACTCGCCGAACCTCCTCGTAAAAATGGTAGCTCTAGGGTAAGACCCAACACTCTAGAAATAATTTATGCTCTTAATTTATTTATACTAAATTGATTTTTCTTTTTAAGTATTTTTCTTAGTCTTATTATTTTTTTTTTTGGGCAGTTGGATGATTGGGTGCTATGTCGAATTTACAAGAAGAATTCAAGTGGTGGAGGGGTGAAGGCAGTTAATAATTCTGATGTACAAAGCAGCAAAGAGCATAGCCATAATAACTCCTCTTCCTCATCCTCGTCTCAGTTTGACGATGTTTTGGAGTCGTTGCCGGAGATTGATGACCGGTTTTTCGCCTTACCAAGGATGAATTTCTCAAATCCCTTCTTCATCAAGATGATCAGAAAAATATCAATCTAAACAATTTAGGTTCGGGAAATTTTGACTGGGCTACCCTAGCCGGGTTAAATTCCTTTCCGGAATGGGGACAAGTTCAAACTCAAGCACAAGTTATTCATGCTCCTTCGGATCAGAGACATGTGAACAACAACTACAATGTTGTTAACGTCAACAATAACAATAATAATAATAATAATGGTGTGAACGGCCAAAATAGCATGTATGTCCCTTCATTTCCACAAATCACCCATGTGGATGAAGAAGTAGTTCATATACTCAAGAGTGTTCAGAATTCGGGTTTCTTTCACCAAAACTCCAATGCTTTGGGGCCTCAACATCAGATGTGTTTCACAACTCTTATACCCATTTGGGATGTGGTACCCGACCCAAACGGGTATGAACATGGGGTTTAGGCCATGAAAGTTTAAAAAAAAAAAAAAAAAAAAAAAAGTACTGCTATGGGAAATTAAGGGTGTAAAATGGTGATAGGTGAAGATTGTTTGGGGTAAATTTGTAAATAAAACATTCGTTGGGCCGACATTTGACTTTTTTTTCAGAAAGTTAAGAAGAGCTCGAGAAAACATTTATTGGTGGGGTTATTTGGCTGCTTAATACAACATTACCCCATTTTTTGTATTAATTTCTTAGGGTGCTTAGTCAAAGTACTCGTAAGAATGCAATTTGCCAAAATTGCTCATCATAATGTCATTATTTTATGCTCAGAATTGAGCGATTAGTGTACATCAAGATGTCAATCTAATAGGGTGATTAAGGCAAATTAATGTAATAATATTCAACATTAATTATTTTGGTCTTTTCTTGAACTTATCTGCTAATTGATTTAGTTATACAATATTACTAATTTTTAAAAATAGAGATTCTCTCGAATATATTTGAAAAGATTTCTTTGACATCCTGTTAATTATACACATTATGTCACCTTACTATATTTCGATGGTTTGCAAATGTAACTCTGCCTCTTTTAAACATTGAAATTATAAACTTTTTACAGGAGGGGTAAAATTGATTTAGATTTTGAGTTTGTGGACTTGCATTTAAATTTAGTTTTATTGAGCAAGACAAAAATACTAGGACAAAGAAGTACTAAATACAATTTTGGTTATTTAGATGATTGTCCCTCAATTTTATTTGTTTTGTCACGCTTTGACAAGGTCAAATAAATAAATTTTATAAGGACAAATTTATGTAAATCCTTGGACTGAAAATATTTTCAGGAAAATATTTTCCAAAATTTTTTTTTGTGCCAAACACCGGAAAATATTTTCCGGTGTAAAATATTTTCCAATTTTCCTTCCTCTGGCTGAAAATAACTTACGGAATTTTTTAGTGTGTAGTAAGAGACAAGATAGGGTATTTTCCAAAGTTGGGTATTTTTAGTATTTTTACGAATACCGGTAAAAAAATCGGTTCAACCAAAAAATTTTTAAATTTCAGAATAAAAATGATTTAAATAAAGAGAAAAATTAAAAAATCGTAAAAATAAACTTAAAATGGTAAAATATTGAATGCACCAACTGTTAAACTATTAAGTTATTATTATTATTTTATCTTAGTACTATAATTCTCCAAAAATAATATTTTAGATCTATTTTAATCGAAATTTTATATAAATATATTTTAAATTATATCGGTATTTAATTATAATCCAAAAATTAAATTAATGAACCGAACATTTCCTACGTATTTAATGTTCGATTTGGTTTTCAAAACATTGAATGCAACCAATATTTGTACACTCCCTTCAGAGTTATCCGAAGATGCCAAGTCAAATTCCATTCAGGATTCTTTGTATCTTAGAATTTGAGAATTGGGCATGTCTGCTAACTGCTACTAATTAAATCATTGAATTGACCAAACATTTTGTATTTGACTGAGCTAATTGTTTGACCGTAAATAAGCACGTGCGATAGAATAACCACCAAAAGTTACGCCTTGCGGGTAATGACGGCATCGTGACGTTTCTTCTGCTCTGTTTCGCTATTGCGGCGCCAGCTGACTGTCAGATAGTATCCATTTGCCGCTTTTTTTGGCGGTTACAGTTTAACAATTTTATTGAAATAAGTTGGATTAGATTTTAAATGAGTTTAAATTATTTGATACTCAACATAAAATTTAATTTATTAAGAGCCCGTGTAAATTTGATTATTTAAATTTAATGTGGTTAACTTTTTGTATTCTATAAATTAAAAATGCTAAACTTATATGTAAAAATTTTAATTTATTCGAATTCGATTCGATAAAAATTTATTTGAATTCGATTCAAAATATAAATAAGTCAAATTTAAATAAAATTTTAATTTCGTTAAAATAATCAAATAAATTTAAATACTAAACTGTCGAGTTTGTTTATATTCATTTACACCCTTAACTTATACCTTTTAAAACGTATTTATTTTCTCTTTCAAATCTTGTACGCACATATTCCATAAACGCAAAGAATGATAAAACATATTTTTGCATACTTCATCTTTGACATGAAGCTATTTGTAACATTTTTCTATTGTTGTTTGCTATTGGACTACTTGGTTATTATTTTTCTAGTACTAATACACTACGAATAAAAATTAAATTACATAAGATTAATTGAAAAACAAAAAAAGTAAGGTCATGTGAAAAGTAATGTTGAGTGTTTCTTTTCTCCCCTGTTAGATAATTAATGGAGGGGGAAGCCCATTACGTAACAACTAAATCACATGACTGTTGTCTTTTAGGCCCACTATTGCTTTCTTGTTGTGTTTGTGTTGGTGTTGGATCTCAAACTTTTAGGGAATTCTTTGGGCCGCTTTGGCCAAGCAAATTACGATTACTTGAATAAGCCCATTAACAGAGGTCTTCCTGACTAGATGTCACATCTATTATACATTTAAGAGTTAATGTATTTAATTTTCATTTGGTACTTTGAAAGCCCTCTTTCTCACTTCCTAATTCAGGCGATAACATAACATGGATTTGGAAAGGTTGCAGCACTTGATGATTCTGACAAAAAAAGTGCATACTATTTCAAATTTCGTTATTAACAATCCATCTTTGAAAATCTTAAGATCTAAGGGTGTGTTCGTTTGGACTGAAAATATTTTCTTGGAAAATGTTTTCCTTAAAATGTTTTACATGAAAATGTCTATTTTCCATACAGTCCAATAATATTACTATCATTACTGTCTCTTATACACATCTAGATGTGTATAAGAGACAACGAAAATAAGTTTAGAAATGAAATTATAAAAGTAAGTATTTGAGGTTTAATGTCATCTGTTGATTATCGGAAAATAACTTACACTAAAAATTCCGTAAGTTATTTTCAGAGGAAGGAAAATTGGAAGAATTTTACACCGGAAAATATTTTCCGGTGTTTGGCACAAAAAAAAATTTTGGAAAATATTTTCCTGAAAATATTTTCAGTCCAAACGAACACACCCTAAAGGTCGAATCCATACTTTTCAACGCTATGTGTATTCCATTCCTTCGTGAAATCACAAAATTTTCCGCATTTTTATTCTCGAAACATAAAAATTGGTTTTGTAAATCTCATGTGTTAACGACCATGTAAACTTTAGTACGAATTATGAGACGGAGAAGAGTGAAGAAGGAGACGTAAAACTAAATGGCAACAAAAATAGTTAAACTAAGAAAGAAATTTTACCAACTTAATTATTATTTCAGTTGTTAATGTGAGCGAGTATTTTAGTTGCACCTTAAATTGTCCTTTTTTAAGTTAGGGAACTGCCGGTCCGTTTGTTTTTTGGGGCCAGCGAATATGCCTTCACAAGTTTCTTCCAAAGGAAAATTTTCCATCGAACTACCAGAAAGCATGAGGTTTGTCTACTCAAAGCCGTTTGACTTAATCCTTTAATCATCTATTTAACTTTTAATTAGGGTACTTTATAAAACATTTTGATGTGGACATTAATCAATAATATGGGCCTTAACTGTATTTTTTTTTATAAAAAAAATACAGATGTAGTACTGTCTAATTATATATGTCATAATTAACTGAAGGAAAAATAAATCTTTTCAGATTATCTATTTCTTTTTGTATTAATTGTAATTTGCACCCTTAAACTATCTTGGTTTTTCGCTTTACACTCTAAAGTATCAATTTTGGCAATCAACCACCTCCAACTTCTAAATTTTAGCACATTGTACTAATTACTCAAAGACAGATAGTAAAACGACCCATGTACCCTACTAATTTACCCAACTTTGGAAAATATCCTATCTTTAAGCACACACCATGCACGGATTCACTAACACAAGACTCTTGGATTCTAGAAAAATAATCCGAATACAAATTTGGGTTCAAATTCGGGTTAATGAAATTCATTGTGAAATTTAAGGACAACTAGACTATAGTTATCTCTTTGGACTTTCAGATTTTGGAACTGATCATTTAACCATGCCAACTCAACTTGAGAAATATATTCGTAAAATGACTTGGAAGACTGTTAAATTATAAGTTGTTCATCTATATTTTTGACTAATTTCACCTGAGATAATAGAATAAAAATGGTGAGTGTTAGGTGTAACTGTATATTAGTATAATGTTGAAGGAAAATATTGAGAATTTGGAGAAATTGAGTAAGGTAGTACTGATATATGGGACATTTTCTATTTACTATTGAGTAATTGGTGTAATGTATGAAAATTTAGTAATTGGACGTGGTTGATTGACAAAATTAATACTTAAAGAATTAAAGTGCGAAAGCAAGATAGTTTAGGGGTGTCAAGTGCAATTAACCCTTTTCTTTAAACCTACCTCTATGATCTCTTACACCTTAATAACTCGAATCTATAATTAATAGTTAACAGAGAAAGTATTTTATCACTTAAATTAATAGAAAAATGTTACAAATAGCTTCATTTGAAAGATACACATAAGATGTGTAAAAGGAGACAAATCGATCCCATGTCATTATAGGCTATAGCGAATAACTTAATAAACAGACCATCATTTCATGCGGAGAGAGCATCTTTCCTCTCTCCGTGTCTTGTCAAAATATTACTGAATGGACATAAACAATTACTTCTGTTAAAAAAAAAAAGGGTCTGGCGTTCATATTCTACATGTCTGGATAAGCAATGAGGTCCATTCGAATCAAGGTGCAAAGCAATCAATCTCGAACTTTATCAACACAAAAGCGTCTCGAATTACCTGATAAAATCCCACAAATAAACTTATTCCAAAAGAAATGATGAAAAAGAATTTAACAACTATCATTTCCAGGGGAGGAAAACTCTTTTAATGGTTAAATGAATCATTTCATACATACGAATAATAATATACGTATGTCTCAAGGTAGAAGTATATATCTTGTTCTTATTAATCTAAAATTAATTGCATTCCGATGATATTTCTTTACCTGCTAACTACTTAGATAAAGACAAATGACCAAACTTTTGTCGTCGTATACTAAAAAAGGAAGTGATTATACACATCTAGACTATTATAAGAAAGATTATTAATACACATTATGTTATGACAATGGCTATTTTTTAAAGCAACTTTTAAACTTAAACTATTTGTTTACTATTTTTGGAAGGACTATCCTTTGCCACTTAAAAGCCCCATGATTTGCAATTTTAGCTCTTATAAATTCTAAATTCTGGCCATGCTTATTTTTTGTTTGAGATAATGAAGTCCATTAATAAAATTTTTGTTTAGGTGCAATGAATTCGGGTTTTTTATGGTAGTCATGCTAGTGAAAGACAGCCACATATTATGCGGAAATATGGAATTTGGACCTGATGCAATGACTAATGCGCCACTTAATTATATACTAATGCAAAAGGCATACACTATGTGTGCGAGATTTTTAAAAAATAAAAGAAAGGAAAAAGTAATATAATTTAGTTATTAGTGGTAGTTTAATTAACATGATATTGTTACTAGTAAATAAGGGTAAAATAGAAAGTTTAAAAAGTGACAGACACCAAAAGAGACACTCATTTTATATATAGTATACATTCTTTCCGTAGGTTCTACGATATTTGTACGTACACTCAATCGAAGTAATCTCAAATGTACGTATGTCGATAGAAAAATTAAAAATCTCTACTTTTCTACGTATGTCTGATGTAATTGATTGAAAAAATATTTTCATGTAATTTTGGGAAGGGGTTATTAAGTATTTTAATTTGTTTTTGTTTCTTGTTGATGTTTTTTTTTTTTATTACTTGGGAGGAGTTTAATTTTGCATCATTCTATTTATAAGAACGATCAGTTTGGTCCTTAATCATTTTCTTATGTGATGATAAAAAATTGTTAAATTTTCTTGTAGAGATAATTTGTATATAAAAGCTAAATGTTATATAAAAATAACCTAAATTTTCATTTGGACGTAGCTTATGACTTATCATTTCATCCTAGTATATATTCAAAACTTTTTAGACAAACTCCAAGTGCATTTACAAAAGCAATACTACACCGTATATTAACACGTATAACCTTGAAAAGAAGATACATTGTATATTTTTACTACGTAAAAAATTATTAAACTGATAAACACTCTTCACAAAAATAAAGTAGCCAACAAAATTCTTCCTGTAAATTTTCTGAATGAACCATTGACATTCATTTTAGAAGTATTAGCCAACATAAAAAGGTTGTGTGGCTCATTCGAGGATGGTATAAAACTTAATAGGGTATATATTGACATTTATTATAATTACACCAATCTTAAAATTATACATATGGGTGATCTTTTTTATTTCCATAACACTTTTTTTGTGTGTATATATGTATGTATGTATGCGTGTGTGGGAGTTTGTATATGCTCACAATGATGGGCTGAGCCACCTTTGAGGTTAAGGGCAGGCAATTGCCTCTGTCTCTTATACACATTACTACCTCAAAAGTATAATTTTTAATTGTGATAATTTATCTCACATTTGCTCTCTCTTGAATTTTTGAAATTTTTTTTCTCTTTACATTGACCCATAATATTTTTAAAAAAATTTCTTCACTGTTACGTTGCTTCTAGGGAAATTAAATTTGTACCGTAATTCTATACAAAAAATGAAAAAAAAAATCACTATAGGTATAGGAATAAATTGAATGTACCATAATTCTATACAGAAATTAAAAAAAAAAAAATTACTAGAGATATAGGAATAAATTGAAAATTCACAAATTTAAATATAAAAAAATAATTTCATATTATTACACACTACCCTTGAGGCCCTAACTCCTTCCCTAAATTCTAGAATGACTGTGTGATTGATTGCAGGGAGCATGGTTGAAATTATTTATATGTTTATATTGTTTTTCTTCAAAGGGACGAAGCATTCACTGTAGCATTAAAACAATTCTAACATTTGAAAAAATGTCAATTGTTTGATTTTCGATTATCGGAGGAATTAAACCACATCGTGGCATTTGCTGAGTGCTAGTCCTCTTCTCCGAAGGTTTACTACGGATAAAATAATAAAAAAAAATACTTCTTTTATTGGTAGAAAAATAAAGATATTACTTACGTAATATTTATTCTTTACACAAGTTAAATGAATAAAAATCAACACAAATATTAGCTTTTGGATAAAAAGTTGTGGATAAATAGATTACTTAGTATTGTGTAATATTTTATATTTTTTGGTAATTCATCTAATTAAGTAGAAGACGACACCCCAAAATTTAACCATAAAGTGTATCCAGGTATCTTACCTTTGACAACTTTATATATGATTTATCATCTTGAGAAAGTACCATAACAATTGTGCTAAGTATATCCATCTTAACACATATTAAAGATCGTATTACTATAATATCTTGAAACATTAAAATTATTTTGTTATACACATATTAAGGATTTTTATTTGATACAGCCAAGTTTTGAAAAAGTAACTTTACGTTTCATTTATTAATTAAAAGGATTCTTATAACATCCCGTTAGAATATTAGAATACAATGACAATAAATTTTTGGTTTATTTCGCTTCACATCTGTCTCTTATACACATCTAGATGTGTATAAGAGACAGATTTAGTATTATATGCATCTGGTGTATTTAATTAATATATATGTATGGTAAAATATGCAAGTAATAATCTTTTTAATAAAATGAAATAATTTTTTTTCATCATTTCTTTTGGAATAAGTTTATTTGTGGGATTTTATCAGGTAATTCGAGTAACACGCTTTTTGTACTGTCATCACCATACACTATCTAGATGTGTATAAGAGACAACTCAGAATTGAGTTGTGAAATGATGATCTTATGATCCTTTACCTACACTATAAATGGTGTTTGGCATCCAATTATCAATACTGATTAGCGCAGCAGTCAGAAATATTCTTTAGTGGGAGTAAATATTATGTATCTCAGATGTTAATTTGTCTATAATAACAAAAAAAAAAATTTATTCAACACGTATCTAAAATAGTAATAAATGTATTTATGGATAATAAGGTTTGTAAAATGGTATCATAAAACTCATTCTTTGCTCTAATTGTTGTTGATCTACTTTCTCTAATTATTTTGATCATTTATATCTTAGATATTAAATGACTTTTTGTTTGTAATTTTCAATTATAATTCTTTGTCGGAATGTCTCTCCTAAACAAATGATTTTATCTTTTAAAAAATGTATAATAGTTATTTAAATAAATTTAGAAATTTACGAAGGGAAAAAATACCTAAATAATCAAAACAATAGGTTGAATTGAAATTTAAGAACTAGTCAAAATACAAAATAGATAATGTTGTAATTTACACGTTATATTGCAACTAAGAATCCATTCTCCTAGCAAGTGTAAATTAATTATCAAAAAATAAAAATAGTTTGATAATTAAATTCATTTATTAAATAAAAAATTGTACAAATTAATTAAAACAACAAAATAAGTGTTCATTTCATTTTCTTTATTCATAACTTTTAACGAAAATAATAATAAAAAAAAAACATATAAAGAAAATGAAAAGTCAATTTATGGGACAGGTACAGTGCAATCTTGAGTCGAGGGTGGCATGCAATTGCCCTCCTCAGCTTTAAAAATTACCTATTAGCTTTATAATTTATGCATGCATGTGATTATGTATTTATATCACATGTGTACTCTTGTCTCAAATGAATTTCTTTTTTCTCTTTATATTGACTCCTAATTTTATAAAAAATTCTCATTATCCTGTACATTAATCTTAGAGAAATTAAATTTGGACAATAATTCTATACGAAAATAGAAAAAAAAAAATGTAACTATATGGATTGGAATAAATTGAAAATTTGTAAAGTTGAATACAAAAAATAATTTCACATTATTATTTATCCATATATACCAAAGTAGTTGCATCCCCTACCCTGCGTCCTATATACAGTACATACATAGATGTGTCTCTTAGAGACAGGTACTATACAAGTCCTTAAAGCCAAGAGAATGTATTCCCCTCAATGAAACCTAGCTTTCCCTATTGTTATTCTACTTTTTGCTTACTACTCAAGTGCTTCTTTCCTTACTACTGACTGCTTTAATTGTAATGCTCAACATTCCAATGGGGTGTCGGTTCATAACACATTATATTACACCAAATATCTACACAATCATTAAACAGACACACAAATTGTTAATTGCTAATCAGACACATAAAATGTTGGGGAATTCTACAGTTTCATTGAGGGGAATCATTCTCTTGGCTTTAAGGACTTGTATAGTACAAGTTTGTAAGTAGCACATAATGTTGTACTGTACAAGTTCTTAAAGTACAAGGAAATAGTTCCTAAGAACGATTGTAGAATTTTCCTAAAATATTAATCAATTCTGTTAGTATTGAAAAAGTGTAAATCTCAAAAATATTGCCGATTATGAAATACGTAACGATGAAGTGAGGTAGTAAAAACACCCATATAATTAATTTCAAGAAGCTTCTGGAAGGTCAATCTTAATTAACCAATTTGATACCATATTATTAAATTTTAACTATACAGGATCAATATTAATGACATCGGCATTATCTCTGGCTGGCGTGTAAAAAAGCCACTGTTTGCAGTTCTCAGCCTCAAGAAACGCGTGGTATAAAGCTCCAAGGTATATTCTAACTTGATGGAACCACCTTCGATCCCTCTTGGTAGTGTGGAAATCTCAATTACTATTAAATGACAATATAATTAACATAACCCATATCGTTGACCAAAGAACATCAAAAGCACCAGGGAATTTGCTTGCATTTCGAAAAACGCAATCAAAATGGGTAATCCCAGTCCAAGAACAATAATTCTTTCAAGCTGCGTTCGGATCGAATGATTTGACGAAAGATTCGTAAATTTTAGGATTAAAATTAATGAATTCTAAAGTCAGTTCATTTTTTTTAAAAAAAAAAAAAAAAAAAAAGTATGAAAAGAATAATTTCAAATAATTGATATCGAAGTTAGGAATTTATTTATTTTGACTTTATAAATCTCTTTAACAAATGAATTTTTAAATTCTTTTGTAAGCCCATCTATATAAACGCAACCTCAATGATTTAATTTTTATAATGCTCTTTTCTTTTTTGACATAATGTCTCACTCTATTTTGCTTCCACGGATTAAGGTGAGAAATTTTAAAATTTGAAATTAATGAAAATATGGTACAGAATAGAGCGAAACAGTAGAAGAACTCATACAACCGACTAGATCTGGTGAGGATAAGACTTGGGTGTTGATGGTGGGGTTTTAATTAGTTTAAGGTTTGTTTAAGGTTATATAAGATATTAGGAATTGCAATCCATCAACTTGATGCTTTTTTAGTTTCAGATTTATATCTGTCTCTTACACACATCTATATGTGTATAAGAGATTGTCACCATCTTTTACATCTAGATTAGTATTAGGTTATGGTGCACATGATGAAAGAAAATAAAATAACAACACCAGATGCATATAATACTAAATAGATGTATAAATATGAATATACGATGATGATGATATGATCTCGTGTATTAAGAAGCAAAAATTTGTTGTAGCATACCAAACTAATGATTTCGAATGGATGCGTAGATAATTATGTAAAACAGATCTATTTGAGGCTTCAATCACATGTGAAAGGGTCATGCAATTGTGACTTGCCTGAATTTGTTAGATGTTATGGAATTCTGCTTTTCTTGTGGCGTAATTTCTGGGCCTGTCTTTTAAACTTTGTTTGGCATCATAACTGATCCATCCATTCATATATCCCAATGGAAAAAGCTGACTTTAATTTGCCAACTGATAGATGCCAATCCTTTCATATTTCACTATATATTGTCTATTGAGGTAATACGTAGAAATGCACAGTAAATTAATTTTTATTTAAGGACCTTTTCAAAGATAGTTCAACCTTTTAATTTTATTGATGTTTTTACAAGTGATTAAGTACTTTAATGTCACTCATCAATTCAGATTAATTATACTTAAAGGTAAAAATTTGAACGTCTTTTATTTACAGTCGTGAGTTTCTTATGACACTTTGACAGTTGTGAAACGGGTTAGAAAACGGACAACATTACGACTTAGTATCAGCTGCATACACGGATTGGACCATTTTAACGTCTCGTCCTTGTTTTACAGCAATCTTAGGTGTATGCAACAATTCAAGGGCTTAATAACTAGTGCAATTACACTTAAGAATGAAAGTACATTTGAAAACAAAATTTATGAAAAGGACTATTGCATAATTAGCATTGCTAAAGCATAGAAAACAAAAGTCACGAGTCCATGGGGCAAGTAGAGGGATTCACATGCATGCATATGTATTCTTTTCCCACGTTGAAAACACAAAAGAGCAAATTAGGTTTTCCAATTTTCATGAATTAGAAACCGATATATACCATATTTTCATAGGTTATTAATAGAGTCATTGACTAAAAGCATGTACAACCCACATGGATGGTATTATACATAACCTCTCATGTTCCGATGGCTAATTATGGTTACATTTCTTTCATCGCCGGGTCGAAATCATTTCCATGATCTCATGATACATCATTAACTCATCATAGAAAGACCTGACTTTACTTCTATTTAACGAAAAAAAAAAAACTACATTTTCTGTGTGATTAAAACATCAAATGCATTTGTACTAGGACAGTGTGACTCTAGCTTCCGTTGTGATTTCTATATGTTGACGGATATTTTGTCTCATTATTTAAGCAAATCTCCTGTCTCATACCTTGAATGTTTGGTATATGTATTAAAGTATACAGTATACGTGACAAAAACACAAAAGATACGCGACAGAAAATTAATGCAGTCTATGAAATAAAAAATCTTATCGCGAGTAATATGGGGAGAGGCACTTGACTTAATTTTGGTTAGTGTTGCTTAGACTGCTAAGAATTTTGTGGTATGAATAAGGTGTTTCCGTGTATACATCCTCTCCACCCCCAACCCCAAAAAGAGACAGGTGTATGTCCATATTTTTCCCAAAATATGAAAGGCAGAAATAAAGGAAGTTACAAGGAACCTTACAAAAAAATATAAAAAATAAAAAAATAAAACCATCTGTTTTTTGTCATATTTTGGGAAAAATATGGACATACACATGCACTGTCGACTACAAAAATAGTTCTTCGGAAGACATGTCAACCTATAGTAACCGCAAGTTTTATCGATACTTTTTATTTTTAACCTCGTAAGGACACGACAAGTAATGACTGATACATAAATAAATTAAGTCAAAACAAGATTGTGCTTATAACCTCGGTGCAACTATTCATTAAATCATCATAAGAAAAAAGAAAAAAAAGAAGCCTCTCTCTCTTCGAGAGCTAGTTGGTTGGTTATGTAATGATGGGTTATGGGTGGTGTAAAATTTTCTAACATATAGTATTACGTACATGAGGCAAAAACTTTAATCAATGAGCTGTGTGTGCCTATATATATATATATATATATATATATATATATATATATATATATATATTGTCATTATTTGCTATTCAGTAGAGATAATGCCCTTGTGGTTTAGGACAGAACTTGTCATATCCGGGATATATTTAGAAAGATATAAATTTTAATTTTATTGGTAAATTATGTGGTATAAATTAAAATGTTATGAAATGTATAAAATCAATTGATATAAATAAAATATTATAAAATTTAATTTTAATTATAAAATTTATAAATCATTTAGGTGATTAAAATTATATTCATATTTTTAAATAATAAATATCATGATAATATATTTATGTACCCACAAGTCAATTTAGACGACATGCCTCCATGATTTAACAGTCGTGATAAAAACTAGTAGACCAACAAAATCAATCACGCACCAAAACATAAAAGATAAAAAATGGTGTTATCATGTTATAAATTTGGGTGTGGAAGTTTCCATCTTTTCAATCAGAAATAAACAATATGGATACATATTTGACGGCGTTGGAATCTGGCTTTGAACGGACTAATTACATATCGTCATGAATGATAGCAGCAGATTTAGATGTGCTTATTTACGAATACTGTTCTTTATGATTTATTCCATGGGAAGATGAATTAATTTGGGTGTTAGTGTTGCTAACTGACAGGGACCTCCAGATCTAAAAGATGTGTATCAAAAAGATAGATAGTTAGGCTGCGAATGAGAGATGTGGGTCGCGCATGGTTTTTCTTCCGGTGATAAGAAATGGACTACAAGAAGTGACACAATTGGGACCCTTCTGCTCGATCATGCAACCAGCAATTACACCCCACCCCCTGCTCCCATGCATAGTTTTCCGTGCAGATTTTGCACATCAGTGCTCATAAAATACAAGATTAAAATTTTGCATTGGATGTTAGTTGGTAAGAAAAGTTCGGCTAGGGTATGCTACACCTCTATTTTCAGGGTCAAAGGCAAGCCTATATATATATATATATATATATATTAATAATTTACAGTAATTGGTTACATATTTGATACCTCGATTCTTAACAAGGAATCGAGGACAACAAAGATAAAATTTAAAACCATAAATTATTTTGTTATTTTACTTACCGTCTGAACTAACGAGCATTTTCATGAACTTTTAATTTAGTCCTTTGGGTGTGAGAATTAATGTAGACAGTGAATTAATTCTTGAAATAATGCTAGGCATACAAACAAAAGTTATTGAATTCAAAGACTTATTGTGGTTAATTTACATTTCATGATCTTATTCATAGGAAAAAGTATCATTCATTGTGTTCACAATATTGTATTACACTACTAATTATAATTACTTAATTACTTCTTCTATTTTAAAATAATTATCACGTTTAGTTAGTGTGTACAAATTAAAAAAGTTATTAAATTACATCAATTTTATAAAAAGATGGTTCAAAGTGACTAAGATGCCCTTTTACATTAATATCCTAATTATATAATCATCCTTCCATTAATCTGGCACTAAGGATAAAAATTGAAAAAAAATATTATTTAATACCTTCTTAATTTCTTGACGTGATAGATAATTTGAAACAAAATAAATTGTCTAATGTGACAGTTATTTTGAAACGGGTGAAATAATCACTTTATAATTTCATAATATAAAAATTAAACACACTACGATTAAAAAAAAAATACTTAAGTAGACCCGATTTGAACCCTACATATAAATCTTGTGATCATAATTAAAATTTTATAAAATTTTTACTTATATTAATTAATGTCATCTCATTTATTTTATATAATTTAATTCACAACACAAATCTATAAATAAGATTAAAAATCTTGTCTACATAAATATTTCCCACGATTAAATACCCCACCCAACTGTCCTCCCACTCTCATCATTCAAATGTTAACCTATTGTTGTTGTATAGACATAATAGGATAGAATGCAATTTCAAATCGCTATCTTGCCCGATTATTGATAAAAGTATTTAAATTAGTAGATCCTATAAAATCGTAATGTCCCTCTTATACACATCTACTATGTGAACATTCTTATACAGGGTCAAGGATTGTATAAGAGAATTATGACGTTAAGACCTTTGAAGACCAGATATAATTAAGACCATATTTAAGATAATGACAACTATGTGTCTTAACCCAGTAGTTTCATTTTCATAGTACCTCTCTCTTACCACTTTTTACTTTCTTGTGTTCAATCAAACTTGAATTCAGTGGTCTAGGTTTGAAATTCAACGTTAGCCCCGCTGAAACTCCTAACAGTGACTACTGACTATCCTAGGTGCTACTGCGTTAGCTGCCGATAATGTATTCGTATAAAGCGATAAAATTATCAATGTGTTATTAAATTTATATATAAAAAAAAAAGAATGAGATTTGATTAAATATTTAAAATCAGAAGTTAATCGTCATTAAATATGATTTTATCAAGTAATTGATTTTGATAAATAATCTTGAATATATGATTTTATAAAGCAATTTTTCATTTGCTTATATGTGATTTTTTAAAGTTAATGATGATTTATTTCTCATCTTTTTGGCTGTAAGAATTAAAGGTGTGACATTTGAGCACAAAGTATTAGGACTCCTCGAAGGTAATTATCTTAGTCCTATCAACCTTTAAATGTTGCGGAGAGGTCCCCACACCGCATCTCTGCCACGTGTCGACGCATCTCACACTTTAGAATCACGCGTGTCGGTTAACTAAGTGCCTAATTTTCTGTTTAGTAGTTCGCAAATCACCCTTTAATACGCCAGATTTGGGACTAATCACCTAGAATGTCTCAACCACAATTTATTCCTAAACCACAAGGGCAAATCCGTCACCCAAATTACCTGTGCACCTGTCTCTGCTACACATGTGACTTTCCATTGACTAATAAGATGGATCAAGAAAAAAACAGAACCATTTCTGAATTGTATTGAATTATAATTGTAATTCCTGTGGTCCGTACCAATATAAAAAGATGGCTTAGGTAGCTCTAATAAACAAAAATTCAGTTGATAAATTTCCTGTATAATTTTTTTTTTTTTTCTCCAGTATTCTCATGTTATTATTCTTGTCTGAAACCTCTCCAAAATATAAAGAAAAAATAAGTAATTTTGATTAAAATTCAATACAATTTCAGAAATTGATCAGCAAAAGTTCTTATCCATTTAGATGTCAATAAGAAAGTACCGATTCGTCCACTGGCTCTCTGATGATCAGCTATAGCACAACTTCGATTCCATCCCACAGATGAAGAAATTTGGGATAGTCCACTGCCTCAAGAAAAAGGCAGCCTCAGCCCCCCTATAAAGTTTCCATCATAGCCGAAGTTGATCTCTATAAATTCGATCCTTGGGAGCTCCCTGGTACTATTTACTAACAACCCTTTTCTTTTCATGTTGTAATATAAAACATAAAGTTTTTTTTTTTTAAAAATAAAATCTACAGTAAATCTTCACCTGTCTGTTAAACCTCGTAAAATTAACATGTTCTCGTGTTGTTTATTTGGTCTTTTGTTTTGGCAGCTAAGGCGACCTTTGGTGAACAAGAATGGTATTTTTTTAGTCCGAGGGACAGGAAGTATCCGAACGGGGCACGGCCGAATCGGGCCGCGACGTCGGGGTACTGGAAGGCTACGGGGACTGATAAGCCTGTGCTGACCTCAGGAGGGACACAAAAGGTTGGCGTGAAGAAGGCCCTCGTTTTCTATGGTGGGAAGCCACCAAAAGGGATCAAAACTAATTGGATCATGCATGAGTATAGACTGACTGATACATAAAACTAGTAGTACTAAGCCTATAGGTTGTGATATTGGTAACAAAAAAGGCTCCCTCAGTGTAAATGTCTCATCAATAGATCATCTTTTTTTGAATTTATAATTGGGTTAAATACTAGTACAAACTTTATCCCTTTAATGTTCGGATAGTTCTGCAGTGAACCCCTAATGTTATCTTTTCATCAAGTCTGTCTATCCTTTTTTTTTTTTTTTTTTTTTCTTGATATGTATTTCCTAGTTAGGATGATGATTGATATATACTATTTATATTTTTTGTAGCTGGATGATTGGGTTTTATGTCGGATCTACAAGAAGAACAATACACCAAGACCATTGGAACACGAAAGGGATGATTTGAATGATATGATGGGATCAATACCTCCGTCTTTTCCTCCTCCAATTCAGGTGGCAGCTCAACAGAAACTTCAGGGGCTTAAGGCATCATCAAACTATGGTACATTGCTTCAAGAAAATGAACAAAACATGTTCGAAGGGATGATGAGTTGCAGATTGATGGTTCAAATATTTCTCAGTTAACCTCATCAAAAACACAACAGTTTCCTAATATAGTGGCCTCCAGTCTCCTCCCTCCAAAGAGAACACTCCCAAATCTGTATTGGAACGATGACGGAAACCTGAATAATTCTCCATCAACAAAGAGGTTTCTTGCTGATAATAATGAGGCCAGAACTGCTCATAACCATGATGACAATAGTTCAATTGCTACACTTTTGAGCCAGCTTCCTCCTCAAACAAACTCTTCATTGCATCAACAAGCAATGTTGGGGTCTCTTGGAGACGGGGTTTTTCGACAACCTTTTCAAGTTAGTGGAATGAATTGGTACTCTTAATCAATATGGATATTTATGTTTGAGGATGAAACCAGAAATTAATTAGTTTGGATGATGAGTACTTAATTAGTGTGTGAAGATTATTGCCGGATTGGATATGGAGTGGAGGTTTCCTTGCTAGGGATGTATGAAGACTTTCGATCAGCCAATTTTAGGTGAGAGACGTACGTGTATATTCTTATATTGATCTAGATGTAACAAAAGAGACAGCTTTTACCCTTAGTGTCTAGGTATGCAAATGTTTATTTTCTACTCTTTGTTTAGAGAAATTAATGCAGTAGAACATATAGATGAGTATTAATTATTAAGAATATAGTATATGTTTTTCTAGGATAAAATAATATATATACTGATATTTGTAGAAATGTAGCACAATATTGCTGTTTATTGTATAGTAAGCTTAAGAGTATATATAAATATATGTGTGTATGTCCTTGTAAGTTAGTAGAAATCGACATGTGTACAGAGTTTTTATACTGTGAATTTTATCTTGCTATTTTTGTCTGTCATTCAAATACTGAGTATTTGAAGACAGACAAAAATAGCAAGATATGGATTCAGATAATTAAGCTTTGAAAACCCTAAAAGGTTAACCAATGAGATGGTTTGCTCATTTTCAACTATTTTTTATATCCAATCATTTGTCTCGAAATCCCAAAATTTGATTACATTAATTACTGAAAATTTTTATTGATTTGGTTAGCATTTTAATCTTTTGAAATTTTTTGAAGCTAACATTTTGATTTTAATTTGTCTCTGTATCGAGTTAATCTTTATATACATTCCTTGTTTGAGTTTGAGTTTGACATCATAGAATTTCTGCCAAGCCCAATTACTCAAAAAGATTAATTATGCTTCAGTTGAAGATTGTGCTATAATAATGGCAGATTGCCAGTGGCATAGGCTTACATAAAAGCTTACACAAAAGCAGAATAGTTTTCAAGAAAAGAACACAATTATTAGATTTTGTCATAATTAACTGATGAACTAGAAATTCTTATCGGCATAGTGTCATGAATTTCTTGATCTATATTCTGTCACATCACCCATTGAAGTGATATGGAGTGATGTGACGGAATATGGACTAGGGGGTCAATGGCATTATGCCATAGACCTGGTCTATATAAAAATTTTCTTTTTGAACAACTTTTAATGACAATAAAGTACAATTTATGTGATACAGACAACACTTTTATTATAATTTATTAATTATGGATTTAAATCGTTAAAGACAGAGGAGAGGTTCGTTTTTTTTTTAAAAAAAAAGAAAAAGAAAAAGAATAACTCCTAATTAATTCGAGAAAGAGTGTGGCACCAACGAGTAAAGGTGATGTGTTAATAATCAATCACTTTTTCTTCGATGCTATATAAACTAGATGCTAATTTACAGATTTCACTTTTAGTGCCATGTAACGATCAAAGAATTGAAGATATAATGATTTATTTGGATTGGAATATCAATGATGACTTTATCATTAAAAAATATTAATGTATCATTTTTTTTTGGCAGTGTATTATTGAAGATGATATTATCATTAAGAAATAGGTGATGTTTCATAAATCATAATTAGAGGATAAATAATTAAGACATCTAGATGTGTACATTAATTTTCCTGTTTCAATATTTTCAACTTGAACAATTATCTAATCAAACAGTAAATGGAAACTAGAGATATAAATTTATTAGGTATATAAATCGGAATTATACGAAATTAATTTTATACTAGCAAATAATCAAGAAGCAGACTTTTCCCATGTGACATAATTATGTTGAGATGGAAATCCGCTGCAAAAGAGCATTTTGCGAAATGTTAGATTATTGATGTGAAGTTGTGAACAACTTGCATATGCATACCAAAATAAATGAAACCATATATATGCACAAACAAGAAATTAACATCAAAAATGAAGAAAAACAGAAATTAAAAAGAGTCACCTAAACAAGATTAGTTGGGCCGCACTTTTCATTTGAAAGGAAACTAAATATATACTCAGTTCCATTAATTTGTACCTTCACATGAAATTCCTTCATTTCTTTGTATAAGATGAAAGCTAATTAATGGATTTTAACTAGGTTTAGTTAGAGTTTTCCATTTTAATTATAGAAATTCAATATATATACTGAAGTTTCAGGAAAATCATTTATAAAGTCATAAATTCATAGTTATTTGTCAAAATCACTTTATATAGCAAAATCTTTTATCAAATCAGGATTCCATGATTTTAGATTCTTAGTCAGATTTTTTTTCTTCTTTTCATATCTAGTGACATATCAGTAGATATTATATCATTGTATTTTGAGTACTTTTATAGTAAAATATTGTGTTTTGAGTATTTGTACAATTTAAGTTTAATAACACGATGATATAATATTCTAATAAAATTGTAACTATAATTCCGCCATAATCTTCCATGATTTCATGATCATCTTCAAAATTTTGTCGATTCACATCCTTAATTTCAGTTAGCAAAATGTGGGTGTCATTTTCTTTCAAAGGTGGATAAGACAAGGGCCAGTAAGTATATTCTATCAGCAAATAGGGTCTCACATGTTGACAATAAGAGGCTACCTCACAAATGGCTTTCTTCCTTTGCTGCTGTGGGACCATTCTCGCTGTCATATAAGAGAATCATATATGTTAAAACCACACAAATTTATTTTCGTTAATTGCATTCCTTTCGAAGAAAGACAATACAAAACAACTAGGATAATCTATTTCATTTTATTACTGCTTGATTTAGCAATGGATAATGCGATCATGGAAAATGCACAAAATATTTTTTATTCTCCTAGTGCTCTATGTCGAGTCGAGTCGAGTTGGTATTTCTTCCATTTGAATATAACTGTGATTTTTTATTGGAGTACATAAATTAAAAAAATTATTAAAAGACATCAATTTTTTTAAAAAAATAATTCAAAATAACCAAATTATCTTATCGCATTAATATCTCAACTATATAATTCTACTTTCATTAATATTGTACTCTCCATTTTTTAAAAAATAAAACATAATACTTTTTTTGATTTTTTAGAGTGAAAAATAATATAAAATAAGATAAATTATCTAAAGTAATAATTATTTTTAAAACGAAAAGAATAATTCTTGTTTTTTTTTTACTTTTTTCTCTCAAATATTAATTGCTTGAATAGTTCAAAGAGATATTTTAGCAAATTGTTACACATACATGATACATGCAAGCGTAAGCAAAGCGAAATCCGGGAAAGTTACCCGATCAAAATATTTACGTAACATTCATTAGTATGCCTCATTGAGAAATTATATGCAATGAAAATAAGTATTTACGTTTTCAAAAATCATAGTCGTTGAATATTTATACGTATGGACAAATGTAAACGGAATAGTCAACGATTATTTGTCGTATTAAAACTAGTGACAAATTTCGCTTTCTTGCTCATTTGTTCACACTATACCACACGGTCCAAATCAGTACGTGGATGCAATGTATTTATATAAATTGATAAAATGGTAAAAGACATAATGTGTTAATAGATTTTGAAAAAAAATCAAAAATCAAACAAAAATTTAAAATCAAGAATTTAGTAATTATAGAATTTAATTAGTTGAATTGATTTTGACAAATAATTCTAAATTTATGACTTTATAAACTATTTTTCATGTGGATTATATGTAGTTATTATATGCTTGGATTATCTTAACGTTGCATCTACTGATGGAAACTTGGAAAGGATATATTATGTTATTACCTACTAGGTGTATATGAAGAGAAAAATTCACTAATGTGTCAGTACATTTATTAGAAGAAGAAAGAAAATTCGACCAAATATTTAAAATTAATAATTGATGATTTAATTTAATAAATTAGCTTTATCAAGTGTTTTTGAGTTTGTAATTGTGAATAATTTTCTATGTTATAATGTGGCCCAATATCATCTTTTGTTCTTTGAGCAAATTAGACTGTGAAAAAAGGGCAAGAGTGAGCAAGAATATGTAGAACATACTTACAAAAAAAAAAAAAAGCAGCAAATGAAAGAAGAGGCATTTTCACGTTACAAAATCTTATTGCCTACTTTCTATTCCACACTCTATCTCATTATTTAATAAATTATCAAAATTTATTTTTAATATAATTTAATTTTTAATGAAGGAATTTTGACCATTTATTTAATAATAAAATAATAATGTGATAAAAAGTGAAATAAAAAATCTTTTGATACAGTTTCACGAACACTCATTGCTAATAATAGAGGAAGTCCATTAAGATTGATAATTATTGTGAATCTTTTATTGCTTTTTTATTATGGGACATTCATTAATTGAGTAATCATATTTACTTAGCCCAATGTCGAAGGTGATTAAATGCATTGATGCAACAAAACCCCGAATTGTCTTCTTGATTAGCGACTCTACGTCCAACCAATTAAGAATCTTTTCCAACATTTACACACATAATTGAAAGGATAGTTAGTAAACAGCCTTAAAAATGTCCTTAAACACTGGCCCCACACAATGATGGTACAATTTATATAGGAGGGCTTCTCCAAGCCACTCTTTTTTATAGCTACATTGCAACAAAAAGCTTCAACCATTAGTTCTAATCCAATCCCCAAAGATTATTGACTCATCATAATCACTGATTAGACTGCTAAATTAATACCTTCTACATGTTAGCAATGCACATTTTCGTTTTTGATGTTGACAATTGTTTGATATACAAATTAATAAATGAGCTTGCCTCAAGGACCACCTACCCCTTCCCGTCCCTATAGCCGTCACAAAGTACTATCCTTCTATTCGATGTAATGTGAGGGGCTAAATAAGCGTAATCTAACGAGAAAAAGATGGATGTTAATCCTTTAATTAAAAGTTTCACATGGTTAGTTTATTTGGAACTAAAATGTGTTGAAAAAACGAATATTATAATACATTTGAAAAAATATAACATAGTACCTCCAAAAAAATAAAATGCGAATGTGTTTATTTCTTTTTTTCTTGAAATTGTTTGAATGTCAAGATTACGCTTAAATTCCCTCAATTTACAAATGAATTCACGCCATGTCTAAAATGGGCCTATGGCGAGGCAAGACTAACTCTTCAACATTCTTTCGTCTTGTCATTGGGCTAACTAGATATCATTGTTGGGTCAACTTTCTGGAGTCTTGTTATTGGGCTGACAGCTTACTAGACTTCATTAGTAAAGAAAAGAAACATCACCTTCATTTGGGTTTTCCATTCCCCAGCCCTTTAGACTTCCGGAAGATTATTGTTGATTTAGTATTAGTTTACACAGCAAAAATGATAAGATATTTTTGAATGGAAAATTAAATAGAAGTAGAATGAAGTCCAGTATAATTCACCCAAATTACTCCATTCATATGGTCTACTTGGTAGTTTTATTTGGAACCTTTCAAAATTTGGGGTTCTGATATTTTTTAGGAAAAAATATGAAAGTTAATTTTCTTAGGTGCAACAATTGAGAGAAGTTCTATGATTTCATTCGGAAATTATTTTGTTAATTTTAAAATATTGTGTAATATAAATTTTTAAAGTATAACGAAATAATTTGTTAAAGAAATGGTAGAATTTTCACATAATTAAATTTGATTTGCTGTTTGCTGCAAATGAAATTAATATAAGGCATAAATCAAGGTATCTGTTGAAGTTTGACCAGTACTAGTGACCGAGTCAAAATAGAACAGCGTGTCTAGGAAGTTCCAAGACATCTTTCCTAACACTATTCATTATCCAGGTCAAAAATTCCAAACTATGTTTACTACGTGTCTACGCAACATGGGAAAGTCAACGCGACCGAGAACCTATATAAAAGCCAGAAACCAAGAATTCACAGTCAAAGAATTCAGCCCTTTCGATCCCAAAAACATATACTTTTTTTTTTCTTCTTTTGTTTCAAACTTCACAAAAAAAATGGAGAGCATAATTCCTGAGGTGGAGGTGACAATCACCATAGAAACGCTTTCAGTTCTACCAAAGGTGACTAGGTATAATGGTCTGAAAGTAGCATCTCCGAGGTCGTCAAGATTACTTCAAAAAGGTTTGCATCATCTGGAGATGTTAGCAGTGAATCATGATAAGTTGAGAAGAAGGCATGCCAAGAAGGAGATTCTGAAGAGAGCTTTGACACCTCCGGTTCGTCGGCCGACGTTGCGGTGGTTGGATTTCAGGCCAACTCCAAGCCGTCTTCGTAATATGTCTATGGAATAATCAAACATTAGGTGCAATATATACAAAAGAAAGTAAGAATATACCTTCTGCTCTACTTGAAACTTGTGCTGGAGTCAGTATTTTTGGATAATTGAAAAGGAACGGGACTTTCCTACATTTTAGTAATTTTAATGCTTGTCATACTCAGTTCTTCAATAATCAAAACTTAATCCTAATCTTGATTTCTTAATTTTGTTGTACATTCTTGATTTCTTGTTAATCCATGATACTGATTACGGTTTGTAATTTTTAAGCATAATTGAAAATAAATGAGACCCTTCTTCCTTTTAGTAATTTCAATACTTGTCATAGTCACTTCTTCAATAGCCAAAACTTAATACTAATCTTGATTTCTTGTTAATCCATGATACTGATTGCGGTCTGTAATTTTTATCTTTATTGAGTTTATTGCTTTCTGAGCACTAATTGTTTGCTGCGAATAGAATTCCTTGTGGATGACTGCAATCTAACCATCTCAATGACACCATAATTCCTTGTCACAACACAAACACAAACACAAACACAAAAGTAGAAAGGCAAAAAAAAAAAAAAATGTAATAGTAGTATTATGCAATAATTCCTAGTATTTAAATTGCATTAGAAGTAGACAAAACCAAATCCATGAGATTTCATTATTTTTATCCCATACTGGGTAAATCATACAACACAGAGGTTATATATACGACTACGTGCAATGCTATCCGTTTAACTGCCTTGGTGAAGTACAAGAATAGGCATAAGTACACGGAGAAGCAATGATTGTATGAACTAAATACTCATAATGTTACAAAAGGAAGGTATAATGCTCTGATCTGATCAGAATCAGATGTGTATTTCCCGAGCCATGATTCTTGATATGGAGCATTATATTTCTCAATTTAATGAAGGAATAGGACAACTCTTCTTTGTCTCTTCTTCCGGCCTCTGGTTCTCCATTCATTTAATCCTATGTAGATAAAGTATAAAAGAAGGGCAGTGCTTCAGATTCATATTACAGCAATGAAGGCTTTTATAGTTATCTCATCAAGCTATCTATTGGACGTACCTTTGGAGTGCTTATTGATGTAGGGGTATACACCATTATCTTCGGCTGGTAGCTCTGAGATTCTAGCTTCTGATTTCTCATTTTCATAACTAGAAGAAAGAGATACCAAAAGAGGCAGAAAATGAGTCGCCTTAAAAAGCTAATATGTTCAAGTTGAAAATTCAGTTTTGCGTGGCACATTGTTATAACTTGTTACTTGTGTTTAAGCCAAGCACCTCAGAAGTCGAGGAATTTTACTAAACATGACACAATCCAAACCACCAGCATATATAATCTAATTACTTGAGTTTAACTGAGAAAAACTTACGTTGACAGTATTGTCACCCAAATGAGCTCGACACAATCAACCCAAAGAAGTCTTTGTTCCACTGGGATCACGCCATAGGTAATAAGGTGAGCAAAGGGCCACAGTTTCCAACCTGCCTGAAATTTGCCACAATGCAGAACACAATTAGAGTGCATAAGAATGCATGACTACAAGTTTGACTTGATCTTTAATTTGACAAGCACTAGTCATTTTCTCACAAGTTTTTTAACTGTACTGGATTCTTCATTCTAAAAACAGAACATGAGATTAAGAAATATTTAGTGACTTCAGAATCTTACAGTTAACATAGGCCAGAATGTTGCCTTCAATTCGTTAAAAATGCTGGCAGGGGATTCAAGGCGCAAAACTCCCAGAACTGTATAATAGATGCTGTTCCAAACTGCAGACCAAACGGTCTGATCAAACACTACTTTGGCAGGAACCACCCACCAATCATCGAAGGGAAAAAGAGCCTGGAATAATGATATATTTTAGTTCCTTTATCAATTACAAAAGTTGTGAATTAAGGTAGCCAAAATGAAAACATCACCACAATGCAAATACCTCACAGAACTGATAGTAATAATGAGAAAGCGATCCATGCAGGGTAAAGCCAGCAAGACCTGATCTGAACATCCGTGCACGATCAAATTCAAATATTGGTTTTCCTTCATAGCACTGCACCAGGATTAACTATAAATAATCTGGCCAAGTTTCAATAAAAAGAATTATGCAGAAACTCTTTCAAGAACACCAACTAACCTGTGCGATCCAATCCCCTACAGAGTAAACCACTCCACTAATCACCATCTTGGCAAAAACTGGATTTGTCTTAAGAGCTTCCTCATATGCAATCCAGTTATGTAGAGGCATATCTCAAAATCTCATAAAGTGTCCATCCCTAACAGAAGAAAGAAAAGTAATTTCTTGAACACACAGATTGTCGGCACGCCTATGAAATTTGCACATGTTATCAAGTGCCTTGCCAAAAATATCCATGGTTCCATGATACATGATGATACACTTATTACCACATGGCACAACGATAAAGACTACTGCTTTAGGAAAATAAACTTGTAATATGCATAAGATATAACTTGCCACAGCTCAAGGACAAAAGCATAAGTTATAACATTACATCAACCAATTGATCCCATTTCTTCAATCACTGAAAATCAATGGTACTGGAGCTTAATAAGTACCCATGTTAGGCTACACACATCAGAATAACAATATCAATGGTTCCAAAGTCTTCATTGCATATTACACATTTAGCTCAAAACTTGCAGACCAGTATGAAGATATCCTTGTTTTACCCAAGGAATTCAATTTGAATGTAACATCCTTGGAGTTGGCCCTGTCTCTTATACACATCTTTCATGTTGTGTCCATCATAAGACAACATTAGAGACCTTGATACCCAAGAAAGCAAAGGGTTGTAAAATATACACAGGGGAAAGCAGGGATGCTACACAAATATGAAATCTTGAAGCTAATAAAGGAAAAGAATATATAAGCCTAGTACTATAAGGGAACATTTTTTTCACATCAACAAAATCCATTAGCAAATGCAACATCCAAACTAACTTAGACATCAAATTCACAAGTGAGTGAAAAACAAGTGCAAAATTCAAGTAATGTTAAAATTCTCAACCCAAAATTCTAGACACAACAAAAACAGTACAAAGAATAGTATATGTTCACTCACTTGCCAATAATCTCTGTCAATAGTGAGCAACTTAGTAATAGCAAAAGTCCCAGCAGCCAAAACAATAGCAGCATTGATAGCACTATCAATTAGCTTCATCTCCTCCTCCACCCCTTTTTCAACTTCACCACTAGACCCTGTTCCACCAACACCACCATATCCAGAAGCTGATGAACTTGCAGCCTCAAAAGATAATCTCCCTTCATTACCAAATCCATTCATTACTTGATTCACAATTTCTTCTCCACTGACCCCTTCTGTTTCTATCTTTACAATCCCACCAACAACCCCATCTTGTTGATCAGATATATAGTCACTGCTCTGTACTGGGATTATGTCTTGCTCTTTAGACACTGAACCCACTATAAAGCTGGAGTCTTTATGCTGTTTTGATATGGAAAGATTGTTGGGAAGGGAGAAAGATTGGATTTTGGAGGTGGGTTTTGGTTGATAAGATAGGGAGGCTTTGGGTTTGGGGAGAGAGAGGAATGTTTGTGGAGTAGTGAGGCTGTTAATGGAGGCCATGTTAGGCCCTTGGCTTGGGGGAATAATCAAGAACGGAGGTGAGCTGCTTTCTCTCTGTGAGTCAAACCAGTGAAGGAGTTGTGGAGGGTGGGTTTTTATGAGAGCTGCTTAATTTGGCTGATCTGGTCTGGTGGTGTATGAGTTTCTGGTGCTTCTAGGTGGGCCCTGATGATGTGGATCCTCGATGGAATTGTGATAAAAATGAAAACTTATGGATAGGTTGAAATTATGGTTTTTGTTATTGATTAAGATTTTTGGGGCCATCACACTTCTTGTGTTTAATGGCTTTGAATGTTCTACAATAAGGTTAGACTTGCGTATAGTTGCATATTACATATATAAAAATAATATTTAAAATTTAAATATTATACAATTTATATGAAATGATGTTAAAATTTTTCTATGTTTATGTAAAATTAATTCTTACTCTAATGCACAACATAGCACATTGCAAATTTGATCTATTTCCAATCAGGATCATCTGAAAGCAAAGTTAAGTGTGTAATATGACTAAATTCATGTTTCTGTCATTATGCAATAACTAAAAGTGTATACCCCCCCCTCTATCTAAAGATTATGATTGTATTACCCCTCTAAATTAGATTTCAGATAATTATGGCTCCTACTGCATTCACTAACTCCAAATCATGTATTTCCCTTATTTGCTAATCTACAAAATCTCTCAAGCATGGTGTGGCAGCTGGTGAACCAGAGAAGTACTGCATAATCAAGGGCCGTTTGAATAATTTCAAGTATTATGTGGGCAGGAAAGATCCACACTTACAAATTTCTTTCTGTTCTCAGATGTTCTAGTCTAATTGTGATTCTTAGATAGCAATGACTAGTTGGCTGCTTTATGAGCCACTCATATTTCATTCTCTTGTTAGATTCCAACTCATTAATTTCCTTCTTGTTTGTTTCTTTGTTTGTGAATTTTAAATTGAGGAGTGGGATTTTTCACAATTGCTGTGGCTGAAATAGAAGCCTTCAGAACTTCAAATTATATTGTAGAATTTTCCTACAAAATGATTCTTGTCGGTTTTCAGGTCTGAGTCAACCTAAAATTCTCAAGGTACTTTTTTTTATAAAAAAAAGAGAGTAGAAGATGAAGAAATCAGAAGATAAAAGAAGTAGAGACTCTCTAATTTTCCCTATAGCTGATAGTTACATTACATGCTGCAGTGACCCAAAAAGTACATGTAATTAGTCTCATCATAGATTTTCTTCAAGACTTTGAACTGATGTCAGGCATTTTTCATTGTATTGTTGGTCATTTAAGGTAAGTTGCAAGTTTTCACTGTCATCTAGAAATTTTTGCACGTTTTAGATGACAATTTTAAATGATTTGAACATAAAAGCGGGCATGGAAATACTATAACTAACAGAAAAAATTTCTTGTGCTTACATGAGGAGCATATTATGGAACAAAATGAAGATTTACAACAAAAATATTTTACACAGAACAATTCAGTTGTAAAAGTATTGTAGCCACAGCAACAAAGAACCACAAAAAATTCAAAGACAACCTGCAGAAAGAACCAGGAAGGTGTAATCTGAAAGGAATAACCAATTTTTAAGGATTAGAAAAAGCAAATTGTTCATCCTTGGGTAGTACAAGGCGATCTTGGCCTTCAACAAGTTTTGCTGATCGAATCACATCACCAGTTTTAATCTGAGGAAGAGTTTCTCTTCCCATGGTTGTATACCTGCACAAGAGTATTAAGTATGAGCTTGTATGTAATCACGATTTTGTGCTCCTGGCATTTCCTTTTTAATTGTAACAGATAGGAACTAATGATTTTAGGTTGCACATAAACAGACTTACCCGAATACAGAAAATTGACCCTCATCAAAAGACAGACCTCCTAAGCCAGACTGCAAACAGATGCCAAATCCATTAGTTATGGGAAAACAAATGGT
Source organism: Cinchona pubescens (assembly GCA_025175665.1). NCBI lineage: Eukaryota > Viridiplantae > Streptophyta > Magnoliopsida > Gentianales > Rubiaceae > Cinchona > Cinchona pubescens. The sequence goes on from JANKKI010000106.1 coordinate 92,828, forward strand.
TTTAGACATTGAATATACGCATGCTAATTTATAAGTGATAAACTGAGGTAAGGAAATTGTTTATCAAACTCACATTTCTCTTGTCATAGAGATAAATGAAAAACTGATTAGGTGATGAGTATTCCTCTGAGACATCACTATGAGCCATAGCAACCGCACCATAAACAGATAATGGTAGTACAGGTAGCTCCCCATCCTTCAGTTAGGAATTTATGAACAATTATATAGTGTGAAGAAAACTAAGTCAGAAACGAAACCATAGATGGTTGACACCTATTCTAAATCCACATATGTACTATCACACTGCATATTAACCTAAGAGACACACGCTTAAGGTTGTTTTGTAAAGAGGCTCAAATTGTCCAGAAGGCTTTACTTCTAACGGCACGCTATAGCCACTGTTACTTTCACTGTCTGAAATAATTGCTTGATTGACATGGTTGAGCTTCACCCCATCATATGCCCCATCAATTACCTATATCGTAGTTAAGCAATTGTCACAAGTTGATTTTTCCAGTTGCAAGAGGCCACAAAAACATTGAGTGTCAGAAATATGTCAATAAATGAGATATTCAATAGCTGACAACTGAACATGAAAAGGTAAGATGAAAGTTATGGGCAGTTGTGTTATATTCATACATTCATCAAATTTGCACGTACATAAAAGCACATGTTTTGTCAATATATTTACTTTTACAAGAATTTAAGAAGAGTATTGCTGTTAAATATAAGTTCTACGAACATCATACTTTTAAAGGGACATGTAGAAGCCTGTATAAGAGACAGTGTAAAAACAAAAAATGAACAAGATATCACAATTCCATCGTCCTAGATGTAGCATGTCACTAAGATGAACGGAATTTCAATACCTTACCAGCTTTGCAAAGTTCCCTGCAGTCAAGGGTGCAGAATAGCCATCTAAGACAACCTAATACAAGTAAATAAGTAGTTAAAGGAATATCATGCAAAGTAATAAAACACAATTATGTTGGCAGCAACACAGTCAAATGAGAAAGTTGGCACTAGAATTTACTCTTACAAAATTCTAGATATCCACATTAATCACATTATGATGATAAGATAGGACATTTCCAAAAGGATGAGAATCAGGTCACAGAAAGGAGATATAGTTACCCGAAGAGTTGCAGTACTTCTTGGTTCACCAGCTGCTTCTGGAGAAAATGTTGAACCATCTGCTTTCTCAATAGTAAATTCAACAACCCCTCTTCCTGTAAGCCTAAGCAACATACTTCCAATCAGTTTCTTTCGATAAAGTATATAACTTATTTTACCTATTTGTTTTCCAACATGCCTTTCTGATTTCTAGGAGTTTTAATAGACTGTAATGACCAAATGTAGGTCATTTCAACTAAAATACACACGTGAAACTTTGAAAGTTCTTTTTGTATAAAAAAAAAGTATCAAGTGGTTGAGTTAATGGAAAACCAAGAAAATAGAGACAACAGCAGGAAGGATAACTTGAGATACCCCCATGAAATTTTGTAGTAACTGGAAAAAGATAATGTAATGCCTACAGGTCATCGAAATAACCCATACATCTTCAGTTAAAAAACTTCAGTAAAACTTCCCACTAAGTTCATATAGATCTAGCCTCTCCAATGTGTCATATAGCTATAACTTTATGATTGCTAATTATGTTAGCTTCAGATTATTGTCTTCATCCTTTCCCACAAATTATTTCCAAAGGGTGCAAAAAAAAAGTGAATAGAGGTAACCACCAAAAGAACTAAAGTGCTAGACTATGCAACTAAACAAGCAAAATTACCTTGGGTATTTTAAGTACTCATTAGGCAACAAAAATGATAATCCCTCATGGAGCCTGTTGAAAAGTACATGTTAGACAAATTTGCAGTCTGTTTCTCAACAAGAAGCTCGCCCTAATCAGAATTACTTTTGGACAAATGAATTTTAGGTGCAAGGCACTATTGATTCATGATTTTAGACTCAAGTCCATGTTTTCAGTTGTAAATCAATAACTCCGAATGTGAGGAACCTTATCAGAAGCTGTCTCTTATACACATCTAGATGTGTATAAGAGTCAGGGTCTTGTGCTGTCTATTAGATACTTAATACCCAAAGACAATTGTAACACCTGTAACAAATAAGTTGTGCAACATTATCTAATGAAGAGGCAAGACCAACTGATACTTTATCTGGATCCTGATCTTTTATACTCTGGAGAAGGCTTTGCAAACCACCCTGGCAACCAGAAAAACAATCGTCACTTGTCTGTCCTAAGAAATGTCAAGAAACCTAATCTCTATATTAATTATTGCCAAGAATTTGCGGAATTGCCTGCATTAGACAAAAATAAATGGATAGGGAATGCATTGACAATAATAATTTTAGTTCAGAATTCTCCGGCAAAGGCATCATCATGTGAAAAAAAAAAACTCGAATTCCAGTAATACATACAATATAAAGAAAATTGTACTGGGGTTTGAGCTACACGTGACGCCCCTGGCATGTAAATGAAAGTACATCAAAATCTCAAATTACATAGATCACCATCCCACTTCAGTTGAAAAATTAACTATCATAGAAGTGAAAAAGTAACACTTGCATTATAGGGAAGAACTTTTGCAATGGTCATCAACAATTTACCAAAATGCGCATTATAGCTGGACGCATGTACAGCATAAATGTATATTTAATTTTTCTAAATTGTGTAGAAGTGAATTCATAATAACATAGGAAATGAATGTGGTAATATTAAAGCAACTAGACTTATCAACCCAAGTATCTACATATCTATCTCACAGTACCTTGCCATCTACTAGTGAAGCATATAAGGCTGAACCATTTTCTCTCAATTCAGGTGGTATGCTAAGACAGTATGGATTGCTTTTCATCTGCTGCAATCTGCAATTAACAAAAAGTCAAGTGTTTAGAAGAAACATATGAACATATAAAGCTATAAATAAATTATTTCTAGAGTAAAATGAAACTTCTAAATATGAAATTGGGCCTGCACATCCTGAAAGAAACCATACACACCTAGAATCAGAGTTTCCATTACAAATAGCTCCAAAGGCATCAGCTCTACTGATCTTATCACTTTTTTAACTCATTGTTTTAACGAAGTGATATGAAATAATGAAGATGTACTCGATACCAAATGTATCAGTTTTATTATCATATATGGAGGCAAGGTATTTACATGTTCTGGACCATTTCATGTCCAAAGACCATATCACTTGATCATACAACTATACTTATTTCTAATTGGTCATTGCCAATTCATATCAATGTTAAGAAAATGTGAATGTAGAGTAAGAAAAACCACCTCGAGTATCATAATATGTGGTTACTCATGTAATCATTTCCTAACATCCATATGCAAGAAAGATAACAGACAACCAAGGAGTTCTGTGAATTTCATAGGAGGTTTAGAAAGCATAGACGGTTGGTTGCATGAACAATTACAAAACAGCAAGGCATAAGATTTGAGAATCTGTTGATTGCTGATCTTATATACTGTTTTAAGTGTTAAATTTTGTAGATTCAACTAAGATCCTAAAAGTTATGAGGTTTACCAGAATTTACTGAAAATTTATAGTCACGATCTCATAGGCTCTAAAGAAAATAAGAATATTTTATAGCCATCAAATAAATGAAGTCAGTGTGGTGGAAGAAGTGGAAAGCATGAAGGCAGACTTATTTTTTGTGTCCCCATGCTGCCACACGGTAGATGGTTCTGCCACCAACTTTACATTGCTTCACCTTACTGATTCCCCAAAAGAAAATGATAAATGGTACCTTAAGAGCTTTCTTCACATTCCCCTCCATCGTTCCGTATGGTTTTCTCTGTGGTATCCTCAGCAAGTATGAGATATCCTTCCAGAGATTCCTGAAAGAAAAGCAAATGATAATTACATGCTATCTATTTGAATTCTGTAATGTCTCTAATACACATCTAGCACACCTGTATAAGCTTTCATATCAGTGTTAGCTGGAATTGCTCTTCTCAGAGCTAGTTCACCTGTCCTTGGAATTTTTGTTTCAGGGGAATAAAGAACTGCTTCAGCTGGAGAAATTGGCCATGAATCCCAACTAGCTAAAGATACCGGACATGTGAATTGAAGAAAAATAAAGATGGCAGCAAATGCACCATCAAATCTCTTTACTGCTTGCTCCAATATGTTCAATGTATTTGTCAGAGTATTACATCGGGTTGTTGATTCCTGCATTACTAAAATTTTCATTTCAGGACTGAAAGGAACCTTTAAAAAGCAAGAAGACAATATTTACATCATTTACTTCAAAACTCAATCACAACTTGGAAAATTATTAGAGGAAGAGATTTCAAGTATCATTAGCATTTCACAGAGGCGAGCAGAGATGTCTGAATCTGATTTGATTGTTACAATAGGCAGCACAAATTAGACAGAAGGAAAAATAAAAATCAGAAACTTATTGTGCATTTTACATCTATAATGCCAAAAAGGGATATGTTTATCATCCCAAGGTGTGACAATTTTCCCAAAGTTACGGCTACTCTTTCCTAAGAAAAGGCTAAAGAACATTCTCTAACTAGTTAAATCTCTGGAAATTGTACAAAAGCTCAAACATATTATAGAAACAAAGAGGGCAAAAATTTATCTGGCTACCATAAGATAAATGCCAACATTAATGCCGCTGCTAATGATGAAAGTGCACGAAGCGGCTGAGTAGCATGATCAGATTTTCTAAAATGTCAGCCTCAAGATAAGTTTTTTGCTCTATTCCCAGGGATAAGAAGCAATTCTGAACCCCTAAAATTGGCATTTATTTTGGGTCAGCCACAATAAGCCACGTTAGTGAACCATTCCTCAAAATTAATTAACTTTCAATCTTTTAAAAAACAACAAATTCACACAAACACACACAAAAGACAGAATTTGAAAGACAATTGACTGGTGAAAAAGTTCATATAGATCACAAACAACTAGAATTTCTTCAAAAAGACTCCAACTTTATCATATTTTCTCCACTTATTTTAATAAGAAATGAATTCCAGAATCAAAAAATGCATTTTAAGAGCCAAGAATCAGTTAGAATTGTACTAACCACAGAAGGGTTATTTTTGGCGAAAGTGCAGGTGAGTTTGGAGTGAAGTGGTCTTCTTCCTGGGGATTGTACTTGTCCACTTGATTTAGCCAACGGAAATACAAAATGGGTTGTGAAAAAGGTATGCTTTATACAAGATGGAGTGGCTGAGATATTGAAAAAGACCCGTTTTTGAGAGGTGACGGAAGAGCATAAAGGAAAAGCCATCAGGGAAGTTTGGGGTAGTTGTGGAGGTTTTGGCGCGCCTCATACAAATGCTATCTCTTCACCCTCTATATTTGTTGCCTTCAGTAGTTTCTGTGGGCCTGCTCAAGAGACAGTTGAAAGGTCCAAACTACCACCAATGAAACTGAAATTATGATGTGATGTGGCGATTTTCATGTTCTCCAAGTTTTTTCTTCACTTACTTATATTTTGACAAAGTCCATTTGTTGTCTCCAAATTTTAAAAATGCAAAACAGCTAACGAGATTTAGCTTATTTGACACTTCAGTCGTTTTTATGGTCGAAGTCTACTATTTAAGTATCGATTTAAATCTAAATTACACTTAAATAATAATCCATTCAAATGTGAAGAAAAAAGATAAAAACTTGAAGGGCAAAACTGTAAATAGTGCAGATGGAAATTGGTAAAAAAATAAACTTAAAATGTACAGTACTACTACTACATAGTAAAATCCCAACATCCACTTCTTCGATTCGATTTCTTTTGGACATTTTATCAAACATTTAATAGTAGCACTTGCTTTGATCATTTTACCGATCACTTGTCAACTTGGTAGTGATGGTCTCCACTGATCTCTAATGGCCAACTTCTTAGCTCAGTTCCAGAGTAAAGTTGACTCTTTGCTGGATTACTAGAATAGGCAATCAAAAACTCATTCGATGGCATCATCATTGCCGGTAATAACAATTCGTATTTTTGTTGAATTGTTGGTTTGTGAATGCAGTTTCTCCTTTATTTGGTTTTACTTCAACTTCGTTACTTGTGTGATCTTTACTACCCAAATCGGTTTCTGTTTTCTTGATAAAAATTTGAACTTTCACTCAAAATTTCTTGGTATAGTCACTCTGAAATGCTTAATTTGATATTATATTAGGTTAGTCACTGCATTCTAGGTTTTAGAATATCAAGGCAGAATTTTTGCAAATTACTGGAGTAGTATTTAGTACTTTTTTACTGGAAAAAAAAAAAAAGAAGTGTTGGGTTTCTTGAAAATTTCTTGAAAATGGATGTTTTTGGATTCATAAAAGATGGCATCAATAAAAAGAATAAAGTTTAGTGTTGCAAGCAGAGAATCTCTCTTTAAAGAGTGAAAAAAATTTCCTTCGTTAGTAATTGTATTTAGCTATTATGGACTGATTTTGGATTTGGATATGCTTTTCAGTTAAAGATGTGAGTGATCAGTGGCCCCAAATCATTAAGGGGTTTGAAGAAAGGTTGCCACTTAAAAGAGCATTTCTGAATAGCAAGACCCGTAATCCTGTGCTTCTGGACGAGCTACTGGTTGAGTATATATTAACAACAGATTCAAGAATTCATAGTCCATATCCGCAAGCGCCGTCTTTGTTCTTCTTTCGAGAACCGTATGCTACTGTGGTTCTTGTGACTTGTGAGGTGCCTGGCAATATTTTCTGATCACGCATGTCTTCTATTATTCATTAAGTTCTTCACATGCCTTTTGTGCTAGTTATTGAATCCGCAAGGTAATATGCATATTTATATGTCATGTTGAGTATGCCTTGTTTCTTTTGTTTTATCCCACATTGGTTGGGTAAGAGTTTTACTCGGATCCTAACATGTCATGTGATTCAATGGTGAACCCAATAGGAGCACACATTCCTTATGCAACATATTGGCTTCTTTTAATGCAATTTCCTTACCTAGTGTGTTTCAGTAGCTGATTTTGGTCATGATAAAAATTTGACAGAGGTATAGCATCCATTGGATTAGAATGGATTAAGTTTGCCAAATTTGTGCTTCCTTAATTAAGTCACTACCACATTTCTTTGATATGATTTAGTTCTGTATGCTGAGACACTGTAAGCAATAGAGTCTTACACTAAAACATGAGTTATGTAATTTACAACAAAAAGAAACAAAAATATGACTCATACAATTGATGTGACACTTATTTTCTGGTTTATTTGACAACGGCATGTATTATCATCTGTATTATGTTCTGCTTGACGAGCTTGATGATATCATGGTTAATGTCCTAGTTTCCCCCTCCCTATGACTTCAAACAAAGGATTCCTCCCAATAAACAAATCCCTGGTGTATGAAGTAGTCCCATCTATTTCATTTTCACATCCTAAAGGACATTCTGTGCAAAGCGATGTATATCCTTCCCTTGATCTGCCCAAGTGTTCATTTTGGTGCAAATAGGACTGTTATCTGGTTAACTGTTAAAATTGAGAGCCAGTGCTCTGGTTAAATGTCGGGCTCCCATTGGGTCGCAATCGCATGCACCTTTGAATGTATCTTTTCATGTCAACTGTAATTAATTGTTTCACATTTTGACATTAGTGAATGATGATTTACTGGCTACGGAATCAATCTGTAATTTAGAGTTAATTCAGCATTGCATGATTTTTTAGTCATTTAAAGGTTTGCAAATTAACTTAGTAAATTTTGGGTGGGTATTTATGCGATGCAGTGTTACAGCTTCAGAATTTTATGTCTCAAAGAATAATCTTAGATGGCACAAATTGAACGTAGTGTTTTCAGAAATTATTTCTTATGCCAAAATGTTTTTAACATAGTGTTTTAGTCTAAGTTACCCGGACTCGGATACGGGTGTCAGGTACACGTCTAGGTCAGTCGGATACGTTAATTTTATAAATTGAGGATACGGGGACACTCTAAAAGAGTCGGATACGGGTGCGGTGGTGCGTCTTGTATGCTTGTATTATATGTTAGTAGTGGTAATGCAATTTGATGACATAAAGCAATTTAACATTATTTTATAACTCATTTTCAAAAAATAAATAAGTTTATGTGTAGTATTAAAGAATAGTGGTGAACGGAGAAAAATAAGATATTAGAAGGATATAATTATAATAAGATTTAGTAATTTGATATACAATTCGCATATGTTTCTCCCTCATATTTAATCTTCCTCCCTATCTTATCAGTCCTTTTATCACAACCATGTTGAAGTCAACATAATTTTTGGCTTGGCTAAAAGGTCAAAGTACCCAATTAAAAGTTGACCATACGGATACGGATCCCACACCCACACCCACACCCATGTCGACATGGCAGGACACGGGTACTTTGGGAGTGAGAGGAGAGTCCATGTAACATAGGTTTTTGTACTAATATGCATTGAGTTGGCAAAGGATTGGTGGACCATCTTCTGTGTGAAACATAATTGAGTTTTAAATGGTCTCATTCTGAATTCTCACATATAGCAACTTAGATATAAGCTGATCATATCATAGATAAGTGGAAGAGTAAGGTGGCTCAATCTGCTCTGTGATTCTTCGCTTTACTCAATCAACAATTTTATTCTCCTTTTCTTTTTTACCTTTCTCTGTGTTTTCTTGTTCTGCCAGTAATAAACTTTTTCTTTCTTTCCTAGGATCTTGACTCGTTCAAAACTATTCTTACCTCGCCTGAAACTAATAGTTCAAAATGATGTACGGGAGCAGTTTATTGTTTTTGTGTCTAAAGCACCAGTTCACAATGATCAGGCGACCAAGATGGCCAAAAAAGTCTATGCCAAACTTGAAGTAGAGTTCAGCTTGAAGAAGAAGAAAGGTAAACTGCTTGTTAGCGGTTTGATATTAAAAAAATTTAATAAGGTGTGTCGTCAAGCAATTTTTTTCTGATTATTGAATTGAACTATCTAGTCTGCATGTGGTGTAATCGAGTAGAATAGCTGTTGTTACAAAAATTAATTGTTATTCCGCTTCATTATAGTCGTGCTTGCATATGCACATTTTTTTTTTTTAACATCTTAACACATCTTAGTGGTTTGGGAGACATTGTTTAATCTCCATTTTTCTTTACACCTTTATTTATTTTTTTGGAAAGAGATCTCTTTACATCTTTAGGTTTGTCAAAAATTATCATTCATCGTCTATGTCGTAAGTTGAACATTATTCAAGAGCACATTGTCTGTGAACGCTACACCCAAGTTAAATGGAAGTGTTTCATAGACATTAGAAGACTTCCAAATATGGAAATCTGCAGCTTGTATTTTTGGTCTTAAAAAGGCAGTATGGTTACTGCAACCCTAGATCTTTTTCTAATGTTGTGAAGCACTGCTTCATTCAGGTGTTGCAAGCTGGATATAGATGGACCTGATGCAAATTTTTGGGAAGAAGACTTGGAGTTGAAAGTCTTGGAATGCATAAGAAATACACTTGATTGGGGAATTCAATTTTATGAAGATGAAATTCGCAAGCTTAGCGAACAGCTCCTTATGCCAATTTGGAATTTTTGCAACTTCTTTATTCTTAAGGTGGTATAAGTAATGTTGATTTTAAGGAAACGTGTTTTGTAATGCTTTGTATTCGTGGAATAGGTTACTATCAGCAATTAGTATTTCTGCTTTGGTTCTGCAGTAGTATTGTAAAAGGAATGGGCTTGTTAAATCCAAAACAGTTCAATAGCATTTTTTTTTTTTCATAGACAGTTGACCGGTATGATGAAGACCGAAAAGGGCTAAAAGTAAAAGCAAATTTGTTGAAGATCCCACCAACTACCATTCTATTGGCTTCAAAAGGGTTACAAGAAGTCCTTTTAACCGGGAGAAATGGTTAGCATTGGTTGATGGATGCGTTGTTAGACTTAACAAAGTTCTTTTACCAAGAAAGAAAAAGAAATATCTAGAAAACAATACAAATACCAAAATGCATGCGCAAGTTTCTTGGAAGTCTATTGGATTTTGCAGCCAAATAACAACGATCTTGATCTGTTATTATAAACACGGTCTGTGAAATAAGGACAGGATAGATTTGAACTCGGGTTTTTGGATTCATTTGGTCCAATGTCCTCTTATACAGACCATGGGACCTTATTGGTTGAACAGAAACAAAATAAAATAATTAAAAGTATTTAGCCTAATTCACCTAGTCTCACTATGATTATAAAATAGAATTTTACTTAGCCATCTAATACTAAGTAAACATGAATGATATATTTTGAAAGTTGGATATTAGGTGTCTACATAATACATAATATTTTCTTGATACCTTCTCAAAATTTTTGTCTCTTCTTCTTAAATAATTTTTTCTCACGTTAGGAGCAGATGCATAAGGGGAACAGCCCCGCTACATTTTTAAAAAATTGTACTTTATACTTATAAATTTTATAAAATTTTCGTTTTGTTCCTAGTCTAAATAATTTATAATTTTACATTATTGTCCCCCAAACCCTATATATAAATAAATTTTCGGCTCTCTAAGTTGAAATCTTAGTTACGCCACTACTCGCGTATTATGCATATTCCCTTTGTGTGCAGGTGTCTATGCATGATAATGCTAAGGGTTAGGAAACTAAAAAAAGTATTCGACCTTCATTGATCAAGATCAAGAAAATTTCGACTCTCTATCCAATCCATACAAAGCGGGTATTCGACCTATCGGGTACCCTCAAAAGAGGGTGGGGTTGACCGAGTACCCGACCCTCACTAGTAACAAAACATAAAAATTTAAATAATAGTAGTTAAACAAATTAATTTTACAATTAAATCAACAACAATTAAATCTAACTTACAAAATACAGCCCAATATTACATCCCAATAGTAACAAATTAAAAAGTAGCAACAAGCCAATAGCAACAATAATTGAATCGCAAAATACATTTTAACAGACGCGGGTGTGAGAAATGAGGATGCGAGAATGAGAAAAAGGGAAGAGATGATTGAGGCGGAAAAGGAAGGAAAGACAAGAAATTGAAAAAGAAGAGATGAGAGACGTCCAATAAACCTAATAAGTATTTACTTCTAATGAAATCTTATTAAACAAATTTACAAAATTACCCTTGAAATGGATCGGATCGGGTATGTGTATAAGACAGACATGTGATCCTCTACCCGACCCGCTTTCAAAATGCGGTTCGAGCACCCTCTTTTTTCGATTCGGATCAGATCGGTTCAGATTTTTCGAATCGAGTCGAAGACTGGTGCTTTGACACAAATTCAATCGGTTTACATCCTGTCTCTTGTACGTTTCAAGTTTGAGGTCGCCCTTCATGAAAAAACGGTTGTTGATTGGCCAATAGCTTCAGACATTATTTTTATCTGCTAAGGATCTTTTGTTCCACATTTTATCTCACTCCCTGTCATACTATTAAATAAACAGTCAATATTATTCTACTAAAATTATTCCACATAATCTTGTGATTTATTAAATATTATGACAGAGAGTGAGACAAGACGTGAAACAAAAGATCCTATGTCGTTTTCATCCCCAAACTATATTTAGTGAATTCCACGTGAGGGCAATGTTAAATATCTCCAATTTTGTTTCTTTGGCAAATATAACAACACATCAATAAATTTTGTTATTTGGTATAAACCTAAAAAAAAATGACAAGAAATAAATTGGTAGTTGATGTCTATTTGCCGAAGTGGTTGATTTTGTTGCCCATGTTAACGTGTGATATCATAAATCCAACAAAAAAGAAAATCTAAACAGAGCCAGGCACTATGTAATCCATTAGAAAATTCTGCTATTTGATGCAAAGTTGCAGACATCATATAAAAACCTCAAAGTTCATTTCTCATTTACATATTAAGGCACCCTCCATCATTAATCTTGAAGCTGAACAATTAAAGACAGTCAAAGCTACAAATTGAGCATGTGTAACACTGATCATTATCGATGCATCCATTGCTCGAGAACCATTGTTCTTTAATTGAGACTCATTTAAATCTTTATATATGCAGTCTTTTTCTATCTACAAAATAAAAGCTATCAGATTTGGATTTTTATTTTAATCTACCTCTTTCCCACTTCTTAGTGACGTGAACCTATACTCAATAGGTCATTAGAGAACGTCTTACTATTTAAATTACACTTTGTTTGATTTTTGAATATTTTACGTGTCACTTTGTAATTCAAACCATCATGATTTTTCCATAATGCATTATGCATAGTAAAGAACTTTTCTTCTGCATAATTAAATGCAAATATTGTACTATTAGATTTGAAATCTAATTCTTAGTAGGTGATATATATTATCAATACACAGTAATACGATTTAATGAGAGGTTGGCTCATAGTTTTCATGAAAAAGATGTAAGCCCTTTCCAAAGCCTTGGCATTTGTCACCAGAGAAAACCAGGGATTGCCAAATGTTCAAGAATTGATATAGCAAAATTATAGTCCTTCATTTTCACCAAATTTGCAGCTCAATTGAATTTGATAAAGACGATGTATTCTTTGTGGAAAGAACATCACACGAGGACAGTTTCACTATGAACGTGCAATGTAGTGATGTACGAGTGAATTTTAACTACTCACTTTGTAGTACAAAATGAGTATTGATAATTATTAATTAAAATGATTGAAAAATAGGAGGAGCCTATTACACACTAATTAATTAATTGTCTCTGGCCTGGTACTCTTTTTCCCCATTTTGTGTAATTCTTTTCTCAAGTTTCTAATCTCTAGCTAAAATATAATCGTGAAAGTTGGAGAAAGAAAATGGCAGTTGTTGTTTGGTCTCAATCCGAACCTTAATAGTTGCTACGTCAGATAAATAGGTAAAGCATCAATGCCATCAACCAATTGAACTCTGTTCCAAAAAATTCAGGTAAAAGAAACATAAAATTTTGATCTAAGTTAGACAGTCTTCTTCGACTTCCAAACTTTCAATCATACTAAGGTTTAAGGGACAAATTAATAGATATATATATATATATATATATATATATATATATATACTTACTATGCTGAGGGTTTGGAAAACAATAATGTAAGTGTCTTATTATTTACTAAAAGCTAGCTCCATTTTAATTAATTATTCTTGATTTTGATGTGTCAACCTTTTAATCAATGTTTGTAAAATCGGGATTCCACGTAGGATCGTTTTGAAAGTTACAGGATCGGATGTATAATCTTTCGTAGGATCGTAAGATCCTATCAAAAGAATAAAAATGTAACTTTTATTTATTTTTAAAGTTAATATTCAATAAAAACTTATACAAATAAATATAAAATTTTAATATTCATCATAAAATAAGTTTCTTTAACTAACATTTATAACATTTGACATTATATACTCATATTGTAAAAAGTTATGCGTTATCACAAATTTAATACTGTTCTTTAATTAAAAACTAAAAAAATAATATGAATAGTATAAACTAATAAAATATGACATTTGAATTATAAAATTATCAAAATAATAACTTAACTTCAAAATATATACATGACGTCTCTAGATGTGTATAAGAGACAGGTATAAGATTGTTTGATACACTTTTTTCTCGTATGCATTAAAAGCATAGTTGTTAGAATTCCGATCCTGCCCTTACGATCATACGATTCCTGTCTCTTAACACATCATCCTCAGGTGTATAACTAGTTATACCAACATGCTCTGTACTTATGCACAATATATATGTGTCTCTTATACACATCTAGATGTGAATAAGAGACTTTTTTATCTTCAATATTCCTAGCTAAATCATTACTGTCTCAACTCCTGTATATCTAGATGTTTATAAGCACAAATCTCATATAATCATATTTTAGGTAGGGCCTTTGTTGATAATATGTTCCTCTTTAATTGGGTACTTTAAGCCTGTCAAAATGGTGAATAAAAAAGAAAAAGAAAAAAAAAAGATTCTGTTTCTGGATTAGATTTAAGGATTAATATTAAGGATATATTTCCTCTTTTGCTAATATTTTCTGTATTTGTCAATTTACTTATTACTAGAGGATTTAAATTAGCTTATAAATTGTCTAACTATACCACAATTTGACTCTTTTGTTTCGATCATCACAGTAAAACATTAAATCATCTAAAATAATTTACAATTCGCTTCATATAAATTACTAGAATAATATAAATGAATAATAAATAGAACAGCAATTGATTAATTTAAGGGTCATATTTAATTACGATAATATTAACTATGCATTAAATTATGAACGATTTTAATATAAATTTTATCGCATTAGAGGCACCTGTCTCTAAATGAAGAGGATACTATGCATTCTAGATCTGAAACCATAGATCTGAGAGAAACTATTTAATTAGAGAATCTGATATTTTATGCATTGCAAATCGATTATTGAGGATGGTGACAAGACAACGTCCATAGGCTCCTCGTGTCTAATCTAATCTAATCAACTTAGCAATTAGGTCAAATTCTAACCTATATATGCAAAATGGCATCAAATCATAATAATTACTAGTAATTACCACCATTTATTTCCCACCGCCAAACTCGTTCACTGGCGATGATGGAATATTTAAACAAATGATAGTTCTTCTTCCACTAATCAAATATGTAAAATCAAGTAAAAGTAGCCATTATTCAACATCTGAGCAGACATCGAGATCAAATGGTTTCCATCCAGGTTATTTTCGTCGTCTTGCATTACTTCAATAGGCAATAAACGCAGAACATTGGAAGCTATTAGGAAACAGCAATCCTCCTACGCATAAACTATAGAAAAAATATATAGTTTTGTATCGAAATCATGTCGTTATATTTTAAAATTTTATGTAATATAATAATATAAATATACATAAATAATATGATATATTTTAAATTTTTATACGATACAAATTTTTAAAATATAATAATATAAATTTTTTTTTTAACAAAACTATAAAATTTCTTCTCGATTGCTAGATCATGAATGACTACCAGGCACTCTAATGAGCTAATATGCCTAAGATTTTAATTTCATGTACTTAATAAAAAATATTCATTGGTCACCACACACTCCACTTTCTTTTCCATAACCCTCATTGCCCACCTCAAAGATCAAACCATACTATACGATAGTGACTTCACAACAAGCATATCAATTCATGCATTTGTCATTTTTCTCTGTAAAACAAATGATTAATCAACTCAATTTATAAAGTCATCTAATCGGTTGCAAGACATTGACTTTATCGAGTTGCCATAGAATTCAACAATTACATACTTACCTAACTACTTGTTCCGCATTTAAATTCGACACTAAAAACGAAAAATATAGTATTTACATCACTATTTCGATATTCTACTAAATAAATATTTAAGAAATTAAATAGAAAAACTGGAAAAAAAAAAAAAGAACAAAAATATCCAATTCTTTATCATATTCTAAGAATTAGAAGATTCGTATATTACAGTTGCAACAACTTTATACACAAAGTGCATGAAAATGTTCTCATCCCTAACATAGAACTATCATGCGACGCATCTGGTTCCACTTTGTTTTCCCATGTGTATTCTTTTCACTCATACCAACTTCAAAACGATTCTATATTATTATATTAATTATACTAGTGGTATACTTTCTTTCTTTTTTTTTTTCTTTTATGATTATATATCATTTTTCCCCCAAAATAAAAGGAAAAAAAATGAAATTTCAATTCTTTCAACAAAGGTTGTTGAATCTCCAATCAACTCTAACTTCATTGGACCCCACAAAATGCTGATTTGGCTTCTTGAATGATACGATGTGGCTGCTCACCATGAAGGCCGTTACACGTTCGGACACTCTGATATCCTCCATCTTTAATTCATGCAATTTCTGAACATATTCTGATGCGTGAACTAGGTCCCACACAACTCCGACCCCACCTGGCTTTAACACCCTCACCAATGTATAAGAGTACCCTCATCCTTTCTGCACCCGCAGCAGCTGATTTTGGCCCAAACTCTTTCCCTACCGTGTGGACGAACACAATAGAGGATACCACCACATCAAAATAATTATCACTGAAGTGGTAATGTCCTGGGGTCACCTGCCCGGCACGTGACATACTTTTGGACCCCCTCTAGCCCGGCAGTTCTGAGGGTTGATAAAGTACTAGGCCCGTTTCTCCGGGCTCGGGTTGGATCCAGCCCGACTACGCGGCCCGATGAACCTGATTTTTTAAGCTGCATAGCCACCGCGTTGAGGAGGATCCCCCGGCCGCAGCCGAGGTCCAGGGCTTGTTTCACCGAAGACCAGTCGGAGACTGCGTTGACCATCCGCTGGGCCATGTCCCAGTGGAGGGAAACGGAGGAGTAGAAGAAGTTTGCCGCGGCGAAGAAGAGGCAGACGGCGGAAAGAGCAGTGACCGAGCCCGTGAAGCCCGCAATGAACCTGGCCAAGCCCGGCCCGAATATGGGGAAGAAATGCTGTGTGAAAAAGCAAATTGGCTCAAAGTAGAGGAGAAAGAGGATGGACAAGGCCGAGAAGAAGATTGCATGGATGAGTAGGAAAAAGGGTGTCTGCCAATCATCCAAGCCGTAGATCGCATAGATCTGTGACCAATCTCTGCCACTTTTTCCCATTGATCTTTGATGATATCTCAGAATGGCTATAAGAATTCAAAACGTGGGCTTCTTGTTTTTGTTGATTTCTTGATCAGAATCTGCAATTATATATCAGTTTAATCTAGTTGTGTATGCTAAAGACATTCAATATTAAAAGATGAACTAGAATGATTTTAAGGGATTTTTTAATGACTGTGGGGTATACCCTTATCTTCATAGTATCAACTAATTTGATCCCTTAGTTCTATTACAATAGACTAATTTGATCCCTTATCTTTAAAAAAATTGGCAAAAATATTTGATTTTTGTAAATATGAAATGAGCCCAGTTGGATATCAAAAAGCTCCCAAAAAAAAAAATCGACTCTTAAAATAGGAACACTGAGAAACTAAGAAACGCTTGAATTACTTAAAACCCAAAAAAAGAAACAGCAAATAGACAAAGATGGAAACTTTCACTTACAGTAATGAGGGGTTGTGGCTCAGAAACAGAAACCTGCAATCAGATCTGTATGAACAAAGAAATGCAGAGAATGATTTGGTGATCCCAACAAGATAATGTTATTGATAACAACTCAAAGTACAACTCAATCTGTTTAGATGAGAGGAAACTAGTTGTGAGTGCTCTTTTTTCAGTCTCCTACACAGACAGAGAGTCCTGGCCCGGCCCCCCCCAGTGGGAATTTATAGCATTACAACTGTACACAAATGATAATACTCCACCGTGGTACTACTACTCTATTATTAGAAACATGTAAAATATCATCTAGTCATCTAGCTTTTTGATTAATGCAAATGGTTATCACTGAAGGAATAAAAGAGAGGAGAAAATTAATTAAGGGTTGTAAATATTTGACTAATTGAAATAGAAGGGAATTTTATAATCTTGAAAACATGGGAATTTTAGCTGATTTTAATGAAGATGACGAGAAGGAAGGGGTGAAGGTTTTATTTAAGATTTCGTGAAATTTTTAAACTAGGTAATAACGCGTTTAAGATTTGTCGGTTTCAATTTTGAAAGCTTATGTGTAAAGAATAATTATGTAAGGTAAGTTGACAGAGAGGAAAGTGAGGGATTGGATGTTTTAAAGCATACAAGAAAATTATAAAAAAAAGAGTCAAAATTAGTGGTACTAAACAGTCTACTACTACTACTACTTTTCCTCTTTTTTAAGCATTGAGAGTTGAGTGGAGTGAGGTATCATACAAATATGACCGACAAAGATAGGCTAATTGGAGTTTTGTTATTGTTGTGTTCTTTTCGTGAAAAAATTCTTTGTTATTCGCTCAATATTATAAAGTGAGTATTATAAAACGTTAAAAATTAAAAATAGTAGAATATTTCTTACTTTTTAATAATCTAAATAGTTATCAAACTCACTCCATATTAAGAAATGAATTGTCAAAAATTGCTATGTGTGTGTGAAACCTTAAAACTATTAGAGTTTACAGTTTACTCCAAAAGGGGGCATTTATCGAATAATCAGAGTTAGCTATTGTCAAATGTGTTTCTCCAAATTTAATTTTTATGAAAAAACTTTTTTTTTTTTTTTGACATTAGTAACTGTTTACGTATATTTATAGATGTTACTTGTAAGAAAAAGGAACCGAATTTACCAACTCAATAACCATGAAATTTTTATTAACTGTTTCGTGATCATATTTTATCACAATAAAGCGAATTTTAACATTTAGATATCGAACATATTAAATATGATCTTAATCTATTACAATTAAGCAAACTTCAGTTTTTCTATGGTGTCAAATAGTTAAAACAAAAAATTACATTAGAATAAAGAATCTGGGAAAACTTTATGGAACCATATGGTCTCTTATGGTTGTGAAAAGAAGGATGAAAACAGGGTACATTTGGGAGGATTTGGATGTGGTGACCGTATCACTGTTAGCTTTCTACATGGACAGATAACAACCGTCCAAGTGGAAATAGACTTACCAACCAACCTTTCATATCTAAATCTAAGAGACAAGTCCAGACTAAGTTTCTCTTTTCATGCATTAAATATTTCATTCTTGTTACTTCTATTAATCTTCTTTCCAAAATTTGTTCTTATTGTGATTAAGTTTGCTACTAAGTACTTCTTTTCATTGTAATCTGGCTATTTAATGAGAGTGAAGATGCTGATGAAACAGTAATTAGAGACAAATTAGAAATAAATGCTTGAATGAAGGTGATTTTCTAACTACTTGTGTTGCCTATGTCTTAACAAATGGCAATCTTAGATAAGACCAGTTGGAATCGGATTTTACCATTCAAGCTAACTAATTCTCATATGGCCATATTTAGATTTTTTTTTGCTAAATGTTGCCCAATTTGCCAATTACGGTTGATTTATATAATAAATAAAGCGATTAAAAAGTTAATTTTTAACTCTCACAATTCTTAATTCTTTATTGATAGATGATCCACAACTGTAAGTCACAACTATTCTCTTAAAGGACTTTTACTTACCCAAAAAAAAAAGTTACGCAATCCTAACCAATAATAAAAGGAAATTGTCAGCTTGTTTCGTATTTGGTCCAACATTACACATAATGGATGGACTGTTATAGTACAATAATTTACTACTAAGTTGTCATGGATAGGCAAACAACGAATTAAGGTCCCTCCTTATGAATAATTCTATGTAGAATAGGTAAACTATTGGCTAATTTCATCAAAAGAAATTTCTGTACTAGCGTCACCCTTGAGGCCTTTGACATGTTTTTCTTAATTAAATTTATTAGCTAGCAGGGTACTGGCATTTAATTATTGCAAAAAGTAAGTAGTAATGTTACAATAAAAATTTTTTTTCTTTTATTTTTTGTTTCAATAAGAGATTCAAAGTCTATTAAATTGCTCTTTATAGCCTCTATAGGCAAGATTATAAAGATTCTATGGTCTAAACCAAATCCCCCAAAAAATATCTAATTGGAAATAAAATATGTATGATAATTTCATGATTTAATCGAATAAATTATTATTATTATAATTATTATTATTATTGTAATATGCTATATGCTTTTCTTACAAACAAGCACATGAACATGAAACCCAACTTTTTTAAGTGGTCATTACTTTTGAAAAACTTGGAATGCGGGAGTGGCAGGTGGCGGCAATCAAGGGGCTGTTTGGTCAATAGGGACAATTAGCATTGGAAAACTTTACTTTGAATTATTCATATTACTAAATGCAAATATTCTTCATGATATAGTTTACTAAAAAACCATACCAATTAGTTCTAAAGCTCTAATTCCATTTGGAGAACTCAAGATTTCTTTCATTAATTTAATTAGCTGTGCGTCTTTGAATTCTTCACTTTGGAGGGGATTACTTTATTTTGTTTAATTGGCTTCTTGACTTTTAATTATACTAATTAATTCTTGTGACAAATCTTTTCACATGGTATCTTTTGTCGACGGTATTTATTCCCAAGACCAGCATGCCCTTCTCATGTAATTCATATTGTCTTGGGTATGTGTTTCTTAAGTGAATTTAAATTGATCTGATTTGAAATTACATGAAATTTAAGTAAATTTAAAATTCACTTATTTAACTATTGAAATTGTATCCTCAATTAATAATTTATGATGAATTTGAATTTCAAATCTAAATCAATTCAAATTTTTTCATCCAAATATTTTTTAAGTTGTTTGACTAAAGCACAAGGGTAATCTTGTGAGCTTGATGAAATATACTAGTACTAGTTTTTTTTTTAAAGGAAAAATAAAAAAAAAATGGAGGAAAATAATTTTTAAAAGGTGGGTCCAGAAATAAGAGAAGTTTTATGAGGGGTCCATTTGGGAGAAAGACGCGGGAATAGTAAACTGAGGAAGCCGGAGGACATGCTAATTTGATGGTGCCACCGCCAGCTAGTAGCCAAGTACGCACCTCAGAATTGGTCCAGTAGGACTTGAAACTGACTAACCAAGCATGTGTGTTTTATGGAGGAATTTATTATTGAAAGATCTTACTAAGTGATATATTCAAAGTGATAATTTTAAATGAATAAAATTTTATTATTTAAAATGACGAATCTAAAAATAAAATAAATTAGTAAATCATTATTTAAAATATTCAAATTTCATTAATTTAGAAATATCACTTAACAGTGTTATTTGACAAGATTTTCCTATAATAAAATTTTTCGTATTTTAAGTGTCGGTCGACTCCTAAAATAGACAATTAGGCACATAATGAAATATAATTTAAGAAAAATCAATCTAGTTAAAAAAATTATCCCGTTATAATTTAAAATTTATACATTCTCAAATCACGATCCTCAATAGAACAGTAAAACTTCCCATTAATCAAAATTACTAGAAATAATGCAACATCCACTTTTTAGTCGTTTCAAATTTTCTAGTCGCACTTCCTTTGCTTATTTCAACATGCTAAATTTGGTCATTCATCACAATGTTTTAATGAACGTAAAGGAAGGATGACCATGTATGTACCCAACACTGGAAAATCTAGTTGTTTAAGTTATATGCCATAAACCATCATCTATTGTCAAAAAAAGTTTAAGATATAATTATTGTTTATTTTTTTAAAAATTGAATGCAGCAAAAAGAATAAAAATTTAATTATATAACAAATTCATCTGCACCTTTTTCGAACATCTTAACACTCAAGAGAGCATATTTGTTAAATAATCCGACCAAGTAAACAATATATTTGCACTAATTAGCTTCTTATGCAAAATGTAGTTATATCTACAGATTAAATTACTGTAGTTGCTTTTATTTTATATAAGTTTTAAGATTGTGAGAGGAGAAAAAGAAAAAATAAATAAATAGAAAGGTAACACTTGACAGGGCTACCACCTCACTTTGTCGATTCAGTAATGTGAATTAAATTTTATAAAATATATATATCTGTCAACTTATACACATCTAGATGTGTATAAGATTACATTCTAATCATAATCTACCGATGGAACCAAATATCGACTTAGTAGTAAATTATTGTACTCTAACAAAACAAACATAACGAGGTTAACTGACCAGAATCGAAATAGTCTCTTGAATGAAGTAAATAATGGTGTCGGGCACCTGAAATCAAGGTAGGAAATCATGCTGTCAAGAAACAAAATCGTAATATGGCAAGTCATATTATGTGAATCTGTTTTTTTTTCATTAACGAAAATCTAGGTAGAAATTACAAAGTAGATTGATCTCAATTTGCATTAATCTTTACGAGCTTATTTAATAACAGGTTAAATTAATGAAGCACCACATACCATGTGGACAAAATATCAAAGATTGAAAGAATAATTTTTCATTATACACATCTTATACTCTCACATATTATTTGCGTGTGCGTTAGAAATTATTTCCACAATTTCATTTAGAATTCATTCATTATGCATTGAGATCTTCTAAAGTACTTTCACCTCTGATTAAGTCCTAAAATCTAAATCTTTCTCGTGGAAAAATATTTAATATTGACATATAAGATAAATTCGAAATATTATAGATCGATGTTCTATCATAATATTATTGTGTTTTGCTTAAAATCCATTAGTAATTCATGTTTTCTCAACACCAACTCATTTTAGCTCGTTTCTAGAAAAGAAGGGAAAGATGAAGTAAATAATGTCTCGAAATTTTTTTAAATGGACCTAATTTAAAACGTCTTAAGATTTAAATTAATAAACATCACTTACATGTATAATATGTATTAATATATCATGTAATATAAGAGATCTGTCTCTTATATTCTAACTAAATCCAATCAGAGAATGACTCTTAATGTCCCATTAGGTTAGGTTCTTGACAAAACTCTAGGATAAGGCATTGACAGTTGCACGCAAAAGCATTTAAAGTTCTTGACCAATGAATTATACTCCAGTCTACTCATATTATATTATAAATTTTATAATCTTATATATTATATTAAAAACTTATATAATATAATATTTTATATTTTTAAAATTTGTAATATAAAAATTTTAAAAGTACAACAAACGGTTCACAAAACTTTCCATATATATTACTTTTTTTATATTTCGTTTTCAATTTTTGGGGAATCCTGCGAATTAAATCAAGGCCTGATTTTATTTTATTTTTTTCCTTGTTAATTATATATAGTACGTTATCATACCAATAAAATAGTTTGCGATTCAGTTTGAACATGTGCCAGAATCAACTGACTACGCAAAACAGTCACTTGAGAGACAAATTTGTTGACTCAATTAATGCAATCCAAATTAACTATTAGAATCTTCAGAGCTTTTTTTGGAGATACTTTTAATTTCTGGTGGCAGTGGGTGGTCCTGTTGGCAAGCATTGGGTCCTTTACTAGGGTGATGTGTATAAGAGACAGCTGTACACCAGAAAAAAATATTTAAGTTTAGGTATGACATAGGGGCTTAGTCAAGAAATTGCAGACAAGCCAACAATTGTAAACCTTGTAATTTGTATTAAAATCTTATAAATTTTATTTAAAAATTTTGAGTTAAATAATCTGTTTCATACAATAAAAATCTAGATGTGTATAAGAGACAGTATTTAGATAGATTCGATTTTATATCCGATGTATATGTCAGTGCTTAGGTTGCCCTAATTATAACAGACATTGAACTTAAACAGCTTATACAATTGGTGGATGCTTGGAATCTATTCTCAAGAACCATGATCACAACTGGGTTAGGTGTTCACTGCTTTATTCTTGGGCCACTGTAATGGGATTGATTCGGAAATTGTCTTATTAGCCCACTGTAAGGGGCTTTGAACAAAAACCCATATCAGTCCGTATTTATTTATTTATTTATTTATTTATTTGTTTATTTAATTTGTTGTTATTGTTGCAAAGCTGTGACAACTGAAAGAACATAAAAACCCAAATGTTAACGGAAATAATTGACTCACATCAGAATTTTATAAAGAAACACATTTTTAGCTAATAAAGGTAACAATTCACCAATTCACAAAATTACCCACCTATAGTTGTTGGCTCAAAACCGAAACCTATTCAGAGAGAAAGCATCTTACCATAGTATTGCGATTCATTCTTAATGAACTTGTGACTAGGTTATCCAGTATAGTCTCATCAATCTGACTCGAAATATTAAAATACTTACAAATCATGCATTGAGAGAGAGAGAACAAAAGAATCTATAAATTGGATTATAACAACTATGTAAAAGAAAGTTAACCCGATTGTGCGTGGAAAGAAGCAAAACACTACTCTTACCAAAAGCTGGCATAGCTTCCATGTTTACATATGGCTGATTTAGAGAGTTTATTGTACATTATCCAGGAAAAAGAAAAGCTCTAGTATAGTAAAGATGCTAAAACTCCCCAGAAATTTCTTGCCTGAAATATGTCAAACAGCCAAATCATAAGTGTAGGAACAGACTTGACCAATGTATATGGCGTGGATGCTTTTGCAGATGTAGTAACTATTTGAACTTTAGGAAGCAAATCGATCTAGTCAGAAGGATTTCCACACTTGACAGATAATTCCAATAAACTCAGATTTTCATCCTGCTCTACTCAAGTCTAATATTCTACCTCTCGAAATAAATATCAGCCTCTTTCTTGATTTAAATATGTGAAGACCAGATTTTGACAGATTTAAGCAGGTACATTAAACCAAAGTATATGGCTAGCAAGACAAGTTTAAAGACACCAAGATCAAGTCCGAAAGTAAATCATGATGGTCAGCTATTTGGGAACAACAAATCAAAAGAGAAAAAATTTAGAATTACGTATCAACACTAATTTTGGCATGAACAATTGATTGACAAGAAATTTGCAATAAAATGCATAGAAAGGACAAACCTGGGTGAAGCCGTTTTAAAATTGGCTTCTGATCAGATATATATTTGACTATGGTAAACCTGTCAAGTGCAACCAAACAACAGATTCTGAGGACCACGTATATAATAAAAGGTGCAAAATTCCAATTACTGCAGGTGTTTTACCATTCCACTTTGTATTGGATCAGTGTGAGTGGGCTTATTTGAGATGTTAGAAAGTGTATGGTCATAAATTAGATGAGTCCCAGCTGGCATAAACAGCCCTAATAATTTTTTATCATGCAGCTTTGCTCCACAGCAAGCGACTATACCCCTATCAAGACCTTCTAGGTACATTCCCTTCGAAAAGTCCAGTGGCTGCCCTCCTGCATCAGTAACCACACCACCAGCCTCTTGTTGAAGAAGAACACCAGCTGCGTGATCCCATATCTTCTCCTTGTATCCAGCTCTTGCAAATGGGACAAAAATCTCAAATCTCCCCGAGCTATAGCTGCATATTTCACCATCAGATGAACACGGAGAGGCTGCTTTCTGCCATAAAGTGTGAAAATCCAAAATCAGTGTTTAAAACACAATTTGAGGCCTATCCAAACATGTATTATCAACATTGAAGATGTAGGAGATTTTCCCCACAACCACCAGAAATTAAAAGTAAGCCAAAAAAGGAAAACAAGATTCAGTTTCAGAGAAGCACAAAAGGCAAAGGACATGCACGCAGGTGGCATTTCTCCAATTATTAGTCCTAGAGCAAAGAAGGTATGTAACATATTAAATAGCATCTTTGCCATGAATAGATAGTTGCTATCCATAAGTCTTTTCGGTGCATTGAACCTTTTGAAAAGGAACATCCATTATATCAAAGCATAGCAACTACAATTGGCGTGAAAAGGTTACATCTCTCCTAAAGTTAAGTGACATAAACAACTGCTCTGCAGCTAACAATTGAACTAAATTGAACTCCTGATTCAGAAATTAAATCCACCTCTAGAATATGCACCAACAAGATACCCTAATTGACTCTCCATTCAAGCTAATAAAACCCAATGAAAAACTTCAACTTTTTAGTTGAGCTGCACATGTATGGTTTGGGACTAATACAGAGAGAGAATAACGAACCTAAGCCCGACAGTTTGAGCAAGTCCTGCTGTGAAGGAATGATTTGAATTAGCTTCCTCCACTGGCTCACAGAAAGTAGCCAATGCTGGATCATCAATAGAAGAGACTCGCACTAATCTTGCAGAATTTGGCCATACAAGCTTGTTATCACCATGAACTAGTGGCTGCGTATTATCCAAGCTTCACTACTACCTCTTCTGGTGTACAGGATACATCCTTCTTCCCACATACCAGGGTTAGACAATGGCAATTCTGGCATAACATGATAATGCTGCTCATGTTTGACGAGCCAGTTCTTTTTGTCTGGGTAATTAGGGCAACCAAGCACTCCAATAACAACTTCTGCATTATCAATCAAAGCAAGAGCAACAGCATACTGTCTCCCACGCAAAAATCCTAGTGTTCCATCGACAGGGTCAAGGACCCAATGCTTGCCAACAGGACCACCAGCTGCACTGCACCTACCAATAGCCTCAAGAACTTCTGAAGAGCCAAGAGCTTGAGCTGGGCTTTTAAGACCAAATCTGGGAGCTTTACCCAGGCATTCATTTACAGTGCTGACAACCATTGCCAGCAGACCTGCTGATTCTGGCTTTGAGAGAGTTTGAACATCTTCTTCAGCAACTATGGAGATGTTCTGGCTACCAAATGTTTCTGACAAGACCCAGCTTACAGTTGCTTGTACACTCCAATCTGTCAAGAGAGCCATCATCAAAATTACTCATGCACTCATACAGTCAGAAATGATGCATCTTCCAAGTAGACATGCAGGTAGAAGAAGCATCCAAGTTTCACATTTTCAGAAGATAACTCATAACTATAATTACTTTTAGGATAAGACAAATTTGACATCATTTGCTTGGTTAATAAATAAGCATTATCAAATATCAATAAGTGTTCATTGCGCTATAATATTTGAGTATAGTTCAAATACAAAGAAAAGAATGACCATCCTTGTCTCACATTCGGCTCAAAAGATAAAACTAATCAAACGATCTGTTAGCCTTTTGCTAAACAATTCTACACCACTATCTTTTCCCCTTAATCGAGAAAGAGGGCCAGAAACTAATAGAAAACAAAAACCTGTTTTATAAAATTGTTACCAATCCGAAACAACCTTAGTAGTTAGTCCATCTCCATAAGTAGAAGTTTTCACAATCATTTTCAACTCCTATCATACTATGTAATACAACTATACCACATAAAGCTCTCCAAAGAAACGTCAAAGGTTCAGCTAAATGCAACATTCATGTGAAAAATAAAAGGCGCGACCTTCAATTTTACTTTTTCTTTGTTTTTCCAGGCACGAGCTTGAAATTTACCTTCTAAGGAAGAGAAACATTTTGATAACAAGGGTGTAAGCTTCCGCACAACGTAAAACCAAGAATTCCCTTACAAAAAGGTGATTCTTCCGACCTAAAGTTCCTCATTAGAATATTATTTTCAGTTTAATTATGAGGGAAAAACCTCACCTTGACAAAATCTAATGGCCAGATTATAGACAATAACAATAACAGAATCACGAGTAAGTTTTGACTAATCACCCCGCAATACAAAGAGGATATAACAGCTGTTGAGACTGAAAAGTAAGGTTCCATTACTTTTCAATCATCCAAACACAGTCTGCAATGCGGAGTGACTAGCAAAGAATTTTTCCAGAATCACATCATACAGGTCTTGACGCAAAATAACATGGAATCATTCAAAAATGCAATCTTTTTAGCTTGTGAAAACTTCTCTATATGCATACATATGGTTCTAAACTTCTAATACATATGCTAAAAATCCAGTACATTCAATTTCCTTTTCACCGCTCATATTTCTCCATAATTCAACAATGCAAATCTCCTCAAATCATAAAGATTAAAAAAAATAACTTTTTCTACAAGAATAAAAAAGAAAAGTATCAAGCATCAAAATGTAAAGAGAAAGAAATTCTGAAAAAGAAGGAAAAGAATACCAGCAACAGTGACAGGTGAATTATCATCTTTAGACTTGAATTGATCAAAGGTTGATGTAGAAAGCAATCCCTTTTGGACACTTTGACAGAGTAAACAAGCCATGTGAACCACCCTCACCGCCACATTCAATTCCAAAGAGTAAATTTCTTCCTCCATGGACCCGCGGTCAATTTTCAAGAAAATGGATCCGACCCAGATGAGGTAACAATGTTATATGAAAAGGAAGTTCTTCTAGATTGGTAAAGTAAAAGCCCGTTTTCTCTGCATGGTTGGAAAACGAGAAGAGATGCGAGTGATGCTGCACCACCCGACCACCGTATGGGAATATGGAATGGGGGTTTGTACCTTTTTACTTTAGTAGTTGTACCATCGTTTTAAGGAAGAATTTCAATTTCCTCCTCCTATTTTTCTAATTCTCATTTTGCACCCCTTTTAAGTTCGCAAAAAGTTGTAAAATGAACTTTTTATTATGTCTCCAAAGGTTCGTCATAATTACTAAATTTATTATTCTTATTTTTCACATTCTTGACATTCTATGCCAACTTTTTGTATATATTTTTTTAATTTTTTTATTTCTTCATTTAAGTTAATAGACATTCATGGGATAATTTTAATTTTAAATGGGGCAAATAATTTTTTTAACATTAAATATAGAAAAATATATATATACTTAACATGATGTGATATGGAATCGGAGTAAAAACTGTTCTAATAATAGACATACTTAGCTTTCTGATATTGAAAAGTTAGTACAATTCATTCCTCAAAATGTTTTCATGGTTCACTAATCATGCAATTAATTGGGACAAAATAGAATACTAAGTTGGATTGATGGTACAGGTAAAAATTTAAAACAATATTAAATAATTATTGACCTGAAGAGTAGACAATGAGATATTATACGATAAAGCCATTTCCTCCATTGTATTTATATGTGAAGATATTTAATCAAGTATTTAATAGTTTACACTGAATTTGAAAGCAACCAACAAGAATTATCTTTCTTTGTGAGGATATTTAGTCAAGTATTATTTAATATTTTATATTGAATATGAACAACACTTATCCAGTTCCTGTTGAGTTGTTTCTTCATCTAACTGAATTGATGATTAAGGTGGAATGTGTAAGGTAAGAATTGCTTTGATTTTGGCCTTTCATGCAATTTGTCACTTGGTGATAATGCTTATAAAAATCAATTGATTATTTGATAGGTGCAAGGCAGATGAATATTGATCCTATATATTGTGGAACATATGATTTCTATGTGCAAAAATCATACCTTCGGTTTGAAGGGAGGGAGAACTTCAAGTAAATTTTTCTAATAATTGACTGAATAAAAAGTATGACAGTTTTGGGTAGCATATATCTTTGTACCACAAACAAATCATTTCGCAACGAAGAAAATTCAAAGTAAGGATTTATTATTTATTTATTTATTATTATAAAAAAATTTAGAATGAGAATAGATTATCTACCGTCATCTTTATAAGTTATTCATTTACACAAAATTACCACACAAAATTAAGGACGCAAAAGTTGAATCTTGTTATTTTACGTGACTTGTTCAACCTACTTACTTACTATGATCCAACCCACATTGACATTGACAAATTCAAAGTTGATTACGAATTCTAGCCTCTAACAGTCAACAGAGAAACTAGAATTTGATTACCTTGTGAACGGTAAAGAAAAAGAAATCTCTTGTATTGTGTTTGAATGCGAAAAATAGGTGAATTTAATTAATGAAATCTTAATTTATAATAATTTATTTAAATAAATTAATTGATTTAGTTATGAATTTGAAATTCACCAATAAGTGAAGAGTGTGATTTTAATATTTATAAACAAACAAACCAAGTTTTAATCCTACTAAGTAGGGTCGATTGCATGAATTCTTCTACGCTATTGCTCTCAGTCATGGACCATATCCTCCTCAAACCCTAAATAGGTTATATCTAATCTTTTTCGATTTTCCTCTACCCTTTTATGTTGACTATTCTCTCTAAAATCTACTCACCTGATAGACATTCTATTAGTGTGATTTTAATAATTAAATAAAAATATTTAAAATTCACCCAATTCAAATCCATTCGTTTTAAATATTTTTTTCAATTCAAATCCATCCATCCAACGCTAACCTTAAACAATTTGGCCAACTAATAAGTCTACATGTGGGACTATAAAGCATATGAAAAGTGATCTATAACCACTAATTTTCACACTCGTGACTCGACCATCACATACCCAAAGATTTAAAACGATACCAAAATCCTAATTCGAACTTCTTACCGAAGAAAGGCCAAAACCATAAAGTATACAATTCAAACAGCAAAATGAAATGAATGAATCTGTTTTTTTTCATGTAATTTGGTCAGCATTAAACACTTGAAAAAGCACACTAAATTGACTTGTGTTAAATGGTTCACATGGAAAGATTGCTCCCCCATGATTTCAGACCTTCCAATGTAGTCGAACACGTCTTAGCTTAAATACTTACCATGCTACTGATTATATAGGCCGATGACAAATTGACAACCTCCAGCCCATCCCTATAGTGCTTTGCAATCACTTACCCTTTAAGAACTCAAAAAGTCAACTGTTTCTGTACACCATTATGGGAGCTGGTATATACTTGGACGTCTCATTTTCCTTCTCTCCCTTGTCAATTGTTTCAACATTTCTGCATTGTATTTTTATTTTTTTTTTTTTTTGGTAAGGAAAAAAACAAAAAATTTAGGAGGAGATTAGTGATTTTTCTTTTTTTCTAGAGTCAGAGTTGATGATAGACACATAATTTAACGACTTACGGTAGTATTTACAAATTACTTACTGAATAGGAAATTTTGAATATTTTTTATAATTTAGTTACCTTATTTACCGTACGAGTAACATTATAAATGAAATCAAATTACTTGAAACTCAAATCAAATCAAATCCTACTTGGTAAAAGTTTATTCGAATTTTTGTTCCTTAATAATCATTTTAACCTTAACAGAATTTAGCATTTTTTTATTTTTATATTCAGCTCGAATTCAGTTTGATAAATTAAAAATTTTAAATTTACATGTAAAAATTTTCAAGTTCTCGAGCTCAACTCGATAGAAACTCATTTGAATTTAACTTGAAAGATAATCAAGTCAAATTTAAACATAATTTTAATCTCATTAAAATAATCAAACAAATTTAAATACTACAGTGTCTAATTTAACTTATGGTGGACCATTTTTGCGTGGTTGATAAACTTGGATCGGACACGAATGCAATCACTTTAAACGCCAATCCAAGTTACTACATTCAAAAACTGATCTTAAAAGGTTTAACCAAGAAGGCATACCATTTCGATCGGTCCACTTATTTGAGCATTTTGGGGATATTTCATTTGAGCTTTATTTACCTAGATTATTACCTTTTATTTCAATATGTAAAGTGAGAAAAAAATTTTGCTATTCACTTTGTATTATGAGGTGACGTGAGTATTACGGATCGTTAAATGGTTGAAAAATAATAAAATGTATTTATTTTTCAGTCATCTTAATGACTTTTATTCTATTTTCGTATTATAAAGTGAGTAATCAAAATTTACTCGAAAATTGATCAAGTGAATAATTTGAAGCCATCTTACTGCATTTAATGAATTAATGGTAAGAGAATGAGACACTAAAATACGGATGATTCAAAGGCCTCTTTAGAGAAAATTGATACGACAATATTGACTAAATGATGAATAGAGTTTTCTTCTTGCCAGTTTTTGGTACCTGGAAAAACGCGATACAGATCACCTTCGATTCTGTTTTCTATCTTAGGAAGATTTCATTTCACACGCCACTCCTTTTCTTTCGTGCAAATTTATTGCCATTCAGTTGAAGTGTTGAGACAGGAATCCCAGAAGCTAATCAAATCAAAAATTGATTAATTTGACAATTTGGACTTAGAAGTTCAAAAAAAAAAAAAAATCTTCAAAATATTAAAAAGTTTTCAAAAAAACACAGAGTCATTAATATTCTTGAAGAAAATTTCTAGAAGTGCATTTAAAAATGACTAATATTCAAACCAGAATGGTGAAGGCAACATCTACAAGACTAGCCAGCTACTAGTACTTGGTAAGAGTAGCAACTTAGTTACAAACGTGTTTAAGCAAAGAATTGATTTTTGACAATCATTTCCTTCATGTAATTAATGAATTGAAAGAAACAAAATACATAAAAAAAAATAATAATAGCGTAATAATACGATGGCAATTCATGGTGGCGCATTCATTACCGGCTACGGAATTTCACAGCACAAGAAAGTTAGATTAGACATCCAACTGTGCGTGACAGTGGCACTCTCCAAACCGCTAAACTATGAATCTTGAACAGGTACGTATTGATAAATTTTTGTGTACATCAAAATATATCGTGTATTAAAATATAAAGATTGTGGATATTATATATTGATAAATTTTTGTGTGCATCAAAATATATCGTGTATTAAAATATAAAGATTGTGGATATTATATATATATATATATATATATTTTTTTTTTAATGTAAGTTGAGTTCTATAATAAAATTTACAGTTTTTATATATTGATACATCATATATCTGAGTATATATTTGAGTGTATAGAAGAATTTGCCCCCGCAACAAGTACATGAACGAACATCAACGAATACCAACGTAAGACTTAGAGAAATCTCATGCGTGGCAATTATCAGACGGTTGGATATTAGAATTAATTGAGACCAGTAGGGTTTTGGTATTTAACTATGCTAAAAAGTGGTGTACGGCAATATTCTATTTATTGTAGAACTTGAATTACAGAAGTAATTTGTATTAATTTGATAAGCCATATGTACCAGCCAAATAGAAAAGGCCTAGTAGGTTACATTTCATCAAAGAGCAGTACTAATGAAATTAATAAGGGGGTTGGACTAACGATTGACAAGAGAAATTGATAGAAACGATTGACAAGAGAAATTGATAGAAACTACGAAGATTGAGTTGTGATACTTAGATGAATCTTAATGATTAAGTAAAAGCATTTGTAGCCTTGTAGGTAGGAGGAAAAAAAAATCAATCTTTACTGTGTAGAATTTTTTTTAAAAAATATATAATTGCAGGTAGATATATAACACATAAACTTTTTTTTTTTTGAATTTCAAATTAAATTTTTACTCATCTAATATGCATTTAAGTCTAATAGTGTAAGAAAATTTCACTATATACTATATATAAGAATTATAATTCAAAAAAGTATAAATAATGCATTTTGTTATATATAAAACAATATGTACATTTTAACATGTAAAAATGCATATATTTTTAACAGATTGATTTTTTCCAGTCTCATATATATATCCAAGTATTTAAATTTTAATTATTGTTTACACATATCTGTATCTTATACACATCTAGATGTGTATAAAAAGTTGACAATATACGTGAGATTAACCCTTGTATAAAAGAACGAAAAGAACCCTAATTAAGTTTTTGAAAATGAAATACTACTACCACTGTACATCGTACTGACAAGTGCTCCATATGCATATAGAGAACTAGTCTAGAAGGACCTCTAAGCTTCAGCCTTCGGGCCCTCACCTCATTCAATTCTGATTAAGACCAAAAACTTTATTGTTAAGTAAAATATTAGAAAATTTTACAATATTTTTAAAAAATTATTTTTTAATATAAATATTTAAATTACATAATATTATATTATATAAATATTTAAAATGTAAAAAAATAAATATCTAAAAAAAACGGTAGAATTTTGTTAAAATATAAATACCTCCATGGTGTTGGTCCTCTCATCTTTTCTCTAGCTGTCATATACACATCTCTATTATAAAACTCTGAAATTTCACAAGACGGAGTTTAATTTGAATTTAAAACAAAATATTCAATTAATTCTTTCCATGGTTTGCTTCTGCTTCTTGGTGGATCAGAAAAGAACGATGAGAGCGAGCAAGCCGGTAGCCGGGTCGTGTTCGCGGTGCGGTCGTGGTGCGAGTGTGGCGGATATGCGAACTTTTACAAGATTTTGTTACATCCCATTTTATTGGAAATCTAGATGGAAAGCAATCATTTGTAGCTTTTGCGGAGCAATTCTTAAATCCTACCGATAAAAGTCGATCTTATGGCTTAATTTCTGTAATCTTCCCTCGCTTCTCTTTGTATATTTGAATCCTCTACACGGATTATATATACGAAAAATTTTACTGTTCTTTTAGAATACCATTTCGTTGCGTTTATATACATAAGCACAACTGAGATTCTGCTGATCATTTTGATCACGAAAGTTTGATCCACGTCTGGGATTCATTGTAAATTTTTATTCTAACTTTTTGTCAAAGAGATATATAGAGAGGGTATGATTTTGTTTTTTTTTTTTTTTGTGTTTTATGTACTTTCTTAATCTATTAATTTCTACTGTGATAGATATATCAATCTAATCGATTCGAAATTATTGATTGAAATCCAGGAGCTGTCTAGTATAGCATTTCTAATAAAAATCTATGTTTAAGGAATATTAGCTTCTGGGATTCTTGGTAATTTGTAATACTCTTTGACTTGAAAGCGGGGTCAGGATGAGTATGTTAAGTTGGTGATCATGGTCTAGCTAGCGTGTTCTTGGTGAAAACAAAGCACCTGGACTTGGGAGGAATAAAAGTTTTTCGCAAAATATTTAGTTTGAATTAATTTCTGAAATAGAATTGTTAAAGAATATGGTTTTATTTCAAAATTAATTGGTGATAAGTGATATAATTCAAAATTTTATTAATTAATCCAGAATTTTTAGATTACACGTGACTTGAATTAGTTGGATTGAAACTTATTACGTGAGTAGGACGTGAGAGAAAGTCTATTAAAAGGGGCTAGACAGTTAGACAAAATTTAAAACTAGTGTAGATGTGAGAAAATTAAAATTAACTCTGAGAAAGAACTTGTTGGAAGTGGATAGACACATAGACTGAACATAAAGCGCGTGTGAATGTGAGAAAAATTAAAGTTAGCTTTGATCTACGTTATAAACATCTAACTGTCATCTCAGACAATTAATTAATGGTGTGTGATGTGATTCAAAATTTGTTAAGTTGCAGACTCTTACCAAGTACTAGTATGTGAGATACTTATATTTTGACAAGAACGATATTGTACAATAGTTGTATTCATCAAGTAATAACAGGGTGGTAGGTGGTTGTATTTGTACACAAACCAGCTAAAGAATGCTTTTGTTAAATTTAAGATGTGTATACTTGGCTGATTTTATAATTTTAGCAGATACTAATTATTTAGCAAGAGTCGTGCCCAAATGTTATATCTATGCCGTAATATAATACAAAGAGACTTTTCATTTGCTTTAAATATATACAATCTTGGTTGCTTAAACGGGAAAATTGATGAGCTCCAAACTGGTTCCGTTATTTGTATTCTATTATTTTTTCTTATACACATCTTAATTGTAAAATTAGAAATAACGACGACTATCATCTTAATTTTAAGAATACAATAATCTTTCGATGATTGCAGGCAACAATAGTGCTAAAGGAAAAATTCAAAAATAAATCGATTTCAAGATATATCGCTTTTGGATTCAGTTCACGAAAAAATGATCCCCTAAATGAAGTATTGAGGTTCTTATAACCTTGAACTTTCATGACAATCAAGTTATATGCCAATTCCATGAATTTTTAACATTCTTCTTTTACTATATTTTAGTTTCTCTAAGTATCGACATATCTCTTTTAAAAGTTAATTAAACCTCATATTAGAACTTATATTAATTTTACAATTAAGAAGCAGATGACAATTAGGATGTATTCATTAGTTTTAGATATTAAAATTTGGGATAGCTCGAATTAGGTTACTAGAGCTTCCTCTATATTGCGAGCTAATTATGGTTTGGGCTTGGTCCCGATAAGGCAGACCTAAAATCCTTTATGATACTGTTTGGCAGTTTTCCAATATCGAATAAACACCCTTCCGCAAGTTTAATTAATTTGCTTGACAAAGTTTCAGATTCCATTGTTAATTAAGTAACTTTGCCCTCTTCGAAGTGTTTTGCTTTTTTTTTATACACGATATTCATAACAATATATGTACACGACTTTTTATGTCTTCGAATATGGGCTTTGGGGCAGATGTAATTAAACACTTGGCAAGTTTAGAGCTCGACAATTGTAGACCAAGGCAAAAGTTTTGCTTGTCTATATTCCTACAAAATGGTGAGCTCTAAAAAATTCTATAATCTTTTTAAATGTTTGTATAATAAAATATTATATATTTTAAATATTTGTATAATATAAATTTTATCACACAAAGACATGATATCATAGCAGGATTATATAGTTCTCCATAAATATAATCTAACAAATATTTACGAGATATATAGGATATACTTTTTGTTTTCAGAAAAGATCAAAGAAGGTGTTCTTTTAACTTTAAGTAAATCTTATGATGATGACTTCTTATTTCAACAATTTTTAACATTTTTATTTAATCAATAACTCTTGATATTTTGTGATGGTAATACAAAGTTAAAACTCTCTATGTGAACAAATGTTCACATAATCAATGAAAAGACAATAATATCTATAAAAGATAAAGAAAGTGGTTATTATGAATATACTTTTTACTTGAAAAAATAAAAAATAAAAGGGCTAATAGTGAACAATTAAGCACTTTCTGTAGTTTCAAGAATTTTTTAGGTGTATTTGGTAAGACAACTACGGCAAGAAGAAATGCTGATATAATAGTACAAAAAAGTCTATCGCAACCCACTAATACGAAAATGAAAAAAATTAAGTCAATTATTTGCCCAAATTATCAAAAAGAACAACTGGACGTCACACTGCAGGAGAAAATATTAGAGCCCGCCGCTCGAGATTTATCCACGGGCATGCCGTGATTGCCGGTGTCTATTCCGTGAACGTTCTACGTTTTTGCACAAGTTGATGATACTATGCGGATCATCCTGTTGTGTTTGAGATTTCGTATACAAATTTTTAAATATTATGATTTTATATTGTACACCTTATTAAATAGAGGTTTTCCATGATGTTAGCATAAAAAACACGCACTATAAGATAAATTTATTCAACGAACACAAAAATATGTGAGAAAAAAGAAAGAGTTACAAAATAATACATAGGGCTCTCATATTGAGATTCGCATAAACCCACAACATAATAACCTTACTATTAAGTTAGAATCTCTCTATTCTAGACTCTCTCAACTCAAACTCTTCTCTTCTCAATTAAATCAACTAAACAAACCCTCTATTTATAGGATAACAAATTTAACTATCAAGAAATTTAGAATTCTAATTAGAATAGGAAATAACAACTATAAACATAATTGTATTAGAAAACTAAATTATTTCAATAACTAAATTATCAAAACCTAACAATAACATATTTCCTAATTGATAAGGAAGCTTGGTTTAATTATGCCATTATTTTTCTTAATACATTTTTAGACTGTCTCTACTCTAAATTTTAAAAAAATAAGTAAAGTTTAATTGGATAAATTTTAGGGAAAAGTATGTATTTAGCTTTTTATCTTAGGAGTATCAATCAATTTTGTTCTTTATTTATCCCAACAGACTAATTTGGTCACTCATTAAAAAAAAAAATTAACTAATTTAAAGCATGTGAAGGAAATACAAATCAACGGAGCAAGTTACATGATAATTACGTAACCCAATGGCAGATGTAGGCGGGGCAGGCAAGGGCACTCGCTCCCAAGATTTTAAAATTTTCAATTTTTATTCATAGAAATTTTAAAATTTTTATTTATACTTTTATAAATTTTACTTTTAGCCCCCCTAAAATTTTGAAAGAAATGTAAATTAACCTCTATAAATAAATACCAATTAAATCTCGCCCTCCGAAGTTGCAAGTCCTACGTCCGGCCATGATGTAGCCGTTAAATATGCACTAGATGCGTTGTTAATAGTTTTATTAATTTGTCTATAATTTTTATTACAGGCCTTAGATTGGATTATTTTATAAAGATGAGAGACTAAATTAGTTTTTGTGATAGATAAGAAATTAAATTAATTGATACATTAAAGATTAGGGATCAAATTCGTTTTTCCCCCTAAATTTTAAGTAGTTGAACTTGAATAATAGCTAATTATTCTAGGCTCTAGTATGTTTGGATTGAAAATGCAAATTTTACTCCGAGCCAACTCAAATTTACTCCCGTTTCAGGCTAAAAATTGGGTTCAACAGAAAGGTAATTGGAAGTACTACATAAGTTTCCTCTTTAACTCGAAATAGTAAAATACTAAAAATAGTATAAAGTATATAATTATTGAATTTAAGCTCGTAAGAAAATATTCATTGTTTTGTTGACTTCTTCACTTGCATTTATTAGTGATATGAGATTACATGAGATTGGATGAAATGATTCCACATCCATTTTTAAATTAATAGAAATAAAGAAATGAAGGAATTCGTCAAGAAATTATAAGAAAACATGTCCATTTGGATAGCTATTAATTAAGATTATTTTTGGAGTATTATTTAAAATAATTTCTATAATAACTTTTTGATATGTGATACCATATATGAGATAAAAAGTGATTAAAAATGTATCTAAATAATGATTGCATAAGTATTATTTAAAAAATAATAGAATACAAATAACGGAACCAATATGAAGTTATGATATGCTGCTACTCATTATGAGGAAACCATATATGCATGCGACTAAAATGTAGTAATTTATATTTCAAAAATAAAATTGTGAACATTTGTGTTTAGCTTATTTTTATTTTTATTTAGTGAGTATTATTCTTTCATGCATAAATTCTCAAATTAAAATAGAATTTTTACCAAAACAATGACCAGACAGAAAATTTATGAAAGTTACTGTTTAGTTTGGAGAACTTAAAAAAAAAAAAGGGAAGCACATGGGGACGTTAGTGTTGGTGACCATGTGAGCAAAGCGCGGCTGTTAATCGAGAAAATATTGAATTTTGAGTGTTTTGACAAAACGTAACGTCGCAAACTAAAATAGGTGTCTAAGCGAGACAAATATTTAAGTAAATTTGATTTTTATTCTTATTTATAAATCGTGTGTAAATTAAATTTTATAAAATTTATAATATCAGTTGACGTAGAATAAAATTTTTTAAAATTTAATTTTAATTACATAATTTACATATGGGTCAAAAAATGAATTTACCTAAGTATTTTCCTCTAAGCGGTCAAGATTATGTTACTAACCTCCCCCTAACGCCAGTTGTTCATCTTGGCAGAATGGATAACCAATTCACTTTATTCGAGTTGGCCACCGGTCTGAATGTGATGTCGGGATTCGAATTCCGACTTTGTTTCTATCAAGATTATTATTCAGGTTGGCATATTAGTGTATTCGTTTGATTTAGAGATACAATTTTTTTAATCTCTCTAATTTAATTAAGTTTCTTCTACCCTTAATAATAAATACGTAAGAGTAAAATAGTATTGTCGATTTAAAAAAAAAAAAAAAAACTTGGGAGGATGGATCATGGAGGAACCTCTAAAATGAAATGAATATAGATAGCACTTGCAAATTTGTATTACAATACATTGAAGATGTGATTATCTGTAGATTCAATTAATTTTTGAGCACATGACATGTAGCCCTTAAAACTTTGTCATTTTCTGAGTTTTGCCAATTCACTTAATTTTTTGGGTCCAATATGGTTGCAGTTGGACGAGTAAATTATCAATTTATTGCTAATAAAAGAAAATACAAATAAATTAGGAAATACCATAATTTAGTGATTTTATAGATTGCTTTTATCTATAAATTAATTTAGTCGATACTCTCTAAGCTATTATTCCATATATATGATATGTAGATGTCTACCTATCATATGATGAAAGAAATACATCTTTATCTAATCTGTACATCTCATAAAGACGTGAATAATTCTTTCTGTTTAATCTAGAAAACAACCACAATCTATAAATTAAATAACATTTGACTCAAAAACTCTCATCCAAACTAAAATTTATTAGTCAATACTTATAAAAAGAAAAGGAAAAGATTAGCCAAAAAGATTTTAAACCTCATTATTTATTTTATTGAATTACAACAAATACAATTATCATTAGTCCAAGTTAGAGTTATCTGTTTGAACAGTCAGGATTATTGAGAATATTATTCAAAATATTATTTTGAATAATTACTATAATAAATTTTTAAGATATGATATATTCAAGATAAAAAATTTATTAAAGATATATATTTAAATAATAATTATATAATATTATTTAAAATATAATAAATAAAATTTTAGTGCAAACAAAATTGTAATATTTGGTAAAATTTATACCTGTCTCTTATACACATCGAGATATTTTTAATAATTACTTAATAATTAATAAAAACCTTCTTATAAAATTAATTTTTTTAAATAAAACGAACCATTCAATTTAAATAAATTTATTTAAGTATTTTTTGTTCACTATTAAAATACTATTAATTACTGAACGATTATCATAAATTTTGCCAATAATATTCAGGCTTGTCAAGTGGCCGTTGGCAATGGCTGTCACCAGTGTTTTGAAAGCCGGACCGGATCGGCCGGTTTGATCGATCGGACCGCGAACCGGAAGAACCACCGGTCAGGTCAACTACCTATCCCGTCTATCCAAAAAATTGGACAGAATTGGTAAAAAATTGGAAATCGGCAAAAAATCAGTTTTTTAAATTTCAGAATAAAAAATGATTTAAATAAAGAAAAAAAATTAAAAAATCTTGAAAATAAACTCCAAAATAGCAAAACATTGAATACACCAAAGACTAAACTATTAAATTATTATTTTTTTCATTTTTTTATACTTATTTTTGTATAAATTTCACTTTTCTTATTAGAAATTTGATTAGTAATTTTGGGTATTAGGACTATAATTATTCAAAAATAGTGTTTCACTTATATTTTAGATTTTATATAAATATATTTTAGGTCATTTTAAATTATATAAAACTTTAGTAATAAAAAATAAAAAATAAAAAAAAAACCTTAATTAATGAACCAATCGATTCAATCGATCAGATAATACTCCAAAAAAATCAGACAGGCCACCGATTTCCAAACCGATCCGGTTTTCAAAACATTGGCTGTCACAGAAGGAGAGCCACTCGATATTCTCGGCGACAGAACTATTCCTTCATTATATGCATGTCTCTTATACACATCTACATGTGCCCCAGAGACAGCTTTTATTTTAGAACATTTAATGGTACCAACATGCTAAACTCTTATTTTCATGGACCTGTCTCTTATACACATCTAGATTGTCATAAGAACATTAATTTATTTGACTAATATTTTTTAATATTCAAAGTGCTGCTCTTCTGAAGATACCATCCAAGTACCAAAATCAAACTGCCATTTCTCTTCAAAAAGTTGTTCTATTAAAGTATTTCTTTTATTTTCTTAGGGGGCAATTCTGTTTTTCTTTTTTTGATTGTGGGTCCAAATATTTTGCTCTTTCCTCGGTGTAAAAATGACAGCCTAATCAACAGCCTGGA
This sequence comes from Cinchona pubescens, assembly GCA_025175665.1. Lineage (NCBI taxonomy): Eukaryota > Viridiplantae > Streptophyta > Magnoliopsida > Gentianales > Rubiaceae > Cinchona > Cinchona pubescens. Next base: position 133,702 of record JANKKI010000106.1, read on the forward strand.
AAGAGCTGTTGCAGTTTGCACTAAAAAAGCTCCAATTTATGGTGGGATTTTGTGGTTGCATTCAGGTAATCAATAATCTCTCAACTGGGCTTTCTTCTTTCTGCCAATGCCAACATACTGGCTTAGGGGGAAAAATTAACATCTTAGTGTCAGTTATATACATCTTAGATGTGTACCAAAAAGCCTTCAACTTTTTTTTCTTTTATCTTGTACTACTTCCACTTCTAAATTAGCTGGATGATGGCCCATTTCTGAACCAAGATTACATTTTTCTTACATTTCTTTGTTCAAAGTTACTTTCTTTATTTAGTTATTAAGTAATATTTGAGGGAATTTTTTTTCTCAATAGATCTTGGCATTAGTTTCTTGAATTGGGATTAATTTGTTATTGCAGCATTGTTTGGAATAAGTTCAGTTGGTGGTTTGCTAAGAGTATTGGAATTGTGGGGTGGGTGTATCTGGTTAGTTTTTAGTATTTTGTGTAGGATTTATGCTGGTTAAGATGGTAACTGTGGCAGTTAGAATGTTAATAATCTTGGTTCTATTTGGACTAATGAATGGGGGATTATACGCCTCATTTACTCCTCCTGATGAGTACTTGATTGCCTGTGGATCTTCGCAAAATGTCACCTTTCTTGGTCAGACTTATGTTCCTGATTCAGTTCAATCTTCAGTTGCCCTTGAAAGTCAGGGGAATTCTATCCCTGCAAACTCCAATTCATCTGCCCCATTTCCAATCTACCAGTCAGCTAGAATTTTCCCCAGTACAACTTCATATAAGTTTGATATTAAACAGGAAGGCCGGCATTGGATCCGGCTATACTTTTACCCTCTTCCAGGCCATAATTTGACAGCTGCCACGTTTACGGTTGTAACAGAAGATTTTGTTCTGTTAAACAACTTCAGTTTCAAGAACTATAATGGTTCTTATCTATTTAAGGAGTATACGGTTAATGTTACTTCGGATACCTTGATACACATTTCATTCCTGCAAACAATTCAGTTGCTTTTGTTAATGCAATTGAAGTTGTATCCATCCCAGATGGATTGATTTCTGACCAGGCACAGGGTGTGTCTCCATCTGGCCCTTTTGGTGGCCTTTCTGGACACGCATTGGAGACTATTTATCGTTTAAACATGGGTGGTCCGCTGATGGATCACTCCTCAGAATGATACCCTAGGGAGAACTTGGGAGAATGATGTGAAGTATCTTCATGTAAATAGCTCCGCTGTGAGTGTCTCTGTTAGCCCCACGAGCATAATGTACCGGGCTGCTGTCACACCCGAAATTGCCCCAAATTTTGTTTACTCTACTGCTGAAAGCATGGGAGACGCAAATGTACCGGATGACAACTTCAATATCACATGGGTCTTCAAAGTTGATCCGAATTTTATGTACTTCATACGGTTACATTTTTGTGATATAGTGAGCAAATCTTTAAACACTCTTGTGTTCAACATATACATAAATACTGATCTGGCATTTGGGAGTCTTGATTTGTCTAGTGCAGCTGGTGACTTGGATATTCCGTACTACAGAGATTTTGCCTATAACACATCAACTGGTTCGAATACACTGTCAGTAAGTGTTGGTCCGGACACAAGTGCTGGATCGCAGAATGCAATCATGAATGGCTTGGAAATCATGAAGATTACTGCAATGATGCAAGAAGCTTGGATGGGGAATTATCTGTCAAAACTCTCCTTGTTTTGCCTCCAAAAAAGAACAAGACAGGAATTATAGTTGGTACTGTTGTTGGAGCTTTTGCTACATTGGCAATTATAGGATTGTGCTATTGTTGCTTGTTGGCCCGCAGGTCAAAGGCAACTCACCAGGCTCGTCCTTGGCTTCCTCTGCCTCTGTATGGAAACTCTTTGACTGTGTCTAAAGTGTCCACCACTTCTCAAAAGAGTGGAACAGCAAGCTGCATCTCTCTAGCTTCTTCCAATGGCCGGTTCTTCAGTTTTCAAGAGATAATGGATGCGACAAACAAATTTGATGAGAGCTTACTTCTTGGTGTTGGTGGTTTTGGAAGAGTCTACAAGGGAACACTGGAAGATGGGACTGGAGTAGCTGTCAAAAGAGGAAATCCAAGATCTGAGCAAGGTCTTGCAGAATTCAGAACTGAGATTGAAATGTTATCCAAGCTTCGCCATCTAACAATATGCCATCTCGTGTCTCTCATTGGCTATTGTGATGCTCTGGTCTGAAATGATACTGGTTTATGAATACATGGCAAATGGGCCTCTTAGAAACCATCTTTATGGAACAGATCTTCACACCTCTCTCATGGAAGCAGCGCCTTGAGATTTGTATTGGGGCTGCTAGGGGACTTCATTATCTCCACACAGGTGCATCTCAAAGTATCATCCACCGTGATGTGAAAACAACCAACATACTCTTGGATGAAAACTTCGTAGCCAAAGTTGCGGATTTTGGTCTTTCTAAAACTGGACCTGCTCTTGATCAGACACATGTTAGCACTGCTGTGAAGGGTAGCTTTGGATATCTTGATCCTGAATACTTTAGGAGGCAGCAACTCACAGAGAAGTCGGATGTGTATTCATTTGGTGTTGTTCTAATGGAAGTTCTCTGCACGAGGCCAGCTCTGAATCCAGTTCTTCCAAGAGAGCAAGTGAATATTGCAGAGTGGGCAATGACTTGGCAATCTAAGATGTGTATAAGAGACAAGCCATGGACTCGAATCTTGTATCAGGTTAATCTCTAATAAACCTAAACAAATTGTGTATAAGAGACACAGCAGAAAAGTGCCTGGCTGAGCAAGGGGTTGACAGGCCTTCAATGGGGGATGTGTTGTGGAATTTGGAATACGCTCTCCAACTAGAGGAGACCATGTCAGCTCTCTTGGAGCCTGATGACAATAGCACTAACCATATTACTGGCATTCCTCTGACACCACTTGAACAATTTGACAACAGTACAAGTATGATTGGAGGGGTGAATTCTGGAACTGATGATGATGCAGATGATGGGGCCACTAGTGCCGTTTTCTCTCAGCTAGTAAATCCACGTGGAAGGTGAGACTGAAATTTCTGATATTGATATTGGCCATAGCTAATTGCACCTCTATTGTGCATTCTCTCCTCAGGGCCATTGGATTTATTATGAGTGGACAGTGGTCATTTGTAATTCTCTGTCTAAATTTGATATAATAATTCAATCATCATTTCACATGTATTATAGATTATAGGTGGGGCTTATGCACCCCTCCAAAAGCAGTATTGATTTACCACAAGACGTGTACCATTCTTTTTGCTTCAACTACGTAGAGATTTCAGCTGTTTGTTATGTAAGAGGAGAAGATTGATATGACTGCTGTTGCCCGTATAATCGTACATGGAATATCAATGAATTCAGCCTTTCAAGTTCCATTGATTTTTCTGATCTGGTCAGTACTTACATTCATTGTATATTGTTCTCATTTCTTAGTTTTCATTGCAACATTTGTACAAATGCTTCTAGTTCATGACTATAAGATCTGCTCTAGAAAGCTAAAGACGGTCATGGAAAGATAACTGAAGTCTCTACTGAAAATCCAAGCCAACTTCCTGACAGCTTAAAATTTACTGTCCTGAATTCTCATGAATGGTGTTTTCTGTACTTTCCATAATTCCCTTACTTCTGTATCTGTTCATTTCCCACCTTGGCCAAATTGAATTAATGCAGTCGTCCTACAGTCATTTGATTTAACCTCCATTCCTATCAATGTCTGGAAGCAGGGAAATCACAAAATATAGCTACTAATCTTCTGCAGGTAATTCGAAAGTAAACAAATAAGTTTCATATTCTTAGGAATCTCATTAGTTTACAAGAAACAAGCTGAATTACTTACCCTAGTAATAACTAGGGATACAGTTATCTTTCCATGACCGAGATGGCAGTGTCAAATCACACTGGAACTTCTCTGCCAAATGATTCTGTTATTTATCAAAAAACATATCTTCTAGTTGCTCTTCTCGGAGCTTTGGTACTCATTTACGGCAAACTAGTCCATTGCCACTGTTTGACCCTCTAGTGCAATCTAAGATGCCATAACTCATCACTAGTGAGTCCTTTCTAGTCAAGACTCCAGCTGGAGAAAACACGCAAGAGCCACAATCTGAAGACAGAAGCGAAGTGGTTCTGTACTTATTTTCACCTCCTACTACTGGCATTGCAACACCTGGCTTTGCAGGGTTCACAAAAATCTCTGGCTGGTAAGTTCTTCCAAGTACACCTTCAACCTCTGAGGATAGGCCAAAGAATCTGAATTGCACTTCCAAATGTGCGAAGCAGTCATCAGTAGGTATCTGATAGTTGTGGATCCTGTCATCTTCCTTGGTCACAGGTACTACATTCACAGAAATCTCTATTACTTCCTCAATGGTGATTAGGCGCTTTGTCCTATGTTGGAATGGTTCTTTCAACTTTGATGGCGTTCTCTGTGGCTTGCCACATTGTTGGATAACCTTCTGGAATTTCAAGCTCCATTCCATCATAGGAGAATTTAAGGTGATCAACTTCTTGGTCCCATGCTGTTGCCTTTGTGGACTCGACAGAGAAAGTATGGGAATCAAAAAGGAGACCAAGTCCTTGAATCCAGGTAGAGTCTCGTTGCCTACTTAGAGGCCTTGTACCAATGACAACGGGCATTAATCTGGAGATTGAGATTCGAAACCAAGCTGAAATGTTCGCTGTATCTTGCCATGGAAGTAGAGAGACTCTTCCATCTCCACCAATGAAGCGCGGATCCAAGCATGCTGCTCCAGGACCGTTGCAATTTGGTTTCTTGCCTGTAAGTATCAAAATTTTCAATCAGAGAAAAGACAGAAACTTTATAAGTAGAAACAAATTACGTATGCAAATGGATGTCTTACTTTTGCATTCAGGTTGGCATGTTGGTTTATTACAGTTCAGATAACAAACTCAATTGTTTGCACTACTTGGTGACTGTGAAGGGCATTCAGATGGACACATGAGATGTGTATTGAGACAACACTGCTGTTTTGATTGGTGCAAGTGATTGAACAGGTCCAGTCTCTGCAATGTCTCTTATACTATCTAGATGTGAATCAGAAACAGGTAATTGCTTCTTTGGATCTTCATTGCTCTTAACAAATAGGCAGATGAATTTAGTTGGTTAGAGATGTCACACTACTATTGCTCTTTCCTCTTTATATAGTCAAGTAAGAAGCATGTACTGTTGACTTCATTCACTTTTTTCTTATAATTCCATTACCATATGGGTTCTGGCTTCATTATTATCTTTCATTGAATCTTGAATCTGAAAAGTGAGAAGCTTGATTAGAACCCAAATGGTTTGAGCAATTTTTTTTTTTTTTAAGATTTGGTCAATGCTTTGCGGGTGTTGGAGTAGTGGGAGCTTACTATGCGCACCTCCTGGACTTCAGACACACTCACTTGACAAATGATCCGTGAACCAAAAAAAAATCCTTGCTACTTGCTCTGTAATTGGGAGTAGATATCCTAAAAGATTCGATAATTGATCAATAATAAAATTTCTTTTTCTCAGTCATTTCAACGGCTATGAAAACTATTTCGTAATGCAGAATGAGTAGCACAGAACTTAAACATATTGTTGATAAACATGAAAAAAATGTAGTTACTCATCATTAGAGTCGGACATTACGGGCTAGGATGCTAATGCTTCTCATTTTTCCACCATAGATTTTTGCTGCAGTTTAAGAAAGAGTTTGCCAACTTACTGAATGGCCTTGAAATAATTCTGCAGGTGTATCCGCTTGACATATGAGTACAACAATCTTATGGTAATGTGTCAAGAAACTAAAAAATTACGTTTTCAAGATGGGTAAAAGAAAATATTATGTTTAAATGACTTCACATTATCTTTATCTTTAGAGTTTAATTTGCATTTCGCAATTTTTGAGGTCGTTAATTTTTTAAACCCACTCTCCCTCTACCCCTAATGCTTGAACTCGTGACTAATATGTTACGGGAAAGCGTTTTACTGCTAAATTATGATTCATTGTCATTAGTAATTCTATTAAAATGCATTTGTTTTAATTAAAGGGTTTATCAGCTGACAATCAATATGATTAGTATGTATATGGGGAAGTAAAGGAGATAAATGAAACATGGGGTCTCATTTTACGGTGGATGCATGTGAAAGAAAAAAAAGGAAGCTTCCCTATTTCTTTGCCGGTGAAAATTTTATTGGGTACGACTTTGTTAATCAGCTGGAACCCTGGATTCTTGCATATTCTAGTTTACACCCACTTCTAGTACATGTATTTTCATTAGAAAAAAACAAATCATGTATTATTTTCTATTAATCTTTTTGTTTGGGTACAAACTATTAATTTGTTTTGTCCTTGGTTGACAGCAGTTTTTACAATAAGACGGAGCATGTATGTAGTTATTTTGATATGTATACATGTTCGCTCTTAATTCTTAAATATACTTCTTCTTTCGTATTACTCATTTTACTAGTTTGATGTGTAAGTCTTGGCAACTTACTCTGTAATGCAGAGTAATTATCACAACCGTTGAGATAACTAAAAAAAGTAATAAAATCTCTTACTTTTCAATCATTTAATGGTCTCTAATACTCATTCCACATTACGGAGTGAGTAGCTTTACTATTTCATAATGTATGTACTCCCATAATAGACAATAGGGATGTGTAAAATTTTGTAAACTTGTATTTTTGCTAAGTGTATACTTTGAACCATTTGTTTTCTTTGTTACATTTAATTCAGGTTGCCAAATCGGTTATGTTTGGGCATTTATCATTCATAATATTATTTAAAATAAATAGTAAAGCAACATTTGAAATATGATGTATTTGAGTTGAAAAAAGGTAATTAAAAAATATATTAATAAATTATTACAAAATATTATCTGAAAAATAATGAATAATCAAAACTATCTAAACAGAACATTCATCTGTTTGAACAATTATTATTATTGAAATATTATTTCGATATGTATTAATTGTAGCAACTTGATTGAGAATAATAAATAGTCTCTATTAATACTACAAATAATTATTTAAAGGATTAATTGGCCCCTAATTTCTGGATATATGCAGACATACATGAAACTTAGAAAATTTTCTTATTAATGCATAATCTTGTATGGCGTAATCATTGAATGAGATATTTTGGCCTAATCCTAATGTTGTTTAGTATGATCTTAATTAGAAGGCATCAATTGGTTCCAATGTTCTTCTTAACAACAAAAGATGCATTGGTGTCATTTATGCTTCCTACCAAAGTATTCCTTTTGATAACTAATTATTGTCATATAGATATAGGTCCCTCCAAATCCAAAAGCATTATTTAATTAGCTCTACATGTACAGTGGAATTGAAAGAAAATAAACTGACAAAAGAGAGCAGTGAAGTGATGAAGGAAGCAAAGAGTCAAGCGAAGGTTGGCGTTGGAATTGAAGCCCTGTGGAGTAAACATCTAAGCTTTGTACTTCCCAATTTGGTGCGTAACGTTGATGTTCTTGAAGGAAATGGTGACCTTGGTACTGTTTATCTTCTCAACTTTGGTGATTCTAGAAGGTATTTGAGATCCTATTCATTTATTTATAGTTAAATCTTATAAAATTTAAGAAAAAATAATTTTAAGGGGGTTTTGTTTTATTTTATGTCATCGAATAGATAATTATATTTAAAAAATCAATTCATTTAAAAAAATTGCGTCGTTAAATTTATATTTTAACGTCATATTTGAACGGTCCAAGAATTTAAAATTTGACGAAACATAAAATTCCTAACATAAAGGATACATGCCTGCTTAATTTTGGTTCTTTTAACTTTTTTGGGGGCATCCAAAAAAATCTCTCACTTCCCTCGACTGAGTTTGAGTTTTCTAAAATTCCTCATCCCGCATAATAGTAGCAGAACTAGAAAATTGAGTTAGATAACAATGATGAATTTTTAGAATTATTTTAGGAGGGAGGGGGGCAAAATAATTAGTTGGTTTTAAAAAATTTTATGTAGAATTTATAATTTTTTGAAAAATTTAATGGACAGTCGCCCTCACCCGCCGCTGTTCCCTCCACACTGCCATAGAAGATTTAAAGGAAAAATATTATGGATTGACTTAAAAACATTTTAATTGATGGTTGAACTTACGAATGCACATGTCAACATGTGTCTTTTTACTCTAGAGAAATTAAAGTTGCCCCTCCCCTAATTGGTAGTAAATGCATTCGTTGGTCAGACTCATTCAAATTGCCTTTTATCTCATTAATTAAATAATTTAGAATCGAAAGTTATTGGGTCAACAGTTACATTTACCATGTAATAGGTCTGGGACTAATTACGGCAAATTTTGAACGAACGAATGGTGTTAATTAGATAAATCAAGATTGAGGTATCAGAAGGAGAAGGTTGTAGTATTGAGGAGTCAGTGCATAAGTTTGGGCTGCAAGTGATAGAAGGTGGTAACCTAAATCATGGGTTCTCTTCTTATACAACTATTTTCCAACTCACTTCAACACAAGGAGACAACTTGCCTAGAATCAGAGACCCTTGTAGATATTAAGGTTGTATATGAAACTACCGCAGATGCAGAAGAAACACACTTGCCTGAAGAGACAACTAAATCTGCACTTGCTTTCATCAAATGCCTTGAGGAATATCTGTTGTCCAATTAAGTGAGTCCATCTCTCTAGACTTGCCTTACCCAGATGGCTAAATTAAAGATTATTATGTGTTAAGACTTACTAAACAACAATGTCCTAAGAATTTCTGGTTGACCAGTTTTGATTTTGTCTATTATAATTTCCGAAAAATTTTACGATTTTGATGAGCGAACCATCTCAATGTACTTGAAAATTTTATATTATACAAATCTTTAAAACTAACAAGTTGATTCTCTCGGAATGGTAGAATTCCCCTTTAGTTTTTACAATAATGTGTGTGTGTTTTTTTTTAGGGTTACAATAATGTGTAAGTATATCAAATTTTGTTTAGATGCTCTAAAAGATATTACACTTTCTATTATCACTTTTTTTGTTTCATAGATTGATATCCATAAACAGAATCACTCGTAAAATTTTGATTTAAATCAATAAATTCTGTAAGCACCTTTACTTAAACCTGTAGCTAATCAGAAAAGTTAGTTATATAATTATACTTTTTGGTCAGTAATTATAAAATTATACTGATTCTTTTTGTATACGAAAATGTTGGGCCTTGGACTAAAAGTAGGTGTGACTTAATCCACGCAATCGAACCAATCAGCGAACAAAGTTTTGGCCCTAATCGAGCTTGGGTTTTTTGGCTTGGACACTACCATTTGTTATTTCGAGTACTTACACATTTGCAATAGTGATGGAGTTATTATTCCTTCTTTGTGATTGTTAATTATTTCTGTTTGAGTGCTCTTTTTCATTAAATATTTTTTTTGGTTGGGTTGAAGATATTTTTTAAAAAATATATATATTTTTTATATTTAAAAAAATAATTTTGACGATAAACACCTGAAAATAACAATTGTATAAAAAATAGATTTTTTCATATAAAATAAGGAAAACATCTTACTTCCAACTAAGGACCCTAAATGTCTAGGTTTTGAAAATCCCTCAAATTCATGGGACTTTTAAATCCCAAAAATTTTGTATAACACTTTAGTAATAAACTATTTTGATTTTTACGTCTTTGAACTGCATGTGTTGGTTTGAAGATTATATAAAAGGAAGATGATTTATAAAGTTATAAAATCATGATTATTTGTTAAAATCATTTTATGTGACAAAATAATAATAAGGCTAATTTCACTTTATACTCCCTAACTTATACGACTTGATTCAATTTAGAATTTTTTGTAATTGACTCTATTATCACTTTGCACCTTATATTTATTTTTTTGAATATATTGCACCTTGAACTCTCAAATTATCTCTTTTAGTTACTAAAGTTAACGAAAGTTCCAATCGTACACACCGCATCTAAAATGGAACATTCGTCAAATTTTTTAACACTATTAAAAATTGGGCCAAAGTGGGATGAATCTAATAGTTAGGGGTACAATGTGTCCAAAATTTAGAATTAAGGTTGCAAAGTGAAAATTGATCATAAGTTAGGGGGTCCAAAGTAAAATTTGTCATAACTACATTTATTAGTACAATACGCCCCTAAACAATTGCGTAATTTGCACTTACTTAACATCCGTTAACATTGCTAATGCTTTGAGAGTTCAGGGTGTAATAACAAACATTACCACTAAGTAGAGAGAGTTCATGATGCAATATGTCCAAAAAAAAATAGGAATATAATACAAAGTGAGAATTAAGTATAAAATGGAATAATAGGGTCGTAATAAAAAACTTACAAAACTAACTTGGTCAAAAAAAAATTTTAAGCTGTCAATTTAATTTGTTCTTGCAATAAGTTTTCGAGACCTATATAGCCCAAGAACTTGTATTCCCATTTTTCCAAGCCTCCACCATAATCCATTTGTCTGTATATTGATGTTGAACACCGAAAATGAAATTAGAATCAATTAAGTTGGTTTTAGGAAATTTTCTTTTTTCTTTGATCTTGAACATTGAACGAAACTAGAATCAAGTTGGTCTAGGGAAACTTTGGTTGATATTGTTAAGTATTCCTTATTAGAGCATTACTTTTACAATGATTTGGAAGTTGGAATCCCAAAGTCAATGCGACACATAGAGTTCGGTATCCATCCATTAATTCCATAATTTTCAATATATTGTTTGGGGTTTCAGTCATGAAATCACTATATTTGTTTTACATAAAGTAACAACATTGTCAAACGAATCTTGCAAAAATATTTCAACGTCTTCGTTAAGAAACAATGTGCATTGTCTCTAATATGTCAAGTGTACTATAATTGTTTATTAATACAGAACTTGACAGTTAAGACACATGCACACTCCTATTTTTTTCACTTGGGAAGTAAATATAGATCTAGATGTTACATAAGAGAAAAGTAAATCAAGAATTCAATTTTTTTTGCCTGCAAATTAAGAAGTTGTTTAATCTGTGATTAAGTGATCCATAGAAAGAAAGATAATTAAAAAAAAAAAAATCAAACTTTTGCGTTATAACTGTAACTACGTCAATATGCCAACATGTTTAACATTTTGGCATGCAAGAAATGAGATCAATTGTACTTGAGGAAATTAATTGAATCCAAGGCTAGCATTAAAGATCAAATGGCATGCATGAATTCTCTTACATGTAAACCAACCATGCTTAAATTTTTGGTGAATTTTTAAAAAACAACAATAAATTTTTATTCCCCTCACTCTTCCACACAAACTTTTCTTCTACCCCGTAGTTGAAAAATAGTGTTGTGATTATTATATTTTTGCGAGTTTTTGAGCAATGGAAAACCATGCAACCTTCAATATTCTCATGCTTCCATGGCTTGCTCATGTACATGTCTCCCCTTTCTTAGAACTAGCCAAGAAACTCACCACTAGAGACTTCAATATCTACATGTGTTCTACACCCGCAACTCTCAATTCCATACGGTCAAAAATAGGTGAGAAATTCTCTCAGTCAATTCAACTTGTTGAGCTCCACCTTCCCACATTGCCTAACCTTCCTCCTCATTATCAGAACACCACAAATGGTCTCCCTCCACATATCATGGTCATTCTCAAGGAGGCCTTTACATGGCTAGTCCTAACTTTTTCAACAGGCAAAGCCAATCTCACCCCTTGCAGAGACTACACGAGATTCGCTCTGATACCAACTATAACATTCCGTGGTCGCATTTATTGCAAATAGTACATAGAAATTTCTGCCGTCATGTTCCATTTCATCAAGTATCCAGGTATTAAGTTCCCTTATGATTCCACCATTTTCTATCACGATTATGAATCTCATTTTGCTAAGAATTTGCTTGAGCGCAATGACGATACAAATCGTGTCATTCAATGTATTAAGAGATCTTCCAAAATTCTTCTAATTAAGAGTTTTAAGGAGATTGAAGATAAATATAGTGATTATCTTGTCTTGCAGGAGTGGCAAGAAAGTAGTGATGTCGGCAGTTGTTTCAAGACTGTATCTTTTACACATGTAGATTATTTAAGAATGGACTGGCTAAACAACAAAGAACAAGTGTTCAATTGTATTTGTTTCTTTTGGCAGTGAATATTTTCTGTCTAAAGAAGATATGGAGGAGATTGCTCATGGTCTTGAGCTTAGCAATGTTAATTTTTTATGGGTTGTTAGGTTTCCAAATGGAGAGAATATTGTGATTGAAGAATTCTTACCGAAAGGATTTTTTAAGAAGGGCTGGGGAGAGAGGAACAAATGTGAAAGGATGGGCACCACAAGCAAAAATTTTAACCATGCAAGCATTGGTGGCTTTGTTAGTCATTGTGGTTGGAGTTCAGTTTTGGAGGGCATGAAATTTGGCCTTCCAATCATTGCCATGCCTATGCACCTCGACCAACCGGTTAATATTCGATTGTTAGAAGAGGTTGGAACTGGTGTGGAGGTTGTAAAAGACTCTACCAGGAAGCTCCATAGGGAAAAAATAGCTGAAATCATCAACAAAGTAGTGAAGGAGACAAGTGGGGAAGCTGTGAGGAAGAAGGCAAGATATTTCCCAGATAGAAAATTGAATTAAGAGGAGAGGAAGATATTGATGAGGTTGTGAAGGAGTTAGTTCACCTGTGTTTGATGAAGAACAAGAAGAATGGTCTGCATTAAGGGTTTGTGTGTGTGCGCGCGCTCTTTGGACATGTTTTGGCATGATGGTTGACTTTTCTAACATAAGTTTTTTTTTTTTTTTTTAATTTCACTTTTTTTTTTTTGGTCCGCATATGAGTTTGCCATGTATAATATGCTAATCAATGCCTACCTGTTTTATATTTTGGTTTACTGCTTGGAGTTCACAAACTTATATATTCTTTGATTCTTGTGCAATTATTCTTCAGATCAAATGTAGTTTACAATTTTCCTGTTATTAACTCTTCACACTTAAACATTCATCTAAGTTACGTTATGGTTGCATCTTTTCTGAACGATAACCAACTTGACCAAGTTAAATAAAGTAACGGAGTTAACCAAAGTCTCTTATAGAATCAGAAGCCATGTGTATAAGAGACAGGCACATCCGAAGTTAATAACTCAATTATAGTATTATCTTGTCTCTTAGTTACCACATCTGTGATGTGTTGAAGAGACATTTCACAATGATTCAAAGAATCACCAGTTTTGACTCCATCAGTGTAAAGCAGCCAATCATTAAGTTAGCCTCCTGAATTGTTGTATCCATATGGATATATGTTCTTTCTCAGCAAAAGTGCAAAACCATTTCTGTCCCAATCAATTATAAACTCTTCACCTTAAAACCAAATGACATGAGCTTGCGCTGCAGATAGCTATGCAAGTTCAGTGCCAACAACTATTACAGACCCCTCAGTTGCTTTCCCTGAAGTCTGATCCAAAAATGATAGTGAAACCCCAAAATTTATGTATCCGTTATACAAAAGAAAGTCGTAAGCAGAGCTCATCAAATGTTCATATCCTACTGAACGGTCTACCTAATGTGTCCTTGTGACAGCCATGTTCGAACATCCTCCTTCCATCTTGCATTTATATGGTTCCTCACAACAATGTAGTGATTTTGCTTTTTGCCACCCAACACTCACTAATAAGTAACAACCCCAGCTTCAATCTCCCGTGGAAGCAACTCATCAATTAGAAATCCCCAAGATAGAGCAATCAAAGCCTCAGTTTTTGTTTCTTTCTCCAATTCCTCCTCGGTTCTTTTCCTTTTCTTTTATCCACCACCTATATGCCTCTCAACTAACTCATCCATCAAACTCTTTTTGTAGTTTATTTGACACTTCTTTCCTCTTCACCGTCCTCTTGAAACTGAACCATCCGAAGCTGGATTGTCATCATTCTTTTCACTTCTTTAAGACACTTGATTTAACCAAGATGCAAAGGTTCCTGCACAAATTTAACAGAAAAGGATCCTGATTGTTACATCCCCGTCCCACATCGGAAGTGGGAGGGGATATTGTATTGTTTATACCTTGGGTTATGGGCTACTTACAACTTGGTTTAAACATTTTGAGCCCGTTGCTTCGGCTCAAAAGTTGTTGGGCCAGATCAGAGTCCGGGGTGTTATAGTTGGTATCAGAGCGAATCTCGTGTAGTCTCTGCAAGGGGTGAGATTGGCCAGTGGGAATCTCATGTGGTCTCTGTACAGAGTGAGATTGGCCAATGGTGGTCTCTGCACGGGATGAGATTGACCAGTGGGAATCTCGTGTGGTTTCTACACTGGGTGAGATTGGCCAGTGGTATTGGACTGTGACTATGCAAGGAAGTCCAGGAACTAAGTGTTGTGCGGGATTAAGTGCTATGTCGACCTAAGGGCGGGAGCCACCTCTAGAATCCTGCATAACCAAGTATGGTCTGATATGAGCCTTGCGAGGACACAAGGCCTTAAGGAGAGGTGATTGTGACGCCCGAATCCTGCATAACCAAGTATGGTCCGGTATAGAGCCTTGCGAGAACGCGAGGCCTTAAGGAGGGGTGATTATGACGCCCCGTCTCACATCAGAAATGGGAGGAGATATTGTATTGTTTATAACACCTTGGGTTATGGGCTACTTTCAACTTGGTTTAACCATTTTGAGCTCGTTGCTTCCGCTCAAAAATTGTTGGGCAGCGATCCTCAAACTATAGACAAGGATAAAGAGATCCATAAATTAAAACAACCAAATACTATGTTAGATGATATGTTTATTAAACAACAACTTGAGCATCCATTCAAGAAAAAAAACCCTTGCTCTTGCCCTCCGGGGTAGAGCCCATGCTTACTCTTATCTGGCGAGAAAGAGTCCTTAATTACTCTGGCCCTCTGGCGCAGAGTTCTCACTCACTCTTGCCTTTTGAGATAGAGCTCTTACTTGCTCAACTCAGAGGGCCAGAGTAATTACTGTCTCTTATACACATCTAGATCTTTCGGGGTTGAGTTTTCACTTGCTATTGCCTTTCGGGGTATAGTTCTTAGTCAATATTCTTACCATTCGGAGAAAAGTCCTCAATTACTCTTGCTCTCCGGTATAGAATTCTCACTTGCTTTTGCCCTATGGGGTAGAGTTCTTACTTACTCTTATCCTTCGAGGAAGAATCCTCAATTGCTCTTACCTTCTGGACTTATCCTTCGAGGAAGAATCCTCAATTGCTCTCACCTCCGCGTGTGAGAACTCACAATATTCTCTCCCTTATCTAAGATCAAGTAAGAACTCTACCCCCTGTCTCTTATACACAGACTCTGCCCCGAATAATGAGAGGAATTGAGGCGAGTAATCACTTGCTCGTCCTCTAGAGTAGAACTCTTATTTGCTCTTACGCCTCGAAGAAGAGTCCTCAATTGCTCTTGTCCTGCGGAGTAGAGTTCACATTTACTCTTGCTCTCGGAGTAAAGTTCTTACTTGCTCTTACCCTCCGTAATAAAAGAAGAAGGAAAAGATTTGATATGGCAGAATTGATTACTTACTCTTATCTTTTCAGGGCAAAGTCCTTAATCGAAATCTTGTGTAGAAAGGTAGAAAGAACTTGCTTTTAAGGATTGAATTTGAGTTCTTACTTTATTACTTTATAAGATGATTCCTAAATATAACTATTCATAATTCACTTTTCATGTACTTCATCTGTCTCCGAGATTACCTCACTCTTCCGAGGCAAGTCCAAGTCTTCCTAAGTGAGAGATTCTATAAGTTAAGTGTTGAACCCCTTAAGACGCTTCTCAAAATCACTACATTGTTGTGAGGCTGTCTCTTATACACATCTAGATGTGTATAAGAGACACTTTTATGATGCAGCAAGAGTGCGTCCGAACAAACTAGCCGTTAGACCGTTCGGACGGCCGCTGCTAAACCCTGCGTCCGACACTGTGTCCGTTCTCTGAGGGTATTAGTTCGGACGTGACAGCGTGCGAAACCCTGCGGCCGTCCGAACGGTCCAACGGCTAGTTTGTTCGGACGCACTCTTGCATCGGCCGTCTGAAGGTTTCTTTTGTATAACGGATACATAGCCGTTGGGAAGTTGTTAGAAACAGATATTTGGCAACTATAAATACCCCTAGGTCTGAATTAATTAAAGAGAGACTTCTACATTGATTACAAATAACTCTTGAGTTATTTGGGAGAAATAGTGAGAACAAGTGTTGTAATAGTGTAGGTAGTTTTGTGAAAAGAGCTTAGAAGTGTAAGAGTTCTTCAAGTGTAAGAGTGGAGAGATAACGATTGTAACAAATGGAGGTTGTGAGTGTAAAACTCTTGGCTCAACTAAAGGAAATTAGTGTGAGC
The DNA here is from genome assembly GCA_025175665.1 of Cinchona pubescens. Lineage (NCBI taxonomy): Eukaryota > Viridiplantae > Streptophyta > Magnoliopsida > Gentianales > Rubiaceae > Cinchona > Cinchona pubescens. Next base: position 150,008 of record JANKKI010000106.1, read on the forward strand.
AAAAGTGATTCTCATTTGTGTACAAGAGGTTATTGTCTCACCTACTTTGAAGAGACTTTTAGTGGCTAAACTTCAAGTTGTAAACTTGGTAGTTGCCTTGTAAGAAACTCTACTCTTGTAGTTGAAAGCTCCAAACTTGAGAAGTTTGGGAGTTTGGTTTGATTCTCTTAATCTCAATATTCTTATTTGTTCTTTAAACTTAAATTGTTGAATATCTATTGTATTCATTTGTGCTTAAGTTTTCATTTGGTGCATAAAGTTTATATTTTCATTAAACACTTAAAAAGGTTTGTTTTAGATACAACCTAATTCACCCTCTTAGGTTATTGTTTGGGGCCAACATTAAGTTTTACCCCAAAGTGAAGCTCATCCTTTCGACACTCAAAGATCTAATCTTCTAGAGTCGCCTCACCCCTCCAAGGCCAGAGCTAAGTATTCTCAAATAAAGAGTTCTATAAGTTAAATCTAACCTCAAGAGTGCGGCTCATCCTTCCAACGCTCAAAATCTCACTCTCCAAGATCATCTATTTCCTTTGGAGAACAACAATCAAAGACCACTCTCTAAAGTAGGCATAACTTTTCTGAGAGAACAAAATAAAAGTTAATCCCTCCGAGGGCGAAAATAAATTTTTTCTTAGAAAAGAAATTCTTTGGTTAAGTATGTTCAAATGAGCAATCATAACTCTTCTGAGAGTGAAAATAAAATTTATCTAGGAGATATGTGTTCATGGTGGCCTTAGTATCAAGGCTAAGGTCAGTACTATATATTTTGAATACTTGTATAATATAAATTTTAAAACACAACAACAGTATAATACCTTAATAAAATTATCAAATTCGTATTAGCAGCTTCTCCAAGTATAAAAAATCCCTAGAATAGGCTTTGAATTTTTTATTTGCTGTTAGGTAGCATTTTGGAGGCAGGTCAAATTGGATGGTCCCACACTATAGAGAGAGCGACACGTGGCTTCATTTTGAACAATATTTCTCTGAATTCTGAAGTATGAGCAAGGAATTGATGGTTGGATAACTGAAATTGATCCATCTATGCATTTATTTCTTCAATTGTTTTGTCATATAACTTAGATGTCAGTGATGTTCTAATTGTAGAATTTTATTTTTTTTGAAGAACCTAAATATTTAAAATTAGAGTCGAAAGGAAGAACAATGAGTCGGAGGGAATACTAGATTTTATAACAAAAGTTGTCAATAATTTTGTAACAATTAAAGTTCACAGCGAGAATTAACTATAAAGATGTTTCAGACAATGGTATGGCCTATTTCGATTACTTGTGGTACCTTTGGCTATGTTGTTGCTATACAAGACACAATTGATCAACTGAATAATTATTAATAGTGGGAAAGATATAATTTATAGATGTGAGATTTTAATTATTAAAAAATTATATACTTTTTTTTAATAAAAATAAGTAGTGATAATTTAAAAAATATTTAAAAACTTAAATAAATATATGTTATCCGGTAAACCCTGCGGTCAAAATCATGAATAATTTATTTAAAATCTTGCTTACATCATCTTAAATGTGAACTGACGAGGACAAGAGCAATTGAGGACTCTTCTTCTATAGAGGGTAAGAGCAAATAAGAGTTCTTTCACACTACGTGTCAATTAATAATAAATAGACAATATCTTATTTTCCTCTCATCCATTATCCCAAACATCATATTTGTCTGTTTCAATTTTATTTTCCTCTCATCCATTATCCCCAAAGTCATATTCATAACATGTCCGACAAATATGAAGTGAGTTATTTAGGTAATAATGGACATGTGTGTGATTTACATATTTATTTAGATGGGCATCTATGAGTATGTCTGCTAACCACATCTCATATTTACATCAATTCCAAGACCCTTCTAAAACATTTCTATGCACTTCACATTTCATTTCGCATAATTCACTCAAAGCTAAATATTATTATTTTTTGCCCTAAAAGGATGAAATAAAGAAAACAGACACAAAAAAAAAAGTATACCTCGAATTATTGGTGTCAAAGTCAAACTCCAATTGATTACAAAGGGTTTCTTTCTTTCTTTCTTTCTTTTTTTCTTTTTCTTTATTGCCCTTGTCCTTTTGCATGGTTTTCCTTAATTAATAATAGGAAAAAAATTTAATAAATGTCATAAAATAGTACATGAAATTATTAAAGTACAAGAAAATCAAGCCCACCTTAGTTTCCCATCTTCTAGAATAAAAGGGTTAATTATATTTATTTCCCTTGAAAATTTTCAGCATTACAAAAATCTATATTTCAAATTATTTTTTTTGAAAGTTCTATATTTCAAATTATTGAACTTAAAACAACTTCCCATATTAACTTCAACATATGATAAAGTTACTTTGTCCTTATGTGTCAGCCTTCGACTATCAAAATCAACATATAAATTTACTTTTCCCTTGTCTGCCAGTCCTAACCCTTTCAAAATTCAAAAAGATGTCAAAGTTAGACACCTTGTAATTTTGTATTTATTTTCTTCATTGAAGTATTTAAAAAAAAGGAATATAAATCGATAAAAATTAGAGAAATTCTCATTTTGAATCCTAAATTAAGTGTATCTGTGGTTTAAAATTTTTTGAATCGACGAATATCTGAACCGATTTATTTATAGAAGTATCTTTGTAATTTGTTACAAAACAAGACTAATGTTGAGGAACTTTTATGTAATTTTTCATTAATTTCTACGCTCTATTTCTATCTACAATGATATTTATGTAATTAGTAGTTGAAAATATTCCTTTTATTAAAAAATTAATGAAGAAAATAAATACAAAATTACCGATTTGAGTAACTGTGGTTCCAAACTGGTTCTAACGGGTAACTGGTTGACTAATTACCCTATTAATATAGACCGAATTTGGTTCAATTATTTCTTGAATCGATTCAACTGGTTCAGAATTTCAATGGGTATATAAATCAGGTAAGGATCTATGAACACCCCTATAGGTCATTGTTTTACTGTCTTTATAGCATCCAATTCCTCCTCCTCCGTAATTGATGTACTTATATATAAATTGTGATGTCCCGATAGGGGTGGAAAGATATTATATTATTTATAATACTTTGAATTCTAAATTACTAATAATTTGGTTTAAATATTTTGAACCCGTTGTTTTCGTCCAAAAGTCTATTAGGCTAAACCCGGAGTGTTACAGTTGATATCAAAGCAAATTTCTTGTGATCTCTGTACATGATGAGAATAGACCAGTAGTATTGGTGAGGTAAAACTGGACGAGTAGTATTAGGTTGTACTACGTAGAGCATGCGACATGTGTTATTGGGCTCTAACTTGAGATTTGTAAGGATGCAAAGTTTAAAAGCATGGTGAATTTGATGCCACATCTCAAATCAAAAGTAGAAAATGATATTGCATTATTTATAATATTTTAGATTCTGAATTACTAACAATTTAGTTTAAACATTTTAAATTCGTTATTTTTACTTAAAAATTATTGAATCACTTCTGACTCAGAGTATTACATAAGTGCTAATAATATTTTTACACTTTACACTTGATATTTGACTGATTTATATTAACAGATTTTAGTGCTTTGCAAATAATCTTGAAACTAAGAAAATTTAGTTAAACTATACTTATTTAAATAATATTTTACACTTTACACTTGATATTTTTTGACTGGTTAATTAACAGGTTTTAGTGCTTTGCAAGTATATTCTTGAAACCAAGAAAATTTAGTTAAACTGTACTTATTTAAATAGTATTTTATGTAATTATTGTTCGAATAGAGTAAATGGCTCCATTTGGATTATAGTTATACGATTTATCGGTAATTCTTTGTATTGTATATTAATTTGTATATATTGATATATTATATCAAATATAAATACATAATATATACTTAATTTTTTAAAATAATACACCACATTTTAGTATCATATTCAAAAGTTAGTGTTTTTTTAGATAATGTACTAAATTGTAGCACCTAAAATCTAGGGTTTATGATTCAGTGTCGGTAAGTGGATTTGTCGAAAGTGTCCGAAATTCAATAAAAAGTTGACACGTATGGAAGAAATCTTAAAAGCAAATATTCGAGTAGATTCAATTTTTAACCTCACTTATGGTGTGAATTAAACTTTAAAAATTTATGGCATCAATTGATGTAAGTAAGAAAGAAAGAAAGAAAGAAACCTGATTATAGAGTGTATAAATAGAATCAAAAATCGAATCTACCTAAATATTTTACATAAGTGAAATAGACTTACCAGTAGGAATTGATTTTGCAGGGACAACTCACTAGCAGGAATTACACATCTATCCCATAATTTTGTAATGCAAATAGAGATTGAGGAAGACACCTTTGTAGTGCGTCAATACAAATAGCGGTATATTAAACAATAGGGTTATTATATTTGTTAATTGGTAAAGACTTAGGTAGATTTGGTGTTTAGTTTCATTTATAAATCTTGTAATATAGATTAAATGTTATGGAATCTAAGACATAAGATGATGTAAGCAAGATTTTATAAAATTTGATTTTGACGCAGGGTCTACAGATGGGGTCAAAAACTAAGTTTATGTAAGTTTTTCCTTGTTAATTTAATTCCTAATTTTATTTTTGTATTAATTAACCTATTTTAGTCATTAATTAATATATAAATATTATCTAAATAATTAAAAATATAATAATACCTCCAACACCAGTGATTCTTTAAAAAGCCACCATGAAAAAAATCTAAATACAAAATTTTCTTAACACTACCTATTTTTCAATCTTTTCATTATATTCTATATGTATGTAAATATACACACCTGGGCGCATGACTTGGCCTAAAAATTGGGTTAATAACACTTTGTCCCCAAAATATGGAAGTAATTACACTTTATCCCCTTAAGTAAAAAGTTACACTTTGTCTCTTATTTACACTATTCATTCCTTGAGCATTTTTAATACCATCGGTAAAAGTTAGTTAAATGATTGATATGTCTTTGTCACTACAACCCAAAATATAAAATATTAAGATGCAACGAAAAATTATAAAATTTTAATAGAAATATATTTTTACACAAAACCCTTAAATAAAAACTTTAAATAGAAAATATTATTGAGAACCTAAAACTTCAAATCTTAACGTGTCACTGAAAACCTATTTTGAGAAATATACTACCAGTATGATTAACACTACAATTCTTAATATAAATAATTACTGTAAATTGTTCTACTCTCTTTATGTATAAATTTTTTGTGGCATTTCTAACATCTAACTTTTTAAGAATAATGTATTAACTGTAATTTTAGTTATTTTCTTGCCCTCCAATATTCAAAATTTAAGTTTGAAGTATCACATGATCAATAATTAAAGGGAAGGCAATAGTGAAAAAAGAATCAAAGATAGCTTTGACTCTGTTAAGGTGACAAAAATTTTGGAACATTTTAAGATAAAAAATATGACATTTTTAATGGGACGAAAAGAATACAAAAAAATTAGCAAAAGTATAAATATGAAAAATTGAAAAACAATGACAAGGGGCATTTTAGTCATTTACTTAATTATTTTTAATGGTGGTAGAAATGTTAATGGATGATAATATAAATGAAAGAAAAATGTAATTTTTTAATTTAAGGGATAAAGTGTAATACCCCTGTAGGGGAAGTGGTGGTGGTAAAAAAAAAAAAAAGATATTCACAGAAGAGAGAGAAAAAAAAAAACGCTGGCATTTATAAAGCTTTATCGAAGCAGATACCGGTGGCCCTTCTTCCTTTGATGTTTTGTATGATATTTAAAATCACAGATTCAACGGATCAGAATTAATTGAGAGAAGATCTACGGCTAGAATTTTATTTCGGATTCACACAAAATACAACTCCTTCGGTACTGTATAAGTATCCAAAATCTAGACATGATCGACAAAATAATTGATAGGGAGTACAACGTGGGGCCAAGACTAGCAAAGTGTTTTTCATTCCAAGGTTAACTAGTCAATTCTGGATGCATATCCTATTTTTCCTTTTTGCAGCTCTTTTCTTGTTACTCATTATTCAGAAGACATAGAAGAGCTGTAAGCCTGTAACTGTAAGTGACCCTTTTGAGTGGTAGGTTGAGAAGTAAATTACAAAGTGTCAGACTTCCACACTTGATCTGTGCCGACCAATTAATCCACCACCCCCGCCCCCCCAAATTCCCTTTTTTTTTTTCTTGAACTCATTTCATCTTTCATTTCTGGATCAGCTGCAGCTGAAATTTGAAAAAAAAAAAAAAAAACCTGTAAGTAGAATTCTTGATAATTCTTTAGTTTTACTTCAATTTTGAGTTAACTTGCAGTAATATCTGGTATTCTTGTTGTTTCCTTTCTGATAAAGTTGAGAACTTTTAAGTTTGTTTGATTTTGAAAATACTAGTCTTGGTAGGAGTGAAGTTATAAAGCTTGAATTTTTCTGGCTACTGAATTTCTTGACTTTGATAAATGATAAATTGCCATATTGGATGATTTGTGAAGATTTTGGCATGATGATAGCTACTGATCAAGTCCTATTCTTGCAATGAGCTTGTGAAATCTGGGCTCTATTTTTTTTTTTTTTCTTTTCTTTTTAGTAATGGTTTCGAGCTCACTAATGTTGTTTAGTGGTTAAGGAAATTCATATGATAGATTGTGATCAAGGAAAGTGAACTGAGAGTGGCTGGTTTGGCTTAGGCAGGTTTAGTGTCTCATAAAAGGGTTTCTTTTACGGCCTCCCCCGTCCCTCTGTTTGACACCCTGGCAGGATGGAGCTGGGTAAGGGTGGGTTTTTTTTTTTTGGGTGGGGGGTGTCAAACAGAGTGAAGTGGATTAAATCTGAAGGATTTATCTATGAGCTTGTGTAATGTTGGCCCGTTTGATTCAGTTTTGGAAGTACTATGATGAGTAAATGGTGGCTTGGGATGGGACTTATAGTGTGATGCAAGATAAAGTATGGATTTCTAGTTGTTAGGGGAGTCATTTAAATCAGTCTTATTGTCGTGGTTACTGAATACATCTTGATGATATGAGATGGGGTTGTTGGGGGAAGCTGTCGAGAATAAGGGATGCACTGATCAGACAATTTATATGGACATGTGGATGTGTATAATCACTGACATAACATTCAACTAGTTCACCAATCAGTTCCTATTTACATTGGAACAGGGAAGACACAGAAAAAGAAACAAACTTTTACATAAAACTCCAATATGTAATTTACGGTTTCAAAAACCTAGTCAAGATTATCATCCTTTGTTGTTCTGGTTCAGGGTTGCAGAACTCAGGCTGCTTATCCTCTGAATGTATCATAGGTATAGCTAGAATGATTTATACATAGTACGTCTGTGTCAAACTGATTGGCAAGTATTTGAATGTATATTAGGATTAACAATACTGATTGTCTCGTAATGGAGAAGTTGAAATAGGTCCCATTATGGCTTTGTTGTAAGTGTTATGAAATGCAAAGTTTTAATGGAATGCTGACCACTTTAGTTGAAAAATTAACTGAGGATTGTAGTTGCAAGCAAAATATTTAGCTCCTCCTACTTCAAACATCATTAACTTGTATATGTAGTCTATTTTCAGCTTCCCTGTTTAAAGGTGGAGCAAGAATGAAGTTCCAGTTGCTCTCATTTGTTATCTGTTTTTGTACAGAATAATTGGCCTTAGATGACCGTTTAATCTCAAATAACTAAAATCTCTGAAGTGCTAATTTTGTATTTTCTCTTGTCTGGTTACAGGATAAGTATATATGTAAATGGATCGAGGTCAACTGACGTTCATGGGAGCTACTATATGCGTTATGCTCACCCTGCATTTCACCATAAAGCTTCTGACGCAACACTTAACGTCCTGGAAGAAGCCAAAAGAGCAAAAGGCCATAGTTATTATCATCCTTATGGCTCCCATTTATGCTATTGTCTCCTACGTCGGCTTGTTAGATCTTCTTGGAAGCAAACCGTTTTTTACTTTCTTGGAATCTGTCAAAGAGTGCTACGAAGCTCTGGTAAGTTTTTTCTCAACTAAAGTAAATATTGTGTAGCATCCCGGTCTTGCTTGGAACTAGATTTTATATATACTCCAGCATATCATTTCAATTTTGCTAACTTTTTCATTTTTCAATTGATGTAGGTGATGGCTAAGTTCTTAGGTTTGATGTAACTTACAGCTTGATTATTGTGATACAAAAACTGGCACAATGAATATTTGATTCACCACTCCTTCCCAACTAACTTTTTCGATGGTAGGTTTTTATTTAAATTAATTTATTAGTTTTTCCTCACCAATTTTAAGCAGAAAAGTACATCTTTTATGTAAAGAATAATACAGAGTGTTGTTTGCAAAATCTTTTAATGAAGAGAAAAACGGTGAGTGTTGGTTGAGGGGAATGAGATAATATGATAAATGGTGCAAGAAGGTCAGTATATCTCGTGCTTTAGCAAGTAGATGGAGAGTTCAATATCTGCTGCATTCTTGTTTAAATATTGTTCCTTAAAGATCAGTTAGTGTCTGAAGGGCCACATGCCAATGATAGTTTAGTGTGACTAATCATAAATATCGAGTACAAATAATGAAACTCCTTGTATCAATTGAAAGGCATGGTAGATCATGTCCACCTTCAGCTCTATCACTTGGTTCATCTATCATTTCTTGACTCATAGCCACCGTGGCGTGCCTAATATGTTGTTTATATCCATTGCAGCCTCACACTACTCGTTTGGACCATAATTCGCTGAAACAGATTCTTAAGAATTGGACGTGGCAGTTTGTTGTACTTCGCCCTGTGTGCTCCTTCTTAATGATCGCTCTTCAATTTATTGGGATGTATCCTGATTGGATCAGCTGGGTATTCACCATCATTTTAAACATATCTGTTTCATTGGCATTATATTCCCTCGTGGTGTTCTACCATGTTTTTGCTAAAGAGCTGGCACCACACAAGCCCCTTGCAAAGTTCTTATGTGTTAAAGGGATTGTCTTCTTCTGCTTCTGGCAGGTAAATTTGCCACAATATTCATTATGAAAATTATAATTGCAGCATGAACTACACATTGCTTTTATCATGCATGAAAATTAGGCCGTTGCAACAATGGTTTGGCAAATTTAATGGTTATTAATCTTGTTTTATCTTCTAGTTATGTTTTGGCTTTATTAGAAGTAACTCTTACAATTTCTTTAAAGAGCTTGTAAGAAGTTACTAGGACACAGTGTCTCAGAGGATTGGCTTGACAGGTATTTATTCGTACTATGAGCCATTGATGTATCTTCTTTCCATATCATTTTCTCTGTCACATACCTACTACTAATTAGCTAAGTAACTTGAATAATGAAATACAGAATAGAAAGCTTTCGTGCCGTAATATTGCTGATATTGAGCTTTGACAGCACATTATCGAGTGGTTGCATAGGAACTAGGTGGCATAACCTGCTATTTACCCTTTTCTAAGTAAACACTATCCTTCATTCTCTATTCATGTAATAAGCAACAAGTTTTACCACTTTTGCAGGGAGTGCTGCTTAGCATGCTTGTATTCAACAGGCGTAATAAAATCTACTCATTTCTGGCTTGATGTGGAGCATCTTCAGGATGCTATTCAGAATGTACTGGTGATTGTTGAGATGGTTTTCTTCTCCTTCTTTCAGCAACATGCTTACAGTGCTGAACCTTACCGCAGCTACTCAAGTTCGGGCTCTGGGGACAAAAAGAATGAGTGAAAAGAATTTTCGAGGTAATTCAGGGCAGCTTAGCTTTTTTGCACTGGTTTTAGGATGTACACACGTATGATATGCCTATCCTAAGCTGGATATCCTATTATCGTTTTGTTTAGGATATCATCAGCCTAATAATTAGAACATGTGGGAAGCTTATGATCCCAAATCCTAACTATGCTGGTTGATTGGTTTTATTTGTATTTCTTGTGGGTTGATGATGTCCTATTCAATTGTGGTAGCTAATATTATTATGCAGAACTGAAATAAATATGATGGTGCCATCCTTTTAATATGTCGTTATTCTTCTAATAAGACTAATTGCATTTTCGAGCACAAACAAGACACGGGACTAAAGAAAAAAAGTTTTGCAAAATCTAAGTTTGGCTTATAAATTATTCAAGTCGTTTTAAATTTGTAACTTTAGGCTAAAAATTCAGCAACTTATATTTGACTTACAAAATTATTTGGGTTTCGGGTTTTAATTGGGTTGGTCCAAATTTACAGTACATACATCACTGAAAGTTAAGAAATTAAGAAGACAAAATATAAAAAAAAAAAGTATCTTAAATCTTAACACTAATAGCTAAAGTATGAAAAATAATAATTTTTTAAAAATTAGTAATATATGTACATATAAAAGTTGAAAAAAAAAACACTTATAAATAAATTATTATGACTATCAGGGTGAGAAATTATTTAAGTAATAGATTACTTGGTATCAGACTCTATAGAGCATGTTTTATATATATGTGATGTGTATTTATTTATTTTATACACATCGGATTTTATTCGAATCAGAATATTGTTAATTCAGTACACATTTAAATCTGACCTAATATTTAGCTCCAAACTTAAATCGACTCACTTTAATATAAGGCTCAGTCCTTTATTTGTCGGGCCGGCCCAACCCAGCCCATTGACAGTCCTAGTCATGTGATAATTGAGAAAGAAATGAGAAAAAATTAAACCATCAATTTGAAGGGAAGACAAAATTTATTATGGTCATTGAGTAACTACTTGACAATTCTAGTAGTTGTTCAAAAATTAATGGGAGGAAGCTGAAGTATTTGGACAAAACATGGCCCCTTTACTTGTAGTTAATAACTGTTCTTATACACATCTAGCATACATTTAACAGACATATCAATACTTAACTTGTGTCTCTTTGGACTGATCAAGTATAAATGATTTCTTCCCATTAATGGGAATTGAATGACTACTAAAATACTACTTATTATTATTTAATGACCACCATAAATCTTTTCATCTTCTTATAAGTGCAAGTAGCAGTAGTAATCTCATCGAACCATAGACCCAATTGTTGCGTACAAAGACGAGTAGACATACAACAATTACAGCAGCTCAAGTTTCATTAAGTTGCCGAATCAAGTACCCACCGAAAATTTTTTTATGGACTCGATCTCCAATAGAAAATTTTTTATATGGATCGATCCATAATAAAATGGACGGACACTTAATTTACATTTTTTTTTATCACTCTAATTTAATAATAATAAACTTTTTTTAGAGCGATATAAATGAATATAAGTCAAAAACATCCATCCTATCTATTATGTTAAACTACATGGATATAATTTTTATAAGAACCCAGTTTATCAAATAAAGCTTTATGTACAAACAGATCGTATGTAGTTTATTTGACTTTATCAAACTAGTACTCTATAATACACCAAAGAAGAAGTATGATCCAAATACACTAGCGGTTGAATTGGTGTGCATAAACAGATCGAGGAAGAAGACAGAAAAATGAAGATAGGAGGAGGGATTGGTAGGGTTCTGATGGACATTTTAGGAATTTTAGTACATATTTTAGTTTAGATACAAAAATCTGTTAAAGGTCAACATGAGTTGACTTACGTTTGGGGTGTATTTGTGACGCTTTAATCAATTTGAAGGGTTGTTTGTTATTTTGCCAAACCTCAGGGTTTGTTTGGTAATTTATACAAATAAAGCTCAATGGATGTAAATAGAATTAAGCTAATTTGTTGAGGTAAAATGCAAATTACTCTTTTAGTCAATCAAATAAACATTTTAATTCCAGTAGTTATCAAATATGCATTTAACTCTCTTATGGTTCAATTTTTTTTTATAAAATTGACAAAATCTGTCAAAATTAACAAATCGTTCTTGTCACGTGTTCCTATTAAAGCGTGTAAATTTGTTTTGATTCGGCGTTACAAACCTAACATGAAGTAATCTTGAAATTGATTTTTGTTTGTTGTTATTATTGTTTTTTTTTTTAATTTTATTATTATAGAGAAATGATCTTGTTTTTTAAAACAACATTTTATCCCCAACAACTTTTTCTTTTTTTGGTGAGAGTGCAAACATCTAGAAAGCTTTATAATAAAGTGGTATCATTAAAGAAAATGATTTCTTAAACTCACAAACAAAGTTTCAAATAATTTAATTCTATTAGGAGTGTTCATTTAACCGATATTCGACTTTTCAACTTTAAAATTTCAAAATTAAAGTCGAAGCTGTATAAACTCACAGTAGATGTGTGTAAGATACAGAATTAAAACTGTCAATACCTTATATATTTTGTAGGGTTATACCTGTCTCTTATTTTGACTCTAGATGTGTATAAGAGACAGTACTTATACAGTTATACTGTATAAACTTATTAATATAACATTTTGACTATTAGCAAATATATTAAATGATATTACTAACTTATTAATGTAACACTTCTGTTTTAATTATTCTAATTTTTACATTATCATCTTTATATTAATATGTATACAAAAATTTAATTCATAATATATACACATACACAAAAGTTACAAATATTAATACATGAATGTGTATCCGTGTATATATTATATATAGATATTAAAATTGATTTACAAAATCTCAAATTTAAAACGACTTATCAAAAAATCAATTAATATAGAAAAATTTTATTGAATCACCAACCCATATTATGTTATATCCTATAAGTATATAAAAATATATAGGATTATATAACTCTATTTATACTAATAGTAAGTTAGTAATACATTTAATATATTTGCTAATAGTCAAAATGTTATATTAATAAGTTGTACAGTATAACTGTATAAGTATATACATTAAATAGTATATATATTATGTAAAATATATTTTTATTACAATTATAAGTTATACAAAACTTAATATATGAACATAAGAACATGTATGTACAGATATATTATATGTAGATATTTCATTAAATACTTTTAGTATATATAATTATTTAACTCAAGTATCTATGTGTAATAGAAGGAAATTAGTGATTCATTTAATTAGTTATTGAAACAAAAGTGTTACATTAATAAGTTGTACACTTACATTAATGTATAAGTAAATAAATTATACATAACATCAACAAATATACAAAAAAAAAGATATTTAATTATTAAGAAAAAATAATATTATCAGTTATTAACATATTTAATTATTAAAAATTAAGAGTATTATGACTAAAATAATATATACACAAATACATTAATATATTATTATAATTGTAGATCTTATAATTATATATATATATATATATACATCTAGATTTGTTCGACTTATTTGACTGGTCAAGTCGAACGACTTGTTCCACCGGAAAACCAGTTAATTATAAAGTCGGTATTTGACCGGTAATTTAATTTGAAAGTTGAAATCAAAATCGAGTCGAAAAGTTATTTAATTAGTTTGATTTCGATTCAAAGTCGAGTCGAAAGTCAAATAAGTTAAGTCAAATTTTTGTTCGACTTGACAGTTCAACTTGACTGACTTTTGAACACCCATACTTTCCATTTCACAAAGTCCACAATAAATTTATCCATTTCACAAAGTACACAATAAATTTATGGACGCAGCCTTCCATGGAGTCCTTTTTCTATTTTTCTCTTTTTTTTTTGGGTTAATAACCCTTTACCCCCTTGAACTAAGTAGGTAATAACAGTTTGCCCCCTTAAACTAAAAAAACTACACTTTACCCCAATCACATTATTTATCCTTTAAAAATTTTATAATATCATGTTAAATGACTTAAATACCCTTAACATTATATTTTAATTTTTGTATTTAAATTTTAATTTAATAAAAATAATGAAAAATAAATTATATAATATTTAATATAATCCATATTTCAATATATGTCTTGGCTAAATGTATACGAAGATCTAAAATTTTTAAAATATTATTTGAATTTTAATGGTAGAACGATTTGAGAGGGCTAATTTTCTATTGAAAATTCTTCTTTAAAGATATTGTGTGACAATATATATATATTTTTTTAAAATTTGTGACTTTTAGATAGGAGGGCTTTTCATTTTACAATTTTACTATTTGTATAACCTTTACTGTTTATAATGTAGCAAATACTGCACTAATTCGACATTTTATCACATTTTCACTTCCTAAATATTTTGTTATATATTTTATTATAATAAAAAAATTTATTATAATATTAGTTTGTTATTATATTTTATTTTTTTAAAAATTCTTTTATACGTATTAAACATCAAATTAAATACATAAAAAATCTAAATATAATACTAATTTTATAATATCAAATTAAATGATAAAATAAAATTCTATTATACAGATGAAGCCAAATACCAGAATTTTCGGGAAATAACTTACATGATTCGGATCTTGTTAGGCCAAGTTATATATTAACCCTTTTTTTGGGTTTTGGGGGAAGGACAATTGGGGTAAACTTGCACCTTTTATGGTGAAATTGCGATTCGGTCCAAAATAAAAGCCGTCTTCCATCAAAAAAATGAACCGTGCTAAGAAGAAGGCGATTCTGCACTGAAATCGCGTCAATCTGCCAAAACCCCATGAAGAATTCTGTAGCCGTTGGAGTTTCTCAAACCTCACTCCCTCCATTTTCTTCATCCGCGCCTTAGAAAAACTGTTGATTTATCGCTTCTACTCAATCTTTACAATTCATCCTCAAAACCCTAGCTATTAATTCTTCGTCAAAATCTATTCTTTTCTGTATTTTATGCATATTCTCAAATGGGTTTTTGAGCATTTGGGTTATTGAGGTAAGAATTTCTCTATTTTTCATTTTTGTATTTTTTTTTTAAATAATGAGTTGTGGTTTCAATAGTTTTAGGCAATTTCCCATCTGGGATTTTCGTGAAAACCCTGATTGTGATGTAAAGTTCTGATCTTTCCACAAATTTTGTGTTAGAATTGCAAGATTTTGATTTTTTTTTATGCTTGCTGAGCTTACTTAATATTTTCTTGCTTTTTATTCCAGAGAGTTCTTGGAATTCAATTTGGGAATTTTTATTGATTTTGTTTTATTCTTTTGTTGTTTGAAGAATGTTTATGCTGTATATAAGGTGATGCCAATCTATATATAATTTTCTTGCATGTTTGGGAAACTCTAGTTTATTAAAGATGGTTTTGGGAGTGAAGTAATACATACAATGACTTTTACCACTCTCTGGTTGGTCGAAATAAAGTTCAAAGCTTTCTGCTGATTATATCTGGTGGCTAGTTTATTGAATTGATAGCAAACCAGCTTAGTTGAACATGTTTCGGTCTAATTTGGCCTTTTGCTGTGAAAACGTTTTATTAAGCAGATTTGTTTGGCTTAATGTTACTGACTAATAGAGTGTGCTTACCTGAGTTAGATAGTGTGGATGTATGAAAATTAGTAATTTCAAACTGAGATTGTTCATTAAGGTGCAAATGGGTTTAATATGAGAGCATCTAGGTCTGAATGGCGACTGACTTAGCACCTGACGAGAAAGTTCACACCCATGAAGTGAAGATTGAAAGGCTTGAGCACTAAGTTGACACCTTAAAGAAAGCAATTGAAGACCTACAGAGAAGTCAGGATGAAAAGCTGCAGCACTTTGAAGGTCGATTCCAGAGGCTTGAAGGCATGCACACTGGGTCTGCCTCTGTGAAACAACCGAAGGAAATTCGAGGTAAAATATTTTTGTTCCTCTTCAAGCGGAGGTGATGACAGAGAATGTCGGCATTTACGTCTTTAACAAACAGAGTTATAATGTTACTCATATTTATGATGTTCATAATGTATAAATTCCTGATTTACATTGGAGGTAGAAAGCATGAATTACATGTATGAGCAAGTCTTTGTGTCAAAACAAGATATTATGTAAACATGTTCAGACTGGTACATGTGTTTGGACAAAATCAACTCATTATACAATCTGCTGATGATGTTGTAATATGGTTCAGAGGAATATTAAAGGATGAGATTTTGTGGCAATTCTGCAATATTTAAAAGCTATATTTGGATATGACAGTATGTGTTTCCTAATTTATCTTTTTCTTATGTTATACTCAGTTTTCATGCATGGTGCTAGTTAAATCTTTTCCAGGTACTAAAGTGGTGATGGACCATGGAGCTAATCATGAATTGCATCCAGGACCCATTGACGAGTCTGTATTGACACTGCAATATGATCATAGGTCCACAGCCATATGGCGTGGTCAAGATTTTGAGCCACTTACATGTAGGAGGTGTGATGGTGCATTTTGGCGCTTAGGTGCATTAGATCCTCGTATACAGCGCATGATGATTCAAGCTGGGTTCTATGGTGTGTATAAGGCTGGGCATATACAATTGGATCATGCTTTAATCACAGCACTTGTTGAGAGATGGCGCCAGGAAACGCACACGTTTCATTTACCTGTTGGTGAGGCTACTTTTGACCAATGTCACTCTACAGGATGTCTCTGTCATGTGGGGTCTTCCAATAGACGGTGAGCCAGTGACCGGGCATGATATAGCACGTACTACAGAGGAGTGGCAAGAAATGTGTGAGGAACTGTTAGGATTTAGACCACCCTTGAATGCTTTTGACAGCGGGCGTCTCAAATTGAAATCTATAGAGGACCATTTTGAGATTGAGCCTTTACAACCAGATGCCTCTGATCATATAGTGCAATGCTTTGCTAGAGCCCACATACTACAGCTCCTCGGCGGCTTATTGCTGCCAGATGCCTCAAATAATAAGGTGAAGTTAATGTTTTTGCCTCTGTTGAGGGATTTTGAGGCTGCTGGAAAGCTTAGTTGGGGTAGTGCAGTCCTTGCTTCATTATACCGTGCATTGTGCCGAGCTACTAAATCAAATGTTGATGGTGTATGTGGGCCTCTAGTGCTTCTACAGGTATTTTGTAGTTTTAGCATGGACTGTGAACATTCATCATATGTTACTCTTTACTCATTTATTGTTTAAGAATTGATGTTATAAGAAATCTTGTAGTTATGGGCATGGGAGAGAATCCCACTCATCCGTCCCGAGAGATTAGCCCCTCGACAGCAGCCAGCATTTGTTGTGTGTGATGAAGATCAGCCTTTACCTGCTGCTCCTTATGGTTCCAGGTATATAACTTGGCCTTACAATAATCAAATCCTATAGAAGTTATTTCCTCTTGACATTTGGCTTCGTGACAAAATGAATGATTTGCAGGTGGGATGTTGGCTTTAAGCTGGAAAAGGTAGGAATGCATGTCTTGGTTGTGTACAGGGACATGTTGGACTGCATGAAGGATGATCAGGTTTTTAAAGATATTCTCAGTACTCTTTTCTTTAATTTGCCACCAGTCTTTTCCATTTCTCGTACACTTTTCAGGATGAATAAGCTTGTATCTCAGTTTTGTGTAAAAGAAATACCTTTTGCCCTTTTCTCCTCTCTTCAATAACACTTTCAAATTAGCACACCTTCTAATGGTTGTAGTTGTTGCAGTTTGTGTGGCAGCCTTACGCAGATATCATCACTAGCTTGCCCAACTACTGCTTGTCTGGACGTGAAATTTGGCAAACAGTTTCGCCACTCATATGTTTTGATGTGGTAGAATTGCATTATCCAGACCGTGTTTTACGTCAATTTGGCCAGCACCAGAGTATCCCAGCTGATTGTGACACCATTCGAGAACTCCACACAGTTCTAGATGGAAGACAAAACACCGATTGGGTACAGCACCACAAACAATATGTTGATGTGTGGGCAGACCGCCATGCCCGTGTAGTCTGTGAACCTCCCATTGATGGTCCTATGGACTACTCAGATCCGTATATGATTTGGTACAGGCGAATTACCCGTCTCCTTATTGGAAACCCTGCTAATCGTACAGAGAGCGGATACCAAGGAGTTGGGGGCATTATTGAGCTCATGGTGAGATATTAAGAGTTTTTGCTTTTGAAAATACTGTATTTATCTACATTGATTATGTCTAATGTGCACATAAAGATTTGTCTCTATTTTTTCGATTACATACCTAAACATTTGTTATTTGCATAGGCTCAGAGCTTTCAACGGATATATTATCACTGTGGTGATGCAATAGATCAGGGTGAAGAGATTTTTACAACTGACATGCTGAGGGAAATCCAGGATATATGTAAAAATGCTCTGAGAGGAGCTCATGAAGATCGACGTCTTACTCTACGCCCTGATCTGGCTCAACCAACTCCATTCGCTGCTGCCCTTGGTCCATCACAGATTAAGCGGCGCAGGCCAAGAAGAGGAGGAAAGATTGGTATATCAGTGGGTGATAGGTCAACATTCAGTCCTGCAGATATCTCCTCAACATTAGCTCCTTGTACATCAATTCCATCTACTTCACAAGCACCACAGTATCACATCTAGTCGCACTCTCATGAAGCATTTACGCCTGACATGGAACCATATGTTTTGCTGTCTGCCTCTGGAGCAATTGAAGTTGCTCAGGATGACATTACCATGGAATCCAAGGTTGAGCCAGAGACTGTGATTATATCCACACCCCGGGTTCGACAACAGGATTCTTCATCAGTATCTCCAGTACTGAATACCACACAGCCCAACATTTCAGAATTGGATAACATGGTTGGAGCAATTGCTACTTCGCCATCATCGGCTGACCCTTCTGCATCAGAACCATCTACTGAGATGTTTGTTCCTATGAACTCCACAGCCGATGAGGAAAATGCACAGCGCCCGAAAGTCAGGAAAAGGAAAGCAAAAAGTTGATGACAAAAGAAAGGAACCTGAGTTAAAATCCTTCATTTATTTATTTTATTTCCAAATGTGCAAGGGTGAATTTGTTGATACACTCTCTCTAGTGTCAGAATAATCGATTCTCTCGTTTAGTTACCTCTGAAAATTTTGTTACAGCACATTTCTTATATTGTTTCAAACAATAATTGCTCCTTTTGTCTTCGTGTCTTGCATAACACTAAATTTTCTCTTTGATGAGCACCTATTTGAGAGAAATTTCTTAAATATGCAAAGAAATATCAAGCTGATGGTAATTCGGACAGCAAATAAAATAGTAGCAGATGATACTAAGTTGGCGAAAACTCTAAATCTGACATGGTTGGCGGCATTATGACATAAATTTCGTGATCTAGATATCAACTTTTACCAAATCTCACTAATCTAGATTTAGACAAAAAAAAAAATGATTGATAACGAATACGCAATACATGCCCGCACAACAAAATTCATTGGGCCACGTATGAACGGGAAAAATCTTTCAAGATGGAAATATTGAGAGGGGTGTGTACATGCTAATGAGCAAGCCCCTGGAAGTCCATTCATCTTATCTTATAAGACCAAAATAAATACCCTAAATAAATAAATAAATCTTTATCTTCTTTTCTTCATCAATTTTTGTTGACCATGAATTATTTACCTTCATAGTTAATTATTGTGTAACATCTTAATAAAATTAGTGTCTGCCCATGACCGCATTTGTACAGTTTTCAACTAATTTCTCAGCATTAAACTTGCCACCCCGCGAGTGTTTGAGGAAGCAGGGCTTTTGGGGATTGAAATTATCTGGACCCTTTGAAAGTTACTCTGTTTCAAGAAGAAAACTTCAATGGGTTTGTAGATATTGGTTGAAGACAAGAGTTTCAGAGGAGAAACTAGCATTCTTGAGAGTCAGGAGGCCTAAAGATGGGATTTTTCTCAATGAGAAGGGGTGGAATAGGGGAAAAAGGGTGGTGCTGGTGAGATTTAAAGGAGGGCTTGGATTTAATGGTGGTGGTGGGGGCGGCAGAGATGATGGTAACACTGCTAGAGTATTGGGTAATCTTGCTTTGGCTATTGGGTTAGCTTACCTCACAATGAATGAACAGCTTGGTTGGATTTTGGATGCAATTGTTTCTGTTTGGGTATAGCAGTCTGTCCATTCTCCCTCTTCCTCTTTTATCCTGCATGTATCTGTGTGTGTAAATGAATGTGTACTCTTTTGTATCTAGTGGCCACCTGATAATCTATTCGGTACTGCTAAATGTGAGTCCGTGACTGCCTACACTTGTGCATAGAATTATAGGATTTTGTAATCCATGAGGACTCATTTCAAGGTTAATCTATGTCCTTGATGTGTAAGGGGTAGCTGTCTCTTATGACACATCTTGTCATATAAGGGACTTGCAATGAGTTGCGTAAATGGCCAGAATATGTGTTAATTTGCAGTCCTCTGTATTAGTCACTCTTTGGCCTGG
Source organism: Cinchona pubescens (assembly GCA_025175665.1). Classification (NCBI taxonomy): domain Eukaryota; kingdom Viridiplantae; phylum Streptophyta; class Magnoliopsida; order Gentianales; family Rubiaceae; genus Cinchona; species Cinchona pubescens. Next base: position 170,163 of record JANKKI010000106.1, read on the forward strand.
CATCTTAAATGTACTTTTTTTGGTTTACTTTTCATCATTTAACCAACTACTATTCTTTGATTCTTGGATATAAGTGGTTGTTTACTAGAATGGACTGCATGCGAATATTCATTTTTGATGATTATCTGATGTGTATGTGTGAATCTCTTCCTTCTCGATACTGAAACTATCTGAGTTCTTGATATCAGCTCCTTGCTGTGCTGCTACCAATTGTGGGATTGGGAGCTTTTCTCTGGTGGGCTTCAGGACGGGATATAGTTCAAGACAGTGTGAGTAACTCTGGTCTTTATTTTCTGCTAGAATGGGCCTCTCGCTTTCAGTGCACCACGTCAAAGATCACTTAAAAAGAAGCTTCTTCCTGAAAATATGAGATATAAGTGGTTTATCTTGTTAACTAGATAAAGTTTAAATTAGATAACCACTTCTTAAGAGTTGCAACTCTAGAAATAACATGTGCCGACCAAATAGAAGTTTCATAGATTCATCCTAAGAGACAGGCAATAAAACTCAGGCCATAGAGTTAGCTATGGAGAATGGTGGATTCTGCATTGCTTTGTTGGCTAAACACATCTATTTTTGTTTAAGTACCAAAAATTTCTCGACCTGCTTATACACATCTGAGTTATAGAGCAAATAACACTAAGAATTGAATTAAATTACTTTGCCAACTGTGAACATGAAATTCTTTTCATCGGTATAAAATTATATGCACTAAGTCCAGGATTTTTACAATATTGAAGTACCATGCTATTCATAAATCATTCTAACCTAGAACATCTTGTGTTCTTATGGTACTTGCTCTGTAATACGTAGTGATTATATGAACTCATGTTCATTCCATTTCAGATGAAGAATATGCTTATTGCCATGAAATTTTTGCTGAATAATTCTTGTTTTTTGATTCAAACTCTGGTTGTTGTTTCCAATATGGTTTAAATATTTCACACTAAACAAACTTGGATGGGTCTGCTTATGCTGTCTTCTGTATATGTGATTTCAATTTCTGTTGTGTGCAGTGTCCAAATTGTGGGAATGATTTTCAAGTTTTCAAGTAAGACCTACTGGAATCCACTTGTTGAGTTTCATTATCAAGCCAGCTGAAAAATTCCTTATTCTAATAGTTGGTTGATTGCAGATCTACACTGAATGAGGACTTGCAGCTATGTCCCTTTTGTAGTCAACCATTTTCAGGTAATGACGAATTCTGTCTTGGCTTGCTGTTCTCCTTTTCGTCCCTTTTGTAAGGGAATTTTACAACTCTAGTTCTTCATAAATATTGTACTGAAATCCTGCATGGCTTTATTATGCTGCTTTAGATGGAGTAAATGCACATTTTCAAGTTTCTAATTGATGTTTATGTACTTGATCTTATTTCCAATAATTTGAGGAAACTTACCAAGTTTACTCAATGACTAAAAGGTTCTGACGACAGGTTTTTTGCTCAGAATCCCTTCATTGTGCTTCATTTGTCTAATTTTTGTATAATTTTGAGATTATATTTCTTTTCCCTAATTTTCTAGCCTTGTCGAGTGCAAGAGCCATCCTGCAATTTTTACAGTAATCTTAGTTAACTCTGTATTCTTCAAGACAAAGCTCTTTCCTTACCTCAAGCCCACCTCCTCTTTCCTCCATGGTATAATTGCCTCTTCCTTCGGCTCAAGTTTCATTCTTTTTACACATTAGTGATAGGAGATGAGTTTGTAAGAGATCCAGTGAAGTTTTCCACCCAGTCGACTGCTTTTGGGGAAGCATTCAGTGATTTCTTTGCTTGTTCAAAGAAAGGTTTATGCCTCTTTACGGCTTTTTAAGGATGCCTTTTGTACTAAGAAATTTGAGTACACAGTACTTATACTTTACAGCCTACAGGAAACGATTCATCTGCAGCAGTTGTTGACGTTGAAGCTGAAGTAAAAGATGCAGATTGAGGCACCTTTTACCCCAGTCATGGATTTTGGTAGAGGCAACCGACTTGAAGTGCTGGGTTAGTTCCCTCATGTTTAGGAAACATACATGCTATCCAATAACAAGAAGTCTGGCTAATACTGTTAAATTGGAACTGTTATATTCCTCATCTGTTGTAGTGTTGTAGTTACCTGTTAGGCATGTTGGTTGAAATTTAGGGGGATAAGCCACTCATCTTGGCCAATTCAGCCACATACAGCATCTTTATTTTCATGGAACTGCAATTTTGGATGGATAATTACCGTAGGTGGCACTAAGCATGGAACATAGTAGAATTATGCACTGTTTATTGTGGAAGTGGAAAAATCAATACCTCTCCAAACAGAGGCATGTAACATCCTTTACACTAATTTTCCTGAAAGAACAAACTCATTCGTCTGATCATATGCTGAATTTCTTTCATATTCTATGTAATCAGTACAAACACTATTTATCAAAGTGAAAGTCCTTATATGCTGTCTAACTATATGCAGGTAACATGCTTTATTTTGGGTTTTCCATCTTTTATTCCAACTATTTTTTCTATTACATTCGTTGAGTTACATGAAGATCGGGCCTATTAGAACTAGTTTCAGCCTAAAGGCCAATAAAATGAAAAAACCTTTCACGTGGAGATGGTTACACTCTATGTTGGACAGCATCAATATCCAAGTCATAAAGTAAAACAATAGTTCTTTTCCAAAGACCTGCACTGCAATCACAATATAGGCAAAAATGTAAAAAGATTGGACGAGAAGAAATAAAATTTGTGATGGAAAACTTGCCAATTCCCCATTTTTGTGGAAAGACATCTGAGGCGGTGGTGATCAAAGCTTAACCCCAACAATATAATTGAAAACAACAAAATATGAGAAAGAATGAAGCACATCTAGACAATTTCTTATTCAGAAAGATAAATTTATCATTGTAATCAGTATCAACAGATAAAAACAAAACCAAGCAAAACGGAATTTTACATATATTTTTTCCATAAGTGGTTTCATGTACAACTAGAAGTTCCAAAATTGAAATCTAAGAAAAGATCAGCATCTTCCTCTGCACCAGCATCCACGACAATAAACCCCAAAGAGAATATTTTATTCCATGTATGATGTAACAAACCAAAGTTAATGTGATTCTGCAGCTTTCTGCAATGAGAAAGGAAGCAGAGCTGTAAGGGAAAAAAATGAACCAAAGCATATAAACAGGACACATCATAATTAATATGCCAATAAATCCAGGACAATATGGTCAAAGTATTATTCTTAGTCCAAATAATGTTAAATCATTCCAACTATATGACAGTTTTCATTGCTCCTAGCACTATTGACCTGGGATTCCACCATAGTTGCTAACTACCAAGCATGGGCATTGAAAGAACCCAAGACTGGTGAATCAGAAGAAAATACTATGTAGTCTATGGTTGGATCATGCTGAGGATTAAGCAAGTTATAGGACCATCTTATTCTTAACAAATATGAATCCCATGGATATTGGTTGACTACAACTTTGTAAGGTTAACCATTATCTGAAACAGTTTGAAGGTGCACATTGTTAAATAGAAAATAAAAACCAATCACGCTTAGTACTGTGAAAGAATATCAAAAACTTCTATAGTTAGCTTGTTTAAGTAAAAAAAATTCACCTCTTCCTTCGTGTCCTTCTTGCCTCCTGTGAAGAACTTGTAACCGCCATATAAGAGCAAGCCCCAGCCAGTAAGAGAAACAATCACAAACTGCAAGAGATCAAACATTCTGATCAACTGAGACTAATGTCAAGAATGATAAATTCATACATCTAGGGAATTCATACATCTAGGGCATCAGATTAATAATAAATTCCCAGATAGCAAGGAAAATCTTATCAGTAATGCGATGGTTAATTTAAAACAGCTAGGAATGGCATAAATAGCCATGACTAAAGCTGGTATAAGTTATGCAATTGTAACCATAGAATTTGAAAAGAATTAATTATTGTAATCAACAGCTAGAGACTTATGACGTGAAATTCTGGCTAGCCTATAAGTGGAGAGTATACAAAGAAGTGCAACATCTATGAAATACAACAAAATGCTAGAAACAATAACAAACAACTTCAATAGATGTGAAACAAAATATAAAATCATAGGCAACTCGGACCTATTTTGGCAAAATTTGACCTAGCTAAGATGCATTTCTTCTTCTCAACAACTTTCTTGACTAATGAAGAAAATCCACCACCTAAAGAAAATCCTATATTCCCAAATATCAAACAAGGTATATAAAGCAACAAAATTTAACTTCCCTAATGAAGTTAAATCCACTTTGACAAGCTAGCGGGAAAAATAACATTAATACTAGACAGAAATTTTCAGGGAAAAAAAAAAAGATAAAGAATGACTAACGTGTTCTTCTTTCCATCTAGATGGATTCAAGGGGTCCTCCCAGACATTCACTTTTGCCGGTCCATGATGATCTGCATTGGCAGTCAAAACAATAACCATAAATACCCATGAATATTCACCAAAAATCAAAAGAAAAATTAAATCGTTAATTCCTATACCACTTCCATTTCAGTCTAAATACAGTTATAATCTCTATCAAAAACAATTTTTAGATTTAACTATGGGCTCATAAATCATAGAAAATAGAACAACAAAATAATTATAGTATCAAAAAAAAAAAAAAAGAATGTTTCCCAGCACATAAAAATTACATCTTTAGATGCAAATATGTTTGTAAATTTGAGCTAATGGAAAAAAAAAAATATACTACTGACTAACAGCATAGTGAATGAATTAATTGTATAATGTGAAGAAATAAAAAGGTAAAAAAAAAATTAAAATACCGCCACCGCCGGCGAAACCCCTACTCTGGATGAGGCTGGCAGCTCTGCCTGGTGGTGGGCGCTGACCTGGGAGCTGAGAGCCGGGCCAGATTCGCTGCTTGGCGAGCGGCAGCCGTCCACGCATCTGGGTTTGGATACAGAGAGAGAGAGAGAGAGAGGTTTTTGTGTGGAAAATTGGGAATTTGATTTTGAAGGAGATTCGAGTGGGTACGAGAAAGAGAATCATGGTGGTTTTACTTACTTACAGGAATGGGAGTGAGGGGGGATGGAAAAGACTGATATACCCCTACGAGAATATGGACTGCATTTGGGTCCAAGTCTATTGGACTAATATCACATCCTTCCAGTTTCCAATTTGTCCAAAGCAAAAGAACTCTTTCACCTTCAAACACTAAGCAGAAGTTTGGTTTGCATTCAGAAATTAAAAATGAAATTAGAATCATAAAATTTATTGTAGATATGAGTTTATGTTATTTTTTCTCATTTATTTTATTTAAATAAAGAATGAATTTTGTTATGTTAATGGAGTTAATTAATTCAAAATCCAAATCAAAAGTAGAGAATAAAAATGAATATTTTCTAACACTTTCATTATCATAAAAGAATTCTCATAGTGATCAACCGAATTACCACACAAGAATATCTTTAATTGTAATTTTCATTCCCCTCCTACCTATGAACAAAACACAAAACACGAAACACTTCCTAAGAAAGTCAAAATTCAGTGTCTGTGTATTGGAAAATTCTACACTTGATACCATGAAATTGTACTTTATAGGCTAAGAACAAATCTACAAAATTAAACGGTATAACACCCTTCAATACTGTAGAATTATCTGTGATTTATAATGCCAATCCATTCAATGGAAAGGTAATGTTTATAATTTTAAGAAATTCATAGATGCTATCCTTTTATGAATGACTGAAAATTGGCTATTATAAAGTTCCAATTCTAGCAAGTCATTATCCATACCATGGAAAAGTAGATGACATATAGCAGAGCCAGAGAATGGTTTTCCACGGCACTGGCTCCAGTTAAACCACAAAAACTATACACAAAAACTTTTTGATAATATTACAGTCAAGTTATAACATCTACCACTCTTTAACTTCAGAAAATACACTGAATGCATGTTTGCTGCTACAAACACAGGGCCATAGATCTCTTGATTCTAGAGTCGTGAACGGATAAAAATCTTCTTCTTATCAGTCTTTGCAGAAGCTGAACTCTCTGCAGGCTCGGGCTCGTCAGTGAACTCTTTCAAAGGGTCCAATTCCTTTGAATACTCGGCACAAGTGTGATTTTTCAGCTTTAGAATATTTACATCTTCTTGAATTTTCTCCATTTTTGCTTGCATCTCCTCCATTGCTACCATAAGGTCTTGTTTCTTAATCCCACTATAAGGGCGTGAATTAGGTTGATCCTTCAGTCCTTCCCTCACCATCTTATACACTTGTACACCACCTGCAGATTTGAAGCATAAAGAATAAATCTTGTGTTCAAGAGTGACAGCAAGTTAATGAAGATATAAAAACAGCAAGGCCAAGAAAGAGGGCTTTCAGAAGTAAAATTTCAAGAAAAAGGCCTAGAGCCTGTTTGCGGCACTAGACTGAGATTGGTCCTCTGTTTTCAGCTACTATTTCCTTTCCTTCTCCTGTCCTGTTGTCCGAAACCAGGTTTTTTGTAATTAAACTAGAGAAATCAAACCTAACTAAGGAAGCTCCATATTCTATTTAAGCTAGCAAGAAAGAGCAAGGAATCATAAAGAGTGGATCTCCTCCCAGATCATAAGAGTTTAGTACAGGTGAGGGAAAATGTAATCAAATCTGTTCAATCTGTCTCCATTTGGATATTAGCTAAATCTGTTTCCAAAATCCAAACAAGTTTTCTAAGAAGATTAACACATATAAAATTTTTAAAGGACCAAGCATTTTGAAGGATGCAATCATTTTACTCATACTGAAAATCTACCGAGAAAACAAGTTACATCTACAATTTCTCAATATACAGGTACAGTGGATATTGCGTATATACTCTTAAATAGCTCCAATTCAAGTACATACAATTCTTCCTAATTAATTTTCCTTTTGAGAGTTAACATATCCCTGTCAGATTCAAACGACAAGTTCTAGCAAGGAAGCAATCAAATATTCCTCTTCAGATCATTCACTTGTAGTCTCTTCATGACCAAAGTCATAAAACTTGTGCAGATCAATAAACTCTAAAACCTAGTATTTGGATAGGCATCACATTCAATGCTCAAGCAGAAAATTTATGCGGCACAAAAACATTGTAAACAAGTAGTAAAACTCGTCTCCCATTTCTAAAAGATGTAAGCTAAAATATGCCTAGACGAAGCAGTTAATAGACCAAAAGGTCAATACTTCGATTTCACGCTGCAGAAGTATCAAGTAACTAGTAAAACAAATCCTCCATGAAACAAAAGTATCAAATATCGGCATCCAATAGCATTTTGTTCGTAGACCCAACCGAGTTTTCAAATTCAACCCCAAAATCCGATTACTGTGCCAACCTTAGTGCATTGGTGCAATCAACTTACAGAAAACGAAATGCTATATAATAGTAGAACTCTTATAAGATTCGAAACCTCGTTCTCGAGGATGAACAAAGATCCTTAACTACGAGGCTATATTCTGATTTCTGATACTCGCACCAACCAAGATTACCGTCAATAATAGGGCAAGACCCACAAGAATTAAGCAAAAGAAAATATTTAAAATTTCAAATATTAGTAATTATCAGCTCAATTTAAGTATACAGTTCAAATTCAATTGAATATGGGTTCTGCAATTAGAACCATAAACGACAACAATTGAAGCAAAAATGAAAAATAAATGGAAAAGAAAGAATTTTGGGGCCAAAGAGAGGGTGAATAAGACTGACCGGTGACGCCTTTGAGGGACTCATTGACGGCGGAGTCGACGGCGAATTTGCCGAGGTTAGTGAGGACTCGACTTATCTTTTCACGGCGATGAGGGTCGGGGAAGTTCTCATCCAATTTCTGAGCTCCGTGGCGACCATCGGAAGCAGTACCTGCGTCGGTGGCCGGAAGTTTACTGGGAGGTTTTCGGTGCATAAGTCTGGAAACACTCAAGTGGAGCTCGTCCCATATGCCCATCTGTTTTTCGTGGAAATCTGAAGTAATTATTGGAGCCTTTCAGATTTATCTTTATCTCTCCTCAAATTTCGTACATTATATTACTACTTTTTTTTTTTTTTTTTTAACTTATTAAATTTTGTTATCAAACATTTTCCCGAATTCAATTGCACTTTGCCTGAATCCTAAAAATATACATTTTATTGCCTCTCACAGATTTCATAGTATATATAATTACAAAAAAATAACATGGACATTTATTTTTGACAATATTACCTTTAAAATATTTGTAGACAAATTTATTTCTTTTTATTTTACATTTAATGATTCCATATAATTTTTTTTTCGCAAGAATGATAAAATTTTTTATCACATTTTCTTTAATAAAATTATGTATTATTTTTTCTTCATTTCTAAAACTAAATACATCTAATAGAGCGAATTTTTAAAATATTTTTTCTTCAATTTTTTTTTTTTGCAAGATTTAAACATATTAAAAATAAAATAAGTAAGTAGATTTCTTTTATTTATATAAATGATTTTATTTTTATAAAAAATTTTGCATGTGTTTCGATGTCGTAAAAAAAGAAAAAGAAAATGTACTTACTTAGTTAAAAGATAATTTTTCTTACACCTTATTATTAATTGTGAAATGAAAATTGTATTCTTAGAGACAGATCATGATCCACACAATATTTAGTAATGGTATGGTTTCATCTACTTAGGACATGGAAAAATAATAGGTGAAGATAGTTATAAAAATCAGAGGACCAATCTGAGTCTTTTGCCGCAAACAAAATAATGTATGAGTTGATTAAAGAAATTTGACAATATATAAAATTCTCTTATACACATCTGATGTGACAAAAATAAACAAATAATAAGATGGTGTGCAAAGTTATTATAGGATTAACCTAATTTCTAATGCTTTTGGACACATTAACTAGTCATTTATTGGTGATGGAAGGGGGACCCTTTGAAAGCATCTTTTGTAATTATTTATAGGGTTAAATACAGTAAAACCCATACAGGTCTAGATGTGTATAAGAGACTAGAACTTAACGTTTCTTTTTTCTCAAACTATGCCCCTTCCATCACCAATTTGACTATTAAAAAGTCAAAAAATACATTTTTATCCATAGACACTACAAGAATATATAAAATTAACCCCTTAAAATTTATTATATTTGTCATTTTAGTCCCTAATTCAAGTTTTGTATCAATTAACCTACTTTAATCATTAATCAATATAAAAATATTGTGAAAACAATTAAAAATATAATGATTCCACCAATACCATTTGTTCTTTAAAAGGATTTGTATAAAAAATTTATATATAAAAAGCGTGAAAGCAAGTTTCGATTTTTTTTTTGTCTTTTTATTATATTTTATTTTCATGTAAAAATTAATTTTTAAATATATACAAACTTATAACAATCTATTAAAGTTATATCAGGCTATTTTTCTTTTACTTTTCTTTATGTTTATTTAAAATGATTCTCTTCTTACTTTTTTTCCTTTGTTAATATAATTTAACTAATACCTAAATTATACAAAGAAACTTTATCATATAAATAAAAAAACTTAAATTAAAATAATTTAGATGAAATACCTTTAATAATTCATCAAAAATTTTAAAATTAATTATTTCATCGTATTTTTAAATTATAAATATTGAAGAAAGTATAATTTGAGAATTAGAATATTAGTAATGAATTTGTAGCATATTTATATTTTTAACAATATTGATAATATTATTGAATTTTATATTCATTTCAATGTATTAAATGCTACAAAACTTACTTGAGGAGTAAAGTGAAATTTTGCTTAAACCTTAAATGAATTTACCGCAATTGATCTTTAGGGATAACATTTATCCCCTTGAAAAAATTAATACAGAATTACATTTAACTGTTAGTCAAAAGAGTAAAACGAGAAAAAAATAACATCCCCTGGTTTAGTGCAAAACCTAACCCCAAGTGTAACTATAGTATAGATTCAAGGGGATAAAGTGTAATTAACCCTTCTATTAATTTTAACTAGTTTGAACTATATTTTTAAGTGAAAAGCTATTTTGAGGTGTTCTTACTAGATTCTTTCTAGTTTTAACTTGGCTCAATTAAATACATATATATATAAAAAAAAAATAGTGATTTTCAATATAAACTTTAGAAATGCTTCTCCTTAAAAAAGAAAAAAGAAAAAAAAAAAAGGCTTAGGTAGAGTGAGTATGCCATCCCAAACATAAATAGTTTTCACTTCTTATTTTCTAGAATTTTTTTCCCCTTTATTAACTACCTCTTGAAAAACAAAACAAGAACAAAACTCTGAAAAAAATCCATTATTATTATTATTATTATTATTTTGGTAATAAAATACTACTCATTAGTATGCGATGCTCCTACTCTTGATAACAGATGATACAAAATCCAAGATAATTGATACTCTTACAAAGCAACACACAGAGATATTAACAAAGAGCAATATTCAGCAATAATAGCTGGCTGCCATTACATCAAATGGCTTCTCATTTCCCATGAGAATTACAGTGGATTAGCTGTTTGCAAAGCTAGCTTAGACCTATGGAATGTTAAATTTTAGAAAATCTATGACATCAGCTGATATAAGCAAGATTTTTTAAAATTTAATTCTGACTATAACATCTACAGATGGAGTCAAAAACCTAGTCTACCTAAATATTTTCCATATATTAACAAGTATTAAGAGTCTAATCATATATAAACTTCATCTTTCAAACTTTCTCTGAAGTTGTACAACTTCCATAATAGACAAGATACCACTATGAAGGAGAGTGGATTCAAAGGCGCACACAGAGATTTATGTATCGCCAAAACACAGCAGCTTTGGAAGCTCGGATTACATAGTACTAACAAACATTTTATTTACTTATTTAGTACTGGTACAGTAGTACTACATATTCATGAGAGATCGATGGATGGCCCTTTACAGTTTTAGTTGGATTTATTCCCTGTCATGCTTAATCTGATTAAGTATCAAATCATCCGGAAAACGATTCCCCATGAATTCTTTCATCATGAAAATCCGCAAAACATCTTCTGGTGATTGATTCGCATTTGCAATTGCAAAGCCTGCCTTTTGATCATATCCCAATTCCACAACTCTGCTCTGCATTCCCACTCAGTATTTTCATTCTTGCTTGCTGAACTTTCAAACCACCACCAATCATTTCTTTCATTGCCTCCATCTCTTGTTTGCTTCTGTGCTTCTCAGATTTCACATCATTCATTGTTTCAGAAATAATTTCACCTATTATTTTTCCACCTAGTAGATGAACCAAACCATTGTAAATATTGTGTGGATCATGATCTAATAATATTAGTCCATCCTACATGCATTGGATTAACATACTAACAAATATGAGTAAATCTTTCGTAGACTGACAGCGTATAAATTTTTTTACACTATTCAATTTAAATACATGTCCAGTATATAAAAATAATATTTGAAAATTTATGATAACAAAAATTACGTAGTATGCATATAAAATGATAGTATAAAAAAATTTCGATATAAAAAATTAATCCAACAAATGTTAGCTGATACCAAATATTTTCGTGAAATCTCACATAAGAATTTGCCATCAAACCAATATATATCATTCATTAATATATATATATATATAAAGCAAAATAAAAGGGATAAAAGGAGCTAACCAGGGACCAATTTGTAGCCATTGCGGAGGGCATACTTGGCAGCGTGGTGCTATTCTCTTATAGGATTCTTCATGTGTATATCGGACAGGAATTTCCAAGGTGGGCATCAAGTCATTGTCTCTTTGGATACCGTCAACTCTGACGGCGGTATCAATCTTTCCAACTGCAGCAGAACAGTAACCATAGGAGGTTTTGCAGACCTCCTTAAAAGGGGTTGGATCGGGTACGTTTCGCTTCACTGCTTCAGTTGTTGAGTAGATCGACTCCCAAATTCCCATTTCTCTCTCTGTGAAAGTAAATTTGAGAATTACATATGGTAGCGTAAATTGCCAATTTTGTCCTTCAAAGTTAATTTTAATTCCTGTCTCTTTACACATTTCAATTTTAATTTGTCTCAAATTATACGATCAATTTTATTTTTTTATAAGCCAACTTCATCCTTTTACGTATGTCGCCACCGAAGTGTTGTTTAAGAGTCAAACAAAACCAATCATTAGTTTGACATTTTAGAAAATTCAATAATTCTCTTATATTAAAGAAAAGTATTCGACAATTTGGAGAAAATTCTAGGGAAATTGGTTCGTCTCCTAAACAACATGATTTCAAGTTTCAACCACAAACGCGATGCATTCCAAATCTGATTTTGTTGTTCATCGTGGCAGTTTAAGCTTTACCCTTTTGTTACTTTTTGGGGTTTTAGTATGGAGACTTTTTTTCCCTCTGTTTTTAAGATAGGTTAGGAATTAATTCCTTAATTGTTGTTTTCGATTGCAATAAATACACTTCATTGCTATTATCTTATCACTGGGCTTGTCTCTAATTTCTCAACTCCTTTTGCATGAACTAAATGCTAAAAACAAACTGCACAATACTCATAGTAAATTGTAAATTAGAGAGGTTTTTGGTTTGCATTCGTAAATCGTAATCAAAATGATCATAATTTTTATTATCAGTATGGATTTATATTATTTCCGTTTACTTATTTGGTTTGAATAAGGAATGAGTTTCATTATGTTAAAGTTAATAAATTTGAAACTTATGTCACAAGTGATAAATGAAAAGTATAAATTTTTTAATACTTTTATTCTTATAGAATAATTCTTATAGTGATTAATCAAACAATTTCAGCAATGCGAAGTGTGAATTGGCTGCACGCATGATAACTTGAAACCAATCTGGTTTGGAGAACCCTTTTACATGAAAATTTTGAATTAAAATAATTTGCTTGTGATTCGAAATTTGGAGAGGAAACTTTTGTTTGACAATGATTTGGATTAAAAAGTAGTATATTGGAGCTCCAGTGCTGAGAGGGGGCCGTTTTTTTGCTTAATATCAAAGGCTTGACCTGTCTCTTATACACATAATTTGTCATATCAGAATCTTGAGATAATGGTGTAAATATCATGGGATGCTTTGTTTTATATTTTTTTGGAGCTGAAATGACTGATTCAAGTTTTGATTTATTTGGGTCAATTAATTTTGCTTTGATTTATAAGAAAATGAAAATTTGATCTTTATTCTCTAACTAATATGCTTATGGAGCATATTCTTTATGGACATAAATTTATTCCCATTCTGGTTTATTGATGAAAGAAGAAAGACGAAAGGAGTGAAATATTATAACTTTTGAAAATGCCCCAGTAATGTCCGGAAAATTTTGTTATTAGGCAATGTCACCACAAAAAGGATGAAATTGACTGAAAACTTAAAATTGAAAGACTGTATTAGTTAAAATTAAAGTTGACAAACTAAAAAAAAAAAGTTGAAGGACTAAATTAGCAAATTTCCCTCATAAATAATATAGACAGAAATAATCGATAATATTAGACTGTCTCTTACCACCCAAAGGAGAGGGGAATCAAACTTCAAAGGCACCAACACAGAATTATATATCACCAAAATACACTGGCCGTTGAGACTCAGATTACATAGTATTACTAACAAACATAATCATCGGAGATTGATGGATGGCCCTTTACAGTTTTAGTTGGATTTATTCCCATGTTTAATCTGGGGAAGTATCAAATCATCCGCAAAACGATTCCCCATGAAGTCCTTCATCATAAATATTCTCAACACATCTTCTGGCGTTTGATTTGCATTTGCAAAGCCTCCCTTTTGATCATATCCCAACTCCATCACACCTCTGCCCTGCATTTCCACCCGATCAAACAAATTCTTACTTGCTGAACTTTTACCACCACCAATCATTTCCTTCATTGCCTCCACCTCTTGTTTGCTTCTGTGCTTCTCAGATTTCACATCATTCATTGTTTCAGAAATAATTTCACCTATTATTTTTCCACCTAGTAGATGAATCAAACCACTGTAAATATTGTAATGTGGATCATGCTCTCACAATATTAATGGCTTTTACATGCGTTGGATTAAAATAACAAATATGAATGAATCTATATGCACAATTTTTTTACACTATTGGATCTAGATATATGTCAAAAATAACATTTAAAATTTGAACGAAGATTATGTGACATGCATACAGACCAAATAGTGTAAATTTCTGTATAAAAGATTAATTCCCTTTATTTCATATGGGTTGTAAATTGATAATACATGAAGTAATCACCCAATAAAATAGCGATACGTATCATATAATTCTTGTAAGGGTAATTCAGTAATATAACATTAATACTAATGTATACGTACATATATGTATGATCGAACGTACACGATCTGTAGACCTCCTCGGTCTGACCTTGATATCAAGGTCAAAATTCCGACCATAAAATCAAAAACTTCTGTCTATAAATACCAAATATATTTATAAATAATAACATGTAAACAACAAACCAACCAAATCAATCATCAAATAATACATCAATAAACTATAACAAATACAATACAAAACTTGCTAAGTATATTCATACATCTCTCTACTTTATTTATGTTGCACCCCGTGCATCTATCATAAATATTTTCATGACATCTCACATAAGAATTTACCATCAAACCAATGTATATCGTTCATTAAAATGTGCATAGCAAAATAAAAACAAAAGTTTGTCATAAAGGTATAAAGAAGCTGACCGGGGACCAATTTGTAGCCGTCGCGGAGGGCATACCGGGCAGCGTTGTGAGAAAACTTGGATGCGAAAAGGCTGATTTGGGATCGGGTTTCCTCGGTGGGCATCAAGTCATTGAGCCTTTGGATTCCGTCAGCTTTGACGGCGGCATCAATCTTGCCAAGTGCAGCAGAGCAGTAATCGTAAGAGGTTTTGCAGGCTTCCTTAAAGGGGGTTGGATCGGGTGCGTTTCGCCTCACTGCTTCAGTTGTTGAGTTGAACAACTCCCAAATTCCCATTTCTCTCCGTCTCTGAAAGTAAGCAGCTTATATTTACGAATGCAAACCAAAAACCCTGTCTCTTATACACATCTAGATGTTATAAGAGTGGTTTATAAATTATTTCTTCCAAAAAATTTTTTTTTCTTTAATTTGAATATGATATGAAAATTTTTAGATAGATTCAATTTATAGTATAAGGAAAAAAAAATTCTTAGATAGATTCAATTTATAGTAAGTGACATAAGTTTATTGGGTTAGATTCAATTACATCATCATGAAAATTGTTAAAAAACGGGGACTTCTATCTGAAAATTAATTAATAATGAGCGTTGTGACCCATGAATTTTCTTAATTAATTTAGGATTAAATTGTCCTTTTAACAATCTCACACATGATTTAGGAATCAAAGATGTGATATAGGAGACAGGATGACACCTCTTATCACATGTGACTTGAATTTGTTCACGTGTCTAAGCAACACTCTCTCATATACACATCTAGGGTTCGAAAGAGACAAGGAAGTTTTCAACTCTTGGAGTTATGAGACTTTTGTGAGTAAAATCTCACAAAGACCCTAGCTGGCAATAGTATTGTTCTTCATGAGATTTGATCCTAGTAGATTTGTATTTACCATCTAATGTGAATGACAGGTACTCTTATCAAAGATAAAAGAAAAGAACTAATACTCAGAAGATGAGAATTCGAATTATTATAGAATTAAGTAAGGTTTTCGATCACTTATATGGCATAACGCTGTCTCTTATAAAAGGTAGAGTTATGAGACTTTTGTGAGTAAAATCTAAAACTTAACTACGATACCATGTGTAAAGAATATGAATTTATTTCAAAATGGGAAATTCGCCAAAATAGTCCTTCAACTTTTTTACTTTAGCCAAAATAGTCCCTCAACTTTTTTTGTAGCCAGAATGGTCCTCCAACTTTTTTTTTTTAGCCAAGATAGTCCTTTCATGTGAAATTTATAAAAAAAAAAAAAAATTATGGTGACTACACCAAAAAAAAAAAAAAAAGAGAAAGATTAAAGATTAGGTCTGTCTCTTGCAAAAAAAAAAAGTTGAAGGACTATTCTGCTAAAAAAGTTGAAGGACTATTCTGGCTACAAAAAGTTGAGGGACTATTTTTAAAGTAAAAAGTTGAGGACTATTTTGGCGATTTTCCTTTCAAAATCAATTGATTGTGAGATCTCAAAACTAATTAGCTGTGACTATGTGACCCACTTCCAATGGCATATTTCTTCGTTTTTTAAAAGGTGGAGTTATGAGACTTTTTGTGAGTAAAATCTAAAATTTAACTCGATACGAAAAACATAAATTTCTATTTCAAAATCAATTGATTGTGAGATCTCAAAACAATTAGTTGTGACTGATGTGACCCATAAATCTTATCTAATTAATTTAAAAATTCTTAAATAACATTTTGTCTTTAAACAAAAATAATTATTTTAATAAAATAAAATGATACGATTAAATCTGAACTAAAAAATTCATACAACGGATCATGAATGGAAAAATTTTCACGAGAAGAGTAACGTTGTGTGCGATTTGGGGTACACCGCCAAGCCGACGTAGGAATATCATCATTTTGCATTTTGTAAACTTTAGGTAAACATGAAATAAATAGATCTTCAGAAATTATAACTGTTATTTTCCTGGTCTGAAAAAAAAATAGTCAAAATGAATCTTAGATTTTATACTTCGTGTGTTTCAAAGAAATGTATCCCATGACGAGAGCTCGGAATTGCTATTAAAATAGCAAAATGTTCAACAAAACAGCTACTACATTTATTCATTGACATCAGATAGATCCCATAAGGAACCAGTAATTTACATCAGGAAATTAACAACTCAGAACTTGGGACTTGAGAGACTAATTTCAGGTACATTAATTCTAGAGATTCTACAAATATATAAATTAACAAGGCTGATCTTCTTAAGGTAAAAGGAAATAGAGCTAGTTTCATGACCGCAAACTTCAGAAGGCTGCACAAAGTGACAGAAAGTATCTTACAAGCATCAGATAGTCGATCCTTTCATGAAACCACAAGCATTCTTCTTGGCAAGCCAGTGGTGAGGCTCTTTAATTACATGTATGTTGCAAACCTTTCAGCTTTCCCTCTTCACAATACGAACCTCACAAAAAACTTTACAACCCTGTGCAGAGTGAGAACCACATAAAATATCTTACAAGCATCAGATACACCTTGTGCGATACTACAAGCATTCATCTTGGCAAGGCCATTTACAGATATGTTGTCTCTTATACACATCTTCATGTGTCTAAGCCATATGAATCTCACACCTATGTTCTGCCATGTATATAATTCAACTTATAAAATGTCAACCATACTGATATAACTAAAGGCTGAATGAATTCAAAGAAAACAGAGCTATAATTATATTTAAAGAAAAAATAAAAAACAGGATACTGGAAAGAATAATAGAAGCAGAATATCTGGGCATTCTTGGCTCAATACTGTGGTAAAGGCCTAAGCTCCTAACAGAAGCTACTTCGGGCAAATTAGGCCTACAAAATATCCTGTAAAACCACCAGCATTGTATACCATTTTTAGCATATAACTTCCTTGTCTCTTTCGAGAATCAGCCATATGTTAGATTGCTGCTACAGAATATTCAAGCCCTCGGCCAAACTGGCCTTCCAGCCATATGTTAGATTACTGCCACAGAATATTCAAGCCCTCGGCCTAACTGGCCTTCAGTTCATTCAAGAATGCACAGGACATGTCACATGTTCGTACTTCATACATTATCTGTGAACTTAACATCTTTAATAGAGTCATGCATCAAGTTAAGAAACAATACCGCCTCCAACCAACGATCACGCGTGCCATTTCAGACCAAATAGTCTTCTTGAAGCAGTTATCACCAGTCTTGTAGCAACTCACTAACAGGATTAACTTCTTTTTGTCAATAGATCAAAGAATAAAAAGCATCCAACTGTGATTGGTTAAGCTTTTTAAGACGTGAAGGTAGCAATTATCATTGAATTTAAACTTAAAACCTGACTGCCAGCAGTGTATTCAAGAAACTGGAAAATGTTAACTGACCATTGCTTTGACCTCTGGAATTACTGATTTGTTTTCAGAAAGAAATCCCAGCAAACAGCAACTCCAACTCCTCATCCTGTGATGTGGTTCTCTGCATATAAGAGCAGACAGAATCATCTTATCTCATATGTTCCACGCCAAAAAAAGCAAGCTGTGTATACATAGTGATCAGAACCCTTCAGCAAGGAACGAGTACCATTCAACCTCTACATGTATCCCTATATGTGGGATGAGTACGCAATATGTCACTTTGTTAAAAATCTATAATATATATGTACATTTGGTAAACTATATGCAGTATTAGTACACACGAATTGATACATAGATTCATATGATTACTTAGGTAGTAATATTATGTTTTCATTGAAGATAATAAGTAGCTACAGAATTTTACATAAAAAAAAAAGAGCAGGAAACAAGAAGAAAATTGCAAAGAAACAATTGGTTGGAAAGTTTTAGGGTACAAATCAAAAACATATTTTAGTAAAACATCCTATTAATTGCACTGTTTTTCTCTGCTTTTTTGTTTTAAGTACTGGTCTTCCCTCCAAAATAGTAGTACTAAGCTATAACCATAAACTTGAATAACGCAGAAGTAAATGACATGCAAATATGAAAAACTCAAAAGGGTTTTGCCCATTTGTAACCATATTCAAAATATCCATGCAAAATACGAGAGTCAGAGAACCTGAAAGGAAAGGAGGCTGAGGATTTTGTTCAAGACCCGCAAACGATGATTGGCATAAGAGCTGTTTGAAGGAAGTCTATTGAACCTAGAAAACTCTTCACGAACTGCTTCCTTCTTTACTCCATTACACTCCATTTCCATATGATTCCATACTTGATTATCAAGAACTGCTGATCATCAGTGTTGCTGCTCCTGGACAGATGATTCTCTTTGGGCTGATTAAGGGCATTTCTGCCCTTCAATCTTGCAAATGGATCCAGTTTTGTTCAATACACAGACAAGAATGTGAATTTTGCAATTTCTGTCAGAGTAAAGACTGGTATATTCCAGATTCATCGTGGCAAGGCAGGTGATGGCCGCCAAAGAAACGACGTCGGTTAAGCATTTGCAAAACATATGGAGAAAGAGTAAAAAAACATTATTAGTCCCCAAAGTTTGGTCCTATTACACTTTTATCCCCCAAAGTTTCACAAAAAACGAATCATGTCTCTCATCTTTCAAAATTCAACTCAAGTAGGACAATTGATATAAAAATAGTATATTTTTTATTTTTATGGCTCTACTTCAACAAAAAATTAACCTCTATCTTTTATTTTCTCTTACCTAAACTAACAAAAACAGCTTTTTCACATAATTTTAAACAAAAAGTATGTTATTTTTCTATTATTTGTTACTAACTTAGTAGAGATTTGAAAAATAAGGGACGTGATTTATTTTTTATAAAAATTTGGAAACCAAAAATGTCAATGGGCCAAACTTTGGGGACTAAAAATATTTTTTACCCTATGGAGAAATTGCCCATTTAGTCCCTATTGTATTAAACAAACAAAAAGAAGTACTACAAACAAAAAGTAGTATATATCATTTCGTTAAAAATAGTGCCCGCTTTAATGGAAAATGTACGACAACATTAGAAAAAAAAAAAAAAAAGTATCACTTAATTTGAAAAATGTATCATTTCATTAGGATGAGAAAATCACTTTCTAAAAAACTAAGGTTTTAGTTTGGTAGAAAAAAAAAACTAATTACTTTTAGAATAATGTATTACTCATTAAAAAAATGAATGTTTTAATAACAAAGTGTAATCACACCTCATGTGGGTATATTAAAAACTGCACAAAATATTAAAAAGATAAATATGTCATTTAGCACTCCAAATTAATCGAATTCAAGTGATTGCATCATTAAATGTTAAAAATTAAAAATTTATGCTAGCAAATGCATAAATTAATCATTTGAGATCTAAAGTGCTAAACTATAATAGTTGAGGGATACAAAACGCGATCAATCCTTTATACTAATAACAAAATGTACCACTTTATAAGATAAAAGCATAAAACTTACCAAAAAAAAATGTGCCGCTCCGCTAAAACCAATATAACCAAATATGTAATGTACAACTTAATGCAAGTACATTAGAAAGAAATGAACCATTAGAAGATCTACCACTTTAGTATAAAAATGTTTTTGAAAAAAAAAAATTGTACCACTTTATTTGGGAAAAAGAGTCATACCATTTAATATCACAATGTATACATTTATCAGAAAAATGAACAATATTATTAGAGAGATAATTATTTTTTGGGTAAATTGACATTTTTTCAAAAGGTAAAATGTAAAAAATCTCTCTGTGATTAGCAAATATGTATTTTATGTCCTTATACACATACGAAATTTGCATTTGACTCCTTTGAGGTTCAATTCTTTTTTTTTTTGCAAAATAGTAAGAAAATCATCAAAACTAATTGATTTTGACACGTTTAGGGATGTTTCTTTATATATATATATATATATACTCTGGTCCTGAATCTCAAAAATATCTTGGATATTCTTACTGGGATTACCAAGGTGCTTGATTTAATACCTTCACCTACCAAAATATTGAGAATAAACATTTGTCAAAAACAATAATCAAGCCTTTCCACCTCTACTGGTAAGACAAGGCTCAATCAAATGGTGGGATGCTTATGATGCCGGTGCTGCTCATAAGACTCAAATTCAACTATGGTTTGCTAAGAATTCACACTTCTTGCTACCATCAGATAGAGAAACTGCCTCAAGAGGAGAATCGGGGACCCCTAAGAACCTAGGGGAAGAAGGGTAAGGGACAAGGGAGCCAAAATAAACGCAAAATTAAACAAATAATTCAGGTGGCTTAGCCAACCATCAAACAAGACATTAAATAACAAGAAAGTAAACAAACAAAATCAAAATAGATAACTCTTCTAGACCAGATTTGGGATAAGAGGAAGGGAGAAAAGAAGTTCTTAGGATGTTTAAATTTTCTCTGATGCACATTAAGACTGAAATCTTAGTATTTATAGGAAAAAAAATTACTGTTGCTACAGTGTCAAATGGTGACCTGTGAACAGTAACTTTCCCGTGAACAGTAACTTTTCCCTTGAAAAATACTGTTGCTACAGTGTCAAATAGTGACCTGTGAACAGTAACTTTCCTCGTGATTTTTGCCGCTACAGTGTACAGTGTACAATGTACAGTGAACGGTATTGGTATTTTTAAACAGTAAAATATATTTGAATAGTAGATACATTTGAACAAGAATCCTATCTATTACAATTGGGATTCTTCAATTTTGCTAAGGTCGATGCCGAAACAATCGTCCTCATTTGATTGGNTTGCAAATGCTTAACCGAAGTGTGAATTCTTAGCAAACCATAGTTGAATTTGAGTCTTATGAGCAGCACCGGTATCATAAGCATCCCACCATTTGATTGAGCCTTGTCTTACCAGTAGAGGTGAAAATGCTTGATTATTATTTTTGACAAATTTGAACCTTCATTAGAAAATCCAAGACAATGCAAATTTTGAAAAAAATTGGAGGGTGATTGGCATTGTCGAATTGGGCTGAGAAAACTTACATGATTTAAAAAACTCAAAACCTTCTAAAATTGGCGGAGGTAAAATGGATTCATTAGAGCCAATTAAAGACCAAAATCTATTAAACCAGATTGGAAAAGAAAAGATTTTATTCTTTTTGAAAAAGAATAAACAAGAATGTTTATTCTCAATATTTTGGTAGGTGAAGGTATTAAACCAAGCACCTTGGTAATCCTAGTAAGAATATCCAGGATATTTTCAGATCCATGTTTTCCTGACATATTGGGAAATAGTTAAGGAAACAAAGTTTTTTGAAGTTTGTTTTTCCTCAACTCTAAGGTACCGTACTTATTTTATGCAGAAGAAAAGCTCAGGTATTGTGCTCAAAGATGATGAACAGTTCAAAATGTTATAGGGCAATACCTGAGCTTGTCCTGGAATGGACAAGGCCTATTGGAATTGCATGCCCAGAAAGAAAAAGAATGATCCAAGTCATGGATTATCTTCTAGATGTGTATAAGAGATTTTGACATTGGTTATGGTGGCATTTTAAGCACTCAACAAGCATCATAAGCCTTCTGCATAAAAAAGTACGGTACCTTACGTACCCATTCTTTTTCTTTCTGGGCATTTATGCCTTGGAGGAATTCTCTGGTAAGGTAATCCGGCAAAGAATTAGAACTACCTTTGATGAATTCAATATCAAAATCAAAAATTGATAAAATTGCTTGCCATCTGGCAAAAATTTATTTTGAAGCAAGATTAAATTACATCTTTTTGTAAAACATCTTTCTAGGCAGCTTTGCAATCAAAACAGAAGCAAAAATTTTTGATTGAGAAGATCATATTGAAATTTTGAAATGCATAAAATAATTGCTAAAATCTCTTTTTTAATAGTGGAATAATTCTTTTGAGCATTATTCCAATGTTTTGAAGTAAAACAAACAATTTGCTCAGAAGTATAACTTCTTTATTTTAAAATGCCACCATAACTGATGTCAGAGAACATTGTTATAACTTGTTTGAAAGTCTTGGATCACATAAAACTAAACAAGGACAAACTCTTAACTTGCAATTTTATGTAATTGACTGTGTCTGTGTGTTTTTGTGTCCATGCAGGAGGATTCTTTCGAAGTCTATCATGCAAGGGTTTTGACAAAATACTAAGATTATGAATGTGTTCAGGTCTGTCTCTTATAAACATCCTAAGAACCTTTGAAGCTGGGTTTTATCCAGAATCTGGTCTGAAAATTTATCAGCAAATTCAATCGATCTGTTGATAGGGATAAGTTTGCCTTGACAAATATTATATCCTCAACAAGAACCTGATCGAAGTTTGATATAAACTAATTTTTGAAGCAGAAATGACTAAACCATTTCTTTTGTCACATCTTAGAAAACATTACATGGTTTTTAAATGTTGTTCTAAATGTCAGAATAAACAAGAACATCATCAATGATGTGTATAATACAGAGATATGGATTGAAAATATCATTCATAACCTTTTGAAATTCAGAAGGTATCGTTTTTTAGGTCAAAAGGTATTACATTCCACTCATATTGACCAAAAGGGTGAATGCAGTTTTGTACCTGTCAGAAGGATGGATTTGGATTTGCCATAATCCAGATTTTAGGTCAAATTTTGAAAAAATTGAAGAAGTATGCAATCTATGAAGCAAGTCCTTCTTGTTTGGAATAGGAAACCTAATCCATTGTAAAACTTTGTTGAGGGGTTTGTAATTGATGACTAAGCGAGGAACACCTCGTTCAATCTCAGAATTTTGTTAACATAAAATGCAGCACAGCTCCAAGGGGACTTGGAGGGACTGATAATCTCTCTGACTTGATTTCTTTCTAAGGAGTTGATAATGATACCTTGAAAAGTAGTAGTATAAGGTATCAGATAAGCAATTAATGGAATACCAAGAATCACAGGAGTAGTGATATTCTTGGCAAGTAAAAATGTATTGTAGGGAAAGCGACAGTCAGAATATCTGACTTCTACATCAGATAGTCTCTTGAATTTGACTTCCAAAGATTCACCGTTAGCACTACTAATGCGTTCTTTGATTTTTTGAAAATACTTTGCAAGAATTAAACCTTCATATATGCAATTTAAATATGCACCGATCAACTAATGCATAGCATCAATGAAAAGTTCATTGTTGATAACCAAAGTAATTTGAATAAGAAATTTGAGAACAAGAACTCTATTTAAAATATTTAAAAGCTGTTCTTTTGATTTTTTAATAATCGATCGTGGAAACACTTGTTCGATAAAACTTGGTTTTCGTAGGAACTTGAGAGGTTGAAGGAGTCTCAACACAATTTTCAAAACTTGTTTTGAACATTGAGAAAGTTGAAGAGAATGAATGACCATTTGGTCAATCTCTTGAGCTTTGATCTCTCTAACTTCTTGTTTTAAAATGGCAATTTCAAAAATCTTGAATTAAAACCTTTTAAAACTTTGATTTGGAAATCTTTTAAATTATCCGTAAGATTGTAAGTGTTTAAAACCTAGAAGATTGAACTTTTTTACAAACTTATAAAACCTAGCAATATGTCCAGGTTTCTTACATTTGTAACAAACAGCAAAATTGGAATTTGGTAAAACAGGAATAGGGTTTTTGGTAGGAAGATTAGATTTCCTTAAATTTGTGTCAGGGTTTCCTATAAGGTCTACTATAGGAAGGTTTGGAAGATTTGTGACTTTTAAAATCTGTCTCTTATACACATCTAGATGTGTATAAGAGACAGGGGCAATGTCATTAGAGATCCTTATGGACAAACCATTTCGGATGCTGTGTCTACACTCATCTTCGCAATAGCCAAAACCTTCATAGGTAACCCAGGGATTTTTATTTAAGGTTGTTAAGGATTTCAGACTTTTTCTAAAAATCCTGGGTTACCTATGAAGGTTTTGGCTATTGTGAAGATGAGTGTAGACACAGCATCCGAAATGGTTTGTCCATAAGGATCTCTAATGACATTGCCCTCAGGGTGGAGTTTGGATGTGATATTGTACTCAGACACACCATCTATGTTCCATTCATAGATGTTGTTAGCATTGTAAGAGTTTTGAATCACATTGGGTTGTTCTTCTAAAAGAACATCAGGATGGGTAGCTCTAGGATAGTAAAGCTTATTGAATTTCTTCCAAGAACTAGAAGATGGTTGAATTCTAATGCTATAAGAGATGGCATTAGAGAGGAAGGGAGAAGAACTCGAATCAGAAGCGGGTTTAACTCTATCTAGGACAGAGATAGATGCTTTCTGTTTGTCATCCTTAGATTTGGGAGTAGGAGATTCAGGAACGTAGGCTAACTTAATAGCTTGTTCAATCGTCTATCTATCCTAGATTGTAATTCACTATCAATCTTATGACTAGAAATCTGAATCCTAAGTTTACTGGAAATTTCATAAGAACTTCATTATGAGGTGCATAAAACTTATTTTGAAATAATTTTTTGTTAATTTAAATATTTGATTCAATAGTTAAAACATTAATCTCTGCGTCAAGTCCAGAAGGATTAAGACTAGAGTAAGTTGAAGAATTGACCAAGAGATCATCTTCCTGTTGGACAGTCTAACTGGCTTGAGAAAAATTAGATTCAGGTCTCATTCCATAGATTTGAGTATTACGAAGAAGCAGTGCCTAGCACTTTGTAAGAGACAGTTACACAATAGCCCTTGAATTATCTAGAACATATGAATAGTAATAAATATAGCACCTATTTGATGAAATTTTAGAAAATTGCCCTGAATGAGTGGACCGGTTCAATAACCGGCAACTCTATGAAGTGACCCGGTTGGTGTACCCTGAGTACAATATCACATCCAATTACTTTGGTTATGAACCTTGATCCCAAAAAATTAGTTTAGGAACAGATAGGTGAGATCTGCTCGAATCAGTTTGAAAAATAATAGTTTTACAAATTCTTTTGAGTGCTTAGAATTAAACCATCTTCTAGTTCTTGGAAGAAATTCAATAAGCTGGACAAGTCCAAAACCTAAATCCTTATATTTTTGGACAAAACTTTCAATTGATCTTTTTGAAAGTAATTTGATCTCGTCATATTCCAGACTGAGATGGATGGTTTGTTCAACAGTTTTGACAGAATAGTCAGTTGAAAAACTCCATTTGTTGCTTTTATAAATATTTTTGAAAGGATGTTTGAGAATTTTCCAATTATATCTTCCAAAGATTGAGAAAGATCAGAGAAATTGATTTCTTCTTTAAGAGAAGAAGGATTTGAAGAAGAGGAGGAGGAGGCTTGGGAAGATCTAGAATTAGATCTGAAGAAAGCACTCATAATTAAAACAAAATAAAATACAAGAATAAAACTCCTCTATTAAAATGCAGAAACCAAAATAGAAAATGCAAGAATGGCTGTACCCCCTTGTTCCCTTTGGCACAGAAACTTTCGGGTTTCATAGGATGGAAATTATAAACCTTTCATGTTAATGTTTGTTTTAGATCTATTTGATTATGTTTAAGCTGATACCAATTATTTATTATAAATGTGAAAGAACAACCCAGATCAATAGATCTTTATGCAAATCTTAACATTCAGTCTAGATCTTTGCAAAAACAAGTCCTTACACTCTATGGGTAGAGGATCTATCTAGCCACAACGCGTCGGCAAATCGACAAGAATCATATCCCATAGGACCAACAAGACCTTACTTGAATGTTAAAATTATGGACTAAAAATCTAACAGATCTATTAAGTTTTTAAACATTTAACATAAATAATCAACTGGTTAGGTACGTGGGCTTCTGCGAGTAAACTCAAGCGTTATTGCTATACCGAGGTATAGGCGGACGCCCTATATACCATCACCAGATATCAGATCTAACATAAACTAATATTTTGCCGAACCTTAACATCAGAGGTTCATAGTAGTCGCGTCCGCCTATACCTCGGTATAGCAATGACGCTTGAGTTTACTCGCAAAAGCCCACGTACCTAACCAGTTGATTATTTATGTTAAATGTTTAAGAACTTCATATATATATATATATATATATAAAACATTTTTTTACTCCAAAAAAATTAATATTCCCTTCCTTCTTCTATATAACTTCGCTGTCTCCTCTAACCACCATTGTCACCACCAGCAGTCCCGTCCTATCCACCATCATAACAGCTCTAAAACCCAGCCACCATTATAGCCATTACTACAACAACTGATCCCCAGCCACCACAAACCATCATCATTGTAGCTATGAATAAAACCCAGCCACCATCATAGCCATTACAATAATATTCTCACCCTAACAGCCACCACAACCACCATCAATAGTAGCCCTATCTCTATACCTCATCTGCTATCCAGACCCATCCGATATTCCTTCCCAATAGCCCTCATCACGTATGCTACAATCTCTCTTCCCTTTCCCCTTCAATCTCTTTCCTCCCATTCCTTTCGATCTCCCTATTTCATTGCTCTCACCTTGATTTCTTTCCCCTTTCCTTTCTTCCCCACTTCTCCCTTCCTCTTTCCTTCATTCTCTCTCCCTTCATGGAACAGCTCTGATCACGGACGATTCAAGTGGTGGCGACGGGATTCTAATTAAGGACGGTTACAATGGCTGTAGAGGGGTTCTAAAGTGATAGTTAGGGTGTTCAAAATAACCCGCTGATCCAAAAAATTGATGGAATCGATCCATTCTGAACCGTAAAAGAAGGGTATGAAGAACCAGTCAAACAATCAGTTCGGATAGTGAACCGGGGAAGAAAGGAAGGGGGAACGAAATCCATCTATGACTTTAATGAAAGAGCTACTGGTCCATTGCAAGCTGTCTCTTATACACATCTAGATGTGTATTCCAGAGACAGCAAGCATATATTCATATGTTCATAGAATTATTGTATTTATTTTGCTAGTTGTAAATTTGCTTAAAGAGATATTTGATAATTCAATTTTTGTGATAATTTGCTTAAAGGGATATTTGATAATTTATTTTGATAGTAAGTTTTTTTTTTTCCCTTTTATGTTCATATGCATGATTGAGTATATATATATATATATATTTTGTCTAAAGGGATATTTGATAATTTAAGAGAAAAATAATATTTGTCTAAATTATAATTTCAGTTTGGAAAAAGGAATTTTATAAAATTGATAATTTTGTTGTAGTTAGTTGTATTTACTTGTAATAAATTGCCTATAATTGAAAAAAAAATTATTTTATTTTATAAATACATAAAGTTGACTTGATATGAACATTTAATTTTTGAGATTTTTGGGGGAGTTTTTTTTTTTTTGTCACAGGTTCGGTATCCATGTCCCGAACCGATTCAAACTGGATGGCCTACAAAATGTGTGGACCGAATACGGTTCAAAAAATTAGTGAACCGGTAAGACCAGTTCGGGTCACTCCACATGCTCATGGACCGGGTACCCAGTCCATGAGCACCCCTAGTGATAGTTATATTGATGGCGATATGATTTATGTGAGTAAAGAAGGGGAAAAGGAAAAGGACGATTGGAAAAGAAGAAAGATGTTTCCAAGGAAAAAGAGAATAGAAGGGAGGAGTTCATCATGAAGGGCTGAAGATGAGCTAGACAGTGTCAGGTTTTGGGGAGGAAGGTTTAGGGTTTTTTTTTTTTTTTTTAATTTTAATTTGACCTCGTTTTATTTCTATTTAACTCCAAAACTCCGTACTCATAATTCTTTTTTATTTTAAATTTGATCCCAAAACTCTACGAAACACTTGAACTGGTTAAGAATATTTATGACATTTCACAAGTTGGTGATAATTTTGACGATTTCCAAATATTTTGTAAAAAAAAAAAATTTATGAAACTAAGGAAGTCAATGCACAATTGACAACTACATAGATAAAATGCTCAACTTATGAACCACTTTATGGTACGAGGCCCATGAATTTTCACCTCTTTATGGTAAAAGCCAAAAGTTTCAGATTCTTCAAATTCTAGTGTCAGCCACATGGCTGCGTTCAATTGGATCACCACAGCACCATCCCAAACTCCTCACACTGAATTCCGCGTGGACCCTACTTCCTTCTACTTTCTCACCAAAGCCTAGTCATCCATACACGTGCGAGATTACAAAAGCTCCACTCACTCGTACCAACCCACAAATCTTAAAAAAGAAGAAAATAAGTCAAGTGTGTATAGGAGACTTACCAGTTATTTATTTATTTGGTAGCAAAGCTTCTCCGATCAATCACGATTTCGATTCAACGGTGGTCATCTGATCTGACGGCTGATAGATAACGAGGGATCTAGAGACGGAAAGGATCGCCGTCGACGTCATCGTTTCTTCGATTTCTCCTCTCTCGTTTCCGTCTGCAGAAATTTGATTTCTGCTAGAAAATTTTATTTATTTTTTCAATTACGAATCAATTAGTCGCCATGAATGAGAAGGCTAACGTCTCGAAGGAGCTCAATGCAAAGCATCGCAAGGTATTAACTTTATTTCACAATCAGTTCAAAATTTATTGAAATTTATGATTTGACCCTAGCTATTTGTTATGTTTTTTTGAAATTTATATGATGACTGCGAAAAATATTTGTTTATTAGCTGTTATGAAAGTGGTCCAGCTATTGACTATTGATCAATGAATATTCTTTTACAGGATTTTTCTTTATGAATTATTTTTTTGGTGCTTATGGATTAAATATAAATTAGAGGATAATTTAAATAAAATCAAAGTTTTTATATTAAATGTTCCTATAATTAAATAGGTGAAGTGAAAAGCTTTAGGTTTAAATGCTTAGAGGAATTTTGAATGGGGATTTGAAATTTGTATGTGGGGGATTAAAAATTCATTTTACTGTTAGGTCAAGGATTTAGTTTTGTGCTATGACCAAGGATTGAGCTGAAAATATGGTTTGGAAACTGTTGCATTTGTTAAGATTTGAGACATATTTTAGGTGGATGGAATGTGCATACAGTCGGGATATGATTGGGTGTTGGCTTATATGAACTTAACTGATCCTTGGGTAAATTGATTTCTGGTGTAGTTAGGAATTTATTTCTGGTTTAGTTAACTAGTTGTGAAGCCATATTTATATTTTGAGCATTTTGGTTATTTCATTCAAAAATTCGAAGTATGTGTTTCTACATATCTTCATTTGGAATCTTGTTAGATGTCTAGTTGAGTTATCTACTGAGAAACGTGTCACTGGACACGTGTGTATGTCTACATTTTAGTGGGTGGATACGATTTCGGGTGTTATTGTTCTTTTTTTACTTGTACACCTTTATATAACCTCCTCCTCCCTGCCAATGCAAATGCTTTTTTGGCGATTTTTTTGTGGAATCTGTATTTTGTACGTGAAAATCAGGATCTGCTGTTTTTGTCTGCAGATTCTGGAAGGACTTCTTAAATTGCCAGAGAACAGGGAATGTGCGGATTGCAAAACCAAGTATGTTCTTGAAGAGATATTTCATTTTTTGAAATCAGGATGGAGAGAAAAATGAATTTGGGAGGCTGATTAACCAATTAATACATCTGTCTGGATCATACAATTGAAAGGAACAAATTCTTGATGTTATTAATTCAGGTTGGTCAGTAATCTTGACTTCGTTTGGTTTTCTTTTTGAATGCAGGGGTCCTCGATGGGCTAGCGTGAATTTAGGCATCTTTACATGTATGCAATGTTCTGGAATCCACAGAAGTCTTGGGGTCCACATATCAAAGGTGAAATAGTGTTCCTTAATTATGTGATTTGGTGGTGAATTGAATGTGTGGAAAGAGTCGCTGGTCACAAGACTGGGATGGTTCAAAGTAGCTTCTGTAAATCATCCCACAGGAACCCAGTTAGAACCTTATGTTAGGCATATAACTGTTAAATATTATTGTGCCTGACACAGATTTATACTTCAACTGCATCACTGGTGATGAATTTCTTGATAGATCAGAGTGATTAGTGGAACATGTTGATACCCCCCGCATCTATTGTTCAGTTTTTATCTGATGTAAGAATGCAAATTCCCAGAGTTCCTTAGGCTCTCAATGGCCGATTTCTTTTTCCTCATTTGTCTTTTTTCTGGTTCTGACTAATTGTCGGTTACTTTAGCCAGTAATTTCATCTTCATCCTCTTTGGTATGGCATTCTATGTGTCGTACTATTGTTTTCTTTGAAAACTGTAAGTAACTATCTGGGCATTTTGAATAAGTTCTGCATTATTGTCTACACTTTACATGTGTCCATTGTTGCTTTCTTTTCATACTAGCCAGTATATCTTTTCCTAAATTGCTGATGGAATTAGAGCCAAAGCAATCACATTGCTGTTGACCTTGGTCTTGACCATGAACTTCACATTTTGATTGTGGGTTGCACTTGAATAAACGGTAATGCAACTTATCAAAAAGAAAAAATCTTACAAACCTTAGACAAAGTTTGCCCTTGGAACTGATTGGATCTGTCTCTTGAATATGAACTGGCTGATTATTCTGATCATAGGCTTGTATAAGTATCTTCGATTCAGCAATCAATAACTCAACTGTTGACCTGGCTCTGATGGTTGTGACCTTTTTTTGTACTTATTAAGATCATAGCAATACATTTCGTGTGTATTTAGCTTCAGAATGCACCACTCCCATCTTTCTGTTAATCAGATAAGTGGAAAAACATCATCTTTATGGTATCTTGTGGTTGATATTTTCTGCAGGTGAGATCTGCTACCCTTGACACATGGCTTCCTGAACAGGTGGCATTTATTCAGTGTAAGATTATCTGTCTTACTTTTACAAGCTGAAGATTTCTTTAGAGACAGTTCCATGAGCTATCTTAAAATCTTTTATGTATGATTTTTTTTTTTTTTTTTAATTTAGCAATGGGAAATGAGAAGTCGAATAGTTATTGGGAAGCAGAGCTACCACCAAACTATGATAGAGTTGGCATTGAGAATTTCATTCGTGCTAAGTATGTTTTGTTCAACCCCTGGCAAAACTTCAGACTATGAAAAGGTTTTTTTTTCTCACTGATTTTGAGACTTTTTTCGGCTATACTTTGATCAAGGTACGAGGAGAAGAGATGGGTTCCAAAGGACGGGAATCCAAAGTCACCTGCTAGGGGACGAGAGGAGAAGCCTTCAGCTCAGTGGCAAAGACCTAGTGATAGAAATGTTCATGCATACACCGGCAATTTGGGGAATTCATCTGATGAGAGGAAGCAATTTCAGGCAACTAGTGCAAAGGAAAATGCTGCTGCTGTGGGAACTAGAATTCCATCACCTCCTAAAGGACAAGAACATGTATGTTGAGTTGCATTTACCTTGTTGATCTTTTATGTTCATTATAAAAATGTTGTTCATTCTTGCTTTTGATATGGAACACTGGAATTTCATCTCACCAGTATCTGATTGAGAAAGTCGTTATCGTTAATCATCATGTCATTAATTCTTTTGGTGGGGGATTCTTTTATAAGTAATGAGGGTAAAGGGTTGTAATTTTGCTTGTAGTTTCATAAACCTTGGAACTAGTTTTTTAGGAATCCACCTAGATGCAAGAGATAGTCTATGCTATGCAAGTATGCAACTTATACTTATCAAAATGACACTGAGTAGCTATGTTACATGGACTCTCCTCTCATCCCTAGAGTACCCGTGTCTTGCTAAGTTGACATGGGTGTGGGTGTGGGATCTGTGTCTGTATGATCAAATTTTAATTGGATTCTTTGACTTTTTTATTGAGCCAAAAATCATATTGGCTTCAACATGATTGTGACTTCATCACATGAACTGACCGATAAGATAGGGAGGAAGATTAAATATGAGGGAGAAACATATGAGAATCGTATATCAAATTACTAAATCTTATCATAGTTATATCCTTCTAGTATCTTCTTTTTCTCGACGCACCACTATTCTTTAATTATGTTTAGTATACTACACATAAACATATTTATTGTTTGAAAAATGAGTTATAAATTATGTTAAATTGCTTTAGGTCATCAAATTGCATTACTACTACACTAACTACACTAACATGTACAAGCATGCAAGACGCACCCCCGCACCCGTATTCGACTCTTTTAGAGTGTTCCTATATCCTCAATTTATGAAATTAACGAATTTGACACTTAGATGTGTACCTGTACCCGACATCTGTATCCGAGTGCGGGTAACTTAGCTGAGTAATGGGTATTGCTGTACTAGTGTTAAAGTAATACAATTTAGCATTCAAGCTCCTAAACATCAATCAATTTTCCTTGCATTTCTCGGTGATTGTCCGAGCCTTGGTTTTCTATGTTTATGTTTGTCTTATTCTTGTAATTATGTACAGGTTGTTCCATCTCCAATCCCTCAACAAGACATTCAGAAAACAGAACCTGCTGCCTCTGAATCTGCCAAGCAGGTTGCACAAGCTACCTCCCCAACTAATGCTGATGATTATGCTACTGATCTTTTTAACATGCTTTCGATGGACAGTCCTACTGAAAATGATTCAGGAGCAACATCCACAGATGATACATGGGCAGGTTTCCAGTGTAAGTGTGGATCATCATTTTTCTTTTCAGTTATTTAGTAATATATTCCTTCTTTTTTTCTTTTTTTTTTTATCTCTGGTTCTGCAGTTTTTCTTCCCTTTTTTGTTCTCTCTTAATCAAGGGAAAGAGCACTGGGCTGGTGGGACGGTGGGCTGGGATTCTTGATTTTAGAACTTCCATAATTTTGTACTAGATGAATTGAGAAGTAGTTGGTTGCACTGGTATCCTGTGATCCTGACATGTTAAATCTACAGCTGCTCAAGAAACATCAACAGCAGAACTAAGTGCTCCGACGAAGGCTGATGGCAACACGAGCCAGCCTGCTTCTGGAATTGAGGATTTATTCAAGGATTCACCACCTATTGCACCTGCGATGGCAGAGAAGCCTCAGAAAGATGTTAAAAAATGATATCATGAGCCTTTTTGATAAGGTCTGTGCTGTTCTGTAGGACTGTTGATCGACCTTTGCCCTATTAGTTTTACCAATTATGATGCGATCGATCTCATTGATGCATTAATTGATATTCCTCTTCCCCTATTGAGAAATGTACACACACAATCACATACTCACACCTAGGGTGTTGGTGGATATCAACTGTTAATCCTCTTTTAAAATAAAAAATACTCACCTTATGCTAGTTATTGTTTACAAACTGTACTGCTCAGGTTTGAATTCTTGATAAAGCAATTTTTGGTGCTGCTCTTTCAAGATATTTTGTTTCTTTTGTTGCAGTCCAATATGGTGTCACCATTTTCCTCCCATCAACAACAACTAGCCATGTTGGCACAACAACAGTCTCTTCTAATGGCAGCAGCTGCTGCTAATGCTGCTAGTGGAACAGTAAAGGTTCCAGGAAATGCACAGGAAGGTCCAAATGGCATCAACTTGCCAAATCAAAGCTGGTCAAAATCTATGCTGGCTATCAATTTTATGGGATGATGATGCCAGCTGCTGGAAAGAGTGAGCTGGAGAAATATATGCAGGTAGGATGCATTAATGATGAATCATATTTGATTGGAAGTATTATGTTGTAAATTGTTCTCTGTTTCTGCACTTAGATGGGGAACTTGGGAGCAACCCAGCCAGTTGGGAGTCCTGCTCAATTTCTAACAACCAGGTACATTTGTGTTTGCTTCGTATACTTGGTATCACAGCCTTTGATAGACATTAGAATGTTTGTGGGAATAGGTGCAACAAGTATTATTCTACACATTTAGATTTTTTTTGTTCTCTTTTGCAACTTAAAGCTTACAAATTGCTTTGACTGTGTGTGTATGTGAGCACTTTTTCATTACTATTATTTGATTTTGTGCTTTCATCCTGCTTTAGCTGTTCAAGAAGGTCTGATCGATCTTCTTTTGAGCAATTACAGATGAATTTTTGTTTAGGACCCAAATCTGGTTGTTGGGATGGATCACAATAATAATTCCTATTCTTTCTGTTGTGATGTTTCAGTGCCTACCCTATGGGACAAAATACCTCTAGCAGTGCTGTAGCCACATCTGGAGCGGGTAGGCAGACAGCATCCCCTGTTTCATCTTCTTCCACGCAGACGGGCAAAGAGTATGATTTTTCCTCTTTGACTCAAGGCTTTTTCTCGAAGCACTAAGTAGCCAGTGAGAGATGGTGATTTTCCTCCTTGACTGAAGGCTTAGTTCTTGAAGCACGAAGTAGCCTGTATGAGAAGTGGCTACCTGTTTAGACATAGTATACCAATTGAAAGATTCACAGGAAAAGGCAGTTTTTGTTCGGTTTCTCCTATATGGGGGTTGTACACTTATTTGTAGAGGAGCAGTTCTAGCTTTTACGTCTTGATGTTTACTTCAATTGTAGTTTGTATCTGGGATAATAAGAAGTTCAGATTTACTGTAATTGGAATATCATTTTGATTCACCCTTAATTGCTCCTCTTTTTGATGATAAGAAAATAAATTGCTGCCGACCCATACTATGTAGAGATTTGTGTGTGAATATCACGAGTAATTTGGTGTGGCTGTATCTAGTTGTCTCTCTTTCAGATATCTTGATCATTTTTTGTTTGGCTTGTGATCAGAGCCACAAACACGGCTTGACATTTTTGAAATCGTGGTCCTCTTTCTCCGGTCCGCCGACTTCGACAGGCTCCCGTACGCAGTTCCATTTTGTACCGGTATTATTTTACCTTTCCATATCATGTCGGCGTTTAGTCAAATCTCGAAAAATACTACCATGCATGTCTTTCACATCAGTATAAAAAAATTAAAAAAAAACAATTGTTACCCACGTCTCATCAATTGTACATCGGATTTCAATTTACATTATTTGCACCCTTACAGTTGTATATAAAATTTTGGATGTTTAGGTTGACATTACACATGTTCCAGTTTGATTTGAGGTTGGGTCACGTTACATGATCATTTCATAAAGCTAGATTAATACGTGTTCCAAGTATTCCCGTAAAATTTCAGGTTAATATAGCCAGAAAATACTTATATGATCGATTTTTGTTTCACTGGTAGATCTTACGATCAAAATTAAATCTTATAAAATCTTGCTTACATCAGGTGATGTCATAGATTTCATAACATTTAATTTATACCACATAGT
Source organism: Cinchona pubescens (assembly GCA_025175665.1). NCBI lineage: Eukaryota > Viridiplantae > Streptophyta > Magnoliopsida > Gentianales > Rubiaceae > Cinchona > Cinchona pubescens. Next base: position 205,715 of record JANKKI010000106.1, read on the forward strand.
CTATAAATGTGATCAAAAATCAAGTATACCTAAATATTTCCCCAAGTTATAAACCATGGGAGATGGGAGAAAATGATTTTAGTATAAAATATGGTACCCACCTAATTCTATCTGATTTTGTTGATTTCGGTGATGCACTATATTTGTACGTCTTTGTATATATATCTTTGATCAAACCGTCTAACTTGACTAAGTAGCTAGAGTCCTAAACAACATTGTGCCCAATAAGTAGTATGTGTTGAGTTGCCCCTTAACTTGGTTGACTAGGGAAACTTTTGCTATTAATACCTGTTTGCGTGCATGAATAGCATGCTTTTTGTGGCAAGAGTTTATTGGCATTTACATGGCGAGGATTTTATGAACCTGTAATTAAGACTATAGAGAAACATACCATAATGCCTTTCCCAACAAATTGTTAAGTTTTGACTTTTACTTTCACAATTGAATACTTAGGAGATGTTTGGTTTGTATTTGCAAATTAAAATAAGAATGGGAATAAGAAATATCACTATTAATATGGATTTATATAAGTTTTCTTTACTTGTTTGATTTAAATAAGATTTAAGTTTTATTATATTGATAGGTTAATCAATTTAAAACTCAAGTGATAAGTGAAAAATGAAAGTAGGTACTTTTTAACACTTTCATTCCTAAGAATGATTTTTACAATGATTAATCAAACAATATCTATAAATATTATTAATCTTGATTCTCATTTATTCCTTTCATACCTATAAACTAAACACTTCCTTAATACTCCATTTTAGTGGTTACTAAAGAATTTTGTTTCCTCGTCTTGTAACAACATCTGAGGAAAATTTACGACTAATCTCGCAATGTAAAATGGAGAGATATTCTAAACGATTAAATAATTAAAAAATAATAAAATATTTTACTTTTCAGACATCTGATCAACAAAGTGATAATTCTTACCTCCACATTTTCTCCTAATTAATCTCCACCTCCTTCTTCCGTCCTCTTTCAAACAAATAATTCTGACCTTCCACTCGGTGCAACAATTAATACTAGCATGGAGCATACGTAACAAAGAAAGCGTGGTCGGTCTGGGAGGTGCACAGTGAGCTGTTGGCATGCACATGCAGAGTGAAACTGAACATATTATAGTACTATCAAATTAACCGGCGATCCTAAAACAGCTCCCGAAGGTAACGGTCATTTGCTCATTTATTATATGGCCGTTGATGATGGAATGATCAAATAAATTATTAATCAACACTTTTCTGACAATCCCTTTAATTCAGCTAATTAGTAGTGGATTATGATTATATTAAATTTGGTTAGAACATGAATTAAAAGTCATTAGTTTTCTATTCAGATTCTCAAAATGGGGATTACCCCACTTCACTAAACAAATGCTTAATTAATTAATTAAAAAGAATTAACCAAAAGTTATAAACTTCTTAAAGCCTCGAGACAATCACATTAATTTCTGTATATGATTAAATATTCAATTGTTAGCATGAGAAGAAACCCTCGAGAACTGAGTAATTATTACTCAGCCAGAGTAGAAAGTTAAGTTAGAATTAAATGAGGCATGTTTCACTTAGTATCAACACGGAGGGTGGTCTCTTTGGGGGCGGCTCTTCATCCAACAAAGAATCATCTTCCTTGCCGACTTTGACAATGAACGGTGTAGACTGTAGAATAGCATATCCGAAAAGTAAAATGTAGGATACTCCTTTTTAAGTGTCAGTCTAGATAAAATTGATCTAATATGATTAAATTATTTTTCTAATTAGGAATAAATTAAAAAAGTTTTGATATTTAATTACAAATTGAGTAATTATAAAAATAATGACTGCATATAGTTTATCGAATAATTTTTTCATAGAATGTTGGTTTGAAAAATATTTTGTATCATTAAGTGTAGATATATAATTAGAGTAAAATGTCCAAATGGTTACTAAATTATTCAATTGTTGTATATAAGATTATAGTATTATTTGTTTTACAAATTTAGTCACTGTACCACCTTAAATGTATGTTTAGAGTCATTAAATTATTTATTTTGTAAATTTGATTATTAAATTATCTTAAGTGTGTGTTCTTTTTATTCCTATGGTGACTGCATATACATACTTAAGATAATTCAGTGACTAAATTTGTAACTTTGTGACTCCAAAAACACATTTAAGATAATTTATTGATCAAATTTACAAAATAAATAGTTCAGTATTCTTATATGTAACAATTAAATAATTTGGTGACCTTTCATGTATTTTCCTCTATATAACTATGTATATTATTTAAATTTCAAAAATAAATTTTAAGTATATGAAGAAATTTTCAGATGAATCCAATTTATAATAAATCACATAAATCTCTTAATATAAATTTATTATATACATCATTTATAAAAAAAATTATTTTAATAAAATAAAATGACATAAAAAAATTTAAATCAAAAAAATTCATATCCTTTAAATCGATCCATTTAAAAATTTTCCCACGTACATGCAATCGTGTGAAATTTGTTCTGTAGCTATAGTCTTATAGAGCTCCATTCCCTAGATCCCAGATGCTTCTATTACAGTATTACTACTCGAGACAACACAATATAAAAGCCTTGCCAACGCCGAGACTTCATTCTGCAGTCAGTCCCTGCTCCAGACTAACACATTACTCACACCTTTCTTCAAAATCGCCGGAGAATTAGAAAAAGGCGAAATTCCTGTGCTACAGCTAAAACCCACCTGAGAAAATGTCGTTCCTGAGCTTCTCAAACAACACCTTGTCGCTCCCTCTCAAGCTCGTCTTCATATCCACAACCGTTTTAACAGCCGCCGTTGCTCTGAAGCTCTCTGTACCAGCTATCACAGATTTCGCCGTCACCGATCTCCCTTCCAGAAATCTATAACGGCGTCGTTTCTTGGCTTAGGCCCCCCTATCTCTACCTCGTCATCAATTGTATTATCATCACCATCGTTGCTTCCTCCAAACTCCAATTTAAGCTCGTCCATGACGACGCACCCGTATCCATACCCGTACCCGCACCTGTACCCGTACCCGTACCCGTACCCTTACCAGCTACTCCCCAGGTTCTTCAGGTTTTTCATCATCAGGCTACTGTGCCGATTATTATGCAGCAGCAGTTGCATGACTTTCAGGACGTCGTTTTCAAGGACGAGGTGGTGGAAGCCGTTAGCACCATGCCGCCGGAGGTTTTCGAGTATAATCATAACATTAATAATACTAGTCATTTAAATCATTATGAAGATGATAAGGAGTTTGTTAGTGTGAACGCGGTGGATGAAGCGACGCCGGATGTGGTGGAAATGAGTAGTTACAGAGACGAGTTTGTGACTTCAAAGTTATCGCCGGCGACACCGTTAAGTAGAACGGATTCGTCATGGAGTTTTTGTTTTCCAATGAGAAACCACCGATTTCTGCTAGATTCGGCCACCGCCGAGCTGTTAAAGCCAGTCCCGAAGGTACCCCTCTCTCCCTCTCTCTCTCACACACACACACACAAAAGGAGTCTTTAATATTTCCGGCGCGGCGAGGTTTAGCTGTTAACGGTGATAAATGTAGCCGTTAGGGTGATTTAGATCAGATGCGACCGCACGCAATTTAATAATATTAATTCTAAAACTCTGATTGGTTGATAGTCTTTGAGGCACACCTACTTTTTACTGGTCCGACTGTACTAGATGTCTCGTGATAGGCATTCAAAGATGATAACTATTAGGGAGTTAATTTGACCAAATTGCCCTTGTCCTCTTAGGTCGGTTGTTAGCACGCCGGAAGGTGACAAAATTGATAGGCTAACCATCACGAATTTAAAACGATTTCTTTTATCATTTCTTCCATTTTATTTTAAGTGCCATTGGAATTTTTTACATAAAAATTAAATTAGTTGTTATTAAATAATTTAAATTTTAGATAAAATTAAACTTGATTAAATTATTATTTTTAATTAATAATAAATTAAAAACTTTTAACATTAATTACAAATTGAGTAATTAATATCTGTCTAAAAAACACATCTAATGTTTATTAGAACCTTTAAGATGATACTTAAAATAGAATTAAATTTTCTTTCACTACGTATGCACAAAACTAGTGATACTAAATTAATTGCAGCTGAAATCTATCTTGGGCTTTTGCCTTTTAGCATCTTTTATGTGATTTTAATTTAAAAATAGTTAATCTTTCTTACTCGTGTATAATTTTTTTTTTATTTTTCGGGACTTTCTATTTAAAATTTAAATAATATATACTCAATTTTTCAAAGTAACATTTTAAATTTAATAATCAAGTTCTTTATTATTATTATTATTATTATAATCAGTATGGCAGAAAATTCTATAATTTTTAGTGGCTCAAGCGTTTATTGGATATCTTTTAGTAAAGACGTAAAATCACGTCTTGGGACATGTTGAAGGTCAAAAATGTAAATTTAATATTGTAATGCTTTTCAGGTGGGAAAGCGGCGTTAGGGATATCGAAGCCAAAGAGACAAGCCACGCTGGAGAGCACGTGGAAGACTATCACAGAGGGTCGCGCAATGCCTTTGACGCGCCACCTTCGAAAATCTGACACGTGGGAGACTCACGGTGGTCGGCATCACGATCACCAGGTCCCACACATGATCAAATCTGAGACGTTCACTGACCGCGGCAAGAGCAACAACAACTTGTCGCTGCTGAGGAGCCCCTCACCCGGTTCAGGGAAACTCAAGAAAGAACCGTCACTGAGTCGGGACGAGTTGAATAGACGAGTGGAGGCTTTTATTAAGAAGTTCAATGAGGAAATGCGGTTGCAGAGACAAGAGTCATTGAATCAGTATATGGAAATGATCAATCGAGGGGCACATTAATTAATGAGAAACAGGAGTTTTTTTTTTTTCCATATAAAATGGATGTTTTTTTTTTGGCTATTCACTCGTCCCGACTTTGTGACGGTTCTAAATTTGTGACGAATCAGGGTCTGAGTCATACATTAGTGGTTAGCATATTTGATTAGATTTCAGTAGTAGTAGTGGTCATCTGATCGATTTGAATGTCGAATTGATTCTAAATTAACTCTAAAATTAATTTACAAAGTTGTCACTAATGAGTTGTTAATTACATGTCTCGTTGGAATTCAGTCTATTGCACAACAAATTTCTGTATAATTAAAAACAATAAATTTTGTTTAAAAATTGATGTGGTTTTACATGAATCGATCCAAACCCATCACGTAATATCAACTTTTGTAATCATCATCCAAGTAAAAATCTCACTATTAAAAAAATATCAGGTACCTTGTTTTAGAATGCTCTAAGTGTTGTAGTCAGTAATCCAAGATACCCTTGAAATTTGTGGTTAATAATCTTGAAAGTAATTGATAATGATGTATTGAGGTTGATTTATTTTGTGAACAGAGTGGCTGGAAATAACCTTCTTTCTGCTATGACATTTTTTTTTAACACATTTTGTTTTGTTTTTTTTTTTTTTCAAAGCAGTAATATTTTAATTTAACTTACTCTACAAGAGATACAACAGGACCTGTATAAGAGACAGAGTGAGGTTTATGATTCTCATTCCGATTCCGATTTGATACTTATCTGAATTTCTGTAAGGTTTGAGATTTGAATTTCTGACTTCACAATAGAGAATGCCTTATGAGACATTTTCTGACCAACTCCCATGAGTGGAGTTGGTAGTGGAGTTGGTCGTGTTAACACATTTTGTTAAGGTTTCAAGTTTGACACAAACACAAATTTTAGATCCGTAAATTGTGTCGTTACTTTCCTTAAATCACGAGGCCTTTGTTCACCATTCCACATACGTAGTAATTTGTTCATGTTGACTTAGGAAGTGTTTGGTTCACATTCGGGAATCGGAATCGGAATGAGAATCATAAACCTCACTATTAGTATGGGTTTATATCATTCCCCCTTACTTGTTTGATTTAACATAGGAATGGGTGTCATTATATTAATAAGTTACTCAACTTAAAACCCATGTCAAAAGTAGAGAATGAAAGTAGGTATTTTCTAACACTTTCATTCCCATAGAATGATTCTCATAGTGTTCAACCAAACACCATTTATGAATATCATTAACTTTGATTCACATTCCCCTCTCATACCCATAAACCAAACACCTCCTTACCCCTGCCACGAATGGCGAACAACTTTGAATGCCTACAACTGTAGTAATTTATATTATTAATGAATTCCAGCTCGCATGATAAACCAAGTCTTGGAACTGAACCCAAGTAAAACGTCAATTTGGTTTGGATATTCAAAGAGTTACGTAGGCCTTTTACTTGTCATAAAGTGCTGAACAGGTCAAATTAGTCTGTGGTCTGACTTCATTGGCAGGCTGAGATGGGAGTGATATCCGAGATATCTCTTATCTGCTTAGCTCCAACTCCATCTTCACCCTTATCTCTTAGCACCGTAACAAGTTTTACATGCAATAAAAGCATCATAAATGAAGACAACCAACTATAACCAAATAAGTAAGATTACACATGTTTTTGACCTAAGTCCTGCCGTCACAAGTTTGACTCACCAAGGACCACGGATAGTCACCAAGGGTACTGACGATGTCGAAATTAATTTGAATAGGTAAGATGAAGTTGGGATGAAGAAAGAAATATACATTTAAGATAGATAAAGAGATTAATAAAATTAGGAGAAGATGATATAATTTACTTCTTATCGTGTTGTTTTGAAGTAGACAAATAACATTGTCTTCTTTTACAAATGTGAGTAAATGTCTCGTTTATAGAGATTTGGAGACAGTAGAATCCATAATAATGATTTCTATAAAATTATTACATATACGATCTACCGACCTATTTGTGCCAAACTTCATGTATCAACTTGCAAATCGAGCTTTCTGATAAATCTACCGAATGTACTTTTGGATTAAACCAAACAGGATAAGTGATCAATCCAATCTGAATAAACATTTGATACTAAAGATGTCGACAAATACTGTCACGAGTCTCTTATCCGAACTAAACAACTTAAGTATCGTCACGTACCCTTGAGTGGAGACACTGATCCTCTTTGGAAAAAAGGTAACATAAATGAAGTTTCTAGTTATCATTTCATACCTTGCTGCAGCAGACATGTATAACGTGATAAAACTGTGAGATGAGGTCCTTTTCCAGACAAGCTTCATCAACTATTGTGTTTTCTCATTCTTTAAAGGAAGTTCATGTTCACTTGTAAGTTGTACCGAGTGGTTTATAATACAAAATGCAGTATACAATAATTCTAAGGACGTTTAGATGTATATTAAGAACCAATTATAGCACCACCCCCTCCCTTCCACCCAAAAAAAAAAAAAAATCTAATTTCAGATGCAAAATTTTACTGATCCATCCATCATGAGAAATTGCTCAAAAAATAAAATAAAAAGCAAAGAAAATGCGGCTGAGCAAGTAACTAAATCACAGAAAACGTTATTGTACTTGAGGATTGGATGAAAAGAAACATTTTAACTGGTTCAAAACATTCAGATTCTACTTGGTGGTTGGAGTATGCACCAAGTTGTTATAATGCATCCACAGGGAGGCAGAATATCTCAGTCGGGGCAGGAGTTCTCCTGAATTCTGGCAAAAGAATTCAGCTCTATTCTTTCCTTGTACTTCATCTTGGATTCTGTCAAAAGTTGCAGTACTTCAGCTTGAGTTAAGCACGTAAAAGAGAAGGTTTTCAGCTCCTCCTTGTGGTTGAACTTCATAATACATGCAAGACTAAATAGAAAAATACAATCGAGTAATATAACCATCTATCATGAAACTAAATTTGTAAGCTTTACATAAGCCCAGGTAAAACAGATAGCCCAGATAGCAAAAATATATAGAAATTATATTAATCACAGAACAGACAAGTGGTAGAAAGTTGAAATTATCTTACATGTTTATAATGTTTTCGTTCTATAAAATCTCTTTTTGTTTGTGCATCTGTGTGTGCATATGTGCATGCACGTGTGTTTCTGTAGTTAAGAAAGCATCCACAGCCCTCATGTAGAGTTTGGTCTATCTTTCTCCCACTGGAGGATCACAACTCAATCTCTTTATTGCAATCCTCAAATTCATGTTAAGCCAATCTCACAGCATAAGCAACCGAAGTTCTTTGATGTGGAAGTTGCTAATCCCAGAACTCTTCCTCTGTCCTTTCCCCAATTATTTAGCTCACATTTGAATGTTCATATTAGATTGTTCAACAATAGACAAGATCTTTCACATTTTATGAATCCTAATTTGCTCCCCCTGGTTCTGTTTGGGGTGACCATTGAATAAACTGAATTGCGAATACACTAAAGAACACACGATAACAAGGCATTTCTTGTTTTCACGTTCATCCTGCACAATAAGGAATGCTGTCTAACTTGATACAAGCTAAAAACTGACTTTAAATCACATACCCCATTTGGTGGTTGGTAAGAAGAAGTCCTCCTTAATCCCATCACCAATCTTCCTCCTGGTTCCACTTTATAAAATGTGACTGCCAGAACACATAGAGTTTTTTTAGAGAAACTACTGCTCGCATGCAGAAGAAATATGAGCTGAAAAATGATAATACTTTTACAAATATTTTGTCAAAATATCAAGTCAGAAACCATAACAAGCTTCGATCTAGCTAACGAAATCTTTGATGAGAATGATAAAACTTAAGCAGTCAAAGATCTTGAACATTTTACAGTGGAGGCCACCCCAAATATTTTCAATTGATTTTGAGAGCTAGTGCACTTTATTATGGCAGAAGAGGCAAATTATCTACTTTTAGCTGACTTCTAAAAACAGTTAAGGGAATGTCCACGTGAACATCCTGTCAATGACCTTACCACAATAGGGTTATCTGAGTACTCCTAATGAGAAACAACTGCCGGTAAGTTCATTTTGGTGGTTCTTTTAAGGTGTAAAATAAATGAAGAAGAATCCAATTAATATATAATACTCTTAGATCTTTTCCAGAAGGAAATCATCATGTCAAGCACCGGATTGCACCGTCAGATTAGCTGAGAGTTGATAGTGAGTGATTGGTGGTTACCTCCTGGAAAGAGATCTGATATTCGCTTCCTCTTTCTCAGACAAGTAAAGTTTGTCAACAAGATCCTAGTCATAGAAAGCTATGCATGAACTTTGGCCTTCTTGAACTGTAGAACAGGATATCACCTAACTACAATTATGATGAGAAAGAGGCCAGAACCCAACCAAAATGGAAATTAAATTCTTCGACTGTTAGTCATAGCAAGGCTTTCCTGTCAGAATGTTCATGATCACACAAGTGTCACCTACGAGCTGTTTGATACAACATAGCAATTCTTTCGGATTTTCTCTTCCTCATAAATATAAATAAAATGTTCTGTGAAGTTATCAAAATCTGTTCAAACTAGTTCAGAAAATTTACGGTAAATACCTGTATCACCTGCTTGCCATCTCTTTGAAATCATAAAATCTCTGAGCCCCTCAAGAATATACATCTTACTTCCTCCATTGATCCAATAACGGTAGGTAAATTCCCATTCTTTGCCTTCTATATCATAGATTTTGACGGTAAATCCACGCGGCTCAGAAATATCTGGGAAGAAAGCCTGGTAAATTATGAGCTTACATTAATACAATTAGAATGTTATGAGATGAAAACAAATCTATGAAAAAATATTTAATAAGTCAACGGATAAGAAATAGGTGTATAGCACAAATCTTTTGCCCCTGAATCTCACAAACTCACCTCGGCACATTTTTTTGGTTCAGTTTTTTACATTATGAGGCGTGCAAGTTTGGGGTCAGCATCAGTAGCAGATAACAACTTTTCGAACAAAGGAGTGACCACAGATTTGGAAATAAAATGTTGTCAAGGACAACAGTACTGAATAATTACATTAGAACAAGGCTTCTATAAAACCCAGATAAAAACTAAAATATTTAAAACAATTTAGTACATTTATGTAGAAATTAATCAATAAGACAATTGACTTCTAAATCTCGCATCAGCTTTACAATTTGAAAACTGAATAGCATCTTCTACTTCAGACAGAAAGATAAATTAAGAAGTCGTATAGATAGATTTCGTTATTTTCAAATATGTTTAATCAAGAAATACAGATATACTAGTTCGGAAGGATACTATATTTGTTGCACTTCTGAATCAGTGCCTTGAGGCCTGTATTGAGGCTCTATGCCAGTTTGCCTAGTGATATCCTGCTGAATTCTGAGAGGAAGGCACCGGTTTCGTGCCTGAAATGCAAAATCCAAATTTTCAGTAACATCAGTAATATCAGTGTATTGGAGGATTTACTTGAGCATAATCATCACTCTTACTTTTCGCAGTCAAAATAGCAAAGAATGGCCATTCATGGATGTGTATGAGGTACAAATTCAACGTAATGGAAGTAATGAAGACATGTGGTGAATGCTCTGTGATACATTCATGAGAATTACATAACCGTTGCCAAACCACTCAAAGGATCATTTGTAACTTTAACAGTGGACTCATTCCAATGGATAAAATCTTTTATTGCTTGATATTGGATACCTGCATACTTACTTTAACTCTCTAGTTTCCCCCAACCAAAAAAAAAAAAAAACTCCCACCTTTTTTATTTATTTTTGGGAAAGCAACCAATTCTTTGTGTTAAGGAAGGGACACAAGGAACTCTTTCATCAGTTTTGCAGCTACAAGATGTGAATGCATAAACCAGACATGGTTCAATAGACACTCTGAAACGGCAAAGAGCTAGATCCTAGGAAGCACAAAACCTGCTATGGTCAACATTTTTCTCTGAGTAAATAGAATTAGAAAGACATTAAGAGGTGAAATAGGCCACCTTACCTTAGCAAAATTAATCCTTAAGCACTCCATGCAGATTACTCCACCAAAATCCAACAGCAAGTATGTATTAAATGACACAATACATCCACAATGGACCAACTGCGAAGACAAGGATAGAAAATTTTAGGGCCCTGTTCTTAATGTTCCAAGAAATGATCAACCCAAAATGTACTCATAAGAAGACTTTCCAAAACTGCTTTATGCTATACCCGCAGGCTTGTTGCAATGGAAACGTTTGGACAAACTTTCTGGAAAAGAACATTACCAACTATTTAGCAAAAGTTTTTTGATAAACAACCATCACATTTACATTGATTTTCATTTTCTCCACCTAAGAAAACCATTTGATAGTAAAAACATGTCTTTTGCTTTGAAAATATGAGAGTGATTCCTGTATCCAGAACCGAAAATAAGTTTAAAAAAACAGCAGTTCACGTGTGCAGGATGAACGTGATAACCATGTGCAACTTCTGTTCAAGCATAGATTCCTTACCTTACCACAAGATTCACAATCTCTCCAACCATCATCACTTGAATGGAAAGCCTCACAGAACCTTCCCTCCTCATAAAGAGAACTACAAAACCAACTCATATATCAAGCCAAGCATTAAGTATATTAAGAAGAATTGCCTGCACTGTATAACTAAATCAGTTCAAGGAAAATTAACTAAAGTACCAAGAGATAAATCACGTTGATCATGGTAATAGAGCTTCACTGAAAAATATACACCAAGATGTTCTTGATTACAAAGTTAAAAAACAAACTTTCCCAGTTGAGGCAACCAACTATTATTAATATTAAAAAAGATTAACATCCAGAATATGTGCTCATATGAATACTAGCTCAGATCCCTCAACACCCCCCCCCCCAAAAAAGTCAGCTTTCTTGCAGAATATCACAATTTCTCGAAGGCTAACGGGTATTTTGGAAATTTATTGAAATCGTGAAGGTATTCGTTCCAAATTACCAAGAAAAGTAAGGGATTCCCCGTAATCACAGCTGACAATGAAGATGTTCATAAATAATTTTTAAAATACAATTTAGAGTTCCATGGAAATTAGTAGGACTAATTTCTTGAAATCCCAATTCCAAGACCCCAATTGGTGCTTACAAATAAATATCAATCTCACAAACAATAAATCAAAAAAGGGTTAAAAAAAAGAGAAAGCTATAAATTATGTTTTCAATCATTAAGTGATTGCTTCAGAAGCAAGGAAAAAAAATAACAGTACAATTAAACCACAAATATATGTAAAATAACTGAAATTCCAAGAATTGAACAAAATAGATAAACGAACAATCTTTTAAGACCATAAACAATTATCATAATTTCTAAAAACAAAATTCACTCTTATACACATCTAAATGTTGAAAAGATTCAATTTTCAACCTTTTTTCCAACAAAAATTGAAATTAGAAGGTAAAACCAATGTGAATTCAATCATGCATGATTCTGTCAAGAGACACAGCCGCCTAGGAAGGAGAGAAAAGAAGGCATACGCGCAGCGAGGGCAGAGCTGAGCAAACTCGCCACTACGAAGGCGCCAACCGTTTCTGAAATGGTCAAAGTTGGAGCTGGTCTCCTCACATTGAAAGCAAGAAGACTTTGATGATGTAGAAGTAGAACCCATTTCAGTAGCCTTCAAGAAAGCTTTTGATGATGTAATTTATACACATCTGTTAAGAGAGAAGGAGTATCCGAGACAGGACTTCAAGGAAAGGTTCATAATTACCAAAAAAACTGAAGGACGGGGGGTTTGAGTGAGGGAACTGTACAAAGTTCAGTTTCTAGATTTTTCATTAATTATCTACTAGTATCATATTTTATTTTATTGTATTTATAAAGATTTCGATGTAAAAACTGTAAAATTTTGTAAATAGTCATCTTTATGGTTCTATTTGTGAACCAAGTTATTTTTCTTTTATATCAAAATTTTTGTTTAATTTATACTACTTTTGTTTAAGTCTCATTATTCACATATTTGACTATAGATTTCATATACTACATATCATGTTCGAAAGTTTATTTAAATTTATTATTTTTAATTAATACAGAGACCGCTATTATTATAAACGTCATATCAAAATTTGAGATTTTGCAGTGGGAAATGTAAATATTTGGGTGGGTTAATGCAATATAGGCATTTTTTTAATTTCAAATACATTATATTAATCATAAATTAAAATATGTTACTTTTGGGGTTGATATATAATTTAGGTGTTTAGAGAAAGTGTATCTAGCGGTAAGTGGTAACATAGATGCTCTTCTATTTATTCTGGTAATGTATTAATTATTGATAAAGATATTGGTGTGCAATAGTTGCAACCATTAATCAGTTGGAGTTTATTGTCAATACACTTGTGGCTGCAAATATATTTGTGGCTGCAAATATAGTTAGAATATCTATCAATACACTTGCATTATTAAAGGTAAATATTTAGGTAGATTCAATTTTTTGACCGTAAATTTTATTTATTCTGTTATGTTGATTAAACTTTAAAAATTTATGATATCAACTAATGTAAGTAAATGTTTTTAAAATTTAATTTTAACTACAGAATCTACAAATAGAATAAAAAATTAGATATACCTAAATATTTTCGTTGTTAAAAAGATGATAAAATGAGAACACAAGTGGGCATTTATAAAACTTATGCAAATCACTCAGGTGACATGTACATCTATTGTATATATTTTTTGAGAAATTCTAATGATATTATATTATACAAATTTTAAAATATAATAAAGTAGTTATAACACGAGAATATAAAATTTTTCGTATTTTATAGTTAATGATATTTTCTAAAATTACATTGGATGACTATTCCACATACGAGTATTTGTATTTTCTACAGATTCAAAGGTACACCTATTAACTGGATTCAAGCTTTTCTACAGTCCGCCAATGCTAACATAACCAATTGAACTATTTTTTGCATTTTTATTATTACTACATTTTGATTTTAGTTCATCGTCTTTTTGGTAGCTAAGCACTTGATTTGGCAAAAAAACTTGTACAAAGAGATACTTGAAGAACATGCTTTTCTTATCTAATTAGCTTTTCTAGTGCAAATGATGCCCTCATCAACTTTTTGCTCGTATTCTCAAAATATCAACTCCAACATTGAAAAAAATATGTAGAGAAGGCATCATAAGCATAGAACCACATATGGAGAGAGAAAATCACCAGAATGGTTGGTTTCTAAATACAGAATATACGATTTTACACTCTGAACCTATAGCTAAGTGTATGATGGTCATAGTAGAATGTAAGACAACATAAGTTAATCATATAACTTTTTGGCAGATTGGATTCTAAGTGTCTTGCTTTCACTCTTCGAGATTTTCTGCTCTGATTGCTCGTTTTTAGATATAGCTTTTGCAATGGCTTTCATCTTCCGAACATTCTTGCTTCTTTTCATTTGTATTCCCTTAATATTTCTGCAAAGACATTGTTTGATAGTTAGAAAGGGCGCATACCATACGATAAACAGAACAAGAAACCAAATGCTCCCAAGATAGTCAAACTAAGTTGAGCTCTGTTCAGAATGATGGAAATTTCTCCATTTCCTTCCATGATCACGCTTGGCATGAACTTTCATGTCCACAAGTCCCCAATATATTCAAAAGAACTCTATAGTGTATTTTTCAGACGAAGAACATAAGGAAACCATAACATAGAAAATCAAGCCAGATGGAAGACAAACATATAGCTTATGTTATATGCAAGTCCAAAATCAGTCAACATCCAAAAGAGTCGTGAAATATCGGAAGCAAACTACATGAATCAAAAACAAGAACAAGGGGTAGGCAGAAAGAAATGTGAAAAATGATATCCAACCATAACTAGCCACACTGTAATCTCAAAAGATAAATACGGGAATTACACAATCACCATCTTGAACCGTGTAAAGAGAAGAACTTAAAAGAAAAATACACTTAACTAAAGTTAAAGTTTTAAACTCTAAACATACATGGATATTGCATGATCAACAGTAGTGTCTGCTATTTTATTCCAACAGGAAAGACAACAAGCAATGCCCAGTGGCCAGGGACAGGGGTCCCCTCATAGAGGCCGCCCCTGTCCAGAGGTTGGGTGTTCGACTCCTGCCAGTGGTGTTTAGGGTAGGTTAGTTTAGGTCCTCTTGTACCCCCAGAGAGAGGCTCAACAAAAAGGAGTCAAACTAAGCAATTTTAACTGACAGAATGAACTTATAAAACAGGATGGAACACGATTTACATGTTTGAGAAAGCAGAATCTCAAGGGTTGAACTTCTTTGCTCAAAAGTTCAAATTCACTAATCTTTCCAACTCAACAATTCACTATGAATTCTTTAGCATTAGGTCACCATTATCTACACCCTAAACTTCAGAAAAGGATATTTTCCTTTCCTCTCCTCTCCGAGACTCTTGTAGCTCTTTTCCCCATAACAAAATTCAATCCACAATCTTTCCAAAAATTGGAATTCAACTCAATACTGTGATAAGGTTAGCATATAATTCATAACTAAATCATTAACCAAGCAACAACTAACACAAATTTGAACCTTGGTATCTTCTACTTTTTTCTTTCCAACTAAAATATCATCATAAACTAAATAAGAAGACTAGAATCCTAAAATTCACAGCTCAATTTGGAAAAAAAAAAATCAAACAAACAAATAAAAGCAAGAAAATTTCGAGATAACCTGTGTGACCCATCGACTGATGATCTCTGAGCTACTGATTCCGAAGTATCCATTGCTAAAAAGACAACAAAAAAAGAAAAAGAAAAAAAATCCAATTCTTGAATTCACTATTGGGAGCAAGAAAAAGAAAAAAGTTGGCAACTTTCGTTTTAAATTACAGAAGGAAATTAATACCATACCTTGAGGGACATAAAAAACGGTCTCGTCTGAGTTAAAGTCCATTGGGGCAGCTGAACCATTTTTCAATTTCTTCTTCCTGTTTCTGTTCTTCGCCATAGCAGATTCTTCCAAAATATGAGGGAGAGGTTAGATGAATTTTAGGGTTTATCTTTGAAGGAAGCCCTAGATTGATTTTATTAGTAAAAGAATTTACATTGTACGTGGGCTGTCAGATATTTCCGATTGGGCTGAAAGAGAAGAGTCTGTCTGGAGCTATTCATCCCCTCTTTCTCAAAAAATAAATATTTAGGTAGATCTGATTTTTTATCACACTTCTAAATCCTGTAGTATAGATTAAATGTTATGAAATTTATGATATTAACTGATGTAATAAAAATTTTATAAAATTTAATTTTGACCGCAAAGTCTACAGATGGAACCAAAAACCGGATCTATATAAGTATTTTTCTTCTCAAAAACACTCAAACCCCTCCTTTCTTTCTTTTTTTTTAAATAATAAATTTATTTATTTATTTATTTTTATATCTAACTAAATTGTAGAACTTCTCGATAATATTTTTAAAAAATTGTCAATTTATTAGTTTTTAATAGAATTAAATTTACTAACTGACGCCACACTACCATTTAGTCACTTATACAAAAGACGTAAATGCTTTAATTTCAAGTCAACTCTATAGATAAGTATGAGAAATTATACAGTGTGAGGGAATCGTCTATTGGTATTAAAAATTTATATAGTATAAGTTTTTAAAATATATAATGTTATACAGTATAAATATTTAAAATTAAACAGAATAATTTATTAATGAGATTGTAATGAGATGACAATAATGTTAGTGAAGCTCAAGTCAGAAAAATGGGAATCTAAAAGAAAAGCAAGTTTTAAAGGACAAGCAAAATTGACGTATATCTTTGGTTTAAAGGGATGGCTGGCAAGAAAGAATACCTAATGCAATATGTTTTTATATATTCGGCAGCTTCTGATGCGGTTCCATTCATTTCTCTAATTGATGGATAAAGGGACCCCTCAAAGCTCAATCAAATTGGTAAATTAACATGGTTTGATTATTCTGTTTGTGGTCCGCAAATAACTCTCTTATGAAAATTAGGGAAGATAATTTTTGGTCTTTTTGGTTGAATGATGCTCAATCATTACATTTACATGGAATTAAAGGAAATTTTTATTTTAGTTAGGAGTAACTATTGGATATGTTCAGTAATTATTCCTAAATTAATAGGAACTCACCATTTGAAATGCAGAGTCCATTTTTTTAAATAGGGTGACTCTCTTATTTTTTTAAATATGAGTTCTCCACTCTAAATAGAAGGTTTTCATTAATTGAGGAGCAACTACTTTTCTGAATAGGGTGACCCTCTTATTTTTTTTTTAAATATAAGCTCATCACTTCAAATGGGAGGCTCTCATTGGTTGAGAAGTAACTACTGAGCATGCCTAGTAATTACTCTTGACCGACATAAAATTTCTCTGAAATTAACACATTGAGAATAGTTAAAAGATCGTTTGTCCCACTTTAGGTCTCACTACTTAATGAATTGTTAATTTTTTTTCTAAATATAGTTTAATAAAGTAATTTTGACAATTTATTTAATAATATGACAGAGAATAAAATAGAAAATGAGACAAAAAATCCTCACCGTTGAAAATATGGCTTCTAATATGTGATGCCAGGGGCATAGCCATGAATGTTTTTTAGTGGGGGCAAATGCCATAGATTCGGATATTAATTTTGTCTGAAGTAACGTAAAAATTTTACATTTATATTTCTAAAATAGTAGTATACATATTAATAGATAATAAAGTTTACAAAATTGTACCATAAAATTCATTATTTGAGTCACGTCTTTCTTGCTATAATTTTTGTCGATTTACTTACTCTAATTATTTTAATATTTTATATCTTAGGTATTAAATGACTATTTATTTGTGATTTTTAATTATAATCCATTGCCGAAAATGTCTTTTCAAAACAAATAATTGTAATTTTTCAAAATTGTATAACAAGTAGCTAAACAAATTAAAATTTTATGAATGAAAAAATACCTAAATAAACTTAAAATAAATACGTTGAATTAAAATTTCAATGAACTAGTCAAAATATAGACTATCTAGATGTGTTATAAGAGAATTAAGAATATATTCTCTCACCACGCGCAAATAAATTTAATTAAAACAAAATAATAATAAAAAATAGTTTAACAATTTCATTTTATTAATTGAAAATTATACAAACTAAAACAAGAAAATGAGTGCTCATTTAATTTTCTTCATTCATAACTTCTAAATAAATGAAAATTAGATTATTTGAATCTTGTGTATTAGAATCAAAGATAAAATCAAAGATAAAAAAGTACAGGATAATAGTAAATGGGTAAAAGAAAGATTAAAAATAAGTCTTAGGTCGTAATTTTTTTACACTTATATTTAGTGTTATTAATAGTTATATTTAATTACAAATCTCAACACTAAAATAAACATTAAAAATTAATTACATTTGATAGTTACGAGGTAGTACTTAAATTTTAATGACCAAAAAATAACATTATATGTTATAATTTATTTAAATTAGTAGAGGCAAATTTTAAATTTTTTTAAAATTTTAATGTACTTTTAAATTTTTTTAAAATTTTAATGTACATTAAATTTTTTAAAAATTTTAATGTACTCTTACCCACACATGCCTACTGCAAAAGTATTTAAATTGTTCTTTCTTAAAAAAAATCCACACATGCCTACTGCAAAAGTATTTAAATTGTTCTTTCTTAAAAAAAATTCACCAATCTTATTATGTAATTCGAATTCATAATTAATAAAAAATAAGAATAAGCTATAAACTGCATATAAGTTTGGGGGAAGAAGCAAGCTCCAAAAACTCCAGATTTTGCTGCTGATTTCTGACAATTCAACCATCCCTTTTGATTTTGCGGCCAAAGCTTTATCATATCTTGTGATAGTTAGAAATGGATCACACACCACACAGTAACCTTTGAAATGGTCCAATGAATCATGAACCCGGGAAACATCATTAACAAGTGGTTAGGAATTGTAGGACTTGCAGATCCAGAGGCTAATTGGGGACCCACCGGTGCATAATTTTCTTTTTATTATTATTTTAAATAACTATCCCTTCAAACAATTTATCTTGTGTTATACGATTTGTTATTTTAAAAAATTAAAAAAAATATTAAATGATATTTTTTAAAATTTTTATTCTTAATACCACATTAATGCAAAAGAATAATTTAGTCATTTTAAACTATTTTTATTGTAAAATTAATACAATTTAATAATTTTTTAATCTATGTGCACCAATCAGAAATGAAACGGATAAAGTATTTTGAAATGGACAGAGTATTTATTAAAAAAAACCATATTACCCTTAACCCATGTATCAGCATCTTAACATATAAAATGCACTTCATTGTTTAATTTTTTCTTTGTATAACAATAATAATTAGCACGAACATTTATCTCGATTATTTTAAAATCATTTTCTGGGAAGTAGAGGTAAGTGTCACGGGCTCACTCTTTTAGTGCTCCCAACCCGTGCGGCACTTAGGTTTTCACCCTAAGTCAGCTTTTCTCACACTCACAACAAAAGAAGAGAGAATTGAGAGAAAATATAACTCTGTATATTCAATTGCTCAACTTCTGAGGTGTATTACAAATGAGGGGGTTGGCCCCTTTTTATTTACTTGTAAGAGAGAATTCTAGAACCTACCAAAGTAAGTACAAATCTATATGATTCTAGAGAATTCTATACAAAGAATATTCCTTCTAGAGGATATTCCAAATCTATATCATTCTAGAGAAGTCTATAATGTTCCTTTATCTTCCTACCAATCATTTGGACTTACTTTTATTTTGGGCCAAACCTTTTCGTTTAAATGGGCGGACCGTGTCATAAGCATGATACATTTGTTAGTCACGTACGTTGCACCAATGCGTCAAAAATTAATACTACTACTAGTTAGATTGAATGTGATGCATTCCTGCCCTGCTGAGAGAGAAATTTAATTATATATATGTGAAAAAGATTCAGATTTATAAAACTATTGATCTTTCAATTTTATTATTTTGAAACTTCTTTAAATGGTAGATATTCTTGCTAGAAAAAAAAAGAACATTTATACCAAAACCTTTTGTTTTATCTCGTGAAAATTGTAACAACTCGAGTCAAGACCAGTTGTGGCAAATGATAAATGCAAAAGAACAAGTTGGAAATCAAGGGGGAGAGGAATTATTTTCTCCAAACCAGAATATTAGAAAAACAAATACTATTAAAATAGAAAAATACTTTATAAAGTCAAATTTCAAAATTATTTTTCAAAATTAATCTACGTGTCAAAATTTTATTAAATGTCTAATTTCTTGATTTTAAATCATTGGTCAGATTTCGTTCATTCTTTTTCTTATCTAATAACACATTTAATGATACATCAGTGACTTTTATTTATTATTTTGTATAAATACACTCATTAAAAATAATGCATGCCTGCAATTAGTAACAATTAACAAATGAAATGAGTCAAACGAGATAATCTTTTTGTTTTTTTGACCCAAAAAAATAAAAATAAAAAATTGGAGTACTTTATTTAGGTGGGTAGGAATGTCAGACAGAAAATGGTGATCCACTCCGAGGCAACCACATCGAACCCGTTAGTGGCAGCATGCAAAGATATAATGCATTAGATTCCAATTGAACGTCTCCCAAAATTAGGTTAGTTAAATTGCAATTTGGGCCCATATGTTTTTTTTTCATTTAGATGTTGAAACAAAAATGTTTCTGTTATTGATGTGACGACTCCATTTTGAATGTCTTTTTCCCATAATTGGCGGAGACCACGTTGCCATTATCATTAAGTCTTTTTAATTACATCAGAAATCTTGGTCTTAACTACAAATTACTTATATAGCCTCATTTTTTGTTTATTTTCACTTCTCAAGAAATCCCACAAATCACAATGCAGTGTAATATTCATTTACAAAGCTGCTATTTGACTTTCGTGTTAAAAATGTATATCATTTAATTCATTGATTTTTTTTGGTAAAACACGCTTTTCAATTAATATATTGTTCGACGATATTTGATGAACTGTCACTTAAAATCTGCTAATATTAACTTCAAAATATATTTAACTAGGAAGAAACACGTTCGGACTAAAATAAAATAATATTAATCAATTCAACTTTAATAATAAATTTCACATTGTTATAATGGTATTATCTAAAACTACATAAATTCACGACATTATATAAGGGGTGGCAATACTCCTACGTCGATCTTAAGCAAATAAAATAAACTCAAACTCGTTCAAGTATAAATTACAAAATTTAGATTGGATTCGTTATCAATCCTACTGTCATATTTTTCATTTTGGAAGACTGGAATATTTGAGTATTGGATGATAGACAAAAGTACTAAATGACAATCAACTTTGGTTTCCTTGTATTCCCTTATTGCACAATTGAAAAGGCTGTGGCTAGCGAGTGCAAGAACTAGTCGTCTTCTCCATTTTAAGTTTGCGGTCCATGATCTTCAAATTTATGTACGTAGCACGAGATTTTTGCAACACCTGCTAATTAGTGTACTTACCTACATAAAGGAACATATTCTGTCAAATCATTAACTTCTGTACTGATCAACTCCTCCTCTATTCACATGAAAATTCATACTAGTAGTTTGTCCAAACAAAGCATGAATCCACTCTATTTATTTATACATAAATAAATTATTAAAATTTAAGAAGATAATCTGGACATATTATTAATTATATTTCACTATATTCAAGATTCAATTCATTCAGAAAATAATTATTATCAATTTATATATCACATTTGTACAGTATAAATTTTTTTAAATTTTGATAAAAAATAAATTTACTTAATTAAACGATAAAATTTTATTATTATTTCTTCCTGACTAGTACATGATTTGCATTTATGATTGATTTTAATTTTTCATCTATTCACTCTAAATAAGGAGGATTCTTAAACCAGAAAAAGAAAATTACTGCTACAATAAATGGAAGCCTAAAGTGGTCATTACGACAAGCTAATTACCAGACCAAATCCTAAATCCTAAACCGTACAAGTATTATCCACTTCGTCACTTTTACATCAGCAGATTCTAATTTTTTTTTTAATTCCCACATTCTTTCTTAAATTCAAAAAATTACAAACAGATCTAAACGGTTGTCAAATTCTGAAAATTTTCAAATTCCTTAAACTAGCCAAATCAACATCAACAACAACAACAAACGAACAAATCAGATCGATCTATCCCAGTTTCCCGTTATACTCGAACTTTCCTTTTCCAATTTCCCCCAAAAAAAATAAAATAAAATTCCCACTTAAAAATCACCCAGAAAAATCTTGAAGGAGAGAGAAATTCATCTTCCTCCTCAAAGAGGGCTTTTGTTTTCGTTTTAAACAAACCTTAATTAACCTTGAAACTTGCGCTTTTTGTTATTCATTTTTTTGTCTTTTTTTTTTTTTCCTGAAATTAAAGCTGTATAACAGCTCAGGAGTTGCATGTTGTTATTATTATTTTCTTCTACTTTTCGCAGGCTTCGTTTTCACGTCAAAATTGAAGAGAAAAGATTGTATTTTTCTTCTTCTTCTTCTTTTATATTTTTGTTGGAAAATTAGGTTTTTTTTTAAATTTAATTGAACTACAGAAACGGCGTTGTAGGGTGGAAGTTCATGAGAGAATTTCTTCAAATTCTGATCTGAATTATATTAGTAAATTATTATTATTATTGTTATTAGGGTTTAAGAATTATGCATGTTTTGAACAATGTCGCCTTTTTCGACATTGTTCAATTCCTAATTTGAGAGAAAAGATTTTTATCTTCGATTTGTCTTCTTTTTTTGAAAAAAATGTTATCAATTTCGCCAAATTCGATGGCTCGGAGTTCGCTGGAGGAAATGCTGGATTCTCTCCGGAGAAGAGACGAGGAGGAGAAGCCGAAGGACGTGCCACCGGCGCTTCCGGCTCGACCCAAGCCGACTGCGAGAGCTCGGCTGCCGTCTGCGAAACGGCCGTTGCCGACTAGTTTTGAAACAGGGGAGAATAATAATAATAATAATGATGGAGCAGACAATTTGAATGCTTTGAAAAAAGGATTTAGAGGGAATAATAATAATACAAATAGTTTTGGGTCCAAAAAGGCCAAGGCTAAGGAGCCGAGTGAGTGTCCTTATGTTAAGGTAGCGGAGGAGGGGAAGGAGAAGGAATGTGAGGAGGAGAGCGGAAGATTATTGGGGAAAAATGATGGTGCAAATCTCGCGAATTCGCGCTCTGCTTCATTACCGAGGTTTAGGGAATCCGAGTGGGATAATAACATCGATTATTTTATCAAAAAGGTAAAAATAAAGATTGTATTTTGATCTGTTTTATTATGGTTTTGTGTGTTTTATGAGGATTTATGATGGGTTTTTGGGTTTGGAAGAGAAGAAGACTGAATTTTGTATTAATAATTTAAGTTATTTTTACTTTTAGCTCTCTAATGAATGTGAATTTTTTCTTCAAGATTTATGTTGGGTTTTGGGAGACAGACAAAATTTCTTCTTTTCTTCATCTTCTCCTGAGTATTTTTTAACGGAGTTGATGAATTCTGGTAAATTTTGAATGGAGTTGAAGCTTAAGTTGTATTATGTATATATTTTGCTTGAGTTTTGGCTTGTGAATTAGAGTGAGGTAGTTAGATCTATGACCGTTGTGGGGTTATGTATTTCTTGATTGATCATTTGGCCTTCGTATAGTTGATTATTTATTTATTTATTTTTTGTTTCCTTGAGGTGGGGCGGAGCTGCCATTGTAGTTGAATTAGTTATAGAATGTTTCTTATTTATGATCTAGAGTTTCTGGAAGTCTTTGTTACTCCCTTTGCTGACTCTAATGGTTTGATGCAAGATGGTTTGTGATAAAGTATGGTAATGCACTTATTGAACTCCCGTTTCATGTTAAACATCCTTTCCTTTGATTCTGTTTTGTGTTCCAGTGAGATACCATCTTTTTATGCCACCAAGAATAATACATTGTAGTCTTAATATTTGTCTGTTGCAGAAATTAATCAACTTTCTCGCCATCCTTTTACAGCTGATATTGTTTATGTCTGTATATGAGATAGATTTGGTGGAGAGATGCTGACTTAATAAAGTTCTATCATTTCAGAAACTTCGTGTTTGGTGTTGTCTACGAAACTGGCAATGGGATTTAGGACAAATTCAGTCGACTATAGGAGAGAAAGCTTCTGTTTTGCATCCCATCTTTCAGATGGAAGTGTGAGTTCAAGTATTGTAGGTTTTTCTTAAATTCTACGGTTTACCTGATGCTTTAATTGGCCATAAAGGAACTTGGAATCAATTTTTCTGTAGGTTCTGTCTGTTCCAGTTGGAGAGCTCTTACCTGCAAATCCAGATATTCTTGAAGGCGTGGATGATCTTATACAACTTAGTTATTTGAATCAGCCATCGGTTCTTCATAATCTTCAGTATCGGTTTTCAAACGACATCATATACGTAAGTTCTATTGCTGTGAAATTTGCATACTTCTGCATCCACTACATTACAACTGTTCTTTAATTAATTAATTAATTATTAATTTTTATGTGTTCTTGTAGAGCAAAGCAGGCCCTGTTTTAATAGCAATCAACCCCTTCAAAGATATCCAGCTTTATGGTGATGATTCTATTGAAGCTTACAGACAAAATCTCTTAGACAGCCCTCATGTTTATACTATTGCAGACACTGCCTACAATGAAATGATGAGAGGAGATCTGATGCATAATACTGGCAGAATTTGAAGAGAAATCCCTTTTAGCTATTTATTTTCTTACTCAAACACTCACTCCTATTTCTCTGTTGCTGTGGCCTTGTCTCCTGCAGATGAAGTAAATCAGTCCATTATCATAAGGTTTGTAAAGTATCTCTTTCTTAAGTTTCTCAGCATGGGGTTTCTTTCATTGATGATACACTTCATATAATTTCAGCCTTAGTTTAATATATTATCTTGATTTTAAGCTGCTATCTCCAATTTCTTCTTATAGTGGGGAGAGTGGGGCAGGGAAGACAGAAACAGCAAAAATTGCAATGCAATACCTGGCTGCTCTTGGAGGAGGCAGCAGTGGGATAGAGTGTGAAGTCTTGCAAACAAGCTGTATTTTGGAGGCATTTGGGAATGCTAAAACATCCAGGAATGACAACTCAAGCAGATTTGTTAGTTCTCTGCATCCATGCTTTTTTTTTTTTTTTTAAAAAATGATGAGAATTATTCTAGGTTTAGATTTTTGGGAAATGGCATTCGCCAAATAATCCAGTATGCCTCAAAAATTTCTGATGTGCTGCAGGGGAAGTTGATTGAAATTCACTTCAGTGCAGTGGGAAAAATTTGTGGTGCCAAAATACAGACCTGTAAGCATCTTTATCTTGGCAAGTTGAAAATTACCAACTACTGTTCTTATGCACTTACTCTTTAATGTATAACTGACTTATTCATTTGGTAATCATTGTGCATGCAACATGGTGACTTCTGTTATATTGGATAGATCTACTGGAAAAGGTAGGTTTTGTATTGCATCTTATCTAATTTTGTTGACTTTATAATTATATGGTGGATTAATTCTTTAAAACATTTCAAGCAGTCAAGAGTGGTCCAGCTGGCCCGTGGTGAGAGGTCATATCACATCTTTTACCAGCTTTGTGCTGGGGCTCCTTCAAGTCTCAGAGGTATGTTTCTACAAGATAAATTTCTCATTAGCTCTTTGTTTCTATGATTTTTGTTCTTTTTTCATCTCCATTTAAGCTTTTTGTGTTTAATAATGTACAAAGTGGGATGTGTCCCCAAGTCAAACTGCTTGCCATTTTACTGATATAATATGGATTCGACTGCTTTGTCCTTTAACAGGGATATTACTTAAGCCTTTTGTTTTGTAACCTGTGTGCTTGTTTGTTTGGTTCAGGTGTTGATCTAAATAATTTTTGTTTTATATATGCTACTTTTATATTTTTGAGCTGATCAGTTCATGTATGACTTTAAGCAGAAAAAAAAGTATAACCTATCAAACGTTTCTACAAAAATCTTTTTTTTTTTTTTTTGGGGGGTGGGTGCAAAATCCATTTATTATACACATACTGTTTCAGTTGGAGTTGGGTTTTATTAGTTGCTTAAATCTCGGAATGTATAGAATTGTTGTAAAAAACTTCAGAATGAAAAATTTGTGCTTTCATGGAAAACATTTTTGCTGTGTTCTCAAAATCATTGATCATATACACAGCTTTTGCCACTTGCTACCTTTTGCTGGATTAGCTCTAGTTGGTATACAACTTGGTGTTTTGGGTGCTGATTTTGTTATTTTCCTGATGTAGAAGTATTCACTCTGGTTTTTTTGGCCGTAAATGAATGAAATTTGAGGGTGAAATGTTATATGTTTATCCCTTTCAAGTTCCAAAAGTTTCAGTATCTTTACACTCTATTTTCTAGTTTAAGAAAACCATTTATTCATAGTATGACTGAACTGTTATTTTTCCAGGGAGGCTCAAGTTAAAAGATGCACAGGAATACAATTATCTGAATCAGAGTGGCTGCTTGACAATTCATGATGTTGATGATGCTCGCAAGTTTCATTCACTCAGGGTATTTTGTATATCTGAATGCTTTTTCTAAGCCGTAGATCTCTATTGTCCTCTTTGAGTTTATCTTGCTAATCCTTCTGGAATACTTTCTGACTCACCAGGAAGCATTTAATACCCTCAGAATTTGCAAAGAAAATCAAGAACATCTTTTTGAGATGCTTGCTGCAGTATTATGGTTGAGGCAACATATCATTTCAAGTTGTTGACAACGAAAACCATGCTGAGGTAGTTGATAATGAAGGTAAGCTACACAATAAGGCTTGGTTTTGAGTCGGTTGCATCTCCTCATCATTTGATTTCCTTTTGTTTTACTTGTTGAAAATGAAGTCAGATGCGTAGTTTGTCTCTTAAAAGTGTTAATGATATTCTGGCTTTTCTGGTGCGCTGCATACCATTTGTGCACTCTTTCATTCTGGCTCAAAAATTGGAAGAAATTAACTTCTCTAGCCACTTTTTTACTCTTAAAATTTTATTTTAGAAATTTATGCCTTGACACTTCAAATGGCTGATCTATTGGACAATATGATTGGGCATTGTTAAGAAGTGAATTTGATTCTTGGCATTCCTTCCTGTTATTTTGAGTTTGAACCTGATGTAGAAGGATTGCAAGTTTATTTCTAAGAATGATCATTTAATCTAGGTTGTTGTTTACAGAATGTGTGTCTTTTTCTTATCTATTTATCTTAACGAGTTCTGAATAAATTAGGGACTTCAAATAGGATGTACATGATCTTATTTTTACTTGTTTTTTGATGTAGGAGCTAACCCTTGTGACATACTTCAGCACTTGTACTTCCTTTAAGTAATTGGATTTCCATCCTCAATATTTCATATTTTTCCGCTGCTGCTTATTTCTCTACCATTTTTACTTTCTTGGATGTATGACCAAGAATATTTCTTGTTTTTTTGGTTACTTGAGCTCGGGATACATGTTTTGTGCGATTGTGTCCTTTCCTGCTCTCTCTTTATTTCTCTTCCATATAAAAAACACGTCTTCGAGCTGTATTGTTTAAGTTGATATTGATGTAAAGTTCGCTTCCATGCATATATTTTCATAGAAATTGTTGTATGAGGGTATTTTTAACTGACCTGGTTGTTTTTCCTTCCTATGTTGCAGCTGTTTTCAATGCATCTGCTTTGATAGGTTGCAGTGCCCAGGACCTCATGCTGACCTTATCCACTCGGAAAATACCAAGCGGGCAAGGATAGAGTGGCCAAACGATTAACACTCCAGCAGGTGTGTGTAATTGTTTCAAGTCTCTTTTGCATGTAACTTCTTTGTTAGTCGGATGCACTCAAAATTAGACAAGTCTTGCTTTAAAATCCATTATACACGTGCAGCATACCTGCCTGGCTGTACTTACTGTATTGCTCCATTGTTTTGTAGGCAATTGATACAAGAGATGCTTTGGCGAAGTTTATCTATGCAAGTTTGTTTGACTGGCTTGTTTGTGAGATCAATAAATCACTTGCTATGGGCAAACAGTGTACTGGGAGATCTATAAGTATTTTAGATATTTATGGATTTGAATCATTTAAGGTAAGCTCCGTTCATCCATTTATTGATGTTTGTAATATGATAAAGTAGTGTGGATAGACGATAATTTTACCTTTTATTTTCAGAAAAATAGTTTTGAACAACTCTGTATAAACTATGCGAATGAGAGACTCCAGCAACATTTCAATCGACATCATATTTGTTCAAACTTGAGCAGGAGGTAAATATCTCAAACATATCAAATGTTGAGCTATAGCATAAGCTACTATTATCTATTTTGGCAGAGATTTGCAGCTAGTGGAGTCTTGGAGGATTTAGGACATTTACCTTTTCGTCTGTTTTAAGATTTTTGACAAATTTGTTGCTTATTGCTGAACTTGAAGTGATGATTTTTAATTGAGAATGCTGCCAAGGAAGCTTTTGCACTAAATTAAGGACTATTCTATGCTGTCTTCTTAAATAGATGATTTTGTGCAAAACTACAAGTTGTTAACCTGACTGGACATTTTCTTTTCTTTTCTTTTCTGTAGACTCCTTGTAGCAAATATGCTATTGTCCTGAAAATGGAACCATCTATATAATATTTGTGTGATCAAAAAGCAACTTTACGAGTGTCTTGTTTTTGTGTAGGAGTATGAATTGGATGGCATTGATTGGTCAAAAGTGGAATTTGAAGACAATCAGGAGTGTTTGAATCTCTATTGAGAAGGTATATTCTTCCTCCACTAATATGGTATTCTGTCTTTAGGAGATTTTAAATGCTGCACTTGAACCTCTTTTAGTGGGTGTTATTTTCCTTTTTTTTTTTTTAAAATTATTGGTAATAAATGGAATGGGCCTGAGTTCTGCTTACCTGGCCCGGGACTAAAGTGATAGTTCTTATCTTGATTAATCATAATGCACTTCTAATGTAAAATTAGATCTATTTTCCAACTGTTGTATAATCTTGAATGTGAGAAGTTCCAACTAAGCAAAATATTCAGTGATTGATTTTTTCTTCTGGTGTTTGTGTTGGACATATTTTGGAACAGTTTAGTTGATATCTGAATTTGGAACAAAACAAGTATTCTCCTTTTGAAGTAGTTTTACATTTCGCATAATGTGGCAGGATTAGTTTGTACCTAGTGTAAGTATAATCAAACTTACACCTTTTGGATATTCTTATTCTGAAAATCCCACCATTAGATCATCATTTATTTGCACTGCAGTATGTGCTTATGAAATTTCAAATTTGATTAGACATTGTCTACATTAGATACAAATGTGTTGTAATACATTATGTTGAAATGTCTTTTGCCATGATTGTGATTCGCTGATTAAAATTCCCTGTTTGTGTAAAATCTAATAGATAAGCACTTTACTGCAATGTCTATTGCAGAAACCTATTGGGCTAATATCTCTGTTGGATGAGGAGTCAAATTTTCCCAAGGCATCTGATTTGACTTTGGCGAATAAACTTAAACATCACTTGGATGATAACCCTTGCTTTAAAGGAGAAAGAGGTGGTGCCTTCAGCATTCGCCATTACGCTGGAGAGGTTAGTTGTCCTTAAAGCTATAATTCACACAGCGATCTGTAGAACGTATGCTCTAAATTAAGTGATTCAAACAAAAACTTGAAGCTGGGGCCGCTGTGGACTCTCTTGTTGGCCATGTGCTTGCTGAATCCTATTTCTGCAGGTTCCAATATCTAGTTTTTGGTGTTGAATGTGAAATTAGTTGACGATTTGGAAATGTCTATTTATCTAGTCATTTTCTTATCTTTTCATGTGCATTTTGAATCTTTAATTTTTTGAAACTGGTACACCATTTGGTGTCTGCTTTGCAAAAAGTTGGCGATTTATTGCATAACTTTTAATGGTTATTCATAAGAAAGCAGAAAGATATATGTGGCTGCATGAACAATCATCATTTTGGATGGCTGATGGTTTAATTTTCTAATCTATCTGTAATTGTTTTTCCTTAGGTTCTTTATGACACAAGTGGTTTTTTGGAGAAGAACAGAGATCCTATCCACTCAGATACAATCCAACTGCTTTCTTCTTGTAGCGGGCGTCTATCTAAGTTGTTTGCCTCTTCAGTACTTAATGCATCCCCAAAATCTGCAAGTCTGTCGATACAGACAGGAGCTTGGGATTCACAGAAGCAAAGTGTTAGCACTAAGTTTAAGGTACACACTGTAAAAGGAAGAAAGAACAGAAAAAGCTCTTGTACATCAATATTCTGGTGCTGCGTTGATTATGACAACACAAAACTCAAATTAGAAAAAGAACATAGTTGGGCAAAGCCTATGTCGACAGGGGCATAGAAGTAATCGTCCATCTCTGTAGATATACATTAATACATTTCCCAGACTCTTCTGCATCTGAGTATAGGAAACTTCCCAGGGAATTGGCCCCTTTGCCACTGCTAAAATTGTTAAGAACAAAAGATCTAAAAGTCACAGGCTAAGTAAATAGGAAAGGGTATGCCACTAGGACTTCGCAGAACCAAGTTATTTTAAATGTTAGATGACAAGTTCTTTTGAACATTGTAATGATTGAAACTATAGCAAGTGTACGATTGCTGGTAATTGCTACAAGCTGACTAGTTCTTCCCTGCCTGGGCATAACCAAAATAGTTTATGAGTTTCGTTTATGCTTGCAGGGTCACTTATTCAAATTAATGCAACAGTTGGAGAATACCACTCCACATTTCATCCGCTGCATAAAACCAAACCATAATAAGCAGCTGCCTGGCATTTACGACAAGGATCTTGTCTTAGATCAGCTTAGATGCTGTGGGGTTCTAGAGGTTGTCAGGATCTCGAGATCTGGATATCCCACTCGAATTACACATCAAGAATTCACGAGAAGGTAAAATAGTGAGATTTATTCTCATTTGGGTTATTACATTTTAGAACTTTTTGAAATATGCTTGCGTTGATTTTAGGTATGGATTCCTACTTCTGGAAAATAATGCAAGCCAAGATCCTTTGAGTTCATCAGTTGCCATATTGCAGCAATTTGGTGTCCTCCCCGAGATGTACCAAGTTGGCTATACAAAATTATTTTTTCGAGCAGGACAGGTAAGTTAATACTGTTCTGAGGTTCTTCATGTGCTTTTACCTTGGCATTCTGTGTGGGTAACTTGTTCAGATTAATGCAGCAAAGTTTAGGACATAATCACTTAGATAAGCTTGTCTCATTTTTCTGTTTTGGTGAGATGCAGATTGGTGCACTGTGAGGACACAAGAAAACAAGTTTTGCAAGGTACTCTTGAGGTTCAGAAGTGCTTTCGAGGTCATCGGGCTCGTCGCTACTTCCACGAGCTGAAGCAAGGAGTAACAACATTGCAATCATGTAAGGGAGCCAGGAAGCTGTTAAAAGTTTTTCCTAAGTTCATTTGTCATCCATGGATATGACACTTATACAAGATTTTCTGTTTAGAAAATTCAAAGTGTGCCGTCACCATTTTTTGCATTAATAATCTTGTTAAAGATTACCATTATATTTTCTCTATGGGCTTGTCAAACTTGAAAATAAATGATTCATTGTGTAACAGATGCCGACTTTGTCATAGATACTTAAATTGCTCCCACAAATGCTATGTATGATCAAACTTCCTGGAATTGTATGCCTTACATTTGCAGTGACAAGTGATGTTTTTCTTGCAGTTGTTCGTGGTGAAATAACTAGAAAGGAGTATGATGTTTCGATTAACTTGAACAAGCAAGTTGCTGATCTCAGAAAATTTGAGATGCAGTTGATGGCAGTTGTGCAAATACAATCTGGTATCATATTTTTATGTATATATTTAACAGGTTGGGTGCTTTATGAATCAAGTGGATGTCCTATTCTCATATTTACTTTGTTACAGTAATCCGTGGGTGGTTGGCTCGAAGGCATATTGGTCGTCTGCGGAATTCAAAAACGGTGATCCTTGATAAACGAAGGCGAGGGAGGAAGCTTTCAGAAGTGCTGGTAATCTTCAAATGCTATTTGCAAGTTACAAGTTACAGTTGTTCCTAGTGTTACTCGTCTCAAGACACGTAGTACCTAATAAAATTGTCCAGAAAGAAGTGTTAACTATCAAGTTTGACTTTTACGCATTCAACCTAAACTGTACAGTATAATGTGCATGATCCAGATGAATAGTCTACATGAACTTCTGCTTTGTACAGGAAAGGATAATGCAAGAATACCTGTGGATGAACTGATTTCATCCAACTTCCTTTTATATTTGAAATTCCTCCTCAAGATATATCTCAGATTTTGAGAATTGCATAGCAAGTTTTGATTGCTGTTGGTTAGCAGGGCTTGGCGCAAGAGAATCTACCTTCAGTTGTGGAAGAGCTTCGAAGGCGGGTTCTGATGGCAGAGGCAGACCTGGGGAAGAAGGAAAAGGAAAATACTGCTCTGAGAGAGCAAGTACAAGAGTTTGAGGCGCGTTGGTTAGATTATGAAGCCAAAATGAAATCGATGGAGGATACGTGGCAAAAGCAGATGGCTTCTTTGCAAGTGAGTTTTCAAGTTTGTCTGGTGAAACTCTTGCATGTTATTCTGGGAAGAAATTGTTCTTTGTACTTTTACTGCTTTGCATTACGAGCCTTTAAAGCAGTCTTAGTAGCCGAACAAAGAAAATGAATATACAGTTTGAAGTTTCAGATATGTTTTAGATATGCTTTAGGAAATGGGAATTTCTGGTGGTGTTATATATGAACATCCCCTTTTAGCTAACAAGCTTTTGATTACTCAACATGGACCTGAATTCCAGATTATGTAATTTCTTCTCTTGGTTCTTCTATTGCTTTCTCATTGCAGATGAGTCTGGCTGCAGCCAAGAAGGGTCTTGGTGCTGACCATACAACTGTTCAACCAGCTGGAAGGCTTGATGGTCTCACGTCACCTCGCCATTATGATTCTGAAGACACAATGTCTGGAGGAACTCGAACTCCGGGTGGAAGCACTCCAATGAAATTTGCTAATAACTATTTAGATGTTGGAACTGGTCACGAAACTAATGGTGGTTTAACTTCAGTTGGTCACCTTGCGAAGGAGTTTGATCGAAGGAAACAGATTTTTGACGATGATGCTAAAGCTATAGTTGAAGTTAAGTCGGGACAGAACACTGGTGAAGAATTTCGAAGACTAAAACATAGGTTTGAGGCATGGAAAAAAGACTACAAGGCCCGGTTAAGGGAGGCAAAGGCAAAACTACAAAAGCATGGGCATTCAGAGGGAGAGAAAAGAAACCGAAACATCTATGGTGGGGAAGGAAGAGATAATATTTCAACTTTCTTCGCTTTCTATGGCTTGTAAAAATTTATTAGGTTGGAGTTGATTTTAGTATACCTTGTAGGGTGAACACAGGGTAGGTATCGTGTGTGTATATCTTTTACTAGTTATTTTCAGGAAGGATCAGCTTGCTTGGACATGACAAATAGGATCTCGTTGATTTCTTTCGATTTTTATCCCCCTTCTGCAAAATTAGGTTTGAGCTTAGTTTGTGTATAGTCTGCTGTTCATGTTGTGGTAAAAATACGAGTATAGGATAGGTATGTATCTCTGTTACCTCTGTTGCAACTTGCCAGAGGAACTGGTTGTAAATTGATGGCCTTGCTGTCATATTTCATTGTCTTTCAAAAATTTTGTGCTTGATTCCTGAATTCAAACATATGTGACGACAAAAACTGCAAAAGCTTTTCTTTTCTTGTAGATCGTTCATGCTTAAGAAGCAGGTTCGTTTCCATTCACAAATTTTGAACCTCTGACACCAAAGTGAGAAAAAGTTTAGGATCCAGGTACAAATTTGGTGGCATAGATCCGAACATTGTTAGCAACAGGGTTGTCAAGATGGTCCAAGAGATTCTCAAGAGGACCTTTACAGGTGACAATAGCATGGACAAAGAATCCAAACATAGAGAACTTTGCTAGGCTGCCTGTCTTGATTTCCTTCACCTTAAGCTCACCAAAGGTCACAGGGTCATCGGCTAGGCCCAGAAGATCGAAGAATTGGCCACCTGTGTAGAGATCATTGCCCTCTCCAACTCCTTCTAGGCCATTAATTCTCAATCCCTCACCAAGGCCCATAATAACAACTTGGAAGCCTAGTACTGCCAAAATGCTTTGAGCATGAACAATGTTGGGGTAATCCAAGTAGTCCAGCCCACTTTTAGAGAAGATCTAGGCTCCAGCTTTGAACCAAACTGGCTCTTTGAATTCCACTGTAATCCATTTCTCAAGGATGCATCCTAGGGCCCCAAGCATGGAGCCCATCTCCCGTGAATAATCTGAAAATTTTAGGATACAGTTGGGGATAAGGGTTAAGTGTGCAGATAATTGGTTAAAAATATCAATACACTTGTATTAGACGACTGAGATATGTTGACATGATATGACTGAACGAGAGAAGGTGTCAAGCGTCCAGTGAGATATAACAAACATTTATTAATTACCTCGAGAGGTCGGTTCTTGGCAAAAGCATCAGGATCAGCAGATAAGCCAGCAGTATCCCATCCATAATCACCAGGAAATTCACCAGTTAAGTATGAAGGAGTCTGAGCTGAAAAGGGTCCCAAGCACGGTCTGGTCCATACCATAATTCATTACCCTAATAATACCATGGTGTATTTTCCATTGGTCATGGAGACAACATATGTAAGAGGGTTAGCATTTTTGAGTTGCCCCAAGAATGGGGTTGCTTTAACCACAGTACTTGGGCTGGCTGTAGCTGCCATCGAAATGATGCAACTAGCATTTTTTTTTTTTTAAAAAAAAAAAAAAGAGGCTGTAAAAAAAAAAAATTCCCTAAAACTTAGTTGATTAAATACCTTCTTTTGTTTTCGGTTGACAACTACAATCTGGGTTCTGGACTGTAAGTGTGAGAGGTGCTGATTTTATGTGCTTGGGTTGGTGAGAATCAACGATGGGTGTGGACATGATTGCATGGGTGAAAATTGGACACAGGATTCTATCTCATATACTTCATGTCACACCGTCAAATGAATAATCAATATTTTGTAAAGTGATTTTAGAAGAATAATCTTGACTTTTCATTTATTGGTGTGATAGAGAGTGACACGAGACGTTGGACAAAAAACTCTTTAGTCTGAAAATTGTGGTGGGTGATAGCATCTACCAATCACAAGGCTTGTAAAGATTATTAGCATCTCCAACTCATATCTCTTTGCTATCCACAATTTTTATGTTTAGATTTGGTTTTATTTACTTTTGGAAAGAAATAGTAGTAAAATAAGTGTTTTGACAATAAGTACAATTTAGATGAAAAAATATTTATAATTTTTTATGAATTTATTGATTATGAATAAGATTTATGGTGGTTATTTATTCGAATTTTTAAAAAATAGAGAAGTGAGTCTAAAATAAAATAATTAAATTTTTAAAAAATAGAGAAGTGAGTCTAAAATAAAATAAGTAAAATATTAAAAACTTATGTCCAAAATAAAATTGTTATCTGTTACACACCACT
Organism: Cinchona pubescens; assembly: GCA_025175665.1. NCBI lineage: Eukaryota > Viridiplantae > Streptophyta > Magnoliopsida > Gentianales > Rubiaceae > Cinchona > Cinchona pubescens. The sequence goes on from JANKKI010000106.1 coordinate 241,013, forward strand.
ATTACATAAAAGTGTTTTCATTCACAAATAAACAAGCTAAATTAGAATAATATTTACAATAAAAAATATTTGATAAAATTCTGATTTGGATGCGGTGAGCGTGGATCTGTCTCTTATACCATCAGATGTGTATAAGAGACGCTCTCCCAACTGAGCTATCCCCGCCTGGGTTACTTGTGAAGGTATAGTCTAATAAAAAAATATTTCAAAATCCACAAACGCCGCCTCCTCTTCCCATGGAACATGATCGTCCTACTCGCTCCCATTTTCAAGATTCAAGAATCCCACTTTACTCAAAAGTCGAACCCCAGTAGCACATTGATAGGCCCATCAACGGATTAATTCAGAGTCAGAAGGCCCTCCATTTTCCTCTTTTTGATTCTTTATTTTGCTTGAAGGAAAAAAAAAAAAAAGAAGATCGAACAAAGCAAAAATGGTTCAGAGAAAAAAGAGTAGTCATGTTTCCACTGCTAATGCTGGAGCAAAGTACAAAACTGAGACTCAAAGTTCTCAAAGAAAAATTATTAAAGAAGACAACCGTTGGGATTTCCTGGTAACTTTCTGGCTGTAAAGGTCATATCTTTCTAAGTAGAGGTCTCAACTTAAAAGTTTGCTTCTTGAATCTTGCTAAGTGGGTTTTTTTTCTTTCCTTTTAATTCTCTTTAATTTCCCTTTTATGATTCTGATACCCTCTTGATATTTTGCTTTGTTATGATGATTTATTCCCTCTCTTTTAATCATTATAGTTGCTGTTCTTGATTTTCGTGATTGTATTTCTATCACTCTTATTCCATTTTCTAGCTTCTTCAACATGTTAAGCATATCAAAATGGAGTTGGATAACAAGTAAATGGATTACCCAAATTCATTAATAACCCCTCGCTTAATTTGTCTCTTTTTTTGAATTGGAATCTTGTTTGTTGCTTATCATCACCCTTATAAATCAAATCCTCCCTGCTTATTGATATATGCAGGATGAAATTGAAGCACCAACGTGGGTAGATCTCACTCAAGAATGTCAGTCCATTTATCAAGAGAAGTGAGTGTATCTGTGGTTTATGGTACATTATTTATCATTTGAATTGTTGTTCTTCTTTCAAGGCAGCAGCATTAAAATTTATGTTTTGAATATGTTTGTTTTTTCAAACGGTTCTCCAGGGATGATGAATGGTTTAACATAACTCATCCGTAAGTAATTCCTCATTGTCTTCTCATTCTTGTATTCTAACTAGGTTTTATGTCTTGTATCTCTGAGTTTATTTATCAAGTTTTCAGGTTCCATCAGTGTTCCGCTAGGGAGTTGATTTCTGCATTTACTAGCACTGGTCAGGGTGTGCACCAACTTGGACTTATGTGTACTGGAACAATGTTCTCCAAAACTTCCATGTTCGGTCTCAAGATCAAGAGGTAAAGATTATAGAAACAGGGAGTGGGGACAGAGAATTAACATGGTCAATTTTGATCTGCAGCAGCCAGATAAAATTTTAAAGAATAAAATTTCATCTGTGAGTTCAGTATCTGATAAGGTGTCAAGTGACAAAACAAGCTATGGAAGACCAATGGAGTTAGCTGGTCTGCAAATAGATTGTACTTGGTGAAAGAAGTTCTGTTGAAATTGCTGGACGGCATGATCGGCCAGTGCCTCCTTTCGGGGATGAAAAGTTTTGTTCAAACTCTATCTCCTCCAAGGGTGGGGATATCAATTTAACGAGCACCATTACTTCTGAAGGTAGTCAAAATCATTCACAGAAGTCCATGGAAGTGTCTAGTCAAGTATTTGTACAGACTGGTCGATTACTATCAGAGCTAAAGATTAGTTTGAGGAAAAGATATGTTGTGATTACAAGGCAAGCATCGAGAATGCAGGTAACAGAGAGGAAGCAATCAGAAGGCTTGAACTCTTCTTCAAGTAAATCTAGTGTAGGCTCCTCCTCATATCTTGGTTGTGATGGGAAAAATATTCCGGGAAGACAGGATAAAGACAAGACCCTAGGTAGTTGGTATATTACAAGAGTTAATACTATTTCCAGTGACAAAGTCAATGTAGCAAAGTCGTCAAAGGCACCCACTGCTCAAAATTGGGACATTACTTCTATTTCCAAGTTGAGGAATCATAACTTTGGATTGCCAAACATCAACCAAGAAACTTCAAAACTAAAGGTGCATTGCTGCAACAAGTTGATTCAGAAAGTGTTATAGTATGATAGTATAAGATTTCCCCTTTTTCTTCATTTCTAGGATTTTCTGAATTCTGCGTGAAGAATAAGCTTGTGTATCTGATGTTGACATAGCTTATTATGATTATTTGAACTAGAGAAAGTATGTTGAATCTGTCAATAGTAACGCTCTAGCTTTTTATTTAAAAAGAAAAAAATAATAACTAGCTGTTGGAGTAATGTTTGATTGCCTAAACATGGGTAGGAAATTTTTTCATCTATGCTTATCCTATAGTGATTCTTAATTCTTAAATGGATCTTTACTTACTGGTTCAGCAGCAGAGTCTACAAGGAAAAGTTTTGGTGCCTCTCCGCATCAAAGAGCATGCTCACCTAACTGTAGTCAAGGAAAAAGCAGTAGCTACCAGTGGTCGAATTTCAGCCGGGGGTAAAGAAAATCCTGCAAGGAAAGTGGTTGTGAGTCAGAAATCGAGCACTAGCAAGAAGGCAACCAGAGATATTGAACTAGGTCAGAAAGTCTTTAGAAGGAAATTGCCAGAAAAGAGTTGTAAAACAAAATTGGCTGGTCAAAAGGTACATAATACACTGTTTTAAGTTTTCTTGCTTTCAGTTTCTAAATTGTCTGGTTGTATTGAGTTTGTGGCCTTGTTACGCTGGGAATGCATTATAATGCAATAGCATAAATTTGCTCCTTGTTAGATACCCTCTTTATTTTGATCATTCACCATTGTTTATTGTCTGTATTTATGCATTGCAATTTTGCATCTATCTATTGTGTGATCAACTGACATTTTGAGGATGTGTATGTTACAGTGAAACTTCTCAGTTCCGTCATCTGTTATTGCACATTTGCACTAAATGTTTAAACTAAATACATGATTCTTTTCTTAATTGAATAAGCCATTTTTTTAAAATATCTTAATCTTTGTTCCAGATCATTTTGAGTAGTTACATTGATGTGTGCCTTATTTGTTTATGTTAAAGTCCCTTAGGCCATCCCAATAAAAGTTTTAATTTAATTTCCTCTTTTCTTTCTTCTTTACCAATTGTCTGTACCAGGAAAGAAATAGTAGCAGAAGTGAAGGGAAGAAGTCCGGAAACATGGCTGAGAAGGCTTACTTTAGATAAACTGAAGCAGTACAGTAAGGCATGTAGATAGTCTGATCTTTAACCTTTTTAGGGAATTCATCATCATGGACTCGGAACAATGTTCTTAATTTGCAGGATTTTGTAAAATGTTGCTCAGTACCCAGGCTATCCCTCCTGATTGACAGTTTTCACTGGCATTATTGCTCCTTTTTCTTTGTCAAGCTTGTTTGTTTTCTGTTAATATCCAAACGCAGGGGCTTTGGTTAAGACATCTGAGTTCAATAAAAATAAATAAAATTAAAGTATCTCAAAATCCCTTCAGGCATGTATTACACTAGCTTAGTTTTTAGTCTATGTTCATTTGTCCTACAATAACTTACTTGCGGCCTTCCAAGTAGAGTCTGTAAACAAGTTTCAATACTTCTTGCCTCCTAAATCAACCTGGCTAGGGAAATTGTAAAGTACCATATTGCTTTTCAATCTCAGATATTTGAATCTAGAGCGCTTCCCCCTTAAACGCGCACAAACTTATCCATTGCTGCGAAAACGAAATGAAATATAACATCCAAAAGAAATGATGTTCCAGCAAGATTTATAAACATATAATCAAACTATGTTTATTCCTTCTGATTGAGCATTTAGACCACTGTTACCTTGAAATCTAGCGTGGGTAAGAAAAGGGCTCATTCCAAGATTGAAATATAAGTTAATAAACATGGTCAATCTTTTATTATTAGAACTTGGAATCGTGGAACCATTCATGTCCTGTTCTCTCTCAGCCCTGTCTGGTTACTGTTTGAAGATGATTTCACAGAAGACAGAAACATATGGAAGATGGAACTTATAATCTTCTTGTACTTAACAGAATCAGATAGGCCATGTGGATTCATAATAGATATGAACCACAATCATACATGTGAAACTGAATCAAGAATTCCAAATCATCGGTGTGGTCCTCGAATCAAAGCATCAGTTGGCTGTTGTAGCGTGGTTACCAACCGCAAGTCCTTCAAAGAAATATCTCGTGCTTCTTCTTTTTGCAGTCAGTCCCCAACCTGATCATTAAGATAGTGAATCTGTACAAATAACAAAATTACTAATGTATCATTAAATTTACAAAAAATAAGTAACAAAATTTAAAATTAATAATTAATGATTCAATATAATTTTGTTACGTAAATTGATTTTAATAATTAATTTTGAATTTATGATCTTGTTAATAATTTTCTTCTTAGGCACACTAGTTGCTTCAACCTTGTTTGTATCAAATACATAGCTTGGTCCTTCTCTAAGAGGGTATCAAATGAAGCAATTTTGGATTCGATGTGGTTGTGTATCCTACGATTCCTTTCTGTGTTTATGGGTTGTTTTTATTTATTACTAATATTTTTTATGCAAACATTAAACCATTTTCTGCAAACACTTTCACATTTTCTATAAAAAAAAAAAAGTCAATAACATGTAAAATAGCTACACAAGAAAATTCTGGCCGAGCAGCTAACCAAGTTCCCAAGAGCAGTCTGACTCTCTTAGTGCTGAGCCAAGAATTCCCCTTTCATTATTTTTATGCATGATATTTAAGTAATTGGCGACAAACATAGATCCCCAGAAAGTGGAAATTCTTCGTAATTGGATAATTAAAAAGTTATAAAATTTATCTACTTTTCAGTCATTTCAATAGAAATTATACCCATTCCACAAGACCCACACTTCCTCCCAAAATTGCATAATGATTTTTTTTTTTTTTTAAATAAATATGTACATCAGTCATGTAATAACAATAACATCTTGATGCATGTAGACCTCTCAATGGATCGGGTCTAGACTCATCCACCGCTTTATCCTTATTTTGAGTTTCTGTCTCTAATAAACGAGTCGGATCTGTATCTTGATCCAGTAAGACCCGAATCCGATTAAAATATTTAATATATAATAAAATTATTGTATAGTAGTGTTATTTTATATGTATATATACATATATGTTGTGTAAATTACCCATGTAATTTATATTTAATATAAAATACATGCATAAATATTAATTATGAACTCAATACTTTTGTATAATTAAAAAAATTTGATAAATTGTAATAGTTTTACATATAATTTTAAAAAAAATTATTAAGATCCGGATCCGATCCGATACTACTTTTAGGAGAAACAGTTGTGTTCTTTAACAAAAGAACAAAAATGACGAAACTACGCCGAACTTGCGTTTTTTCCGAATGTATTTGCGAATGAGTGAGTGAGACCCTTCCATGATCCATCCCCTTCCCGGAATAAACCCATCTCCCTCGCTGTGCCAACCTTTTCTTTGCTTCTCTTTCCCTATACATCCAGTTCATGAATACTCTCTCTAGTCTCCCACTGTCTGTTTCCACATATTAATTTCCTTTTTGTAAAAATAAAGTTTTTTTAGTTCATAAAAAGAAAAAAGAATATGGATCTTATCTGAAAATTCATTTCAAAACTAATTACCTGCTTTAATGAACATCTTTATTAGTTAATTTATATTCTTTTTAAAAACGGATACGAGATATTAGCTCATTTTTTTTATGGGACTCATTTTTCTTTGAATCAAGATACATGCCGATGTGAGTGTTTCAAACCATAAGATGATTAAAAAAATAATAAGATATTCTTACTTTTCATATTATTATATTAACGACAGTCATACCACTCTGTATTAAAAAGTGAATAGGCAAAATTTTCTCCTTTCACCTGTATAAAATTTCCAAACTATGCTTGTATGGAGCTAAAATGCTCAACATCACTCTCTATTGGACTGAAAATATTTTTTATTTTTTATTTTTCAGTTCATCTAACTACAAATGTGGTTGGAGGCTCAACGATGCGGAATTTTTCCTCTCACGGGATGTTAATGAATTGAATATATAATAATCCTTTTCAGTTTTATTATTCAATTGATATGTACTCTATTGTCAATTGATATGTATTCTATTGTCTCTTCTGTTGTGATGAATGGGAAGGAATTCGATGTTCAACAAACTATTTACTGAAAAGATGCGAAGATGCCTTCTGTTTGGTACTATGTTCTTTGGACAAATACTTAATAGACTCGATTTTTGTCGTTATTTATAAATTTTGTGATATAAATTAAATTTTAGAGAATTACATCAATTGATGTAAGTAAAATTTTTTAAATTTTAATTTTGATTACAAAATTTATAAGTAAAATTAAAAATCAAATTTATCTAAATATTTTCCTATTCTTTATTCTTTTATTGATCAACTCCGACAAGAAACTTAAATTTTGGAAATTACTACTTGTACTGTACTACTCTGATGAATGTTCAAATGATGAGCTAATACTTTTATATCATCTGGTGCAACAAATCTTCATTAATTGTGCGTTAAAGTGGTCATCAAAATATTGACCAATTAATGTATCATAATTAGCCCAAAATTCTTGCTTTGAGTAAATCTTTATGTGAAACAAAGATGGTGGCAGATCTGAATTTTCAAGAAATTCTAGACCAACCCACCATTTTTTTTTTTTTTTTATAGAAAAAAAAGGATCTATATATGAAATGTGCATGTCCAAAACAAGAACATTAATTCATTTTCTTCAGCTGCCAGTTCAAGGCAGCCAAATTAATGCTTGTTTGACTGAATTTGCGCCATTTGTTCTTCATGGAGAGCCTTTCTTTACATTGCTAAGAAAGAAACAAATATTATTAATTATATATATCTCTTAAAAAAAATTTGCATTCCGGTCAATGCAACTTTAGTTATTGTGTCATAAAAAATCATAGTTATCCTAGTGTATATTGTATTAAGGATGTAACAATGCATGATCTATTTTAGATTAGTAATTCCAATGTATTAATTTTACCTGATTATGAAGTTATAGTACTACATACTAGTAAATTAAATTACCAATAATCATGACTAATTTGACAATCTTTAAGTAAAAAGGGTATTCAAGTAAATCAATTACTTGTCTATTATCTCTCTCTCCCATGCTTGCACAAAAGTACAATCAATCAATCAATCGTTCGTGTCTTCTTCTAACATTATTTCAATACTATCCATATATTCTCAACATCAATATCCCACCACTCTCAAAAATAAAATTAAAAAAATATATATATATATCCAACCACTCTCAGTATATATTAATTCTCACTTAATCCCCTCCCCAGCTTAATATAAAAAAAATATTCATTAAAAAAAAAATTATTGCAAAAATAAATCAGAAAAAGATATACTAGTAATTAAAGAAGTAACATGGCTGGAAATGAGCAAGAATTCCCACATAACTACGATGGCATGGATGATGATGAGGAAGATGATGATGAAGAGGAGGAGGTAACAACCTACGACGACCATGACTGCAAAGGTTTGTACGGAAATAGTAGAATTTGTGGTCCGAGGAGAAGGAGGAGGAGTACTAGGTGGTGCAAAAAATGGTTATTGGACCCAAGAAGAGCAGCTACATGGATTCAAGAATGGAACAGGGTTTTTTTACTAGTATCTGCAGCTGGGCTGTTTGTGGATCCGCCCTTTTTCTACACTCTATCAATCAGGTACAACTGCATGTGTCTCTTCGTCGACGGCTGGTTCGCCGTCACCGTCACGGTTCTCCGGTGCATGACCGATGCATTGCACGTGTGGAGCATGTGGTTGCAGTTCAAAATCAACGGACCACGTCCTCCTAATTCTTCATGTGATGAGGTTAAGATGATGATCGCAGTGGTAATATTAAAACTGCGGCCTTAAGATACCTAAAATCCAACAAAGCTTTCTTCTTCGATCTCTTTGTCATTCTCCCTCTACCCCAGGTCTGTTTTTTCCTTTTTCACTCATTATTTAGTAAATTTGTTGGATAATAATTAAGGATATATATTTTTTTAGTTATTGTAAAAATTAAAAAACAAGAAAAGTTTAAGGGTTTTACTGAACTACTACAAAACTCAGCCTCTTGTGCATTATTATCGTATACACTATCATTACAAAAAAGAAAAAATCAACATGGGATTCTGGTGAACTAATGACACTCTAAATGGCTGAGGAAATTAATATTTTGTTGTGTTGTGGGTTATTTTGAGAGAAATGACAAATGCATGCATGTGGATGTGGGCAGGCATTTATTGCTTCAGATTTTTGCAGTAAGAAACATTAAAAATGACGTAATTTATTTGTCTATGGTTCATAAATGGGAAGAAATGAACAATCCTCCGTCTTTATACCATTTTCAATCCCAATTTCTATTCCACAGCTTAATAAAAGATTATAATTAATTTATTAAAAAATTTAATTATATTTAAAAACAATCCTGACAGTTTATTACACTGTAAGATAAGAAATAAAATAAAAAATCTTGTGACGAAATTAAGCCGGGATGAATAAGGCACAGAATCTTCTTGCTTAACAAAAGAAATGTTCTTTATAAAGATAATTCGAAGTAATTAAATTATTTTTTTTATATTAATATTTTAACTATATAATTATCCATCAATTAATATGATACTAGGGTTAAAATTAGAAAACATCTTTTTTAAAACGAGAAATAATTTGAAATATGACATTTTGTCTAAAGTGATAGTTATTTTAAAACGAATAGCATACTATATTATAAAAACAGCAACTTAAGACATGTCAAAATTGAGCTCGTCCCTTAAATGTCACTTTTAATTTCTAAAATTCGGTTTGGAACAAGGAAGAAGCCTGTTTTTTTAACAAATGGTGATGACATCCACAGAAATCATCCTATGCCCCTAATTATTCCTTTTACAAAATGACATTGGTCTCAATTGGTGCAAATGTATTCACTAGCATTCAATCTGTACAGTGGCTACTCTCCAACCGAATTTTTTACATTATATTGTCTAATAACTTCTTGATTTCACATATATCAAATGTAAAGAAGTACAATAATATGAAATATGTATATTTCTAAATTTGTCTAAATATCTTTTTATAGATATGATAGATTTGTTTATCATACTGCATTTTAATCAGTTGTAATGACTGTTTCTTCAATTAATAAAATTTGATTATAAAAAAAGTATAATAATTATTTTAAACAATCTTTTGAATCAATTGTATTATAAATCATTAATTGTGACATCTTTTTTGTGCCTATTTTGATCATATAAATGCAGATTGTGTTGTGGGTTGCAATCCCGGTGCTATTGGAGAAGGGATCAACGACAGTGGTCATGACAATATTGTTAATCATGTTTCTATTCCAGTATCTGTCCCGAAAATCTATCACTCCGTCTGCATCTTGAGACGAATGCAGAATCTCTCCGGCTACATATTCGGGACTGTTTGGTGGGGAATAGCCCTCAACATGATTGCATATTTTGTTGCATCCCATGTAAGCCATCTATCTCACTTTTCCTGCCTCTTGTGCAACACATATTCTTGATCTTAGTAATTATAGGATTAAGTGGTTGAGGTAAAAAGAATAGAGGTTCAAGGTCAACCCCTATTTATAGTTTCGGACAGGGGAAATTTTTTTTATTATTTACTTCGTATTGGAGCGTAAATATTCATGTGCATGATTGAAAAGTAGTGAAATCTTTTTTTGTCTCGACGAGTAACAACGGTCATAACTATTTTGCATTACAGAGTGAACAATCAAAACTTATTCAGACAGGGATTAGGGATGTTGTTTAACCCACCAACTTGGGCCTATCTAATTATATTTAGAAAAATTCTTTATATTTAGACCGTTAGACGGTTGAAACATAACAAGACTTTAATTATAACCTATTTTTTTAGTTATTTCAATATAACATCTACTTGACATTACGGAATAACTAGCCAAAACTTATTAGTGTATTTTTGCCCCTATGAGCTCTAACACGTGGTCTTTAACAGGCAGTGGGAGCATGCTGGTATTTGTTTGGAATCCAAAGAGCAGCAAAGTGCCTAAAGGAACAGTGCAGAGTCACAGGAGGCTGTGGTCTCAAGATGTTGGCATGTGAACAGCCTATATATTATGGAACAAGAAGCCTCGTGAAAGACAGGTTCCGGGTGATATGGGGGGAAAACAAAAACGCAAGGAATATTTGCCTGGAAAATTCAGATAATTACGACTATGGAGCTTATAAGTGGACTGTTCAGCTTGTCACAAATGATAATCGTTTAGAGAAGATACTTTTTCCCATCTTTTGGGGCCTTATGACTCTCAGGTAACTTTTTTTTTTTTTATAAATTATATTAAAGGATTAATTCTATTTTTCACTCTCTCAACCTATAATTAATTTTCACTTTACTCTCTAAATTTTAATGTTGGACATTTTACATCTCTAAGTCTGAAATTTGTTCCATTTCAGTCTCAATTTTAGCATCATCAATAAAATTAACAGAATATATTTATGTATACAATAGATTTATTGGGATGTATAACAATATTTTATCATATTTTGGGTGTAATAAAAAAGATTTTGTTAGCTTAGATTACGGGGTTAAAAATTAGGATGAAGTAGACAAATTTAAGAGTTGTGCAAAGTGTGTAAAATTAAAATTAAATGTATAAAGTGAAAATTATGTATAAGTTAAGGGATATAAAAGGAAATTAATCTTTTAACTAGAAACTAACATGAATTGGGTATCTACCATGGCATTTGACTAATATAGAGTCTTCTGTCTGTTTGAATATTGATAGTACATTTGGAGACCTGGAGAGTACAACAGATTGGTCGGAAGTTGTTTTTATCATCATTGTCCTCACGACTGGACTCCTTTTGGTTACTATGCTTATCGGGAACCATCAAGGTGAGAGTACAAATGTTAATTTTGTTGTCATAAACTCAGGAGGTATTTGGTTTAAGGTACGAACAAAAAGAATGGAAATCAAGGTAATAATTTAAATAGATATTATCTAATTAATCATTATAAGAATAATTTTACGAGAATAAAAATATTAAAAATTATTTATTTTTATTTTTATTTGTAATTTGAATATCAAATTGATTAATTTATCTATACAAAGAAATTTATTTTTTATTCAAATCAAACAAGTAAGAAAACTCATACTGATAATAAGATTTATGATTCTTATTCTGATTCTGATTCCGATTTCGATTTCCAAATATGAACCAAACACTCCCTAAAATGTTTTTACAATACCCCTAAGAACAAATTAATTAATATGATTTCTGATTATTTTATTTTTCTTTGTATGGAAATTGATCAGGTTTTCTTGCATGCAACTACGTCGAAGAAACAAGCGATGCACTTGAGGATGAGGAATATAGAATGGTGGATGGGGAGGAGACGTTTGCCACCCAACTTCAGGCAGAGAGTGAGGAATCACGAAAGGCAAAGATGGGCAGCAATGCGCGGAGTAGATGAATGTGAGATGATTAGGAATCTCCCCGAGGGCCTCAGGAGAGACATAAAATACCATCTCTGCCTGGACTTAGTCAGACAGGTACAAAATCTTTTTCATTTTAGTTAGTTTTTTTTTTTTTTTTTTAATATATTAGAGACAGTGATTTTTAAATAAGTCTTGACTATTCGCTCAGCAATGCGGTGTGAGTTTGATAACCATTGAGATAACTAAAAAACAGTGAAGTACCATTACTTTTCAATCATCTAGTAAATTTTTCGTGATTTTCTAATTGTAATTCTATCGAACAAATATTTATTTTTATGCTTGAATGTCTAAAAATTAGAAGTGTGATCATATTTAAAATTTAAGATTAAGATATAAACATTTATAAGAGTTTGTAATTTATTGAAATATTACTGTTTGTAATCTTTCTATTTTCCATTATAGCCAAAATGTTCATTAACTAATTGTGGATCTTTCAGGTACCTTTGTTTCAGCACATTGATAACTTGGTCCTAGAGAATATATGTGACCGTGTCAAGTCCCTAATATTCACAAAGGAAGAGACAGTAAGTTCTCAATTGATAATGTCAATGCCAAAAATCTTGATTTTGCTTTGTAACCCAATTTTTTTTCACTGTTTCATTGATAGATAAGCAAAGAAGGTGATCCAGTTCAGAGAATGTTATTCATAGTAAGAGGCCATCTTCAAAGTAGCCAAGTACTTAGAGATGGTGTCAAAAGTTGTTGCATGTTAGGCCCTGGAAACTTCAGTGGCGACGAGCTTCTGTCTTGGTGTCTGAGGAGACCTTTTGTGGAAAGATTGCCACCATCTTCATCAACTCTGATAACTCTTGAGACTACTGAGGCATTTGGATTGGAGGCTGAAGATGTCAAGTATGTTACTCAACATTTTCGGTACACATTTGTTAATGAGAAGGTTAAGAGGAGATGCAAGATATTATTCCCCTGGATGGAGAACTTGGGCTGCTGCTGCCATTCAATTGGCTTGGACGAGGTATAAGCATCGGTTAACGCTTACTTCCTTGTCATTTATAAGACCAAGAAGACCGCTGTCAAGAAGTTCTTCACTTGGAGAAGATAGGCTGAGGCTGTATACAGCTTTGTTGACTTCACCCAAACCAAATCAAGATGATTTTGATTTCTGAAGTACTCAGGATATATAAGTTTGAAAGTATATGAATAAGAGACTCTTGATATATGCAATTTTATTTCAGAATTTTATTGTTCATTCATATGGCTGATTTCCTTGATTATCAGTATTGAACTTTTTAAAGCTATCCACCCCCATCTTTGGTCTTTATACTATGTTTATGATTTGGATGTGCACTAGCCAAACAACTTGTTAGAACTTAAAACCACTGTACAAAATGATTTAGATTAGTATAACATGAAAGTAGAGGTCTTGAGACTTCTCGAACATCTTTTCATATTCCACAATTGGTACAAAGATATGAGTTTGAGATGTACATGTAAAATAGAAATCAAAAGACATCTCACAATAAGGCCAGTATATATTCTTAAATAGATCGAATATATGGGTAAAGATATGAATCTTATGGCCACTCAAGTGATCAAGTTGCTAAAGTGACATAAGAAGACATCATAAATTTCCAAAAAATTTGAAGTGGATACTCAATCTCAACTGACCACAATTTTTACATGTAGGGCTAGGGCCGTGAACCCTATCTACACCAAAACTTTCCAGCATATGGAGGCAATTTAACTAGCACAATATTTTGAGGGAGTTAAGTTGCCCCCTAAACTTTACAATAAATAATTAAGGAAAGCTATGCGGTGGCAAGTGAGAGGATTGGAGAAACACTGGCTAGGAAGAATGATCACGGAATCCATATCAATTTTCAATACCAAGTGAAAGGACCAAGAAAATAGACACAAAAGTTTCTTGTCTCATCTTCGTCCTAGCCTAAAAAGGAAAAGGGATACAAAAGCTTCTTGAGTCTTGATCATGCTACTTCCTCCAAAGCAGCAAACTGATTATGTGCCTCAGTTTCTGGTCCTGCTGAGCCCCTGAATAGCAAAATTGCAAGGCTGCCTATACAAAAGTAGATGAAACAACCATAGCAGTGAGTCACAAATGAACCAAAATCAGTTCCCACTATGCATTGCCACCCAGGTCCATACGTTTTATCAAATGCCTGAATCAAAAAATCAATCCCAATAGATCAGAAAAATCGTATTCAAGCTGATCAATTACTTGATCAAAGAATAATTTACCTTTTTAATAAAACAAGCAATTTCAGTCGCTTCAGTTACATCAAAGAAGTCAAGTGCCTTGGCTGCCAAATCAAGTGCTTCTTGTTGCATGGTCTTGAGCATATCAGTTTCACCAATTACAGCTTTGCCTTCTAGCATGATGAAAGTTCGATTATCAAAACAATATACAATATCAACTGTTTCCTTGTTGGACACTATATATATATATATTTACTGGAGGTTTAATTGCTTATCTCTCGTTGGTGGAGATCCTAATATTCACATGTTTGTGGACGAAACAGGTTCACAAACTGATGCTAAGGCATTATTCTAGATGGGCTCGAATAAAGACGAACCAAGTGGGATAAAGAATTCAAGGTTTGCTGCTACGGGTGCTGTCAGCTGTAGATTTGTAAGGCTCTAGTACAGAACACATGGGGGTGCAGGTGGCATAATGTGTCAATCAAGAACATAGCAATCAGGAATTTAGCAAGCAAGCAAGAGGTTGTGAATTTAAAAACTAGATGGGTATTTCTCTGAATTTTATTGTAGGGGATGACACGTAATTACAAAGAAATTGCCAAGAAAATTAAATCTGTTAAAGTTCCAATTTCATTCTTGTAAATTAAGGATAATTGGGATTCACTCACTCCAATTAACTTACTATGTTTCGATAAATCAAGTTATAACTAATTAATTGTCTCAAATATCTCCACGTTATGGCATACGAATATAGTGTAGTAGATAGGGTTTATCTAAGAATAACTCGATAAAAATATATATTTTTATCAACTTAGATAATAGTTAATTATCTCATCAAAAATAATTTATAAAATTATAAATTTACGATTATTTGTCAAAATCAATTCACGTAATATAAATAATATTTAATCATCAATTCCTGATTAATTTTAAATATTTAATTAAATTTTATTCTTTCTTTAATAGATTAAATCTAATGATACATTAATAATTTTATCACTTGTCATTAGATACATACTCTTGAGCAAGTCATTCAATCAAGCTCAACAACACACATATAAATTTTATAATTTAAAATATTTTACATATAATTAAATGATATAGAACATTTTAAATCAAAAATTTCTGATAATATATTATAAATTCAATTCATATAAAAATTTTTTTGTATCCCACCATTAACCATATTGGCATGGGGGTTCGTCTTATATAGCCATCTTAACCTATTAAGAAAGATAACGTGCCACCGACTCCTCTGTGTCGGTATATATCTTGCCCACCACCACGTCCACTCCTCCCCTCCTCCCTCCTTTATGCCTTTCTCTATACGTTTTCTTATATGGTAAGCAAATGATATCGTCCTTACATGTGTAATTGTGTGCAGTATTGGAAAAGTAAAAGCACATGCATGATTTGTACATTTGTTAAAGTAAAAAGTAGTACAAGAATCTCTATGCATGTAAAATCCTAGCTACAAAATTAATACTAAGAATGATGGTTCAAAATAGCAATTGTGGTGATTGAAAATTTTATATCGATCCCATTAGTATCAATTGTAACAAGATGATAAATTTATTTAAAATTATAAATTATTATTTATAAATTAAATTTAATAAATTAATTGAGAAAATAATAAATTTTATGTATCATATCAATATTATATGGCAAATGAAATTTTAAACCATGCTAATAAATATTTAAGCCCTTCCTAGTACTCGCTTCGCCACCTTTCTCTCTTTACCGCCTCTTCTTCTCATTCTTCATCAACACCCCTAAAAATTCATCAAAAAAGAAAAAATAATTTCTTGCCACTTTTCAATATTATTCGTTTCTTTTTGGTCCAACCTTAACATTATCCGACGGGGTGACAAAATGGCACCTCAAGTCCGTGTGTTCTCATGTTTTGGCAGAGGTTCCAGTTCGAATAATCAAGAAGCTTCATATGAAAATGCCACCGCCGACATATCAACGGAGGAACAGAGGAAGGGTGGGCCGGTGGTGGTGGAGCTCTTCTCATCACAAGGCTGCGCCACCTCAACAGAGGCGGAGCTACTCTTGTCAAGGCTTGGAAGAGGTGACTTCAAGCTAGAGGCGCCCGTAATATTATTAGCTTACCATGTTGATTTTTGGGATTACAAGGGCTGGAAGGACCCTTTTGGATCTAGTTTGTGGACTGTTAGGCAAAAGGCCTATATTGAGGCCCAAAACCTTGATACTATGTTCACACCCCAAGTTGTGGTTCAGGGCCGGGCCCAATGTGTTGGGAATGAAGAGGATGCTTTGTTATCATGTATCACCTCAGCATCAAGGTTTCCTGCCCCCACTTTCCAGGTTGTTATTCATTTGTTTAATATCGTATTATTCTTTGGAATTATTCCTTTTAACATAATCCTAGTACTATCATTTTTCTTTAGGTGAAAAAGATTCAATAGGAAAATAGATTGTCGATTTATGTTGATCAAAAGGTTGGATCGACATATGTATTGGAATTCAAATTTAACTCGAAAAGGAATTGAGTTAAAAATATTTTAAACTCAGTCTTCGTAATTATAAATCATATGCATTTGTTATTTTATATATTAAGTATAAAATTATTTTATTAATTAGTTACATATTTAAATTGTTAGATTATTGGTTTGCATTTTACCACTATTCATTATAATTCAAAAAATTTAAGTTTCGAACAATTTATCATATTTTTAAGTTTTAAATAAACTCATGATTACTTAAAAGTTTATCGAATTAATTTAAAATTCAATATATGTAAAGATCAAGTACAATTCTATAATTAATTCAATACAATTTGAAAGAGTTTTTTCAGTCGTAATTATTATTATTATTATTTTTTGTGTGTTAAAATATGAACAGGCGACATTCCAAAGACCTACATACAAGATTCGTTGCAAGTTTCAATTACAGGAGCTCTAAGGAGTAAGGTGGATCGTGAAGGTGTTAACATCATAGTTGCTCTTTACGAAAGTGGTTTGGTCACCGACTGCACAAACGGAGAAAACAAAGGCCGCGTCATAGCCAATGACTTTGTGGTTAGAAAACTTGAAAAGCTCTGTTTCGTTAAAGACATCTCTGCTAAGAAAACTGTTTCAGGAACAGTCGATTTTTCTCTCTGGGAACATTTCAATGGCAGCAAATGTGGAGTCGCAATCTTTGCACAACAAAATGGCTCTCATCACATTTTTGGTTCTCAGAACTTTCAGTTGCCGGATAATCTATGAAAGAATACAAGTTGCAGTTGTACGCTTGTACCATGAATGTTTCTTAGGCTACGGTTTTTTCTTTCCTCTCTTTTTCTTAAACTTTTTACTTTAACGTTATTTTCTTAATTTAGGGGTTTGGAGATCCTTTAATGAAGTTAAATTTCACTGGTTCGACTACTGTTGAATATTTCTTCAAGTCCATCCAGGTAATGAGTTAAAAGTGTGATTTCTACTACTCCTGGTGTCCTAAACATAAGCCACTTAGTAGAATCTATTATCAACAACCATTCAATAGGGCCTCACAACATTCAAGACCTCTCCCTTCTCTAAAGCAAGCACCCCCCATTGCCAGACTAGATAATGTTGCCGACTTCCTGCTGGGACTTCCTGCTGGGAATTTTATTGGCATCCATCCCGTTTCTAATGAGAACCCAACACGAGTTCATCGCACAAGCCAACAGACAAACCACAACAATGGATGAAGAACTATTTCTTACAATTGCCCAATGTACTAGTATTATTGTGAGAGATAATAACAGACGAGGAGAAAAGGAAGAAAATCAGCTATTGATATCATGTACAAAACAATCTCTGAGACTTGAAACTCATGAATTCATCCTTTTCATCAATGATGATAGGTAAATTTCATGAAAACGAAAAATGCAATATCTACAAATTTGAAATCCCAAGATTGCTATTCCCAGTAAGATATACCCTTTCATCTCACAAAAATTGATCTCCAACCATGTTATTCTTATCCACACGAAGAGGACGTGCTCCCTCCCCTCGATCCCACTGGAGGAACAAAACGTACAGAAGGGGTGGGCTCTGGTTTCAAATTTCCATTCAAGAAAGAAGCACTACCACAGGACCATCTAGACTTTACACTGAATCCACAGCCTCAACCTGCTGCCGAGCAAGATATTTCTCCCTTCGCTCTTTCTGTAGAAAAAAATGAGAAATAGAAAGTAACTACCAGAAAATAGAAATTCAACATCTGAGACCACTCTCATAAGTATGCAAGCTCACGCATATGATTTCCTGGGTACTTACCCATTCATCTATAACAAGACCTTCCCCAACAACTCGGAGGCCAGTATCAGCTGGAGGTTTCTTGCGTGCTTCTATCGCAGCATCCGCATCAGCCAACTGCCGCTTAAGTTTTTCCAATGCCTGGAGAGCACCACAAAAACGTTTAAACTTTGTAAACTAACATGAAAGGAAGGACAGAAAATACAGAGAGTATAAAGTAGGTTATACTTACAGGAGTTGGGCGCTCTGGATCCAAAAATATTACCCGCAAAACACGTTCTACAGTCACAAGATCCTTTTGTTCGTCAAACTGCAAAAAGAAAAAGTTTGTCAGTCAAACAGTAGGGAAAAGAAAACCCTGAAGGCTGAAGCTTCACCAGCCTATAAAAACAGGATTGGAATAACCATGAAATAAATGTCTATGTTACATG
This sequence comes from Cinchona pubescens, assembly GCA_025175665.1. NCBI lineage: Eukaryota > Viridiplantae > Streptophyta > Magnoliopsida > Gentianales > Rubiaceae > Cinchona > Cinchona pubescens. Next base: position 259,484 of record JANKKI010000106.1, read on the forward strand.
TCACTTGGGAATATTGACTTCCTGCTTATATCAGAACAAAACACATGCAACTGCCACATTTCTATGTTTCAGACAATATTACACGTCAGTTTGGAATATAGACCTCCTGTCTTATGATTCAGTACATCTCTAATATGCATGACACATTCATAAGTTGCATAAAATTCCACTGCATAGGATATAAAATCTTTGGATTATAAAAGGAAATGCATAGTCCAACTGTGTAGCTTCTTCATTATTATTGTAAAAACTGAAATGTGCCAGGTCAATTCATTGACTTGATGGGAAGACTGGAACCGATAAACCGAAATCTAGCAGCTCTCTTATTTCACAAGTTTGGCAAGCTAAAATAGACATGCCACCATCATGTCTGTAAGGCATTCAACAATGCCATAGTACCACAACAGAGACTCCACTTCTTACCAAACCTATTCTCCATGATAAAAGATTACAGCAACTTTAAAACTTCATGGCACAAATTAACAAAATCATGTATGTAGGTCAATGCGCACCCATTAAAATACCGAATATCCTTGCCTTTAACAAACTAGCGAAGTTGTCAAATGCAACATTAGTCATACATAGTGCTGTGTAAAGACCAAAAGACGTGAATGTGTCACATTAGCTTGCTTTAATTTGCAACAGAACATGTAATGTACTCTTGAACATGTCTTTCTTTTTTCTTCAAATTAACACATATATATATAATTCCAGATATGTGTTTCTTACATATGTATAAGTGTTGATTTCAACCGTCTACATTAATAGCTCACTGATGATAGACAACAAAGAAAAGGTTCATAGCAGGACTTCAGGAATACATATACAGGAAAGAAGAAAGTTGCAAATCACAAAGTAGCACTTAAGCTGCTGCAGTACATGGGTGATTGACAAGTATAATTCATCATGTATCCGACGACAAGTATAATTCATCATGTTTCCGACGACAAGTATAATTCATCATGTATCTGACAGTAGAACCAAGACCTCAGAACATTTTTCTGAGAAAAAGGAACTGATTCATTGACTATTTGTAAGCAATACACAAGGCCTTGACTTATAGTATGCAAAATCATGAATATTAAGTATCAACATTGTAGACAATATTTGAAATAATGTAATAAGAAGAAATACAAATAACTAGATAACAAATCCTAAAACAACTGCAACAGGCAGCTTGAAAGCAATTATAAGGCCATCCACATGTGACATAAAAGAAGGGACAGAAGAATCTATTAGCAGGGTAAAGCACAATTATAAGAAATTTCCGCAACAAATACATATTCTTATGGCCCCACAACCAACATCATTTAGTGGTATCAAAGGTGAAAAGAATATACATGTAAACAACATATCTAATAACACATGTAGAACTTCATGAGGCTAATCAGTAAAAACTGCCTAGGATAGTAATAATAGTCACGGTTGATACAATACAAAATGCATGGGATATGCCATCCTTCAGTTTGCAGTTAACTGAATTCTCTTAAAACTTACCAACTCAGGTACATAATCTGTTCCTTCTTTCACCTTGAGACTCATTATCTTGAACTTGACCTTACTCTTCTGCTCTGTTGGTTTTTCATTATTCTCTGGATGCTCAACAAACTTGAAGACTGAAAAAAAAAAAAAACGGCAGATACGAGTAACCATCCTTCAGCAGAATATAACATATCCCTTTATCTACTTGCATATACACAGAAAACAAACAAATACAATAAGATTGGGAAAAGGCTAACTGATTACACAGTTGCAATAATGCTTTCTCCAGGAGCAAGGATACCACCAGGCGGTCGCATGTAACAGCTCTTTGGCGCAGTAGTTTGAAACTGCAAATGTTAGAATTCAAGAAAAATTGCATCAATTTCAGAATAGCATTAACTATATTTTATACTTGCACAAATTCTAACTAATTCACAAGGAAATATTTTTCTGTCAAAAAATTTACAGAAATGATGATTTTTTCTGGAAATAATTCAGAACTAGAGTAATTTAACTATTTACCAACCAACGAAGAAAAATTACAAAAATAGATACCTTAAAGGCTACATGAGACTTGCTGGAGTTCTTAATCCTAACAGCACTCCTCGCCTGCTTCCCCGGTTCGTCTTCAATTTTCACAAACCACAAATCAAGTAATCACAAAATTCAAACATTTTCCGCATCAGAAAACCTAATAATCATCTAAATTTCACACAAAATGTATATATATATATGTGTGTGTGTGTGTGTGTATTTCAAAAACTAATCAGAACAAGCTAAGAAGCCAGAAGAAACTTACAAGGAAAATAGAGATTATTAGCTGGATCAAGCCGAAGCCGACGCCGAGCTGGTAGGAACGATCTAGCTACAGAAGAAACAGTATTGGGAGACGAACGTGAGTTCGATCCAACGCCGCCGTTTTGTTGGCTACTATGTTGACTGTTGTTAGTTTGAAGATTTTGAGTAGAAGATGTAGACGAAGACGCCGTTCCGGATTGCCAGAACGGACATAACCTCCATAACTTCCCGTCGGAGTTATGTGACCGGTGACTGCCACGGTCAGCAATTGCCATGTCGTTAAAGTTCGTCGGAATCTGATGTGATAATTCCCGGTGTCACCTCCGGCGAGTGTGGTTTAAATAAAAATCGACGAGCTAGCTCGTTGACTCGTAGTTTTTTTTTTTCCTTTGTAAAGGTCAGAGAAGTTGTGGATTTTAATTTATTTGGATTAAAAATAAATTAGTGAGTATTTATACATTTTTTGAAGTGAGAGAGTAACAGAAAGATTTCTTTCTCATTTGTTGTTGATGGAAGAAGAAAGTGCACACTTGTACAACCACAACTGAGTTGGACTTGAATTGAGGAACTTAATTGCATTTGACTTTTTGGTTTTACGTCCGCTCGCCTCAAACAAGCCAATCCAATTGTTTTTGTTGAATCACACACAAGTCCCAAAACTGTGTCATCTCTCTCAATTTGGTTCTTATATTTTAGGAGGAAGTTTCAGATACTCACTTCATAGGAAATGAGTATAATAATCATTAAAATAATTAAAAAATAAATAATATTTTATACACTCCATACTGTAAAATGAGTAATAAATAATTTTTAATGTTTAAGGACATAGTCGAACTAGGACAGATTGGTTACTTAGCTTAATTAACAAACTTCATTTAAAAGTTTAGCTTAATCTCGAGTAAAACTTGATGAAATATTGTAGTTTTTGTTACATATAGTGCATATCAGGTGTTATTGGGATTTTTTGCTTTTCAATTCTTTAATATTTTGTATTCTAAATTTAGCAAAAGAAGTTCTTTTTCATACTTTAGAATAACACTGGCAAATAAGTTCTTTTATTTTATGCATATTCCTTCTATAGATTTATATTGTTTGATATAATATACTTTATTTATTTTTTTATAGACAGAAATATTTCGTTGTAAAAGTGTCTAATCTATAGTTTCTTAGTGTACCAAACATAAAATAATGTTGGACTAGCTAGTTGGGGATTTAATTGATTTTAACATTTCGCAAACATAAAAATATAATAATGACAAAAATTTGGTAAAATGTTTAATCAACTAGTCATTCTATTTATTTTAACTGTTGTTTTGAGTTATTACACAAGAATTAAAAAAAAATACTAATTAAATTGTATTAATTTTACACAAAAATAGTTTAAAGTGACTAAACCATTTTATACGAATATTATTCAACTACATAACTTTCTCCCTCTTTTAATATAGAACTAAAGGTAAAGTTAAAAAAAAAAAAAAAAAAAACTCATGTGTAGTACTTTCTTTTTTAATTTCTAAAATGACAAATAATTTGACACAAAATAACTTATCTAAAATTACAAATAAAATGAATTAAGTGGTTAACCCGTCAAATATAATTGTGTTGTATTAAAACGCAATACACAATTGGGTTGGATTATTTAGTGATCACTTTTTGCGTCCTTATTGCCAAATAAATAAGATTATTTATCATTAACTCAAATGAGTAGCAAATAACTAATGAATTCACCGGCCACAAAATTGAAGAAAAATCAAGATTCAACATGCAACTTTAATTTACCACAAACTCAATCACTCTAGTTCCATCTTTTGGGCCATCTCTTTAATCTTTCTTACATACTTTTTTTTTCCACTCCTTTTGGTAAAAGAAAGCTCGTTAGCAACAACTAGTAGTAAAAGAGCAAATGTTAATTTTACATGCACTGTCGGTGTAAAAAAAATTTTAATACATATGTACAAAAAATGATATTTAAAATTTAAACAATATATATGTGACATGCATCCACACCCCGATAATATAGAAATTATTTTACACTGACAGTATATAAAAAATTAATTCCAAGAAAAAAGGTCGTTGATTGAATGAGCCAAAATGTTAAGGCACATAATCAATCAAGTTCCATACTATATTTGTTCACATTCATGATACAACTACTCATTCCCCTTTCAAGAAAAACCTAATTGCAGTTTCAGTATTTTTGGTAGCAAAGTAAATTCTATAGTAATTATATTCTCCCTTATTTCTGTTGGTAATAATTGTGGGAGGATAATGTGAAGTAGTTGAGGTGGCTTAGTTGGGAAAAGGAAAAGGACAGGAAAGGAATTAGGTGTTGGCATTTACAGTTGTCGGCGAGTTTGTTGGGTTGGTTAGTTGGATTTGGAACTTGGAAGGTAGGAATTAATTAGGCTACTTAATGGCAGTGAACTTGGACTTTGTTCTTTAATTGGATGTGGTAATTACTACTTTAACAAGTACGTACTCGATTCAAAATAACTGAATTTTTAGACAATTTGAGAGTTCTTGGATAAGATTAACTATCGTTTTATAAAATTAAACAAGTGTTAAATAATATTATACATTATATTTTTCTAAAATTTACTTTTATTGTTATATTAATGGAGAAAAGATTATGTAGTTGAAATATTAATGTAAAAAAGATAATTTATTTATTTTGAATTATCTTTTTATAACATTGATGCAATTCAATACTACATTCGTTTCCTTTTAAATGTCACTTTAACTTTTAGCACAAAGATTAAAATTAATAGACTAAATTGTAGGCAAAATTGATCTTATATGACTAAATTATCCTTTTGACTAATAATAAATTAAAATAATTTCAACATTAATTATAAATTGAGTAATTAATGAAGTTGGAAAGCGATAAGGGTAAAATTGGAAAAAAAATAATTAATGGTTCATTAGACTTCTAAAGTGAAAATTAAAATGAAATAAATTTTTTTTGTTAAAGTAACACTTAAAAGGGAACGAGGATAATTACTTTCTTAATCTGTGTAGTAATCAAAAGCATTGTTGACAATTATTTTGAAACTGATGAGAGTTACCTGTGATATTAAGGTGGGAATTTAGTCTTTTGCCCTTCTTCCTATTTTCAATTGAGTAGTGTAATCTTTTTTTTTTTTTTCGAATTATATTTCGAGATTAAAAGTGATCAGCAGTTGACAAGAGTGAACTTTACAAAACGCATCATTCATTATCATTTCTTGTGGGCTGTTGGCCAGTCGCCTCTCTTTTTACCGTTTTTCAACCGTGTTACACGTTTCACTTTCCACAATCAAGCTGGTCAAGATTATTTCTTCCACCACAAATTTGTAAAAAGGATTTGGTAATATGATTTCATTTGGATGTATTTCAGTGATAAAAGCCACAATTTTTTACCTTTTTGCTGGCAATCATTGCGTAACCAAATGGGAAGGAAGGACTAAAGAAATAGTAACATTTAATTTTCTTGGCTGGACTTGCAATCATTTGTGATTTACAAAGGTCATCAGTGTTCTACACTTGGTAGTTGAAACGTCTACAGGGAAAGACTTGGAATGTAGACCTAGTCCCATTTATGACATAAAACTATAGAAAAAAAATTTAATCTTGCTCGAATGGATTGAAATAGGAAGTGATAAAAATTTGACCACAAGACATAGTAGTATTAAAGCATTCTGATTTATGAAAGCAAATCTGGATTGAATATCATTTACACCGTAATTATTTAGAATATTATTTAAATATTATTTTTATTTATTTTTTTTTTTAAAAAAAGTGTATGAGAGAAATCATGAATCTTGTACACAACGAGACTTTCATTGGAACTAAGTTACCATTTCGAACATTGATTTAGTTGCCACGGTTGTGTTTTTATTTCCTTCTATTTTTTTTTTCTTGTCCTAAATATTATTGTTCTTAATTTTCCATTACCGTAGTTAGTATCATCTCAACCAGTTATCCCTGTAGTTGAAATTTCAGTATTATAGTCCAGATGACTTACTTAAAAATGATCCATCATATATTAATTGCTAATCATATACTCGATAATCAGTTTATCAAAATTTCTCCCTACAAGGACGATCATATTTTTCTTTTACGGTACATTATAATAAGATACACCTATATGTTTCACCACCCAATAAAAGAAAAAAAAGAAAAAAAATATCAAAGAATACAGTACGGAGTGCCGCAATATAGAATAGATATAATAATCAAAAAGTAGTTAAATCCGTTACTTTATAATTATTTAACGATTTATAATATTCAACCGAAATACAAAATAAGTAACAAAATTTTTTTCGTACGAAAGATTTTGTTAGTTGGGCCCCCAGTAAATCAAATGGAAGAGATAAGCAGCCTTTTCTCCGTCTTTGCTCCTCTCATCAGGGCCCGATGGCCTCTTAACAGAGTTAATTCCCCCAGTTGCTGTAGTAGTCGTCCTTCTTCCACGGTTGCCTTGGCCACTAGGCCCATTACCAGCAGAATATTCCATTGACAAAGCATTGCTCTTGTGCTGCTGCTGCAGCTGCAGCTGCATGGTCTTCAAGGCTGCCTCAAGCTTGTCAGACCCTTTCTTTACCACACATCTTTCTATTGCTATGTAGTATAAAATTAGTTAATTAATTTGATATTATATAAATGTGGTGATGATCTTGGAATGACGGGCTTCCCATATATTCTGATATTCATATATATATATATATATACACATATGAGAAGAGTGAATATTATATTAGAGCAGACAGGAAAGATGAACTATAGAAAAGGCGTGGCTGGAGAGTTCGTGGGAGCCAGTTTTGAAAGGAAAACTAGGGGTCAGAGATCGTTGGTTTTTCTTCACTTTCAGTGGTTTTTTAACCAAACTGGCGACTAGTTCTTACTTCTTACTGCCTACTTTATAACTCTCCATGTGTTTAATAGCCATGCATGGAAGTGATTATACTAGTACAACGTTATAAATGTCTTAGTTACCCACTGTATAATGAGAAATAGGTATTATAACCGTTGAAATTTTATTATATTTTAATCATTTACCAGTTTACAATATTCATTCTGCAATTATGATTAATAAAAAAATTTCTGTGGTTAGTTTTCTTAGGAGATTAGAAAAACCAACAAATATCTATCATTCACTATTAGCGCATTTGATCCAAGGAACATTGACTAATATCATGGAAAATTCACGAATATGAGTTCCAAAATTTTTTATTTCTTCTTAAAATAATATTTCCTTCATCCCACTTATTTTATGGTAGTTTGATTTTTCTAGTCAATTCAATCAATTTTGTAATCAAGAATTTATATTGATTTATTTGATTTTTTATAAAAAAATTTCAACAAAAGTTAAATTTGTATAAATCATGACATGAAACTTAAAATTTATAAAATAAAAAATAAAAAGTTTTACAAAAGATTGAGCCTTGAAAACTTGCATCGTTGTCCAACAAAAATCAAATATGACAAATATATTGGGACAGAGTTAGTACTTCATCAATTTCCTTTTAAATGTAGTTTTGAGTTGATGCAAGAATTAAGAAACATATGAAATTGCATCAATTTGATAGTAAACAATAGGTCAAAGTAACTAATTTACCCTTTTACTTTAGTATTTTTCAATTATATCATCTCTCTTGATAAGACACTATGGATAAAATTAGAGAAAAAAAATATTTAATACTCTCTCTGTCTCATTTTATTTAGTATGGTCAATTTTGCACACAATTTAAAAATAGTTAATAATTGACCAACTAGTAGAATGGTTTTTCTATTATTATCCCTCAATTAAAATTCAAAATTTGTTAGTTGGTTTGTGGTTTTCAAAATTTGAAATGGTTTATTAGAGTAGTTAATGTTGAAACATGATATTAATGCTCTTTTTTGGAACTTGCATGAAGGGTAAATTAGACAAATTGACATTTAATTATTTGTCATTTTAAGAAGTGACAAATAATTTAGAACAAACTAAAATAGAAAGAAAGACAAATAAATTAGGACGGATGGAGTATTCTTTTAATTTTTAAATAGACAAATAATTTGATACAAAATAAATTATTCAAAATGACAAATAAAATAAAGCGTAATAACGTATTTACTAATTTTGGTTGGCACACAAAATTTTAAAGGTGAGATGCATTTTAAAGTTATGTAAATGAATTTTAGAGGCCATAAAATGATTTTTTTTTCCTTAATGGTTGTTAGTCAAGGATGGAAGAATCTCGTATAATCATGGGAATTTTTGCTCCATGTTTGTGAAATAAAGAGAAATACTCTTTTAAGTCTTTTATTGGAAATACTCCATGTTTATGACAAAAGACTGAAAATAATAATTTTTATTGTAATTTTTTTTGAAAAAAGTGTATGCGAGAAATACTAAATCTTGTATCCCATGAGTTTTTTCTTGGAAATAAGTCACCATTTCGAACATTAATTTAGTTGCCATGGTTGCATTTTTTGATTTCTTCTTTTTTTTTTTTTTTTGTTCTTGCCCTAAATATTCTTCTTCTTCTTCTTAATTTTGCTTTACATATCATTCCAACCAGTTAATTGAAATTTCAGAATTTCAGTGTTAGTCTAATGACTTGCCTAACTGATGCAAGATACATCATTTTTTAGTTGCTAATTCTATACTCAATAATTATTCATATCAAAAATTGCCCCTACAATGCTGAACACAAAATTATATATATATACTCAATAATTAAATTAATCATATCAAAAATTGCCCCTACAATAATAATAATAATGGAGGGCCTAGCTAGTTGGGCCCCCAGTAAATCAAATGGAAGAGATAAGCAGCCCTCTCTCCTTGTTTCCCCCTCATTTGATCATGGGCCGATGGCCTTTTCACAGAATTAATTCCCTCAGCATCTGTCATCGCAGTAGTAGTAGTCCTTCCACGGTTGCCTTGGCCATTACCACCACAATATTCCGTCAACAAAGCATTTCTCTTCTGCTGCTGCAGCTGCATGCTCTTCAATGCTGCCTCAAGCTTGCAAACCCTTTTGTTACCACACATCTCTCTCTCTATCTTTCCTAGCTTTGTTGAGAATTAATTGCCAAGAACTATAAAATTAGTTAATTAATTTGATACTAGTATATAGTTATATATATATCTTTCCTAGCTTGCAAATTAATTAACCCTTTTGTAGTGATGGGTTGCCATATAATTATGATCTTAATTTATATACATGTAAGAAGAGAGACAGGAAAGGTGAACTAGAAAACGTGTCTGAAGAGTTCGTGGGGTGGGAAGTGGGAACCTGTTTTGAAAAGAAAACTAGGGGTTTGAGATCCTTGGTTTTTCTTCACTTTTCAGTGGTTTTTACTTTAAATACTTTTGTAAATACTTAGGTAGATTCGATTTTTTACTTTACTTATAAATTTTTTGGTATAGATTAAATTTTAAAAAATTTATGATATCAGTTGATATTTTAGAAAATCTATGATATCAACTGATATAAGTAAGAATCTTTAAAATGTAATCTTGATTACAAAATTTATAAATGAAACTAAAAATCGGATCTATTTAAATATTTTCCAATACTTTTTACCACAAGGTGGTATTGACTGGTGCTTTACTCTCTACGTGCTTAATTGTCTAATGGTCTCACCAGAAGCTGTGGGTATAGTTTGGCCAATCCCCAAAAAAAAAAAAAATAATAATAAAATTATTAAATTACCCTTGACCCCTAAGCCTTCTTTCATAAGGGTATTTTTGAACACGATAAAAAACACTAATTTAGTCCATTATTTTGGGTATTGCTAATTTGGTCTTTTATCTATTACAAACATATCAATTTGGTCCTTAGTTTTTTTTAAAAAATTAACCAATCTAAGGCTTTATGATGAAAATTATGGACAAATTAATAAACTAAGCCACGTGATATTTAGGTAGTCATTAACCTGCAATATGTGTGTTATCAAAGACTCCGTTAGTTTGTCAATAATTTCTGTTATAAGTCTTAATTTAGTTAATTTTTTTAAAGATGACAGAAATAATTGATTTTTTTTTATAGATAAAGGACCAAATTGATCAATACCCTAAACATAAGGGACTAAATTAATCTTTTCTCCTTTGATCATTAATGGTATCACAATATGGGTATTTTCAGTCATTTTGTGCGTTTTTCTGACAATAACTATTTGCCAGATATATATGGCAAACTATAGATTAGGAAAAACCAACAAATTAATAATCATGTACCAATATTCATTTAATCCGAGGAACATTGACTAATATATGCTCATATAAAAATCATGGAAAATTCACAAATTCGAGTTCTGAAATTTTTTTATTTCTTCTTAAAATAATACTTCATCATTTTAATTGTCATTTTAGTCAACACACAAGAATAAAAATCTATTAAATTGCATCAATTTGATACAAATTAGTTTAAAATGACTAATTTACCCTTCTACAGTACAATCTCAACTATATAATCATGCCCTTCCATTTATATAATAGTAAGATTAAAATTTAAAAAAATATACATTTAATACTTCTTCAAATTTTTGAAAAAACAAATAATTTGACATAAAAATAAATTATTTAAAACAATCTATAAATAAAATAAAATGGATGGAGCTCTTACTAGTTTTGTTTGGCATTGAAAATTTTATGGGTGAGATATATTTTTAAGTAATGTACATGAATTTTAGAGGCCAAAGAATGTTTTTTTTTTTTTTAAATAATTGTTATTAGTCAAAGATGGAACAATCTCGTATAATCATGGGAATTTTTGCTCCATGTTTATGAATTAAAGAGGAATACTCTTTGAGTCAAACTTAAAATTGTTTATTAATTGAGATGGTTCAATACTATTCAATTAAAAGATCTCTAAAATTATTTCCTCCGTTTTAAAATAATTATCACCTTTTATTGGTGCACACATATTAAAAAAACTATTAAATTCTATCAATTTTATAAAAAGATAGTTCAAAATGATTAAATTAATTTTTTACCTTAGTATTAAAACTACATAATTTTCCTTTCATTAATGTAGTACTAAAGATAAAAATTAAAAAAAATATTATTTAATACATTTTAATCTTTTAAAATAATAAATAAATATAAATAAAATAAATTATTTAAAATTACAGTTATCTTAAAACGAAATAAGTATACAAGACCGTAACCACGTAAAGGTAGTTTTACCACAATTTCTTGGAAAGTCGTTACTCTTTACTCATTAGGCAGTGGCGCAGTGTAACTTAAGCACACGGTTTTCCCAACCAAACTAATATTGTGTTTGGGTGAGTGGATTTGATTTGAAAAAATGATTTGAAATGTATTAATTTGAATTAAATAAATTTAAAATAATATAAAATTTGGGTAAATTTTAAATTTATTTATTTAATCATTAAAATTACACTCTCATTTTATTAGTGAATTTCAAATTCACAAGTAAATCAATTATCTTGTTTGAATAACTTATTATATATTAAGATTTCAAATCAAATTCATCTAAATCTTTCCATCCAAACACAATATATGCTTCGGTTTTATTATCAGTCATTACTTAACATTCTTTTACTTCAATTTTTTTTAATGAAACACTTTCTTTTCCTTAATGAAGATATTTTCTTTATCAAATTTCCAGTACTTTTTTTTTTTTTATAATTAAAATCCAAAGATGTCAGAATTGTTACTTGTATCAAAAAATGCCATCTTAAAAAAATCACCATCTTTAATGAAAATTAAAAAGAAAAAACAAACAAATGATAATAAATTCGTTACCCTCAGTATTATTATAGTAATACAAGATTACAAATTTTGTAGGATATATGTGTAAAAAAAAAAAAAATCCTAAAATCTAATTGTGCTATGAGCCAGCTACTCAAATTCATGACTTTATTCAAGCACTTTTCTCTTCTTTCCATATTTTCCTCATTCAAAATAGCTAGGAAGACGGCAAATAGATAGCGAGCTTAATCTTAAAGGGTTGTTCTTCCATATGTGGGTATGTTGATCATTATTAAACGCCACAATTGCTCCTATAATACTCCCGGCCACACCCAATAGTGCGTGTTTTGTTGCACTCATTCTTGATCAGCCCTTTTGAGTGAAAGTAATTAATTAGATGGGTGATTAAAGGATTTTGAGTGTCTTTAAATAGTAGTAATACATGATTAGGGGTGGAGAAAATGCCAAAAAATGAAAGAAGGTTGAGGTTTATTTTTAGGAATGGCAAATATTTAGATAGATCCGGTATTTAACTCTACTTATAGATTCCGTAATGTGGATTAACTTTTATAAAATTTATGACATTAACCGATATAAACAAGTTTCTTTAATATTTAATTCTAAATACAAGATTTACAAGTAAAATAAAAAATTATATCTATTTAAATATTTTCCTTGTAGCTTGGAAACGAAGTGAGGTATACAAAACAAGAGGCGGTTTAACCTATAGTTTAGGAAAAACCTATGGTTTTTTGTAATTATTAAAACCAGCAAACAAGTCACTTTCCTGTGTTTTGGACCCATGGTGTTTACATGTCAAATTAAACCACTGAATATAATATATGGTGAAGGAAAATACTTATATAAATCCAATCTTTGATTTTACCTGTAAATCTTGCGGTCAACACATTAAATCTTATAGAATCTTACTTACATCAACTTATGTCATAATTCTATAACATTTAATTTACATCACAAGATCTATAAATTGGGTCAAAAATTAGATCTATCTAAGTCTTTCTTTATGGTGAATCTCTCTCTCCCCCCCCGAGTATGGGGACACAACTTGCCAATTGGCTACTTCAACAAAAAAAAAAAAAAAAAATTGCCAATTGGCAATTGGACGGCCGATTGAAAAAATATGATGTAATTACAAATTTAAAAAAAATGTGGCGTTTCCTCAATTCTCGGTATAATTGTAGGATTATTTTAATGAGTTTGAAATTCTGTTCAAATTTAATTTATTTATTTTTACAAACTCAAATCGAGTTTGAGTAAATTAAAACTTTTATATATAAATTTAAAATTTTAACTTATCGATTCGAGTTCGACCGGAATATAAAAAATTAAAAAATATTAAATTTTATTCAAATTTGTCTTGATGACAAACCAACCTTGAATGAGTTCTTAGTAAGTCAAGTTTGATGATTTGTCGATTAAATTGAATTCATTTACTACCTTAATTACGATTTTGAATATGACTCTGATTTTTTTTTTTCTTTTGTTAATTTGACAAAAGAACAAAAGTATATAATTTGTTCATTTTCATTGTTTTTGGACATATCAGGAACTTCAGTGTTGACCATCACAGTAGTACAAAAAAGTTACTTTGAAGATTGTTGAAAGAAATTGACAGAATAACAATCGAAACTGGAAGAATGAAAGTCATGGCGTGTAATTACTGTCTTTGAAATTAATTTCGCCTCCATGTGATCGTAATCCACTTAGTGCAAACGGGTCCGCAGGCGGTCGCTCTCCAAAATACAACAGCAAATTACTCTCTAGAATACAAGAGCAGCCTCAATTGTATGCACTCGCAGGTAAGGTTTTGAATCTACCACAGGACTACTCAATACCAAATAAGAGAAAAAGGAAGCTTATGACAAGATTACTCAATACCAAAGAAGATAAAAAGGAAGAAAAAGTAGAGGAATGGGGCTTTTGGTGACCTCAACACCTCTATTTTTAGTGAACAATTCGACTAGAGTTTTGAAGCAACAATACTGGTTTGGGAGAAAAGATAAGAATGATTATTATGAACACAAGTATAAATATCAATGTGAATGTTGATTTGATAGAACTTTGTCAATGTAAATACCAAAATTCGATAGATTTTCATAATTTTCACATGGAATAGGTGAGCAAAGTTGGATAAGAACTCTACCAGACAAAATATAAGAAGGAAAAACATAAAAGAAGTAAAATTCTAATGGATTACATGTACACACCACAGCACGTCGCATCGAGTTAGACAGGTACGCGTGTATAGAAAAATTTTCCAAACTACTAACCATGTATAACTTAAACTCTCAACCAGTGTTACTCAAAGACTAAACACCAATCACATAAATATATAAGAAGAAATCAAAACAAGTTTTGAATGTAGGATGGTGATTCAGAGAAAGGAAAAGAAAATAAAAGGAAATTAAAGCCATTGTCATTCAAATCGTATTTTGGAGACAAGGTCCAACATGGTACTCATGCATGTCTTGATTTGTTGTTGTTAGAAAGGAAAGAAAATATATACAATATATATAAATTATATTTCAATATAATTGGTACATAAAGTGTCTTTATATAGGCTTACAAAAGAATATTCTAAATCATATAAATATGGTAAGTTTTGCTAATCAAGACAATCGGATATATGGTAAGTCTTGCTAATCAAGACAATCAGACTAATAAGGTAATCATCTAATTTAGAGAAACAATTTGGATAATTATATCAATCAAATATTTACATATCATAATATAATAATTTCATATTTTTTACGTCCCCTCAAACTCAATATGGTTATGGAAAACTTAATTGAGTTTGAAACAAAACTTGAAAATAGAAAACTGAAACCGTGTAGACAAAAAAAACTAAGAACCAAAACCAAAACGAAATCAAAACCAACCGAAAATATGAAAACTGAAACCAAGAGAATCTGAAGGTTAAAAAAATCAAGAAAACCTGAAAGTTAAAATTGAAAGAACCTGAAAGCTCAAAATTAAGAGAACCCGACAGTTGAAAACCGAGGAGAACCCGAAAATTCAAAATTGAGAGAATTCGAAAATTCAAAACCGAGAGAACCCGAAGGTTAAAAATCGAGAAAGACTCGAAGGTTGAAACCAGGAGAACGGAAGATTGAAAATAAAGAGACTTGAAGGTTGAAATTAGGAGATAAAATATGAAGGTTGAAAACTAAGAATTGGAGTAGAATCAGAACAAAATATATTTACAAGTACTCAAATAGGTAGAAGTTCAAAATATATTCATAGGCGGAGGTTCTGATATCATGTTAAAAATAAGAAAATACGTACAATATGTAAAAATCAGGTTTCAATACAATTGGTACATAAAGTATCTTTATATAGGCTTACAAGAGAATATTCTAAATCATATAAGTATGGTAAGTTTTACTAATCAAGACAATCGGATATATAGTAAGCCTTACTAATCAAGAAATATGCTCCAATCAGACTAATAAAGTAATCACCTAATGTAGGGGAACAATTTAGGTAATTACATTAATCAAATATTTACATACCATAATATAATAATTTCATATTTTTTGACAATTGTGCCTTCGAATTTGGACATTGAAAAATAAAATAGTTTCCAATGTTAAGAAGTTGGAATTACCTGCATGTGTTAGCATGTTGACTTGTTGAGGCATCAAAGAAAAACCTTGTACATATACTTGCATTTCTATTTCTATACATTTTCGATCGGGATCGGAGTAAGTGATGTAATAGTATTTAATTACAGAAAACTTTACGATTCAGTTAAGATATCATATTATTGAACATTATAGATTTATAATCTAAAGTATAAACCTACGAAATTCAAGAGTGTGATACTCCAATAAAATTATTAATTTGTCATTTAATTACATTGCACAACTCATTGTATTGGCTTACCAAAGCAGCAAAGCTTCAACCTGTTGTTATTACTATTATTATTATTTTACAAAGGGCAGGAGAAATTTGTTTTGTTTTAAATAAATTACATACAAAGAATATGATTGTTGCCGAGCCAAAAAGAAATTAGCATAAAATAGACTGTCCTTTGTTATTTCGGCCACATTATTTACATGGAAGGCCTGTACAATATCCGCGCCCAAAGTCTAACCCAAGCTTGACTTCGTGGTCAGATTCTTAGATCATGGAAATGACGAAATAAGGCCCGATCAGAGTGGAAAATTCTTAAATGGAGATGATTTATTGTAGGTGATAGGTAAGATAAATCTTTTGATTTATATCTTTTCACATTATTCTAATTCATTAAAATAATTTTTTTAAAAATAATATAGATAAATATAAATTAAAAAACCTATCTCACGTATCATAGACAAGATCCATACAAAATTTTTTCGACCTGAAGCATCAATGATAAAATGGTGTCCAAACTGTACAAGCTTGACTTAGTGGTGAAATTCTTCGTAGTACCTCGAAATGTAAATAATAGGGGCCCCGTAAAGGCCGTACAAGCCCCATAATTTAGCAAGTTGTTGCACATCCAAATGTAAATAATGTCCACGATTCTTGATGCTGCTGGTTGATGCTAGGAAATTGGAATTATCTGGATTTGCTAGCAAGTTGAGATGTCAAAGATAAAATGGTTGCATAAATACTTGCATTTCCATCTTGTGTACAATTCAATCCGGTAATTGATTTAGTCAGGTAATATTAAAAAAAAAAAAAAAAATTGTCACTTACTCATAGAGTGAGCATATTATATTGTTAAATAATTAAAAATTATTAAAAATAATAAAATTATATTATTTTTTATTTAAATGGCTGAAATACGAACTTATTCGGTGAATTGTTATGCAGCATGCCTAAAAAGAGAAAGCAGAACACCAATCAAACACCTGTTAGCTTATGAATTATGATCCCTGCGTTCAAATGTCCTGACTAAAACTCTCTCATTCCAAAGGAATAAAATGTCTAATTATTCCAGTGGTTCATGATCACGCATGCAGAAAATAAAGGCAAAATTACATCAAATATATTATTCATGCCTCCATCACTTGTCCATCCTTGGAAACAAAGCAACATTAAATTATACTATGAATCAACATAGAAGAATATGTTCTCCACACAAGAACAACGTGAGCAACTGCTCAGAAATAGTTGTACAATTGTCATTTGTAGCGTAAAAGTTATTTTAATATGTTCATTTCTTCAAAACCATTATACAATATATAATCAAAAAAAGGGATGAAGAATTTGTCCGTCCCCTTAAATACAAGAAAGTCAAATAACAAACAAAAAAAAGTGGAAGGAATCAACAAGTTTCCCCTCCACTTCTCAATCAACCCTCCAACCCATTGGCCCTGGTCAATATAGATTATGTCCAATTTATCTTAAAAACAAAAATAAAAAAAGAAATTAATACAAGCTGAAAGAAATAGAGATATGTATTGGATGAAAGAATTAATGCTCTTGGTAAATGGTAAAACTAATCCTTTCATCTTCACTCCATTCCTGCTTTAGCCAAAAAAAAATACAAAATATATAATATGTATATCAAAATTAACACCTTTTTTTTTTTGTAAATTTTTTTTTTTTTTTTTTTTTGAAAATTTTAAAAATGTTATTGGAAACGAGTAGTCCGGCTCCTCTCCAGCAATCCTCCCATGATGACTTTTTTCTTGTATTCATCAGAGTCAATGTCCATGGAGTCAACACTAGTATTATTTACAACGGAGTACTGATCATCGACCCTTTTGAAGCGGCATGGAATCAAGAAAAGGCTAGTTGACGTGCAGAAAATTGCAAAAGCTTTCCCCCCAAAAATATTCTCCGACTAAACAAATCAGCAGAAAGTAGAGTCCAACGTTGGCATTAATGTAGCACTCCTTGGTTTTCTTCGAGTAAATTGTTGGTTTTTGATTCAATTGTTTCAAATCAAACGAACCCTTTCTTTCCGAAGCAGACCTCGAGTTGGAAGCAATGGATGAGGAAGATGATGAGGTGGCTGGTGTTGACGATGAAAATAAGGATGATCGATTACTCGAATCTGTTCGGAGGCTTTCGTCTGATGATTCTTTGCACGATAATGATCTTTTCTTGTCGCGAAATGAGCTGAATAACTTATCCAGTTTTGATGATAATTTAGAGCTGCTTGATTTGTCTGATGTTTCTTCCCCTAATTTTCTGCTTCGTTTTTTCTTAGTCTGTACAAAAAAACCCACAAAAAATATCTGAGTTTTCAGAGCAATTTAATTATGTTTGATCAATTGAGTGCAATCAACCCAAGACAAACACATCAAAAAACCCAAAAACATAATTTCCGTCGTTCAATTTATTTTTATCTTATATATATCACGTAACTACCTTACTTATTTCAAAATAATAATTTTCCAAACGAACCCAATCAATATGAAAATTGTGTGCATGAAAATAGTAATACTCAGGTAAATCAAAGATAACACTCACTAAAAGAACATACCAAAGATGATTGAAACAAGAGCGCTTTGAAAGCACGAGAAAATCTACGGCGAGATTCGGACTTCTTTACTTATTAGGTTGAACTTCGCCGTCTGATGAAGAATCCAACTTGTCATGATCAGCAGAAAAGTTGATCAGAAGATTGTGAGGAGGCAGCATGGTTTCCTTCCCTTCTTTTCTTAAACAAAAAATAGGCTTAAATGGATAATCCTCAACCTGAGGCTTAAAACACAAGTACCACTTGCACCTTTTTGGGGACTTTGAGAAACCCATGATGATGATGATGATTATAACGATGATATAATATAGTTCATCTAATTAATTAACGTTGTAAAAAAAAATAAAAAAAATCATAGGTTTCTACATAAAGAAGAAGAAGAAGGAAAGAAGAGAGAAAGAAAACAAAAAAAAGAAAGGTAAAAAGAGGATAGGGGTTTGATTTTTGATGAATCTTTGATTGTTGTTGAGAGAGGGTGGGATTGTGAATAGAATAGTGGCGTGTATTTAGGAAAGAATGGTCTGAGAAAACCAAGGAACGTGTTGTTTTGCGGCTGGCTTTAATTTTCGACTCGTATTTTTTTATTGTGGCGTTTCGAAAAGTAAAGGAAGGGAGGCTTTGCCGCTCTCGGTTGTAGCATTTAGCATCTATCTATTCACAACGGACATACAAACCATCGGTAACATTACTTATACAAGGAGACGTTCATTTAGAATAAATAAACGTTATAATGTGTTATTAGATTTAAAAAGACTGATCAGTTCGTAATTTGATAAGATTTTATTATATGAAATAGTTTTGATAAGTGGTTATGAATTTGTGATTTTGTAAATGAAATGATTTTTTTTGACTCTTTAAATTCTTTTTTTTTTTTTATAAGTGGTTATGAATTTGACTGTTTATATTTCTTTTTTAAAGAAATGATTTTTTTTTAGCAATATATATATATGGAGATTTTTACCGTCTATTTTATGGAATCATTCCCTTAACTTTAAAAGCTTGTACAATATAAGGTTTTAAAATATATAAATATTTAAAGTACAAGAGAATGATTCCCTAAAAAAGATTATAGAATTTTTCTTTATACTATTGCCACCTCGTAATGTTATGAAACTTTTTACTTTTTATTCATATTAACGGATATAATATTCAATATTGTGAAATGAATATTACAAAACCTACCCCTTTTAAGCGACTTCTTTGCCTATTCCTTAATTTACTAGCTAGTAATACTTTTTCACAATGGATAGTAGTTTTTTTTTTTTCTTTTTTTAACGGATAAGACGGATGATATGGTCAAATGAGTAGTGATGTAATTCAGTATGAATTATATGGTCTCCATGTAAAAGGTAATCCAAGTTTGATTGAGTTTTTTCTTCATGTAAATTAATTAATGATAAAACCAATAATATTCTTGTCTCGTGTTTTTTATTAAGTGTGGTTCTGAATAATTTTGGTCATGTTGAAGAAGTCCAAGTCAAGTTCACCAATTCAGTGCAGAAGTCCAATTCTTGTTTTTGTTTATTTTGTTTGCCAGCACCATTGATCAAGGCAAAGAATGTTGGCGTCTCTCTTTTCTTTAATCTATACAAATGCCTACTTTTGAAGACTGTTCGCAATGCAAATCCACTTAATTAAGAAGTCTTTGAGAGATTAATTAACTAGAAAATTTACATGATATTTTGGGCTAAAGAATATGTACCTAGTGCCAAATAACTCGTAAAATTTAACAGCTTCCTCATATGTTGATGTAAGATTGGAACATACATGCAACCAAAGTTTGTTCTCAAGGATCATTTCTTGAAATTTCATAAAATAAAAAAAAAGTGTTGATTAAATTAACTACTAAACCACTGAGTTTATTGTTCAATTATACCTTGAAAATAAGTACTACTAGCATGATATTGAAATATCTTTTCATGTGTTCATATCACTAAAAAATAATGGGAGAGGTGGATTTAACAAAAAAAAAAATAATAATAATAAAATAAGACTTAAAATATTTGATCTTTGGACTTATGTGTGATTTAATGACAGGTTGACGATGAATGTGATGACAATTGTCTATGTGCCTCTTCCTTGACCATTAACAATAGCAAGTGATCTTAGGAATATCCAAATTGAAAACAAGTGTACTGATAAAAAAATATTAAGATTGTGTTTGAATCGATAAATTGAAAGAATGATATGAAATTCATTTATTTGTTTGACTCATTTTTAGAGTTAAAAACAACAAATTTTAAATTTATTAAAATTAATAAATGTGAAAGGAAAATTTTCAAATAATTTTTAATTTGGTTGAATTTAAAATTTATTTATTTTAATTTTACAAATCTCTCTAAGTGAATTTAAATTTTTTTTCCAAACTCATTCCAAACAGAACTTAAATTTCCATTTTTATCTTTATAACTCCTCTTAGTTTTAATTTATTTTCCTTGAGACTCTTGAAATGCATCTTGAACCTTTTGGAAGCCTATTGCACAACAATATCCTAAAGTCAATCAGTAAGGTTGGGTCGGCCTGTTAAACCTAGGGCCATGCTTCAATTTGGATTAGAGTTGGGCTAAGCTTTGTCCAAAATGTAAAGCCCGATTAATATGGGTTGGGCTACAAGCTTAACTCACTCAAATGGAGAAGTATAAATCCTATTAGGCCTAGTGTGGATTTTGTTAAAATCCAGTTCATATAACTCTAGTTGATATCCTGGTCCATGGTCTACCTCTGGAGAAATGCCAAACCAATACCACAAAATGGTTTTGACCCAAAAAAAAAAAAAATGGATTGACTAGGCTTTGTTTGGGAGTTGGGAGTTGGGATTTGGAAAGAAAAAGAAAGGAAATTCAAAGTTTTACTTTGTTTGGCAGTTTTATTTGAGTAGAATGGAAGAAAATAAAAGGATGTTTTGGTTAAAAAATTTTCACTCCAGTTTTGGAGAGAAATTGAAGGAAATATTTATTTATACCTTGTAAACTTTGTCGCCAAACACTAAAATATAGATGCCTAATGAGTCTGCTATTCTTTTTTACCCTTCCAAAACTCTCAATAATATGAAAAGAAACTCCTTCTCTTCTTTTCTTTTCTCTCATAATTTATCCTTTATCTTGTTTTGTCTTCTCATTTCAGGGAAAGATTTAAGTAGATCTGGTCTTTAGTTCCACTTGTAGACCTTGTGGTGTGAATTAAATGTTATGGAATCTATGACATAAGCTGATGTAAGCAAGATTGTATAAGATAATTTTGACCACAACGTCTACAGATGGAATAAAAAACCGGATTTATGTAAATTTTTTCCCTCTACTAAACTCCCAAACTAAGCCTATAGGTCAAAACTCTACCTAAAAAGCTTTTTTTTTTTTTTTTTGAGTTCATTTTGGTTTTATCTAAAATTTTCAATAAACCAAACAAATCCTTAACAAATATCGAATTTAAAAAATGTCTTTCGTAAATCAAATTTAAAACATATTCATTTAATAATCAAGCTAAACTCATATTAACAAACATCACAAACATATAAATTATTGCATAAAAATTTACATTTAATGAATTAACTCAAAATCTAATTCAAATATCTTTTTAAAAAATTAATCGAACTTGAACCTGTTTAATAAATAAATGAACTTAACAAAACTATAAAGATACAATTTTAAAGGTTAATATTTGAGACATGCATCGTATTCCAATAATTAAATCTCAAAAGTTATAGTACTAAATTTTTTCATGTCAGGAAAAAATAAAAAATTATCTACGCTTATTAAAACCGTAATTGTTTCCTTTTTTTTTCCCTCGTAGTAGGAGGACTCATTTTTGAAATACGCTGAATAAAGAACACTTGCTCTATAAATTCCTAAAACCCTCACAAGTCACAGACACAGCTTTCTATATTCTTCTACTGCTCTTTTCAAGTCGGTCTTCCCTTTGCTGCTTCTTAGGGCAAAGAATAAACACACATTCACACACACTGTCTCCATTCCCGAATAAACACACACTCACTCCATCCCGATTCAGCTCTTACTCTCCTCTCTTATTAAACCTAGTTTCGATTCCGAAGAGAGAATTTGATTTCTTCGAACGCGAATTCCAATGGAACTTCTTCGATCGAACCTATCTCGCGTTCGAATTCCGGAACCAACTAATCCAGCATTTATAAACAAGAATGTTGCGTCTCTTTCGACACTCCGGTAAATTTAAATTTATTATTATTATTATTATTATTATTTTTTTTTTCTTGTTAATTTCTCATTATGCACTTGATAAATTTTTTTTTCTTCCTGAAACTGTTATTTGCTTTGCTAATTAGCTAGGGTTTACTGTTTTTCAATCAGTTTGATTGAATCTTGTTTCAGTCAAATTTTTGTGGGTAAGGGGCATTCTGGTGGTCTTAACCAGTATTTTCTTGAAATTGAACTTTTACAGAAATCTGAGGGTGGATTATTTGTGGATATGTGGACGTTTGTTGCATTTGGGAAGGATTACGTAAGATGGAACTATGAGAAGACGAAAAACCCAGTTTATTTGCATATAAAGCAGACCGTGAAGCCAGTTGGTGAAGATAGACCTTCCAAGAAACCGACTCGTCTAGCTATAGGTATGCTCACTTATTCATAATTTCATACGCACACCCCGTCCATAAGGAGAGATTGCTTGTTCTTGAAGGAGGGCCTGTATCCTGTTATTGTTTAGTTGAGGTTTGATAGCTTTTAATGATACTACTTCTGTAGTTTCCGTTTTGGCGTTTTGATTAGACTTCGTGGATGCTCTCATGATTGCGTTGGATATCCTTAGCTAATTTCGTAAATTTACAATTAATGCTATGCGTGCAACAGTACTTGGAATGGGAAAAGTGCTTTTAGGAGTGTGTGGGTGAATATTTTTTTACTGGGAACGGGGAGGTAGAGACAGAATTATTCGACCGATATCTGTTATCAAAAATCCACCATACTTCTATTTCGGCAGAAAGAAAAGGGAATAGGCTTTGAAAAATTGCAAATGGAATAAAATGCAATGATTCTTGCTTAGTTACAATAGTACTTCCACCAAGGTGTGAATGAAAATTGTGCTGATTGATGTGCATTGCATATCTGGGATAAAAAGTGCTGGGCATCAATTTATTTGTTGGTTGCAGGTTTTTTCATCTTTGTATTTGAAGGACTCTTGCTTTGAGTAAGCACTATGGGTGTTTGACTTTTCGGAAGTGCCCATTCGTTGTATCTTTTCTTCTTCTTTTTGTAGGCATGGATGGAGGATTTGATAATAATGAGTCTGAATACGAAGAAAGCTATGAAATAGTTATTTTGCCAGATTATGCAACTCTTCCTTTTCCATCTGTTGAGTTACCAGAGAAGGTATTTTTCTTTATTTATTGCTAAATGTCTAGTTGCCAGTCAATTTACATGTTAGACATTTTCTCTGTCAATTTCGGTTGTTTTATTAGTTTGAGCTTGCAGGTAAGATTGGCTGTTGATGCTATTTTAATGGCTGAAGGAGCTGAGAGGAAAGAGCAAGTTGCTGCGTGGACAGCTGATAAGAAGAATGTCAGTAAATATGCCATGGATCTGGTACAGCTTGATAATGGTGTTATTGTTCCTCCGACGGGGTGGAAATGTGCCATGTGTGACAAGACCGAGAATCTGTGGTTGAATTTAACTGATGGATTCAATCCTATGTGGTAGAAGAAATTGGGATGGAACTGGTGGTAATGATCATGCTGTTAACCATTATCAAGCTGCCAAATACCCGCTGGCAGTGAAGCTTGGTACAATAACTTCTGATTTGGAGGGAGCAGGTAATGTTGTCCGTCATTGTCATGCTTTTTTAGCTTTTTCTATTGCAGTTTGTAGGAATTACGTCCTCCCATGAGTAATCAAAATTATTTACAAAATTTTGGCACTTTAAATATCTGAAATGAAGGTCTTTATTCTCAAATAGCAGAAGGTTCGGTATTCTTCAAATTCAAAGTATCTATTTCTGACTGATGGAGTTTAGATTATCTTTTTTAATATTGCTATCAGCAACCACTCAGCTTGATTGAAACCTGTAATATGATATCAAGTTGAGAGAATTGACAGAATTCCCTCTTATATTCTGTTGCTATGCTTGGGTCTACACCAATCTTGGCAGTAAAATGTTAAATCAATGTGTTTCTTAGATGAAATAGGATTGAGAAGTCACTTACTTGTATAATCAGTAGTACAAGAGTACTAGTTTGTCCATTTCCCTTGTATTTGAAGCCATTCAAGGGTAAATGTCTGTGTAGCCACCTTCTCCGACATGCTCCGCCGGCTATTTTAGTTTCAAATATTCTGTAGATGGGTAAAATGGACTACAGTGATTTGTCCTAAAGATTCTACTTATATCGAAAAAAATGAATAATGGAGTTTGGGGAGCTAGTATCAGGAATTCTTTGCATGGATTAATTAATTTACCTGTATATCTCAAGGAACAGTGAGTTTGAAATTGTGAATGGAAAACAAATTCATTTCTTGGATGTCTTCAGATAATTTATGGTTTTAGACCTAAATTAAAATAAAGGAATGATTTTCTCAAATTTTGGCAGCTCAGATGTTTTCTCTTATCCGGAGGATGATAGTGTTGAAGATCCTCTTTTAGCACAGCATCTAGCACATTTTGGTATTGACTTTTCATCCTTACAAAAGGTTCAAGTGCTTAACCTTGTATTTGTCATCGGCTTCTTTGGATGCATGACTAGTATATACTACACTTCACAGTTGTATGTCTTGGAACAGCTGTTTTAAATATTAAGCTTTTCAACCTCTAGGTGGTGAAATACAATATGTCCCTTTTAAACATAGCAACCGCCCCCCCCCCATCCAAAAAAAAAAAAAAACCAGGCCTCCAGGCCCCCCAAAAATGAATATATAAAGGAAAAAAGAGGGAAAAAGGAGTATGGTCACAAATAGACTTGGTGGTTACATTTACATCTCTCTGCTCTCAGTCTTACTTTTCCTATAGATGATTATCTTTCAGCTCCAATGTAACATTTACTCCTTGCTAATATTTGTGAAGTTATTCTTGCTTTATTTCTGGGTCAATGTGGTGTTTCTTGTTTGTATTCCATGCATTGAATATGTATTTGCATCTCTTCTAGTGATAATTAATTACCATTCATACCACCACTTTTGTTATTATAGTGGTTCCACTTATTACTGCTATCCTGTGGCACAAACCTTACACAAATTTTTTTTTTTTTTTTTTTTTTCAGACGGAAATGACTACTGCTGAAATAGAACTCGATCAAAATACCAATTACGACTGGAACCGGATTCAGGAAAGTGGACAGGATACTGAACCACTCTGTGGACCTGGTTACACTGGTCTTGTTAACCTTGGAAATAGGTACTTTGTTCCTTCAGATCATTCTTTCTAGAATAACAAAATATTCCCTTCTTTTTGATTTTCTTGTTTTACGTTCTTGCAGTTGCTACTTGGCTGCAACTATGCAAGTAATGTTCTCAACGCGTTCGTTCTGTTCACGGTCAGTATTGTACTTGTGCGTAAAGTTCTTGTAATAGAGCCTTTGTTGCATGCTGTTTACTTATTATTATTATTATTATTTAATAAAATGGATAATAAGTACTGTTTGCTTATGTTTATTCCCAAATATAGTTTGTTAATGGATTTTTTAAATATAAATATAAACTTTTTATTAGATACTATGTGGTGAACCACCAGAGTTTGAAAAAGGCTTTTGAGACATCTTTTGCTGATCCGGCTGTGGACCTCAACATGCAGCTGTAAGTAATTTGTCGATTTCTTCATTTAGTGGTGTTTCAACATTGAAAGTTCTATTCTAATAGTGAAAGAAACCCCCATGAACTCTTTGGTTGACCTTAATATTCGAAATGGACTGCCATTCAAAAAGGAAAGAAAAGGAACGAGAGTGGATAAAAGTGCTGAAAGTAATTATATACCTGCGATTTGTTAAGAGACATCACAGAAAAAGCAATTAATTTCTTTGGCAGAACAAAATTGGCTCATGGCATGCTTTCTGGTAAATATTCAATTCCAGCTGCAGAGGTAAATTGTGTTCATCTTGGTTTCCTGTATGCTTTTTCTTTCTTCCTTGAGATAACTATCTGTTGTTCGTAATTCAGAAAGATGACATGGCAAATGCTGCAGACTTGAGCTTAAATGCTGTAAGTTTTCTGGCTGAATTGTTCTGCCAGTTGCGTTGACTATTTTAACAGTTGTTCTTTCATTTTTTTATAAAGACAGTAAATTTTAAATGCTTTATGATCGGAATCCTTTTCTCACCCCTCTTCTTGATCTATAAAAATTCATTGTTGAACTTGTGTTCAGCTGTGTTCAGTGATTTGTGCTGACAATCTCTTCCTTTTAATGTTGTTGTTCTCACTTTTCAGAAACAGGAGGGCATTCGTCCCCGCATGTTCAAGTCTGTAATTGCAGCAAGCCACCCTGAGTTTTCAACTATGAGACAACAGGTAAGTTCACTGTTCATTTGCTGGGGCTGGAGTAGCTGTAAAGGGCCCAAAACCCCCCTGTATTTTGTATTTTGTAGTGTTTTTTGCATCTGCCATAGGGTTCTGTAATTGGTTCAGACGTAGAATCCAATTCAATCTGGCTGGTTCAGTTGGGATAGAATGAGAAGTACACGCCCATGTATTCATTAACCTTGTCAGACATGGGGTGTACTGCGGCTGACCTTATGAACTTGTCAAGTCTTAATTTGACGCCATACTTATCTGAACATATTTGGATTTTCTGTGGAGTATGGTAGGCCTACATGTAGGCTACAAGAGATGTTTTTACATCTTATTTTATTTTTACTGGTGACTACTGAGTGGTCTGCCATTAAAATGCCTGTCTTATTTGACCTATCATCTTTGATTAGTTTATTTTAGTTTTGATTTGTCATGTCATTACTGTTGAATAGGTTGTTGACAGAATCTTGTTTCCAGGATGCACTGGAATTTTTCCTTCACTTTATTGACCAAGTTGAGCGACTGCACTCACAAGACCCTTTAGTTGATCCTTCAAGGAGTTTTAAATTTGGTATTGAAGAGCGTTTGCAATGTCCTTCTGGCAAAGTTGCTTATAATCAGAGGAATGATTATATTCTATCCCTGAACATTCCATTGCACAAATCTACAAACAAGGGTGAGTTTCCCTGCTTATGCCTATTATATGATTTTTTATTCTTGTTCTAATATTTAATGGGTAATAAGTGTTAAAAGTTCAGATGAGCTAGAAGCCTTCGAAAATTTAAGATCCAAGAAGCATGCGGAAGGGAAGGAACTGTGAGTTTAGATTGGATCATTGTCAAATTGTTGGCATCCAAATATACTTTCTTTTTAATACATTTCTTACAATAGATAGTTCTAGCAGGTCTGCCGACGAAATTGTTCGCCCAAGGGTGCCATTGAAGGATTGTTTAGATTGCTTTTCAGCTCCCGAAGAAGTCCATGATTTTTACAGTACTGCCTTGAGGTCTAAGACAACAGCAATTAAGTGAGTATTTTGGTCTTCTCTAACTGTCTCTCTTTTTTATTTCCTATTGGAGATATTTTTGTACCTGGAATCCATTCACTTGTTTTATGGCCCGAGTAGAATACTTGGAAGTTTGTGGGGAAATATTTTTGAAATGGTTGTTTGGTGCATTTGTTTCTCTAACCAAGACATCTATGTTTACAATGTACGCCTTCACCTCCCATGGATGTTAACCATTTTGTAATCTAAAGATACCGTGAATGGTGATACCGGTGTACTTCCCATTGCTTGTGGAAAGTACGTAATTGTGGAAAATACGAAAGCTTTGAACCTGTATGTCTCTTCTTTGCTTCTTTCTTTCTATAAGGTACGGTTATTTTCCTGCAGAACTGCTGGTCTGACATCATTCCCTGATTATCTGGTTTTGCACATGCGGAAATTTGTGCTTGAAGCAGGCTGGGTGCCAAAGAAACTTGGTATTTTTGTGAAGTTTGTTTTCATTTGATATGAAGCACTTCATCTAAAGTTGATGGTTAATTATTGCTGTTGTACTTTTGGTTCCATTTAGATGTTTATATAGATGTGCCTGATACGATCGACATCAGCTATATGCGCAGAAATGGTGTTCAACCTGGGGAAGAGCTGTTGCCTGAAACATACATGTACCATATTAGTTCACACCAAATTTATGCATTTGTTTGTATCAAAAATTTTGTCTTTTCATGTAGTTTGTTTATTGATAACATTGAAACTCCGCGTCAATTCAGCTTTCTGGCTTGGTTCTTCGAAGTTGTGAGATATAACTAATTTATTGATCTATTGTACGAGACATGAAATTAAATGGGTGATTTGATTTTTTAGGGGTAAACAAAATTTAGTCTACAGAATAGATAAGGTGTATTTTGGCAGTTTCAGGTGCATCTAGTTGCTTGCTTTTAAAGCTAGTGCTTCTAACCTTTCCATACATTTCACTTTGGACTTTCTCATTTTTTTTTTTTTTTTTTGGCTTTGCTCTGTGTGTGTGTTTTTTTTTGGGGGGGGGGGGTTATCGTTGGGATTCTTTATTTGATGATGATTGCCTATGCCTATGTAACACCCTGATGGTTCTCAGAAAATTTTCCTTTCTTTTTAATATTTGTACTTCAGAAACTAAAAATATGTTGTAGAATGACTTTTTCAGTTGCTTCCATTAGCAACATAGATCCCGTTAATTTTGTGTTGCCTTGGGGTGATCTCCTGTTGGTTTCATACTTTCTAGTAATAGTTTTTTTTATATGGATAAGTTATTTGATATTTGACCATCCTCCTTTTCTCTCACAGCTGATGAAGATATACCTTTAGCTGATGAGACTATTGTTTCTCAGCTTACTTCAATGGGATTTAATTATCTCCATTGTCAGAAAGCTGCCATTAATACATCAAATACTGGAGTGGAAGAAGCTATGAATTGGTTATTTGCTCATATGGAGGATCCTGGTATTCAATGCAGATGGTTGCCTTTGAAAAAGGGACCATTTTACTTGGACAACTTCATGTGATTGATTCATTAGACTTTTGAAAGTAATTGTTGTTCAATTAAATTTATTCTCAGATATCAACAATCCCATATCCAAAAAGGCTCAAAGTTCGGATGCCCTGTCTTCATTTGTTGACCAATCAAAAGTTGATGCTTTGGTTTCTTTTGGTTTTCAAGAAGAACTTGCCAAGAAAGCACTTAGGGCATCGGTAAAGTACTGTTGTGAACTTGGTTACGTTATGAGAAAGATTATTTATGGATAATTTATTTCAGGAATTCTTATTTTCTTTGAGCTTTGTTTATGATATATTTGAACTTTTCTAGGGTGGTGATGTTGAGAAAGCAACAAATTGGATTTTTGACAATCCTGATGCTTCTTCTAGTGCATCAGGCAATGATGTTGCATTACCTGATGGAGGAGGGAGTAAGTTTCTTGGACATCTTCTTTGTTATTTTATGATATGAGATTCTTCTGATGCCAACGTTGTTCAACTTATTATCATGTTTAGTGCTAACAGCCACACTTATCCCAGATAGGGAAATTACTGTATAGCTACACTGTTTTATTGAGGCTGTCACTGAAGTCGATATTATATTTCAATCTGTGTTGAACTTTGCTGCTTAATCTAATCATTCAATATGATAATACTTTTGTTTTGGTGCAAACTCAATCATACACTTAAAAAAGTTGTAATTGCCTGCCCTGTTACAGGATACAGGCTCATTGGAATAGTGAGTCATATTGGTATCCTCTACACATTGTGGTCATTATGTTGCTCATATCTACAAGGATGGTCGTTGGGTGATTTTCAATGATGACAAGGTTGCAGTTTCAAAAAAACCACCAATTGACATGGGATACTTGTACTTCTTTGAGAGATTGGAATGACTGGGAAAATTGAATTGACAGACAAATACAGGCATACAGATTGTTGAGATAGGTAAGGTTGGGAACAGGCATTTAACCAGCTCCTGGAGATCCATTGACCCATGTTTTTGCCAACCGAAAGTGACAGGACCCTTGCCTGTGCTACTGGATCCATTTCAATGGGTCCAAAACTGCTTCCCTTGTCTTAAGATGCAGTAAAAAGTAACTGAGATTTAATCCATAGCCTTGAAGAGTTGAAAACCTTTTGTTCAAGTAATATCAAGAATTTATTTTCCTTATTTTGCTTGGCTATAGCATTTTGATATTTGGAGCTAAGGGTTATAGACTTCTTAGTTTCTTACAGCAATGGCTTCTACAATTTGGCTGTGTTTCTCAATATTGGGACAAATATCACTTGG
Source organism: Cinchona pubescens (assembly GCA_025175665.1). Classification (NCBI taxonomy): domain Eukaryota; kingdom Viridiplantae; phylum Streptophyta; class Magnoliopsida; order Gentianales; family Rubiaceae; genus Cinchona; species Cinchona pubescens. Next base: position 290,156 of record JANKKI010000106.1, read on the forward strand.
CAAGCAAGTAGTCCTTAAAAAACCACATGAATTTTCTCACAAAAAATAAACGGATAAGTAGTAGTACAATTATAACCGACAGTATTTGGTTTCGTGTTGTTACTACAATTAGAAAAAGAAGTCGTGCTACTGATTTTCTTCCATGGAGAATTTGACCTTTTCAAGTAATAAAATAAATAAATTAGTAATGATAAATTAAAGTTAAAACAACCTATTGTTACTGCCATTGGGACCCAACGCTTTCACTTTAATATTTTAGGTTGAGTTTGGGAGTTTAGGAAGGAGAAGAAAAGAAGGGAAAGTTTTTAACGAGGAAGGAAAGGAAGGGAAGTTTTTTTGAAGTTATTTGAGAGTTTATAAGGAAAATTTTTTATTTAACGTTAGTCTTTTATTAAAATGTCTTTTTTTGTTGATATTTTTGTTTTATATTTAAAAGACAAATATGACATTTTATGATTAATTGTAGAGTAATCAGGTTAACTTTTCTTTCCATTTCTTTTTACTTATGGAAGGAAAATTCTTTTAAATTTTTATTCCCCATCTATCTCCCTTTCCCTTCTTTTTGATTCACTTAACAAAAGAAATATTTTGACTTTTCATTCCTTTCTCTTTTTTTTTCTTTCTCATTTCCTTCCATCCAAACTCAGCCTTTAAGGGCCTTTTGTTATGCAAAATTGCAAATGCCTAATTTCCCCAGGAATTTCTTATCAAATGCCAGCCACCACTCTTTCTTCCTGAAACCACCGTGCATCACCACCACCACCACCACTAACCGATGTATTGACGGGTTAGAGACTAGTGGGTGTTTAAAGAATGCTGCAACAGTGCAGCATGAGGATCACATGGCATGATTGCAGCAGACATATCTGGGACACATCTCACTTTTTTAGGCACCAGGCCTTTTGTATTTACTGTCGCATGGTGCACAACACAAAACGAACAGGTGACAGTGACAGTGTGTGATCTGTTTCTTATGCATGACCTAATAGGCCAAGTGTAAATGTACTTGCAGGAAATCATTGGTAAAGCCATCCCCAAATATTTGATCAATGATGCTTTCTGTCATCTTGGGACGGTTTAGATTCATCCTTAATTCCCTCTTGTTTGCTAGTGATCCTATCCAATGCATTCATGAAGCTTTGGTTATTGAAGCCCTCCTTGCACTAGTTAGCTGTAGTAGCTAGAACAGTAGTTCCAAATAAAAATTGGAAATCTTGTGAGGCTGGAGAATTTTCGACATCTTCACTTCTTGGATCTTTTCGAAGGCTAAGATTTGATGTAAATCCAAAATCCCTTTTAAAAAAAAAGGATGAAAATCCCAATAAAAATGAGGTTACATTTCACTTGGTGTGCACATGGATAATTGAAGAAAAAAATTGTGTAGTAGTGGTCGAATATGGTCTGTCATTTGTCCATATGTGATGTGGGTTCTGTGTTCTGTTTTTGAAATCACATATGGATCTTGCAGTGTTGTTGCAGGGTCAGGACTTTGTCAAACTGTAATGGTATTTGTATTTTTCTCATGATAGATGAGGCAGCAGAGGCCAGAGAAAGTGTAAAATTTGGCTTGTGTAAGAAAGAGTGAGAGAGATTACATAAAGAAAGTGTTAAATGCATACCATTATGCTTTATTCAGATGGTGAATCTGAACTGGGATATGGTCAGTCTCTCTATCTCTCTCTCTCTTTCTCTCCTCCTCTTGTGAATACAAACAAACAACTGGCCAAGGTAGAAAGGATCTTGGGCTAATTTGCTAAAAACAGATAAGCTTTCACGTAGGTTGCAAAAAGGCAGGGCTAACAGTTGCTCTAATCCCTGAGTCCCTTATAGCAACCTCTAGGAAACACCAAACTTCTCTACCAACAACTCCATTGTGTAACACATTAATTACCTTTATTGATAGATGAACAACACAATTTAACTTATATCATGGATATGCATATCATCATAAAGATCTTGGCATGCACAACTGATAACACTATCAAAAAAACTTGTACAATGAACAATGATCCATTAATTTCTAGCTTGGGGGACCATTTGTTCTTCTTGACGTTTCCTTCTTTTTGGTAGGTTGAAAACAAGTTCTCCACCAAAACAAGGATCATAGCCTTGTAATGTACCAAGACCAGGAATTTCATTAATTTACATAATTATGGAGTTTTGTTTCAAACATATAAGTTTTGATACAAATATATAATTAGTCAAGTTATCTCTAATAAAAATACGATACGTCGTTACTCTTACAGTATTATCTATCTATTTACTCGTATCAAAGAAATGCTTTTGAGAGAACTTTTACATTTTTTTTTTCAATAATGGGAAAAAGATTAATTTGGTTCTTTATTTTTAGATTGTCAACCAATTTGGTCCATTATCTATCATAAAGGTTAATTTGATCCCTCCTTTTTTAAAAAAAAATTAACTAATCTAAGACTTGTGATAGAAATTTATGACAAATTAACAGAGCCGTGAACAATACGCATACTGCAGATTAACGATGACATGATTATCACAGAGAGCTTTCCTCCATTAATTTGTCTCCGATCTTTGTCACAAGTTTTAGATTGTATAATTTTTTTAAATATGAGGGACCAAATTGATATGTTGTGATAGACCAAGACTAAATTGGTCAGTACCTCTAAGATGAGGAACTATATTGGCATTTTTTTCGTTAAAAAAATATATTCTCTGTAATTCGAATTCATAATTAATAGATTATTAAAAAAATAGTCTTACCACTTAAATTATACTTTATTGTAGAGAGAATTTTGACATTAATGGTGAGGGTAATTATTGGAACATATATGGATTTCTACACCATCGTGTTTGGATCGGTGGATTTGAATTAAAGGAAGAATTCGAAATGCATAAATTTGAACTGGATAATTTTGAAATGATATGAAATTTGAGTGAATTTCAAATTCACTCATTTAATTATTAAAATCACAATATCCCTTTATTGATGAATTTCAAATTTACAACGAAATCAATTAATTTATTTGAATAAATTATTATAATTTAAATCCTAATTTCAAGGCAAGATTTTTTTTCACGTTAGGAAAGCTATTGTATTGATGGTCTGTCTGATATTGCATGGCCTACTATCATAGGAAAATACTTATTTGGATCCGATCTAAGGATGTGGCCGTGAATCTCTTGATCTAGGTAAATTCACATCTGCTCTTTTTTCTAAAAAAATCAATTTATTTTAAAGAGGAGAGTTAAAAAAAAGATAAATATAAACTTACATAAATCAAGGGATCCACGACTCCACCCGTGGACCGAATCGAGGTAAGTATCTCTCACTATCATCAAGCAATAGGCTTGTGAAACTCCCTGTTTGTACAGGCTTAAATGTTGATAGGGTGTACCAAACACCAGCGCCGTCCTCACCAGACCATGAAAATTGTGAGTGTCCTGACAAATTACCAAGTGACACGTCACCATGTGGGCTCCACTTGCCGATGTTGGCAACCACAGCCATTCCTGTTCTCCACTTGTAAACAAACGAAATGGAAATCCCATCATAAGAGGGAAGAGAATCTGAGACGTTGAGTTGTTGTTTTGTTTGGGGACCACCACCTATAGTGGTCCCCATTTGTAGGGTGGATTGTAGGAGATCTTTGCCCGTACGAGGAGGATAATATATTCGATAGATTAGAGTGTCGGACATAAGGCGGCTGTTAATAGCGACTCGGTGGTCTTACGCAAACCATTAATTCTAATTAAGATTAAGAATTTAAGACCCTAAACATTTGTATTGAAATACTCCTACTAATTATTATTAGCTCATTTACGTACATGTAAAAAATGAATAAAATTTGATTAAGTATTTAAATTTATAAAAAATAATTAAATATTAAAAATAAAAAATTGATAATTATATATAATTTTGTCAAATGATTTTTTTTCTCGATAATTAAGCAACATATAACTACACAAATATTGTAGGTTAAGCGTTGAATTTAATTCAGCTAGATTTTAGCACTTAATTCAGAAAAATTAATTTATTGGACTAAAATAAGTTTTTTTTTTTTTTTTTTTATTGAGAAAGCGAATATTTCAACATCTTGAAAAAAATATGTGGATAATACTTAATCTTAAAAACACTGGGGATCGGTGGTAGGGAGGGAATAATTTCATTAATCAGCCATCTGTCCTCTCCCAAAAAAAAATAAAAAAAGAAAAACCTTTGAGAGATAAGCCGACAAGTGTGAAGATGGGATGCGTTTGGAAGTGTACGAATGATCTGGTTTTGAGGAGACATGGTAGATTTTTCAGGCTCTCAGAAGCAGATACCGCTCTGCATGAAATGGTTGGGATTTGTGCTAAGAACCAAACTGAAAATTTTTATATAAAAGATAGGATGGATTTCCTTAATATATATTTATCTACATCACCTTTAAAAATTTTATTTTTAATGAATTAGAGTGACGTAAGTAATGTGGATGAATATGAATCAAAAGTCTATCCCACCTACTATAATTTAAATTCATATAAAAATTTTCCAGTACCGAATGATCCCTCACCCTCACCCTTCTTGGCTATATTGCCTGCCCTCGTAGATATTATGTGTGTGGAAACTTGGATGTGATTTTTGTGTGTTTATAACAAAAGGATATTAGGTGCATTGAATCCATAATAAGTGTTATGAATTTCTTAATTCGCATTTATTAACATCATCCTGAAAAATTTTATTTTACTGAATTAAAGTAATGTAATGTGGATGAATGTAGATAAAAAAAATTCATAAAACTTACTATAAATTCGATCCACATAAGAATTTGTAGGGACCACCTCAAATATAGTAATTGACAGTATATCTGTCTAATTAGTCACTGAACAAATTTATCTTTTTTTTTTTATCAGATGTCCCTGAAGGGACATTGAACAAATTTACCTACCAAGCATTAATAACCAAGTTAAATGTAGAAAAATTCTAAATTTTTTTTATATTGAACTCTAATATAAATTTGTAAAATAAAACATAATATATTTTAAAATCTTCTATTGTATAAGATTTTAAAACTAACAAAACTAATATTTTATGTTGTTAATGCGTATCAACCAAGAAATCTCTTTCATGTCATTTCACCTCATCCAGAATGCATACTAGAATACCGAAACATGGAACAAGTTAAACTGCCACAAAATTACGCATTAGTGATGAACTATTTGTGTTTAATCCATTGCAACACAAGTATTTTGGGAAGGATAAATTGAACAAATATGTATAGTTTGATGGGAGGATAATTGAACTCTAAATATGCATGATCCACATCTACACAGGGACTGGTTATCAACAAATGGAGCCAAGATTTGTTGGAAGTGTGATATGGAATGCCACACATAAAATAAGGACACATGGAGTTTATCTTTCACTAGTAGTATTGTTTTCTAAAACTAAGATCATCAGTCTTGCTGCTATTTCCAATTATGAAACTAGGAAATTGATTACAACCCTACTATCGTATCACATAGGTGGATTCACATGGCTTTATACAGTGAGTTAATTAATGTATGACCAAAATCTTAGTCTGCATGATTGCTAGCTTCATTTGCTACTTAGTGTGTGCTTTGAATTCTTGGTTGTTCGGTCCGTCCACCACTAATAACCCACATTCCACGCTCTCTTGGTTTAAGAAGGCTACCGATCAAAGATCATTAATCTTTCACCTAGCCTATAAGGCCTAGTATACTTTGGGAAAATTTACGGTTGTGTAGCGAAACTATCTCATTGTATTTTAAAAATTTGTACGTTTAAAAAAAAATCTAAATGTACAATCTCAATTTGGACATGAACCCAGAAGGATAACTTTTTTTCATTTCATAAACTTATGAAAGACTCTAAACAAATCTTAATGGTCATTAATTAGTCACCCCTCTCCCTGGAACCAAAATCTCACTGAAGTACTAAATTAGTACCAGCTAGTACTATTATAGAATCAAAATCTTTTTAAATCAGTAGACACATAAGAAAGTAAATTAGCCTATGTTTGGTTTGCTTCTTCATAAAAAGTTTTTTTTTTAAATACGTTTTTTAACCGCACACCATTTCTAAGAAAATAATACTAGTAAGGTATAAATAATTTCCTAAAAATTCTCTTTAATTAAAATGCAATCTAGACTCTTTTATATTTTTCTGGTAAGAGGAAAAAGAAAAGTGACCAAATCAATTTCCTTCACACTATAAATATGTGTGTAGAGTGAGAACCTCAAACACGCACAAAGCCTTGAAATCAAATCAAACACATGAGCAGCATCACAGCCTGCTAGGCCCTGCTGCCTTGTCCATCTGCATTTCTCAGCTGTAGTTTTTGGTTGGTTCTCTCTTCTCAATCGCACCCTTTCTCTCTCTAGATTTCTTTCTCTCTCTTTGAAATCCCACAATTAAAAACCTAGTACTATTACCTAAAGAATCATGGCAACTTCAATGATGCTGATGGGTTCTGATCACAACAACACAAACCTCACGTTGTCTGAAGATCATGAAGTTGTTCATCAAGATAGCCATCTTCAAACACCAACAACAAGAAGACAATACAGTAATGGCGGACGTAGAAAGTCATCATCAAGGGGAAATCCAGGAGTCAGTGATCAAAGCAAGAAGAAACAGCCTCAAAGAGGGATGGGCGTGGCTCAGCTTGAGCGGTTAAGGTTAGAAGAAAGGTGGAAGAAAATCACTGAGATCAACCAAATAAGTTCGTCTCCACCACCAATATCATCATCATCATCACTTCCTAATTATGCTGTTGTTCCAGTTCATTTGACAAAGAAATTTGGTGGATTTCCTTTGAACTTGAACCACCACCACCAGCCGCAGCCGCCGGCCGCCATGTTATTTCAAGGAAATCTCTATGGAGCTGATCGTGTGAGGAGTATTACTGAGACCTCTAAAGAGCTCTCTTCAACTCCAAATGTCCTCATCAAGTCTTTCTCTTCTGATCATTGTAGTGTTTGCAACCGGGTAATATTTCCTACTTTCCCATCATACATACATATATATATATATATATATATATATATATATATATATATATATATATATTTGTCATTTCTGGACTATTATTGACTCTTTTGAGTTTTCTTTTAGTATGTTTTTTTCTGGTGAGCAGAAAAAGCGCATTGTTAGTGGGGAGAATTTGGTGTTTAATGGATCAGTGAAAGATATGAATGAGGAGATGCCTTCCATAATCACCAGCTCTGATTTTGTTGGATTCAATATTGGGCAAAATTACAACGGAAAAAATCAAGATTTTGGTAAAAAAGCTACTTTTCATGCCCGTACTACTTATTCTGTTGGCAATGATATAGACCAGGTGCGTACCCTCTTCAAAATCTTGATCATACTAAATGTACTTCTTTCTTAACAATCCAATTCCTTTTCTCTTTTATATGTAGGAGGCATTTTATGTTCTTTCCAATAAAAGCAGATTATGCATTTTCTTTAAAGTCCATATGTAACCATATTTGCTTGTTTTTATTCTTATGATTATTCTATCATTTTGGTTGAGTGGAGTTTGATTTGATGGATGTTATAGGGTGTAGAAGTTGTGGCAGTTCACAGAAAGGGAGCTAGCTCATCATCATCATCAGGCTGGATGGAAGTGGAGATGTACTCATGGAGTATGAGTTTTTTCCCTCTGGGAAAGGTAGTTCAGAGCCTTCTTCTTCAGTTAATGCTGCAGTTATGTATGGTGGTGATGCTTCTTGTGCTACAACAACTACTGGTCATGGATGTGTAGCTGTTGATGCTTCCAATTCCATTGATCTGTCCCTCAGGCTTTCTTATTAGCAGGAAATTAATTGAAGGGTTCCTAACTAGTTTTTAATTTTGTCTTTTCACATTTTGGTGAAATGCATGTTATCAAGAACCAAAACACAACTTTTTAGTTACCCTTTTCTTTGCTTTGTTTTGTCTAGCTATTATCAACTCCTCTCCTCCTCTCCTAAATGGAGAAATACATGTTCTGAATTTAGTTTTCGGCATTCTCTCTCTCTTACTTGTATTGTGTCAGTAGGTTGCTTTTAATAGTGTGCAGCTTTTGTGATCTCACAACCAGTTTTTTCATTTGGGGTTCATTCTTGCATAGCATAGGATCCTATATGAGTGGTTTTGGAGCTAGCCTTGAAATTTACATGATTCCATTAATGCAATCAATGTGTGAGATGATCATGCATTTCTTCAAGATCACTGCGATTTTATGCTGATCATAATTGTAATGTGATTTACTACAAGATAGTTAATCCAAAATCACTGAAATTCCACAGATTATAAAGGGCTCATTTGATTTGTTTTTAAAAAAAAAGTAGCAAAATAACATTCTTGAAGAAGTAGTAGGCTTTTTTACAGGCTAGAGTTCAGAAGGGCAGAAAGTATTACTGCAATTTCAAAACCCTAAGATCGGAGTAATTATTAAAGGAAGTAATTGCAGTAATTGGTTTGTTTTGTGCTGTGTGCTGAAAAACAAGGAATGCATCTGATAACTTTTCTGTTTATGGGAGTCAAGAAACTGTTTTGAGAGTGCTTTTCAGTAACACTTATAAGGCTGTTGAAGCTTTTTGGACACCATTTTGATTGGATGCTCAGTCTTCCAACGCTTAACCTATAACCTGCTGGCTGCTGCTGCTGCTTTTCTACTTTTTCAATTTTTTGATTGTCATTAAGTAATTATTTATTTCTCTTATGTGCATAATATTCATTGCTTCTTTTAAGTTTTGAACTTAATTAATTAAATTGGGATATAGGAACAAATTAGTAGCCAAAAATACAGGATCGAAAAGAAAGTATTAGAGTTCAATTTGCTTGGATAAAAATCCAAGAAAGTGGAGAAAAATAAAGGAGAGAAGAGAGGGTTCATTCATCAATCAAAAATGTCTCTCTCCAAATGAGGGAAGAAACATAGCTTGCTTTAAAAAGGTCTCATAACACTGTTCTACTTTACCTACTAACAAAACATAGAAAAACAAATTCATTTTTCCTCTTTGTGAAGCTGAAAATACATTACTTATTATGGGTAAAAAGGTATAATTTAGGAAGCAAAATGAGAAATGTGCCAACAAAATCCGTGGACGGCAGGATTCGAACCTGCGCGGGCAGCCCATCATAGCCCACATGATTTCTAGTCATGCCCGATAACCACTCCGGCACGTCCACTGATGTGCTCTTTGATAGAATATTTGGAGTTACTGAATGATTAAATATGCTTTGAACTGTAAGGGCCCTTAAAGTTTATAAAGCCCACAGTACCAATTCTTCCAACTCCTCTAGCCCATTTCAAATTGGATTCAAAATCATTTCTAGGTTTGTCTAATTCCTAAAGCCCACATAAAGATAAGGAAGACTAAAGCTCCATAAGCTTGCAAACAAATTTTATCAGAGCCCAAAATTATTGTGTTTAAATTTATTTGTTCATTTTAATCAATTTTAATTTGTGTTAGAATTTGATTTGTTTACTTTTTAAATTGAACTCAAACGGACTCGAATCAAGTTTAAGAAGTTTGGACTGTTTACATATAAATTTCAAATTAATACTCATCATCAAATCAAATTTAAACTTTTAAAAAGTACTACTTAATAAAGTTTATTCATATTTGATTTGAGTAAAATTGACAAATCTATATTGAATGAGTTTTTACTATCTCATCCGATTCAAATGAGCATTTTCGTCTTTAAATTTACTAGAATCGTTTCTAAATCTAAAAGTCTGGTGTTTAGACTTTAATCAAAGTTAAAGTTACTTAAAAAACAAAAAACAAAGAAGCGTAATGGATATGGAAAGTGGATTAAACCTTTTTTTGTTTGTTTTTTGTTTTAACTACAAGAGTCTAACATAGTCCTTTCATGTGAAATTTATAAAAATAAAAATAAAATAAAAATTATGGTGACTATATTTAAAAATAAAAGTTAAAGGACTATTTTGGCTAAAAATAAAGGGACTAGGCTAAAAATAAAAGTTAAAGGACTATTCTGGTTAACTATTCTGGGCTAAAAACTATTTTGAATAACTACAAGAGTCTAACATCTAATTTACGGAAGAAAGGCCCAACGGGCTAGTTCTAATCGTAGTTATTAAATTCAATCTGGGAAGGAATTCAGCGAGAGTGGTGGATTAATAGATTATTGATTTAATTAATGGGTTATTTGTTCAATCTGTGGATCACTTATTAATATATAATATCTATAAATTATTAAATATAAGATATATAGTAAAATATTGATAAAAATATATTTTATTAAAAAAATTTAAACATAAATGTAACTTTTCAATATTTACATAGTCTTTTCACATGAAGAGTTAAAAAATGAATTAATGCACAGAATAGAGTTTGGAGAGTATATAAATAAAAAAGATACGTATAATAATCAAAAGCTCAAGTGGTTAGATGGTAAGGCTTTTACGAAATTTTTGATTCAAAATTTGACAATTACAATTTAATTTTTTTCCTTATAAAAAAAAAAATCCGTCTGATTTTTTTAAACTCGTTAAACGTTACATTCAAATAAATTGTTTGATGATGAATATTTCAACCAAAGTAAGTGAGTTGGTTAAGGAAAGTGGACTAAACTATTCTATTGTTCTGCCTACTCCTAATCCTACGGTTCCTACCCCCTCGTTAATCTTCATCACGGTTCGGTCTGTCTGTCACCGTCCACCAAAAAACAAAAACAAAAAAGCAGTTTCCACTTTCCCCGTCCCCTTCTATTTCATACCAAAGCCGCCTGCTAACTTTCACCAGTCAACGATCGCTAATAAAACAGTCAACACTAAATCAAAACCCTAACCCCCGACGATGCAAAACCAAAACCACCACTCCACGGCGGAATCCGACCTCCCACCCCTCGCTAAAATCAAAGTCCGTTCCTCCTCTCCACGCTTCCCTCCTCCCACAACTCCTTCCTCCACCGACACTCCCACAGCCAACGCCCAGCGCAAGATCGGCATAGCTGTTGACCTCTCCGACGAGTCCGCTTTCGCCGTCAAATGGGCCGTACACCACTACCTCCGTCCCGGCGACGCCGTCATCCTTGTTCACGTCCGTCCTACTTCCGTCCTCTACGGCGCCGACTGGGGCTCCGTTGACCACTCCGTTGTGGACACCGACAACCAGGAGTCTCAGCAGAAGCTCGAAGACACGATTTCGATACTTTCACCACCACCAAGGCGTCTGATCTGTCGCAGCCGTTGGTGGAGGCGCAGATTCCGTTCAAAATTCACATTGTTAAAGATCATGATATGAAGGAGAGGCTTTGTTTGGAGGTGGAGAGGCTAGGGTTGAGTGCTGCGATTATGGGGAGCCGAGGGTTTGGGGCTAGGAGAAAAGGAAATGATGGGAGGCTTGGAAGTGTAAGTGATTACTGTGTGAGGCACTGTGTTTGTCCTGTGGTGGTTGTCAGGTATGATGATAAAGAAGACGGAAATGCTCCGACTGTTTCGGTTGCATCTGTGGCTGAAGAGGATGAGGAGGAGCAGGAGTATCATGATGCCGCTACTGATGATCGCAAAGGTTTGTGTTCTTCCTTCTATGTTTCTTGTTTTTGTTGAATTTTTCCAATTATGGGTGGTATATTTTTAGCTTATTAACAGTATTTAATGGTTGATCTAGTGTATATTGGATTCTTTAAGTTGACATGCTATATCCTTAGTTTGACATGGTTTTCTTGATGAAATTTTTGATTGGGTCAGTGAAAGTTATGATGTGAATGCCATTCCATCGCCTGGTCTGAGACATGACATGATTTTTATGAATTAAGTATTAGTACAGGTTATGAATGCAGATTATACTTGAGGATGAATAGCTTATGAAGGAAACTCTATTATTGTTAGTTTGCTTGAGTTAATCTGGTGGGATTTATTGCTGGTTGCTTGCTAATCAGGGCGTATTTAGCATGTTTGATTGTTTATTTTTACAGCTTCATGGTCTTGTTTTGATGTAAAAGAATAGATGGTAAACAAATATTGGATGTAATGTCAATGTCAAATTCAATGGGTCCAATCCCATTCTGTGAGATCAAGAGAAGTGATAAGGTTAATAGAAATGAGATAAATTTTTGGAAGTCATAAAATGCTAAAGTAGTCATGAAAATTAGCTAGTCTAAAGTAGATAGTAAGGTTATTTTGACCTTAAAGAGGAATGATCTTAGCAAGTTGGTAGTGAATGGAAAAGATTGGTTTAGAGCTTCGGCATTTTGAGAATTGGGGGTGACAGGCGTTTGCCACACTAACTTTGTCTTAGGAGTTGGGACCTGGTTCTAATTACCATTGGAAATCAGTTGGCATCTGAAAAATGTTAATATTTGATACTGTTTGGATTTTGTCCCCCTTCCCTGGTTCAGTAGTTTTTCGTTCCCCCCTCTTGTTTTTCAAAGTCCATTTGTCAGTTTCCTTTCTTTTGTGATGTCTTTTTTCGAGTCAGATTAACAGCGGTGGTGAACCTTGAGAAATTGTTGGCTGAAGTGCGACAACATTTTTGAATTTTTTGTTTTAATGATCATTCTGAAGATCTACCTCCATCTTTACCTTCTCTAATTGTTAATCGGAGTCTCCTCATTGTCATACCTTGTATGGCGTTGTTGGCTTAGGAAATATTCAAGGTTGTTTAGAAATGTATCAATGCAAATGGAAAATAGAACATTTTTTTTTTTTTTGAAATATGTTAAAGCTCCTCATGTATCCATGGAGATTTAGCTAAGAATTGCTAGTTGAATTCAGTTGCAACTAAAATTATTGTTAAGTAGATAGCATTTCGGTTCACGGTGTTCTGTTTGAATATTTTTGCAACTGTTTAGGGTTTGGAATATTGACCAACACCAACTAGCCGGCTTAAAATATGAAGTTATATGCATTAGTTGATGATGAACTTTTTATATGGAATTGCACAAGTTATTTGTACACTTTGAACTTATTTTGATTGTTTATAGTATACCTGTGAACTGTTTATCAGTTTTTAAACCGTAATACATCTCAATTTTGTTACAGATTCCTAACTGATTCTCTTATCGTGGTGTACTTCCTTTGCTTCGGGTAAGAATTCTATTGTCATAAACTTCCTCAAAGTAGAAGTTACTGTTTTCCCATCTTAACTTTGCATTTCAAGTAAATTATTGTCTGATCATTAGAAGAAGATTTTCTTACTTAACGTAGCTCCTTGGGAGTAGGAGTCATTTGCAACAAACATGCAAATCACAATTTTTTGTTCTTTATGTTCTCTTTTCCTTTTCCTTTGTCTTTCAATCTTTGCTTTGTTTTCTAAACTACTCACGTTTCTTGTGTGCCTTCTTTTTTGCAGTAAGAATGTGTAGAAGACTTGCAACCTATACATGTGAGCTGGTTGAGAGTCAATTGACTTTCTTGATGTGTGATTCATGTCATGTAAATTAACAGTTTAACACTAGTTGCTCTTTTAGATCCTCTTTAGCTTATCATGTGTCAACCATGTTTGAAACATTTCTTTGAAACTTTAGTGGCCATTAAACCTTCCTAGTGATGTGATGTCTGAATCACTCATATGAAGCTTTTGATTGTGGGGAATTTCTGTTTCTGTCTGCATTAGTAATGTTGACTTCCATGTTGTTGTTCTGATTTGATGGTTTTAGTTATTGGCACAAATTTTCTTATATTGGTTTGTTTTTTCTTTTGGTCTGATTGGGAAAATGTTATGAGACCTGCTATGTTTGCTTTCTCAGTATCTGTATTTTTGTTTTGCCGGTGTCTCTATGCTCGGTCATTTCTTTCATTTGAACCTCTGCAATTGACTTTGTCCTGGTGGTAATATAATTTTGTGAGCATAAATATTGTTTGATGATATTGAAGATTTTAATGTATGTTTATTAGCCTCTATAATTTTTTTTTTACATGTCAATGATGCTTTTTATTAACTTCTACGGAGAAAGTTTATGATGGTCGTTGAGTAATAATGACATATTAGTAGTTGTTCAATAATCAACAGGAGAAATTTATTTATATTAGACGGCCCACTTGACTACAAATAGGTTATATTTTGTACAAATGTGATACTTGTATTAATTTTTGAACAATTATTAAAATGTCGAGTAATTGTTCAATTGTCCCAATAAATTTTGCCAACTTGCCAGCGTGTACTAGTTATACAGATGGAAGTTATATTAGTAATGTTTTTTATTTTTTAAAAAATTAGGCTTTTTCTCTGTCAACAAGAGGACCAGAACCACTCGGTTTGCTACTAAAAGTAATCAGTCTCTTTTTTCTTTGGGTAGCAGTAAACATGTTTTGTAGAGTATTTTCTTTCAGCTTCCATAATTTCTGTAAGCTTGGACCATCTTTTTTGCAGCCGTCACAGAACCAGAAGATTTTTAGAAAGTCTCTTAGATAACTTCAATAATACAGATGTTGTGCGGATAAGAACCACAAATTTAATCTGCCAAATTATAATGCTTTTAACAGTCGAAAGGTCCCATTACCCTCTCACTCCTCTAACCCTCACCTTTCACGCGTATGCACCATTGATTCACCCAATGGCTTTTGTGGCGGTCAATTGCCATTTTATATCAATTACAGACTACAGCTCAAGCTAGAGAATCAAGACAAGTGCTACTAGTTCTGTGAATGCAAGCTAAGCACCCATGGCCATGGCCTTGTATTGGGTGTTTGGAAAGCAAGTGGCACAACGGCCATCACTATTCCATCCCATTATTCATTTCTCCAACTTGAATGTGGAGGCAATTTACATTACAAGATACAAATGTGAAAATAGCCACACAGTTTTGTTGTGTGTTTTTTAACAAGCCATCTCCATTATTTGAATGGACAATAATTGTTTTATAAACTGGAGTAGGAAATATTGTTGTCTCGGATTTTGAAAAAAATTGTAAAATGGACCCGATTCTATCCAAGAATGCCCCAGATTTTTTGGCTCAAGTGGCTTTAGATGAATAAACAACATAAAGTGAGTACGAAGATGGATCAAATTTCCTCTTTTGCTTTGACACTGTCTCAAATTATTTTCAACTTGCAAGAATCACACACCACAATCAGTAGCTAGCACTATTATGACACCAAAAGACCAAGAAAAGATCATTTTAGCACTACTGTTCAATGACATTAAAAGACCAATACCAAGAGCAGAAAATCTTTAGTTCTAGTGTTCAAAGAAGCAAAAAACTAGAGTGAGCTAAGACAACATTACAAGATATATATATATATATATATATATATAGGAGTGCTCAATATCATATCATCAACAAAATATGAATAGTAAAGTACTAAAAGAAACAAAAGAATTTCTCCAGCAGAACAATTTACTAGTACTATAATTGGTAACTTTAGTGGTACAAAAAGATGGGAAATATATGGAGTATATCGTGGAAATGAGGAGTTGAATGAAAGAAAGTGGTAGCTTGGTTGATTGCCAAATTGGGTTAGTACTTCTTACTTCAATCGTACTAAAAATTAGGTGCATCTCTGCTGAGTTTAGAGATCCTCCGGATGACATCGGATGCATCATCATGCTCTCCGCCGGCCGTTGTTTGCTGAAAACTCATGACTGACCCCAAGATTTCCATTCTCCTCCTCCTCAGCTCTGTTTCATTTTCTGCTCTTGCCATTTTCATTGTTCTCATACATGCCCTTCTTCTACTATCCTCCAATATTGCATCCTTTGCATTTAATTTGGCTTCTGAAGAACAGCATACATCCTCATCCTACAGACAAGAACATCAAGATCAATCACCAAATACTAAATAACAAAACTAGTAATTAGAGAAGGAAAAAAAATGAGACTAACATCGGAATCAAGATGGTCGGCCCGCGATCGCTTTAAATTTAACGCAGAGGAAACGACGACACCACCATCTCTGATGGGGGAGGAGAAATAGCCTTGTTGATCACTACTAGAAGAATTAGAGGTTGTCAAAGGCGGATGAGCTGAAGAATAAGCAGAAGAAGAAGTAGGACAAGAAGACCAAGGAACAACTTGATTCTCTCCATCCTCCTCCTCATCTTCTTCCTCGAAGTCTGTGTCATCACTTTCAGATTCATTAGTACTGCTATAATGATCACCATGGCTGCTATCAGTTTCACCTTGTTGTTGTTGTTGTTGTTGTTGATGATGATGGGTCCTCCCGATCATAGTCATCCTGGCGGTGGCTTGATTTTGATCAGCGGCATTAGAAGAAGAAGTATGATGATGATGATGATGATGATGATGGATGAAGAAAGCACGATTCGCAGAGGGAAATAGTTGGGGGAAGTTTGGTTCCGGAAGCTTTCCAGGGAGTGGGAGATTGACAAAGATGACAAAGAAGAGATCTTGAATGTTTAGCTACAAGGAAGTTTGCGCTGTGTACTTTTTCATCACATTCCCAGCAAAGTCTTGCTTCATCTGATTCACAATACATTCTTGCTGTTGCTTTGCTACACAACTCGCATCTGCCTTTCTCCATTTGGATCTTGAAACTTGCAACTCGATTCTGTTCTATTCTCTCTCTCTAACTCTCCTTTTTTTTCAAGTTTATCAGTATGGCTTTTGCTGCCTTTGGATTAGTATTTATAATTTCGAGTAGACCATAGACACATCCAATCCAAGTGGATGGTAAAAAATCACTCCATGGTATTGTTATTGAAACCCTTCCCTATTCTATGAATTGAATAAATCGTATATCAAAATATAATTTAATAATATTTTAAAACGTGATAATTTATAATTTAAAATATTATAAATAGTGAACTCTTAAGTATTTATAATTTCAAGTAAATCGTAGACATTCAAGTGAATCCTAATAAATTACTATTTTATTATAGAAAATACTTTCGAAAAGAAGAAGAAGAAAAAAAAAACTTTATTCATGTTTGTGTTATGTATCGATTTATAATATTCTCTGCATTAAAATTTTACTGCGAGTGAAATCATATATTATATGTGTGCGCGATTATTCACACCTATTGTGGTCTAGTCACTTTTAACATATTTGACTCTATTTGTATAGAAACATTAAATTATTATATAACTTATTAATTTCTATTTCAAAAATAACAAGTAATATTACAAGAATAAAATAAATTAATTGGAATAGACTATTAGTAGATCTCATATACAACATCACTCATGTGCAGTATAATAATATTAGTTAATGTTATAGTATAACTTCAACAATAAACTCTTAGATATCCACAAAATCTATATAGGTCCACACAAACACTTTTCTTCCGTTTCATTTAGTATTAGGAGATATTCAATACACTTTATATATATTAAACATTTAATTATTCCAGTTACATTTTTTGCTTTTCTGATTGCATATAAGTTTATGTTCTTAATTATTGCCAAGCATCATTGCACCACCAAAGATGTGTTCCTCTAAAGTTACTATTTGGAATATCACTTTTAAATTTGCTACTTGAAATAGTAACTTTAAAGTTATTATTTCAAATACAGTATCTCTTAGATATATATATATATATATATATATAAAAAGAAAAAAAAAATACTTTTCCTGTTTATGAGTGCTTCATTTACAATCAATAAAAAGTTTTGACTATTCACTTTTCGAAGTGGAGTATGTGTAATCGTTGTTGAGATAATTCAATAATATTTTATTATTTTTTAATCATCCAATACTAAGTGAGTAGTAAAAAAAAATTTCGTGAATGAAATACGTTAATTTGCAAGGCCAAAATACGAACTTATTAATATATTTTTTTAGCAGAATTGTGGGCTGATATTAAGTCTGATCTGATGACGTGTTATCATCACCACAATCGATATGAGATTGGATTCTCCCGAGCTTTGCCTACATGGCAGGCCCTGATCCACGTAAGGGATTGACCCACGTGACACCCACTGGTCCTTCCTTGATGACTCGGAGCTTCAATTGATACCCAGCCCCCACCAGTTATTGTCGTTGTCTTGGACATTTCAATATTGGATATGGTGTCGATTAATCAACCATATCTTTTTTGATGTTTTAATTTTATATCTTGTTTTTCTGATAAATCCTTTTTCCTCTTTAAGCTACTAAAAACATGGAGGGGGTTGGATGAAAAATTTGCGTTTACGTGCATCAAATTTTAGGAGAATTTTACGATCATCCCGTTAGTTTTAAAAATTTGTACGGTATAAATTTTTAGACACATAATATTATATTATAAAACTCTTCAAAACAAAACAGAATAATTCTATTGTGAGATCGTAGAATTTTCTCAAACTTTATATTAATTCTAGGTATACTTACTGATTGCTCTACTAATCAAAATAAAATTTATCTATGTCCTACAACTATAATATACTAGGGCATGGGCCACGTACAATATGTATATGTAAGAAAATAGTTAAATAAACTTTACCATCAAAAATTAAAATTAAATTTTATAAAATTTTACTTATATCAATTTATGTATATACTATAAGATTTATAAGTCGAATCACAAATCGTATCTATTTAATTGTTTCTTGCAGTATATCTGTACATATGGACAAGAATGGAAAAAAAACGTTTGTGGGAGAGGTTGACGATATGTGGGGGAAAGGAAGGCCATGTGAAGATGTCCTAAGCGGAATACGTGGAAGCCTTATTTTAGAGAATCTGATGTTGCTTACATGGAAAATGGGCCAAAATTCTATAAGCTTAGTTGGCTTCAGCATAGCCTACAATTTGATCTTTTGTGGCCGCTGGGAACCCTACCAAGTAAAATACTAAGAGAGAGGGAGGAAATTATGTGGACAATGAAAGGGGGTTGGATTGGAGGTGTAGGATAAGAACAGATTTTGGTTCTTTGCATCAAGACTTTGGAAATAGAGAGGAAATGAATGTCTTTTTGGAGTTTGGTGGCATGGAAAAGAGATAACAATTTCCAAAGAGAAATATGGGGTTGACGTCCAAAGTAATGGGCTGTGGAGACCCACATGAAAACGTTGGTATATATGTGGAACAATGTTAGTCAAGAGTTTTTTTCAAGACCAAATGTTATGCAACTTGTGCTAAATTACTTCGCACATAGTATCATAATATCTGGTTTCATTCTTAGCCATACAAGTACAAGACCATCATTGGATGTTTTGGGAAAGGGAATTCATTGGGGAAAAAAAAAAATCCCTACTTAGTTTGAGTTTGAAGACCTAGTCCAAAGCAACTTGTGCAAATTAGTTTTTGATTTCCCATATAACTACTTAACAACTCCCTTGGATAGATTGACAATGGAATATTGTTATTATTTAAAAAAATAAAAAATCTATCCCTATTGAGTTTGACTTTGCGTCTTGTATATTTTTTTGTGCTTAAAAAATATACAAGACGTTTCTAACACTTTATTTTTTGATATAAATTAATTGTATGAAGGATACGTAACAATCTTAAGGTTGTTAAGAAAGTTATTATTTTTAAAATTTAAATAAATAAACAAAAAAACTAAACTATTTTCAAAAGTATCTTTTTTAAATTCACCGATCTTCTTAATTAACATAATGGATTATCGAATCTATTAAAAAAATGACTCATTTAGGTCAATATTGTGTTTGTATCGCGAAATATTAATCTTTACAATATTTCTTGGAATTATGACCTAATTTTGTATTGGAAATTATCCTAAACGTTTTTACATGTAACAAAAGTATTTTTAGACTCGATGCCAATCTTGTATATTTGGTAGTGCATTCATTTTTCTATTTCCCACTTATCAAGGATACAATCATGAAAGCAGAAAGAGAATTGGTGAGTGACTGTTCAAACTTTTGGGAGATCCTCTTGACAGATACGGTCCAATTTGAAAGTCCAAAACTTTTAAATTTCGTTTGGAAAAATAAAATTCATTTTCTTTTTGGACCTTAAAGTAGTTGGGTGGACCATCAAGAATAAGTTCATTAGAAAGGTTGGGCTACATTCATTAGTGGGTTTAATTTAAGGTCATTTTCTACAACAAAAGTTACACCACATTGATCAAGAAAATGGGCCACGGAAGAATTACAAAATAATAATCCAAAATATGATAATTTGAGGCGTAGTCCATAATATATGTACGTACTT
Organism: Cinchona pubescens; assembly: GCA_025175665.1. Taxonomy (NCBI): domain Eukaryota; kingdom Viridiplantae; phylum Streptophyta; class Magnoliopsida; order Gentianales; family Rubiaceae; genus Cinchona; species Cinchona pubescens. The sequence continues at coordinate 310,152 of JANKKI010000106.1, forward strand.
GGGGAAATTTTATAGTTCCATTTAAGAAATTATTTTTTTAGTTTTAAAAGATGTACAGTATAAATTTTTAAATCACATGATATTGTATTGTACAATTATTTAGGTTACAAGAGAATAGTTCCTTAAAAGGGACCGTAGAATTTTTTTAATATATTTCAACATGTATATATATATAATAAATCACTGAAAATGGGTGCTTTTACAGTAAAAACAAATATAGCTACAAAGTTAACGAAAAAACAAAAAAAAAAAAAAAAAAAAAAATTCATAACAACAAATAGCTTCGAAATATCAACAATAGATTTTTGGTCTTTTGAAGCATATGATAAGAGTGTGCTAATATAACGAGGGAAAATTGAGCACAAACTAGGGAGGATAAATGCATGATATCTTAAGTTGATATTGCAAAAGTAACTTAAAATACCTAAAAAAAAAAACTAGAGGTTTTTATTATTATTATGACCTTTAATTGTGTATAATACTTGCAAGAACCTGTGGAAGCCCTCAAACTCAATTATAGTATATATTCACCTTAACTACAGCTTTCTTTATGTACTCACCTTGCGACATAATCCAAGTAGATGAGGGGAACAAGAGTTAGAAAAGGGACAAGAAAAACGACAAATCCTACCAATTCTTCACTTGCTGAAATTGTGGTGTCCTTTTCTCCCATTGTTTCCCATCATGAATATGTGGTTTTACAATGAATTTCTTGTCTAACCGATAATTGCGAATCACACATATAATCCATAGGACTTCAAGATCGGAGCACAAATGTAAAGAAAAAGGCCATTTATACCCCGGGTGATTCTCTACATGTATATCTATAATTGACAATCAAATCCGATCATGTTTGATAAATAAAAACTAATTAGGGCTAATTAAAATAAAAGAAAAGATAGTTATAAATCTAAAAACCTTAATTAATTGTTGCTCAAAAACCACCATAAACCTTCTCCTAATTATACTAGCCAAGTTCATTGAATGAAACCTAAAAGTAGATATTTTGCTACAAGTGATTATAGATATTTTCTTTTCTTTAACTAGTATAGCTTGAAGCCCTATCTAAGTAGCCATGCATGCCCATCTTTCAGTTTTCTCAAATTGAAACTTTAATCACCATTAAAAGCTAGTATCAAGCAAAAATCTTAATTAATCTTTTTCCTTAGAAAGAGCCTAGAAAAAAAGGAAAAAAAAAAAAGAAAAAGAAAGGGGTAGGAACATTTATTTCTTTATTAGATAAAACAACATTAATTTCTCATAACAAAGCCATTAATATGTCTAGTGTTCAATACTAATATACAGGTGAAACTAATTAACATCAAAAGCTAGCCTAGCTAGCATATAAAAATGGCATGAAAGATATATTAGGGTTACATTACATGCATATCATTAAGTCCAATGCATGTCTTCCATCCATCAAGCCAGGACTCAATCTGAACATGAGAAAGCAAAACTCCATTTGGTTAAGAGCTCCATCTCCATCCATGTCTCCTTCAGCCAACATGCAGAAGATCTCATCATCTCCAAGATCATGCAGCCCAAGTAAAAAGGTGTTCCTCTTCAAGCTTTCAAAAGTGATGAGCCCTTTGCTCACATCCATCAACAAGCAGAACCCATTACACAGCTCCCCAATGAATCTATCGGAACCTAGTCTTTCTATCATGGATGGGAAGTAATCTTCAAAATCAAATGGATCATCTTCAACTTCCATAATCGACATTTTGTCGTCGACTTATAATTAATACAAAACCCTTGAATAACTTTGTAAAGAATTAAGTTCTCTAGTACATGAATTCATAAGTGAGATTTTGTAGAGTTCCTTAGACATCTTGTCTCACCTTTTATACTACAATCTCTCGTCTCACCCTTTGCTTTCCATTGGCAGCGCATTGGTTTATTTTGTCCTTGGATTTAGGAGGACGTTCTCCGTGATGCCTTGCCTCATATTAGAAGTGAGAAGAGATATGATATTATTTATAATATTTTGAGTTTTGGACTACTAACAATTTGACTTAAACATTTTGAATATGTTGCTTTTGCTCAAAAGTTACTAAATCAATCCAAATCCGGAATGTTACGGTTGATATCAGAGTAAGACACTACACGGGATGAGATTGAGTAAGTAATATTGAACAGCACTATGCGTTATATGTGACATATTATTAGACTTCAATTTAGGTTTTACGAATACGCAAAGTCTAAAGAAATGATGAAAGTGATAGGCCCTCGCTTACCTAAAAATACAAACCCGGTTATTACATTCTCCTTCGAGGAAGCTGCATTGCATGGGAGATTTGTGTCTTCAATTAGTATAGTTGTCTATGTGAATTATTCATGACCAGTATATATCACTATATACGTTGTTCTCTGGTATTTGAAAAGTTGAACTACAGATCATCTAAATGTGTTCGGATTTTGTTAACTTATATTTCTTTTAAGGTAGAATAAATCCTATACTATTCCGTTAATTACTTGGCCTAAGATATTTAGTTATTTATGCATTCTTTGTTTCTCCAAAAAATATTTGATGGTCTCAATCAATGATGGGAAGTTCTATGCTAGACTTTCTTTGTTGTATCCAACTGCATGAAGTAACATGGAACCATGACATAATCTGCTCCGGATCTTTTTGTGATTTGGCCTTATAAATATTATTATACTAGACGTAATAGACATATAGAATGTGAAACAGAATATTAATATAAATAATGAAACAAAAATTTCCGTAGTGAATTCAATTAGTATAAAATTACCCATTAATGATGCCTCGGATCCCTGATGGCCGTACAAAAGTAGGGATACCTAAAAGTACACTAACAATTTTAACCTATTGTAGTTATTGAGTTCTTTACAATAGCAGGTTGTCTGGCATGAGTTGTAAATTTGCACATGCAGTTGGATATATTCTTCAAATCCATGGTCGCACCAATTCTGCGATGGTTTGTCTATCACTGTCCAACCTCTCGTCCCATCCCAAAAGAAAAAAAAGGTGAAAAAAAGGGGAAATGATAAGGGCAAAATTTATGATTTGCATGACTAAGAAGTCGAGTAAGCTGAATTAATTATTTTTTTTGAAAGACACCTTTGAAGGATGATTAATGAATACAAAGCCAAGGATTTTCAAGATTAAGTTTACTAAAAAGCTACTAAAGTAGTACTAAAGTACTAATGCAACAAAGCGCAGACAAAGAAAAACTCATCAAATGAATTTTATGAGTTCTGATGAGTTAAAAACAAAATAGTACATTGTTAATATAAATTTTAGGGAAATTCAACAGTATCTTTTAGGGAACCATTCTCTTGTGCTTTAAAAACTTGTACAATACAACACTATGTGTTTTAAAAACTTGTACTGTACAAGTCCTTAAAAACAAAGGAATGATTGTATCTCAACGGAACTGTAGAATTTCTCCTAAATTTTATGAAAGAATAAGAAAATACTGTAACAACTTTTGAAATGTAATTTATGTGAAGTAAAAAGATGATTGAAAAACGTTTTGAAAATATTGTAACAAGTAAACAAATAATAAGTAACAATAAATTAAGATTTAGATTTACAGTCCTTAAAAAAAGAATGTTGGCTAAAGTTTGTCTTCATGTTTTCTTTCAGAACTTGAATCTCAAACTTTCATTTCCTCTAAATAATAATAAGAAAAAATTCTCAAACATTTCCATAGTAATTAAGGTCTCACTATTTTTATGTAAACTTAAAATTGGTTTAAATAATACGACTTGAAGTCGACTTTTGAATATGTTCAAGTTTTAGCTCCAACAATTGAAGACATGCAGATAGGCAATGTATGATTGAATTATGGGATAATTTCACAAACCTTTCTTGAGATTTATACTAATATCACTTAGTATTTTTGAATTTTTAAAAATCTCACAAACCATGTCTAACTTTATATATATTGTAACAATTTCAACCCAATTGAATAAAATATCATTTTAAGAGTGAGAGAATCAATTTTGATTCCATTTTTACCCCTAGTATGAAAAAATAATTTGGTATAACATTGAAAAAAATTAAATTTGAGAGATTTAAATGAGATTGTTAAAAAATAACATTGTAATGTAATTTTTCATGTTCTTCGTAAGTTAATATAATAAAAAAAATATGTGTTATTCTTTTGAATTATGACCTTTTGATTTTCCAAAATAAAAATACCAATTACATTTTTTTTATTATAGTACATAGTGTGTTTTTATATATTTTAAATCTTTTAATTAGCTGGAACACAAATACATTAACCTACACATATTTTCATTAATAAGTTGACAAAAAATGTAAATAAGAGAATACATTTTAATTTTTTTCTCTTTACGAGTTTGTGATTTCCTAAACAAATTACAAACCACATTTTTTATTATACTCTAGTGTTTATTTCTAATCATTCTATTTTTTTAATTGAAATTGACACATGGTTTATAGAGTGCTTAAAATTTTTTTAAGTAAGTTGACAAAAATTCTTTAACAAAAATCATATTTAATTTTTTTTAGTTTATGAATTTGTGATTAACCATATAAAATATCAATTTTTATAAAACTATTGTGTGTTTGGACATATTAAAAAAAATTCAAACAAATGTAAACAAGCACATTAACTCACATATATTTTAGTAAATAAGTTGACAAAAAATTTGTTAAAAAACTAAAAGGTGTCACATGAAATTATTAAAAAACCTTAGAGAAGGTTTTTGACACTATCTTTGTTATTTTACTAAAGAACAAAGGGTTTAATTATCATTTCATATCAATTTGAACCTCACTTAACTGTTTGTAATATTAGAGAGTACTGATCTGGAACCTCTCATTTCAAGGTTATTCTCTTTTCAGCACGACTTTTATTTAGTATGGTTAACTTTTAGAATGTTCCTCAAACTGTTTGGGAGTACTGAAACCTTTAAATTCTCTTTTCAGCACGACTTTTATAGTAGCTTTTAGAATGTACCAAGTTCCTTTAATCATGCATGACAGCGCTGTTTTTAGACCAAAGGTAATAATTCGTCCTAAACCAAAGTGGTTTGGTTCCTTATATAATAATTGATAAGGCCGCATGAAAATCACATTAAAATCCAACTATTTGATTCCATTACTGAAACTAACATGTATAGAAGTCCAATTAGGGAGTGTTGGTTAGTAGAATTAGTATTTCTTTTAGTATTTCATTTGAGTGATGAAAAAGTAATAAATTTTTGTTTTTTAATTATTTTGCCTACCGTAATGCTCAAGTTCCATTATGGACCAAGTAACATAAATTTACTATTTCTTTTGGAGGTACTTCTAATGTGTTTTTAGCATTAATATTTATGATGTCTTGTTCACTTTCTATTGGTTGTAACATCCTAGATTTTGGGTTTGTTCAATAACCTGTCTTTTGAACAGAAATAACGAGTTCAAAATTTATTGGGTTAATACAGGGTCCGAGGTGTTACAGTTGTTATTAGAATGAATCTTGTGTGATTTGTGCACGGGATGAGATTGGGACAGTAGTATTGGGTTGTGCTACGCAGTGTATGTGATATGTTATTGGACCGCATTTGCAATGATGCAAAAGCCTTAAGGAGGAGGGGTGATTGTGACGCTCCGTCCCACATTTGAAATGTGTCTCTTAGGGAATATTATATTGTTCATAACATTTGCGCTACTTACAATTTAACTTAAATATTTTGAATCCGTTATTTCCGATCAAAAATTAAATTATTAAGCCAACCCAAAACCTAACTATTATAGTTGATATTAGAACGAATTTCGTGTGATCAGACTGGACAGTGCTTTTCAAAAATTTTGTAGAAAAAAACTCCACCCACTCCACCCCTTTAAATTTGTAGACTGAAAGTCCTCCCCTTTTTCTGCTCAGTGTAGTTAAGACGGCAAATTAAGAAGCATTAAAAAATTGGTTTTCAAAGTCTAGATGAACTTGATGAGGGTCCAAGGTAGAAACAAAAGTGTAACCGAAAATTCAACTTTCCCTTCAATAGGAATGTGGGGATGGGGTGGTGGTCACACTTCACGGGTAATCGTTTTTCTTTCTTGAACCATCTTTGTCTTGAATTTTCTTTCAAAATCTTAAGGAAAGTTCTCTGTAGTTTCCTCGCCTCATTTGAAATTCAGCAATCAATAAGTTGAAAGGAACATGAGTTACACACAAGGATAATTTCATAAACCTGTTTAGGTTTATGTTAATATTACTTAGTATTTTTAAACTTTTAAAAATCTCATAAATTTTTCCTAATTTTTGAATTATTGTAAAATGTTAGTCCAAGTTAAAAAAAAGAAATTATTAAATAATTTATTTTAACAATTTTACCCTTATTACTTTAAACATTTAATGAAAATGTATTGTTGTATATGTGTTTGTACATTTGTATTTGTTAGTTCTTTTCAAGTTGATTTTTTTTTTCTTGGTTTTTTGAGTGCCTAAAATAAATGGTGAATTTTAAAATGTTATATTTTAAGTTAAATGAAAGAGAGTTTATTCTATTAACTTAGTAAAGAAATTACTTAATTCTATAAAAAGATTTTGCTCAAATTTAAAGTTAATTTATAAATTATTTTTATTAATTCAATAAAAATAGCTCGAAAGTATTATCCTCTGAAATTTATAAGTAAAAATATTCATTACAAATTTTTTTTTTTGAATGCAAAATCTATCTTCACATCCCCAAATTAAAATTTAATGTGCAGAGTATTACGAAATATAGAATTAAAGTTTAATACTATATTAAAATTACTACTTATTAATAAATTAGATTAATATAGATTTCTTTTTTTTTCAATTATCTAATTAAGTAAATTTTGATATTAAATTAACTAGGGGTCAAAAGGGATAAAATTGAAATTAACTTATACAACCGTATGTGTATTAAATAATATTAACATAAATCTTAGGAAGGGATTTGACCGTATCGTATTCTCTATGACAAATAAATAATAAATAGTATTGTGACTCTTACAATAAATAGTTCCGCTGGCAACTTTGAAAACCATGGTCCAAGCAAAGAATTCTAAGTATAAGAGAGAAGATGAATAATGAAGCTTTAGAGTGGTTGATTTGATTAGTCAACTAAAAATAATGAACCTTTCAAAATCTGAATTCTTGAACTGGAGACTTAAACATAATTCCTTCCAAGTTGGTATAACTTATTTGGATATTTAATCATTTTTTTCAGGCATGTCAACCAAATACTTCTCGAATTCAATGATTTTTTACATCCTGATTTCGTTTCTTGGCTTAAAATCCGGCAATGGAATCGGTATAATCAGCCAAAACCAAACAATGGCTGATGGTGGGACACTAGTCTCCTCAGGCCAGACCTTTGTGCTGGGATTTTTCAACCCCAAAGATTCGACTAACAGATATCTTGGAATATGGTACAAGAGAACTCCTGAAACAGTTGTTTGGGTTGCAAACAGGGAAATCCCACTGACTGAACGAAGATTCCAATGGAATTCTAACAATCAGCAATGATGGAAATCTTGTAATCCTTAATGCAACAAAAGGGGTTATCTGGTCATCAAAATCGAATTCTCCGGGTGCAGCCAAGACAAACTACTTGGTTGCAGAGCTGTTGGATTCCGGAAATCTTGTTCTTAGAAGAAAAGATCAAGATTCCAATACAGAAAGCTATATATGGCAGAGCTTTGATTTCCCAACTGACACACTTCTTCCTGGAATGAAGTTAGGCTTGAGCTCGAGGACCGGAAAAAATTGGTACCTGACATCTTGGAAGAATGGTAGCGACCCTTCGCTTGGAGAATTCACTTACGAATTGGATAATACATTTACAGGGTTGCCTCAGTTTGTTCTTAGTAAGGGATTACAGGAAAAGTTCCGGTCTGGACCGTGGAATGGACAGCGATTTAGTGGTTCTTCTGTGAAGAATAACACTATTACCACACCTAGATTTGTTTATGATAATCAAGAGGTGTACTATACACCCTTTTGAGTTGAGGAATAGTTTGGTACTCTCACGGGTAATAATGAATGAGTCAGGCTTGATTCAACGCTCTTTGCTGAATGAAGGAAGTTCAGATTGGTCAATCATGTATACACTGCCTTATGACAAGTGTGACGAATATGGTAAATGTGGTCCTAATGGCATTTGCATTATCAACAAGGACCCAATTTGTGATTGTTTGGAGGGATTTGTTCCAAAATCTCAAGAAGACTGGAATGTGCTGAATTGGTCCAGTGGATGCACAAGGAGAATCCCATTAGATTGCAAGCAGACACAGAGTTTTGGAAGACTTGGGAATGTGAAACTGCCAGACCTCTTGGAACATCGGCTGAATCAGAGTATGACCATTTGGGACTGTGAGAGAGAGTGCTTAATGGATTGTTCTTGTACTGCTTATACAAACTCAAACATTAACAATGGAGGTAGTGGCTGTCTGATGTGGTTTGGTGATCTAATTGATATTCAAGGGAGCGTTTTCACAGTGAAAGCATGGTGAGCAAGATATTTATGTAAAAATGCCAGAATCAGAATTCGGTAGGTAACTATCTATCATTTCTACATGTTTGCTCTATTGTCAGACTTAATCATGCGAACTAGGTAATTAACAGCTTTAATACGAAACCGAAAGAAGAAAAAAGCACTGCGGAATATATTGACACCAATAGTTTCTGGTTGGGTGCTTGTCATTTGCTTTGTCACATGGTGCATAATCAAGAAAAGGAAGAAGAAAAGAGGTAAAAGGAGACTTGTCAAGACTTGCCATCCATTTAAAATTGAAAGTTCCATATTCCTCTTTTGTTAATTGATTAATAGCACAATTTCTTACAGGCTTGAAAACAGGCAATGAAGGCATAGAGTTATCATTGTTTGAACTGGAAGCAGTTACTAATGCTACTAAGAACTTCTCTTTCACAAATATAATTGGAGAGGGTGGATTTGGCCCTGTTTACAGGGTACAGTTACTAATGCTCCACATACATTTCTAAGAATGGTTGAATGAAACTGCTGTTATTAATGATTTGAAAGATTGTAGGGCCAACTGTCATCCGGAGTAGAAATAGCAGTGAAGCGGCTCTCACGTGACTCGGGACAAGGTCTTGGAGAGTTTAAAAATGAAGTTATTTTGATTTCCAGACTCCAACACAGAAATCTTGTTAGACTATTAGGATATTGTCTTGATGGAGATGAAAGGATGCTAATCTATGAATACATGCTCAACAGGAGCTTGAACTATTTTATTTTCGGTCTGATTTTCTCTACTCTTTAGCAGCTAAGATCAATAAAAAATGGCTAATTTACATAATTAACATAGAACCGACTACTAATATGACATCCTGCATGCAGATCAGAGTAGAAAAAAGTTACTTCCATGGAAGAATCGCTTTGAAATTGCCTTGGGAATATCAAGGGGACTTCTTTATCTTCATCAAGATTCCAGATTAAGAATCATCCACAGGGATCTCAAGGCCGGCAACATTCTGCTGGATAGTGAGCTAACCATGAGTATTTTAGAACCCCAAAATTTCTGACTTTGGCATTGCCAAAAGTTTTGAAGGAGATCAGATGCAAGGAAAAACGAAAAGGGTCATCGGAACATAGTAAGCAAGATAACCATTTGCCATAGTATTTTGTAAACAAATTGACCATCTTTTTCTGACATAAAATCTGATGATTCAATGCAGTGGCTACATGTCTCCTGAATATGCTTTTCGAGGAACATATTCAGTGAAATCTGATGTGTTCAGTCTTGGTGTGCTTTTACTAGAGCTTGTGAGTGGCAGAAGGAACAGAATACTTGATCATTCAGATCAGCATGAGAGTCTTTTGGGGCATGTAATGAAACAAAAAGCAATTCTTCTCTGCCTTTCTCTTGTTAAAATTTTTCAGTTTTTGTAACAAAATGAACAAAGTTTTTGTATCTTATAAATCTCCAGGCATGGCTATTATGGAATGAAGATAAGGCCTTGGAACTAATGGATGAATGTTTGAAGGAATCCTTTGTTGAATCTCAGATTATGTTGTTAAGATGCATTCAAGTGGCTTTATTATGCGTTCAAAAACTCCCAGAGGACAGGCCAACAATGGCATCTGTAGTTTTCATGTTAAGCAACGAATCTGTGTCCTTACCCCAACCAAAACATCCTGGTTTCTTCATGGAATGCAGTACATTGGTATCAGACAAATCAAATGAGGAAAGATTTCACACTTTCAGTGCAGTAACGATTACCATGCCGGAAGGAAGATAGAGGAGAGACAAAATCCTTCTGGGCAAACTTTTACCCCTCTGCTGTTTATGCAGTACTGTGTTTTTTGGTGGGCTGAACCAAGATATATGATTTTTGGTAGGGATCGAAATGCTTCCAGTTACCTCTACAACTGGTCACAAATTATGTCTACTAATTGCAAAAATGTTTCATACATACAAGTACCAAGGTAAACAGCAAATTATGTCTACTAATTGCAAAAATGTTTCATTTCTATATGAGCTTAGAGAACGCAAATGAACATCTGCATACGAGAGGCTGTTTATCGTGCTTGTAATAATGTGATGGTGATTTCATCATTTGAAGAATCATAAGTATCAATCACGTTTCTTTCCAAGAAAAACCCAGGTTGTTTAGCTTCAGGCAGTTGTCCTTCATTTGTCAACATGAAAACCACAGAAGACATGCCAGGTCTATCTTCTGGACGTTGTTGCACACATAACAGCCCTACATGAATTGATCGACGTACTTCAGATGAACAATATGAGTTGCCTAGATACGACTCAATCATTTCGAGCGCCCTGCCTTCTTTATAAAGCTTCCACACCTAGAAATTCATAACCCCATCAGCAAGACCAGATTCACGGAGTATAGACATGGGTTCAAGTATCTAAGTTGTAACACTTACATGTCCCAAAAGGTTGTGGTGGTGGTCGTGATGAACAAATCCTCTGTTTCTCTTACCACTGACAATCTCAAGCAATATGACTCCAAAGCTAAATACATCAGACTTTACTGAAAAGCGACCATGTACCTTGCATATTCTGGGGACATGTAGCCACTTAAAGTATTCACCAGAAGATAATGTCATGAAAAATCATCTAGGCATAAGGTTTTATAATCATAATTCATCTATTCAATATGGCAGAATGAATTCTTACAAAGTCCCAACTACTCGGCTTGTGTTGGCTCCAGTCTCGTCCCCTCCAAAACTTCGAGCGATGCCAAAGTCTGATATTTTTGGGTTCAAATCAGCATCCAATAAAATATTGCTAGCTTTGAGATCCCTATGTATGATTCTAAGTCGAGAATCTTGATGAAGATAGAGAAGGCCCCGAGCAATCCCCTGAATAATGTGGAAGCGTTTAGGCCAACTCAAGTAATTCGCTTATTTTTTGATCTGCGAAAAATATCAAGAAACTTAGTTATTCTGTTGCTGCAGTTGGGCTGCTGGAACATCTGTTAAAAGTACATCACAATATTGAATCCGGTAACTGGTAGACAACTAGCAAAGCTGCATATGCAACAACGAAAAAACTATTTTGCAATATTTCTAAGTAGATATGAACTTGATTAAATCTCTGAGTAGCATGTTGCATCTACATAGATGCACTTCTTGACATTTGTTCAACACCAGTCAGAAATACCGTTGGTAAATCACTACAAAAGAGAATGAGCAGATTGAACTAGGAGTTAAGAAAGTCAACCAAATATAAATGAATCCAGGCTTCTGTTAGGCATGTATTCATATATTAGCATCTTCTGCTCTCCTTCAGTGCAACACCCTAGGAGCTTCACAAGATTCCGATGTTGTAGTTTGGCAATACATTTTACTTCATTCTTGAATTCATCAAGTCCTTGTCTGGAAGTTTCTGAGAGTCGCTTCACGGCAACTTCTTGTCCCTCTTCCAGAACACCCTAAAGCATGCATGTTATGCATATTAAAATGAAACAATCAACAAAACATTAGAAATGCGGGAACATTAAACGAAGTTAAAATTGAAATGAAGGTGGCACTGTAAGTATGTCATCTGGACACCTAAGATTCTTTTGCACAACAGTAGCAACACTAAATGGAGTGAAATAATAGAGGTGTGATTTTTGTAAGATCTTCAATTTGCAGGAAATTAAAGAATACTGGATGTGTAAATGAAATTTGGGAATTCTTGAAGAAAACTAAAAAACGCTTCCCTGGTGTATATTAAAAAGCCCAAAGGTGGTGAACTTTTGCCTCATTTTCTAGTAAGCTAGAGCTCTTTGCAGATTTTGTACTCTTTGCAGATTTTGTAAGACCCAAGTACAAAATCTGCCAAGATTTTAATCTCTACCATCTTTTTCAAGAGGCATGCTTGGCATTAGAATCAAGAGCATTTTACAAAATCTGCCAAGATTTTAATCTCTACCACCTTTTTCAAGAGGCATGCAAGGCATTAGAATCAAGAGCATTTTGAATTTTTCTTGAAAGTATTGAAATCTTTCATATCCCAATACACCTTCGATGTATAGGAAGGATTTTTGCATCAGGTACACATACGTATTACTACCTTGTAATCAAGACGATTCCGAAGCCACCCTCTCCAAGCTTGTTATGGTTTGAGAAGTTGTTGGTAGCTTTAATTATCGTAGATAATTCAAACAGGGGTAGCTCCAAATCTTTCTTAACGAGTTCAGTGGTGCAATCTTTGTCATGGATGTGTCCTGGCATTCCTGTGTAGAAAACAGCCTAGTGGACTTAATTTCAACAATGAGCAACTGGCGATGCCTACTCTTTTTCATCTATAAAAAGATGCATCTTATACACATTTTTCAGCTTTGAATGTTTCTTCTTCCTTCTCCAAAGATATATGAAGCTGAGGCCTAACAGAACCAAACAGATCAACAATGACAAACTTATGACAAGTATTTTGCGCTTTCTTCCTTCAGATCCATCTAAGGAGACTGCAAAAATTTCAAAGTAGACATTTGATATAAACTACAGCAATTAGTTATTTTTAATGAGACAACTTGTCTTCTACCCTGATCAAGCGAGTGACTTCATCAAAATGTAGGCAGACATCATACATACATTCTTTTGTAATATCAAAATTTTTTTGTATTACATTATATGTTGTAGAATGCAACACTTGATATTTTACAAATGTAAGGAAAGAGAACAGGAACCCACAATAAGCACAGAAAACCTCGTCTTTGGTAACATGACCTCACAAACATCTCAAGGTAACAAAACATAACTAACTTACCCAGCTGTTTTGGAAGAAATTACTATTTCCAAAAATAAGAAACACAAAATGGCCTTTGAAAATAGTGGTTCTTACCTGACTCTGAAAAAGCCACCCTGATGTAAATATCTTGCCCAGCTTCATACGTAACTTTCATGTCCATTAAATCACCAAACCACAGCAAGCAACCGCTTCCTCCATTCCGAATGTCAGTATTAGAGTATGCTGTACAGGAGCAATTCTTCAAGCAAACCATTTCGCATTCTTCTAGGGATGAACTTTGATTAAACAAGGAAGTCCTTGTATCTGGTAATTTATAACCAGAGTACTTAAGAAATCCATCTCTTACACCGTGACAATCCAGAGCTATGTTCCGAATACAGCCATTTGAAGAATCTCCTTTAGCCCATCTCTCAGGAAATTTTGGTGAAAACTTATCCAGACATCCACATAAGGCATAATTTCTAGTGTCACAACTTCCATATGCACCACAGATTCCATAGTTATCACAGCTATCTGCTGGTTCAGACAGAAAAAGTTTCCAACTTCTGGCGTTACCATCCCATGTCCAGACCTGTCCAACACCAATTGGGCTCAAGGTGAATCTTAAGATAGTTGAACCAAGAAGATGGTAACTAAAATACAACTCAGTCTCATTAAAAAATTGTTCAGCAGAGAATATAGGATTTTTTCTTATTATTGACAAACCACTAAATCCTACGCCATTCCATGGCCCTGGTCGGCACAGCAGAATGGAACCCCTTTTCAATAAAAATTGTGGATATCCCAAATCATCATAACTATATGAATATTCCCCAGGAGCTGGATCTTCATAACTCTTCCAAGAAGATCCAGAGGTAAACCTTCAGGCCAGTTACAAAATTCTGACCTAACTTCATGCCTGGTAGAGCTGTATCAGTTGGATAATCAAAGCTCTGCCAGAGAAAAGTACCTGGATGATCTTCATTTGCATCTTTGACAACAAGGTTTCCAGTATCTAACAACTGCACAACAGGATTCTGCACAGATCTTGATGAATTAGAAGACCATATGATGTCATTCGTATCATTGCGAAGAACAAGAAGACCTGGCTTGATGACCTCCAAGAAACCAGATGTATTTATGAGTGAAACTTCTCTATTAGCAACCCACACCACGGTTTGGATTGATATATTCTTGTACCATATCCCCACGTATCTATTTGTTGTCTTACTAGGGCTGAAAAACCCCAGTTCAAAAGTCCCACCAGAAGAAATGATGGTTTCACCATCTTTAATGAATTGGCTTGCTGTTAAAATATCTGTTATGCAGGCAATCATTTGAAATGAACATAAACTTGAAAGCAGAAAAAGAAGATAAGGTAAGGTCAAATATTCAACTGCTGTCCTCATCCTTATCCTTCAAGTTTTGCGATTTTGTTTCTCAACTGCTGACCAAGTTATCACTGTCTTCTTCTTTACATATTTTACTGACCAGCACAAATAAAATTGCAGGGTGTCGACAATGATCTCTAGTAATTGGCTTGTTGGCAATTACTCATCATAATGAGACAAGCCAAAATCACTGTTGGTCTCCATTTTTTACATATATTATGATTCTAAAGCTGAAATTACCCAATAATCACTGAAAATATTAAAAAATAACAAACCCAATTAAGGCTTTATATCACCTTCATCACTGCTATAAATCAAAGCCAATTCGTACATCAAACCAAAACCTCTCCTCACAAGGAGAACAAACCCACTGTAATCAACTTAAAAACTTCCATAAACTGAGCAAAAACGCAACAAAATTATGGCAAACCTCAAATCTACTCAAGATGAAAATGGTACTTTGCGTGAAACAGAGTTATATGCTATCATAATGTATTTGTAGTTGAACACTTCAAATCCAGAAATCCAAAATTGATTGAAGTACAATGAAGGATTCTCTTTACTTTAGGCTTCTTTTATTTGTCAAACAGGGGAAAAACTACAATGATCAGAATGGAGAATGAGGGACAGAGAAATCAAAGCGATGATTAGAGAACTGTTAGGAGGGGGAGAGAGAGAGAGAGAGAGAGAGAGAGAGAGAGAGGAGGGAGTAATTTGGGAGAAGAGGAGGAGCTGGCCGAAGGAGGAGGGGATCATACAATCCTTCAGATACATTATGATGCATTGTTGGTTTAGTCGACGAAAATAACAAGTAGGACCTATAGAGATTGATGGAAATAAAGAGTTTTTATTGAAGAAATAGGCTCTGAACTGTGGCATTATCTCCAGTCATATTCAAATTCAATTTCCCTTCCTTCATCACAATCATGAAGAAAACATCAGTTCCAGATACAGTAGTTGCCTTCCTTTGACTATCGATTTCCATTTTCCAAGTTTCTTTGTCTAGAATTTGTCATAATAGTTTAAAAATAAAGAAGTGTTGAAAAAATAAATGTACTGAATTGAATAACAATAAATTAGAGAAGATATGAATATGGCTGGATCTACTATTACTACTAATAATAATTCTTTCTTGCAACTTGTTGGACTGCAGGAGAAATAGGAAAGACAGAGTCTATACAAGTGACAATAAACCCCATAAACAAAAGAAGGAAACTATAATAAGTCCCAAACGAGGAAAACAATATAAACATTCAAATATTAGAGCTTGAAGCTTCATTTTAACAACTAATAAGATCAATATCATTCCAAACAATGAAATCAAGAAATATCCAATGCCTCCACCACACCACAACATTATTAATACCAAGTTTTCAGCTCGTGAAGAAGAGTACAATTAGTAGGCTGACCATAAGAAATATCACCTGGAGATGATGAACACAGTGATTAATCCAAATGAAACATGCACCATCCATCCAGTTTCAAAGTTTCTAGAACATGATGATAATCCAAATGTTGCCTGATAAATTTTCTGGGCATTCATCTTTTGCAAGTCTGACATTAGATTTCCAGAGACCAAGAATTGGAAAGTTGTATATTTGACAGGCCAGAACATATCAAGATAATATAATTCTGAAACAAATAGGCTTCTACTTCGAATGTGACTGCTTCCCATAAAGCACCCAAAAAAATCAGTTCAGAGCAAATAGGACATCTATGAGTTAATGCTATGAGTTATAAGCCAACTTTATGCAGGAGCATTTCTTCAAACACCTTGCTTGCATTATTTGAGAATCAACAAACAGCCCCAAAGATTGTGCCTTTTGTTTCTGTTATATTCACACAAAAGCTTTGAACTGCTGATACCATTCATGTTAAGCAAAGAGTGACTGACAAATAACAGTGCCTCAGCCATCAATTACTAAGGAAGGAAAAATTCGGTGCAGAAAATGCTGTAGTAGGCACTTGGGACATTAGGATTTGGGACCCAATTGAAATCTTGGGTTATTTGCACTTAGTGGCCTTCTATCATTCTACGTCACCTACTGCCCTTTTTCAAAAGTAAGTATTGATGGGGGATTAAAAAGTAATGAATTATTTTATTTTTTTAATAATTTGAATGGCTGTCTTAATGGTTATTATAAATATTCAATATTATGAAGTGACTAAAAAATAATAATTTTTTTTATTTTTTAATCATATTAACGACTGCCATATATACTTGATACTAAAAAATTGCACGTCTTAGCACGTGTAATACTTGTATATATTTATTAAAAATATTCATTTTCTAAAAAATAAAGAATAACCAGTGAATGATAATTAATTATAAAAAATTTGTCTATTAAATTTTTATACAAGATTTATATATTTTTATATCTTTTCTCTTTCATTGTAATTATTTTCACCTATCTTTTTATTATTATTATTTTTCAATATTGTTATTTGTTAGAACATTATATATAAATTTTATTTTTCTTAAAAAATTAAATCAATATTCTCTTTTATGAGAACAACGTATGTATGGACAATTGTATTTTCTTATAAAATTTGTATTTGTATGATTATTAGTCTTGTAATTTTAAATTGAAACAAAATATTGATATTAAAAAGATATTTTATTGAATTTAAATTAAATAAAGTCAAACATAATGCATAAATTTATCAAGGGCATTTCCTATTTCTTTACTATTTAGCGTAACAATTAAGATATATATTAAATGTTTTGGTAAATAACAAAATAAATAATCAAAAAAGTATGAAAAATAAAATAAATAAATCTATAAGTTGATATTAGCTATTATTTTGTTTATATATTTAATGAACGCAAATTTAATTTCATACTAAAATACAAAAGAATTAGTTAACCACATTCAATACCATTCAAGATGAATGGAAGAGTTCAGAACATCAATAACTGTATGTCACCACCAAACTCTAAACTCTTTATTCATCTTTATTAGCATAAAATGTAGTTTATTCTAATCTAAAATAGTTTTTATTATTCTTTTAGGTTCCTATGTCATAATTTTCCCATTATAACGATATCACCAATAATTTGATCAATTATAGATGAAAACTTTTTCCATAATATTAATTTTTTTTTAGATATATCGATATATTCTTTATCATTAGCAAAGGACAAAATTACTATCAAACAGTATCAAATATCATTTAATAGATGAAGTATGTCAAAATTCTTTTATTAATAAAAATATTTACAGGAGATTAAATAATATAGTGATAATTACAAAATTGATTAATTAAAATTCCAAAAAAATAAGAAAGAATAAACCTAAGTATAAAGAACAAAGATATCAAATAAAAATTATGTTTCTTGTATAAGAAAACCAACAAATTAAACTAATATGGTATGTATAATATAGCTAGGTATCACAAAGTATATTAAGATCATAAACAAAAGATAAAAATAAAAATTTATTCTTTTATTTTACTTTAAATTTTCCAAAAAAGTAATGAAAAAAATCCTCTATATTACTCTAAAATACACGCAACTCGAATATAAAAATATTTAATTCTAAATAGACATACAAAATAACATGTAATTTCTATAATTTCTATTCTAATTATTTTAATATATTGTGTAAAGTGATTATGTATCCAAATAGAAAATATATTAAAATTTTTCATGTTTCTTAATCTTATGATAATATTGATGTTCTAAACTCTTACATTCATTTTTTAATGGTATTGAATGTGATTAATTCTAAAATTGTATTTTGATATAGTATTTTAGTATGAAATTAAATTTGCATTTATTAAATAGATAAACAAAATGAAGGCTAATAACAGTGTATGGATTTATTTTTTCATTTTTCGTACTTTTTTTATTAATTCATTTTATTATTTACTAAAACATTTAATCTGCATCTTCATTGTTTTGCTAAGTAGTAAATTGCATTGTAATTTCCAAAATCGATGTAAAATCAATCTATATCTGTAATTATTTTAGAGTATTTAATAGTATGATTATATTTGAATAATTTATGTTGTCTTTTTACAGTACTTACCCTGCTTATTTATTTCTATACATCCTTATCATTCCTACAATTTATATGCAGTATTCTTATTGGTTTTGCAATAATTATTCTAGACTATTTTGGATATGAATCATATAATTGGTTGAACTATTTTTACCTTATCAATAGTTACTCTACACTAATATTTCTTTTATTGTTTTATTATATACTGTAACAACTGGTGTTGTAATTTTCGTATTTGACATTTAATACAAATATTAATTTAAAATATTTTGGACATATACAGTGTATCATGAAATGATCTTGTTTCCTAACTCATCAATAATTCCTGTAAACTAATATTTTATATACTCATGTTATTAAAGATAAAGATTTAGTAATCAAAATACTATTAAAGAGATATAAATTAACAAATACTTTAAAATTGTGAGTTTTCTATTTTGTTTCTAACTTTACTTTCATTGCTTGGTTAATTTTCTATTCTTCATATAGGATAGAGAAAAATAAATTTAAATTAATCGTAATACAAGACTTAAAAGAAAAAGAAAATAGTGTTATATATCATAAATCTACGATTTTTTTTACTTTATAAAATTTTAATTTTTTTTATTTGTATGATTTATTAATTTTGTAAATTTTAATTTGGAACATACTCAAAAATTCTATACTCATAGGTGTATCTATCCTATCAACCAAAATTTCAAGTTAAAAAAGTCATCGTAATCAAGAGTCGTGAAGTTATTATAGTTAACTAACAATTAAAGAAGTTTTGCTTAAAAAATGATGTCGGCCAGATTTGTTATTTTCTTAAGTTAATCCCAGCTAAAAAGGTCAGCAAAAATGCCAAATTCAACTTCAATGTATCTTTTCATCAAATTATATATGAATTAAATACTTTCTTTATGAAAAAATTATTTATCAAACAAAATTGATCAAAAAATTTAAAATATAATAGGAGTAAAATGGACAACATGTTTAGTTGACATAACATGACTTTATTGGTCAAACGATAATATTAAGTGTTAAACTGTCAATGACACTAAAAAGGGGTAAAGTGTAATTAACCTGATATATAAAGCATTAATTCGTAAGGGGAATGATCTAATTAAGTTTTCTAGGTTAGGCGTACTTGCATGAACAATTAGAGAAAAGAAAATAATTGTAGTAAATTTGGAATATTTATAATAGTTATAAAAGATTATTTTTATTATAAACAAAAAATAAATACAATTTGAAAATATATAACTATAACAGTTACAAATTAGATATTAATATTTTTATTTTATTCTTTGCTTAAATATAAATGATTTTTTCTACTCTTAAAATTATATAAATTTTTATTATGTATTTGTGCAAAAATTTCATAATAAGTTAAGTAAGAAATAATTTATTTCATTAGCATTTCGTGCATTTTAGAGCAAGATAAAAGATTTTTTCATGATCACTCCATGCATTTTAAAGCAATTTAAAAATTATTATTTTGATTATTTATAATGAATTTAAATTACTATGTGATATCTATCTGTAAAATGAAGAATATATTACTTTAATATGTTTAATTTTTTATACATAAGATATAATTTTTGTTTGACTAATTTAATCTTTACATTTTAATTAGATTCATTTTTATTTTTTGAAAGTTTAATTGTAATAAATATTTTTATAAAAATTAAAACTTCCGTCTTATTATATATTTAAGCCAAAATAAATGTTTGTAACCTAAAAAATAGGTAGAATTGATGATGAGTAATTTAATTATATTTTCCTATTGGGAATTGGAAATTGTAATAATTATTTTTATAATAAATGTGATTTTAATTATACTTTTTATAATAAATTTTAATTTTTATAATAAATATGATTCACTTTTTCTATTTTTTGAAATTTTAATTAAATAAATATTTTTATATGAATAAAAATCTTCCATCTTGTTATGTATTATATCAAAATAGGTAGAATATATGACAAGTAATTTAATTATGTTTTTCTATTGGGAATTGAAAATTATACTGTATTAAGGATGGGTATTTTAGACATTACAAAAAATAGAGAAATAATTAAATATATTTTCTTATTGGGAATTGAAACATATAATATTTCATTAAGGGTGGGTATTTTAGACATTACAAAAAAGAGGAGAAACACTTACATATGTTTTGTATTGAGAATTAGAAATTATATTTTATTAAGAGCGGATATTTTAGTCATCACAAAAAAGGGGAGAAACACTTTTTGGGGAGAAATAAAATTTAGGAGAAACAACTCGTATATATAGATAGTGTATATATATATATATATAATTATGAAGTAAGTAATCAAAATTTACTCTTGCCTCTCTACAACAACAAAAAACTAGAGAAAAAAAATGGTATATTATATACTTGGGACATTCATGAAAGTTTACGTTTTTTACACTTATTATCAACTCGCAAAACTTATTCAAATTAAAATTAGACTAATTCATACTCACAACATCTGTCTCAAAAAATATATAAATCCGTATATTTTTAAAACGTGTAACTTTAATTAATATCAGCTAATAAATATAAAAATTATAATATATATATATGTTTCCTAATACATTTTCTTACAAAATATACAATATATATATATATATACACATATTATTCAAACCAAACAGAATTTGGTGAGACCCAAGCACAATTTACAATAAAATCGTATTAATTTTGTAGACCCAAACTCAACTCACTAATTAACTTGAAGCTAAACCCATTATTTTTGGCATGAAAGATGATTTAAAATTACGTGCCAAAGTCACACATGTGACAATGTACTTGTGTGGTTAATAAAATATTTTGATCGATTAGTATTTTGAAAATAAACATCAAATAAAATTCTAATTGTATAACTTTATATTTTAGTTTTAAAATATCACTTTTTATAGAGCCGCTGTTTTTCGCATCAAAAGAGCTGAGCCCGGACTGTGCAATTGACAGTCTTACCTGCGACTCTCACATTGTAAATTCAATTGTAAGTGATCCGAAAAAATCACTGAATCGATCCGAACAGAACAGGAAAAAGAGGGTATCCGAATTGCATTCTGAAAGCGGGTCGGGTCACTCAAGTTGAGGGTCACATTCTTGTGACCCGTCGGGTACCCGACCCAATCCATAATTTCAGAGGTAATTTTATAAATTTGATTAATAAGATTTCATTATAAATAAATACTTATCAGGTTTATTGGTGGCCTCTTATCTCTATTTTTCAATTCCTTGTCTTTCTTTCCTTTTCCACCTTAATCATCTCTTCTCTTCCTCACTCGCATCCTCATTTATCTTCTCTTCCTCTCTTGCATCCTCTTTTATCACACTCGTGTTTGTTGAAATATATTTTGTAATTTAATTATTGTTACTATTGGCCTGTTACTACTTTTTAGTTTGTTCCTATTGGGATGTAATATTGGGTTGTATTTTATAATTTAAATTTAATTGTTGTTGACTTAATTGTAAAATTAACTTACTTAACTATGATTATTTAAATTTTTAGTTAAAATTTTATGTTTTGTTACTAGTGAGGGTCGGGTACCCGGTCAACCCGACCCTCTTTTGAGGGTATCCGATAGGCCGGGTACCCACTTTGTATGGATCGGATAGATGATTAAATTTTTTTTGACCAAATCACGTGAATATCGGATATTTTTTTTACCTTATGGATCGAATATCCGGTCCATGAACACCCCTGAGTGCAACTCCAGTCTCCCCGGCAGCCCAACTTGGAGGAAGGGTGAGAAAAGTGTATCGTGGAAAAAAGGAAGAATGAACTACTTGTTTGATGTCTATCTAAACGTTTCTTCAAGGTTCGCATACGCCACCAACTACTTGGGTAATAATAGTGTGATCACTTACATAAATGTTTAGGATCAATCACTATTGTATAGTTCGTATTGTTTGAGTAGAAATTTTTTTATATTTTAAATATTATTTTTGTATACATAATATATATTCATATTCGATAGTATAAAAAATTTTCTGTACCGATTATGTATAAAAAATTTACTGAAATGTTTAAGAGTACATCAATATATATAGATAAATTGACAATGTCATTAAGTGCTACTATATATGAAAAAAGAACAAATAAAATATAATTAAATATCTAAAATCAGATATTGATGAAATTTCATGTCGACTCGCTTTGAAAAGTAATTGTGATTTTGTAAATATTTTTCAATATTTAACCCAACCAATGATAATCAATTTATTATCGTACCATTGTAATTGATTTTATTTATTTTTTGGTTAGGTTAATTCCAGTTAATTGGGATTTTTAGCTCAATTGAGGATGAGACAATGGTCCATTAAAACATTGGGATAGTATAAGCGTACATTGAAACCTAAATACATATACATAATTATATATCAATTAATAAACAATAAAACTAAAAAATGTGAATGAATTACAATATAGAATGTGCTACTAAAATTTAGGAGACGTTTGGTTCACATTGAGAAATTAGAATCAGAATATGGAAATTATAGACCATACTATCGATATAGGTTTATATCATTTTTCTTTATTTGTTTGGTTTGATTAAGGAATGAGTTTTATTATATTTAAAAACTAATAAATTTGAAATCTAGCCACAAATGGGGAATGAAAATGCATATTTTCTAACACTTTCATTCCTTTAAAATTAATGTTCCCATAATGATTAACCAAATAACATTTATAGTATAATTAATCTTGATTCTTGTTCCTTTAACCAAACAATATCTACAAGATTTATGGTATAATTAATTTTGATTCTCGTTCCTTAATCTAACCAAACAACATTTATGGTATAATTAATCTTGATTCTTGTTCCTTTAGCCAAACAATATCTACAACATTTATGGTATAATTAATCTTGATTCTTGTTCCTTTAACCAAAGAATATCTACAACATTTATGGTATAATTAATCTTGATTCTAGTTTCTTTAACCAAACAATATTTATGAGTATAGTTAATCTTGATTTCTCCATCTTTTTCCCTTTACACTCATAAACCTAACACCTCCTTAAACTTGAAACTTCCATAATTAGATTATTTGGCTATATGCTTTACTAATAAAATTCAAATTATAAAACTAATTTTCAATTTTGATTTTTATTCAATTCATTCTAATACTAAAAATTAAATTAATTTAGTTCAATCGATTCCTGTCTCTATTTAATTATCAAACTATTAACACCCTTACTTATCATTTTTTTTACATCTAATAATAATAAAAAATAAAATAAAATAAAATAAAATAAAATAAAAGATACCAGAAGCCATCAATTATGGTCTCTTTAGGCACCCACCTCTTACTTTCCTTTCCTCGTGAAAGACCAATTCAATTCCTATTGATGAGAGATTGAGCGAAAGCGATAGGCAATTTCTTCTTGCAACAAGCCAACCGGCCTTGGCGTCAAATGAAATAACTGTACCTTAGTTGTCTTCCCCCAATGGCCTCTTTGGCTCCTTCCCTCCCACTTCTACGAAACCGCCCACTTCCCATTACTCCTTTCAATCCCATCTCCTATATACATCCCCCCACAACCTCCCCCACGCCTCACAAAACAATCCCAATTCTCCAAAATTTACATTTTACCTTATCCAAAAATACTTTATTTTATTTTATTTTTTTGTTTCCAAAGATGGCATCCAAGACTCAATCAAATTTCCATGATTTCTTGCCCTTAATGGCTGAAAAGCTTGGTGGGGGTGGCTTAATTGGCGAGCTGTGTAATGGGTTTCAGCTTTTGATGGATCGGAATAAAGGGGTCATCACATTCGAGAGTCTCAAGAAGAATTCTGCTTTGTTGGGGTTGCAAGACTTGAGTGATGATGATCTTAGGAGTATGCTAAAAGAAGGTGATTTTGATAGAGATGGGGCTCTGAATCAGAAGGAGTTTTGTGTTTTGATGTTCAGATTGAGTCCTGAATTGATGGAGCAGTCTCAGTTTTTGTTGGAAGAAGCTCTTCGACAGGAGTTTAAAGATTCTGAATTTTCCTTGTAATTTTCTACTTCTTATCTTTGTCACAATTCTTGATTGCTTGTACAAGTCTTGATTTTTATTCAAGGATATACAACAATGAAAGTGGGAAAGAAATTTATTGCACCATTTGGATTTGAAGTTTGTTACTTTTTTTTTTTTCTTGTTCCAGATTGATTAATTAGATTTTACCATTTCTTAGCAATAAGTTTATTCGTTGTTTATGTCTAGTCTGTTAAGGTTACGATCTCATCAATTTCAATAGCATGCCTCATGTACTTAGTGTTCCCAATTGTTTGCATTTTATTATCTTCCATTCAGTAAGGGCAATTCTGGTGTTAAATTAACCGAAACAATTGATGAAGACATTGTTCTAGAATTGTAGGTGGTAGATAGAATACTATGCATTCGGGTTGCCATTTTGACGCTATTGCGTCCATGGCATATTATTTTTCATACATTTGTTGCATTCTTGTTTCAGAATATCCTTCTATTTTACGGTTTTAATGAACTTTTGCAATGTAAGATGCATGATGACAGTTTCGTAGACACGATACTTTTATACCCAAATTGTAACTTGGTAGCTTATCTAAGGTTCACTGGAATGTGAGCTATAAAACTGATGCCACTCAAATTCATTGGCATATGAATTTCAGTAGTGCTATGCATTTCCATGAAGCATAGCTCTGGATCTGTAAGGAA
Source organism: Cinchona pubescens (assembly GCA_025175665.1). Lineage (NCBI taxonomy): Eukaryota > Viridiplantae > Streptophyta > Magnoliopsida > Gentianales > Rubiaceae > Cinchona > Cinchona pubescens. The sequence goes on from JANKKI010000106.1 coordinate 335,376, forward strand.
GGGTGCTTTGTTTTGAAAATTTTGCTCTTCCTTCCTTTGATTTTACATAGTTGCACGGAAGTTGATTGGAGCCAGACGACTCCTGAATTATGTTGGTGATTGCTTATTCTAGAGCATCAATTCTAGCAAGGTCAACATCATCCTAGTATCTGTGAAATCCATAATTTGTTCATTAGTTACTGAGCAGCTTTTTTGGACTTCTGAACCCAGTGTATGCTATAATCTATGCCTGTTAAATGAATTCTGATGTTTGTGTCTATCTTCAACTTCTTAACAGATGGCTTTAGTTAGAATTTGCTTATTGATGATCATTTTGGTGTTTATACATTCTGATTTTTCTTGGTGATTTACTTTCAAAACCATCTGTTGTCACTGATGATATTGCGACACAGAAATCACCCAGAGATGGTGAAAGTGCAGGGGTTCCAAGTGACCTGTACTTGGGCATTCAGTGCAAAATTATTCCCATCTGATATGTGTTTTGCCTCACCAGTGGGTAGATGTAGGAATTCAGTGGAAAATTTGTCTTGCCATTTGATAACCAACATTTAGGATATTTTCTACAACTTACTGGCATTAACAGCGATACATTGTTGATGAATATTCAAAAGAAACTTTTTTGCGGTAGTGGAATTTCTGGATTCAAGAAAAACTTAGCCTAGGGAGAAGAAAGAATGTAAGTCAAATGAGATGATTATTTGGTAGAACCATGAAAGTCATTCTATGTATCTGTTTATACTTTATACTGTTTCAGGGATGAAGATTAGATGGGAAACAAGGGCTGGTCTTAGTGGGATTCTATTTTCATGGGAGAACTGTATTAGCCTGTTTCCTGGTAAAGTGAGTGATGTGATGGAATTCAATGGATATCCAAGGTAGCAATGTTGAATGACCCCAGAAATTACTGTCAAGTTGGTCCATGGAATGACCCATAATTGGTCGTCTCTTCTGAATTAAAAGCCCAAGTAAGTAGGTCAATTTGATTTTGTTTCTATACCAGAAGAGGCCTTGTTGTCAAATATGCCGGCTAAAGAATAAACCAGCCCTTTTGATTGATTGATTAAACATAGACCAGTTCCTAACTCCAAGACCATTAATGATATTATTGTTGATATTAGACGTACTGTGGCAATAACGGGATATGCATCATCAGTTTAACTGAGGTTGGAATGTTTCAGACCAAAATCACTTGAAGTCTGGGATTCAATTGATTTTTGATGGCATATATATAGAACTGAATCACTGATCCGCTAGATATTTGTCGAAATTAGATTACTAGGCTACTGTTAACTGTTTCTTCAAGAAATAAGAAACTTGAGTACATTTTGATTTATAACTAGGAAAACTTGGGATTTGAATTCTCTTTTTCTACATATGAAACTGTAGTTTTACTTGAAAGATAAATAATTGGTAAATAAGGACAAGCTAAAAGAGAATTTTAATTCTTGGGAATGTGAGACTGCTATAGAGTCCTGTTCAATGTTTCTTTCTTCAAATTGATTTGACACCAGTTGAATAGGATCCAGGACTCGCTTGCTGCTTCAAAGATGAAATTATCTTTTATTTGCTAATTACATCCACAACAAATTTGACTCCTTTAGTTTGTTGAATTTATGACAGTTGCGAGGCTGCAGGATGTTCCGTGTGCTTTGACTTCGTATTTGTACTGTTCGGGGCTTCTATACCACCATTTGGTTCATAGTTGTGAATCATCAATGGAAGGAGGATTGTCATTGAGCAAATATTTTGCTTGGAAATGTAACTGAACCCAAAAGGAGAATCCTGGGTTGGTCGGAAAATCTGGAGGAGAGACCAGAATATATGATGCTCACCAGAACAGACTTTCTGGGGCCTATTAATAGAGGTGTTTCAGTGGAAAGAAGAATAGAGTTCCATTATCCACACCAACATCATAATGGTACATGATGGACATTTTTTTTTTTTTTTGGGTGAATTTTTGTTCTATATGATTGGTCACAAATGCTGAAGGCAGCTTCAAAAGCTTGTTTTTCTGAAAATTTCAAGGTATTATAAAGTTCTTGCTTAACGGATTTGGGACGAACTTTTCTCTTTTAGATTGTCTCATACATGTCCTTAACACAAATCACTTGATTTGATTCATATTTGTCATGTGTGCCATGAATATACATCCATTTCTTTCCACATTAACACAGGAACGATGTTAGCTATAGAAGAAAAGTAAATGTGTATGAGCACGCAAATTTTAGACAATATAATTGAATCCTCCTCAATAGTTTTTGGTCTTTGAATTCTTTGATCACACAGAATTGAGTCTTTAGACCCCACGTCAAGTAGAGTATTCCAAACTTATCATTTCGGGATTCATATGTTGCCAAGCAAGTAGACAACAAAGGAAAGAAAGTAGGATCCAATAACTGAGAAAGACACGAGAAAACTGCAAGGACGGACACGTTATGTGGCTTTGGCCGTAAGGAAGCAAGAATTGGACATAATTTTGTGGGGTTGGTAAATGGTAATTGGTAATGTGTTGAATTCTTGAAAAAAAAGCCTACATCATATTGTTGTTCATGGCTATGTGGGCCTTTCTTCTAGAAAGCATGCGAGGCCAGAATGGCAGAAAGAGGCAGCGCAATAGAGCCAACTGCCAAATGCCAAAGAAAAGAAAAGAAAAGAAATTCCTATCTGATTAGTAGTGATGATTACTGATTTCATGCACCATGATGGAATTGCCTTTGTCTCTGTGGTTGTGACCCCTGAATAGATATCATCTCCATTCATGGGCTGGTCCCATAGTGTTTAAAATTGCACCATATACTCTACCTTTTTTTTCTTTTTTTTTGCATAATATACAGGAAAAAGAAGTTGCATCATTTCTATGTCAATTCCATTGAAGCCAATTATCATTTACCTCGGAAAATTGCTAATCAGTCAATAATACAAAGTTGTTTAGCCATAAAAAAAAAATGCAGCTAACATAAGTACCGTAAAAATCAATAATTTTTTTTTCCTAAATGTGATGTATTTAGAATAAAAAAATTTGTTATAATTGAATTAAAATGAGCAAGAGTTGTTCGTTATCGACCAATGAGTGATAGGCAAATATACTACTATGAGAAGATTATGGATGCTTTTACTTGAGAGAAATTCCCTAGCAGACGAAGCTAGCTGTAATTTGGTTAGAGGTTTCTCCATTTCCACATTGATATGGAGTTTCTTGCTTTGCCGATCATCTAATTCAATTTTCTTTTTCTAATTGTAGTAATTTTAGGGCTTTGATCATCCTTGCAAACCATTGTGCGTCATCTTTTCTCAAATCTTTATTCTTTTGTCCATACCTAATTAAGCTCCTAAACAGTCCAGCAAAAGTCAATTTACCATCAACCAACCACCGGTCCAAATTCAAATAATTGGATTCCAGAAGGAATCAAAGTTTTATCAAAAAAGAAAAAAATTAAAACAATAAAAGGGCATGACAAAATTATTGTCATTTAATTTCAGTCAAACAAATCCACACACTTTATTGGCTATCATGCACGATTAGGAAACTTTCCTATTTATCCACACATTTCAGTCTAAATAAAAGATCTATGATCATAATTAAAAAATTGATTAAGCTCGCATTATCTAGAGGCTGCTTCTTTTTAGCAATCAAAATGATGCTAAGCGTGACAACAACATATCATCATTACACGCTCACCAACCCATTGTTTCTTGGGCAAATTTTAATTCCACACTTACTTTTCTTTTATAGAAAATAAAGAATTGTCACGCAAGACTCATATGCATGTCATTTTCAAATTTATAACACGGGAAATTACTTGAACAATTTCTTTAATTGATGAATATTTTAGTAATCTCGTTAATACAAATGAGTTATCTTGGGCAAATTGTTATATAACCTATTATATATAGATCCCACTATTGGTGGTTAATGTAAAAGCAATTTATTTTTAGTTATATTTTAAGAAATGTAGAAGCCAGTCAAGATCAAGGAGCGACTATATTAGATGCTCATCAGTTTGCTTCTCTCTCTAGGTAGGAACAAAATAATTAGTATTATTATAGTCTACAAAAAGAAGATGTTAAAATAATACCTTAGTCTTCAAATTTGTTTAATTATATAAACGTTCAATTTTTACCTGATTATTAATAAACAAAATTTAAACATTCACTTATTTACTCGAATTCATTTTAAATATGGAATAATTTAATTCGTCTTTCACCTTTGCTTATTCATTTGTATTTATAAACATGTCCAAACAAAAAAATGTACGTAACATTGATTTAATTCCAAAATTTTTCTAATTTTTTTTTTTTTTTACATTCAATTCCAAAATTTCATACATCTGGATACAATATATACCCAATTACCATTAATGCACCCGGATTACCACAATCCACAAATAAAACGTCGTCGTACACGTAAGGTTCACCCACTCAAATGTAATTTAGTCATTAGTCCACTAATCACCCCACCCTAATGAACCAAGTTTCTCTAATTGACACGCTCCCACTATAAATACAGAGCCTTCATTCATCTTCTACTTCTCCCTCACTCTCTCTCTCTACTCGAACAATCTTCAAGCGCAGAGTAGAATTTGGGGCGAATTCTCCGTAGTCAATCGATTTTAATGGCCACTAAAGTCTATATTGTGTGAGTATAATTCAACTCAATTTTTTTCTCTATATTTCTTTAGTTGAAAGATTATAGATAGATTCCGCATTTAATTTTGGTTATATCGTGATTGAATCGAAATGAATTCCTTTATTTATTTATTTTTTTTTGGTTTTTGGAAATATGAATCGTTGATATGTATTGACTGATGCTCGTTTACGTAATTGAAGTGTTTGATGAAAAATCAGACGGTTTAATGTAAAATTATGAATTTGTGAGTAATTTTATTTAGTAATTTCTTTAGTTTTATTAGCTCTGGTAAGATTATAGTTTTGCCGGAATTTCTACAGAACTTTTAGTGAAAAGAAAAGGAAAAATGTTGATGATCTGTTTCAGTTTTTTTTTTAATCATTTTGTGTTCTGTAAGTTGTGTTTTGTTGAAGATTTGTGGTTAATTTGATGTTTCTGGATCTCAGTGAAAGTAACTGTTGTTAAGGAATCACTGGAATCTGGATGTAGAGTCAGTTTCAGTGCTTAATTACAAGGAATTGCAATTCATGTGGTGTTCGGATCTCGATTTGCTTCACCTTATTACCTTAAAAGTGATTTGATCTCTCTTTCACATACCTCTGCCTGATGCAATTGCATGAAAAATTTGCTGATGAATGTTTATGGCTTGTGCATTATGATTTAGAAATCAGGATTGTTTGGTAGTGCAATTTCTGTCAAATTCATTCAGGTATTGATAAAGTATTACATACTTGTATGTGTGGGTCTGTTAATGGGGTTGGATGGTATTTGTGGTACATATACAAAATTCGTTTGTATTGTGTTGTTTCAAACTATTTTTAGAAGTCCTACTGTTTTTGTTATTCCTATACCTTCAAACTGATGAAGCAGGATGTCGTGACTATAAATTGTTCTCTGGATGCCTGTCAGGGAGTCTTTAATCAAATCTAGAAAGATTGTAGGAATTCCTTTATCTATGAAAGGTACTGGTGTTATCATTGAGATTTTGAGTTTGTGCAATGTAAATTTTTTATTGGCATTATTTAGTATGCTCCGTTTTTTGCTGTTAAATTTGGCAAGTTGACTCTTGCATTACGTGCCTCCTTATTCATAGTAGCATATAATGTGGCATCATACAATTTATGGTAAATACTGGATAAAGTCTAAATTAGAGTTAGTTGTCATGCTACTACGCTGGTGAGATTTATACCTTTCCATGTTCTTTTTGTTTATTTGTTTGTCTTTTAGTTCTGTTGGGTCTTCTTAAGAAGAATGGTTATTAAGCACGTTGTTTGCTGACTCATTTGCAAAAGTATCCTCTTAACTTATTCCTTTTGCAGGTTTTATAAGTGCTGATCTAATTACGTGTTTGCTTTTTAAAATAAGTTGGCAATGGCCTAACAATATAAGATAATGATACAGAAATAAATGCATTATTCTGCATTTGACTCTCAGACTTAATACAGTTGGTTCACTAATCACACTTAGAAAACCCAAAAAATTGTGATTGTGCATGCACACATGTAGATACTACTACTCTTCCCTTCTCATTGTTGTTCTTTCATGCATACTGCTGGTCTCACTTGAATACCAAGGCAATCCGTCTTCCATATTCTGCGCAGGTACTATTCTATGTATGGGCATGTTGAGAAACTAGCTGAAGCAATAAAGAAAGGGGCATCATCCATCGAAGGTGTTGAAGCAAAATTGTGGCAGGTTTGTATTATTGTGGGCTTCATTATTGTTTTTTCTCAATGGGGGAAGCAACTTCTATCATTGTCTTGATAATTTACCCCTGCATGTCATTCTTATTAATGAACCTTGAGCAGCTGTTTGGATTGGTCTTTCGTGGCTAGTTTATGAATTTAATTTGATTAAAGCCATGGCTGTTGCCAATTGCATTTGACTTTCTGCTTCATGACGCATTCTCCTACCTGCTCTTATGGCAATTTGTGCATTATTCTTCCTTGTCATGTCCTTTACTTAGGTATGCTAAATAAAGTTGAGCAGTTTTTCTGGTAAAAAGTTTCCTGTTCTTTCCTGATATATGATACCTTTTTTTATTTGAATTAGCTATTAATTTGCATGGCTGTCCTGTTTGCTGAATCCCGACAATCATACATACTGCATATATATATATATATTATATAAATTCCTGAACTTCCTCTCAGTTATATAAGAAATTTGCCTGTGACCAATTATGATGATTTAATTAATACATTCTTATCTAAGGGTATATCTTTCTTTAAAGTAGCTATTGGAGAATATTTTACTAATCTAGTCTGTTTGCACAGGTTGCTGAGACATTGTCTGAGGAAGTGCTTGCCAAAATGAGTGCACCGCCAAAGAGTGATGTACCTATTATTACACCTAGTGAACTTGCTGAAGCTGATGGATTTGTTTTTGGCTTCCCAACAAGGTTTGGAATGATGGCTGCTCAATTCAAAGCATTTCTTGATGCAACTGGAGGCCTATGGAGGACATCTCAGCAGCTTGCAGGTAAGCCCGCTGGTATCTTCTACAGCACTGGGTCGCAAGGTGGTGGGCAAGAAACAACTCCGTAAGTCTCTCTTTCATGACCTTCTAGATTATTCAAAACTTTCCCAGAATTTGAACTCCAAGAAGTAACTAATCTATTATTCTTTATTTGAGTTCCATATAGGTTGACTGCCATTACCCAGCTTGTTCACCATGGGATGATTTTTGTGCCTATTGGTTACACATTTGGAGCTGGCATGTTTGAAATGGAGAAAGTGAAAGGTGGCAGTCCGTATGGTGCTGGAACCTATGCTGGTGATGGTTCAAGACAGCCATCTGAGCTTGAATTGGAGCAAGCTTTCCACCAAGGCAAGTATATTGCCACCATAACCAAGAAATTGAAGGGAGCTGCCTGATTTCTTCCAGATCAGTTCAGCATTTTAAAATTCTTTTGGCTCTAGAATATTACATCTTATTATTTCTGTTATTGCAAAAGGTAATTCATGCTGTACACTTGGTGAGAAATGTATTGCGTGTGGTGTATTGAGTACAGTTGTTTCTGTCAATTGTTACAGATTATTGTTCAACCTAGTGTCTATAATGTTTATACACCATTTTATTATATGCATGATTTTTATTTCTTATCTTGGGAGGTAACATGCATGAACTTTGTGAATGAAACCTGGCACTCGGATCATATGTCTTGGGTTTTGCCTTATCCTCCCCTCCTCCTCTTTCTCCATTTATCCTTTTGTGATTGTATCAGCTGGAGACTTGGCAATGTTTGCTGTCGTATTGTGATACGAGGCTTCTTGCCATTGCTCCTATCATCAGCTGCCAAAGTTTCTAAGCCCTTCTTGAAACGCATATATACATGGGAACCATAGATATGTTTCACCATGACAAAATTGTGTTCTTTTTACAGTTAGTTTTCCATTTCCTATTTCCTTGATAAAATGATCCAAGCGAAGCCTACATATATGACATATAGATCCAAGGACAACACCTTCCATTTATATGTATTTATAAAATCTTCGTATATAGATGTAGATATATGGATAAAGCATTCAAAACCACCTTGGTTTTACGAATCCAATATGGTTTTCCTGTTAAAACGTCTTACCATAATTTAAGAAAATTTTACATGTTAATTGAGAAAATCGTGTTTTACAAATCTGTACAATAAATACTATGTATTCAAAACTTATATTATATAACCCTTTAAAATCTACAAGATAATTCCCCTATAATTTAATAACTTTAGGACACGTTTTCTGAAACGATGCAATATTGGTTTCCATAGATCAGTTACCCGACAAAATTGATGGAATCTAAAATATCAGAGATGGTCATCCAATATGAAGGTGTCTCTTCACATTCAACTGCATATGATCTCACACCAATATGGTGAAAGAGAAAAGCTTTAATATTTTACAGACCATTAACAAACAATTCACCAATATTTATAAAAGCTAAGCGAAAAAAATTTTGGGCAGAGGTACTAACTGACCAACAGTGATAAACAACAATAATTATTATTTAACATAAACCAATAATTAATAGAAAAATTATCAATCCTGGATGTTATAACTTATAAATCCAGGATGTAAAAAAAAAAAAGAAAAAAAAAAAAAGAAATTTATATATCGGTACTCCAATGTTTTATAAACTTACATCTGGAGTACAAGACGAACGCCATCGTTGTCCAATGAACTCCCCTTTATGGTTCTTTTTGACAGTTTCTAGGATGTTCAACACATTAAGCACCAACATTACTAGGAAAAATAACGTGAATAGGCATCCACAGAACAGCATCAACTTCGTGATATCATGCATCTTCTTCAACACAACATAAGGAACCACCAAAAATACATAAATAAATAAAAAGCTTACAATATGATTTTGTTACTGCTATATTGTAATACTAGCAGGGATTTGGAGTTTGAACACTTGTTTAGTATAAAAAAGTATTGAAAGGAATAGGAAAATTCTACCATCTTTTAAGAAACATCCTATTATAAATTAATTGATACAATATTATATCATATATTGTAAAAAATTATACAATATAAATTTTTAAAATTAACTACATGATTTTACAACGAAACCGTACAACATTCTCACCGGCATTTGATATTTTTAATTACAAATATTCCATATTAACACCACTTGTAACTACTATGTTAATTCCCTTCTATTCTTAACTTATTTTTATTTTTTAAAACCGCACACGGCACACTTAATAGGGTTTACCAAGTTTAACTAGGAATCCTAATCCTACCTATACGGACTATATAAGAAAAACAACTTGGCTTTACTTCTAAGGGTATTCATGAATTGGATATTCGGTTTATGAATTAAAAGGGGTATTGGACTCTCACTTACCGGGTTAAAAAATTGTGACCTTTTACTTGGTCCACGGAAAATGGGTACTCGACTAATAGAATACCCGTCAAAGAGGGGATAGACTGGATACTCAACTCTATATACAACAAAATATAAAAAATAAAAGTAATGCTAATTAATTTAATTTCACTTACTAATATTTTGTTTATATCCCACCATACTTGCATCTTAACGAACATGTAGCAACAACAATTAAGTTTTCAAGTATTAGACAAAAAATATAAACAATGTTTACATCCCAATAGATAGGCTTACATTTCAACAAGGGAAGACGAAGAGGTGATTGAGAATTCAAAAAAAATAAAGAGGATGTGAGGAAGAGAATGAGAAGAATATGTGATGATATGTGAGAGACCACCGAAATGATACTAAGGGTAATAATATCTCCATTAGCTTCTAAGTCTGAGAAAATCCAATTAAGAAAATTTACAAATTTACTCTTGAAATGAACCGAGTCAGGTGCCTGATGAATCACTACAATGTGATCCTTTACTTGACTCTCTACTTGAGCAATCTGACCTTTATCCGATTCAATTTCAAAATACGATTCGAATATCTTATTTTTTTGATTCGAAACGATTGATTCGATAGATTTTTTGAGTCGACGAATCAATATAAACACCCTTACTTACTTCGGCCTTTTTGTTGTTGCCTGTTTTGGTCCCAGTCATCTGTGTTAAAAGTGTTTCAATTTTTAGAAATTTCTTCAGTAACTCTTTGCGCAAGCCACTAAAGTTCGATGAGAAAATCAACTCCTTAGGTGGTAGACGCAATGCTTTTACCCGGTACTCCAGAAACATTTTTTACCAAACCTTAATGGCGAAGTGTATTCACCTTGCATCAATCAGAGAGCAGAATAACATAAGGGAAATTTTTTTTTTTTTAAAAAGATCTATCGTAAATCTCCACTTAATAGAATTACTCGAATTAAAATTAAAAAAAAATATATAATAATTGCATTCTTATCAATCTGACAAGCTAGAAAGTTGAGAAGCACATTATTTTTTTTAGAGGAATCTAAAATTTGAATAGGGAATAAAATGCACAAATTTTTTTTTTTTCTCTACAACATTATTGTATTTCTCTATGATCAAACAAGACAACCAAGAGAATATAGGCTCCTTACTTTTCAAGCTTCCTTTTTCCTTTTTCATCATGATTTGTATTGTTCCTTTTGTGACTAGTCTTGTTTTGCCTTTGTTCTTATCCCTCTTCTGTTCTTTCAATGGAGAGAACATACATGTATTCCAGTTTATATGACTTCATTGTACAACAAATTACTAAGACTACTAGTTTCGAAATCTTTTTTTTTTAACAAAAAAAAAAAAAAAAAAAAACCCAAAAAACACAACTACTACTCTACTAGTTTGTACTTTGTAATGAATTATATATGATTGTCAAGTAACCATTATCTACCAAATTAATTATATACAGTACTAGTACTCATGAGTGCGTTTTTTTCGCTGGATATATTAAGAAAACCAGTCCCAAGACAATTGATCCCCCCCCCCCCCCCAGAGTGTTAGTGGTTAGTCGAAACTAGATGTTTTTAGTTCAATAGTCTTCTTCACTTACATTTAAATTTTTTTTTCTTTCTTTCTAAATTTCACTTTTTTATCTTTAAAAAAATTGATTTTGCCGTCTGCTTTCTGCTTGCCTAACACGCAGTTACAACCAAAATGTTCATGTGATTAATAGCGACATAATTAGGTTGTAACTTGATTAAGATCCAATATCTATACTAGGAGATTTATAATGCCAAAGACACATACCTACCTTTTTTTTGAAAAAAAAAAAAAAAAAAATTCTTCATGTACTCCTTAATAATTCGAACCCATAATTAATAGATTATATGGGAAGTCCACTTAACGCTTATCTTTCATTTCTATACTTTAAATTGACCTCACCAGCTAATTTGTAGATATTCATTCGTTAGAATAAAAACTCTTTTGTAAGAATTATAATTAACGTTTATAACATTGAAAGTTATAGTGTCTCTGTTACTATTACTTCTTAAAAAAAAAAAATCGGTGGACGACAACTAAGAACCTAGTGTCGAGCCACTGTTTGAAGATATCATCGAGGCATCATTAATGAGTAAATCTGTTGATAATTGAGAGTGTAAACATATCGTACCTAGGTAGCAGAATTAGATTTATATCTTTTTGTGAATGTAGCATCAATCTAGGAGGGTGTGTTTGCTTAAAAAACATAAACTTTGAAGGACTACTTTTTGGTGATTATTTGTACTACATTATTTTGATTGTTATTATTGAGCAAACAAACTAAAATGGTTCCCTTCTCTGTAGGGAATTGGTTAACTTGTACATGAAGACAGTCATCTTGATAGTATTATTGTTACCCTACGAGAAAGTCACATGACTCTATAGCTCTTGACAAGAATAATTATGATCAGTGAATAGATGCCCTCTTTTTGTATTCATTTATGCTTCTAAGCAAAGCCAATCTTGCTGTGGAAATACAAATTAGTAAATTTTATTCCAAAGTACTCGATGACCAGCTAAAAGTGCCAATTGGATATGCTGCTTAATTATACCATCTCTCCTTATAAATTCTTTGGTTCTAGAGACCAAAACAAGAAAACAAGAAAAAAAAAATGTTTTGGTAAAAAATACCTACTGGAGTTCAAGTCTATACATATAATATATGGAGTCATCATAAAAGCTATATTAATAGGGGCGGTCATCAGTGACAAAATAATTGTATTAGTTGGTAAGCAGAATCCATGGATTACTTGAGTTAATTAGTTTAACCTAGAAATTAATTAAGGCAAAAGTTGATGAAAAGATGGTCTTGGCTGCTCTTCACCTTCCAATGGATGCAGTTCAATGTGACCATTCGATGCAAAGCACAAAAGCTGGTTTTGTAGCTCCTTCACCTATATCCTTCCATTTCTCTAATTCATTCAAGAATATAAATATAGAAACTCCACAAGATAGAAAGGAAAAATATAAATAATACCCCAAAAGGAGGAAAGTATGGGCCACCCTCTGACTTCCACTAACATATTCCAAACAAATAAACAAATCAAAAGTGAGATTTCCTATCAACTGATCTCCCCACACTCATTCACTCCTATTCTGGAATTCAATTATTCCCATCATCCTTTTTTCTTCTCTTTCTTTTAGAAAAACTAAAGGTAGTGCCAGCTCTGTACACACAAGAAATATTGTTGTAACAACAAAAAGCTCCTTTAGCCTTTAATTTCCTTAAATCTATATAATTCATCTACAACATATATATAGTACAACAAATTTAATTTGATCTAAACTATTCTGAACTAAGAATTCTTCTAAGAAAATCAGCAACATTAATTAATTTGTCATTCCTAATCAACCTTTAATCATAGTTCTTTAATTATTATTACAAGACTATATTCTCCTCTACAATGGTCCCTAATACAGGCCAAAGTTGCATCATTTTGCCTGTAGCTGGACCAGCAACTGCTTGTCCTCTGAAGGGTCATTTCATTTTTTTTTTTTCGTTTTCCATATTTTCATCATCCTGGATTAGTAGTTCAGTTACACAGCTCCAGTTTTGCTATCTTATCATTCCCCCACTTGGGTAGGGCTTTGAAAAGATCATGTTGGCATGCAGATTAATGCATAGATATATTTCTCTGCCTGCCCAATTCTAGTTTCCTTCTTCGATCTGCCTCTTCATCTGAAAGTTCCTCCAAATGTAGAGAGTCCAGAATTCAACCATTGTCTCATTGGTGACCGGAAACGTGCTAGAAACCGGCACCAAACATAGCCCTCGACTTCGAAGGTCTTGCTTAGGTCCTTCAGGATCCTTGGATCTGTCAAGATTCTGAGTACGTACAACATAAAAAATGTTTTAATTTTCCTCAAAATCATAGACTTTTAACTCTAAATTAACAACAATATTGAACTAACAAGAAGTTAACGTAAAATGGTCTCAAAATCAGTATATTTCTTGTACTCAAATGAGTGAATTATGGCAAGAATAAAGCTTAATTACCTGTTGCTGCTGAATGGGAGCTCCATTTTTCATGTAAGGAGTGCTTAGAGCCTGATTTTTAACATCAAAAGAAACATTAATTAGAGATGATTACATACACTTATTAATGTGGAGTGACTAGCACAGTCGTTAAATCATTTGACAGTTGTTGTTAATTACTTCCCATTGCAAAAAATTTTCCTTACTTCTCAATAACATTTTACTTTTCGAGTTACGAAAACATATTATTTTATGAACTTACATTAACTTGTTCATGGAGAAACTTAATGTATTCGATGGCCTCGGAGAGGACAGAAGCTGTATCAGTCTGAAAAAACAAAAACCCCAAAAAAAAAAGAATGAAGAATTTTAATATCACCTTGCGAATTAAAATAGATTTTATGAATTAATTAGAGTAGTGAAAGTGATCTCTCTTACAGTCGCACTCTAGCAATGTTTGCTTTCATTTTAGAAGTTTACCTTTCCAAAAGGTGAAACTAATTGTTGGAGGGCAGTGATTCTGTCTCCCATCTTCTCTTTCCTAACCTGAAGAGAAAAAAGCAACCAAACATCTTCTAACTTCTATTCTATATGGCCAAGAAACAAAAAAACAAAAAGAAGAAGAAAATTGAATTCTCTCTTTTAAAATTACTATATAAAATTCTTATATTTATATCTACACACCTTAAAAGGTGGCAAAGGCGCTGGCGTCTGATCATTCCGAGGTCTTTTCAGAGTGTTGGATGGTTCGCTGTTGCTTTTCTTGGCTACAGCTAAATCCCGAATTTCGGATGTATTCTGCTAAATAATCGAATAAATGAAAGTTTGAGAAATAACTTTTAAGGTAGTAATAAAAAACACTAGATACAATAATTAAGATAATACAAATCAGAGATAGTCAGATAGTACACAAAATATAACCAAACCCTCGCCCGGAGAGGTGAAGCACTCCTAGGGAACTGCTTATATATATGCAGAGTAATTAATAAGTAGTATGTTTTAATTTACCTTTGGCTTTTCTTCAAAGTTTGGAATTAGAATAGGAAGTTGTGGTTGCAAAGAATGGAACAAGTTGCTAACTTCATTCGTAGAAGTTGTTGAGGATGCATTCCAAAATGGTGTGTTGTTGGAGAAATGCAACTGGCCATGAGGAGCTTAGGAGGAGGAGGAGGCTGTGTGGGTGGTGAAGAAGTTCTGAGAAACTGAGGAAATTTTGACCAAGAATTAGTAGGCATCAGCGATGGTGATGATCATTGGTAATACTCATCCCACCATAACTCGACGACGGATACTGATAATTCATTGATAAGCTGGATTGCTGCTGAGGTTGATTATCATGAGTAATTAATAATCCTTGTACACCATAGGATGCTGTTGAATCCTCAGGACTCCCACCATATAATTTTTGCTGCCTGCTCCACTGTTCTTGAGAAGATGTTACACCGGATGATTCTTGATGAAAATTCGTACTCGCTTCTTCTTGAAGCATAGAACGAAAACTACTCTCAGCCTTTTCACCCCGACTGCGTGTCCAAGAAAAAAAACAATTAGTCACAGTTAATACACATATGATCATATGTGTTCATGCAAAAGAAACTTTCTTTCCAAAAAAAATAAAAAAAGGAGTGAGCTTACAAGAGAGCTTGATTCCAATCCATGGATTGAGAAGATAGACCTAAACCCATCATTTGTAAATTGGGATCTTGTAACAAGCCAGCTGCACCAGTAGACGAGGAAGATTCGTATAAGGGGGTTGCAGCTTTAATTGGGAATTATCTGCTGAGAAAATCATGGAGCTACCAGCTGACACCGAAGAATCCATACAAGACCTGCTTGCAGCCACTATTTCTGTCGGCCACCCAAAGCTATTATTCAGTGAAGATGATGCTACTGGTGCTGATGATCCAGTATTATCAAATCTATTCCTTGATGATGATGATGATGATGAGTCCCACCAGTTTCCGCCGCTTCCTAGCTGAAATTCATCTGCCATGGCCGAATAAAAGATCCAAAAATTAAAGCTGAGAAAACCCTTTTAAGATTCTTGTCTCAATTTTGATTTGATGATTGATATCAGCTAATATATATAAACCCTTTAAGGCTTGCTAGCTTATATATATAGATATCTGTCTTCTTGAGTCTCCTTGAGGGAGGGAGGGTGTTTGTGTTGTGTTGTGTTGTGGTGCGCTTGGTTGTTTGAAAATGAAATCGTTTCGCAGCATCTCAGTATTTATATTGATGATCATGAGTCGCAAGAATTGAAGCTCCCATTTGAATGTTGGAGTTGAAGAAATGACCAGAAGACTTTGGTTGACTTTTTAAAGGTTGATTAGACTAATGAAAGGTCATTTTAATTGAAATCAAATTCAGTGCTTAGGGAAATAAATGGTCGTAAATTAATATTATATGGTAATAAGTAATAATTAATAATTAATGATTCTCTTTCTTAACGGAGTAATTAAGAAAAAAAGATTATGTTGTAAGAGTACTATTGTACTAATTCATGCTTTAATTAGTCAGTTAAGTAAAGCTTTGAAAGTGTATGAGCTGTGTTTGTCAATTGCTTTAAAAGCTAAGCAAAGCCAAATAAACTTTCTCAAACTCTGTCGAGTCAATATACTAATGAGGGTACAAGACAAAAGGTAACACCTCACATCCACAAAAATTTTAGGTGCATGTTTTCTTTAGGATTATTGCCTGTATTTTGCCAATTAATGGATATTGGTTGACAAACATTTATGTGCTTTAAATGACTAGTGGATGTGAGGTGTGCATGATTGCTGCTTCTGAAAACAATATCTACACATGCATCACTAAATAAAAGACGAAACATAAAATTTATTTTAGAATAATAGTCAAAAAGAAGAAAGAAGAGATATTGAACCACTTTGAAGAAGTAAACTTTTTTTTTACTATTTCTTAAATTTCGGTCTGCCATTCCTATCCCGAAAAATTCTTGGGCCGACTATTGATTGATCTACTAAAAATGGGTAATAAATCATTTAGTAAAATTGCTCACTCTGCAATGTAGAATAAACAAACATAGAATGACTCCCTTTTCCCACGCTCCTAAGGCTGCCCATATTTTATTTCTATGCAACCATGCAACTGATGGTTATTGATGAACAATTGAACAGTGCGGTCTATTCCACCAAAAAAAAAAGCAATATAGAAGAAATTCTAGCATATGGAGTTTCGTGTGATAACTGGTATGTGACTTTGTACACACAATGCATTGTGATAGTTTAATTTTGTCAACATTCATTTTGTCTTAGCTGCAAAATTTTCGGTGGCTCATTTTTTCCAAATTAAAGAATATGCGGATAAGAAAACACATTGCTGAATCTATATTAGTTGCTACTCTCGGAACAAGTTACTTTTTTCCTTACCCAAAGAACGAAAAAAAGCAATAAGTTACCTTTTTTTTTTTTCCCCCTCCAAAGAAGATTCCAATACTTGTGAAATAAAGAACTGTAGAGCTTTTGTGATTCAGAAAACGATCGAAAAATACCTTCTTTTTCTTATAGTGCGAGGAGTGCAACATTACAGTTCTAAACTGACTTAACAATTTTTGAACAAAAATAATAGACTTAAAATTTAACGTATTATAAATAATATAATATTTCTTCTCGCTTCTAATATGAGACGGAGCATCACATTTAGCTCTCATTTAGGCTTTGCGTCTTTATAAAACCCAAGTTGGGGTCCAATAACATATTACATACACTGCGTAGTACAGTCCATACCACTGACCCAGTTTCACCTCGTGCAGAGACCACATGAAATTCGACGCTCCGATACGAACTATAACACCCTAAGTCTATGCTGACCCAACAACTTTTAAACGGAAATAACATATTCAAAATATTTAAATCAAGTTGTTAGTAATGCAGAATCCAAAGTATTATAAATAATATAATATCCTTTCTCACTTTCGATATAAGACTGGACATCACAAAGAGTGAATATCAAATCCATTTGGACAAGGGATTCATTTCAAAAAATCCATAATCAAAAAATCATAAATTTAGGAACTCCTGAAGATGGTTGATAACGAACATGTGTGTATCAAAGCTAAAAATGGAAGTGTCAATTTTGTCATTGGTTGGTGCAAGTTGTGGTAGGAATTCCTATTTTTGAGGACCACAATTCCATTAGCAAACATAAGCATATGTTAAATGGAAAACTGCTTAAATATATTTTGTTTTGTAGGTGAATCTTTTTGTCTTTCCGTCAAGATTTTGTATTTTACAATTATCTCAAATAAATGTCAAAACTAATTAATGATTGTTGGTGGATCCATATGATTATGCCATTATGGTAATTATTGGCAACGAGTGACCAATTGTATAATCGAGTCTATGTTTTCTTCTTTGTTGGAAGAAGAACGCAAATTTTTTTCTTTAACACAAAATGAGGTGAAGAAGAAAAATGGGTGTAATGGCCCCAAAAAAAAAAAAAAGGCTCAATTGTGAATTATTTTTTCTTTTATAAAGTTTTTGGGCTATCATGATGTCACCATAATTGTAGTTCGCAGGAATTTTAAGGAAGAAAAAGGGCAATGATATATGTATCACCTCCGTTGAGAACCTGCATACAAATCATTAGTAAAAATACTTGGGAGAAATTACACTGAACTCTTCTATATTATTCCTTCACTTATACCCACTCTCTCTTACAGCTTTTTCAAAATTTTATTTTCATTTTTTACAATTTTGTTCTCATATTATTTACTTAATACTTGATTATTAATAACTAATTTCGCCGCAATCAACAAAAGGCCATATTATGCAAACGAAAAAGCCAGAGATAGAAAATCTAGTATGTATATTAACAACATGCTAATTAGTAATTAGCCCTTAATAGAAGAAAAAAACCAATCTTTTTTTAATTAGTTTGCTAATAAGTATTGTATATTTTTTTTTTTTTTTTTGGATATTATATTAGGTTACGACGTTACGTCCCGTTGAGAAATACAAAAACCCCTCAAGCAGTCTATTCCAATTCCACCCACAAACATTCTTTTTACAAGATTATTTTTAATAATAAAGTAATTCAAACAAAATAAAATATTAAGGAAAAAGGCCAAATGGGCTGCTGGAGAAGAAGGTGGCGGTGGCACAGGTGGCTCTGAAGTCGACGGGGATGACAAATCGCACCGTCGACAGCGTCATCCTTATTTTGACCTTTGTCCGACCTTTTTCTCGAAGAAAAAAACAACAACTGAATACCTAAAAAGTCAACGGACGGGGTCCACACGGCAGGCGTGCGCATGCGGGTACACTGGGGCCCTCTTTTGGAGACCTAAGAGTCAGAGCCCCAGTGACCCGTCTCTAGCTGCTGCAAACATTCTCCTATTCTAATCATTTCATCATTTATTGTAGAATTTTGTTTTGTTTTGGATTTTGGTACTAGTCTCCAACCAGAACAAACACGTCTCCCATTTTCAAAATTTGTTCTTATTTTAGTGAGTATTATATATTATTAAAATATTTTTTATAAATTATTTTATAGTGTAGAGTGAGTATTATAAATTATTAAATAATTAAAAAATTATAAGATTTATTTACTTTTCAGTTATTTTAACGATTGTTATTACTTCCTTTACGTTACAAAATAAATAATCAAGATTTATTCCTCAAATCTCTTCAAACTTTGTTTTTTTTTGGGCGGGTCTAAATTCAAAGAAAATATTGGAAAGGAACTGTCGAAAAAGACTCAAAGAAGTAGAAGTATACTATTTAGTCTTTGTAACCGCCAGCAGTCTTCTAACTGTCAACTGCCAGTTTGGTCAGAAATCTTTTGTCACCCAGCTAAATCAAGAGACACTCGAATAACAGTCGAGAGGTATAATTACTTCTTATTCTTATCAACATTAGTCGTGGTTAGACTTATTTAAAGATCTTTGTGAATCTAATATTTTAAATGATTTCAATATTCTTCATAAATTGTTTGGAACATAATAAAAAATAGTTACTTTCATTAATTTTGTGATCTTGATAACTAAATACTCATTAAAGCTCTACCCTAAAAAGTTATAGTCTCGCTAAAAAGAGCCACACATCAAAACTTGGTACATAAGAACCATCACGATGCAATTTGTCTGGTGAGAATCTACAAGGTTTGTGGTATTAATTGAACAATTGTTAAATATTTTAATAATTATTCAATAATAGTTATTCAATAATAAATTAGAAGAAATAGCTAATCAGGTATATACATGAACTTTAAATATTAACTTTAAACTCATCTAATTAAATGCTTATTCTAAAATATGAAGGGAAAAAAGACTAATTTAATTCCTTATCTTTGGGATACCAATGCATTCAAATTTGATTCTAATTATTTATCATAGTAAACTAATTTGGTTCCTTATCTTTAAAAAATTAACTAATCTAAAACTTGTCGTGGAAATGTGGACAAATTAATGGATAAATTAATGGATCAAGCCACATGATAATCACATGGGCGTTAACCTCCAATAGATATGTTATTAACGAATCCGTTAGTTTGTCCACAATTTCCGTCATAAACCTTAAATTTGTTAATTGTTTTAAGCATAAGGGATCAAATTCATTTTTTTGATAGATAAAGGATCAAACTGATCGATACCCTAAAGATAAGAGATTAAATTGAAAATTTTCCCAAATATGAAGCCATGATTTATTTTTTGAGTTGTCAATTACCTCCTCATTTTCCATATCGTGTTGTCATGTTATGGATAGAACTTCAGGATTTCTATTATGATTGTGCTCTATTGTAGTGCACTAAGTTAGATGGATGAATATGGATGTCCTGGTTAGAAACTTGGAATTTTATATAATTTTGCTTGGTATACTAGGTTCTTTTGCAAGGTTTAATCATGGTTATCCACACGCTTTGTGAATTTATTTGCACAAGATGATTGGATGTGTTAAATCATAATGAGGATTTGGAATCATCATATTGGAGATTTACCAGATAAGTTAACCCTAGAGCACTTGATCATGATTAGTAGTTTTTTGTCTTGACATCTTAAGATGTTAAGATAGAACCGAACATTAACATTTGAGAACAAAACAAATAGATTGGTGGAAGATGTTCATGTTTGGTGGATGCATTACCAGTTCCTGTTAGTTATCATTTTCTTTTCACATTCCTAATTATATTGCATAAGAAGCAGTTTAAGGGATTAGGAGAAAAAGGGATTAATTGAACTAATAAGAATTTTAATATATGATGCTAGGCACGCATGATGAGACATTATGCAGTTCAATTTTGCACTTATTGTACTCAAACAGCCAATTATAGTAATGAACAACTATATATAATACAGATACCCTCATTATTCGAATATAGTAATATATATGAAGCAACTATAATATTCTTGAACCCTAAATATTTAAATATTTTTTCTCCATTAACAAGAAACTTGACAAGTATAATTAGTGGGTGTTCATGTGATAACATTTTTAAACTTATTTAGTCAAGATGAAGAACCCAAAAGGAAAGTTAATTTTAAAATACATGTATATGAAAAAAGATAATTTGATCCTTTGTCAAACACTACCGCACCATCAGCCGAGTATTTTACAAATCATAATTGTAGAATGCAGGTGAGTGACGTCAAAGTGCAAAATCAAGCCATAATAATGAAAATAAAAATATTTACACACTAATAAAGACTTCAAAATAGTGAAAAATCACTTAATTAAGCACTGGTAATCGGAGTTGTTTCTTTCTTCCTGTCTTCCATCTTAGCCACATTGAACTTTGCCTAACGGGGGCCAATCACCTAACTTAATTATGGAATATCTATAGTTAGTCCACTTTCAGTCACAAGAATGAAGAAACAAGAAAACCCTCCCCTCCATCCAATTTTCGGGAAAAAATTTAAAAAAAAAAAAATAATTAATTTGTTAGTTGAACGTTTCCATTCTTTTAAAAGAAATTCTAATATAGTACTTTTTTTTTTCTTTTTTCTGCAATGTGATATTTTTCAATAATCATATGTACTCTTCTTTGTCTTAATTTGCAAAAATTTTGGACAGCATGATGTACTTCTGATGAAAGCATGAGGTGTGCAAGATGACAAAAGTAGACAATCTTATGAAAATTTCCAACACGAAGTGATTACCCTAGATGAGAAATAGTTTAGGAGAGTCGGAGCGGGGAACACATCACACGAGTTAGTGAACAAGTGAGAGTGACCAAATGGGACAAGCTGACTCTTTGGGGTCCAAAAGTCACCTTCAAAGAATGGAATCGAAACCAATGAAAGGCCATGGTTTTGGTCCACATGTTAATTCCCTAGTGCCTTATATATCATCCCTTTCATTTCACAATTTGCAAGTCAACAAGAATATAGTTAGTAACAACACACTTACCGCGTACTACGAACCGCCCAACTATCATGGGCTAGGGTAGGTTTACTTCTCTCAAAGCATTCACTAATTCATAATATATTAAATTTGGATGATATAAAATTAACTAGTGAAAGTTATGGCCAACATACATAAAGTGTGCTTAATCAAAATGATGAAAAAAAAAAAGAAAGTCCAATAGTTCATTGAATTGTTGATTATTAGGAGCATAATAAGTTACTCTCGAAATTAAAGATTCAGAAATCAAATCCTAACACCTACAATCAAAAATAGTTTATAACAGCCAGAAAAGAAGGAGTCTCAACAGTAAGAAAGAAACAGTCAAATAGCAAGTAAGCAAATAATAGATTATCAGTAAGGTAGGTAGTATAGATTTATAGTCTCACTATATGTGAGTTTAGTTCTAAAGACATGTTAGTATTTATCCCACTATGTGTGGATCTTAGTGTTTTGATTGTATTTAATCCTACAATTATGGATATATGTAATCACTTAAGAAAAAAAAAAAAAAAAAAAAAAAAAGATTACGAAAGATTGTTAAAATTATAAATTTACGAGATACTTGAAGAATTCGTTCCTCCATATAGATGAAGAGGAGCCAAATTTGACTGAATAAACATATTACTTCCATTATTTTTAAGTGTTACTTCAGTCTTTAGTACGGAAATTAAAATTGTTATTAAACAGTTTAAATTTTAGGCAAAATTGATCCTATATGACTAAATTGCCTTTTGACTAGTAATAATTTAAAAGAGTCCTAACATTAATTATAAGTTGAGTAATTAATGTAGTTGAAAAGAGATGAAGGCAAAATTAGGAAAAAAAAAAATTAATACTTCATTGGATTTCTAAAATGACACTTAAAATGAAATAAAAAAACTTTTACTAAAATAACACTTAAAAAGGAACGGATGTAATAATAGTATACTTATTCTATGATAAATATCCTGGATATTAGGGTCCACTTTTAACTGCAGTACTAATTAATTAGTCTAATAATGGGCTGCTGTTTGTGGTTTGTTTATCTAGTTTAATTATAGTCCTCTTGTCTAATTGTTTTCCAAATACAACTACATGACGCGATTGAATGTTGAAGTGATAGTCAAGTGGACCAGCAAAAATATCAGTTTATTAGGACACAAAGTCAATAAATTCTAACCATCTATGTTTAGTCAATGGAAATGATTTTGGAGTTTGACTCCACCCTGCAACTTACACGGTGCAGAAATTGCTAGGTATGTCTTGTGTATTAAGAATTTTGATGTTATACAAGTTTTAGCCCCCCAAAAAAAAAATTGTTATAATATTATTATATTTTATAGATTAAAAGATTAAATATCACTAGTTCTCAGATTTTGAAAATGTTACATTTTCAAGAAGTGTGTGAATTATTGTATATTCCATATATTGCACATCCCCTATCATTAAAAGAAGAACATACAAAAGCAATGATAATAATAAATTTTTTTTTTTTTTTTTGGGTTAAAAAAAACTAAATGTTGAAAAGTCTTTTTTTTTATAAATCTATTGGAATGCTAGAAACTAGATAAGTATAACTCCAACAAAAACAAGGGTACAACGGGATAAGTGAACTTGTAAACTCGGAAGATCAAGAAATGTACAATGGCAATCTACTTAATGCAATGATTAATTACTTAAGTGAATCGACTTTCATTAAAATACGTAAATGACTCAAAAATCTTATCAACCAATACCAAAAATTGCTTTTACGAGTCCTTAGTACATAATATCCTTTTTTATTTTCGTACTTTAGACTTCATTTTCTCCTCCTGCACGCATGCGAGTGAAATCTTTTAAGTTGTGATTGGAACGGTAGATTTAAAATGTCATCGTTTAAAATTTAACTTTTAATTATGAATAAATTTTAAATTCTTAATTAAATTTGTTAATTTGTTGGAATAATTCAAAATAAATTTAAATTAAATTTCAGATATGAATCTACTCAAATTCTTCTATCTAAACACTACCTCATTTAAATAAGCTACCAGTTGATCAGAGAGATCGAGCTACCATGAATTCAGGGTCCAAGATTATTTTTTCTTACATGACCATCTATCTCGTGATTGACTTTATTTGAATTTGCAGAGATGAGAGTTGAATATTGGGATACACGAGAGCATTTTCTACCGTGGACATGAATATTGAGGATTGACCAAATTAGAAACAATTTGACTAAGTGGGCATGTGTCTTTTCACCAAATTAGACTTGTTCCCAGGTGAAGTTTGACATGGCTAATTGAAAATGTTTGATAAAACAACTTCTATTCAAACTTGGTGCATCATTGCTCATCACCACTTTGCTGAAAATAATCCTCTAAAACTTGACTATCAGTACTTTTTCGTTCGTTTCTTTAATACATAATGGTGGGGGGTGAATTTGCATGGAATAAAATATGAATCTTGTTCACCAGCAAGGTCTAATTCGTTCACACTCAACCACCTCTCCCTTTCTTAAACGAGTCTTAATTTTTTTTACGGTAAGATTTGATTTGTGATATGTGATGTACACTAGGAGTATGATTTTTTAACTTATTATATCGAGTTTTGTTTTTTTCACCTTTCAAAACGCGTCACAAAAAGAGTGAGTTAAGTTATAAGTTTAAAAAATTATAAATTTCGTAATATAGAATCATTCTATTACACTTTAAAGATTTGAATATTATAATATTATATAATTTAAAATTTTGTATTGTAATACTTCATTGGTTTGCACTATGAATGATACTTGGATTTTTTGTTTTTTCGATAAATATTAGTAGCGGCTAATATAGAGCCCACAATTACGCCGGAGATTTCCACTTTGGGCCTTTAATAATGATAATGTGGACTTTAGGAGATGTCCTTTGGACCTACCCTTGTATTCCCTTTCTCATTCTCATCATCATTCATTTTCATTTTTACAAATCTTCTTCTGTTCACAGATATCCAATCCACCTAATCAAAGGCTTCTGTTCGCTGAAATTCATCACTATGGCTACTTATTTTCGACTTTGAAAGAGTTGATATGGGCCCATATTTTCTTGGGCTTTATTTCCTTCTCTAGATGTCATTTGCTAAATATTTTGTACTATATCTTTGTTAGAACTCAGAGTATCAAAAAGACTACTGGTTCAGGAAATTAAACCCCAGTCCAAAAAATTATTGGGCCTAAGTGACCCATCACTGGTGACCAGAGTATTTTTAATATCCAGCTTGATCCATATATATATATATATCCTCGGCAAAAAATATACTTTAAATTTTTAGGCCTAATTATATTGGGTCTCAGCCCAAAATGTTGCATATTAAATTTTAATCCATCAGCAATGCCCGACCCGAACCCATCAAACCAGAATTTCCTCCAGCAAAACGGAAAGCCAGAGCGAGCAGGCTTGGTGACCCGAATACGATTTCGGATCCTCCCGATCGTCTTCCCCTCACTTCTCCAGGTTCTTCTTCACTTCGCTGCCCCTTTCACAATCGTATCAGTTTTTTCTGTTAGTGGGTTCTTGTTAATATCATCAATTATTCATAAGAAAAATGACAAAAAAAATTCAGTCTTTTTTTTTTTATTTTTTTGGTTATAGATGCGTTTATTGCTGATCATTAAGCATCATTTTGATGATGTTATTTACTTGTTTTCTTGTTAATACTTTTTGAAATTTGTGTTTTTTTTGGGTTTACATGGGATCTTGTTTTAGTTTAGGAAAAATGAAAATTGAAAATGTAATCACACCTTAAAGAAATGAAAATTGAAAATGTAATCACACCTTAAAGAAATGAAAATTTCCATGATACTTTTTTTTTTTTTAAAGTAAATTTCCATGATACTTAAGTTGATGTAATTGTAGACCATTTGGGTAATAACAAGCAGTTTAGGACATAAACATATTTAAAATGTGACTAAATCAATTAAGTTGGAATATACAAGTTTCATCAGAGGTGTTTTTCTTTCTCCCCATTTAATTAGAGGTATAGCTAACTTTTACTTAGACGGTATTACTGCAAAAATTAAAATGTAGTTACAAGATATGGGCTAATAATATAAACGCATTGGTTTTTTTTAGGGACATATTTCCATAGCTAATGTTGTTTGAACCACTTAATCTGCAAAATTCAGATCAATTCAGGTCACTATCTTCACTTCACAGTGAGATTTTTCTATGAGACGGCTCTTTTGAAACAGTTCTAACCATTTAGATTCCTGACTCGATGTGTTTTGCTGTTTCAGTACTGGAAGCCATCTCAGAATCCAATTTACCGCATACATTCTTGTCATAACTGAGGCATCCAACCACAGGCCGGGCACACCTCCGCCAAGTACCTCAAGGATTGTCCACAACTCTTAATGGACACACTTTGCCTGTTAATACTGTAAGCCACGGTGAGTACTTTATGTGGCCAGTTTGCTAGCAAAGATGTTTCATGCTCGTTGCCCTTGCTACTTCAAGTGCTTCTTGTGATTTGGAATATGAGGCATTTATAACCAATTAAATTTGATAACCACATATGGAGGATGTTTTAATACACTTCAGTTTTGGATTTTTCATGTTGCTTTTCTTTTTTCGGTCCAGATACTTGTTTCCAGTAAGCAAACTCACCCTCCCCATCTTTCCCCCCAACCCCAGTTCTGCCTTGTGCAAAAGTTAAAAGAGAAATCTTTATTCACCATAACCATACCATTTTAGACATACTAGGATGTATTTGTAAATTTGTTTTCTTTATCAACTTCATTAAGTTTATATCACATACTATTCGTTCTGGGTATTCCATATCAATTCTATGCAATATTTGAATTGATTTTTTGTAGACATTAAGTTTATATCACATACTATTCGTTCTGGGTATTCCATATCAATTCTATGCAATATTTGAATTGATTTTTTGTAGACATTTGTGGGAAAATTTTATTGACTTCATTAAGTTTAAGTTACATGTTATTCTTTCTGGATTTTCCAGATTAGTTCTGTACAATATATGAGTTAGTTGGTTTTTCTCATTCATTTGTGTGAACAGAGGAATAAGAGAATGTTGCTTTTCAAATATTTTGATGGAGCTGTTTCCCTCTATACAAGAATGGCTATTGTTCCTTCCTGCTTCTCATTTGGAACACTTGATGAACAACAATAGGGATTTGGCATTCCATCTTTCTGGAGCAAAGTATAAAATGTCTTCTAGCTACAATTACCAATTTTGTTGGCTGTGTTGTTTTTTATATTGGTATCTGGCGATTATTATATTTATTGGTTGTTTAGTTAAGATATTCGGTTCAATTTCTGCATAACGTTTTCTTCATTTGACTTTGATGTTTTTCCTTTATAGGTTTGTGTTGAGGCATAACCTGTTTATGTATCTGTTACCACCGTTTTGATCCATATTTTATTGCCCAATCATATGGAAACTACATGGCAATTTTCTCAGTGAATTCCCCCTTCAAACTAGATGAGTACAGGAGATATGAAATCATGAAGTTTTGGATTCCCTATCAAATGCCTTGGATGGAGACATGGTAGCCTATGGCTCCTTGGATGGTTATATCTACTTTTTGCGAGTCGAAAACTTATTCATCTGGGCTTACAAGAAAAACAAGGCTCGCGGGCAAGCCTGCACAGATATTGCTTTCATACACATGCCTACTGTGGTTCCTACCTGTAGTTGGAATGGAGAAGTTTCAATGTTTGATTGAGATGCTGCTAACCTAACATGTAATGAAAGCAGTTTGAACTCCTGCAACAACTTAGTTTTGTTTAAATTGTGTGGCTAATATGATGGGCTGCCAAGGTAAATAATTTCTGTTTAAATTGCGCAGCTAATATGATGGGATACCAAAATAAATAATTCTGAGTTAGATTTTGGCTTGACAAATTGTTCGAGGCAGATGATTCCAGATCATTGTTGACAAATGCCAGCCTCTGCATTAGCCCAAGTGTTGTGGGTAATTGTTCTGTCATGCCCTCTTTCTTTTTTCTTTTATTTGTACATTTTTATTTTGTGAATGGAAGACTGGTGTGCTTTATGTGCTTTGTCATTTTGTGTACTGGACTCTTCTTCTTCTTCTTCTTCTTCTTCTTTTTTTTTTTTTTTTTTTCATTTTGGTGGAAAACCTATGGCCATAGATATTTTGAAGATTCTGATCTTTGAAATTAGACTTGGAAAAAGAACCCAGATTGGAGACGGAGTGGCAGCTATGTAAACCTAAGTGCAAGAAAAACAGTGGTGATACCAGTTTAGGAAGTTCATGGGGCATTTACGACCCAATGGAGGGTTTTAAATGTTTAAACATATAGATATTAAGACTGTGAAACCAATGTTTCCCATTTGAGTTTTGAATTAACCAGTAAAGCAAATGGATTTGTAGATTTTTCTTCTTCATCAGACAAGGTTTATGGAGGTGAACATAGTGGAGATAACATCTGAACTTGCATGAGCACCACAAGATTTAACAATGACTTTCTTGATGGGGACAAAGGTTATTGGTGGAGAATTAGTATCATCACCAGAAAGGAACATTGTCAAATTATTGGAGCCACTCATGATAATTCTTGCTGATTCAATCTCTTCTTGTAGTTCTATATCATCACAGAGGACCCATATGATTTTTTGTTAACAACTCCAAATGAAATAGAGCTTGATGTTTCCAATTATAGAAGAATAGATTGAGATAGTTGAGACATTAATTTGAACTTTAGACGATAGAGCTGCTGGTAAATGACTGGGCTAACTGGTCCCATGTGGTTATGCAATCTGCAGCTGGTAAACAAAGTACTATGTGTTATTTCCACTTCCAGGCAAAATATGTTCAAAGAGTTATCAAAGTGTGAAAGAAAATCAAGAATCGCATGGAAATAGGAGGATTTTGGTGTGTACTTGGCAGATAGGCAATGACACATGTGTGTCTAGATACTCCTAACCCATACCTAACATCATATTGCAAATTCATGATACGTGAGGGGGGTTTGTGGGGGCTAATGTTCTAGCAGAGCTTATGTTCATCCACATTTCTTTCATGAGAACAGAAGAGGGGGGGGCAAAAGGATTGTTGAACAAAACACAATTATAGAAATTCTCTTCCCATTCTTCATGGTTCATTAAGAGGGAGACATGACACACCACCTCCCTTTTTAGTTGCACTTGTAAGTGGGACCATATAATCCAAGCTCCCATGTATTCCTTTCAAGAACCATCACACACAAACACACACAAAGAATACACACTTACGGAACAAAAATTAGAGGTCAAAAATATCTTCCAAAAAACACATTGCCCATATACAGCATTATTTAAAAGAAGTATTCAATGTACTATCTAGAATAACATATAGTAGGAAAAATTTTCCATCTAGCATTGGTCCACAAAACAAACATCTTCCCCCCACCCTTTCTTTTGGTTGCTGTTTGTAATGGAAGATAGGGTAATCTATGATTCTTGAAACAAAAACAACAGTTATGCTACCACCTATTTGCCTATGCAGAATGTAGGTTAGTTTTTATTTTCAACTTCTGCATTGAATGTGTCCCCCGCATTGCCTGGTTCAATCCCTCCATACCCCTCTCTGAATTTGTTGCACCAATTCTTGAAATCAGCAAAACAAATGGAAGGTTTCAGAAATAAAGGGCTGGGGAGAAAAATATCACTAAAAAAAAAGTTGAACACAAGGATGGATCCATATGACTTGACTGAATCATCTTGTAAAATAGAGGGATACTTTTTAGAGTACCTTTTTTGGTGGTCAAGAGGGAGTTGGGCCCACAAGCTGGGTTAATAGGCGACACGAAACGATGGGCTAAAAGGTTTTATCTCTATGAACCAATCACTTCAGTGAGGTCTCTAATTAAGTGAGTGGCTACGTTTTGTGTTTTGATTAGGGAACATAATAAAGGAGAGATTATGTGCGTTAAGGGAATCTCAACTTGTAATTAACGATGGAAGTTAATTTTGGTGCTTTGGAATCACAAAACAAGAAAAGTTTTTTCCCATCTTTATCTTTTATTTATTCATACTTTTGATCCATCTTGTCGTGCTTTCCACTTGGGATTAATGTTAAACTTCTCCTACATGCGAGGCCATAATTAAATTACTTAGGACTCTCAAGTACTCTAATACATAAAACATTATCTTCAATCTTCCAATCCTGACCTCCAAATGTGATCGACAAACTCATTTTATTGATACTATCAAGTGATTTGTGGCCACAACCGTATTTTTGGCCCTCCTTTATTTGTTACCTACTTAGTGGCTTTATAAATTTAAATTAAATTCATTATACTATGGCCAACCCACAAATTATGCTTTTTGTTGTGTGACTTTCTTTCCAATTTGGGAAGCATTCTTTAACATGATTAATTTGTAGGCCATTGAGCTAAGGTGGCAAATTGTTAATTAAAAATTCTCATATTGCAAATTTTAGTGTGTAGTGTGTGCTCCTTGGAGCTAGCAAGCATAATTACAACCTATGCGCTGCCCTTTGCTAGGATCTTAATTAAATGTTAGTCATATTGTAAAAAGGCATGTTTAAACAATGTTGTCGTTTGATGCTTAGAAAAATCTATAAAAGCGAGTCGTTTGTAGTAGTATAAACATCAAATGAAGTACTGACTTCAACTGAGATAACTTATTTAGCTCTAGGTCTTTTCTTGATAATTCATTTTATTTGTTGTAAATTGACAACAAAGCCCTTCCATGGTCTCTAGACTAAATGAAGGATTCCTTTTTTTTTACTTACTTTTTTTTTTTAGTTAACTTAAAAAAAAAAAAAACCCTACTATAACTAGTTTTAGTGGCAAGATGCTTTTACTTTAAAAATTTTTATCTATTAAAAAGTCTTGAATTTTTGTCGAACTTCTAATTGTTCATTGGATTTCTTCTCCATAAAAACTTTAGGTGACATAATTTTATATCGTCATAAGACTTTTCCTCTTTCCCTCCTGTTTAAGATATTCAAAATTAAAGTAATCATCTAAATAATGGTTTATTATTGCTTTATATCTTATCTCCACGAGTTGACCCATTCATACATCTAGGCATTAGAGTTAAAAAGTCTTGTCCAGAAAGACCAAAGGTACACCTATAGTATACGAACTTTGTCATTTTATTCAGGAAACAAGTTAACAATATCTTGCCTCAAAAAAAGTTTTCTGATTTTTGATGTATTTGTCAACCCCATTTTTTTTTTCAACATTGTTTCTTCTAGAGATGATAAAATCTAAAATTTGACCTTGAAGTTTTTATACGTCAAGAAACACACAAAGAGCGAGTTCAAACTAGTAAAGGGTTCACATGCAAGAGGTTACTAGCTGCACTTTCGTCAAAATTATATGGGTGCATTCAATAGGTTTTCAAGTACACATGGTTAACCATAAATATCAACTTTTATGAGGGTGTACTTTGTGATTGAATTTGCACGACAGGATTCTTTTCAGGCATATGAGGCAGTTATTACATATTTACTTTTGAAAACTAAATATTACGCCTTAATTAATCACTGCTAAAATTTACAGAACTTATTACATGTGATGCGAACTCGTTTATATTGTAATTTACAAAACTAAGTACTAGTATATTTAATAAATATCCTTTACCCTTTTCATTCAAATACAATAATTATTGTACGAGACTGAAATCCTTACAGTTGGTTCAAAATCAAAAAGGAAATTAAAGGCAAACTTTTTTTTTTTTTTCCATCAGCCACCCACTGTAGCATTCACTGCAGCAAAACAGAAAGAAAAAATTAGTACCACAACTCAACATTTGCCGTTTTATTTGATAACAGTTGTGCGGGAACAGTGTCCTTAATGTTGTTTTTTTGGAGCACTTAACCGACAAGTGTGCAAAAACAGTAAGAGGATAAAGACTACCACCATTCAAACCAATCCATTCAACTCCATTATATTTTCGCCAGTTAATATGGAGAAAAAGAACACCAAACAAAAAAGACATAAAAAAAACAGAATTTTTTTTTCTACTCATTCAATTATCATTAGATGATTGAAAAGTAATGGAATTATCTTGTTTTACGGTCATTTTAATTGTTGTTTTTCCTATTTTGTATTGTAGAGTGAGTTATCAAGACTTATTTCCAAAAAAAAGATTAAGGTCCGGGTGAAGCACCCATTCCTCATTTGGGGTAAAATCACCATCCATGAAAGTGAAATAAAGACCATAATAAAAGCCGAATGATATGTCGTACAGGAACATATTTAAAAAAAGAAAAGAAAAAAAGAGACAAGCCCGACTCTTCGGCGACATTTTTATCCTCACAAGGCTTTTTGCATGACATGCAGATAAGGACTTCAATTTTTGTAGCAAACCACCCGCTTTGAAATGACTAGAGAAAAGCACAAAACGATATGAATATATGAGTTGATTGATGAAGCATATTAGATAATTTTGTTGGACCGTCAAAAAGCGAAAAGATGTAAAATTGAAAGCAATTAATTTGACTTTGATAGCAATGGTGTGATTTGTTATAATCTATTTGGTATACGAACGAGACCCTTTTTTGGGTTTTTTTTTTTTTTATTATTTTATAAATTTTACAATATATTTTATATTTAAATTTAATGTATGCATGGAGTCAAGGACGATCACGTCCTGATATTGGTACAACGAGGTACAAAAAAATGTCGCACAACAATAATGGCTATGCCTGTCTAAGTGCGCAATCTTATTTAGGAATTATATACTAGTCTACCACCACAACACATTCACGGAAAAGAATAATTTCCTCAAAAGAAAGAGGCAAATAAATCCTAAAAGGAAAAGACAATGGTTATGGTTGTTGATGAATATTTGATCCTATACACAGAAATTTGCTTGCCAATTCACCCCAAAAGGAAAAAAGGGATAAGCCAAATGTATACTCCAGCTTCCTAGTGAGCAAACTATGAAGGTCTTGTCCATAATTTTTGTCCAAATACCATGCATGAGTAGAAATTTTATGTGACAACTCAATAGAAGTGGCCAACAAAAATAATGTAGCCAACCTCAACGTCAATGAAAAAAATTCTTTGTTAATCACTTTACAATATAAAATAAGTGTTTTAAATAATTGAATAATTATAAAGTAATAAAATTTTACTAATTTTGAATATCTCAATGAATATAATACTCATTTTATATTACAGAATGAGTAGTATAGATATTTCCTTTTCGGGAAATAATGGTTTTGGAACATTAGAATTCTGGAATAATACTGTTTGCATCTCTTTCGTTTTTTAGTTAAAGTCTTTCTCTTTTTCTATAATGCACATTAATTGCTGCCAGACATCGATAGCCTTCTTGACCAATTTTCAGCTTTGAACATGTTTCATAACCCTAATGATTTTGCCATTGCACAACTTTTTCGCCTAGTGAAGAACAAAAAGATTCCATCAATAATTCCACATGCATGGCAGGACTTCTGAAAGACACATTCCTAGTAAACTTTGGAGACAATAATAAAACAAATGCATTGGAAGCTATGCTCTCTAGGTCTCGGAAGCAGTGTTTAATTAAAGCAAAAAACTCCTTGCAGACCATGATTCTTATTCTTATTATTGCTGCAAAAAGATGAAAAGTAAATTAGAAAGTAGAAATAATACAAAAATAAAAGAAACCTTTGTTCTTGGAACAATGTTAGTCAGGCTACTTAGTGACAAAGCGTGACCTATTTGTATGCTTTTTCGCATGTCATGAGTTTGATCTCCTGTGCCGAAAGTTAATTAGTTTTCGATTATTTGGCGGTGATCAATTTATTGTTATTGTCCCGTCATTCTATCTTGAATTCATGTATTTGATATAATCATGTAATACGGTGAATGGGTAATAGTTGATCAAAAACTGTGATTTTTAAAGTAAAAAATATTCGATTATATTGTGATTTTTAAAATAAAAAATATTTAATTATATTAGACTTATAACTCTTGTGGACGAATTTTTAACTTTTATGAGAGAGTGTTTGAAAATTAGGGAGAGAATTTGATAGATAAAAGTTATTTAATATATATATGTATGTCCGTGAGATACCAGTAGGTTATATTCTTATTTTTCTACTGTGAATATGAAAAGTCTAACTAACCTCTTGATCATCAAAAAAAAAATTGAAAACCAATCCTTCACCCGGCCATAATAAATTCAACCTACCTAAAAGGTGCATGTGATAAAAGAGAGAGTGGAGTGCAAATTTCCAGAGGTTTGAATCTTTAATAGCCAATGAAAGTGAAGTCTAATCCACGTACTTTTTTATTAATTAATGACGGATTATTGCCAGAATGTCACATATAGGCAGGATCCTGCCTTAACGATACGGTGATCACAACTTTTTCAAGTAACAAAAAGAACATCTAAATACTAGTACTAGTATAATTAAAACACATAACTCATCACTGGCTGTTATCTTCTTTGCTATACTGGAAAGGAAACATATATGATTAGGGACCACATAAATGGTCTCCTAGCTTATTAACTCGTTTTATTAAAAGAGAGTTTTAGCCAAATGTTTGCGTTTTCTTATGCTGTGGGCTGGAATTTGGATTTCTGATTTGCCAAAAGGTAAATCTTTCATCTTTTATCTAATAAAATAGCCCTTGGAGACTTCTAATTCAATACAAGATCTTGTCTGAACGTGCATTACCTCACATAACACACACACTGTTGTTATTATTTATATTGAACCAACATGAAAATTGAGAATTGCTTTCAGCAAGAAATTTGTTGTTCACGTGATAGCTTTTTGTATACTTTACGTTGGGGGAATGCGTTGTGGGAAATAAGAATATGTATTATTTGCATGGAAATTTGCTTCCTTTGTGCATGGTTTGTAGTAGTACTATAAGATACTAGTTGTCTTTAGAAAATACTTTTTACTTTTGCAATAGCAATAATTCCTGCACAAATATGAATTACGGGGACAGATAGATAAAGAAAACTTACATAAATAAATTGTAATTTTTGAAATAGTGCAATGATAAAATACTTATGTTTCTCCCTCCTGTCACATGAAAAAAATCGTATAGCAAAACCCATCTTTTACCTTGTTAGATTTTGTAAATGAGTAGTAATAGCATCACATACTGTAAAAATTTTAAAGTAAAAAACATTAGATTATAACTCTTCTAAATGAGTTTTAACTTTCTACGGGAGAGTGTCTAAAATGAAAGAAAAAATTTGAGGAATACATGTTACTGAATAATTAAATGTGCGTGAGATTACAGTTTGTTATATTCTTATGTTTCTTTTAAAATAGATTCTTTGAACCCAAAAAATGCAATTGGTTTGAAAGTTCATTACTTACAAAGTTACTGCACTGGTGTGCACAAATGGAACTACTAAATGGTTGAACAAGAGGGTTGAGTATATATGGTTTGATCCATCATTTACCTTTTCAAAATTCAACCATGGGAGCTTGATGGAAGGATTCTATGATGTGATTAATCCTTTTTATCCATCTTCATTAATCATGGTCAATAGTATGATTATCAAGAAACTCGCAAAATCATCTTGTTTAACTTTATAGGAATTACTTTTTACGAATGATTGTTGGGGCTATTCCACCAATATATATGGCCACAGTAAGAAACAGTTATAATCTTTTTAAAGGTTGTCAATCATCTTTAGCTCAATTTTACCTTTGTCAAATCTAGTTTTACTCGATTCTGCTTCATAAGACTCCAACTAATCCTAGTCATCTTTCACAGGTGTAAAAACACGACAAAATCATTCTTGATAATCAATCTCGACAAGAAAGTATATTCTTCTGTAGAAGTAGGTTGTCGTAGTCATGAAAGTACTCATCTAACTTAATTGCTCGCACTAACTACCTTCCCAAATCAACATAATCAATCATTTAACAGAGTAATCAAAGCATTACCTTACACCAAAGTTGGGCTCTTTTTTCTTTTTCCTTTTTTAGTGCAAGAAAATCGAAATTGATTTTTGGCATTAAAAGAAAAAGGAAACTTGGCTTAGCTGGCTTTCTTAAGTTTGAGGGTCTAATGTCTGAAAACTTTAAATCTGATAATTATATTACAAGATACATACACATATATAGTTATGAACACTCGTGCATGCCCCAAATTTGAAACCCAGTATGAACATGTATACTGAGTTTATTTAGGTATATAAACAAATTATTGTTACTCCTTCACTATAAATAGAAATAGACACGAACTTGTAACCAGAAATAACACAGGTACCCTTTTCGACAAAAAATGAAAAAAAGAAGCACCTCTGATCAAAAAAATCAAGATTAGTATAGCGGGGATTGTGAAAGTGGTCGTGGTCGTGGTCGTGATCTGGAGCAAGTCTTAACTATTTACTTCATAATGTGGAGTAAATATAAAAACTGTTGGATGATTGAAAAGTAAGCGAGTCTCATAATTTTTCAATCATCTAACTGTGTGTAATACTCATTTTGCACTACGAGATGAGTAATAAAGAATTTTCAAGAGAGATAAGGTAATGACCCTTCTTTTGAACTTTTTGTTAACCAATAGAAAAAGAAAGAGAAGGTGGTTAATTCAAGGTTGCAAACCACACTTTTCTCAAATTGATCTTGGAGAGCAAATTCAGTGGTAGTAAAAAAATCCTAGACAATTGCTCGAGATTTTAAAATTTAATTAAACAAATAAAATACAGGAAATATCTGAGGTGAAAGTCAGCGGTCAAAGATTTGCATTACTGTCTCTGTCTCCCACATTAATATTTTTCAATTTTCATGCATATACATTAACAAAGAAAAATTCTTGATCAAATAAACATTCCCCAAAAACCCTCACCTTCTCAACTGTGTTCACAGCGCCAAGCACAAAGCGTCCCACTTGGGTGCGGGCCTACCTGCTGCCTGGTGCACCCGCCTTCCCTCAATTTCTCCCCCTCCACCAAGCAATATGCCCCTTTTTAATTTTTTCCATTTAATATTTAATGATTGAATATATTCACACTAGTTTGTCTACCTTTCAGCCGTCGGATCAGATGACCGGTCGTGTACATCGAAGTAACATGAACCGTTAGTGGTCAAAAGTATTATTCTTAGGTCAAAGGTGGCATATGGTCCTATGAAATTTTCTTTATGGGGTCCGAGAAAAGAAAGTGACAAAAATGAGTAAAGGGGTCGGGTTTGGACACGTGGCGACCAGGTGGGCCATGACTTCGTGTGACGTAAGGTTGAGGACCCTTTTTTGGCAACAAAAAGACTAGAATTCTGGAGAAGATAGGAATTAGGATATGATACCGGTTGTGTAGAGGAGAAAATTTTTTTTGTAGAGTGAGTATTATAACATTGAGTGATTAAAAAAATAATAATAATTATTTATTTATTAATTATTTTTATAATTGTTATACTTATTTCATATTTTGAAGTGAGTGATCAAAATTTAGTACTGTACTTTTGTTAGTTTTTTATTGACTGATAAGTAATAACATGGAAATTGATGGAATTAGATAATGCAACTTTCGGTGATGATGTTGCTGACCTGGCGACTTTGTTCTTGTTGACTTGAGATAGTTTTCATTCTTTTAGGAAAAACTTTTTTTGGGGGGTTGAATTTAACTTTTGTTAGGAATTAGGATCAATTATTGGTGCAATGTTTGATAAAATCAACTAGTTTATGGGATCTAAAATTCAACTAGTCAAATGATAAGAATGCTGATATTGATACTCCGATTCTCGTGCTATATGATATTGGTTGAAATTCGAGAAATTCCTAATTAAATAAATTCATATAGTGGAAGAGTTTTATCAGCATAATATATATGTAACACCCTTCAAAATCTTAGTTCTCCATAATTAATGGGAAAAATATGCAAGCTAAAAGTTGCTAATTCAATCTTCAAGTTCCACTAAATTTGTGTATATTTTCGTTTAGGTTTTCATTTATGACTCGTGCTCAACAGTCTTTGATTCACGATAAGTGGTATAAATCTTTAATTCATATTTAATTATGTTACTATGAAAATGATTATTTTAATAGAATAGAGTGATATAGTTAAATTTGAACCAAAAAATCCATACCATCTATCTAAGAATTTCCCAAAGCTAGAGCATCTAGTAAAACATGTCACACAAAATTTCTGTTATGCCTACCTTATGTTTTCTCTAGCTTAACTTGCTCTTCATTATATATCAATTTCTTATACGTAGTTTCTTTACTTGGTTAACTCTTTCGATGGTTGGCTTCTCTCGAAACGTCACTATGCATGACCCAAACGAAGTAAAGTTAGAACCAATTTCACCTAACATTATTGTCATATGCAATTATCTATTGCAATAAAAGTCTAAATTTTTCCGTTAAACATTGGTAAACATACAACAATTTCATCATTAATTTTGTTTGTCCCACTTAAAGTCAATAGTTAGTTATTCTTCAAACAAAAAATGGAAAAGTTCAATGTTTTGTCACTTCATTGTTACACTCCTCAGTTTTGGACTTTGACATTAAACTTTTATTAAGAACCTATAACCATCAAATAGAATGGATATTCTTACCATATCCATTGCATCAGGATGTTACCCAATGGATGAGTAAATCAACTCATTCATTGGTCCTCGGTATTTATTCGAAAAAGTAGAATTTTTATGATATTCTCTCCAATGACGTATCTTTTTTTTTAATCACATATACACTTTTAATGGTTTTGATCAAATTATGAGATTTTTTTTTTAATTCACCTCTCCTTCTTATATTCTAGTGACTCGAACTCATGATCAGAAGTTATAGAAGAAACACCTTGTTACTTAAGTTACACTTTAGTTATTGTCAAATAAGATAATCTCTTTTATGCATAACATTCTTCTCAGCCTTGAAACCCAAACATTCTAATGATTCTTGATAATCTTATTTAAATCAACTGATTTTATCCAAATTAATAACATATAAATTTCTTTAGATTAACGTACCAACCGGTGAGGGGATTGAATTTCAAAGCTCATACCTAGCTAGGATTTGAGTAATAAGTGACTCTACAACCATTTGCTCAATTAAACAACATGACAAGGGAACAAGATAAAATGTAAGTTTAGGGTTTAAGAGACAACATGTCTTAAAGTAATAGTTTTATAGTCATAAAGTGACTTCACCGTCTTAAGGTTCTAGTTTTAATTTTTAATCTTCTTTTCCATTGTTCCAATCTCGTATTTCTTCCATAATTAGAAGCTACTTTAACTATTTACCTTTCCTTAAAAAAATCCAAATATGGCGATATGTTGTCCTTACTGTTTATTGCAAATGTAGATGTATATAATACCTACTCTTTATTGACTAAGACTTAAAATAAATAAATAGCTATCGTTGTTTATTAGTATTTGCAAGCAATGGCGAAACAAAAGTGGTCGGTGGAAACGATTGCCTCTCAAAAATTTAAGAATTACATTTTCTCCTCGTGAAAAATTTTAATATATTAATTATATCTTTGTAAAAATTATAATTTGACTCTTTAAAATTTTACAAAAGCATAAAATTGTTTCGCAAAGGTTATATAATTCGTGCCCTGATAAATTCAAACTCTTGCGTCCACCTCTATACAAGAATATTCAAGTCTCAATATACGTTTCAAGAATTTAAAAAAAAAATCAAAATGATATATATATTTTTTTTCAAAATAAAACAAAAGATTAATAGAAAATTTTTAACTCGAGTTGACTTGTATTCATGCCACCAAATCTCTAAAGCCCATCTACCGATGTAAAATCTTTAATTAGTCAATATTCTATAGTGTTTGCCAAGCAAAGTTTAGCCAATCATCTATGGACTGTGATCAATAAAGTCGAATTACCCACACAGCTTGTTTAAACGTGTGAATGACGCCAATTTGACTGCCAGCTGTCAGGTGACCATCAGTTCATTCCCGTTAGTACACGTTTCAAAAAGGCTTAATTACAGTTTGCCCCCTGTAATTAGGGGACAGTTGTAAATTACCCCTTATATTAGTTTTATCTACAAATTACCCTCTAAGATTAAATGAAGTTAAAATTTTCATCTAAAGGGTGTAATGAAATGT
This sequence comes from Cinchona pubescens, assembly GCA_025175665.1. Taxonomy (NCBI): domain Eukaryota; kingdom Viridiplantae; phylum Streptophyta; class Magnoliopsida; order Gentianales; family Rubiaceae; genus Cinchona; species Cinchona pubescens. Next base: position 375,183 of record JANKKI010000106.1, read on the forward strand.
CATAATTGTCCTCAATATTTTTAGTTACACTTTGTGAAGTTCTTTACTAAAATTTTTCTCTTAAATTTGAAAATGATACTACTAAATTAAATTTATTATTCTAACTTTATTTAAATATATATTGATTATATCTCAAACTAGTATATTTACTCAAATAATGTGACTTTTTAAATACAAACTGATGAATTAATTATTGATATTTAGAGAAAATAAAATAAAAATTAATCAAACAAAAGTAATATGATTGAATAAATAAAATACTTTAATCAAGTATATATAAAAATAATACAGACTGAACAAGTACGTGACGGCAAGCTAAAAAATAGATGCGAAGAAAAAAATATTAAAATAGTAACTAATTCATACAATTAATATTGAAGGGTAAAATTTTCTTCAATAACGTTGAATGAAAAAACATCCCCTAATTACAGGGGGCAATCTGTAATTAAGCCTTTCCAAAATGACATATCACCGCCAGTTGTCAATTCCCAATGGGACAATGCCGTACACCTAAATTTGTTTTCAATTATTAATAATTAATTAATTAATCAACAAATTAACAAGTAGTCCACTCCACTGATAGTCTGATAGTTCAGCACTAACTAATTAACTAATTAATTAATTAATTGTTATTAGTACATTATTGAATGGTCTTTGAGTAAAGGAATTTTATTTTTTTTTTTAAACTGAAAAAGAAATAGTAAAGAGCTTGTTTTCTGTTACGGGGAAATGAAACGAGGAAACTTTGTGCTGGTATATTAAGGAACAAAAACACCCGCGGGTGTTCAGTACGAGCACGCATGTAACCAGACCGAAATTAGAGGGCGCTGCCATTTGCATTTTTGGCAGCCAGCCCACCCAAACCTATTTTCAATTTCTCTCGCCCTTAAAATTGCCTTGAGGAGGTGGATTCCATTTTATAATTTTTATTTTCTTTTCCTTTGTACCACGAGTAAGACAATGGATACTCTTTCGAAAAATCTTTTACTATTCACTTCACAATGTATAATGTAGGTATTTTAAATCGATGAACGATTGAAAAATAATAGGGTTTGACTGCTTTTCAATTTTCAATCATCTCTACCGTCATGCCACATCTAGATGTGCATCACAAAGTGAGTAACATAGATTTATTCGCCCTTCCACTTGTCACTCTCACCCCTTGGCGTGTATTGTAAAAGTGTGTATTCAAAATATAACGATATGATAATCAAATAGAATTATAGAATTTTTCTATCTTTAATTCCTTTTCATTTTTTAGGCACTACTTTAAGTAGTATATGAATTTTCAAAAAAATTTCATGTTTTTTTAACTATGTACTCTAGTTGTATATTAATTGTGGTATATGATGTAGCTATGCTAAATTCACTTCCTTTGTTCAAGTTTTAATGCTTAGGGAATAGAGGTCTACAAAAATGTGTACACACCCTGCCAATTTTTATGTGTGTATATCTTCTAATTATTGGGTAGTGGATAATTAGTTAGTGTATAGAAGTCAAAATTGCATGGAGGATTATGATTTGGGGAACTTTGTTGATAAAGTGACTGATGGTACCTTCCTCTGGTGACACCTCCAATATTAGATAATTAATTAGGGAAAAAAGAAAAGGTGAGTGTTTGTGTCATCAAAATTACAGTACCACAAAAGTAAGATTATTGGGTGCTTAATATAAGGTTATGACACACGGAAAGTGTTCCTTTCATTTTTAACCTTTTAATTAAACAGTGATTATGAATATATTGAATAGTATGGAAATTTTTGTTTTTGATTATGAGAAAAGAGAAATAATATATTTTCCTACGTATTTCGAGTTTTCTTGATTTTCTAAATTCCAAAATAAATTAAGGAAATTAATATGAGCTGCGTTGATAATCATAACTGTAGGAGTCAACATGAAAATTTCTCAAAATGGTGTGTGCTAAAGTCTATCACGAAAAGTTCTAATAATAGGGTTCAGTTTATAAAATATGATACTACTGATTTTGTTTTATTAGAAACAAAATTTTTATGGAATGTCCATTTCGTGACAAAAAGCTTCCCGATGAATTTCCATATATCTTGACGTTATATAAATCTCTAGACAAAAAATATTTTCTAGTTTTACTATTCTTGCTAGCATTATTTGGTCAAAAATAAATTGCTTATAAATTCTTGGTTATTTCTTTTTCAACTTAGTCTTGATAAAGCTACAAATTATGCGTCAAGCACTCATTTACTTGTAATCAAAAGTGATAAGCTCCAATGAAAGAGAGGATCTCAATGTTCCATAATACGTGTCTGGAAAAGTGATGGCAACAAATTAAGATTCTATCACAATTTTTCCACTAATTAGGTAGTAATTAGCTAAATATTGTTTTGATAAAAGAACCGATGAGTCGTGATACCAAAATGTCATAGGATTTTATGTTCCAATTCTTGTCATACTATTAAATGAACAATCAAGATTCTATAAAATAATCTTTACAATTCATTTAGTAATATCACAAGAAATGGATTGGGACAAGAAATTCTTAACGTACCAAAATGCATGCAATTGAGTTTTATATTGTTGTATACGATTTAATCGGAGAACAATAAAGGCCTTATAGTAGTTGTTTTCAAAGCATGAAACCATTAAACTAATCAAAAATGGAAATAACTAATAAACTCGGGATGTTAAGCTGAATCAATTGTTGGGGACTAGTGTTGTAGTGTCAATCTTTTAGATGATATCCAACCATTATCGAGTCACATTTTCTGTTTTAATGCAAATTTGAGAAAGAAAAGAAAAATGTCGCAACGAGTTGTTGGATAAAATTACGATAGAAAGACGAAGATAACTTCACAAATTTTTCCATACTTGAATCGAGTTTCACTCGTTAAAAGATGGTTTAAGCTTTTTTTGCTAATTATTAGTCAAACATGAAGTCAATAAGCAGAAACTTTGAATTATATATCTAAAAATTTGAACCACTCGAGTTCACCTTAATAAAAATACATCTTTTGAATTCTATATTAAAAAAGTAAACAAGTCAAAATTCGACCTTAATAAAAATACATCTTTTAAATTCTATATTAAAAAAGTAAATAAGTCAAAATTCGACGTAATTTCAAATTTAAACAGTAAATGTAACCGGTAGTACTTTATTAGACTTGTTTGTGTCCCTCCATTCAAATTCTCCAAACAGAATCACAAGTATTAATACTGTAGAAAGATGAAATGATAGAAATTAGGCAGAAATACGAGTATTAAATTAAATGAAATGGGATGAGATGAGAGCAGAATACGTACTCTGGTGCACTGCTAGAAATGTGACAGGCAAATTATATGAAGCATGAAAGTTTTAGTGCTTGTGTTGGCGAGTCATAAAAGCATGTTCTGAAATGGAAAACACAAATTGCCACAAAGGCCCATAATATTTATTCATCATCAACACATCAACCCCCAGAATTCCCCCTAATCCCCACCCCAAAATTTTCATTCTTTCTTTGCACTTTAAATCTCTACCAAAAATAAATAAATAAATAAAATTGTGGACCGCAATATACACCTCTCCATTTCTCTATATAAACCCCTTCTCTCTTCACTTCTCCCCCCACCCCACACCTCCAAAGCCAGCAAGAATTTCTTTCTCAATCTCTTTCTCCACCCCACCCCATACTTGTCTCTCTCTCTCACACTCCCTCTCACTTTCTCTCTCTCTTCATATAAATCTTGCAGAAAAACAAAACAAAACAAACCAAACCAAACCATGCCTGAGGCACCAAAAGAAGACACTACTACAAGTATGATGATGTATAGTGTTGTTGAGGAGACAAACAAGAAAATGCTTCAGTTCATTGAAGAAGTGACACCGGCCAACGCTGATGAGGAACAAAAAAGGGTTCTCTCTGAAATCTTGTCTAGAAATGCTCATGTTGAGTGCTTGAAAAAACATGGCCTTAATGGCCATACTGATCGAGAAACTTTCAAGAAAATCATGCCCGTTACCACCTACGAGGATATTCAGGCTGATGTTAACCGTATTGCTAATGGTGATCGCTCTCAAATTATCTGTTCTCAGCCCATTTCTGAGTTCTTGACAAGGTAATTAATTTGGATTTTTCACGTTTTGTTGTGTGTCACCAGCTCTTTTATTTATTTATTTTTTTTGGGAGGTCATTTTTCTTGCATGTGATTATGTACATATAATTTATATACAGTTCTGGGACATCTGGAGGAGAGAGGAAACTGATGCCAACAACTGAGGAAGAGCTATGTAGGAGATCATTGCTATATAGCCTTCTGATGCCTGTGATGAGTCAGTTTGTTCCTGGTCTAGAAAAAGGCAAAGGAATGTATTTCTTGTTTATTAAATCTAGCTCACATGAGTCTAAGACCCCAGGTGGGCTAGTGGCTAGACCTGTTTTAACTAGTTATTACAAAAGTTCACATTTCAAGAATAGGCCTTTTGACCCTTACACAAACTACACTAGCCCAAATGAAACCATTTTCTGCCCTGACTCTTATCAGAGCATGTATTCCCAAATGCTTTGTGGGTTGTGCCTAAACAAGGAAGTTCTTCGAGTTGGTGCTGTTTTTGCCTCGGGTTTCATTCGAGCCATCCGTTTTCTCGAAAAGCATTGGGCACTTTTATGCAATGATATAAAAACTGGAACTCTAAATCCACAAATTACTGACCCTTCTGTGAGGGAGGCTGTGATGAAAATCCTCAAACCTGACCCACAACTTGCTGAATTTATTGAGAAAGAATGTGGCAGCAATGAGTCTTCTTGGCAAGGGATTATTACAAGGTTGTGGCCTAATACAAAATATATTGATGTTATTGTGACTGGGACCATGTCACAGTACATACCAACCCTTGATTAGTCTATAGCAATGGCCTACCTCTTGTGTGCACAATGTATGCATCTTCTGAGTGCTTTTTCGGTGTCAATCTCAACCCTCTTTGCAAGCCAAGTGAAGTTGCTTATACCCTCATTCCCACCTTAGGCTATTTTGAATTCTTGCCTGTTCATAGAAACAATGGTGTCACAAATTGTAGTATTTCCATGCCCAAATCCCTCAATGAGAAGGAGCAACAAGAATTAGTTGATCTTGCAGATGTTAAGCTTGGACAGGAATATGAGCTTGTTGTCACCACTTATGCAGGTACTTCAATTATTTTAATTGCGTTCAAAATTTATATTAGTCCCTTTTGAAAAAAATTGTCACATAATATATAATCGTGCATTAATTTTCAATTTTTCAGGCCTATATCGTTACCGAGTGGGAGATGTACTAAGGGTTGCAGGATTCAAGAACAAGGCCCCTCAATTCAACTTCATTTGCAGGAAGAACGTAGTTTTGAGCATCGATTCCGATAAGACCGGACGAGGTTGAGTTACAAAATGCAGTGAAAAATGCAATGAGCCATTTGGTCCCGTTTGACGCCCAAGTGACAGATTACACAAGCTATGCTGATACCGCAACAATTCCAGGACATTATGTGCTTTTCTGGGAGCTTAGCCAAAACGGTTCGACCCCAGTTCCTCCATCAGTTTTTGAGGACTGTTGCCTTACAATTGAAGAGTCCCTCAACAGCGTCTACCGCCAGGGACGTGTTTCTGATAAGTCTATTGGCCCTCTTGAGATCAAGATTGTGGATGCTGGCACGTTTGATAAGCTTATGGACTATGCAATTAGCTTGGGTGCTTCAATCAATCAGTACAAAACTCCAAGGTGTGTGAAATTTGTACCAATGGTTGAACTTCTCAACTCGAGGGTTGTGTCCAATTACTTCAGTCCAAAATGTCCCAAGTGGGTTCCTGGTCACAAGCAATGGAACATCAATATGAACTCGTGAGGGAACTTGCCCCCCACCCCGCCAAAAAAAAAAAAAAAAATATGAACTGTTTTTGTTATCATCTTAATTAGTAGGTTAACCCACTCTCCCTCCCTCATTTTAATGTTTCTTTGAATCTCTTTTTTTTTTTTTTTTCAATTTTAACTCTTGTTTATTATGATAGAGATTTTAATTAATTAGCCTTGTACAAAAACAGTTCGTGTTCAAGGAAGTCTCTTCTCCCAATTTTCATCTTCCACTAGTATTATTTATGCTGCTTTTTATTTAATTACATTTTGGTAAAAAAATAAATAAAAAAAAAAGTGGGTCAATGAGAATTATATGATCCAGCCACTGTTGACTGGATGTACCCAAGAAATTACTAATTTTTATTTAATTTTCTCTTTTTGGGGTTGTGCATATGTGATGCCAGCTGCCTTAGCTGGAAATTTAACATATTAATTTCATGGGAATTGTTTTCTTATTTCTAGCCAGGAATCCTGCCCACTGAACTCTCATGAGCTCATGGTACTAGCATAGAAAAGCATACCTATGGGATCCATTTGCTTTTCAATCGTTTTACCTATTACTTACTTTTTAGGAAAAGCAAACCAACTTTATGTACCTTATAATAAACAAACGTTGTTAATACTTGTATATCCCTCCACCTCATTTGATTCTTTCTCTTAAAAGGTGATCAATGACCCAAAAGAAAACAAGAAACTTGGGCTGTATTTTGACCATCTCATTACTAGTTATCCAAATTTTCCCTTCCTTCACAATATTTCAAGTGGAAGAATAAAAATGTATTGAAGTGAGATTAATTTTACTATCTATCACCGATGAATTGGTTTGAGAATTGCATTTCACAATTTGATGCTGGGCTCCATTGTTGTCTCTCCTGAGATTGAGACTATACTGGGACAAACGACAAAGAGGTTGAGAGCAGAAACAATTCTTCATTTGCTAGAAAAGTAAAATTTTACTAGTAATGACTTTGTTGTAGTTGTTCTAGTCAACCATTGTTGATATTAACATCGAATTACTACAATCGATTAGTTTTATAAACATCAAAGAGATATCCCACTACGGACATAAATCTCCACCAACTCGTTAATGTTTTTACTCCTTCCTAGTTTTACATAGCAGTCTGAAAATACTTCCCAGGGAAAAAAATTACTCCTACTTAATTGTAAGAATTTACTAATAAAGGGACCTAGTCGAAGAAGTCTTTCTTTTACTTGTTCGAAAGGGGTAAGAAGAAAAAACAATAGATTTTCAACCCTCGCACACTCTTTTTATTATTATTTTTATTAGAATAATGTTCAGATTCAGGGGTGAACGCGAAATTGTACCTTGAGGCGGCAAGAGTTGATAGTCATATAATTATTAAGGTTAATTTAGATTTGTTTCAAAAATTTAAGAGAGTGAAATATAAATTTTATACCTGTATAAATTAAATTTCTAAAATTTTAAAAAATAAAATTTAAAATTTCTAAAATTTTGGGGACGGTGGCCCCACCCGCCCCTAAATCCTCCCCTATTTAGAATGACAGTAAGTTGTCCTCAACTTAAAAGTAATAGGATAATTAATAACAGCATATTTTAACGACTTACAATAATTTATAATTTTTACAAATCGTACGATCAAATAAAAATGTTTAACATTTGACAATTGAGTTGATTCCTGTAGACTGGCTCATAAATTATTATAGAATGAGCATAATATTTCTTATCAAAATTATAAAAATATTTTTCTATTTTTTATAGCCACAAAGAAAAATACACCTTCATTAAAAGAACGTGGTAAGTACTAGTAGTACTTAAACTCAGCCCACAGATCCACACATTGATAAGTCTTATTCAAAGTGTTTGACATGGACCAACTTTTAGCAACTTTGCTTGAACAAATTCTAGTGCTGGGGGTTGGGGAAATGAAATTGGCCCAGAAACAAAAAAAAATGTAAATAAATAAATAAATAAATAAAACGTGTGGAGAATGGATTGAACAAAATATTATCCACAATACACAAAAATAGCAAAAAAATACAAGAAAAAGAAAATAAAAGGAAAAGGCATGAGAAGGACGGATAAGATAATGATCATTTTAATTCAGAAAATGTTCCCCAGTTTGCCTAGTGAAAAAGAAACAAAGAAAAAACATATTGTGCAGGGCATTCAGACAATTGGCACTGCTCTGCAAATACATATACAGGGAAAAGGAGAGAGACATATGCAGAGACAATTTCAGGGAAAAGATCCCCTCTCTCTCTCCCTCTCATTAATTAAAAGCTTTGATGTAGAAAGGGGAGAGAAGAGGGAGTGGGATTTGAATTGTAGTCGTCTTCGTGTTTGTTTTGGTGCTCCTCCTTAGAGTTGTGGTAGTGACTCAACCTAACACTGTACAATCATCCATCATCATATGCATTTATTTGTCTTCTACTATTCTTCATCATTTCCACATATTGGCAACCGATTGGTCCTAAATCAATTTAAACTATTTGATACTCAGTGGAACTTAATTTGATAAGAATATATTTAAACTTAAAATAAAATTTTAGTATATGTTATTTTTTATTGTATTATTTTTGACTCGAACTCAACTCAACAAATTAAAATTTTAAAATTTATATATAAAATTTTTAAATTTACTCAAGTTTAGCTCGAATTTGATTCGATAAAAATTCATTTAAATTTAGTTGAAAAAACAAAACTTAACCAAATCATTAAAATAATCAAATAAAGTTAAACACTAAAGTGTTCGACTTGTTTATATTCATTTACATCTCTAGGCTCAAATGATAAATAGGATGATCAGATCGTCAAAATGTCCAAAATTCGATTCTTTCTACCCTCAATTCACAATTTTTCGGCGAAGTATGTCTCGTTTATCCACCTTGGCCATGAAGAAAGAAAGATAATATATCATCTTCATAAACTTTTTTACTACAAAAAAAAAACAAAAACAAAATCATTTCCACATATTATCATTTTCAAACTTTTTATTGGTATTACCCAAAAACAAAACTTCCAAGTACTTTGGTTTAGATAAACATATTTAAAAAATTCTACGAATTAAAATCCTCACATAGCTAGGTTGTCAAAATGAGACTATACTTTGGAGATATTGCATTAATCCATATTTTAAATCAATACAAAAAATACTAATCATGTTTCATCAAAGAGTGAGTATTTAATTTTGCCTTTTGGGGAATAGAATTGTCATGGGATTCAGATACTATAGAACTGGTGTCTCTTTGGTTGTCAGTCACTATTGTTATTAACAACCCATTGTATGGATTTTCAAGTGTATTATTCTTGTTCGTGTAAAATCACCAATAAAGAAACACTATCTAATATTTTCCAAATCTTTGGGAGTTAGTTATATTTCGGAGTAGATGAGGCTATATTTCGGGTAATGATATATACACTTTACCTTTTGATGCATACACTTCTTTTTTTTATTATTATTATTTTAAAAACTGAAAGACCCTTATTTTTTGACATGTAATTTGAGAAAAAATCTTTATTTTTTTTAATAATTTCAACTAATGTATAACTGCCAAGTGAGTAGTCAAAACTTACTCGTAATGTGAGATTTTTGTGTTTGACACATCTAATTTATTTATCTGTATTCGTTAAAAATTTCCACAAAAAAAAAAAGGTTAATTCGGAAGGATTAGAGTAATTTCTCCTATAAATTGGGGCAACAAATTGGAAGACTTGCTGAAAATGGAGACCAGTCCACGTATCTATCGCTCCCTTTGTCTGTGGGGTCCGCAAACCATGCAATATTGCGAATCACTAGGAAGCGTAAAATCCGGAAAAACTATTCAGCTGTAGCTGAGTCCAGTGGGGGACCAAGTCTAAAATCGCGCCACGTGTATCGTTGACCTGACGTCGCCATATTGCCCTTCCCCTCGGTTACTCCTTGATACGACTAAAGGACAAGAGTAAGGCGTAAGCAATGGGCCCCATAAACAAGTAACCCAATCACAAACAGGGATCCACGTGGGTTCGTCTTCTGTCCAACACATGATGCTTTTTTCTCTTTATCTTTTTTTTTTTTTTTCTAGTTACTAAAATTTATTTTATTTTTTGCTAAATTTTGTTATATTTCAAAAGAATTCTTAGGTCTTTAATGCACAACACCAAAACATTGAATGCATAAAGTACTTAAAAATAGATATTTCAGAGTTTTCAAAAACAATTTTCTTGATGTTCTTTCAAGGATAACATTTTCAAACTAAATAATAATAATAAAAAAGTACATCCATGCATGGTGATTGACGTGTCTTTATTATTACCAAAGAAAAAAAAGAAAAAAAAGAAAAGATAAGTGTCTTCTATTTCTTAGTCAATGCTTTCCATTAGAAGCTGTCAATCGATATATATATATAGTGAACTAAATAACTAACGAAATGTAACGTAATTATCTTATATTGTGGTGCTGATTTTTAAGAAGTACTTATGATGATGTTTAAAAATATCATTTAATGATTTGCGGATACGCGATAATTTTTATTTAAAATCATGTTATAAATAAATTTAACACATTTAAGTTCTTTATATGTCCAATAATTATTCTTCAAGCCCAAGAACTATTCAAACCCATCAATGACGAGTATAAGATAGAATAAGTTGGCAAGGTAAATAAAAGAACATACATTTATTATTCACTCTACTTCTCATTTATCATTAAAAACTTTCATTTACTCTCAACTTTTTTCTCGCGCAAAATTTAATTTGAGCGCGGAACCTCTCTGGGAGACATAACTCCGCCACTTTTATTCTTGTCACAGGTTGTTGAATCGTGGGTATATACGGATATTTACACTAGCATTAGAGAATTCGGATAACAAAAGAATTCGGACTTTAATATTAAAGTTTTGTGCTTTACTTTTACGCATCAACAACTTATAATAAGCGTCAAACCTATGCATAATTCGGTAATCTTATCCTTTATTAGTTCTTTACAACTTAAACTATTCTTTCGTTCAATAATCATGCATTCATTTTTTTAAATAATCATGCTTCCATAACTTAATCAATAATGCACTATCAACATCACGAAGTACCATTTCTTACTTTAATTTGGTTTCTTATATAGCTGATGTGTGTGTATGCTTGTTGTCAACCTTCAAACAGGCTAGAGTACTAGCCAATGTGCTCTTTAAAATATATAATCGAAACTATACATCAAATTGCACTTGGAAACACTCAGTTTAATCGCAGATAATTAGGTTATTAAACCATAATTCTCTCTTTAGAAAACTAATACTATGTGATTTAAAAGTTTATAATCATGATTCTCTCAATGAGACGATCATCGAACTTCTCAGAAGGATTTATAGTCCTCTTTCAAGGGTAATTGTTGGAGAAAAAAACGTCCTAATGATCACTAACTAATAGTGTGCTTATTTGATATACTATAACAAAAGATGGCTAGCTAGCAATACAAGTGTGGGATGGTATTAATATCCACGATCTATCTGGACAATAATGGTGATGGATGGAAAGTGGAGTTTTTGAAGGTGATTGAGAAATATTTAAACAAACATGCAAGAAGAGTGATCATGGAAACTTTAAAGAGTGATAGTGAAATGAAGTTCTACTTTATGAGACAATCTTCACCCAAGCTTGAAGGTGACTTGGAAGGCGACACCTAGAGAAGTAACAACATCAATAATCAACTCTCTAAAGCTTGATGATGATGAAATCTTGCATGATCATGATCAAGATAAAAACCAACAAACAATACTGCATTCACAGTTGGTGCCTGGTCAGGTGGACAACGATTTTTACGTAAAAATAGTTAACCCACATTATTCGTTGCGTGTCAGTAGTAATTAAAGAGGGTTGAAAGCGATAAAGTTAGCGTGATATATGCACTAAGAGTACTTGTTTGGTCACCTATTGTTAACCAATTATTAGACGGTTAGATATGAAATTATAAAATTCCTACGACTAAATAAATAATTCTTTTAGGCAAAAAAAAAAAAATTAAAAAATTAAAAGATTAGAATAATGATGGTCCCAAAAAGAAAAACATGCACATTTTGTGAAGGATAAGGAAATTTAATTGATTTATAAATGAAGATCGAACAACATATGTGTTACGGAAAGTAAAAGTCAAAAAAATTAGCCAAAACTTTATTTGAATAGTTTTTATCTACGTCCCAATCGATCTTTTGTCAAATGATGTGATTATTAAGCATTTAATTTCTTCAATTTTACGACTATTTTTTGTGAGAGCTTATATAATTGTTCACGGTATTTAAAGCATTCTTGGAAATTTGGCGCAGGATAGAACATTAGTTAACAATTTAACATAATCATGTTAGAGATAAGATCAAAGCCTAAGAGGCTCGGGCTTTGATTTGATTGTTTTATTATACTAATTAGGTATTATTAGGAAATGAGATGTTACCAAATATAAGAAAAGAACAAAAATAATAATGAACAAGATTCTGACTCTTTAACTATAGATATGTAGAACGAACATTTTACTAACTACTATAAGGTAGCAATTTCGGATACGACACAATAATTCGACACAAAATTAATATATTTAAATACAATCCACAACAATGCGACACAAAATTAATATATTTAAATACAATTCGAATTTAATTAGATTTGTACACATCAGTTTGACCAGTCAATGACCTGAAATTAAACGAATCGTATCGTGTCAACCCACAGATTGACCCGATAATCCGTTAAAATATCGGGTAATCCAATACGACCTGTTTAATTGATTAGAATTCGGGTCACCGACACGACCCAATAAATAACTATTGCATTTATGAAATTTAAGCCAATAATTATAATAACAAAAACACCCTTGCCAACCCTAATAATAACGGATTAATGGGTTATTGTGTCATTCGGGTCAACGGGTTATCGTATCATATGCATAAATTAAGTAATTGTTGCAATAGTGAAAAAGAGTAACGGGTTATATGAGCCGTGTCGAGTTAACCCGTTAACGAATGGATCAGGACCTGACATGACATGAAAGTTTAATGGGTCGTATCCGAGTTCAAGATTTTTTACACAAACCCGATAAGAATCGGATACGATAATATCCCAACATGATCCATTGACACCCCTACTAAGTAGCATCTAACTATATATAAAGCAGAATGCTGAAACATTTTTATTATGTCCAGTATCAAAATTAATAGTTTTTTAATTAAAAAATAATAAATTTCTTAAATTGCCCTCATGTCTATAGACTATAATAAAATATTTATTCCTTTAGGGGCAAAAATGTTAACCTTTAGATATTTTTCCAGCAAAGATGATTTAATAACTGCCTATTATCTAATTTAACTCCTAATAACTTCCCATTTTCTATTTATTCTATTTTCTATTATTTATCAATTTTTCTGTATTTACATGCACATTGAGTGTGTCATTTACACTAATATAATTAAAGAGGAAAAATTCTACAATCTTTTAGGAATTATTATTTTATGTATTAAAAATTTGTACAACACAATTTTGTGTGTTTAAAAATTTTTACTGTACAAATTTTAAACTAACGAAACGATTCCCTTAACGAGATTGTAGAAGCCATTAAAGAGTTGATATTTTGTGTAAACAATCAATAAAGAGGTTAATGATTGGGAAGCATTAATTTCTGATTTCACCAATCTGAAAGATATCAACATATTTTGGTGTGTGCATGAAGCGTGCAGGACACAAATTATACTGATATGGTGCTGAAACAAAAAGAATTGTTCATGATTTGACTTGGATGCAAAACCATACAATTCTTCAATTTGACATTTTGGACACTGACAGATTCGTTTCCGTCCTAGTGGAGGATTAAGAATTCTGATTACAACGATATTACAACATTAATTCCACTGATTAAAATTTGTCAGTACTCAGTTTTAATAATTGTATGGTACATTAAAAACTTCAACTAGTAGTTAATTAACTAAGTACTACCATAATTTGACAATTGGTTGCTCAGTTAATAAGACTAATTTAAAAACATGCCTTCTAATCTTGAAGGATTGAATTAGTCTAGATGCATACAATGATACAAACAATCCCTAAAACACACATAATTAAAGAACAAAAATTTAATGAAGTAGTATTATGAAGTAGTACTAGTACCATTAACTAGTGGTACTAAGCAAATTAAGTCAATTGTAGGACCTGAATCGTCTTTTGAAACATTGGACCCCTCAAATACAGACAATGCATCAAATGATAAACACAAGAAATTATTAATGAAGAATTAATTAATAGCCACTCAACCAAAAGCCCGGATTTTAGCTAAAAATATGAAAAAAATCACGTGAAATGTCCACATTTATGGCGAAGTTGGGTGGCTATGAAGTATCAAGGGCTGTAGCTCTGGGTCATCTCACACGTGTCTGTACCCGAAAAAGACACTGGATTTATGCAACATTGGCCCACACGAAAGAGAATGTTGACTGTGACTGGACCTTAAAAAGCCCCACCCACACGTGAGGGATATCTGTTTGGTGCTTCCTTGTCGGGATATTTGCAAAGGCCCATTTAGCCCATTTTTTTTTATGGGTCCAAAACTTCTGTCCCTAATAGTGGCAAATGTTGCATCCACAATAGTTGAACGACAGACAGATTTTGCTATTCCAACTAGCAATTTTGGCTGCCTGTTATTTTATAATTAAGCCTTCTAATCCCATAATACTCTCCAAGAAAAATTATAAATCATTACTTTTTAGTTGTTGAGTGCATGAACTTGAGGCTACAAAACGCCAGATGTGACATAATAATTTTACTTTCTTTATTAATATTAGATAAATATAATTGCCATTATTTGGACAAAATTAAATCTGTTATCCCTTTGATTTGTTTGGCTATAAATGTCACAAGAAGTTCTATTTAGTTTATACTTTTAATGGTCATTGGTCAGACTTCATCTATAGTATACACTAAATCTTTGTATTTTTCTTCATATTTCAATTAAACTCCATACTTTTAATTTGTTTCAAGGAAACCCTTAACTTTTCCAAGAATTCCAGTTTCACGAACTTGCTATATATTTTCAAGGGGGTTGAAAATTGAAATGAACTAATCAGAAATTAAATGGGCTAACATGATAGTCATAGAGAAGTTGAAGTGCTCGAATGAAACACATTTTAGACGAAATGGTTCAAACAAAACTCGCTTTAAATGAAAGATTATACGAATGTAGGATGGAGCGAGGAAATTATTAATACACATCAGTAATTCAGTGAAAGGAGATTCTAATAAAAGATAACGTTTAAGAACTAAGATAAAATATTAATTGTAAAACTCTAATTATATCAGTTGTACTTTACATTTTCTTTTCTTTTTAAAAGTAATTGAGTTGTATTTAGAATTAAAATTTCACATGTGGCTGATAGTTCTTGCTGTAAAAGATTCCAAAGGGGTAGTTTGTTAATGTTATCCTGATAAGGGCTCTTGAGAAGTTCATATCTGTTACGTACTCCAAACATCTAGCACGGATAAAGTATTTTCTACTCGTACGTGTTGCTGATCATCTAAAGAAGAAAAAAGCAATACGACAATGGTCATGACAATGATTATTCATAATCATAAATTAAATTCATAACAAATTGAAGTGGATTATAAAAATGTAGGGAGAGGATGTTGATAATCACAAACATGAGTTAAATTAAACAAATGCAGTTAAATCACTCCCATTAATTAAGGAAGACAGATAATAAAGTATGCATTTGTTAATTATTCCATATCATAGCAGCTTCTCAAATTAATCTTGAAAAATCAACACACCGTTGAGATTAATATAGACTTCATTCCAAACAGGTCAAGTGTTTTTTAGGTAATATAGACTTCGTATTGCGGATGACTAGCACATATTTACTCGTTTTTCAGATATTCAGTGTGACTAGTTTGATAAGTGAAGCTTGTATGATATTCACAGTAGCCTGGGGTTCCAATGTAACATCAACCTTAAGTATCCTTTCATCAGTTTCATCAATCTGAAGCAAATCTATTTGAGATTTCAACAGCTTTGCAGGCATGAAATGCTTCCCTTTTGCGGATCTTTTTCCAGCCGAGCCTCAAGCACCTCTGCCTGAACATGCAACAACACAGATTTCACTGCATAAGTATGTGAACCTGCAGCAGCCAGCAGGTTGATAATTTGGGTCTGCAGATCTAAGAATTTCTCTATAGTGCTGTTGCAGAGCGATAAATAGTATTCTGAGCAACCAAGAAAGACAGTTTCTCCATTAGCAATACTTTTTCTTAGGCAATTATCTCTCAGTGTTTCGAGCCACAATGCGATCTTCCTCTGATAGGGGTATCCCATTTTTCATCTTTTCTATACAAAATTCACAATTTTTCTTTCTTTTTTCCTACAATTTAGTTACTCGAATTTATGATTATAAAATTATAAAAGAAACGCCGTATCAACTGTGCTACTGATATAAAAACAGAAGAATATTGGCAAGCACGCTGCCAACACAAAGAATTACCTTTGTTGGGTTGTGGATGGTAATCATCGACGTCGATAAAGTTACATTTTAAGTGCGCAAATTATGTAGAATAATGAGCAACATTTTACCAATCAAAAAGAGAAACAATGTAGACATTTGCAAGAATTGATTAACGGAGATAATGAACTATATGGTAAAAGAACCAAAAGATTTGAAAATTTGAAATGGTTGGCCAAGGTAAGCATACAAATCAGAGGATCCCAGACACAAAAACAGTTCAATTTAGCATACAAATTATTGTCCTCAAATTAACAAATAGAATCGTATACAACGAAAGAACAAATTCTTTTTTCTGCTAAATATTAAGATAAATTTTGTTAGTTCATTTCTTATAATATTTAATATCTATATATCCAAGTCTTGAAAATGCTTTTTTATCATAATTTAACTTAAGATATATAACATGTTAGCATAAGATGCAAAGAACCAGAAACAACGAACTTGACAAATCCATATGATTAAATATGCTAATTCAGATGAGTTCAAAGAAAGTAAACTTTGTTTTACCCGTTAACAGTATGCTGTAAACAGAATAATTGGTAGATAAGTATGTACATGTTTTTGTTTTGTCATACATGTTTTGCCATTTTTCTTTAAACCTACTCACCCCTTAGCAATGGGTGATGTAGGGATCGGACACCCTACTCTTAAAATTTTCAAAAATTTTATTTATACCTTGTACATTTACATTTTGACAATATATATAAATGCATTTTAGGAATCTCACCTTTCAAGATGCACTTCCTAACCCCATCCCTGTCCCCTCAAATTGCACTCCTTACACCCATTTTGTCTATTAATAATCGAATTCTTAACCTATAAATTATTTTAAAAAAACGTCTTATAATATAAATTACATTTATATGAACTCATATTTTTGTTTTATCATTAATAATCGGCTCTCCGGCAGCTTTCTTCTAGCTAGCTACTAGCATAAAAAAATAGTGGCAAACTTATACTATTTGTGTTGTTTACTTTCTTTAGGCTGTTGGTAAAATGATACTAATACTAATGCTCATTGGTGTATGTACAGAATTTTCTATTTCACACTATGTGTTTTTTTATATTATATCATTAAATAAATTATTAAAATTTTATAAAATAATTTAAATAATTTATTTAATAATTTAACAGAAATAAAAGTCTTTACCATCGTTACTACGTCAGACGAACTTGTCAATCAACGACACAAGTGGGCTGCTGTTTTAACTACTGTTAGGTTGTTAGAGCAAATTGATTACAAGGTTTTATATATTTATATAATGTCAGTCCTACACAGCCAGCAGCTGGATCCGCTGTAGCACTGGTTAATTTCTAAATGTAGAAATCCGGGTTCAAATCCCGGCAGCGGATATTATTTTGTTTTTTATTTTTTTAATCCCACGCTAATAATTTTCCACTACTTTCTCTTTCTGTATATTTTTCTTTTTCCATTGTATTATTGAATATTCTTTCTCTTTTAACATATATATTTTATTGCAATTTCATATCAGAAAAATCAATTATAAAGTGACAAATTCACAACCACTCGTCAAAACTATTTTATGTGGGAAAATCTTATCAAATCACAATACTCTTAATTTTAAATTTTCGATTGGATTTTTTTTCTTTTTTTGAATCTAGTGACTCATTAATAATTTTTATTTATTACTTGGTATAGATACACCCTTCATATTCACAGAAAAAATTTGAAAAAATAAAACTTTCAAAGGCAAGAAGAGAGCTTTAGTAAACAGTTCATGAATTTTTTTTTTTTGGGTCAAATCGGTGAGCTTTACATGATGTTGGGGTTAGCCACAATAAAAAATTTAATTATTTTTAAATTATTATGAATTAAATTTCTTATTTTTACTATTTATGAATTAATTTCAGTAATTACATAAGAATATAATGAAAGTTAATCACATATTTTTTGCATTAACAAAACATTAATATCACCAAGCATCACAGATTCTATAATATCTAATATTTCTAAAAATTGGGGCAAAAAATAGTACTCCAATATTTCTTTCAGATATTATTGTAGGTTGGGCCCGTAATTGGGCCGATCTCATTTAGTCTAAAGTCCGCCCTGAACAACAGACCCCGCTAATATTGAACTCGGAGTTTTTTTTATGTGGCCTAGATTGGACTCACCCACCCAATTGTTAGTCCTTTTCCAATGGGTCGATCATAGAGCCTTCCCCGCCTAATATAAGCAAGGTTTGTAGAATCGGAATCCTACGTAAAATCGGTTTGAAAGTGATATAATATTTGGTATTATATACTCATAATATCAAAAGTTCTGTGTGATCGTAAATTTAATACTCCTTTTTGATAAAAAACTAAAATAATAATGTGGATAGTCTAAACGCATGAAATATAATATTTAAATTAAAAATTATCAAAACACTAATTTAACTTAGTAAATAAAGACATAAATTACAATATTCTAATGGTCCAACTAGTATTTATATATAATAGTGATTCTAGCTCTAAGATCGGGATCGAAATTATAAATTTAGATCGTATAATTGAGAAATCGTAAAGGTAAAATCGAAATTCTAACCACTATGAGTATAAGACGTGTGCATAAATATAGAATAAGTCCGTTTATACCAAAAGAAAAATTATGGAATTCACATGCATAAAAACAATACTCAATTTAAAATTTAAATAAGATTTACGTAGCATACATCTAAATTTTTGTTAAAAGTTCTACATAGATAATATAAAAATCTATTTTGTTAGGTGTTATTTTCCTTTGATCTGTATTTGTATTTTAGACAAGGAGAAAAAAGTTTTAAATTATGGAAAAGCCATATTTTGTGATCACAATACAAGGTTGCTTTTTGGGTCACGAGGATTTACTTCATTTTAGGACTACTGGTCGAGAGTTCAAATACTCGCATTTAAAATCTGTATAGCAAATATTACTCATAGATAATTCCTTTCATATGTGAAAGGAATAAAACGAGTGGCATTATTTTTATAAATAAATATGTTTCCAACAAGGAAAACATTCTGTGTAGCACTGGTCAATGGCTGAGGAAGTCAGAATTTGGAATCCGGGTTCAAATCCTTAATCAGTTTTAATTTTATTCATTAATCTATTTTTTTTTGTAAATATTCCTTAATCTATAGTATTACATAACATTATGCCTTTACGAGTTTATCAAACGAAAGATATCTGCGAGATTAGTTCTTCATTAACAATATTATTTCGGATAAAAGCTTCCCTAAAGACATTATCAAAGAAAATGCAAAATTAATAATAGATCAGCAAATTGGGCGAATTGAAATATGAGGTAAAGGGTGTAATGTAAAATATGAGTTTCTTTTTAAAATCCATAATCCCGTTTCAGTTAGATACTTATCATTTATTCTATTTTCCCGGTAATGTAAACATTCAATTTTGAAATATAAAAGTGAATAGGCCATAATTAATTAAGATTTTAGTGTTTAATTTTTTTATTTTATTTTTTTGGTCTCTTATTGATAACCTAATGTGGATTAGGATCAGGTAATTAAACTATTTTCTTATAATTTAAATGTTTGTATAGTATTATATCATGTATTTTTAGACAACACATATCCTATTCTTAGACTGATTTTGAATGTTTACGATCATTATATATAATTACTAAGAAACTAACCTCAATTGCTATGAACACCAAATCAATTCCAAGAATTTAAAACAAAAAAAGGAATTAAATAGAGAAACAATCATCAATTCTGTAACTGGTTGGAAAAAAAAAAAGAGATGGTAAACACAAGTTATAATTTAATATTGACGGGGGCTTAGAGTTAGAATCTTCAGCGGCGGATGGAGCAAAAAAGGTTGTCGAATGGGCAATCCGATAGAGAATTCTTGGGAAAGTTACGCAAAAAAAGAAAGCTAAAAGAGTTCATCATCCTCTTTTTCTGAAGTACAATAGCCTTTCAAGAAAATTAATCATGAGTTGTTTTTCTTTTTTTATTATTATTATTATTTTTTTAGGATAGAACCATGTTATCGATTCAGTATTAAATTGAAACTATCGTAACTATTTATAGAATTTTATACTAACATGCATGAAAATTCATCCGCATCATTTGTAGCACTGCTCTTCTTAGTAATTCGAATTCATGACCAATAAATTATAAAAAAAATATCTTAATACTTAAACTGTATTTTATTGTTTTAAACAAGCCAAGTCTATTAGTGTGAGATGCATAAGTGAATCTGTACAAAATCAGCCAAGTATTGCTTTTCTTCTCACCTCCCTCCCCTCTGAATCAGCTACTGCATCATCTAACAATAATCGGCAGGAAAATATCTAACTCCTACATCTAAGTCCTAAGCTACAAGAAAATAAATCTATCTAAAATTTTCAAAATAACCCCCAAATCAAACCGTCATTCAACTGGTCATTTGGTGAATTTACACATTCACTTAGTGAAGTAAATAGAGTATATATCACTCCAATTCAAGGGATTTTTAATTCTTGAGGAATCAATCAGCATGTGAACCACTAGTGTACATGACGTGCAGAGGAGACATGAGAAAGCAAAAGGGTAGTCTAATCAGATAGCCAGGACAAGCAGCTGCTGCTGCTGCTGCATGCACCCTTCGATAAAAGATAGTCAAAAGGCAAAACTCTTACATTTCATCAGCCATTTTCCATCACCCACGTACGTATGTGTCATTTTGAATATGGTGTATATGCCATTTAGCCCTATGCTACAAATTATTTGTATCTTGAAAACTTTTACTTCTGGTTATATATCAGAGAATATTATGGATAAACTCCAGCATATGTAGTTTTACTTTTTTGAACCTGTTTATACTCAAAAAAAAAAAAAAAAAAAAAAACTTCATTAGACAGTTAGTATTCTTGCAATATTATTTAGAAATGTATATAGTGTAGCAACTTTTTTTATGGGATATACGAGAGATTAAAAAAAAAAAGTGATTAAAAAATGTGTATGAAATGATTACGAATATTATTTGGCGGATAATGAAAAATTTTCACTATCCAAAAAGAGCTAGAAAATTATTTTTTATTCTCCTCTTTTCTTTTGGCTGAAGATAATAATGGCCCCTAAAAATTTCTTTAAAATGCAAATATGAGTTCCATAGTATTGTATTATACTGTATAAGTATTTAAAATATAAAAAATACAGTGGTATTAACACCTTAACAAGACCATATAATTTTTCAAAATTATAACATGAATTACTAAATTTCTCTAAAATCAGGCAAACCATATATTTGCAATCCCACAAACCATCATTTTGACAAAGAAAAATAATAAATTTGGATGGTATTCTTTGATTTATTTTTCTTCAAATAATATTTTATAATAATTTGACAATAAATTTTTTAATTATTTTTTATTTCAAAAATTTTATGTCTAAAAAATTTGATACAATAGTTATTCTAAATAATATTACGAATAATCATGAGCCAAACTATAGGTTTGCTTACATAATCTTAAAAATAAAAAGTTGCACTCTCTATCTAGGGACTAGTGAGTAGTGAAGCAGTCATCCCTGTTGGTTTTTATCTTCGTTCTTGAAGTGTTTACACTATAAAATCCAATGTAAGAAGGTGGATGTCTAACCAACACATTAATTGGTAGAGGTTCGACAACTAGAGTTTACAAACTGATAAGTTTTTCCTTAAACAACCATTTGTAAGTTACAAAATAGTGATTAACATACATAATAAATCCCAAACTACAAATTAAATAATGAATAACTAATGGCTGAACTAAGCTAACAATGCTAAGCTAACGATATTATATTATCTATTTCATTATCTGTGTTAATTTTTCTGTTTCACCTAATATTTATTAGTAATATGTAACATATTAAATAGTTGTAAGTCTGGATATATGTAACGAATATCTAAATAATGAGACGAACAGTTGACATAAAAGATGGGATAGAAGATCTGAAACGTAGAGATAAACCCGGATTTATCTCCAGTGGCCGAACTGATAATTCATCATCATATGCGTCCTTTTTCCCCAGGGTTTCGG
Organism: Cinchona pubescens; assembly: GCA_025175665.1. Taxonomy (NCBI): domain Eukaryota; kingdom Viridiplantae; phylum Streptophyta; class Magnoliopsida; order Gentianales; family Rubiaceae; genus Cinchona; species Cinchona pubescens. The sequence goes on from JANKKI010000106.1 coordinate 397,508, forward strand.
AATTTTCTCCCAGAATCACTCTGCAATAGTATTTTTTTTTTTTTCCCCAAACACATCGATCTGTCTTCTTCTTCTTTATTTATTTTTTTGACTAGTTTAGCTTCTTTTTCCTTTCCCAGTTATGTTTTCAACGGTCACGGAATTCTTTTTCTGAACTTTTCTCATGCTAAGGTCTATAAAGTGGAATAGAATCATACTACCACTAGAAATGTGTAGTGCACTACGTTTACATATTTAGATTCGCATTCCGATGTTTTATTCTTCATCTTAATTCTTAAGAAATTTTTGGCTCCAAATCTACATCCGATCTAATTTTACATCATTAAATGCTCTTTTAAATGCAAAACAAAATTCTTAATTATATAGGCCATTATCTTCATTAGCTTGCTTGAATTCGAATCACTTGACAAGTAGCTTGCTTGAATTCGAATCACTTAACAAGCAGATTTCAAGTATATGTATTTTGCGAGTGCTCGTTGAAATTTTCGAGGACATATATAATTTTTTTTATATGTAAAATTACTAAAATGTCTACTCTTTTTAAAAAAATTACATATTCACCTCCGACAAAGTCGAACTATTCAAATTTGAATTCGTTTTACTTAGTTTCAACCGAACTATAACTCCATCACAATTTTCAATCCCAAACCCGAGTTCGATCTCTATTTTTAAAACTCGTTCGATCCCGAATCCGAGTTCGATCTCTATTTTTAAAACTCGTTCGATCCCGAATCCGAGTTCGATCTCTATTTTTAAAACGAGTTCGAGTTCGAACTTAAAATCGAACCTCATAAAAAATTTTGAATTCAAAGTCGAAGGTATGACACTATTAACGCTCAATTCGCCTCGTTTGCACTCTTAATTTATAGTAAGTAAATAAAAACTTATTGTTGTAACTAAAAAGATTTAAAAAAAAAAAAAAAAAAGATGCATTACATAAAGATCATGATCATATATAATATATCTGACTTTCAGACTCCAGCCGTTACATTTGTTTTGATATTATCTTCTTTTGACTGAACAATCTTTTAATGCTAATTAACTTCATTTACGGTCTCTTATGTTAACTTCAGATTTGCATAATTTGATTTAAATTCTTCTTGTTGTAATATATAGGGAATTTTTGCATTTTTTTAAGAAACTATTCTTTTAATTTTAAAAATTTATGTAATACAAAATTTTAAAGTACAAAGTGTGTTAATCTATATAATTATTTAAAACACAAGAAAATAATTTTCTAAAAAAAACCATAAAAATTTCCTCTATTTTTTCTAGTGATTTGCACATCCTCACTTTCTATGACAAGTTTCAAATCCCCGAAATTCTTCATTTCAATGTTTTTGCTTGTTTGCCCCAACACAATAATTTGCATTCCGTTGTTGGACCGCTGTCTTCTTGTATTGGCTGGATACCATAATACATCGACTAGAACGTTCCAAACAAATTTTTTTGATTTTGTAAATATTATTACCAAACAACGAGTCTATAATACTTGAATATTAACAAATCATCCTATTATACATATTTTAAAAAACTTTATTGTACAAATTTTAAAAGCTAATAAAATGATTTCTTTAATATGGAAAATGATTTATAAAGATATGGATTTAGAAATATTTGTCAAAATTAATTTACGTAACAAAATTGTAATAAATTTATTCTTAATTTTAAATGTTAGATTAGATTTCATTCACTCCTTTAGAAATTTAATAATACATCATTAATTTTTCTGCATGTACTATTTTACTATACAAACTTTCCGGAAAAAACGTATTAATGTATAATGCACAAGTTGTGGAGAAAAAAAATATTAAGTGTAATGTGTCCCTTCCCTAAACTCAATTCCATTAATTGATTTAAGACAAGTTAGGGAAAAATACTACTATAGACCCGATTTTTAACTCTACTTGTAATAGATTTCATAACATTTAATTTACACCACAATATTTATAAGTAAAGCTAAATATTAGGTCTACCTACGTCCCAAGTTAGGTCCTACTAACCAGAATAATTGAGAAGCAAGATTTAAAAAAAAAAAAAAAATCAATAATCAACTCCCCACAATCAAAGCAAATTAGTAAAGTTACTTCAAAACAGAAAATTCTTATATAGATCCGGTTTACGGTGTGATGGACCCCTTGGTCCATATTCATTCACATCACCTTAAAGAAATTTATTTTTAATGAATTAGAGTAATATGAATGAATATGGATCAAGAAATCCATTCCAATTATGATAAATTGAGTCCATATAAAAATTTTCTAGCCCTTTATTATATCTTTTAAACAATCCATCTTACTTTCCAAACTCCCTCCATATTTCCCTAAACCAATTCCCCTAAAACAACAGACTACTATTTCCCTTTCATCATCCATGGCTCTCCTTGGAAATCACTTTCGAGTTCTCCTAGGATTCTTCTTCCTTATTTTCTTCATCTCTTTTCCTTGTTCTCACCCTTTGTCCATCCAGGACCTCCTCAAAACTAGAGGGCTGCCACCGGGTCTCCTCCCCAAGGATGTAAAGTCGTACACGCTTTCAGAAAATGGACTTCTTGAAGTATTTCTTGAAGGCCCTTGTTTAACAAAGTTTGATACCATGGCTTTTTATGAAAGCGTGGTCAGGGCTAATCTTACTTATGGAGGGCTCACTGGTGTTGAGGGTTTCTCTCAAGAAGAGCTTTTCTTGTGGTTGCCTGTTAAAGATATTATTGTTGATGATCCAAAGTCTGGTCTCATACTTTTTGATATTGGGTTGGCTCAAAAACAGCTTTCTTTATCCCTCTTTGAAGATCCACCACACTGCAACGAAGATAGTAGTGAGTAGTAAAGATTTTTTAACTTTTTTTTTTTAATCTTGAATTTAATTTTATTTTTTTTTGGGATTAATTAGCAAGAATAGAGTTTGACTACTTTTTTTATATTATTATTATTGATTTAGTAGTTTCTTTAACTATGAGCTGTTCAAAATTGTTTTAGATTGATGATCAGATTGAATTTTTTAGGAATTTTATGTTCTTATTGAGGAAATTATTTATTTAAAACATTAGTTTTTAAAATATATAATATGATACAACGATATAATCTTATCATCACGGAGTCATAAAATTTTCCAAATTTTTACCTCTGCCAATTAAAGTTTAGTACATCATATATGGCATATATGGTACAAGTTTTAGAGGGTTGTTTGCTTTAAGAAAAGTTACTCTCACTTCTTATATGTCACTTCCCATTCCGTGGTCTTAAAATTTCGGTTACTCTATAGGGGTAGAAGGTAGAAGACTTCTAGTTTGTTTCTTTGATAAGGAAAGTTATAATGCAAAGATTCGAAAGGCAGAAAAATTGGTGTTAGTATTTCATCTTCACAATTCTTTATTTTAATTTTTTTTTCTTTAGGTCGAATATTTCAATTTCTTTCTATATATGATGCTTCGTTTCCATTTCAGTTTCCAAAACTTAATGTGGCATGTGTGCTTATTTATTTCCATGAATTTAGGAAACTGAATTTATTGTACATTTATTGTAGTGGAAATTGGGATACGCCCGGAAAATGGACTGAAATGAGTGATCTATTAGGTTGTGTTTGGAATGATAGATTTGGGGAACGATTTGAAATCCAATTATTTGTTGAGTGAATTTGTAAAGACAAAATAAATGAATTTTAAATTCACATAGAAAGTTATTAAAAAAAATTCATTTTACATTTTTTCTTTTAAGTCGATTTTAAATTCATCTATTTCAACTTAATAAATCCTCTCAATAAATAAGTAAATTTCAAATAATTTCCTAAATCCATCTATCTAAACCCAATCTTATTTCGTTTCAAAAGAGTACGATAAGTATTCTTTTGAACTAAACCAAGATAAATGTTCTCAATATGATAATAAGATAAGTATTCTCTTAGCATAAATCTAAGATTTATTATTCTATATGATAAATATTCTTAACAAGATGTATGCTGACAAATTTTTCTATACACACTTAAATAAAAAATCCTTACTGCGTATAGTAACTTTCAGGCCTTAATCTTATCTGTTGTAACCCTGATTTTTTTTTTTGGTGGGATTCATGCAGGTGTTTCTATGAAGATAGCTAGGGAGGGAGGAGAATTTGAAGCACAGAGGAGATAGGAGAAGATGCCACTCTTGTTTTTAATAGTAGCTCTTAATTATAGTTCTCTAGCTAGTTTGTAATAATATATAATTAAACTAGTTGTTAATTACTGTTAGTAGATGTTTGTAGGGCTGTAAAGAATCAGATCTCTGATGAGATTACAAGTGCTAAATGCTAATCTACTAACTTCAGTTGCTTTTGTCGTAGATGGTCTATCAATCAGAAGTTTTACTGTTTCGAACCAAATCTCGTTAACTTTAAATAGTTATATAGTATAATTTAAAGAAATTATTTTTTATATATATATAAAAGAGGATAAGCAAATAAAATCCTCACATAAGAGATGGTAAATCATTACAAAACAACTAATCTATCTCTTTCTTTCGCAAATATCTTTGAAAATCTAAAATTTCACTCACAATTACTATTGTGTATAGATATGGAGACCATCCACTCCCTAATATTGTAACACATTCTTATGGCGGATAGACGACCTTCCAATCTGTTACGTAATACTCTTCGTTTTAAAATAACTGTCATCTTAGATAATTTATTTTGTTTTAAATTTTTTTGTTTCAAATTATCTATCATATTAAAAATTCAAGAAAATATTAAATGATGATTTTTAAACTTTTACCCTCACATTAGTGGAAGGATAATTATATAATTAGGATATTAATGTAAAATTGATACAATGGAATTCAAGAAAGTATTAAATGATGGTTTTTCAACTTTTACCAACATAGCCATGAATGGGTTGCAATAAAAAGATCATTCCAGGCATAATCGGACAGAAATACTTATTCTTATTTCTATATTTGGTAGTTTAAGTCAGAATAGAATATGTATTTTATTTCATATTTAGTATAATTTTTTTAGATATTAAAAGACAATAGATTTTAAATAAAAAAATTTTCTTGTTTTTGTTTTTATTCATGAACTATTTCTATAATTAAGAAATCTTTAAGTATTTTGTGTTAAAACTAAAAAATTATAAAATTATATTATTTCTTTTACACATTTTTTTTGCATTTGAACAATTAAATTGTACAACTTAATCATTTTAATGTAAAAACTTTAATTATTTGAATGCAAATAAAAATTTAATATAATTTTATAACTTTTTAACATTATATTGTATAATCTAACTACTTTATTTTAATGATAAAAAATTATAAATAACTATATTATGCATTCAAATAATTATATTGTACAATTTAATCATTTATCCTAATGAAAAAAAATTAACAAATGCAAATTAAATATTATTTTACATTCAAATAATTAAACTATATAATATCTTATTTATTTATTTATAGAGCAATAAAATTACAACTATGTAACTAAAAATTGAATAAAATTTGAAAAAAATTGGATAAATTTGACATCTCATAAATTTCTCTTTTTAAATTGAAGTTGGAAAGGACTTTCCTCAAATTTTATTGAGGAATGGCTTTCCACGATATAGTGGGAATGAACTTTCCTTCCGGAATGGCCTTTCTAACTCAAGTTTGTTGTACCAAATATGAAATAGAAAGAATAAGTTGGGAAGGTATTTCTATTTCACCCCATTTCTGCGTACCAAACATGGGGTTAGTGTCATATTAGTGGAAGTATAATTATATAATTAGGATATTAATATAAAATTGAAATCCTAATGTTAGCCCCATGTTTAAACATGAGAGTCAAAAAAATTGTGAGAGCCCCACTTCCCCATATGCATGTTGGACGATCCCAACTTGATTATTGCATTTCATGATTATCATGGGATATTAGCTAACAGACAACAAATTTCATTTGTAAATAGTAGTAGTATTAGTATTTAAATCTTTGAACATTCACGTGGGAGCTGTTTGTGGTCGTATATATGATTGATTCCCTCTCAAAAGATATATGGGAATTTTAGAGTCTATTTTAGGAAATCATTCTCTTGTACTTTAAGAACTTATATAATATAATACTATATATTTTACAAACTTGTACTGTATAAGTTCTTAAAGTCAAAGAAATAGTTCCCTAAACGGTAGTGTAGAATTCCCAAAGATTTTATAACTTTTGGGAAATCTGATATGAGAAGATTGCTTTGTCTTCTCTTAGTTATTAGTTAGTGAAAAAGTAATGTTCCTTTGTCATCTTTAATTTTATCATATTGTTCAAGTTGAGAGAACCATCTATATTGCTAAAAGCACCAAATATCAAGAACTACGCCTTTTAAGGCCTCTCGAAGGCGTGGTTTACAACACTGTTTGGAGACATAATTGCTATTTTAAGGTCAACAATATGTCAATTACGTACTATATTCTATGTGTTCTTTTGAGTGAAAACAAAAATAAGGAAAGATATGATTGATGAAATATCGATGCCAAATTTAGGAATCAATGAAGTCTATGGCTACAATATAGAGAAGTCATAGGAGGATCAATATTGGAGATATTAAGAAGTTTATTAATCTTAAATTATTGATATATTATTAGATATGCCGTATAATATGATTTTGTAGTTTTAAATTTGTGATTTATAAATCATTATCTTGTTAAAATTTAGAAAACGAAATTCAAGATAAGATGCATATAAGTCTAGTAGATTAATGACATCAGCGTCTGATTGGAAAGTGCTTAAGGTGGTAACATTGGAGTTAATTGCTCCATTATAAACGTCTCACCTGTTAAACAAGCACAAATTTTTCTTTTTTTTTTTTTTTTTGAAAAATTAAAAACAAACAGTGGGATACCTTGTTTGAAATAAATGTGAAATAGTATCAATCGAAATCAAATCGGATATATGATTATCCATGAGATTTATGCTAATCTTTTTTCTACTATTAGATAAGATAGCTGCCTCTGCACTCTTATATGCTGTTTAGACTAATCATACGAAAAAAGTTCCTTAGTGTGTCTAAAAAATAGGCGAATAATTTGTGTATATTGACAATTCATGTGCATCACTTAATAATAATTCACTCTCTTCACCAAAATAAATAAATAAATAAATTTGGCGGTAAATAAATTTCCTGAAATAATGTTACTAGATTTTTCTTTAATTGCCTAAGTATCTAATTAATTTCTTACTTCACATAATCATTACGTATTTTTTATTTTTGAAAGTTCATATTTCTAGTTACTTATTAATTATTATTTCTTTTAACTGTGATACTATATTTTTGCAAATTTGTTATTTGTCTCTTTCTCTTGTCTTCAAAGAATTAAAATAAGCAAACTAAAATTATATTCTCTTTGAAGGAACAATCAATTTTTTTTAGATTCCGTAAGGACTGAGAACTCTTAAAAATCTTGGCCTCCAAAATATCCAAGCTATTCTGTGTAAACGGAAAGAACAGCTTCCGAGTAGTTTGAGTTTAGCCTTGACCAAGTTTGAACCAATCGAACAATTTTTTTCGAATTCGAATTCAAATATTTTAGATGAAAATTAAAATTTTGTGAGTTATATATAGATATATAAATATCTATTATATCTTTCACCTAATCTATTATAAAATTTAATTCTCATATAAAATCAAGTTCAATTAAACTCAAATTTTATCACGAAAAAAAAAAAAAAAAAACTCAAATTCTAGCTCAATTTAGCTTAAAATTCAAATCCAGCTGGACGAATGCTCTACATATTGGAAATTTTTTTTATACAAGTTAAATACATTCGGTTACCGGCAAATATTTGCTAAATATTATTTGGTCAACATCAAATGTTGTTTGGTCAAAGTGATGATTATTCACTAAATAATATTACACTATTTATGTTTTGTCTTGTCCATTATTTGCACTATTGATGTATCTTAATTATTTATATTGTAAAATTTTACAAATATTGTTGGGTTTGTATTGTCGAAACCAATGAATAAAAAACAAGTCGAAAGATGTGGTTACTATCTATAATTTGAAATTAAGAAGTTGAAACATTTGATTTTATGCTAAAATTATAAGGTAATTATCCGAAAGTGTGACAGATTCCTGTCTGGTACCCTTTCTCCTACTACATGCCTTTTCCATCCCTTGCCTCTTCCCTGGTACATCCACACCACCCCACTCCTCAGCCTCATAACCTTCCTTCCACCGCATCCTAGCAATCCCTTTCCTACTCCACCATTCCCCAACCCCACAATCGACTCACTTTCTTCTCTATCCCCTTACCTCCACCTGTCCCTCCATCTCTATCCTTTCAGTCTCTTTCGATCTCCAACCCATCTCTTTCTTCCCGACACCTCCCCACTCTCACCTCCCCACAACGGTACCCTTTCCCAAACTTACCCAAGCCTTCATCTACCCCTCTTCCCAACCCAACCAAGGTCTCCCTTCTTCGCCGCTATCCTTCTCGATCTTTTTCCCCAACCCCTATCTCTCCATTGTATTTCTTGGATATTTTTCCCCAATACCCATCTCTCTAGTGCCCTTTCTCTCATTCTCCACCACCCCTACCAATCCAACTTTCTTCCTCTACTAGCCCTTCTCCTCAACCTCACTCCACTCCTTTACCACCCGCCACTCCAATCCTCCTTCACCCTAGTTCCACCCCAACTCCAATTAACCATTCCCTGCCCCTCCTCAGCTCAATCTCTTTTCTATTTCCGTCTTCCACTAAATCCCAATCTTCTAAAAAAGAAAGGCTAAATTGAGATGCAATTATCAAGTATTAGATCCTAAATCCCAATCTTCTAAAAAAGAAAGGCTAAATTGAGATGCAATTATTAAGTATTACATCAGGTAGGATGTAGAATATCAGAAAATGTAATAGAAAAAGAAAATTGTGGTGGCTAGAAAAAATTTGAGGAGGCCGCAATTTTGGTTGAAAAGAGAAAGAAAAAGAAATAAGAAAGACTAGCCCCAAAAACAAAATTTTATCTTGAAAGGTTACTTTTGTTATTTCATAGACTTTTTAGTTTTATCTCTAGTTTTTACCGGAAAGATAACGGTTAATCCAAGATACTAGGAGATAAAATATATATTTCAAAACTACAAGGAAATAATGTATAGGTTCGTTATACCACAAATGAGTTTTGTATAATTTAACTTTATTGGAAAGCTAAATAATTGAACCATAAGATCTAATTACTATAGTTTATAATAATTATTTATAGTTAAAAAAATAGAAAAACTAAAACAAATAATATGCATTCATTATTTGCGATGTAAACTTTTGCCCAAAAAAAAAAAAAAATTAAAGCTCATTATTTCTAAATATTATTTCTTACCCAAACAATTATCTCATTATTTTAAAAATCAACATTATTTTCAAATAGCACCCAAATCAAAGTCCAAATAATATTGGCTAAATAACAAGCAATTATTTTCTATACAAACGGAGCCATTTTTTCTCCAATTTTAATGAATTTTTTCTTTTATTTTTAAATGGTAAAAAAAAGGGGTCAAAAATAGAAATTAAGATAAGAAAATGGAATCCGACCCCCTCTTTTATGTAGCTAATTGATAGCTACTATATACGTCGCCTCCTTTCGATAGATATAAACTAAATCCAAAACCGGATAAATTTTTTTTTTTTTTAACTATCTTCTCTTTTAGATTTCTTCACACTCCCAAACTTCTCTCGATTGAGCATCTTCGCTAGGGTTTTCGAATTTTCCGATTAATCATGGGAGGTGGAGGAGCGATAAGAGCGGCGGCTAAAGTCGCCGGTTTAGGAGTTTTCAACGGCGGACTCCGTGGTATTGTGCCGGATAATCCTGTATCTACTGCCGTCCGAAGATTTCCCCGTCCAATCATAGGTTTTGGGGAGTCTTCGTCTGTGTCTGAAAACGTGAAGCCCGCTGCCGCGGCGGTGGATACAGCGTCGTTGCAGAAGCCGTGTTGGGGGATTGATGATTGGGAGTTAGCCGGCGAGAGTGAGGAGGATGTGTTTTTGCCCTCCGGTGAGACCATGACGAGGCTTGTGTTTGGTAGCGCCCCAAGTCTCGATGAAGCGAAAGAGGCTACTTATGAACTCAAAGACGCTCTTGAGAAGTATCAAATTTCTATCTTTTTTCTTTTTAAAGAGTTTATTTGATCTTTTTGAATGGATACACACATATGGATACTCTTACTCTGCAATCTGAATTCTATTTTATTCATTTTTTTATGCAAAATCATCAGTTTGTGGAATATATCGATCATTTTCTGTTTCCCCTCCTTTGTTTCAGTGAAAAAAATTGAATCTTTCTCGTTACCAAGTCAATCACTCCGACTTAAATGCGTTTTTGGAATTTGATTCTTGTAAATTATAATTGTTTGTTTGTGTTTCTTTTTGAATAGATGATGTTAGTAATCGTTAATAACCCGAAGTACACAAGCGTTTTGTTGCATTTCGAGCGTATTTGGTTGAGTGGTTTTCATTTCTTGATTTCTTGATTTCTTATATTTAAATATGCATGTTTGGTGAACTATTTGAACCCCCAAGAAATAAAATGCTAGTAGTCTAGTATTAACAAGAAAACTCCCTGTTTGCTTTGATCACTTGTATCAGTTGTATTTCTTCTCTCATTTTCACTTAATTAATAATCACAAAGAGCTAAACTTTTTCTGTGAATTGTCAGGGCATATCTTTCATCACCTACTACACCAAGATTTGGGTTGTCAGGGATTTCAAAGTCAGATGTACTAGAGACCAAAGCTTGTGTAACCAGCGAGACCACAGTTGCTCCCGCAGCTCCAAAACATGCAATTCAAGCTTTTAGGTTTCTGAATGAAAGCCCTGCAGTTCAGGTTCAGTTTTCAATCTACCATTTTTGATTGAGATAATTGGCTAACAGAAATTGCTGTGTTACATTGTTTGTTTTGCTCACTTTTTGATGATCTGGATGTAACTGATCATTTCAGCATTTAATTTCTCTAGTGGTTTTGTGCCATGATTTGTGTCTTTTTCTTCACAATATCGTGTTCTGTAATATCCAGAGCATTTCAGCATTGCAGTTCTTTAATGGCACTTGGTTAGAGTTCGATATCTTGTACATGAGGTTGCTGTGAGATATAAACAATCTTTTAGCACTTTGTGTTCTGAATTTATCCTCTGAAATTGTTTTCTTGGATAATCTGTTGTTTATTTTGTTTATCCCCTTCTCCTCTATGTATGTGCTATAAATGTTGCTTTGGGCCGTTGGGAACATTTGGGGTAAACATTGTGGTGGTTTGTTCTGTGTATCTTTTCCTGCAACTATGTTTCTCTTAAGTAATAATTTGCAGTTCTGTATCTTTTTAGACTGTTGTTGCTTCGATTGCATCTGATCCAAATGTTTGGAATGCGGTACTGCAAAATCCTTCGCTTCAGGATTATCTCCAGTCACAGAAAACCAGTAAGAATTGCTGCTTGTCCTTTTGCTTTTACTCTGTCATTTCATTGTTTTGAATATGTAATCTAACCTGATTTTCTTGTTGGTTGGTTCTTCCTTCTCAACTATGGATCAATCTGAAAAAGGTTATACTTCTGATGGTGGTATTCTTTCTCCAAGATCTCCTAGAAACTGTGGTGTATCATCCTATTCTGCTGAGGCTGTGCCCGGAGAATCCAACTTCACAAAAGGGCTAATGGATTTTTGGCAGGAACTTAAGTTTACTGTAGTTGACATGATGAATAGTTTGTCTGATTACTTTCAGACTTTGTTTGGGGACTTTTCTGGCAATAAAGTACCAGGAGAAGCTAATGAAAACAAAATTTCTGGCTTTGTGGATAAGGTTCTGGGACCTTCACTGATGGGGTTGGCTGTTATGGTTATAATGGTGGTGGTGCTAAAGCGAGGTTAATGATCTAATGAATTTGACGGAACTACATTTCCTCCTTATAGTTCTTTGGAGAGACATCTGAGATGGCTCTTGGGAATTAAGCTTGTATGTATGATGCTGGAAGTTCTAGTTTACTGTTCTGGATTCCTTTTAGACCATTATCTTCCTTTCGAGTAAAATTTGGTGAATACCTGAGATCTTTCATTGCTTATATTTTGGTTTAATATAGCGGCGGCATATTTTAATTAGAGAATTATTCATAATCCATGTCTGGACGGTTGATGATGTTTCTCTTGTATAATAAAACAAATTCCACTAGGATTCCGAGCAACTGTTGTAATATATGGATCTCCCTATATCCAAATGCCCTGCAACTTCCACATTTCACTTGAAATTAAAAATAAAAAAAAAAAATTTAAAAAAATGAACGGCTGAAGATGACACCAATCAAAAGAATAACAAATTACTATCGACTGCTGTCTTTGTTTACTTTTTGAATTGCAATCTCAGCAAAGGTACGTTTAGATGTCGGTTATTCTTAAAACTTCAACACTGACCCACCTGGGAACCCCGAGCCGGTTTACGCACTCATATATTTGTCACGAAAATACATTAGAATACTTTTATTTCATTTTTTTTTTTTTTGTTTCGGAGGGGTGTGTTAATCTAGCCTCATGGCGGCTTGAAGAAATTTGGTACGTATTATTAGCATTCTACAAAATTGGAACTCCAGGTAACTGAAAAAACAACACTTTCTACTGGAGTTTCGATCTTCTTTACATGTCTTCTAGGTTGGGTCTGATTATTGAAGTTGAGTTCATCCATCAGTCTGAGCTCAGCTGATGTACATAATATCCTCCTTAGTTAAATGCATCTTGCCTTTGTCACGTCTATTGTTTACTCTTGATTCGTCAGGCTGCCCACGCTGCAAGAACACATCTCACCCGAGTCAGAGAGGATATAAAAATTAACAAAGTCGATGCAACTTTTCACTTCTTCTGCTCAACTCAGAGTAGTGCATTCACATAAGTTACCAAAACTGTATTGTCTCGACTCGCGATACTGATATTTTCAGAAACAAAATATAAAACCTTACCTTCCTCAGAACAAAAGCCAAATACAAGTATGCCACTTCCCATTCATCTGGTGATAGTGTTACCTGAATACCACCAATAAGTCATTTCATAATCAACGAATGTAAATGAAGCTCAACAGACGCCACATCTTTCAATAATTTAAGTCTATTTTGGGATTCTGAAACTTACTCTGGTCTTGGTTTCCGTCACCTAAAGCACCAAGCCTCCTCATGAGTTCAATGAACTCGGGTTTCTTTAGATATTCATCCACAAAAACGTGGTTGTTTTTTACGAAAACTAGCTCCAAGTCATGCTGCATCAATGAAACATCAGCTGTAAGGAAAAGTTCAAATGCTGCTAAGGTTCCCAAAGTGGTATGCTGCGAGTATAAAGCATGCCAACTTCCAAAATAGATACAGCTCTGTATCATAAAACTCGTACATCTTTCTGAGATTTGACATAGGCATTTGATCATGCACACTAGAGTTCAGTTCATTCTTTTTTTGCTCATTCCAAAACATATTTGCTATATATCTTTTGTCATACTTATAGGTATAACAAAAGGCACTTAGTAAGATGTACTAGCTAAATGAATATATCCAACAAATACTACATACTATGATACGATCCTGTCATAATTAATTCCCAAAGATTTCCTTTGATGGAGAGGTAAGATACTAAGATGAACACGCAACAAGCATGCACTTCAATGGAGACAGAAGGTAAATGTTCAACAGGCCTTCTATACCTCTTCAGCCAATGATTTGAAGACATGAAAAGGAACAATCCACTCTGGACAATCAACTGCGTCCTACAAGATGATGGTTCACTCGTTAGCATGTGTGTTTGCAAGGCAGAAAATACGCAATACGTAATAAAAATATTTTGATTCAAGCGCTGAACCACATAAAGACTAGACAAAATATTGGAGTTTGATAAGACACAAATGAAATCATAGCAGAAAATTCCAAAAAAGTCATATAGGACAGCAAAATAAGCAAGCGAGAGTAAGCCTGCAAGAATAATGATAAGCAATGTAGAACAACTATTACCTCAAGGTGGAACTTATACTTTATTCCAAAGGGATTTATCCAGCTGTTGAAGATTTGAATTTCTGGCAGAAACACAAAAATATTGTTTGTTAAAGAAATAAAATCATTGACATCAAATAAGACACGGCTACTGCAGGACATTCTCACTTGAAAGAAAAACAACAGGAATCACCTTTTCTGAGTATTCCTCATCAAAACGTATCCAGTAGACACTATTACCAATAGCCAACCCTTCAGCTGCCAGACAGAAATGGATAATAACCGTATGTCAAATGGCATTTGAAGTGTTATAGTTCTAGTTTTATGGTTGCAAAAGCTGAAATTTTTTCCACGCAAGTATGTAAATTTTCCCCAACGTGTACCACTATTTGACAAGGAAATCACCATGTAAAGCAACTTAAAAGATAAATGAAAAATATTTCACAAAAACATTTCATTTTTGAAAGTTGGACTTAACCATTTCTTCTCATTTGATTGATCAGGCTTCTCCAATTACAAAATCATTGGTTGACAAGTAAATGAAGCTTAAGATTTTAATAAAAGTATATCATCTGTGAAACTCAAAATAGGATTATTGGATTTTCTCAAGTCAACTAGAATCTGTTATTGGCGTGAGGACGGGAAAGAAATATGGAAAAATGGAGAATAATATCCTTGTATCTGGTCTACAATATTCATAAGAAGAAAATAAGTTAATGCAACATTATCATCATCAATAACACCTTATGCATAAAGATAACAATCACCCAATTAATTATCTTTCCCCAAACAAGAAAGTAACATGAAATTATTAAGGAAAGCCAAAGCCAATCTCTTGAGTTAATACTAGAAAACTTGTGCCACAAAAATTTCATGAAGTCAACCCTTCATCAATCCAATGAAGACAGTGGAGAACATTAAAAACCGGATAAGAAGTAAAACCTTCTCTAAGCTTTTTGACAATGACATTGGAATCCGGCATTGTTCCAATAAAGATGCCTCCTGGACGAAGCAAAGCTGATACATTGGCCAAAGCCCGCCGTGCACGTGCCTCAGTAGACCATGAGTTAATGCATGGCAAACTGCAAATTGCAAGTTTTGATGGTTTATGATCTCAATTCAGTGAAACTTGAAGAATTATGATTTAAATAGTATTGGATCATTTATAACCTCAATTAAATATTATGATCCCAGTTAACTGAAATGTATAGAATCAGTTATGATGATCATTTTTCTGCATAATAATCATTCCAGGAACTATTTTTTTGCACAACTTTTTTGACAAGGAACCTACTCTCGTGACAGTCAAAGAAATGTAAAATAAGACAAATAAATGTAGGTGATTGCAGAGTGTATTGAGAAGCATAGTGTTCAAAACTTCAAAACTTTGAAATGATTAAAAAAGAAATAACTTGTATCACCACCAAAAGTGTAGAATAATGTCTCGAAAACTGAAAAGATCCAACAATTTCATGCCAAAATATTAAATGGATGCAGAGTGAAGCCATATTCTGCCACAAGATATTGAAATTTTACATCACAATAAAGTTCAAAAAACTTGTAATCCAATCAAAATGAAACAACATCATGTTCACTATCTTTAAAGCGATTTCTTAGTCTTTCCAAGTTCTTCCAAGGTAAAATATAACAAGTTGGGCATAACTTCTGCAGCATGACAAAATTGATAAAGCAACAATGACCATACACATAACTATTTGATGCTAGAGAGCATTAGCTTATTTTGACTAAGGAACATGTGTCAAGCACGAACGGCAAGAGAATGACTCACCTGGCAGCTACAAACATCAAAAGGGGCATCATCTGCTAGGACTTTATCCAAGCGGACCTGAAATCATGTAAAGGAGGCTAAAAGGATTAGTTCCTCCCCTATCATTAATGAAAGCATAGTGAAACAGCAAAAGCAGATTGTCCGTGTGAATCACAGAATTTGAAGATGAATGACAGACATAATAGGCATTATGGACGGTAAAGAGAGTTGAATTTTAACTACCAAAGAGTATTCACCTCAAAACAATCTCCACACATAAGTCTGGCAGGAAATGAAAACTTTTTCTCTGCGTTGATGATGGTCTGCATCTCCATTGTAGCGCGTACGACAGTCTTCAATCTGCATGTCTTAGATAAACAGTTAGAAGCATGTCAAGTGTAACAATCAACAAACAGCAAGAACATTGTGAAACAAAAAAGACATTACAACCCTTCCTGTGCATTGCAAAAGTGACTAAACACTAAACCCTGAAGTAAATGAATAACCTGATAAAGAGAATCCCCAATGATGACATACTACCAAAATATGCTCTGCTTACTATTTTAATCATCTTTGCCACCTCATTTCTTTCTTATACATCTATATTTTCAATTTCTTTTTATTATTATATATTACCTACTTGCAGAAGAAAATGCAGGAGAATATAAAATAAGTCTGAACAAACCAAATCAGGCTTATGTAGCCAAAAGGACACTATGCTTACCTGGGTAAATTTTTTCATATTTGGAGTTGGAGAGGCGTTTGGAGGTTACAGACCATATTATAGGCAGTTGGCTCACTAGCACTATTGTAATCTATAAGTTTGCTACTAAAACACTAACCAGTCTGTAAAATGCTCTTGGCCTGGATGCGGCATCATCTTCCCACGAGGGAACATTACTCACAACATTTTACGAAGTACTTCCTTGCACTTAGCAAAGTAATTTTCCAAAATTTCGGAAAAACAAGATTAATCATTAACGTCGTTTTACATAAAAGGTAAATGCATTGCAACAATACTGGACTTGTTGCTGATTATGCACAGAAATTCACAGTAGGTTTCTTATAAAACTAACTGTAATAGCTTCTCCAAGCATATGTCAACTGTTCAACCCAGAAGAAAAGCTAATCATCTCAAGTACGAAATACATTAGTCTTAGTAGTGGCAGCAGAAATTTTAATGACCAGGAGACACAGCTGAAAAACTTACCGAGCCTTCAGCTATATCAACTCCAACATAATATCCAACCTTTGCTTTATCCCATTTGATCAAATCACCACCCTGTTTCAGTTTTAATAAAACAGAGACAAAGGAAAAGTCTATATTTTTTGAATATGATGAACAACCACCTCCCTCCCCCTCCCCCAAAAAAAAAAAAAAAAAAAAAAGACTGATTTTGTTTGCCCACGTCATGTTAACCACTACATTGTGCATATAAGCCATATGATACCTTTCCACAAGCAAGATCAAGAACTGCATCCCCTTTTTTGGCGTATAACTGAATCAAGACACTCTTAATCTGTTGGACAGAAGAGACTATAAATCCAGTTTTAAAAGCTCAACAAACAATACAGCTTCAATACAAATCATACCCAATTGTTAAGCTTCTTTAAATGGATTATAGGACTTGCTTCTCGCTCTTCCAAAGTCTGATTGGTCCTTGCACTGTAATGATCAGCAACTTTCCTAGCAAAAAACTTTGTACTCTCATCCTCTAGAAACCCTGCATCCCCTATTCACAATAAAAAGAATACTTCAAATTTCCAAAACAAATAGTACTACTATATAACAACTACCTAGTTTAACAATCTGATTAGCTAAAGCTTCCATCAAACTTTACCAAATCCCAAGTGCAAATATACCCAAATTGATGGAAAAAAACAAACTTTACACCTCACAAACAACAAATCAGCACAATTCCAAAACTGGGTATTTTAGTATTTTCAAAAAAAAAATGCAATATAAGAAAAATTAATTACCTTCAGGATTGTATCTGGGTTTTGATTGAGGAGGTCCAAAAGACCCTGAAGATGAAGAAGATTCTTGATAGCCTCTCTTCATGGAACTATTGAACTTCTGGGGTTTGAGTTACAGATGTATATTCAGATACAGTAATTTAAAGATTTTATAACAGTTTGCGTTTTGGCAAAAAGGAGTGGAGGGAAAAAGGGTCTTTGCCAATTTGCCTAAGAAGTTGAGAAATAGATTGCAAAAGGTGTTCTTGGATTTGATTTGATGCCTACGAGAGAAGTAACGGAATTTATATGGGGCAATGGCCTAAGAAGGCTTTAGTGGCCCTCAATCCAAATAAGAAAAGGAAAGTTAGATGAAAAAAACCACCCAATAATCCTAAAAACAATTTTTTTTTTTTTTTTTACTAAAAACGAAATTAGTCCCTCAGTTTAATTTTAGTTAATTAAGTCCTTAATTTGAATTTAATATAGTGATGGAGCCATTGGAAACAAAAATTTTTTGATAAAAATATTGACCAGTTTGATTTGGGTTGAAAATAAAATAATATACTAATATGAGAAAATATTCTTTCACTCCGTTTTAGACAGGGGTGGATCTAGAAGTTGAACTTTGGCGAGACAAAAATTATAAATATATATTCTTGGAGTGAAAATTTTATAATTTTTACAAAATTTTATTAGATAAATTCTAATTTTTTAAAAAGGAATTATTAAAAATTTTAAAATATATCAAGAAAAATAAAATATTTTTGAAACTTTTGGGAATAAAATTTTTTAAATATATATTCTCTAAAATTTTGGGGGGTAAAGTTTAACTTTTATAATAGTATAATAACATTTAAAATTTTTTTAAAAAAGAAAAACATAATTTTAAGTATAACAGAAATTTTGAAGGTGCACCGCCCCTCCCCACCCACCTATGATCCGCCCCTGGTTCTGGTGGCCAAAGTCCGAATGAGGTGTTGGTTACTAATCAGAGAAAATATATTTTTGGGTTAATTTCATTTTAGTAATAATGAAACCAACCATTAGAAAGCTAATGCAAATGATGAATGGGAGTCAGATTTAATATCTACCCTGAAAAAATAAAATAAAAGGTTATAAATCTTTAAAAAGAAAAAGAAAAAAAATGGTGAAATTTGGAAAAAAAAAAAAATCACGATTCAACCTTCATTCTGATTGCCCTGGGAACTGATCCATTTCTTTTGGTCTATGAGAGCCAGACTCTTTAGAACTACCAAATTAATTATATCATTTAAGAGACCTATATAGTATGAAGCTGTCCATATGGTTATTGATGAGCATAGAAGTTGTATTAAGAGACACCTTCAAGAATGCATAATACAAATTGGAGTAAGTTGGAACAATTGGATCGAATCTGATCGATTATGTCTAGTATGGTACAGCAAGTATAGTCTATCGTGCGACTGTAAAATTTCTTACAATTGATATCTCAATTCTCTTTTTGATCCCAACATATCCTTAAACCAGTGAACAGATGACTTTGGTATTCTAGTAAGGTTATTCTTGAAATCTACATAATACAATCCAAATCTGACAGTGTATCCCATGTTCCATTCCCAGTTGTCCAGCAAAGACCACGCAAAATATCCCCGAACATCGCAATCATCTTGCCTGCAATAGCTCAATCTTCTGTAATTATATAATGTATATGAAGCAGCCAAGAACTTGGAAATTGGCATTTAGGCAGTACCTTATTGCTGCTGACAGATTTGAGAGATAATCCCTGTGAAAATATATTCTTTTCTGGTCGTTTAAGGCCTTGTTTAGTGATATGCGAGATGGATCATCCATACCTGAAGCCATGAAATTTACGGCATGTCATTAACGAGAATGTTCAAGTAAAACAGATTGCGAAATTGTAGAATATACCTTGCTTGCCATTTTCTGTGATGATCACAGTTGGATTCTCATATTTCTCTTTAATGTAACGTGCTAACTTCCGGATTCCCCAAGGGACTATGCGTAACCACATAGAAGTAGCCTGGAGGAGGATAAAGCATTGAGCACCAGTTTTTGCAAATTTTACTACTAAAAGTATTTTTTCGGGGGTAAATCAGAGGCTAGAACTTACTCTTTCTCCTATTGCAACTCCATGCCTGTAAGCTATGGAATATAAACATGTTAATGCCAAAAAATGATTCATTTTCAGTTTATTAGATAAGTAGAATGTCTAGTGCCTTCGACATTTACCTGAAGTAATTACAGCTGAGTCTGAGGAAGCATCCTGCATTATAAGCTTCCTAAATCTAGTTCTGTCATTTCGGGCATATAAAGTTGTATAATGATTAATGCCGAGGAAGTCCAAGGATCCATTCAGGAATCTCGACACTAGAGGACTGATTTCTGGTAGTCTCTCAGCCACTAACTTCTGCATTAAGGGAAAGAGGATAATTCCCAAGAAGAAGTGGATCAAGGAACCTGATCATTCACTTGTCGTGTGTTACGTAAGTCTTATGTTTTAATTCTTGAATATTCACAAATCACAAGTTCACTGAAATTTTATCGACAATGTTTTACCATCCAAGAGAAAAGTCCATTGCTCTACTTGCAGCATCTCTGTCCTCGTCACAGTCGGCCTTTGGTTCGTACCACTTAGCATCTAGTGCTATGCCAACTTGGCCTCCTTGGCTTTCCTAGAAGAACAAGAAGTCGAATAAGTTAGCATTTCACCAGAGAATCACATTATATAGTAAAATCTTGATGAATTAATTTGAGTTAGAACTACCTTAAAATTTGTATGATAACTGTGATAAGCAGCAGCATGTGACAAGAGAATGTTGTGAGCTACTATATATGGTTCAACAGCTGATTTTCCTTCCTTACAGAACAAATGTTGTACAATAGAGCACCTCCCTGGTGCTTGAATACCCAAGTCATAACCTTCAATAGCAAAACCGCGAGGCTCATTGAAGGTGATCCAATGCTTCACTCTGTCCCCAAATGCTTTGAAACAGGATAAAGCAAAATGTTCAAAATCCTTCCTGTAAATGAAAGGAAATTGTTCAACTTTCATCTTTCAACTTCATTAAAAATATCATATTTTTACATTGTAAAATACATTTTGTCAGAGGGGTTGTACAGACACAATTTGATCGCTCAAAAAACCACCATATGTATCCTGAAGCATCAGTGGAAGATCCCAATGATACAGAGTGGCATATGGCTCAATTCCTGATGAAATTAACCATCATCAGAACTTGAACAGCTTGAACTGGGTAGTCTGATACTGAAAGAAATTTAATTTTGACAATCTACTCAAGTCACAAACCTTTTTCTACTAAAGCATCAATAAGATTGTTGTAGTACTGGATTCCTTCTGGATTTGGTATACCTGTTCCATCTGTTAACCAAAAATCAGACAGATGGAAATTGGAACCAACTAGAAGTAAATTTAACTTGCAAGAATAAAAAGTAAACTTTTATGTTTGAAGTGCAAAAGTAAATTTTTAATTTATAAGACATTAATCTTACTTGGGAAGATTCTTGACCATGATATGGAGAATCTGTAGGCATCCATTCCCAAATCCTTCATCAAATCTACGTCACTCTGGAATTTTCAACAGTCCCATCTTCTCAAAGTTAGGTAAAGACGCAGCAAACTACTACGAAATTGACTAATGTGATATTTTAATATGCGTGTGCTGATTGTCCTCACAGGAAGCCATTCTTATTCTTATCTTATAGTTGCTGATATCCATATTGTCCTTTTTGTTTTATTATAATTTATGAAGTAGCTGGGCAATACATATCCAATTATCCAAATTAAAGCTCTTTCCTTCATGCTTACGTCTTTATCATTTCAAAAGTTTCTTGACATTGTCTAAACTAACTGCATCTTTCTGTAGCAATAAGTAATGTTGTTAGGCCACTTCGGCAATTACATCACTGAAGGGCAACTGAATGAATGTGTCTTCAGAATTCACCTTAAATCGATGATACTGATCAACTGCAGTATTTGCATTGCTGAAATCCACTATTCTTCCTATTCAGATTTCATGACACAAAAAAAGAAAGATGATTCATTAGTGCATGACCACATACAAGAAGAATATAGCCATTCAGATTCAATTGTTTGACAATGTAGTGTAGCAGTTCGGATGATAAGACACTTTATTATTATGCCGTATTAGTTGTGGTTTCGAGTAACTAGAAATACGAGGAGAGGTGGGATTTTTTTTTTTTTGATTACTCCACATACCTGGTAGCTTAATGAAGGCATCCCATATGCTTAGTCCCTTGTTTCCTTCATCCACAGCTCCTTCAAACTATCACACACAGTGCACACACTTGATGAGGAATTCTTAGTGATTGATTAATGAAGTCTCCTTTCTTCTTCTAGCAATATATTGGAGGAGTAATGTAAAGGTAAAGATAGAAGTCACACAGAAATATGACAGAATATCACCTGGTAAGCTGAAGAAGCAGTTCCAAAGGTGAAGCCATCAGGAAAATCATCACGGCTAATGGATTTTGAGTTCAAAAATAAACATGTTAAGTACAAGACAATCAAAGTTATTTTCATTGGAGAGTATCCTTTTGGGTCAAGAAAACAAAGTAAGCCAATGAATTTCTTTGGGTTTCTCTTTTGGATTATATAAAGTAATACTACTATATTTATAAGAGGAATATATGGTAGTTATCCCATAAAATTTAGTATTAAGTGTGATAATCATATGATTATTATGATTATGTGTGCACCTGTATAAAATAATTAATATATTGACGTATCACTAGATTCAAAAGAGGAAAAAAAAACGAAATTCGATCGAATATTTAAAATTAAAAGTTGATAATTTATTATAATTTTATCATATAAAATGATTTTGATAAGTGATTCTGAATTTATAAATTTATAAATCATTTTCTTATGATTATAGGCTTAGTTGTAAAGATCAAGAAAATTGGATAAAAGCGACACTTGGCCTTCTATTTTAATTTACAAGTTATTCTGGGATGCCTTAAAAAAAAAAAAAAGGAAAAAGTTAATCTGGATAGGCCTTAATTGATGGCTTAATTAATAAGGTGGACGGAAAAGATAACTTTGCCTTTTGCAACACGCTATGATGTGGACTATAATTATACAATCAAGAGTCTTAGTAGTATTAATTTAGTATATTAAGTTTTGAAAACAACTTGATTCTATTAATTTCTTGATAGACATAATTATGAAAAAAAAAAAATTATTTTATACTCGATGGTAGATTGTTTATTCTCCCACAACTACAATATTTAGTACTGAATAATCAACTTTAGTAGAGAAACTTTTTAGTTATAAGTGGACTATGATGCCTCGTGAACATATAAATTATAAATTATAAATTATTGAACAAATGATGATATGCTGTTTCATCTAATTCTATTGCTTGAAATATTATTAACGTCTATTAAGGCTAGTGGTTTCAACTTTGACAGGGGGAAATTAAGGTTGAAGAGGGGGGTTAGGTAGCTTAATTAGGTGATTACTTGCCAAGGTTCTAGGCTTCTTCATTCTAGGTCTAGTACTATTTGGTAGAATTTAGAATATGTTTCTTACCTATTCATCTACGTTCTACAGACTGCACATAGCCGCGGTGATGTAGAAGCTTGCAGGCAAATTGAAATTCTTTGGAATTATATTTGGAGGGATAGATTTGGAGAAAATTTTAAATTTATCTGTTTTTTTTTTTTAGGATATATAAGGTTGCAATAAATGAATTTTAAATTCATCTAAATAAAAAATTATGAAATGAAATATTTTAAATAATTTTTTAATTTAGATAAATTTGAAATTTATTTATTTTAACTTTATAAATATCACCAATAAATGAGTGAATTTCAAAATTTTCATCAAATCCATCTATCCAAACACAACGAATACGTAATTGTGATATATGCTTAGATTAGTCCCACGTGTACTCCAATTGATTCAACTATTAACTACAAATACTTGAAAAAAAAATTATTTTCTTGGTGTAAAAGAAAAAATATGTTTGTGAAGTGAGGTTAATTCTAGTATTTATTCTCTCATTAGTCATAACAACATTGATCGTGTCATTTTTAAGCGTTGAAAATTGATGTAATGCTAATGCCCGCCTAATATTGAAAGTAAAAAGATATATGATATTAAATTAATATTACATATCATAGACTATTAATAATTTAATTTAAACTTTTATATTAGTCGTACAAATAACACGTTTGATAGCTACAAATAAAGTGACAGAAAATTCTTGATGTCTGTATGTATTCGGTATTCCTTTTTAGCTTCAATAAATGTAGTTGTTGGCTAATGATTGAATACGTAATAAATAGGCTTCAATAAATATAATTGTTGGCAAATAATTGAATCGGATAATTTTGCATACCTTCCCTGAAGTTCAGCATAATTTCATGAAGCCCCTCAAGTTTAAAAAATTACAATAACCTCCCTTATTGGGCAAAGAATTTACTATCATAACCCTAAGCCCAAAAAATTTACAGAAAGAAAATAGAAAAAAATAACGCACGAGTCAATAGGAAAATCACCAATCCAACCTGAAAAATCTTTCCCATCAAAACTCCCGAGACCTTTACGCACCCCAAACTTACTTTCCTCCGATGTTCTTGTCACATTTTCTTAAACCCATCTCCACTCACTTAATCTTTTCTTTCACCCTCCTTCTTGCTCTATCATCATCAATAAGAAGACAGAAGAGAAACACAAAAATCAAAAGCAAGTATGGAGAGAATCACATGTCAAAAACTATGAACCCCACTAATTCTTGGAAACAAACTCAAATTTGAAATGGTTTTGTATAAAAATGTATAATTTCCCTTCTCTTTTTTTTCTTTTTTTTTTTTCAATTTTCAATTTTCAATTTTCAATTTTCAATTGTGGTCATCTTTGATTTCTCTTTTTAGATGAAGTTGTGCTCTTTTTAGATGAAGTTGTGAAAAAGTTATGTCCTTCTTGAATATTTTTTGCGCTATTGGTGAGAAGCATGGGATGAGGAGCATTGGGCAGAGGACAAATTGCAATTTGGTGTTTTGTATTATGTTAACGATTGACGTTGGATGAAGTAGTTTGTGAGGTTCTGTATTTTCGGGTGGGTGGCTGGCCGGCCAAGAATATTGGGCAAAGGAAAAAAGTCAAATAGATTTGGGATTGTTGGGTTGGTGGTGAAGAAGGCATCAGTGGTGGTGGAGGTGGTAGTAGGTGATATTCTTTAACTTTTGTTTGGATGGGGAAATAGAAGGAGATGGTGAATTTGTTTTTCATATAAATCACAAAGGGTATTTTAGGATAATCAATGAATGTATTTGCTGATGTTGTCTATTTGGTTGTATTTTGTTATCCAAAATATTAAAATAGGAGAGTTTTCTGTAATTTTTTAAACTCGAAGGAAAGTTTTTGTAAGAAAAGAATATGAAAATTAAGCCTAATTGAATACGTTCTTATCAACCGTTGACAATAAGAGCACATGGCATCTTAATTTACTCTAGTTCCAATTGTATCCTTCCTTAGATTCCCTAGCAACACGTAGAATTTGAGTGGTTCATACTGGGATCAAGTCATCTCATATTTCATATTTGTGCGTGTTTGCGAGCTAATAGTAGAATTCATTTTCTCATACTTGTGTGCAGTTCACGTTCGAATTTCAAAGTCTTTGATGCCAGACATGATTAAACGATTTTAGAGTTCCACTATTTTAACTTTTTGGTCTGATGAGGGGCAAGTTTGTAACAATAGAAGCAAATTCTTTGATATTTTTGGCAAGCTATACAAATTATGGAATAAACAAAAAAAAAAAAAATACGACACTTTGAATGAAACGGAGGAAATATATTACTTGCAAGATGCAAATTGTACAATTTGCATATCCAAACGTAGGAATTTTCATTCTAAGTGACAAAGTTGTGGAGAAACTATCTACTCCCGGTCTCGAGTCTTGATGCTTCAATAATTCCATGTTTCAAATTCAGAGCCCCCCACTATAAATCCTCATCCGTTTGGTTGGGGGGCGTTAAATATCGCGCAACTATCTACTTGGATACCAACAAAATTTATGACAAAAAAGCAAAATGTGAAGGACAGCAAGGCCAGATCGAAATCAACAAAAAGAAATTGTTTCTACTGCAACATTTATCTTAGGTGGAAAATAATCTTAATAGTTTCTTATATTTTATATTTGTATTTTTTTAAAATTTTTTATATACTTTTTTAATCTTTCATGTTCAGAATGGTGCAATTTCGTCATTTATAAATTTAAAATAGACCATTTTGGTTTTTTGACGCAATTACAAACATATTTTTTTTCTTGAAATACTCTTACATGTATTATATGTTATATTTTTAGAGGCAAAATTGGCAACATACAAATTTTGAATACTAAACGATACTACCTAAAATCTACTCTACTACTACCCAAAAATTCTCACCCACCACAACCACCCCTATTTCCCTTCTTTGTAGCTTTCCTCTGTTATCTTTAGTAACCCTAACCTTCTTCTTTTTTGGATAATTTATTATTTAAGATTATTTATTGTCAATTTTGCCATGAAAAATGTGATATGTAACATACAAGTTACTATTTCAGTCTAAAATATGTTCCTAGTTGTGTGAATGAACCAAAATGGTACACTTTAAATTTGTGAGGGACGAAAATATATAATTTTTAATATGATAAACTAAATAAGTACAAACGTAAAATGTAGGGAACAATTAGGTTGTGTTTAAATCAATAGATTTGGGGAAGGATTTGAATTCCACTTATTTTTTAGAAGGATTTCTAAAATTGAAATAGATGAATTTTAAATCTATTCAAATTAAAAAGTGTGAAATAAAAAATTTCAAATAACTTTATAATTTGGATAAATTTGAAATCAATCTATTTTGACTTTACAAATCTTTCAAACAAATGAGTGCATTTCAATTTTTTCCCAAATCTATCGATCCAAACATAACATTAAGGTGATTTCCCTATTAGATAATATTACATTGTTACTTATAGTGGAAAGTTTAATTTCAATTCCACTAATAATTGTTGTACACTCTCGAAGATTAATAAGGTGAGTAATTTTTGAGTAATAAGCAAATGAAAATAAAGAAAAAAAAAGGGTAAAAATTGCACTTTTTACTTCTATATGAAATTATTAACTTTGGTGCAAGAATTTGTTTTCACTAAATGGGAGCCCAATTGTACAAAAGAGTTTTACATTAAAATGAAATTACTAGATGGTCGAATCATGTTTTGCTCAATAACAACTTGTTTAAAATTAATTCATTAACTAAAGAAATCAAGTTCATTAATTCAAACTCAACTTTATAAGGCATTAAACTGAAAATTAACGCATAAATTAATTAAATTACTTGAATTCAATTATAAATATTATTAAAAGCTTGCTCCAACTTGAAGTAGTAACTAGTCAATCCAAGTTGGAACAAAATTTCAACCTCATTAAGAATCCAAATAAAAAATAAAATTATTATAAAATATTCAACTCGTTTAAATTCGATTTATACATAAATTTGCATGTAAAAATACAAAAACTCGGCCCATATGAAATTAGAACCCTTTAACAAAACCATTCAATTCGTTAAGAAAGCCTAAGAGGGAAAGAATTTTTTTTGGAAAATTCCCAATTCATTACAAGGCTCAATGTCTTTGAACAAACAAAATAATTGGCCCAAATTTTGAGTTTGATTTTCTTCGGGGCCTAAAAATTATAAACAAACAACAGCCCACTAGGGCAACACCAACATTTTTAAGCATCTCATCATCCATTTCCTCCTCTTAAACAAAACAGCTATCTTCCCCGTCCTCCTCCTTACGCCCCCTCTTGCCCCAAACCCGAATATTCAAATGGGTCGGGTAATCCGAGCTCAACGTAAGGGAGCAGGGTCCGTTTTCAAGTCCCACACCCACCACCGTAAGGGCCCCGCCCGTTTCCGCTCTCTCGACTTCGGCGAACGCAATGGATACCTCAAAGGAGTGGTCACCGACATCATTCACGACCCGGGTCGTGGTGCTCCGTTACCGCCAAAGTCACTTTCCGTCACCCCTTCCGTTACCAGCACCAGAAGGAGCTGTTCGTCGCCGCCGAAGGGATGTACACCGGGCAGTTTGTTTACTGCGGTAAGAAGGCTAATTTGATGGTAGGAAATGTTTTGCCACTCAGATCTATTCCTGAAGGTGCCGTCGTTTGCAACGTCGAGCACAAGATGGGTGACCGTGGTGTTTTCGCTAGAGCTTCTGGTGATTATGTAATCGTTATCAGCCACAATCCTGATAATGGGACCACTAGGTATTGAATATTTCTTGTTATTTTATCTGGGTTTTTGATTTTTTTGATGGATGATTCCTTGATCTATTTGTATATCTTGTGTTTGATAATATGTCTGTGTGAAATATTTGGAATGTGGTGAATTTGGGCTTTTTTCTTTTATTGGGTTTGTGATGGATTAGGGAAAAATGGAAGACGTTTTGTGATTTATCTGGATTTTGTAGGTCCTCTGCCTGTTTGTTTACGTTGTATAAGGACGTAAGTAATGTGTTTTCTTGCTTTGATTATTGTTCTGGGTAATACTGAAGGAATTGGAGGAAGTTTGTAGTTCTGATAGAGATCTGTAGTTTGGTTTATGGCCTGTTTAGCAGAGTATGCTGTTGGTTTTGTGCTGTAGTTAAACTTTATTGGATTATGGGGTTTGATTTTTTACTGTTTCGAAGTGTTAAGATATATTCTTGCAAACATACATTTAGAGTACGTTGAGTTTTGGGTGTTAAATGTGGCTACTTTGGGCTTCGCGTGTATAGATATTTTATGGAATTTTGATGGTTATTGTTATGCATTTGCTAGTTCATTACTGAATGTTTTCTTGTTGGCCTGAACGCTTTGACGGATTATTTGATTAAGGGTTTTGTTCTGATTGCAAAGGAAAGTTTAATGTATTCTGCTTTCATTCGGATACTTGTTTTGTGCTCTGATAGCAATTTATTTTTGTGAGGTTTCGATTGATTTGGAAATCATTTGCATGCTATACAATTCCCCAACTCTATCATTTACATGCTAGTATAAAGAATCGGATGATGGATGTCAGGCTTGATTTCATTTTGATTCTGTAACAAGTTTTGTTAGTTTTCATGTAGAATTAAAATCGAAGCGAGCATACTTCACTGCATGTGCATTGAAGTAATGCTCGTGGTTGAGAACGGGGACATTGAATAATGCTTTATTTTGTCCTCAGGTGGACAAATATTTTGTTGTTCTTTGGTGTCATCTTGGTGATAAGTTATTGAGCTGTGAACAGTTATATGCATGTGAATTTCTGTCCATCGTCTCCATGCTGACACTTCCCCTTTTATTAGGATCAAGCTCCCATCTGGAGCCAAGAAGATTGTGCCCAGTGGCTGCCGTGCTATGGTTGGTCAGGTAGCTGGAGGTGGACGTACTGAGAAGCCAATGCTTAAGGCTGGGAATGCTTATCACAAGTACCGGGTGAAGAGGAACTGCTGGCCTAAGGTTCGTGGTGTTGCTATGAATCCCGTGGAACACAGATATCCCCATGGTGGTGGTAACCATCAACACATTGGTCATGCCAGCACAGTTCGTCGTGATGCCCCACCTGGCCAAAAGGTTGGTCTTATTGCTGCACGCAGGACTGGTCGTCTCCGTGGTCAAGCTGCAGCTACTGCTGCCAAGTCTGACAAGGCTTAATAATTTATTTTTGTTATCATTTTTACTTCATGTTGTGTCTTAGGCAGACTTGCTTATTAGTTGAATCATTGAAGTTGTGGTTGCAAGAATATAGTACTAAATTTGGTTGGATGTTAGGTTTTGATTTTTGTTTCAACAGTTTTCTTTTCGATGATATCACATGGTTGGCGAATATATTTTCTCAAATTCTTAATTTTGGATGGTAAGGCTACATCTCATGTGAATTAAAGTGTTAAATTTTGATGCTTTATGCTGTACCCTCATAAATTAAGGCAGTAGTTGCTTATATGTTTCATTTTTTGTTTGCTTTTTTGCTGTATTTGCAAATTACAATGTCATCTAGCCCTGTATAGCCATCTCTATTATGCTATTACCGTATGGCACTATCGGGCGTAGAACTTCTGGTGCTTAGTTTGCTATTTGATTTGGCAACGGTCTGTGTGTTTGCACATGCACATGAAAGTACAAGCAACCCTGAGAACAGGGTGAAAATGGATTTGGCTCTCGTTCCAACCGCTAGCCCGAGGAGTTATTTATAATGATGGTGCTGGATTTTTTTGCAAGGCTTGGAAGTCCTGTTCTATGTTTTTGTTGGGCTTGTCACGGGCTTACTCTTTTTAGTGCTCTTAACCCGTATGGTACTCAGGTTTCTCACCCTAAATCAGTCTTTCTCACACTCACGACACTGAGACTGAATGACAATAGTAGAGAGAGAACTGAGAGAATGAACACTCTGTATAAATTGTCATTCTAAACTCTATCACATTAATTACAAATCTACATGGTTCTAGAGAATTCTATACAAAGAATATTCTTTCTAGAATATTCTGAAGAATTTAAGGTCAATTAAAGAAACTTTAAAGAATTATAGAATATAATTCCTTTATCTTTTAGAAAAGAGTCTGGACCTTCATTCTGGGTCAAACGTTTGGACCTTCATTATGGGCCAAACCTCTTCGTCTAAATGGGCGGATCGTGTCATTATCCCCCACCTATTCTGGCAAAGTCCTCGTTGGCTTTGGCGATATTGAATGCATCAATCTGCTTCTTGATAGGTGGAACTCCCAACTATCCTTGCTTTTGAGCAAATTTTTTTATTGTACCTTGCATTCGATCCTGGGCTTGCAATACCGTTTGCGTACCTCTCGTACCTTTAGTATGCAATCCACCTCACGATCATATGAGATTTTTGCTCCTATAGGTACCCGTTGTGATAGCCCGCGGTTGGGGTCCTCCTCGTCCCCGTGGTATGGCTTCAACAAGCTCACATGGAACATCGGATGAAGTTTTAGTTTCAGAGGGAGTTCCACCTTGTATGCCACCTTCCCTACTCGTTTTAGTACTTTGAAAGGTTTCTCGTACCTTCGAAATAGTCCCTAATGCACCTTCCGATATCCAAGAACTAAGTATGGAGTGCATCTTGACTAACACAAGGTCGCCTTCCTAAAATCAAGGAACCGTCTCTTCTCATCAACCCATTTCTTCATCTTCTTAGCAGCCTTTTGTAGGGATGCCCTCGCCAAATCCGCCTCCTCTTGCCATGTCTTGGCAAGTTCGTATGCTGCAAGGTTATACCTTTTTTCCCGCCACGACGGTGCTAGGAATGAGTGGTTATTGTCCCATCACTATTTCAAAAAGACTCTTCCTTGTAGACTCGTTCACCTGCAAGTTAAACGAGAATTAGGCAACATCAAACAATTTTGCCCAATTTTGTTGGGTTGAACTCACATAATGCCTCAAGTATAGTTCCAGTAGCGTATTTGCCCGTTTTGTTTGCCCATCTATTTGAGGATGTGAGCTAGTTGACATGTTGAGCTCCGAACCCAACAGTTCAAACAACTCTGTCCAGAACTTCCCAGTGAATCGGGGATCCCGGTTGCTCACAATTGTTCGTGGCACTCCCCAATACTGGTCCTTGGAAGCGGCTATGAAAGTTCCATACTTCGAGAACTTGTCGACTACCACCATGATGGTTTGACATCCCTCGGATGTGTGGCAGGCCAATTATAAAGTCCATTGAGACGCTTTCTCATGGTCTCTCTAGAATGGGCAAAGGCTCCAGTAACCCAGCTGTTTTAGACTGCTCGATCTTGTCTTGTTGGCATACTAAGCAAGTTCGAACATAAGTCTCTACGTCGTCTCTCATCCGAGGTCAATAGTATCCTTCCTGCATCAGCGCTAAGGTACGGTGCATCCCTGGGTGGTCAGACCCACTTCGAGTCGTGGCACTCTTTCATTAATTCCCGCCTTAAGTTCACATAGTGCAGCAGAGGCATTGCCCTTTGTGTAGAGTAACTCCTCCTCAACCCAAAACCTTAAGTTGGCTAATGGCAGCAAGCATCGTCTTTCGGCTCAAGGCGTCAGCAGTAGAGTTGACCCTTCCAGGCTTGTACTCCAGTACATAGTCGAAGTCAGCCAAAAAGTCTTACAACTTCGCCTGCTTGGGAGAGAGTTTCTTTTGGGACTGGAAGTAGCTTATGGCGACGTTGTCCGTCCGCACCGTAAAATGGGACCCCAATAGGTAGTGCCTCCATGTTCTTAGGTAATGGACGACTTTGTCATCTCTTTTTCTTGCACTGTATATCTCCTTTCCACATCGCTAAGTTTCCTTGACTCGTAGGCCACTAGATGTCCATCTTGCATCAATAATCCACTAATAGCAAAGTCCGATGCATCTGTTTCCACCTCGAATGCCTTTGAGAAGTCTGGCAAAGCAAGTACCGGTTCTTGGGTCATGGCTTCTTTCAGTTTTTCAAAAGTTCCTTGGCACTCCTCATCCTATTCCCATGTCTTTCCTTTGTTTAGCAACTCCGTGAGAGGCGTGGTGATGTTGGAGTAGCTTCGCATAAACTTTCGATAGTAGTTCATCAATCCAAGGAATGATCGTGTAAGTTCCGTCACCTTGATAGGGTTTCCACTCCACAATAGTTTGGATTTTTGACACATCCATCCGAATCTGGCCTCCCTCCACAGTGTGTCCAAGGAACGGCACCTCTTGCTGTGCGAACGGGCATTTTCCTTTTTTACGAAGAGTTGGTTCTCGTTAAACACCCTAAACACCTCCCTCAAGTGTTGGATGTGCTCTTCCAAAGTGTTACTACATATCACAATATCGTCAAGGTATACTACCACAAATTTATCGAAAAACTCTCGAAGTACCTTGTTCATCAACGTGCAGAAGGTTGCTGGGGCATTGGTCAAGCTGAAAGGCATGACGAGGAACTCATAGGCGCCGTATCGCGTAACACATGCTGTTTTGTGTTCGTCGCCTTTTGCAATGCGTACCTGCCAGTACCCCGACCTTAGGTCCAATTTGGAAAACCATTGTGCACCTCCAAGCTGGTCGAACAAGTCGGCAATCAATGGTATGGTGTACTTGTTCTTCACCGTCAATTTGTTATAGCAAGGCCCTGTAGTCTACGCACATCCTTAGGGACCCGTTGTGTTTCTTCTGAAACAGCACCAGGGCACCAAACGAAGACTTAGAGGGTCTGATGTACCCAGCATCCAGCAAATCCTTCCATAACTTTCTTAACTCTGCGAGCTTCGGAGGGGCTATGCGATAGGGGACCATCGCAGGTGGCTTGGTGCTGGGGATCAACTCGATCTCATGGTCTACTTCTCTCTTAGGAGGTAATTTCTTCGGCAGTTCTGCAGGCATCACACTCTTGAATTCCTCCAGTACTGCCGCAACCACATCAAGCACCTCCCTTTGGTTATCTCCCTCATCTACCTTTAGGGTCGCAAGGAAGTTTGGCTCTCCTCGCTTCAATCCGCTGCATAGTTTGATGGCAAATAGGGTCTTGTGATATCTTCCAAACTACCTCTTTAGAGGTACCACGCATTGGTATTGAGAATTTAGAATGCATATGCAGTCGGCGAAAGGAAGCAGCATGACACTAATACGATCAAGGAAGGCACTAAGTCCTATCACAACATCATAATCATCAAAGGGAATTACTTCAAGTGAAGTCTTGCCCTTCCATTGCCCAATAGCTACATCTACGTTGATTAGACAACCCATGGACAGGGACCTTCAAGTGTTGACGGTCTTCAAGGTGCCCATGCCTTTCCCCACTTGAAGGTTGAATTTCTTGGCGATCTCGATCAAGATGAAGAAATCGGTAGCTCCAGTGTCCACTAGAACGCTTAGCTTGTGGCCCGCTATCTCCACATCGGTGAAAATCAAGCCCCTCTTCTTTTGCGACTTCTTCACCTTGATGGTATTTAGGATTCGCAGTGAACCTAATTGCTTTTCCTCTGCTTTCTCCTCTTCCATGGCCATGGTTGCTAATTTTGTTTTCGCAGGACATTCTCGCGCCATGTATGGACCATCGCAGAAAAAGCATTTCAATGGTCGCTTGCCCTTGTCCTTTGCTGTGAACGACTTCCCCTCATTCTTGGAAGGAGACTTCTCCCTTGCTTACCAACCAATCCAAATTCTTTGTTGCTCTCCTTCGCAATCTCCTTACCCTTTGGTTTGGAGAAATTAGGCTTTTCTTTTGGTGGGTTGGCTTTTCCCGTGGCTTGAACTCCAAGAGAGACTCAACCACCGACATTGCTTTGGATAAATTATCCACATTCCTTCTTTCCAGCTCCAGCCGTGCTCATGGCTTAAGTCTATCCATAAACTGGAAGAAGGTATCCTCCTCGCTCATACTTTGAATTTGCAGCATCAATTGGAGAACTCTTTCACGTACTCCCTCACTTCACCCTTCATCTCCAGTCGGTAAAATTTTGCACGAGCGTCTCTCTCTGCATATTGAGGGTAAAAGTAGCTTCGAAACTCGTCCACAAATTGGTCCCAAGTAGTGATGGCAGTGCCACTATGATTCTCACTCCTGCGTTGCCACCACAATAAAGCATAATCGGTCAAGTATGACGAGGCAAGATTTACCTTTTGCTCGTCGATCCGAATTCCTGCATTCCAAAAATACTGCTCCATGGACATGGACCACAGAAAGTTGTCCACTACCTTGGCCTCCCTATGTCCATTGAACTCCTTGGCTTTGGAGCGTCTGATCGGGGTGTAGGCTGTAGCATCACCGTCCCGCCGGCAACAGCTCTTCTCAAGGTAATCAATTCTGCATTGAGTGCCTCAAACTCCTCTCGCATAGTACCAACTTGGTCTCGCTCCGTACGTATGGCCGCAATCTTCTCTTTGACGGATACCAATTATGCCTCTAGACTTTCGGACCTCTGGGCCAAACCATCTACCGCTGCATTCAAGGCACCCTGCATTTCTCCCCTAAGGTCTTCCTCCATGGACTCGACCCCGTCAATGCGTACGACTGCATCCTCGACAGCGTCGCGGGTTTCTGCCATGGCCAACTCGAGTTTCTCCACACCAGCAACGGCGGCTACCAGCACATCTCTTGATGGTTGTCGCCCCTTCCTGTCCTTCTTGGTCTGAGGAATCTCCTTATGGGTCACGTCAGATGAAGTTCCAGCTATAGTGTCTTCTGTTCATGTTGCCAAGCACTTGTTACAAAACTTGCTCTGATACCACTTGTCACGGGTTTACTCTTTTTAGTACTCCCAACTCGTGCGGTACTCAGATTTTCACCCTAAGTCAGCCTTTCTCATACTCACAACAATAGAAGAGAGAGAACTGAGAGAATGAATACTCTGTATATTGAATTGCTCAACTTCTGAAGTATGTTACAAATGAGAGGGTTGGCCCCTATTTATACTTGCAAGAGAAAATTCTAGAACCTATCACATTAATTACAAATTTATATGATTCTAGAGAATTCTATACAAAGAATATTTATTCTAGAACATTCTGAGGAATCTAAGGTCAATTAAGGAAATTCTAAAGAATTCTAGATGTTCCTTTATCTTCTAGAAAAGAGTCGGACCTTTATTCTGGGCCAAACGTTTGGACCTTCATTCTGGGCCAAATCTCTTCATCTAAATGGGCGGACCGTGTCACTAGGATACAGGTTGGAGCTGGATTTGTTTGCAAGGCTTGGAAATCCCGTTCTGTGATGTTTTTGCTGGGCTAGGATACAGGTTTAAAAAGTATTACAAGGGATTTGCTTTGCAAGTTACACTTGATTTGTATGTTTTATTTAAGAAAACTAATCTAAGGCTTCTTCTCGGAGAGAAAAACAGGAGTCTTTCGATCACCTAATTGTACAATAAGAGTTTAACATAAAAATGAAATTACTAGATGGTTGAATCATGTTTGGGTCAAAACAACTTGTTTAAAATTAATTCACTAACTAAAGAAATAAGATTTATTGATTCAAACTCAACTTTGTAAGGCATTAAATCGAAAATTAACGCATAAATTGATTAAATTACTTGAATTCAATTATAAATATTAAAAGC
Organism: Cinchona pubescens; assembly: GCA_025175665.1. Classification (NCBI taxonomy): domain Eukaryota; kingdom Viridiplantae; phylum Streptophyta; class Magnoliopsida; order Gentianales; family Rubiaceae; genus Cinchona; species Cinchona pubescens. The sequence continues at coordinate 433,220 of JANKKI010000106.1, forward strand.
TTGTTCGAGCTTGAAGTAGTAACTAGTCAATCCAAATTCGAACATAATTTTAATCTCATTAAGAATCCAAATAAAAAAATAAAACTATTATAAAATATTCAGTTCGTTTAAACTCGATTTATACATAAATTCGAAAAATACAAAAAATTCAGCCCATATGTAAATCAGAACCCTTTAGCAAAACCATTCAATTCGAAAAGATAGCCCAAGAAGGAAAGAAGGAAAGAAGTTTTATATTAGGGAAAATCGCTGAAATAGTCCTTCAACTTTTTTAATTTAGCCGAAATAGTCCCTCAACTTTTTTTGTAGTCAGAATGGTCCTTCAACTTTTTTTGTAGCCAGAATGATCCTTCAACTTTTATTTTTTAGCCAACATAGTCATTTTATGTGAAATTTATCAAAAAAAAGAAATTTTTTTTATGGTGACTCCACCATAAAAAGACTTTCTTGGCTAAAAAATAAAAATTGAAAGACTATTCTGACTAAAAAAAAGGTTGAGGGACTATTTTGCCTAAAGTAAAAAAATTGAGGGACTATTTTGGCGATTTTCCCTTTTTATTACAATGCCCAATTCATTACAAGGCTCAATGTCTTTGATCAAACAAAATTATTGGCTTAAATTTTGAGTTTGATTTTCTTTGGGCCCTAAAAACTAAAACCAAACAACAGCCCACTAGGGCAACACCCACAATTTTGAAGCATCCCATCATCCGTTTCCTCCTCTTAAACCCGAGAGCTCTCTTCATTGTCCTTCTCCCAACTTCTCCTCCCCCCATCCCTCGGCCGCCCAAACCCCCTTTGCCCCAAACCAGAATACCCAAATGGGTCGCGTAATCCGAGCTCAACGTAAGGGAGCAGGGTCCGTTTTCAAGTCCCACACCCACCACCGTAAGGGCCCCGCCCGTTTCCGCTCTCTCGACTTCGGCGAACGCAATGGATACCTCAAAGGAGTGGTCACCGACATCATTCACGACCCGGGTCGTGGTGCTCCGTTAGCCAAAGTCACTTTCCGTCACCCCTTCCGTTACCAGCACCAGAAGGAGCTGTTCGTCGCCGCCGAAGGGATGTACACCGGGCAGTTTGTTTACTGCGGTAAGAAGGCTAATTTGATGGTAGGAAATGTTTTGCCACTCAGATCTATTCCTGAAGGTGCCGTCGTTTGCAACGTCGAGCACAAGATGGGTGACCGTGGATATTGTCCTGTTTTCGCTAGAGCTTCTGGTGATTATGTAATCGTTATCAGCCACAATCCTGATAATGGGACCACTAGGTATTGAATATTTCTTGTTATTTTATCTGGGTTTTTGATTTTTTTGATGGATGATTCCTTGATCTATTTGTATATCTTGTGTTTGATAATATGTCTGTGTGAAATATTTGGAATGTGGTGATTTTGGGTTTTTTTCTTTTATTGGGTTTGTGATGGATTAGGGAAGGCTGGAAGACGTACACATCTAGATTGTGTAGGTCCTCTGACTGTTTGTATAAGGAAAGTAATGTGTTTTCTTGCTTTGATTATTGTTCTGGGTAATACTGAAGGAATTGGAGGAAGTTTGTAGTTCTGATAGAGATCTGTAGTTTGGTTTATGGCCTGTTTAGCAGAGTATGCTGTTGGTTTTGTGCTGTAGTTAAACTTTATTGGATTATGGGGTTTGATTTTTTACTGTTTTGAAGTGTTAAGATATATTCTTGCAAACATCCACATAACATTTAGAGTACGTTGAGTTTTGGGTGTTAAATGTGGCTACTTTGGGCTTCGCGTGTATAGATATTTTATGGAATTTTGATGGTTATTGTTATGCATTTGCTAGTTCATTACTGAATGTTTTCTTGTTGGCCTGAACGCTTTGACGGATTATTTGATTAAGGGTTTTGTTCTGATTGCAAAGGAAAGTTTAATGTATTCTGCTTTCATTCGGATACTTGTTTTGTGCTCTGATAGCAATTTATTTTTGTGAGGTTTCGATTGATTTGGAAATCATTTGCATGCTATACAATTACTCTATCATTTACATGCTAGTATAAAGAAAGAATCGGATGGTGGATGTCAGGCTTGATTTCATTTTGATTCTGTAACAAGTTTTGTTAGTTTTCAAGTAGAATTAAAATCGAAGTGAGTATACTTCACTGCATGTGCATTGAAGTAATGTTTGTGGTTGAGTACAAGGATATTGAATAATGCTTTATTTGGTTCTCAGCTGCACAAATATTTTGTTGTTCTTTGGTGTCATCTTGGTGATAAGTTATTGAGCTGTGAACAGTTATATGCATGTGAATTTTTGTCCATCGTCTCCATGCTGACAGTTCACCTTCATTATTAGGATCAAGCTCCCATCTGGAGCCAAGAAGATTGTGCCCAGTGGCTGCCGTGCTATGGTTGGTCAGGTAGCTGGAGGTGGACGTACTGAGAAGCCAATGCTTAAGGCTGGGAATGCTTATCACAAGTACCGGGTGAAGAGGAACTGCTGGCCTAAGGTTCGTGGTGTTGCTATGAATCCCGTGGAACATCCCCATGGTGGTGGTAACCATCAACACATTGGTCATGCCAGCACAGTTCGTCGTGATGCCCCACCTGGCCAAAAGGTTGGTCTTATTGCTGCACGCAGGACTGGTCGTCTCCGTGGTCAAGCTGCAGCTACTGCTGCCAAGTCTGACAAGGCTTAATAATTTATTTTTGTATCATTTTTACTTCATGTTGTGTCTTAGGCAGACTTTTGCTTATTAGTTGAATCATTGAAGTTGTGGTTGCAAGAATATAGTACTAAATTTGGTTGTGTCTTAGGCAGACTTGCTTATTAGTTGAATCATTGAAGTTGTGGTTGCAAGAATATAGTACTAAATTTGGTTGGATGTTAGGTTTTGATTTTTGTTTCAACAGTTTTCTTTTAGATGATATCACATGGTTGGCGAATATATTTGCTCAAATTCTTAATTTTGGATGGTAAGGCTGCATCTCATGTGAATTAAAGTGTTAAATTTTGATGCTTTATGCTGTACCCGCATTAATTAAGGCAGTAGTTGCTTATATGTTTCATTTTTGGTTTGCTTTTTTGCTGTATTTGCAAATTACAATGTCATCTAGTCTGTGTAGCCATCTCTATGATGCTATTACCGTATGGCACTATTGGTAGTAGAGCTTCTGGTGCTTAGTTTGCTATTTGGTTTGGCAACGGTCTGTGTGTGTGTTTGCACATGCACATGAAACTACAAGCAATTCTGAGCTGAAACAGGGTGAAAATGGATTTGGCTTTCGTTTCAACCGCTAGCCCAAGGAGTTATTTATCATGTTGGAGCAGGATTTGTTTGCAAGGCTTGGAAATCCTGTTTTGTGTTTTTGTATTATAAGGGAATTGCTTTGCAAGTTACACTTGTTTTGTATGTTTTATTGAAGAAAACGAATCTAAGGTTTCTTCTCGGAGAGAAAAACAGGAGTCTTTCGATCACCGTCTCATGCTGAACGGCAATAATATTAGTAATTTACCTATTGACTTCAAAAAACTTACACGCACCCAGTGGGAAAATCAAAGGTGGGAACTGGGATGGGAAGAACATAGAAGACAGAAGAATCATAAAAAACCGAAATAAAGTACATTTGAAGGGGCCTGAGTGGCAAATGGATCAAATTTTGAACAAGAATGATCCCCCGAGTCACTGATATCCATATTCATTAAAATATCTCATTTGGGTTGCCAAATTTTATTTTCAAAATTATGATAAAATTCTAACTAATACAGTAGTAGTTTCATTAGATGTCAATAGGAAAATATTTAGATAAATTCGATTTTTGAATTCATTTGTAAATTTTGTGGTCAAGATTAAACTTTAAAAATTCTTACTTTACACTACAGAATTTACAAATAAAATAAAAAATTGAATCTACTTAAATATTTACCTTAGAAATATACCAAAAAACACCACATGGTAAAATTTGATATTTACACACACTTAGAGTACACTCTAGTAGACTCTACCTCATTACAAGGCAGTGGACTAAAAAATTCTCGAAAGCCCAATTGTAGCCCATAGAAAGTTGTCTCCTAAAAGCCCAATTTCATAATCAGCTGTCCTGTCAATGTCACGACGTCGTCTCGTGAGGTTATAAAAAAAGAACTACGGAAAAATCTTGCTAAAACCCTGCTCATTCAAGAGACAGCTACTTACATCCCGGCCAGAAGCGAGATGGCGGCGATGAGGGCAGCAGCAGCTTCTTTGAAGGCGGCGGAGGCAGCGGGGCCGAGGGGTTTGAGGGCTCTGTTATTCTCGACTTCAAGACTTCCATTCATGTCATCTTCGCCGCCACAAACAACTCAGAATCAGAAGCAGCCTCCTGCAGATCCCTCCACCAATCTATTCGTTTCCGGTACTATTAAATCTAATCTGTCATTTTTGAAACTAACCCTCCAATTATTTATGCATTTAAACTCTGTTATTATCTGTTTAGGCCTCTTTTTTGTTTGATTGCGGAGAAATGATTAAATTAAGCAAATTCTTGCTAATAATATTTACTGGGATTTTGTTTATATGCGTATTTACGTATAGAAATGTTACTGAAAATCAGATTTTACTAAGTTTGTTTCTTTATGCTAACCGACACAAGCTCAAATAATAGAGAGTGGTTGATGAGTTTTCCCATGTGGTTTGGTAAAAATGAAGACCAATTAAACCGATTGCTCTGTGGCTTACGGATTGTTTGGTCCATGCTTATAGACATCTGTGAATTCATTTTGCTTAACTAGATATAATTGGTTATATAGATTGGACATTTAGCTTGTGCTATTTTGATAGGGTATGCATTTTCTTGTCTACAATCCAGTCAGTTTAAGCTTTTTTTTTTTCCCTTGTTCTTGGTTCTCTGTGAATCCCTATCATCCTTTTTAAGGATAGGAGGCATGTGAAGCATTTTTTATGATTTGCTTCTGCATTTTTTGTATTCTAGACATAAGTCTTGGGTCATAAGGGTAGCTACGCTTTGAGTGGTCCTGTTAATCATTTATATTGGAAGCAGAATGTACCATAAGCTGCTGCAAGAAAGGTTTCAACTTTTTGCATGTTTGTGCTTAGTAACCAATATCGTTATGTTCTGTTTTGATAAGGCTGATAAGTTTGTGATTAAAGAAAACTTGCTTGACTCTCCATGCTAGCATTTGTTTAGAATGGATACATCATTGTTGGCTGGGGTATATACAGCAATTACTGTGCAAAGTTTTCCCTTTTTCTGTTGTAATGCTTTTATATAGAAGATGTGCCTTTTCTTGATTGGTGTTACAGCATAGAGTTCAAATACTGTCCTTCAAGTAAATTACAATCCTTTCCTTTTCTTTATTTATTCCATAATGTCACATATGTTTTCTCTTTCATTATAGCTTTTGATTTGTGCATCAAAACCTTAATATTTTTTTTTAATATAAATTTACTGTTCCATTGTCTTATTTGTGCAACTTTGGCGGGTTCAATTTTTTTCAACCTCTTATTTTCTTTGTTTTTCAGTTGGATAAGGGGTTGGTTGGGGTTTTCATACATTTTCTCTGATTCCAAGAATTTTGTTCATTTTATATTAAAATATGGACTTTAGAAGGCCTGTTATGCTTTTGTTGATGTTGGACATTAGCTGTTCCCCTTAGAGGAAATTTTTAATTAGATCATCATACTATATGTTTTCAGGACTCAGCAAACGTACAACTAATGATGGTCTCCGAGCTGCCTTTGAGAAGTTTGGTAATATCATTGACGGTATGTTTGTCTTTCACTTTAACATAAAATTGGTTCTGTTAAATACCTTAGCGTGCAGCCGTGTGATATATTTCTTTGTTCTGCCTTTTGTAGCCAAAGTGGTAACTGACCGAGTATCTGGATATTCTAAAGGTTTTGGTTTTGTTAGATATGCAACTTTAGAAGAAGCTGAGTCCGGTATGAAGGGTATGGATGGACAGGTAAGGCGAGATAATATAAGATATTCTACAAAGTATAACCTTTCATCAATAGCATATGCTGAGGCTGATATGAAGGGTATGTAAATTGGGGAAAAAAAAGGGCCCTTTTGTAATGAATGAACTCACTCTTATTTAAATAAAGAACAAACAGGAGAAAACACACCCAAAAAAAAAAAAAAAAAAAAATTGGCAGAGAGTTGCATAGAAAACCATGCTCTTACATCAGGCCTTTTATTAAGAAATCTCTTAGTTGACACTGGATGTAGTTAATTAAGGTTCTAGGTACATGATAAATGTTATCTTATGATGTGTAGTTTGCTCATGATTGTTCTTTCTCGACTTCTTTTGTAGTTTCTGGATGGCTGGGTGGTGTATCTTCGCAGAGTATGCACGACCAAGAAATCCTCCACCACCTAAGAGTTGAGAGTTATTTTCATTGACGAGGAATCTCTTACTTAAATATTGTATCCGTTTGGTTGACCGAGAAATTTCTGATTATTATTATTATTTCAGACCAGAAAGAACTGAATGCCCTTATTTGGAACTTTTTGGCTTGATGGATGTCTATCAAAATGTCAATTAGATGAAATATTTGATATTGTAGTTGTCACGTGTACTGTAATTCACGGCTGGACAGAGTCATCTCTGCTGTCCTTGGCTTAGAAAGTTTCTTGTTTATGTTACCCTCCCTGATACACCTAAAGCATATGCTTTAGGTTGAAACAAGCGGCCGTGAGTTCCTTTTTCGATGTCTACTTCCAGAGTTTTACAGGCTTAAATCTTCTTATGTGCTGAGGTTTGATTTTCCTTGTTCTTTAATCTCGTGTACTCGTATGAAATTTCATTTTCATTATTTTTTGCAAAAAATCTGTGTAGGATAACAGTACACCAAAAGATATAACATCTATGCGTTAAGCCTACATATTTATTTTTTGGTATACAAACACGCGGTCTACAGAAAAATTTTATTTCTTTGATATAATGATCCAAATATGTTTTAAATATGAGAAAATAATATCATAAATTCGGTATTTGACCTGTAAGCTCTGCTGTCAAGATTAAATTTATAAAATTTTGTTTACATCAGGTTATGTCATAGATTCTATAATATTTAATTTACACTGGAAGGTTTAGAAGTAAGGTCAAAAATCAGATTTATTTAAATATTTTTCTTAAATATGAATTCTGTTTTCGTCTATATTGATTTGTCCGATAAAAAATAAAAATTGATGTTACTAACTAGGAAAAATCCCTCCAAAAATAAGACCCTCCAAGGAGCCCAGTTTTGTGGAGCCTAAATTAATGTTCTTGAAGTCCATTTTTAGCCCATTAACAATTTCACCAGCGCAGCTAAAATCTGGCTAAAACCCTGTTCAATCGAATCAACCGGAGGAGCTTATACCCAAAAAAACGAGATGGCAATGAGAGCGGCGGTGAAGACAGCTGCGTCGGCGGCGAAGTCTTTGACCGCACCGAGGGGTCCGAGGTCTCTTTTGTTTTCCACATCAAACTTTCCATTCAATCTACCACAGACTCCAACGCAAAAACAGCCTCCAGCTGAACCTTCCACTAATCTTTTCATCTCCGGCAAGTTTCCCTCTTTCATTTCCGACCGTATATGAACTTTTTCCTACTTTCCATTTGTCTCCTTTAATATGATCATTTGATTTAACGTTGTAAATATTTTAGTGGTTTTTCTTTTACTTGCCAAGAAATGATTAAACCGAGGAAAATTAATATATAAACAGATTTCTTGCACTAAATGGCTGGTTGAGTTGAAAGATCGAATCCTTATTAAGTTTTTTTATTTTTTGCGTAATTTATTCAGAGTGAAAGATCTAGAATTCATGTTATGAGCTTCTGTAGAAAGGTGATTTGGTCTACACAAGTATGCAAAGAAAATGCAAATTGGTAGAGTTAGAAGCATATGAGTATAATACTGCTTAACTGTATCATGTGGTTTGGCTTATAGTTGAAAGATGACTTTGCCAACAATTGCCTCGGAACTTAGAGTAGAATTTCAAGTGAACTTCGTGCCAAAGCTCTGTTCTTTTGTTGTTCGTTTTCTGAAGTTTTTGTTCTCAAGACCTTTCATACCTATTGCATGAGAATAGGTTTCTTGTTTCTCTTTTACTAATAATGATACTTTTATGATCACCACGAAGTTGAGTTAAGATACAACTGTAAGCTGTTGTACCTATACTTTGTCTCCTGAGGGAAATGCTTGTGGTATTTGAGATTCCTTTCTTGAACTTGACCAGACATCATCATTTCATGTGTTTCAACCTTGAACTTTAACAATGACCACTGAGCTTCAAGTCTTGTGAGTAACATAATTACACTTCTTGCTAGATGCTTATGATGTCAAGTTGGTGGTGTGTTTGATTACATTTTTCGTGGAAAATTTTTGATTAGTTTATTTATAATTTGATGATCACTGCTCTTTGGTGTGCATTGTTAGCTTGTTCTTTTCCTCTTTTGGTTTGGAAGTGTATTGATCGATTTTGGTAATAGTTATCCTTGCTTTTGTAGTGGTACAGGTGTTTGGTATGGTGCTCCTAGACTTCTTTTCTTATCAATTTAGTTTTTTTGGTTCAGAAAATGATGTTATGTATTTGCATGGTTCTTTATGCTCATATTGATGTGGGTAGTTGCAGTTTCATATTCTAGGAAGTTGTAAATCAATTGTCTCTCTCATTTTTGCATTTAGGACTCAACAAACGTACAACCACAGAAGGTCTCAAAAGTGCCTTTGAGAAGTTTGGTCAATTGGTTGATGGTATGCTTTCATTTCAGGCTTTTGGAGAACTAGGCTTTATAATCTCTCAAATGGAAGAATAATGTAATCTTTGTTTTTTCCTTTGTGCAGCCAAAGTGGTAACTGACCGTGTATCTGGTTGTTTCAAAGGGATATGGTTTTGTTAGATATTCATCTTTAGAAGATACTGCTGCTGCTATACAGGGCATGGATGGCCAGGTGAGTTGAGATAGTATGTGTATTTTTTTCTTTTTGCTGGAAAAACACCATATTATTTTGGTGCTAACTTTAAACAGTCGGAGATCTATCTCAAGGGAAAAGGTTCAGTCCAGGATTATGTGTTTGACTGATTGTAAATTTGGTGTGTTCAACATGGGCATATTTGGCATATGTGATGTAATTAGTTTATAGCAGCCTTATTGGCAGCAGTTTAGAAAAGGAAGGATCATCTAATTTGTGCTTATATATGTTGGGAGAGGGAACTTGATACCAAAGAAACAAATGGGCCTGCTTTGGGTTTACTATTTTCTTGCTGCAGAGATTAGAAAAGTGGGTCAGTGTAAAGGTTCTTCCTTTATGTCCCCAGTTCAAAGCCAAATATCATGTTTTGCATATTTTGGGACCATACAAACTGACGCTCTTTCAAATCACTGTTTGTTTTTTGTGATTTCACATTATTTGTCAGAGCATGCTGATTCTTTACTTAGGTGTTTGAAGGATAAAGGATTTTCATATGCTTGACCCATAATGTTCTCTTTTAATTTTTGTAGTTTTTGGATGGGTGGGTTATCTTCGCAGAATATGCAAGACCAAGAAATCCTTCACTGCCTCCTCAAAATTCTATCTCATATGGTGTCAATAACACACGTTTCCAGAGCTGAAGAATCTCTTAAATTGGAAATAGTATTTATTTGATTGATGAAGAAGAATCATGGATATTGATCTTGTGCTCACCTTAGACTTATCAAGTAAAAAAGATGAATATTCGGGCTGGTTTGATGTTCTACTGTTGATGGCTAAATAACTGATCTGGTGTGACCATTTTGCTATTACAAGCAGTTACACTTTGTATAATTAGTAAAAGTTTCTTTTGCATCCCATTTTTTCAAATCACTTGGAGGTAGGTGGAACTTAAATGCTTGTTTTGGTCCTTAATTTGCTCACAGAATGTATTGTGACGCTGAATCCCACAAAAAAAGTGCAGTGTTTTAAGTTTTATTTTCTTCTGCTTCATTTTTTGTATTGTTAAAGTCATGAAAAAGCAGTTTTGAGCTTGTTCCGACATGTGTTATCACTTTTGTATGTTGCCTGGTGTCTAAGTCCCAATGTGGTACAGACATGCTATGCACAATTGTTGGTAGCTCTGTAAATGATCAGCAGCTTATTTGCAGGTTTTATGTTTCTCCTGAATGCTGTGCTGCATTGATCACGACTCAGCAGCTTATGCTTTTTATCCTGTTATTTCCGTATTTCTTTATTCTCTGCTTTGTTTTTGCTTTTCTTGATGCTTCCAATTTTGTAGAAGAGTGGCAGTGTTGTTGGAAAGAGGTAGTTCGTCTCAGTTTTATACCCGTGACATAATGATATAACCCTATGGAATTATATCTTAGCGGGGCAGTGGTGAAATGGTTTCCTGTCCCTTCTCTATGTAGATACTTGTGGCATTGAATGGAGAATTGGCTTGTGACATGTCCAATGTTGTTTTCTAGATATTATCCATTAGTATCTTAATCTTCCTAGCTATAGATACGTACATAATCGTAGGATTTGCACTTGAAACATGCAAGTCATCCACGTCAAAATTGTGGCCTAACTGCCGCAGTTTCAGTTCATTTCATTCTGTTTGTGTGGCGAGATTTGCCTCTCTTGTCTAAGCATTTGCATGATTGCATGTTTGGATGGGACTAGATGGAGAGTATGCTTTGTGCACGACATTAGCATCCGAATTTGTCCGCCATCTGAATATTATAAAACAGGTGGAAGATGATGGACCACTTTTTTTGTGGGCGATCGAGAAATGACAAAGGAGTTTTTGCCCTGTTGCAGAAGCAAATTGGAGAAAAGAAGCCTGAAAATTACTCATATGAGGATTTTTCAACTAAACACGTTTCCCTTGACCCAGGACAAGAACCGGACATGCACTTGTCAGATGTGAAGTAGTGGCGCAATTGAAACAACAAAATTGTAGTCTGTGTTTGCATTTTCGTCTAAGATAATTTTGACATGTACCAATTGCCAGTGGAGTAGTGGACTCGTCGGAAGTGAATTGATGATGTTTCAATCACCAAATTGTTGGTGGATTTATGAATTACGAATGGTTGGTGGGTTCAAGAAATTTTGTTACCCTTATTTTCCGATCTCCAAACTAAAAATATTGCCTTTATGTGATATGTATACTGTATTCTTAAACCAGCCCGTTAATCGTTAGTGCAGGCTGAAAAAATTTTCAAGAATTGGTGCTGAAATCGGCAGCTTTAGAGGCATGATGCACTGAAGCCTATTGCAGCTTTGTTTTTGGTGTTGTAATTTGTTTTGTGGTTTGTGATAGAGTATAGTTAAAGTTGGTTGTTAAGGTTGCTTCAATAGTCAATGAACGTGCACAGCAACGTCACTGATGCTTCAAGTAATCAAACCAAGAGCTCCAAAAAATTACATTTCAACAATTAATAGATGTTTTTTTAAATTCTAGGTGCTAATAAAGTTTTCAAACAGTGATTTTTATAAAATTGTTCACTCACAAAGAATTAAAAGCAATGAAAATCAAATATAGAACATTTTATATGAGTTGATCGTCACTTATTTTTTGAGCGAATTCTTCTCGACACAATTAATAGATGTAAAATTTATAAAAAATATATATATATTTTTTGATTGGTCGTTATCACTCAAGATTTTTAACAGTGTACTGTTTCTTTTAACTAGTTGGTGACTGAATTGATTATGGTGAGGTGGAAGTCAACCCAAATTATATATGCATGTTATTATATTTCTAACTTTCTTAGGTGATAACAGGACAGCTTACCCTACTTCAATAAATAGCGGGATCCGCTCTTAATTAACGAATTTCCACAATATCTATGTGATTCCACTGTCCATGGATGACTACTTAAACCAAGTATTATAGTACCAACTTCATTTTCTATATTTTCTTTGTCCATAATAAGTAGTTTCGAGTTTAATCACCTCACTATCAACTTATTTAATAAAGCTATATAATATTTTAAGCCTAAACAAGCCACCAAACCTGATTAGCTAAATAAAATAAAGTCAAATAATTTTCATGAAAGATGATTTGTTGTATTACTTGCTAAGTAATTATGCAAAGCAAAAGTGTTAATCCACTCATGATCACCAAATAGTGTTAAGTATTATGAGCATTTTCCTCCTATGAAGAAGGAAAGGCATTTGTAAATGAGAGAGAGAGAGAGAGAGAGAGAGAGTTGACTTGTTGGGGTAGTAGCTGGGCAGATAAGCTAATTCCTTGCTGATATTCAAAGGGATAAACTGTTCCTACACCCCACAAATTTTATCGTTTGAAGATAAGCTAATCATTAAATGGGCAGTTTATTGTATGAACCTCAATAAGCCATACAATACTCACTTATGTATCCAGATGCATTAATAATATGGTTCTTTTCTTCCCCCTTTTTTTCCTCCATAGAAACAAGGCAATGAATAAGTAAATATTATCGCAGACTTCCCTAGCTACCAGAACTATTTGGTCATTGTAGTAACGGAAAATTCTATCATGTAGGATTTCTTCAAAATACTTGTGATGTTCCGTCCCGAAAGTGGGAGGAGATATTGTATTATTTATTACACCTTAAATTGTGGGTTACTTACAACTTGATTTAAATATTTTGAATCCGTTGATTTCGCTCAAAAGTTGCCGGATCAACCGGAGTACTACAATTGGTATCAGAGCAAACCTTGATTTTACTAAAAAATTATCTGGTCAGCCCAAAACTTGAGGTGTTACAGTACTAAACTAGGATAAGAATGCTATAAGCCTTTCCTTCTATACCCTCCAAAGTGATATACATACACCAAAATTTTTATTCCTCACTCCGTATTACAGAATGAATATTGCAAATCGATTGAAAATTAATGGGACCCACCTACTTTTTAATAATCTCAACCATTGTTATACCCATTCTACATTACAGAATAAGTAGTCAACAATTTACTCATACATACACCTCTTGAATTAAGCACTTCACCTATTTTATATATAGAGTTCGTTTCCCAAATACTAACATGGGATCCTTAAACTAAAACATTTTAATAGTAGAATTTGCACTATTGCACAAAAACAAAAAAAACAAAAAACCAAGTATAACACATAGCACTAACTTTTAATTAAAAATAGGTACTACACAACTGGAAAATTAAATATTTTACTAGATACTCTGTAATGCGAAGTGTTAACAATAACTGTTGGAGTATTCAAAAAAATTTCTATTTTTAGATGTATCACTATTTTATAAATAATCAAACCACTATACTAACAAAGAACTACTTACACACATAGAATTCTCTACCCCACCCTACACTCAACAATGCATATGCATTACTTATAAGATTTAATTTTCAAACACAATTTTGTGATACCGAAAGGCTACCTAAATATTTTATGAGCATAATAAAGGAAAGGAGAAATTCGTAAAATCAAAATTGAATAAACAGGACGTGGCAATTTTATTCAATTTAAGATTGGCCATGACCACCACCCCTTTATATCTTCCCCAAATCTCATTCCAAAAACTCCAAATTCATAACAACAAAACACACACAACACACACTAACATAAAAAAATGAAATAAAAGACAAACCAATAGAGCCATGAATAAGTGATTGTGATCAGGACAATCACAAAGCCTCAATGGCACACTTTATTTCTTAATTATGTATTATTAATACCATATACATATAGTATATCATTCTTGATTTACGTGTGTGTGTGTGTGTTTTAGCGTGTTTGTTTGTGGGGTTAAAATGAAAAAGTTTCTGTTAGAATTGATGACATGTTGCGGTTCATGTTCATCAACTTTCATGGTTAAGGAAGAAGCAAGATTGTTGGTGGCTCCGGTGCCACTGACACCGTCTCCTTCGGAAATATGCCGTGTTAGAGGAGGAGGAGGAGGAGGAGGAGGGCGGAAGCGAGGGAGGGGGATAATGGGACGTAATTATCATAAGAAGTGGTGGTGGTGGTTCTTCTTCTTCTGGGATTGAATGGAGGCCATCGTTGTCTTCGATTTGTGAAGACAACGTTTTACATGAGAGGAATCGAATTGAACATCATCATCATAATCATCAAGAGATGGCTGTTGTTAAATCATCATCATCATCATCGGAAAGGAATCTTAAACGAAAGGTTACATCAACGCCTAGACAACCTCCTCGAGAAGATGTCAGGTTAATATTTCTGTTACCTCAATGGCACTCTGAATATACCACTCCGAATAAATATTCCTTCTTTTTTGGGTAATAATGAATTCATTGTGATTTCATCAAATTTCTCTTGGTCTTTTTCTTTTTTATTTTCCCCTTCTTTTTTCCCTTTAACTTTTTGCATGCGTAACATGAGAAATTGGATTCCTGATTTTTTTTTTGGGGGGCTTGGGGGGGGTGCATAAATCTTCCAGGAAGAGAGTTTTGAATAAGGATATTTCAAAATTAAGCTTATGATTGAAAAAAAATAGTAAAAACCACAAAAAAAAAACAGTGCTCCTACTATTAAGTGTCAAGATTTGTAATATGAATAATCCTTCCTTTTTTCTTAAAAAAAAAAAAAAAAACACTTCTCCCTCTGCACTTTATTGATTCGAAAGCAACTTACCGATTAAATTGCACTTCATTACCTCAATAATCCTTTCTTATGGTGCTTTGAAAAGATATTTGGATCCTAACTCATTTCTTAATACCATGTTGAAAATGAACCCTAGCAGCCATTTCTCTTTAAAATTGATGTCTCGTTAATTTCATAAGGATAGAAAAACTTTTGTTCTCCAAACATAACATGGTAACAATGGGACCTCCGAAAAAAGACATAGTAACAAAGGGTCATGTCACATTTCTTAACATTATCATCATTTCCATGTGTCCCTTTAAAAAATTGCATTATTATCAACTGTTGATAAGCAATTTGTTTTTGTTAATTCTTTTCGAAGATAGCTATTAGGTAGAGGAGGTTTTTCGTTTACCACTTGAATGGAATCTGTGCATTTTTAAGCATATAGTATATAATTGAAGATAATATATCAAGATATGGATCAAGTCACAGGAAGTGTCATTCATTCTTGTAACACCCATGTAAAAGAAATTGAACTATAATTCCCCTTTTTTCATTCAATATTATTTTTCTCAATTAGTTTGTGATAAGATAGTCCACCATGTGATGTATTTTAGAAATCAATAGAGTTGACCTTATCAGGATTGCATCTTGCTTGAGAAAAATTGTTACCAATGAGACCTCAATCAAGAATAGTTGTCTTAAGCAACATTTATGAATATCCTCCCTCTGTTAGCTTATAAAAACAAAATATCTAAACATAATTCCTTTTTTCATTCAATAGTTAATTGTTTTTTTAACATAAATTAGAAAATCTCAAGCTGAATTTTTAAAATTTTTCTTTTTCTGGACATTTCAGGCGATCGGCAATTCATGCGGCGATGCCAACGTTCTCTCCGGCACCTTTCATGTTCTAAGGGGAGCCATTTGCCTTGTTTTTTTGGTTCCATCTTCTGCATTTCCGGTATTGTAAACGACGAAAATGTGTGTGCACATATTTTGCAGAAAATGGGTTCGGCAATGAGACAATTTGCTGATCCTTTTAGATGCTCCGCAATAGTACTTTGATAACACTATACCCTTAAAAAAAAAAGAAAAAGGAATAGGATCGAAGGTTTTACTTCCTCTTGGAAAAGTATGCCTTTTCTTTTGATGTGATGTTATTGTCGAAATAAATGGTCTTGTTTGCTTATTTAATTTGCCTATTGTTTTTCTTAACGTGACGCCTTCATATGTTGTCCCAACATTTTGAGGTCCTACTAGTGCATGTGATCCAGGTAGAAGCTGTTCTTGATGATGACTTGATAGTAGGCCAAGGCCGGAAAACAGTAGAAGCAACAAGAAATATCCAACAACAAGAATCTCTTTATTTGTCATTTGTCAAGTTGAGTTTCCCAGCTAATTATTGATTCCTTTCCTGCCAAATAGGATATAGGTTATTTTTTGTTTATTAGAAATATTTTTTTGCTAGTAGTAACTAAATTTTCTGTTTTATTTAAGCGGCAAAAGTACCATGTATAGATGAGAATAAAAGTTCAACTGTACAAAATAAGTAAATGCTCAACTACCATTTTATATAAGTATCAAAAGTACAGAGAAGTTTTAGATCGACTACTAACTACTCACAAACAACACAAACTGATAAACTAACAATAGAGGAAGATTATGTATCTGTTGCTTACGATATACAAAGAGTTTTGAACTGAAAGTGAAAGTTACGTAAACTTTGTATATTAGTTAAACCATATGTAAGGAGTAATATTTGGAACCACAATATGCTTTTGCTGGGAAAAATACTTAAGAAGGAAATTAACTTTTTTCCCCCTTTAAAATTAATATTTTCAACGAAGGTAAATATTTGATAGACTCAAAAAATATGCAGTGGAACATAAATTTGATGTCACTTTGAAGGAGTCACAAACTTGAGAAATTTTTTTCTAATCTAATTCGTCACACAAATAATGAAATAAGTCAAGAACTTTTAGAAGTAAGCCATAAGGTTTTCATGCACAAAACTGAAAAAATATGAAGGTTTAGATGAACGAAATTTTGTGGGAGGATAAACAAATTGTATTTAATCACCTTTCAATATATTTTTCCTCAATTGAAATAATTAGGCGCAACGCTTTTAAATAGGTACAAACTAATCTAATTCCTTAAGAGATTTAACCAACACAATTTCTTAACACTAGATAAATTAGGGAATAAATCCCATACAAACTCAACTACTAAATATAATATAATTAAAACTTTCAAATCCTAATTAGGCTTGGTTTATATACCAACATTGCCTCCCTTAAACCAAGCCTTCATGAAATTCGATCCGATGCCAACACGAACTACAAACTCCATACAGATTTCGGTCACCGTGCAAACCATGTGTAACCCTAACTTATAATTGGTTTTCATCTTTATCTTCACACGTGCTAGTGGACGGATCTTGTACTTTACTTGAAAATATAATTGATGGCTAACTCTTCTCGATCAATGAATTGATCCATACTTACCCAATCATAGTTGAGAACATCATAATTTTATCTCACACAATATTCCTCTAAATTATTTCCAAAAAACAAGAAATCATACTTTTCTTTTCCATAATTTGCACCACCAAACTTTTCAATACCACAATGTTCAATCAATTAGTCCACTCCACCATAATCTTGAACAACAATTTTAAGGTCACCCTTTTCTCCAACTAATTCATCAACTCCAAGGAAATTAATTTCATCCATCACATTATTTTTCTGAATAATATTTTCAAAAACATCAATGGTGTCTTTTTCAAATTCTTTGTCTACTTTCCCAACCAAATCACAAATTTTCATCTCATCCTCATCCAATTCAACATTTTATCTTTTCCATGGACAAATTCTTCATCCTCAATTAACCCAAATAATGAATGTAAATCAAAATTTTCTATCTCATAAAAATTTTCACAATTTATGTCATCATTTACATATATACATATCCTTTTCAAAATCAACTTGCCATTCCAACTCAAATTTAGATTTTCAATCACAATCATCATCTGCAAATTCCATTAAAATATAAAATAAATCCGACCAAAAAACATTCAGGTGATTGAGCATTAACAATAACTCTTTTGAAAAAATTTCTAACCATTGATTTACGCATAATTTTGAAAAATAATTTTGCCTTCCTCTTCATAATTTCTTTTGGCAAAGGGTTAGATAATCTCAATTCTATGGCATCACCTAAACCACATCTTTTCAAATATTCTTCCATGATGTTTGCCCATTCAAATCTTTCTTCACTACCCATAAACATGTGCAAAATTTCAAAATTTTCACCATTAATAAATTCTCTACCCATCTTGACAATTAAAAAAAATATTTACGTACCTTGAGAAAATTTTATTTTCTCCATCTTTGAATTTCTTGGCCTACCCTGCTCCTCAGGTGCAAATTTGAAACAAACTTTTTTTTTTTCTCGTAATCGTTGTCCATGAACATCAACAATAATTTAACACGACAAGATCTCTCTTTTCAGATCACTGTCCCATTTAGGGTCAATTTCGTTACACCCTAATTGTCAAAACGAGCACTCTCAAACCAATTTCTCTTGTGGTCTAATTTTCAAAAAACGAGTACTCTACCACAATCTTCACATCCAAGACCGTAGCCTAGGACTCTTCTTTTTCTCTAATTTTTTTTTGACAAACGCCCAAAGATCAAACTTTTGACCTAGAACTTTGATACCAATTTGATAGATTCAAATAATATGCAGCGGAACATAAATTTGATGCCACTTTGAAGGAGTCACAAACTTGAGAAATTTTTTTCTAATCTAATTCGCACACAAATAATGAAATAAGCCAAAAACTTTTAGAAGTAAGGCATAAGGTTTTCATGCACAAAATGAACAAAATTTTATGGGAGGATAAACAAATTTTATTTAATCACCTTTCAATATATTTTTCCTCAATTGAAATAACTAGGCACAATGCCTTTAAATCAGGTACAAACCAATCTAATTCCTTAAGGGATTTTAACCAACACAATGTCCAAATACTAGATAAATTAGGGAATAAATCCCTTACAAACCCAACTACTAAATATAATATAATTAAAACTTTCAAATCCTAATTAGATTTGGTTTATATGCCAATAATATTGTCCAAGAGGGAAATGAACTATTTCAAGAAATTTTTTCTTTATTTAGTAAAGAATTACTCGTATTTCAGTGAGCATTCACAAATGCATTGCCCTTAAACCACCGTGCATGCTCGTTCTGCATCTTCCATTCCAGCCATTGTATCATACAAAGGCTTATTTAAAGTCTCCGGAAGGTAAAATGCTAATATTCCTCCTAAAATCCCACATCCACCAAATATTGCAAATGGCAATCCACCACCTAAAACCACCACAAATGGTGCCAATATCGCTCCCATTTGCGCCGCCTGAGTTGCACAACCGAGTGCTGCATTTCTAACCACGGTAGGAAACAGTTCAACAGTGTTGTGAAGATGAATAACAAATTGTAAGTCCCTGCCATCCCAAATATGCCTAAAATCCCACAAATCATTTGCACCACCTGTAATGTTCCACCCCATTTCAGCAGGCATCCCATTATGCAGAATAATCCGCTGAACCATTGTGTCCCAATGGCCAATGGTTTTCGCCCGAATCTATCTAGCAAAATTGCTGTTAACATGTATGCAGGCATCTCTGCCACTGCATTTAGAAGAACATTGAGGTAAAGATTGGTTCCGAGGTTAACCACATTTAGACTAAGGCCATAGTAAGCTATAGAGCACAAGAAATTAATAGCCACTGCCAAAAACAACCGAATTCTCGTGACAGGTGACCGAAGAACATCTACTATAGAACCGGTTATCGCTTCTTCTGATTCCACATCTTTATTATTGCTCTGCATTTTGTTCTGCTTGTTGTCGTTGACATCGTCGTCGAGGGCAAGGATGATTCCTTCAGGGAGGGATTTTCCATTTGATTTAGCAATGTTGGTGCATAATTTTCATGGCCTTGTTTATCTTGCCTCTGATGAGGCACCATCTAGGGGACTCTGAGAGAAAAGGGAGGACGGTGACAAGAAAAAGAATGGAAGGTAGGGATGAAGCAATATAGAGAGGTCTCCATGTTTGGAAACTGTAAGCTATACCAGACAGGATGGCAATGCCACCTGAGAAGAAATAAAATGTTGACATTCCAGCAATGCCACGCTTCGACGGTCCAATGGGTTCGGTGGAAAGAACGAAGGAGCAGAGGCCAGCACCACCTGTGCTGAATCCAGTGAGTATTCGGAATAGCACGTAGCTCCAGTAGCCTGGAGAGAATGCTGTCAGGCAACCGAAAATGGCCTTTAAGATACATACGACAATTAGTGAGCCTTTTCTTCCTAATCTCGAGTCTGACAGATGGCCAAATACTCCAGCCCCTTCAAAGACAGATTAATATACGTAGTAAAATGTTAGCTGATCATGTAGAAAAATTTTACAATTTCGTTGGTTATAAAAACTTGTATAATAATAAATTTTTAAAATATATAATATTATACAGTACAATAATTTCAAACACAATGGAATAATTTAATTACAGACCTGTAAAATTTTTTTATCATATCATATCAAATCATAATGAATTGAAGTATTGCCAATTTGAAGTTATGGTTTGAAATTGATCGTTAGTTCACAAACTTGTACTACTCCCGCTATCTTAATATATTCGTTATATTTGACTTTTTTTTCAACTATTCAAGTTTTTAATGCTTAACTTTTTATGGATTTTGTAATTTTTTTAAAGATTTTAAATTTTTATGTGATAATATTTTATATAAATTTTACTTTTGACGAAATAATTTCTTAAAAAATCAAATAAATATACATGAATTATTAATTATAAAATTGATATGTTTGACCATAAAAGTCAAATTGTAACAAAACAAATATGAACAGAGGAAATATTATTTATTAAATTTTTGTCCATGCAATTCTTAAGGACAGCTGGGAATTAGAAGAAACTAGTTTTCACCAAAAAGTTGTTGACAAATTCTTGGATAACTGCATACACAAGTAGAAGTTAAAATGTACATCTTTTACGTTGTGACAGATAGAACAAGCAACAGACACATTATACAAATCAAACCAGACAGCATTATATAGTGCATGCATATGCGAACAAGTTCAGATGAGTATTATTTTCTTTCCTCTTTTTGCTTCTTTAATAATGAGAAACTGATAAAGCAAGTGAAAAATGAAATTTTGATTATCTTTTGATATTTGTAAGGAAAAGATTGAGGAACATTCCTCGGTAGCTATGCAGCAAATGCTACATGTTTGATGAAATAATTGTAGTAAAAAGTTTATTTTAAGAAAAGTAAAACTGGCGAAGGGGGTGTCATCATGCGGCTATAATATAAAGTAGGTATGACAGTCGGTTATTCATTCTATAATATAAAATGAGTATGACAATCGTTGAGATAATTAAAAAATAAAGAGATCCCATTACTTTGTAATCATTTGTTACAGTTTATAATATTCACTCAACGACAAAGAATTTTTCCCATAAAACTGTCCATTGAGCCCCGTGACGGCATGGCACAGCAAAAAAGTTAGGAAAACTAAGGATAAATGGTTGGGTTCTTGAAAGTTCAAGATAAGAATATATGCTTTTAGTTTTGGTCCTTTTGAAGTTGGAAGATAAAGCAAGGAAAAGCCAGTAGTATATTTGGCCATTGATTCGAATATTCTGTGGAATCAGCATGCTTGCTTTATCTTCATTTTTTGCAAAAGTAAAAGATTAATTATTTGTAGGCTAGAAAACAATTCATATTACATTTAAGTCTCTTCAATTCTTTAGATCACGATGAAAACATCATTATCTCCCCTCATTCGGCCGCATTAGTGGAACATCTTCCCCGTGTGGGATTGGGTACCACCAGATCCAGCGAGACATCATTTCATTTGTTTTCTAACACAGTATCGATTGACTAGTAGTAAGCATACCAATTCTGACTCTTAAGTGAAATGACAAAACATCCATGATGCTTTGGCGGCCACATATCCACAGACAAAATTAAAGAAAGAAAGTTGCGGAATGGAAGACACTATGACCATCAATGGTAATTGAAACATTTTATTTATTAGTATTTGTGGGAAAATTTTTAGATAAATTGATATCCTGAATCTCTTGATTGTAATTCACTAACATAACTTTTTAAGGATAATATGAATAAATTAAAATTCAAGAATTCAGGATACTTATATAAATTTAATCCATTTAAAAAATTTCTTCTATTTGAATCGTATTATATGGTTTAGGGTATATTCTTGTGGATAGATCCGAAAGCGATAAGCTTCGAAACAGGTGGTCAGAGATGCGTGCTAGATCCATGTTCTCTTCAAGTGGCTTAGATAATCTTAATTTTACTAATGTAGCCGTTTAAAGACAAAACGTGATATATTAAACATTTGAATATTCATTTTCATTACAATAAAGAAAAGAGTCGCCAATGAGTGACTACCCCAGCCAGTATAGTTGACCGCGTCCGCCAATGAATCCAAGCCAAGGGACACATCCTATCGAATTAGAATAATACATTACATTTACGGTCTAAAAATGGAAATTTTGTGTGCCAAATCCTTCTTCAAGTCATTATTCATTATTGACATTATTTCCATGCAACAAATTAATTTTATGACATTTTTGGCAATACTCTCGAGGACCCTTTTCAAAACCAAATTAAATCTTGCAAAGTAACGACAAACAGCTAATGCCCAATGGCAACATAACAAGCTAATTAAGGGTGTGTTCGTTTGGATTGAAAATATTTTCAGAAAAATATTTTTTAGAAAATTTTTTGGTGCCAAACACCGGAAAATATTTTTCAGTGGAAAATATTTTTCAATTTTCCTTCTTGTGGTTGAAAATAACTTACGAAATTTTTGAGTGTAAGTTATTTTCTGGATAATTCAAGAATGACGTTAAACCTCAAATACTTACTTTTAGAATTTCGTTTGCTAAACTTATTTTCGTTTTTAATTAATTATTTTTCATTCGTTTTTCTCTCAATTTTGGGTCCTACACTAATATAACTATCATTATGCATATTTTACTACTATATTGTACTATCATTTAATTTTGAACAAAATCAATTTTTTATTAATCACCATTACTTGTAAGGTATTTATTACCATTGTTATAAGTTTTTTTTAACTTGCATTCATCAAATTAAAGATAAAATCGTTAAAATTTTTTATTTCAAAATATTTTCATTTTGTCAACCGAACACCGAAAAATTGCATGAAAAATAGACTTTTTCATATAAAATATTTTCCAAAGAAAATATTTTTCTTAGGAAAATATTTTCAATCCAAACGAACACACCCTAAAGCCATGCTCTTCTCATTACCAAAAACAACTAATGCCCAATAAGTGACATCGAGTATTTTCTCCCATCTTGAATAATTTGAACATTTTCATATAATAATGGAAATCTCAAGTATTAACTTGTATTAATCAATATAGCCTAAGGAAAATATAAAATGGTAATCAATGTAGAAGTGTTATCCGTATAACTTAAAAAATATTTAAATAAATCTAATTTTTAATTTTACTGATAGACTTTATAGAATGAAATTAAATTATATATAACTGTTATCTATTTATCTGAATTAGAATTAAACCAAAATTATTTGATGCATAAAATTACAAACTAAAACAAAGAATAAAGAAAACTCAGAAAAATGCACGTGTACTAGATTAAGAAAAATTAAAAAAAAAAAAAAACATTTAAGATTTGGATGGAGATGGACTCACCAATCATGCCGCCTCCGAAAAACAATGCTTGAACTAAACCAACCTTATATTTCTGTCCACAAATCAACCCAAACTCCGCCACCGTAGAGCTTCCCGGCCCGCCAATCCATTCCCACGAGCCCGGCTTCAGCTCACAAACACTCGTTGCATCAGGGAAGCATCCTCCTGAATCGGGTCCACCACCGGCGTCCAAACACCGCCACTTGGGTTCACGATCGGCGAAGATCATGACCTATATTGTATGAAAAGCCTCGAGGGCCCACGCCAAACTTGCTAGAATGAAGT
The DNA here is from genome assembly GCA_025175665.1 of Cinchona pubescens. NCBI lineage: Eukaryota > Viridiplantae > Streptophyta > Magnoliopsida > Gentianales > Rubiaceae > Cinchona > Cinchona pubescens. The sequence continues at coordinate 456,782 of JANKKI010000106.1, forward strand.
GTTTTTTTTGCCAGAATCCAAACTCTCCACAATATTTCCCTAACATGTCGTCTATGCATAGCTTCTCAAACTTGGAGTCGCCGTCGACGGGGTCTTTTACCGGAGGAGGGAGGAGGGGTGTCTGAAGGTCTGACCGGTCATTTTGATCCGACGAAGACGTTTGAGACATATTTTTCTAGGTTTTTTTACTATTTTTTGGCCCTGTTTTTGGGATATGCAGACGCTATGTTGTAATTCTGGTATCTGCTAATCACATGGGGGAATTTTGTGTGTGAATAAGGATATGTGGCTTTTTTCTGCGATGATTAGTGTTTGTGTCTGCAAGTAAGTAATGAGAATGTACAAATCAGTTACCTTATATACTACTACTATATATGTTGAGTGGCTGTACATTATGCCAAGGTGATATTGTTGGGTGGGTGGGGGCGGCGGCGGCGGGAGGCGGGGTTGGGGCAGCTTTCTTATCAGAGAGAAATTGGACTATAATTCGTAATGCTTGTAATTATCGGCCGTCAGACCCCATCCGAAATATAATATTTTGAATCTCATGATTTATATTAATGCCCGATACTTACATGATATATTAATCTTGACTAATAAAGAAACTATGTCATATATTGGATCTATTTAAAAAAATTTGGTAATTACCAATAGTCCATATGAGATATGTAAATTGAATTATAATATGTATTTTAAGAAAAATTATTTACAAAATTATAAATTCATTTTACTTGTAAAAATTAATGCACGTGATAAAATTTTATTAAATCACGATTTTTTAATTTTAAATTTTTTATTGAATTTCGTTTCTTCTTTTTTCAAATTTACTGACATATCTATCAATAACTTTGTTTATCACTTTATATTTATCAATTTATATAAATACACTCATACTCTAATATCTTAATGAGTATTAATGATTTGCCTTGAACATTTTGCACTGAAGATTAATATCCAGAAGTCATCTTAAGGCAGGTTTATACTACTGAAGTGAGTAGTGTATTACAAGTACTTTCTAAAGCATTCAAAAGCTCTTGCTAGCTATCCCGCAGAATAACTATCCAAATTTTCTCTAAAAAATTATTGCTCCGTGCCAAAATTTTGCGAAGATTATTCCACCACTAGTTTCCTCTTTTTCTTACCGTATGTAATCTTGTCGAGTAAAAAAACAGTCCTTTTAGAAAATAATTTATTTGTACCTTAAATATTTATACAGTACAATATCATGTGTTTAATAAACTTGTATTGTACAAGATTTTAAAACAAAGGGAATGGTTGACTGAAAATTTTCCAAAATTATATCCCAAATTGTCTTTAGGGTTAATAACACTTTGACTCCAAAATTAGGTATATAATTATACTTTACTTCCCTAAATTACAGAAATACACGTTTTGTCCTCCTTTCATATTATTCATTTATTAAATATTTTAAAATATCGAAAAAATCTAGTTAAATGACTGAAATAACCTTATTATTATATTTTAATTTTTCATATATTTAATTGATTCTCGATAGCTATAAAAGAATCAGGAAAAAAATAAAATATAATAATACGTTGATATCTTTGACTTTAGAGAGTGAAAATTTGAGAAACTATTGAATTATATTTTATCCAACATTGCAATTTAAATAGGTTAAGGCAAATATTAAAAGTGTAAAATACTAAGAGGCATAAAAAAAAAATCACAAAGTTTATAGAAAATATATTTTCATGCAATGCCTTTAAACAAAAATTATTAATAGAAAATAAGCCCATTTGAAAAATTGTTCTGCCGCTGTAGTTAAATATTCAAATTTGAATTAATAGAAATTGAAATTCAAAAATTTTAAAAATTTGACCAAGAAATATATTTATATAGATTATATTGAAATATTATTAAGCTTATTTTTAAATAATCCTTTATCACTATCTGAAAATTTCTTAAGAAATTTAAATATAGTATAAGGATATATTGGTCATTTAGCTAAATTATCTTAATACATCTTTTAACATTAATAAAAGTTGAATAGTATAAATGGGGAACAAAATGCAATTTCTTACTTAATTTTTTTTTTTTGGGGGAGGGGCGCAAAGTGTTATTAATCCTTGTCTTTATTAATATACTTGAAAATAGCTTTTCTCGTCCATGGTTTACTACTTGTTGGTAGACAATTTACAATTTAGGAAGAGGTGCACATGAACACAATCACAAGTAGGCCTATTCATCCCTAATGGGTTATTATCTTGGCCTTTTTCATTCTATTCATTTGAGTGGGCTAATATGTTTTGGGGATTATTCTTGGGAATATGTTGATTTTGTCGGTCCAAGTGGAGATTCTTTAGTTTAGGGCTTAAACAACACAGATTTGTTGCTTTAAACTGGAGTGAGGTTTTGACAAAAGAAAGAATATGTCACGCCCAAACGCGGAAAAAAGATGGTTCTATGGCCTATGGGTTGCTTTGTGATTGCAATTACAATCTTGGGCTAAGCATATTTGGTCTACATTTAGGGTCTCCAACCATATTGTCAGTGGGCTAGTGTATTTTCTCTAAATTGAATATTGGCAAGCTCTGAGATTTTATTCATACTCATAAGTAAAATTCATAAATAGTTTGGTATTGTAGACAATAGTACACAAAGTTGTGCATTATATATCGGGGTTAATCTTTCATATTTTAGTGTAGAAAATTTGTTACTCTATCAGGTGTGAGTACATATCACATATGTAAAAATAAATAATACACACGTGATATGTATCCAATCTGATTGTGTAGAAAATTTTTTACACCGTTGATGTACAAAAAATTAATCCCTATCTTTATTACCAAAAAAAAAACAGACACCATACACACCATACTTAATACACAAAGTTGTGATCCCACGTCTCGGCCCTACTCATATAGGATCGACAAGCACCATGGTGATGAACTCTTTAGCCTTGGTTGTGGAATTTGTATACCCATCTTCGTGTTTGTACAAAAGATTTATCACCTTGGCAAGATTTAGGACTCGCTCTCGAGAAAAACAGTGGGTACTGAAGTTGTTGGGTCAAGGAACTCCTTGTTTATATCCTTCCAAGCATTTGTTACCCTTTTCTTGAACTCAACATATGCCTCTTGCTTCGACCCTCCATATTCATTCACGTAACATTCAACCGCAGAAGCTACATGCCCTCTTTCTTGCTCAAACTGGACAATATTAGTGGATAATTAATGTATAATTAATTATAAATCTTGATATAATTAAGGTCCCAAATTCAATTTAGGACACTCTAATATTAATCAACATGAAATCACTTATTAATCATACAGCAAATTAAAATCAGTGTGATATGACCGTCATTCCCTTCTCTAACACAAAGAAGATTAGAGGGGTAGGGATATTGTGGTCATATCACAACATATTTGCCATCATCATATATACCTCGTGTCCAACCATGTCGTCTGTTAATCTACAAATTACTGAAGCAGCTCGAACAATTAACGGTTCATTTGTTACCCAATCAAGGATCTTCTGTGGAAACAGACTCGTGATTTCCCATGAGCAATATAGAAGTTGTTGCAAGCATCATGTATGCACCACTCACGAGCGCAACCTTCAAGTACTCCTCAACCTTTGGAACATGGCCCTTGTGAAACCATTTGGCCTCTTGGAAATATGCTTTCGCTAATTTTGTCATCTAATAAAAGATGTACTTAATCAATTTATTTCTACGTGCACTATATTTATTGAACTAATTACTTTCCATTAGGAAATCATACACTAGTATAATTAGAGAAATTAAAAAAAAGACGAGACTTCAATAGACATATACCTGAGTTTTGGAATAGTTTACTTTCTCTGACTTGCCTTCTTCTTTGGTCAACTTTTCCTCCATTTCAGAATAAACACTTAATAACGTCTTGTAATAGTGTCTCATGTACGGTGGTAATTGATCTATGGCACTAATATGCGACCTGTCCATGGCCAAATTAAATATGAAATGGTTGTCAGTAAAAAAAAAAAAAACAAGTAAAAAAGCAAATGGATTTGATACTATATATTTTTACCTTTCGATGGCATCTGTCAAAAGAGCGAGTTCATCAAGGGTTCCGTACACATCATAAATGTCGTCGACGATGGAAATCATGGAAATTACTTTGGCTAGAATTGTTCTGGCCAGAGAATAATGGGGCTCAAAGTACACGTTCATTATCCAAAAGTAACACTCTACCAATCTGTCCCTTGCAAAAGGTAAATTTTTTGGACAATCTATGCTTCTCCACCATCTTGCATCAAATACGTACCAAAGAGAGGAATTAATTAGAATTGTATTTCCCTTTTGTTTTAATTGATTAACTAGTAATATTTAATCTGTTATATATATAAGAGTCAATCTTATATACATTATCGGTGTAAAAAATATTAATCTTATATTATAATTATTAATAGTCCCTAGCTGCGTGACAATATGTAAAGTTACACGCGATTGCAATATTCGTGACATTATTAGATGTGAGTAATTAATAGAGACCTGTTAGGAAGGTTAGATATAGTGGTTTATGAATGTACTCTTAGTTAATTACTTACTCTGTCAGAGCACATAGCTCCTTCTGATGTTTCTTTTGCACTAAATTGAAGTCCAATTTCGCAAAATTCAGCAATACTGCATCATGCAATTTATCTTGATGGTAAAGAGATATAAATTGCTTTGCACCCAGCCTAGGCAAAGTTTTCTGAATTGGAAACTTTAGTGCTTGGTTTACTTGGGCAGCCAGAGAATAGTTACTCATCAAGTTGGCCGACACTGACAGGGACTCAAGTTGATTGGTGGTAAATATGAGCGCCTCATCAAGAATAGTTTCCCCACCAACTCCGAAATTTGCCGCCTCGTACAAACTTAACAGTTCTCGTACATTTCTTACCACATATTCGGATTCCTCAAACGTTCCTTGGAAGTTCTTGAATTTGTTGAATACATCTTTTTCATAGAAAAGTTGGTTAGTTATTAATTAATGTAACAATTAATTAATAACAACAAGATAAAATCAGTGATAAAAAAATAGAATAATTTACTTACCACAAGATACGTAACGACCATGTTGTCTAAGTAACCTAAATCCAAGGGCAACAGCATGAAGATCATTGCCATTTTCAAGAATGAATTTTTGAAAGGAGTTGTATATGTATTGTAACGATGCCTCAATCTCATCTGTAAAATGGTAAGAAACCCCAAGTCGCTGGATAGTGTCAATCAAGTCCAATTTCTGCTTACATGTGTCCGGAGTTCCAATTAGCATCTTCCTAACCTCCTCTTTCAATACTCCATGCTCTCGCTCTTCCAAGGTTATGATGTTATCCTGCAAAAAAGAAATCGAATTAAGAAAATTGTTAATTTCCATGTCGATTTCCATGCATCAAAACCACTTGCTCCTTTGTTTCAAAATAATTAACGGTCGCTTTAGATAAATTGTCTTGTGTTAAATTATCTGTCGTTTTAGATTAATTATCTTCTGTCGCTTTAAAAATCAAAAAGTATGAAATGACTTTTTTTCAAGGCGCTTTTATCCTTAGTACCATATTAACGGAGGGATGATTACGTACTTAGGATATTAATGTAAAAGAATAAATTACTCATTTTAAACTATCTATTTATACCATTGATATAATTTAATATCTTCCTTAATTCTTGTGCACAATTGAATACGACAGTTATTATGAAATGGAAAGAATAATTAATAACATTAAATGAAGGATCATGAAAAAGGACATTTACAAGGAAAAAAAAAAAAAAAAACCTTGAATGAAAGATCATGAAAAAGGACATTTATAACAACAAAAAAAAAAACTTTTTATTTATACATATATGTATGTCACCTTAGAATCAGAAGCATATGCAAGAAAATGTTCTCCCCAAACGCTTGGGTGATAATTGGCTGAGGGACGAGTGTGATTTGGTTTTTCATTTGTTATTGCAACATTAACCTCCATTTTTGGACAAATGTGTTGGATCTCGGGTCCAAAATTAAATTCTCAAATTGAGAAAATAATCAAATTGATAATGCAAATTTTCTACTTTGATACAAATATATTAATATTAAAGTAGTAATCCACAATGATAACACTCACAAATAATACAACTCTTTATTTGAGTTAACACTGAAATTTTACTAAATACTAAGAATTAAATACTTGACTAAGAACTCTAAGTAAATAATTTAGAGTTTGATCATTGAACTCTCAAACTAGTACTTAATCTTGGGATGAATTATAATTGAAGAAATGTAACATATTTATAGTAGTGAATTCCCCGACAATGGACAAGTATTTTCTTCATCCACATAATGGTCAAGCTAGCTTCAAATTTGAAAATTCTTTTGGTTTGTAGAAAAGATTTTAGAAACACATTACACATGCCTAAGTTGTCAATTTGCAAAGGTATAGCACAGAAATAAGCCACAAAATTTGACAATGAATCTACTTATTCTCTATAGTTCGCATTTGATGTCTTTTCTTGACAAGTTATGTTGCCATTCTCATTACTCCCCTTTGTACAAACTCTTCTCGTAGTTTAGATTATCATACCAAGCAATTCTATAAACTTTATAAATTTGGCAGGAGTCAAACTCTTGGTAAATATATCAACAACTTGATCATTTGTGTTGATATATTTCAAATCAAATTCACCATGCAACACTTTTTCACGAACAAAGAGATAATGTACCTCAATATGATTCGTTCTTGCATGGAAAATTGAATTCTCTGCCATGCGTATAGCTTACTGGTTGTCACAGCATAGTTGAACCGAGTTTTCAGTTGCTTGGTGCAAAGCTGTGGTCTCTTGTACTGTTAAAGTTGCTGCTCTATACTCAGCTTCTGTACTTGACAACGACACAGTTGATTGTCTTTTACTATACTATGAAACCGCAGTCAATCTAAGGTTGAACATATAACTTGTAGTTGATTTTCGTGTGTCATGATCACCGGCATAATCTGTATCACAATACCCTAGCACTTTTTATTCTTCTCATTTCTTATAGAACAGATGAGAGTCAATGGTCCCTTTGGCATATCTAAGAATTCGATGTCTCTATTAATTATACACCTTCCAAGTGCGGTTTCTTTGGATTCTGCATGAATCGACTCACGACCCCAATTGCATATGATATGTTAGGTCTGTTCAAAGTGAGACAGATTAAACTCCCTACCAATTGCCAGTACATAGTAGCATCCCCAAGATCTTTCCCCTTAACTGAGCAAATATCTGGCATTGACCTCCACTAGAGTTGACATTGGCTTACTATCAAGCATGCCAAATTTCTCAACAAATCTTTAGCATGTTTCCTTTGACACAAGAATAAACCTTCTTTAGTCCTATCAATTTCAAGACCAAGAAAGTACTTTAACTCTCCAAATTCTTTCATCTAGAACTATACAGACAGGTTTCCTATAGTCTGGCAAATCTCATCTTCATCATCACATGTAATGATGAAATCATCAATATACACAAGAATAATAGCTAACATTCCTTCAGTAGATTTCACGAACAAGTTAGAATCTGCTGGTGCCTAACATATCTACCTTGAATAAAGAATTCAACTATCTTGTTCATACCATGCTCTCGGTACTTGTTTTAATCTATATAAAACCTTTTTCAACTTACAAACATAACCTGATCGAACCATATCTTCAAACTCCTGTGGTTGCTCCACGTAGATGTCTTGATCAAGCTTTTCATATAGAAAAGTTTGACGTCTGTTTGCTAGAGCTTTCATGACTTGCTAGCTGGAAGTGCAGATAAAACTCGAACAGTGATCAACTTTGTCACCGGACTAAAAGTTTCATCATAATTTATCCCATATTTTTGCAAAAAATCACGAGCCACAAGACGAGCCTTGTACCTCTCAATAGAACCATCTGGAAGAGTCTTTACCTTGTAGACCCATTTACAAGAGATAAGTTTGACATCTCTTGGTTTTAGAATAAGATCTGAAGTTTTGTTTTGTTTGAGTGCCTGAATCTCCTCCTTAATGTCCTTCTTCCACTTAGTGATTTGAGCTGAATCCTAATTAGATGGTTTAATTGCTCTATCATCTTTGTCAAAGCAGCCGAATTAGCATACTTGAGATTTGGTTGTTTAGGAGAATTGTCACCAATTTCTATCTCCTCATATTAACTCAGTCTTTTATCTTCTGAAATCCAAGTATGAACTCCTGTTCACCAAGAACTTTTGTTTTTCTTCGGTGAGTCAACACTTACCAAACCTTGAGTTGGTAAAAACTATCTTTTCTTGGTTCATTTCATCTTTTGTGGTTAGCTGATCATCTGATCTTTTCAACAACTTTTTCTCCATATTTTTGAATCTGGTGGGATTGTTGTCTGAGGTAACCACTAAAATGATGCCTTATCGAATATCACATTTCGTGAGACATAGCACTTCCTACTTGTAGGATCAATGCATATCCAACCCTTTTGTTGGTTATCATAACTCATGAATATACAATGTACATCTTTATTGTCGAATTTGATCTGAAGGTGATCTGAAACGAACACATAACACACACCCGAATACTCTGAAATGAGTAACATTAGGTTCAACATTCTACAAATTCTCTAAGTAATGGAGAAATATATTCAAATTTGGGTTGAGGCAATCTATTAGTGACATGGACTGCCGTTTTCATGCACTCTGCCCCAAAAATGTTGAGGTATATTTTTGGAGTGTATCATACTCTTGCAAATCTCTGCAAGATATTGATTCTTCCATTCGACTACTATATTTTGTTGGGACGTACTTGGGCAAGTCAACTGTCATCTTATTTTTCACTCTTACAAGAATCTGGTGAATTCATCTGATGTGTATTCACTTTCCATTGTCTGTGCATATGCATCTAATCTTTTGGCCTACTTTTTTCTCCACCTTTTTCTTGAACTCTTTGAACTTGTCAAGGTTTCAGACTTTTCCTTTATGAAATTAATCCAAACAAATCTAGAAAAATTATCAATAAATGTAATCATGTATCTCATACTGTTTATTGATAGTTCCTTTACTCGACCAAACACATCTAAGTGAACAACTGCAGAGGCACCTTGATTCTAAATTTTGACTCCTCGTATGGAAGTTGCTCCTGATGTGTTATGAGTTTTTCCATACTAGCAACCTTCACAAACAATGTCATCTCATACATCTAATTGAGGAAGTCTATTCAGCATGACGTCATTATCATGATTTTCAACTCGTGGTAACTCACGTGACCTAATCTAGTATGCCAAAGATCAGCTGTCTTATTCTTTCCTCCTTATCAACATAAGCTTCTTGTGCAGATATCACGTACACTATTTCCAACAATTTTTCTTGTATTTATTGGTGTACCTGTTATCTTTTTATTTTAATATACCTTGACTTCATCTGGTCCGAACAATACAAAATTTTTGGAAGCTGTTAGTTGAGAAACTGACAGCAAGTTCTTTTTCATTCCAGGTACATGGTAGACATGTTGCAACTCCACCTAGTGAGAGTTGTATCTGAGTAATATAGTTACATTACCAATATGAGTAATTGGTAATCTAGAATTGACAGCTTGACCACTACTCGACCTCTTTTTTACTCTATCAAATTTATTAACTTTCTTTTGTCCCTGCTCATATGATCATTAGAGTACCCAGAGTCAATAATCTAATCAATATTATAACTAATAGGATTGGTTCTAACCGTTGTAAGAGCTAACTCTTCTTTTTGATCAATAGTGCAACAAAACGCACACTCTTCAACTACAAAGGATACTTCTATATCCTAATCTTCATCAGGTTCATTAACATTTTTGGAAGATATGACAGCATTAACTTCAGCTAGTTTTAACCTGCAAAAATTAGTGTAATGTCCTTTCTTACCACATTTGTACCAATTGTCATTGCGCCATCTTTGGTTGCCTTTTGACCTTTGATTCCTTTTATCTTGGCCATCTGCACCTTGATTTGGCTAGCTCCTCCTTGATTGGTTTTGGTACACTACTTTTTCTTGGCTCATTTTCTTTTGGTAAAGAGTGCCTTTTGTTCATTATTAGTGGACACTTTAGACGTAGAGTTATCTAAAACTTTCTCATTGACAAATAAAATTTCCAACTCTGTCAGAGTTGGTTCCTTGGCCCATCCTCGGGTATCTAGCAATGATAAGGCCTTTGTATTCTGGCCTTAAACCATGGGCAATAATTCTCTTCATCCTCGTTTCTGTTATAGCATTTTGAGGATCCAATTTGGATATTTTATCACAAATTGATTTAATATTGGAGAAATATTGACCTACTGTCATAATTTACTGTGAAATAGACAGTAACTCATTCTCGAGCTTTTGGAGCTTTGCGTTATTGCTTGTTGCAAACAATGACGAAAGAGTATCCCACGCCTCTTTCGGTGTCTTGGCGTCTTTGATCTGCTGTGACTAGTCTTCTTCTCACGCCTCATTCGGTGTCTTGGCCTTTTTGATCTGCTGTAACAAGTCATCTTCTATAGCCATTACCAAAGCATACATAGCTTTGCCGACTTTAACTTTCCACTTCTTAAGTGGCTCTGCCTCTTTGCTAGTGTTGTATCATCTCCACCAACAATAATCCACAAGTCTTGTCCAAATAGGTAAAACTTCATATGAGTACTCTAGAAACCGTAGTTGTTAGAATTGATACTTAATTTATCAATATTTCCAACCAAGATAGAAACCTCTGCCACAATCAACTTTATATGATTCAAACCATAATCTATGTGTGATATGAAAATTCATAGTATTTAACTGTACTTCTGAAAAATCTCCTCTAGTGTACCTGCAAATAAATATTCAACAAGAATGGATTCAAGATAAACTTGTGATAAGCTCATAATTATTCTATATTTTATGTTCTATTTATCAAATTTTTATGTGAGTAGACAATATTTGAGTTAATATTGAGTTTAATTTGGTTATTTTTAGTTTTTGTAAGGTTAAAGTGAAAAAGATGGAAAAGATGAAAGGAAATTCTAAGGGTGAAATGTGCATGAATATGGATCCGTTCTGGATGCTGTTTCGTATTTTAAGCATAAATTTCAAGTCCAAACTCTGATTGATTTGATTTAAGTTGCATTGAAAATCTAAAAAGGAGAGTTACAACTTTCATATTTTTCACTTTTCCAAATTCTAGTCTTTAGAGTATCACAGTCAAAAATCGAAACCAAAGTTGCAATACAGTATGAGGTCTAGTGCACATTCGCTGGAGTTGAGCAGCGCATGTGCATTGTGTCCAGAGAGCAAAGTTCTAGAATTGTTGAACACGTACATGCGCGACGATCAAGGAGCACACGTGCGCTCGGCACAGTGGGATTATGTGATTTTTAATTTTTGCCAAATTTTTTCGCTCGGTTGGACTATTTTTCAGTCGATTTCGCGTTCTTATCCTAGGATAGGAATTGTAACCCTAGTATTCATTATAAATACCCTATGTAGGGTGGTTAGAAGGGAGTTGACACTTTTATTCCTCATTTTAGCTAGGGTTTCCAGTAGAAAATTCTTGCTTATTCTTCCATGGCACTTAGTACCTAAAACCCTCTTCTTGGTCGAGAGAATTGAAACCATGGTTAGTTCTACTATGTTGTGAGATCTTTTGTTCTTGAAATTATTCACTTTGATATCAAGTATTTATTATTTTTCTGCGATTAAACAAAGGAAATTTTATGATTGTCCTTTTTAACTTGCTATTGCTGTAGAATACTGAATTATTATTAATCTATAGCTAGATTATTTTAACCGCGTGTGCTTTCTTCAATTTGTGAAGCAACTAAATTTGATAATTGCTCGATTAGTGTTATTGAATTTAGAGAAAATAATCAACTAATTGGCATAACAACGTATGTTTATGTTTAATTAGCTTAATTTTTCTTGTTGATTTTAATGCTTCTGTTAATTAATTTTTGGTGTGTGCTTGGGTTAAATTAATAGTTAGAATTAATTGTTAGCTAACTTTAGGAAGACATAAGAATCAATTTTGAATTAAAATTTGGGTTAATTTTTCAATTAGTACTTGATATAAAAACTGAATCATTCTTGGTGTCAACGATTGACTTGTAAATTTTTCATGGTGGATATGAACTGAATCAAGATTCTTCTCAAATTGAATTCTCTTCAGTTTGCTTTCTTGCCTTAGTGTTTAGATTAAAAGTGTTCAAAATGTTACATCATTTTCTTTGAGCACAAGGATAAATTCCATTTTTTGCGGGACGACTTGGATTCACCACTACTATATTAGTATTGAGAATTTATTTAATTTTGGGTGCCTCTGATAGCACAACCAAAATTTTGGCATCATTGTCAGGGAACAGTTTGATTTATTTTTGTGCTATAAATTTTTGTATTTAACTATGCTTATTACTTGATCTCTTTTTTATCTCCATCGTGGTTACTAATTCTTATGAAGTTTGTTGCTCTGATTTCTCTGTTATTATTGAGCAATTAGAAGATATGCGACGAGTAAGGACTTGTGAGATTTGTGGTGACAATTATCTAACGACATATGCCCTAACTCTCGAAGTAATGAATGGATCTCCAATCTACCACAACATTGGTATGACTACTACACGTATAAGTACAATTAAGGTTGGATAGATTATCTTGAGTTTGATTATCCACCACAAGATTTTCAGTGTTTACAACCAGGTCTACCACAATAATCTTATACCCTAAACTTGGTAAGTCTTTGGAAGAACTAATTAATTTTCTGGCTGCTAATACTTTGCAATTTCAACAGAAAACAAGAGTCAGTCTGCAAAGTTTGGAGCATCAACTAAGTCAATTGAATTCTTCTATAAGTAGATTGAATCTCAAGTGATTGAGAGTGGAGAAGATAAAGAAAAGGAGCGAGAACTAGAGATGAAATTAGTAGACGATAAGCCTATTAAGGATAACTCTAGTTCATTGTTTCTGATTTCAATGCCGCAAAATCTTCCATAGCAAGCGCCAATCAAAGTTTTAGACTTAGTTATGCAAAAAGCACAAGGGATTCTAACTACTGCGAAGGATCATCACTTAGCTATTAATAGGGATTGTATTTTGGTGCTATTATATCCACATTTTGTTATGGATTGACCTCAAGAGTTGAAGATCAAGAAGTGGCTTGTAAAGAGTTCGATATCCTCGAGTCTCTTAAAGGTTATGAGGAAGGGATTAAGCTAGTTTGCATTGACGACAATAGGGTTCTAGGTAAACTATACTAGGGGAGATAGGTGATTCAGAGTTGAGTTTCTAACTGATAGAGTCAAGAAGGAGGTCAAGGATAAGTGTATGGCGAGCAGGTACAAGAAGAAAGCCTATGCACGACGGCTAACAATTATTAAGCTCTCTTTCCTCTGGTATAGAGATGGTTATTCTAACCATTTTGTTAATAGTCAAGCAATTGACTATGAAAGAGCACTACATGGGAGGTAACCTATAGCCATTTAAATTTTATTCCGTTTATTTATTCTTGCAATCTTATTTTTGTTTATTTTATTTTCAGGATTAGCGTAGTTTTATTGTGTTATTAGTTCTGGAAATCTACTTAATTGATAAGCTAAATTGATAAAATAGTCCTTTAAGGATTTGGTGTGTTGTATGGGTGATTTAGAAATTGAAAATTTGAGCTTAAAAAGGTATTCTACGCAAAGCCCAGCGCGCACACGCGTATAAGCCTCGCACTTGTGCGAGAGGCAGAATTCAACTTAATTTTGATTTCTGCCCAACGCACACATGTGCATTATAAACATCGCACATGTGCACGCGTCATTTTATAAGGGTAAAAACCATTTGTTCAAGACTATAACACAAAACACACCACCTTCTTTTCTACTATTCTCCAACCCTTTTCACCAATTATTGGACGTGTATTGTAGACTTTCTTGGTGGAATTTTCTTACAAAATAATGGCTCTCACTACTCTTATTTATTTATTTATTTTATTATTATTATTATTATTATTATTATTATTATTATTATTATCGAAAGAGCTTTTTGTTGGTTTTGAAAGTTTTAAACGTATAAGTTTTAAATAGTATTGTATTATACAAGCGCCCAATAAAATAGAATTTTTCTTTTTAATTATAGGCTTATCTACTTTTTAAGAAAACTTGTGGGTAGAAAAGAAAATGATTTGTTTATTAACTTAGTAAATATGATACTAATTTATATATTGAGAAAAATGGGTGTGGATATTACCAGAGCAATTCTCTATCCATCTAAAGCAACTTTGGATTAGCGGATAAAATTGCCTCCTGACCAACACACTCCCCTTGAAAAACCCACAAAAAGTTACAGCAATATTTTCTTTTCAAGCATGCAAGATAAGTCCCCATCTCAGAATCGTGTTTGTGAAACCCAGTATTTTAAAATCCTTGTTCTTTGATTTTAATTGGTTTAAAATGTTTTTCATATTATTTTTAGGCATAAGGTACTTCAACTTATTCGTTTTTCAATTCGGCAAATTTTTCGATTTACGCGATTTGATGCCGAGAAAAATTGCTGTAACTTTTTGTGGGTTTTTCAAGGGCATTGTGGTGTGTGAGTGCTGTTTTATGGCTGATTTATAAGTTATTTAGTAGCTGTCTGGAGACAGCATCTAGATGCCGCTAAGAAAGTAGCTTTATTGGGATAGGAATTGCTCTGGTAATATCCTGTCTCTTATACACATCTAGATGTGTATAAGAGACAGGTAAGAGGAAAACATTTCAAGTAGGAATCACTGGACCTAATAAGATTTTATGTATTTTAGCATTTATAGCTTATGGGCTTTATGATTTAAGCTTTAATTTCAAGTTTTGTAGGATTCTTAGGGCTGAAAATAAACCCTCTTTGCAGCCTTATATATGTTGATTTATGTATGTTATGGGTTGTTTTTAGTGTTTTGGAGGTTGGGAAGTGATTGGGGTTGATTTATAACAACTTTCCATGGTTAGATTACAAATTTTAAGATTATGAGTTAGGGTTTTGTCTTCCATATGTGCCCTAGAATGTTATGCTATGAATGCTTATGTTTATGCTTTTAATGATGTTTTAAGAGTGTTTTAAGGTTAGTTTGGATAGGAATTGAGACTTGAAACCAAGTCACATTTGTAGCTGTCATTTTGTAAGTAAGCGGAAGTTTGGCGCAACTAGGATAATTTGGATAATTGGTTATGTATTGAAGGAGCTTTAGTGATCTTTTGATGGTTTTAAGTGTTTCCTTGGTAGTGGGTTGGATAGGAAGCATGTTTGAATCATGCGTGTGGCTAATCGGTAAAAATTTCAGTTTGATAGTAAAGAGGAATTCCAACCATAGGTTGTTGCTCTAATGTTGTAATAGAGTTAATTGTAGTGGTTATGGGGTATGGATTGTTGTGGTATGCTATTGATATAGTCCCGGCTATTGCTCCGGTGAATCTTTCCGTTTATGGATTTTGATTGGTTGAATATGTTGTTTTGAGTTGGGTTGTAACCAAGGTCCCTTGAATACCTTGGAAATGGATTTTGTTGGTTGGTTGAATATGTTGTTTGGAGTTGGGTTGTAACCAAGGTCCCTTGAATACCTTGGAATTGGATTTTCTTGGCGGGAGGATAGCCTAATTATAGCCTAGGGAGGCGAAGTTTTCAGTTTTTCGGAAAACGAGCTTATTATCTCCTAATCTAGTTGTAATACGAATTTGAGGGATTAATTACGTGTTTTGACTGGGATTTTAGCTTGTCGAAGTTGGTCAGAAATTGTGAAAAGGTCATTTTTGACCAAAGAGCTTTTGGTGTCGTTTTCTATCGTTTCGCGTCGTTTTCGTTTCCCTAGTCATTCTTTAACTTCTACATCTCTTCTAAGAGTCCTCTTATATCTGTTTTAGGTACCACGCCAACTACCGGCGATCGCGTTCGGTGATCATTGTCTTAGGCACACCGTGCAAACGGACAATCTCCTGATCATATAACTTCACTAATGATTCCAAATATGTCTTGGATGGATTTTAAAATGTGTATGATGTTTGGAACTGCACTTTTACCAAGTTTTGGAATTATTACATATGAAATCGGGACCAAGCTATTTTATGTTAATCAATTGATATGTTTGCAAACTCTTTTGGTATGAAAGCATTTTATGACTGTTTTGGCTCATAGGTGACCTAGGTATATAATTTTGGATGTGTTTGGAAATGTTTGATTTGGGGTGCACCGGTTCTATAGTCATCCATGGGACGCCATGGTGACTTCTGTGATTGTTATGAATTATTTGATACGGGGTCTTGTGATGGGATAACTTGACCTCCCGGTCAGACTAGTAGGTGTGGTAGATTACTAGATCTGGCTAGTACTGAAAGTCATACCTTGGAGCCTAAAAGATACTCATGCTATTTTATTATATTCTGGATTGGCATGTACTTGGATTTGTTCGCTATGCTTTAGCATACTATGTTTTGAAATGATTGGATCTTTTTTACTATGTTTTGGACATGCCTGGCGTTTAAATGGCATGATACATTTTAGAAACTACTTATGATTATGGTTTATGGACTTTTAAATGGCATGAGACATTTTAGAAACTGCTTCATAACTATGGTTTTCACAAATGTTATTATCTTTATGTAAGAAATTAAAGCTGTTGTATTGGCTAACATTTATACAGTATTATAAATGTCTCCTATACATATCTAGATGTGAGCATAAGACTCCACATTACTGGTAGGACTCTGCGGATAATCTTCCAAGCTTCTCTTTTGTTTGGAGAGGGGTAGTGTATTAGATAAGTTTTGTATTGATGAACTTTATTTTTGTTGTAGCATCTTTTATGCTAAGAAGAAATTTTGTAATTCGTATTCTTGTGTAAAATGAAATATTTGGTTTTATAGTTAAGAAATGGCTTGATGGTTCTATTACATTGCGGTTAAGTTTGTTGCTCTGTTCGTTTGTGCCTTGCGCTTTGGTCCGGTGTACCATTAGCGCGGCGTGTTACGGTCCCGTTTTTGGGGCGTGACAGTGTTCATCAAGTGAACTTGATGAACCCAATAGTACATAATCAGTAGACGAAGTCAGAAGCAGTAGCAGAGGATGACGATTTCTTAGGGGCATCTTTATTGAGTGGTCGGCTGTAAACATATTGGTATTATTATGCAGTGTTGATGGCCATCTGATCCCTTTTCTGTATTGAATTGAACAAGAAGAAGCGTTAATGGTCCTGGAATTCTTGCTTAGTGATGGCTTGATCCATGACTATTTAGCTTGGATCTGCAACCATCAAATTGATCGCCCCAAATAATTGTAAATCGTTAATGAAACTTGAAATATGGAGGAAGTAGCCACAAGGGGAGAGAGATGAGATAGATTGGGGGAGAAAGACTATAATTGCGATACTGATGCAAGTTCTTCCCTTTTGAATCAGATAGATTCATAACTGAAAGAGGTTGACAATAAATTCTTTCAAAATTGACTATTTGTCCCTCTGTTAGAGGTGTTCCAGAAATGTCTGCGATCGTAAATAGCTCTACGAACGAATGGAACGGATCAACTTAGCAAATGGAAAGATTTGTACAAGTTATATGTTTCGTCACCACTTTGTGGAAAATCATTCGGTATGAATATGTTAGATACCTGTGACTTGATTGGTGAAATAGTATCTACTCCCCCAAAAAGCATGTTTTGTTTACCGGCGCACAAAGAAAATATTTTGTTGCGAATGAACAAGATATTGATGAATTTTCCATACGTAAAATCATAATTATTGATACGGGGCTTTTTCCACAGAAAAGGGGAATCCTGTGTTACAATAGAAGCAGAAGTGATGTGGATTATTCAAGAATCGAAGTCGATTTGCTTTATAAAAAGAAGATATTAATGAACTTCTATGAAATGGTTTCACGGGATTCAGCCAATTGTCTTGATCGTGGAATATCATTGAGAAATAGAAATCCGTGTTATCAAAGGATTTCCTGCAGTTATTTCTAGTATGGAAGGAGTCAATCATCCACTTTGGTATCTTATTGAACAAAAATGGTGATATTGTTCTTCCATTGATCAAGAATTTGGATTTTTGGGAAGTATCATGATCATCCAATAAGAAGGGTTTCAATTTTTTCAAATGAACAATTTGAAGACCTATTGATTCTACCAATTGATTGCCGAGTTGATCCACAGATCAATCTTGCTCTGTATTGGACCCTTTGTATCGATATGCATCAGGATCCCGATTCATGGATCTCTCGGTTCGAGAAATGAAAATAAGAGGATCAAACTATTTCTTCTGATTCTTTTTCAAATTCGATAAATGTTGGTTGATCGTATAGTTCATTATAATTCTATGATTCAGAGTATCCTTTCCTATTTGTTCCCCTTAAATTCCATATTCGAAGTTGCGATCAGATCTATTATCATTAAAAAGAATCGATTCAATACATTTCTTATGTACCCATAAGTACTATATTGGATTTGAATCAGATTTCGGATCAGTCTATATTGATTGACTGCCTCCATTATGTTGTTGCTAGCAAATACCACTATTTTTTATTGTGGGTGTAGAATATGTACTATACCTTATTTGCTACTAATAGTTATGTATGTGATAATACGAAATTGCTTTTCTCTGCTATTAATATGTACTATACCTTACGTATGATATTTGCTACTAATAGTTATGTATGTGATAATACAAATTTTTTTTTTAATAAATCAAGATGCATGATCTTGTTATGTATTTTGTGACTTTTATTTATTTGTATAACTATTTTTTTTAAAATAAAAAATCTAAATCTATCATCTTATCTAAATTATATACCGCTAATAATTGATTACAAAATGTATGCACTTTAATTTAATCAAAAATTTATCGCGATAATACTGTTATCACAAAGTGGTACAGATAGTATTTTTGAAGCACTGTTAATGACTACATTAGTAAAACACTCATTTCTCTCATTGCCACGTACGTCAGGTACAGAAACAATTAATCCTTACTATCATAATGACAAACTTTATCAAGACTCAAATTCATTTTTTCTTTGTTTTCTATAGCACTATAACACAACCAGGAAGTTGGCCGAAGCCAAAGGTGTTTTCCAGATGAGTTTGTATATATGTTTAGCATTGCACTCTCTTCATTGTTGAATTTATATAGTGTATGAAACATTATTGAACTAATTACTTTCCATTAGGATATCTATAATTAGATAATTAAATTAAACGAGCCTTCATTACTTATATATACTAGGGTTTTGGAATAGTTTATTTTGTCTGATTTGCCTTTTTCTTTGGTCAACTTTTCCTTCATTTCAGAATAAACATCTAATAACGCTTGAAATAGGAGGTTCCGTACAAATCATAAATGTTGTGAAGATTTGGGTCTTTTGTTATTATTTTTTATTATATTTATGTTACACCAAATAATTTTATACAATGTGACATGCATATTTTTAATATAAAAAATATTAAATTACGAATAAATGTCACCCTATCACATAATATAATATAAGTGTAATAAAAAAAAATATAACAAAATATCCAATACTGCATGAAAACCATGGAAATTACTTTGATAAGAATTCTTCTAGCGTGGGAATAATAGGATCAAAGTTCGCGCTCATCTTTTTCTCTTTTAAGTTTTTCTTTCATTTTTGATCTATCTAAATTATTCGTAGTTAGAGAATTTACAACTTAACTACATATATGTTTATGAGAAATAATTATGTAAAAGGGATTTTTTAAGTCTAATATAATTTAATTCGTAGAAAAACATCTAGATAGACTTCAACTTAGTTGATTCTAAAATATGGGTTGTAATCAAGGTCATGAAAAATTGGCATCAAATTCAAATCAAATCTAAGTTCTAGTGGGTCATCATCATAATATAATATCTCACGGCACATATTTTACATTTGAGACTTTTGTAATTTGGGAAACTCCCGAATCTTCCTTAATTGTGTTAATCTACAAAAACAACGATTTGTCTAATCTTCAACAATTTCACACTCATTTAGAATTTTTCTCAACAACCAAACCGTAGGCTAGCCAAGGAAAAATTGTTGTGCACTAAAATAGTTCTATCAAATCTTAATATTAGAATAATACGAGAATCCTAAATCAATTGAATTCTATTATCAACGAATAACATCAATTATTTTATGACAAAAAAGGTGTGTGTATTTTTTCCATTAAATATTTCTTTCTTTTTTGATCTATCTAAATTGTCCATATTTAGAAAATTTATAACTTAATCACATATGTGTTTATGAGGGACAAATATGTAAAAGTAATTTGTTAAGTATAATCTAATTTAATTCATAGAAAAACTTCCAGATAGACTTCACTTTAGCTAAGGAAAAATAGTTGTACAGTAACATAGTTACTAGAATCCTAAATTACTTAAATTCTATTATCAAATAATAACATCGATCATGAAAAAAATTTTTCAAAAAAACAAAACTAGAATCTTAAAATTATAATAATACTAGAATCCTGAATCAGTTAGTATAATTTTATTATTAAGGTTTCACATTAGTTATAAGGGAAGAGAGGTGCTACTTGGAGAAGGATCAGCGCCATGACTCCTCATCCCTACCTATCCCCCGATCCATTCATTAACAAGTTTCGATTTTCCATCCATTTTCAATCATGTTTTAAAATCTTTTAGGTGTCGAAGTGGTACATGAGGTCTTGGACAAATTCTGATCAGATGCTTTTCTATTTCTTCTTTATTTTTAAATTGTTGGACAAATTCCAGTAATTTTCTTTTCTAATTCTTCTTTGTTTATATCTTTAATTGAACAACAAGATAAAGAATTTCTCATCAATTTTACTTCAATAAATGGACAAAAACTTGAGTTTGATGTTAATGCATGTTTCATTTTATTAAATATACCAGTTTTATAGTCAACACATTACGTTATCCTTAGAAGACTAGAATCATGTGACTCAATAACGAGAATCAAGAAAATCCGAAGGTGAAAATATTTTACTTTTTAATAATAAACTTGTTAATACTGTGTGGTGATTAATAACTTTTGATACGAGACCTTTTTTTTATTTTTTTAGTAAAATAAATATATTTTTTCATAAAAAAATTATTTTTCCACCTTTAGAAGTGTAAAAGTTATTAATTAAAATTTTATAATAAATTTCTTTCAGTAATTATTTTTTTTCAATTGATAATGTGAATAACCCATTTAATCTTTTCTGACACATGGTTGATTTTGTATAAGATTTTATTAATTTTGATGATGCAGGAAAAGAGGTTGAAACTTTGAAATGAATTACTACCCCAAAGAATGAGAGAACTGATGAAGAACACACAAGTCAAATCACACTTGGCTCAGAAAAAAGTTAGAAGAGCCGTCGAATCACTCTTGGCTCAGACAAAAGTTAGAAGAGCCAAGGTCCTGAAAGAGCTTGATCAGCAATTAATGTGCTTTCATATTCCTGGAAGTCTCATCCAAAATATGATTAAATGTTATGGCTCATGTGAATCCTGGAGGTTTATTAATCTTAATGGTTTTTTTTTTTTTTTTTGATTTGTAGATGTAGCTTAGTTCACGTTTATGGCCATTTTTAATATAAATATTCTTGGTTACAATCTGTGTTCAATTGTAGAAATTAGATATCAAGTGATCTGGTAGTAATAGATTCAACATTATTTGCTCATTTTATTTCAAAAGAAAAAGAAAATCACCATGAGATCAAATATAATGAAAAAGGAAAAAAAATAATTTAGTCCCTTATCTTAGGTATCGACTAAATAATAGACCAATTTGATTCCTTATTTTTAAAGTAAATAACCAATTTAAGGCATATGACGGAAATTATGAACAAATTAATAAATCAAGCCATGCGATAATCACTTGTCCATTAAACTAATGTAGATGTGTTGTCAACAATTCCGTTAGTTTATCTATAATTTCTACCTTAAATTAGGTAACTTTTTTAAAGACGAATTTCATATCAAATTGGTCGATACCTTAAAGACAATGGACTAAATTGATCATTTTTTCTTGATCTCTTAATTACATAAGATCCAAAATAATTGTGAATGTGTCTAAATAATTGGTAGAAAAGATGCAGGTAGATTCAAAATTAAGGGGATGGGGGAACAAGAATTAGACATTCAAGGAATATGCCTTATAAAAATTAATTAGTGCTAATTTAGTTAGTGTACTGTTCCAATTATATGCAAGTTCATAGTGAACTAAGGGTTCATCAGATGAATTCATTTTTATGTGCTCTACACGTGTAGGATCAATATAAATTATGGTTATGTGTCCAACTAAAATGATTTCTCTATTGTAACATTATCCTATACTTCTGAAAAGTAATTTAATTAGTAAAAAAATTATTAATTTAGTTTTCAAAATATTTTTATCTAATCATATGAATTTTATTTTAAATTATTCAAACAAATTAATTAATTGATTTAGTTATAAATTTGAAATTACATAATCATATTAAGAGTATGATTTCAATAGCTAAATTAATAAATTTTAAATTTATTCAAATTTCATGTAATTTTAAATCCTTCATACAATTCAAATCCAATCATCCAAATACAACCTTTCATCATTTACATGACTGAACATGAAGAGTTTCCAACATATCAATTATCAAATAACTGTCAATGCTCCAAATTTTAAAATCATAGGTAATATTTGTGTCATGAAGAAAAGAAAGCAGAATCCCAACAACCCACCGCATATCTTCCAAATTAACCAAGCATATTGAAAAACAAAGTTAACTTGTATAATTTTAGTCTAAGAGTTACTAATTAGATACTAATAGAGATAAAGAGGTAATACCTAAAAAAAAGGAGTTACATCGACAAAAAGTTATATAAATTTTAAGTATTGAATTGCTGAAATAAAAATTAGAATGTATACTATGTTGATGATGGTGTAAATTGCATAAATTATACTATACAGAATATAGTTAACTTAAGGAATTGAAACCTAAAAACTATTGATATTGGTGTTACTTACTAGCGATAAAACTAAGAATTGTTAGTGCATCAACCTAACTTATTTGGAGGGCTGGCAATTTCAGATAGGACCTGATAACACGACACGAATGCGACATGAATTAAAATGTTATGACACAACCCAAAATTTATCGGGTCAGTATTGGTCAACTCGTTTATGAAACGAAATTAAACGGGTTGGCTTGGGTCAACCCATGGGTTGATACGATAATCTGTTAAGTTACTGTATGAACAGATTTTGCTTAAATTTTTTCTTTATTATAATTCAATATAGTATATTTTAAGATTGTGAATAATAGATTTAATATTAGATTATTAAATCAGACATAATAATTACTTTAAATACTATCCAAATTTTTTTTATAATTCTAATTATGTGTTTTATATTACTATATTAACAAGGTTAGTACTAATAATTGTTTAAATTATTAAATAATCAAAATTTGAGATTTTAACTCAAATGGATCGCAATTGTAATTGTCAGTGAGAGTAGGCTGATATTCTCTATCAATAATAAACGGGTCAGACACGAACATGACACAAACCCAAATGGGTCAGACACAAAAACGAGACGATAAGAAATAGGTCCCACACGACGCGATACGAACACGACACGATAACCTGACAATCCGACCCATTGACACTCTATTCTGGAATCACTTCTCTTTATATATACTTGTGGATAATTACATAATATGTTGAACTAAACAAACAAATAAATTGTAATGCATAACTTCCAAAAGCAGAGATATAAGAATGTCACGAATAAATTACATAATTTGTTTGTGAGAAATTATTTGAATATTCTTTAAGAGTTAAGCTACACCAAATTTTTAAGTTACAATAAATTATATATCACATAATTAATTGAGATACTACTGTAACATAAAGAGAAAACTATTATTTCGAAAGAGTAAAACTATGTGATAGCACAAAAAAAGAACAACTACTTAGAGAATTAGTTCACAATTAATTTGAAAAATATAATATTAAATCGCTCCAACATTATAGTGATTAATTAACCAAGAAAGAATAGAGGAACTAAATAGATATTCAAAGTATATGTGCCTTGCTAGAGGGAAAGGCTCCATGTAATATATTAACTAATATGCATGCTCATTATTAAAGTGTAATAATACACATATAAGTGAGAACAATGTATATTGAAAAGCAATTAGTACATGATAATATTAGAAGAATAATAAAAAATAAAATTTATATGATTAGATAAAAATATTTTGAAAACTAAATTAATAATTTTTTGACTAATTAAATTATTTTTCAGAAGTATGGGACAATATTATGATAGAGAAGTCATTTTAATTGGACTCATAATCATAACTTATACTAATTTTACATGTACAGAGCACGTACACCATCCTAATTTTTTAAAAGTAACACTTTACCAATCTGTCTCTTGCAAAAGGTAACTTCTTTGGACGATCGAAGCTTTTCTACCATCTTGAATCAAATATCAAATAATGGTTAGAATTGTATTTCCTTACTTTTGTTTTTATTATACTATGTTGATCTACCATATACTTGTAAACATCAACTACATAGACTTCCTTTGTCGACTTTTGAAATATCTCTTTGCTCTTTAACTCGATTAATTGATCTTTCTGTTTATGCAAAAATCAGCACTTGGGAGAGATTTATGTACTAAAACCTAGAAGAACATTAATTATTGTAATTTTAAAAAGAGTAAAATGCATTTTCAGTCCTTAATATTTGGGGTTTTACATAGAATACTCTCCAAAGTTTTGGTCAAAATAAATTTAACTATTAATATTTCAGAATTTGAACATGCTAGTCACGTGGCTGTTAATTAAATGCCAAAAAAAAAAAAAAACTAAAAGGCGAAGATAAAAGAAAAAAACTTTAAAATTAGAAATACAAACTTGAAAAACATATTTAACCCTAAACTCTCATTCTCTCATAATTAACTCTCTAGCTCTCTCAATTTCGATCTTAAAAAAAAAAAAAAACTGCCCGAAATATGCATTCTACATATAACCATGGAATCAATAAAGATGTAACAATATGGAAGAAGTTGAGAAGATGAGGTGCATATTTGGGTTTTTAGAATCGAAGTTGAGAGTGAGAGTTTATTTTGTGAGAGAAAGAATGAGAGTTTAGTGTTAAACATGATTTTTAAGTTTTTATTTCTAATTTTTTAAGATTTTTTTATTTTTATTTACGTGTTTTAATTTTTTTGGGCATTTACCTAACGATTGCGTGACCAATATGTGGCCTATTTCTATTATAAATCTCAATTTTTCGTCAATTATTTTAATTTTATTCAAAATTTGAAATTTTAGAAACTAAATTTGTTTTAACCGAAACTTTGAAACCCAATATATAATACCACAAACATTAAAGACTAAAAATATATTTTACTCTTTTAACAATATATGAGAAGTTCATGTGAGTTCAATAGATCAGCTTCAGAAGAAATGATGACTGCGATTTAAGTTGAACATATAGTGTATTGGGCTTACTCCACTTAATAACTTTTAATTTGTAATCGATTTTTTTCTTTGCACTCTATATTTTAATTTTAAACATGTTATATTCTAAAGTTTGAATTGTCTCACTTCAGTTTAAATTTTAATATCGTCACTAAATTGGACATATTTTAAGTATATGCAATACTACACACCTTGTTCATAATCAATTTTTACTATGTAACCTCGACTTTTAAATTATACATTATACAAGTAATTTTTAACACTATAAAAATTTTTAAATTATACATTATACAAGTAATTTTTAAATTAGTCCCAGTGTGGTCTAATTTTTTATAGTGTTAAAAAGTTAACTTGGTAAATATTATAACTTGTACATTGATAAACATGATTATTCTCTACGAGTTTAGATAATAAATAAATAATTTATTTATTTTTAAACTCATCTTTATAATAAAAATTTTTTATTGTTGAAGATAATAATGGTTTTTAAGATGAATAAAAACATTATTACTCAAATTCGTATATTAATTTAAAATTAAATAATTTAATTACCGTAAACTTCTATGTAATATAGTCATTTGACTCATACTCGATCACTGTACATTTTGAAATTATACCTCAAAGTAATATATATTTTGAATCAAAAGATAATATGAATAAAAATAATCCAAACTAACAAATTTTACTAAAATTACATTCGTATCATCGACCCATTATTAGCTTAGGTAGGTTTTTTGACCCATCAACCACTACCATACACTAACCACTCGTAGACCTAGGTTCGCCTCCACCACCCACCACCACTATCAGCAGCCACAAAACAAAAGCATAGACACAACCCATCAAACCCTTTTCTCATATAAATCTTTAATTATGTTTTGAAAGAAAAAACCAAAAAAGGAAAAAAAGGGAAAACATAAAGTAAGCCATGAATCTAAAAATCTGTCAACATACAAAAAGGAAGACTTTGAAGCCACGGTAATTGAATTTAAGGCTGTTTTCTTACATCTAATGAAAAGTTTCAAGAAAATTTTGAAAATCGAACCTTAGAATTCACGGCAGTGCTCCAGCATTTTCGGTCAAATCGAACCTTAGATTCTTGATCTATGTACAATTTCGAGTTCATAAGTTTAATTTTGGTCTGAATCTGATCATAAAAGTTTTCGGTAACGGAGCTTGGCATCGCCACAACCAGTTCTGCCATCACCACCTTCTCAGTTGTTGATTAACTAAAAAATAAAGAAAATAAAATTTAAATTTGAGCTCTTGTTTCCAATAATTATTAAATCTGGGATCAAAAGTTAAAAGGTTTTGGTTAATGAGGGTATTTTGACTAAAAGCATTCAATATTTGGAAGGGATGTAGTGCTGTAATGGAGTTTTAATAAGTTGGACAAAAATATTTTTAAACTTAATTCGTTAAATAAAAAAAATTATTTATATTTAATTTGAACTCGAGTCAATAATATCAAAAAAATAATGATCAAATTTAACTTGAATGCTTGATTAAAAGTTATGAATACGATTGGCCACCTAACAATGCCATACCATGCATGGAAGTCACGCCAGAACAAGATCCCATCTTAAAACTTCAGTGTCGAGTTGTACTAATTGACTATCGATAATGCTTTTCTCTGCGATTACGACCACACACGAATGATATATGATGGGAGTAGTAGTTATGAATGTGATAAATATTACGTATCACAAAGTGGCATCCAATAAAATTTTAAATTAATTATTATTTTTTAATAACATTAATAAATATATAAAAAATATTATTGCTACTATTTATCTAATAAATATATTATTTCTAACTTTGTATTAATATCTGATTGATGTGATTTTTTAGTTGTTGCAAGTCCAGAGCTAGTGATGTCATACTAAAGTTTGTGAAGATGTTTATGAACAAAATTAGAGGTAATCCGTACCGGTAGAAGAGTATTACACGTACAATATTTTTTTTTTTAAATAAATAAAAAGTTAGATTGAAAGAATTCGGTGTGATTATCCCAATTAAAGAGATTTAACTGTCACAAAATATTTCTTTCGTTATAACTTATTGCCTTGAACCAGATCCTAAGTTAGTCACCACAGTCCACCAACAAGTTAATAGATCAAGTCCTACACTTTACTGAACCAAACACTACTTATAATACTTTCAAATAATTGATAAGATTTACGTCCTCGACAAAGTCGGAACCTTAAACGTTTAAGCAGGAGTGATAATCCCGCAAAGTGATGCGATTAGCCACCAAACATTGCCATACCATGCATAAGTCACACCAGAACAAGATCCCATCTTAAAATTTCAGTGTCGAGTTGTACTAATTTAGAAAAAATCGCCAAAATAGTCTCTCAACTTTTGTACTTTAGCTAAAATAGTCTCTCAACTTTTTTTGTAGCTAAAATGGTCCTCCAACTTTTATTTTTTAGCCAAGATAGTCCTAACGTCTATAGATGAGGGCAAAAATCGGGTTTATGTAAATATTTTTCCTTTGTTTTTGTCCTTCCAAGCATTCGTGACTTGTTTCAGAAGCTCATCAACCGCTGCTTGCTTTGAAGCACCACATTGATTAAACACGTAATATTCAACGGCCGAGGTTAGCTTTCCTCTTTCTTGCTTCACCTACATACAAATTAATATCCACTAAATTTATTCAATAAGATGAAATGGAAAATTATGAGCAATGAAGAAGCCTCATCATCGTTCCAAAACACTAGTTAAATTCTATAATAATAATAAAAAAAGCAGACAAATAATTGATTTGTGAAATAATAAACTAAATCTATGCAAGTATATATATCTAAAATTAGGAGTGATTGATAATTTTGCAACGTGAGTGATGTTGTGTCACTTTATTACTCTTTAAATCATTTTTTTCGTTTGAAGATAAAGAAAACTAAATGAGATATTGGACATGTTATACTCTAAAATTTGATTTGTCTCATTTCAATTTAAATTTTAACACCATTACTAGGGTTGACAGATTCTTAGTATATGCAATACTTCGCACCTTGTTGAGTGGTGTATTGTACTAATAAAGATAGTCATAACTAATATCGCTTTATTCCCTCTAACTCATTATCAATGTTTACTTTGTAATCCCTGCTTTAATCTAAATTTTAGGCACATTACATTCTTAACTTTTAAATCAACCCCACTGTGGTATAATTTTTTATGGTGCTAAAAAGTTCACTTGGTAAATATTATAACTTGTAAACATGATTATTCTCTACGAGTTTAAATAATAAATATTCATTTAAGTTATTTTTTAACTCATATTTATAATAAAATTTCTTTATTATTGAAGATAATAATGCTTTTTAAGATGAATAAAAACATTATTATTCAAATTCAATATATTAATTTAAAATTGGATACTATAAACCCCTGTCTCCATGTAATATAGCCATTTAATCTATAGTTGAACGATATATGTTTTAAAAATATAGTTTAAAATATTATGTATTTTGGACTAAAAGATAATATGAATGAAAATAATCTAAACGAACTCATTTTACTCAAATTGTACATGTACCCTCGATCCATTAATTATTAGCTTACATAGATTTTTTGACCATTAAAACACCGAGCACTAACCACCCATAGACCTATCTTGGCCTCCATCAACCACCACTAACACCACCGGCAGTACCAAACAAAAGCACAGATACAACCCACGAAATCCTTTTCTCATATAAATCTTCCATTCTGTTTTGAAAGAGAAAACCAAAAAAAAAAAAAAAAAAAAAAAGAAAGTAACCATGAATCTAAAAATCTGTGAGCATGCAAAAATAAGGACTTTGAAGTTATGGTTGTTAAAAATATTAAAGTTCAAATATTTTACATTGACTGATCAAAAAATTTTGAACTAATTAATAAGATTCATAGATTACTCTATTTATTATCAATTAATTTTAAGATGGAACGGTAATTGAATTCAAGGCTGTTTTCTTGCATCAATTGAAAAGTTTGAAGGAAACTTTGAAAATCGAACCTTAGTTTCAAGGCAGTGCTCTAGCATTTTCTGTCAAATCGAACCTTAGATTCTTGATCTATATACAATTTTGAGTTCATATATATTATTTCGGTTCTGGATCTGGTCACCAAAAAAGTTTTCGGTAACAGAAATTGGCAGCGCTGCAACTAGTTCCATCATCACCACCTTCTCAGTTGTTGATTAACTAAAAAATAAAGAAAAGAAAATTTCAATTTGACCCCTTGTTTCCAATAATTATTAAATCTGGGATCAAAACTTAAAAGGTTTTGCTTAATGAGGGTATTTTGATTAAAAACATTAGATTTGTCGAGGGGATGTGCTAAATAAATGCACATGAGGCATGTGTGTATCAATTTTTGGTAATTCAGATGATTTTCGTTCATTTTTTCTTTTAGTCTAAAACACATAGATTAAAAGTAATTTTTCAAAATATATGGAAATTGTAGGTCAAAAGACATAGCCCATAGAGTTTAAAGTAATTTACTCTTTAAAATTTTAAATTAATTATTATTTTTTGAACAAACGTTAATAAACATATAAAAAATATTATTGCTACTATTTATCTAATAAATATATTATTCCTGGCTGTGCACTAATTCAAGATGTTAATGTCTGATTGATGTGATTTTTTAGTTGTTGCAAGTCCAGAGCAGCTAGTGTTGATAAAATTTAGTCGGCCAGAACTTAGTCACCGCAGCCCACTAACACACTAGTAGACCAGCCCCATCTCTCATTGAACCACACGCCTGACTTATAATACTCTCAAATAATTGATAAAATTTACGTCCTCAACGAAGTTACAACCTTGACCGTTTAAGCAGAAGTGGTAATCCGCAAAATGATGCGATTGGCCACCTAACATTGCCATACCATGCATAAGTCACGCCAGAACAAGATCCATCTTAAAACTTCAGTGTCGAGTTGTACTAATTTACTATCGATAATGCTTTTCTCTGCGATTACGACCACACGAATGATATCTGATGGGAGTACTAGTTATGAACGTGATAAATATTAATTTCTCTCTTTGCCACACAAGTCAGACACTTGAGTGTATTAGTAAAACACTCATTTCTCTCTTTGCCACACAAGTCAGAGTACAGTGATCAATAGCGATCTTCCTTCAGTATCATGGCCGACTAAATTTTATCAAGGCTCATATTTATTTTCCTTTCGTTTTTATATAGCATTATAACACAACAACGAAGTTTGGTTGAATGCCAAAGGTGTTTTTTAAGGTTGGGCTGTAAATTTTCGACACTAGTTGAATTTGCATTATGTTTAGTTTAAATATGAATTGGATCTAAGATCGATTACAGAAAAAGTATTTTAATATGAAAAATTTGTTTGGTCAGCAAAATTTTTCTGGTCAACTTTTTTTATTTATTTTTATTTTTTTCAAAAATACTATTCAGTATTTACACAATTCAAATTTTTCTTTCAGTATTCATTATTTACACAATTCAAATTTTTCTTTCACTATTCATTACTATTCAATTAATTATTTTACTATTCGTCTATGCGCGTATTATACTATTCACATATATTAGCATTAAATTTTTTTATACTATCCATTATTATTTATTGATTTGAATTTTTTTGAGCAAAGAAAAACCGTATGAAAATGTAAGTTCAGACTTCCCAACTTAGGTTCGGAAGTCCGAAGTATAGGCGGAAAAATAGAGTTTAAAATAATATATAAGATTTGGATTTACAAACTTAGGTTCGGGAGTCCGAAATATAGGCGAACAAATAGAGTTTAAAATGGTATATAAGATTCGAACTTTTGAACCTATGTTGTAAAATCTTAGTTATGGGCAGAAAAGTGTAAATTTTAAATTGTATTTTTATTTTGTATTAAATAAACACATGTTTAGCATACGCATATGGACATATTTTGTTTTTGAATATTCGAATTTCAAACGACGAACAGGTAACTACCTTTGTATGTGGTTTTTAATACTTGATTTGATGGTATACAAAAATGTGAACGGGATTATTTATTTTGATATTAATAATTTCATTCAAGTTTTGTCTACCTATTTCATTTTTTAGTGCACTAAATATTAAGTAATTTTTAAATTATATTTTTTTATTTTATATTAAATAAATAAATGTTAGCATACATGATAAGTATATCTTATTTTTTAAGATTTGGATTTCAAACGACGAGAAGACAATTGTGTGTGTGTGTGTGATTTTTAGTACTTGATTTGATGGTATGAAAAAGAAAGTGAACGAAATTATATATTTTAATATTAGTAATTTTGTTCGACTTTTGCGTACGTTTTTGTCTTTTAGTGCAAAAAAACTATCCAAATATGTATTTACAAAAATTTATTTGTACTATTTACAATTCAAACACTTACTCAAATTATTCATATTTTTGTATTATTTACTACAACACTTAAATAATACATAGAATAATACACCAAAATAATATTCTAAATAATGCAATTCATATGAGCCCAATATTTTTGTCAATTTAAGAGACCAAATAGGGTCTCCACCTAGAGTTGAGGGACTATTCTGATTGTTTACCTCATTTTTTTTTTTGTTAGGGGTTTGCTTTGTTGTTCAATATTTGTCGGTATTATAAAGAAAATTGATAGCACGAGTTCCAAGAGGACGGAAGAGCGATGTGTTATGGGTCTTCCCTTTTAACCTTTGTGATTTTCAGGTACGATTAATTGTGATCCTCTTTTTGAGTTACAAATTTACAATTAACTGGATTACAAAATAAACAGAAATAGGAACATTTTTGTTTCCTCGACTAAATGAAATCGAGATTGGCCTTAATAACTCATTGCACCATGTTTATACATGATAAAAATTTAATGTTGAGGTTTAACTTGTGAAATCTTAAAAATACCTCTTTTGTCATAATTGTGTCTTTGTTATGTATTTCGTATTGTGGAGTGCACATTACAAATAGTTAAATGATTGAAAAGTAATAAAATTAACTTATTTTTTTAATCATTTCAATAACTGTCATACTCACTTTTTATTATAAAATGAGTAATCAAAATCTTATTCCTTTTGCGAATGGTAAATGCCTCAAATTAAGATAGAGCCGAATAGAAAAGTAATACCTTCACATGAAATTAAATACTTTGGTGCCGTTGAGGAACATTAATCATGAACATATATCACAATCAAATGCATATTCCATAACACGACATGACAATAATAGGCATCAATAACATGTGAGTGTTGCGTTTCAAAATTAGACATAGATAGGCTTTGTGTGACTTGTGTCATATTTTCACTCGATCGACCAGCACGGACATGATTAGGTTTTTTAGGTAAGTCTTGAAATTTGTATACAGGGGCAGATCATAGGGGAGGTAAGGTGGGGCGGCCGGTCTCAAAATTTTCAAAATTATGTTTTTTTCATTTTAAAGTTTTTAAAATTATTATTATATTATTATAAAAATTAGACTTTGTCTATTTAAAATTTTTGAAGAATATAAAAAAGTATTATCTATGTATGTATTTATATAATATTATTCCTCAAGAGTTTCAAAATATTTTATTTTTCTTGGTATTTTTTAAAAATTACAATAACTTCCTTTAAAAAAATTAAACTTTACCTTATAAAATTTTATAAAAATTATAAAATTGTCTCTCTAAAAATATATATCTATATTTTTTTTAATTTTTACCTCTCTAAAGTGCAACTTCTGAATCCGCCTGTATACTCATCTCCATCTTTGTGTAATAGGTGTATCACTCGTGAAAGATTCAGGACTCGCACAAGGATAGGCGTTGGTTCTGTAGGAGTTGGATTAAGGCGTTCGTTGTTTATGTCCTTCCAAGCATTCGTGACTTGTTTCTGAAGCTCATCAACTGCTTCTTGCTTTGAAGCACCACATCGATTCATGTAACATTCAACGGCCGAGGTTAGCTCTACTTTTTCTTGCTTCACCTTAGTTGTTTTAATATCCACTAAATTTATTCAATAAGATGAAATGGAAAATTATGAGCAATGAAGAAGCCTCATCATCATTCTAAAACACTAGTTAAATTCTATAATAGTAATAAAAAAGTTGACAAATAATTGATTTGGGAAATAATAATTAAATCTATGCAAGTATAAATATCTAAATTAGGACCGATTGATAATTTTGCAACGTGAGTGGTGTTGTGTCACTTTAACACATTACTCTTTAAATCATTTTTTTTTTCGTTTGAAGATAAGAAAATTAAATTAGATATTGAACATGTTATACTCTAAACTCTGATTTGTCCTATTTTAGTTTAAATTTTAACACCATTACTAGGGTTGATGGATTCTAAGTATATGCAATACTTCGCACCATGTTTAGTGGTGTGTTATACTAATAAAGATAGTCATAATTAGTTTCGCTTTATCCCTTCCAACTCATGATCAATTTTTACTTTGCAATCCCAATCTTAATCTAAATTTTAGACACATTATATGCTTAACTTTTAAATCAATTCCACTGTGGTCTAATTTTTTATGGTGCTAAAAAGTTGACTTGGTAAATATTATAACTTGTATAATTATAAACATGATTATTCTCTACAAGTTTAAATAATAAATATTTATTTAAGTTATTTTTTAACTCATTTTTATAATAAAATTTCTTTATTGTTGAAGATAATAATGCTTTTTAAGATGAATAAAAACATTATTCCTCAAATTTTCAATATATTAATTTAAAATTGGATAAATTACTATAAACTCCTGGCTCCATGTAATATAGCCATTTAATCCATAGTTGAACGCTATATATTTTAAAATATTATGTATTTTAGACCAAAAAATAATATGAATGAAAATAATCTAAACTAACTCATTTTACTGACCCTCTGCCCATTATTAGCTTAGATTTTTTGACCATTACCGAACACTGACCATCCATAGACCTATCTTCGATGCATCAACCACCGCCAATACCACCAGAAGCCACCAAACAAAAGTATAGATACAATCCACCAAATCCTTTTCTCATATAAATCTTCAATTATGTTTTGAAAGAAAAAAACCAAAAAAAAAAAAAAAAAAAAAAGAAAGAAAAAAGAAAGTAACCATGAATCTAAAATTCTGTGAGCATGCAAAAAGGAAGACTTTGAAGCTATGCCAATTGAATTCAAGGCAGTTTTCTAGCATCTATTGAAAAGTTTCAAGAAATCTTTGAAAATCGAACCTATCGATTCAAGGCAGTGCTCCAGCATTTTTGGTCAAATCGAACCTTAGACTCTTGATCTATGTACAATTTTGAGTTCAAATATATTATTTTGGTCCGGATCTGGTCACCAAAAAAGTTTTCGGTAACAGAACTTGGCAGCGCTGCAACTAGTTCCATCATCACCACCTTCTCAGTTGTTGATTAACTAAAAAATGAAAAATATTATTGCTACTATTTATCTAATAAATATATTATTCCTGGCTATGTACTACATGTTAATATCTAATTGATGTGATTCTTCAG
This sequence comes from Cinchona pubescens, assembly GCA_025175665.1. Taxonomy (NCBI): domain Eukaryota; kingdom Viridiplantae; phylum Streptophyta; class Magnoliopsida; order Gentianales; family Rubiaceae; genus Cinchona; species Cinchona pubescens. The sequence continues at coordinate 491,631 of JANKKI010000106.1, forward strand.
TTGTTGCAAATCCAAACGAGTGTTGTCATACTAAAGTTTGTGAAGATGATTATGAACAAAATTAAGGTAATACGTACCGGTAGAAGAGTACTACACTTGCATAATATTTTTTTTTTTTGGTTAATAAAAAATTAAGTTGGGAGAATTCAATGACTATCTAAATTAAAGAAATTTAATTGCTGTGAAATATTTCTTTCGTCATATCTCGTTGGATCAAAATTCATGATTTAGTCATCGCAATTCTTCTAACACACTAATAAATCAAATTTTACCCTTCACTGAATCAAATATTATAGGTTATAATATCTCAAATAATTGATAAGACTTACGTTTTTAATAAAGTTCGAATCTTAGACATTTAAGCATAATCCCGCAAAGTGATGTGATTAGCCACCTAACATTGACATACCATGCATAAGTCACGCCAGAACAAGATCCATCTTAAAACTTCAGTGTCGAGTTGTACTAATTTACTATTGATAATGCTTCTCTCTCCGATTACGACCACACGAATGATATCTGCTGGGAGTAGTGGTTATGAATGTGATAAAAATTACGTATCACAAGTGGCATCTAATGAATTTGTATTTTTGATGCACTTGAGTATATTAGTAAAACACTTATTTCTCTCTTTGCCACACAAGTCGGAGTACAGAATAGCAATATTCTTCAGTATCATGGCCGACTAAATTTTATCAAGCCTCATATTTATTTTTCTTTGTTTTTGATATAGCATTATAACACAAGAAAGAAGTTTGGTTGAATGCAAAATGTGTTTTTAAGGTCGGGCTGTAAATTTTTGACACTAGTTGAATTTGTATTATGTTTAGTTTAAATATGAATTGGATCTAAGATCGATTAAAGAAAAAATCTTTTAATGATGCACATCCGATATTTTGTTGTGTTTTTCTAATTTTTTTTTTCAAGTCACGTGAATTATGTATACTAACATTTATTAGTTGATGGCAATTTGCATAAGGCCATAATAGGATTAAATAGGTAATTTTGGAGACGAAATAATATTTTTGTCAATTTAAGAGATCAAATAGGGTCTCCACCTAGAATTGAGGGACTATTCTTGTTATTTACCTTATTTTTGTTTTTGTTAGGGGTTTGCTTTGTTGTTCAATATTTGTTGGCATTATAAACACAGTTGCTAGCACGAGTTACAAGAGGATGGTAAGGGATGTGTCATGTGTTAGGAAGTGTCCCAAAAAATTGACAAAAGTTCGTTATAAACCAATTCGAAACAAACAATAACAAATAATAATAGAGAAAATAAAAGAGAGATACTAGATTTACATTGTTCAGTCGAAAGACCTACGTCCACGGGTGAAGGCGAGCAAATTTCACTATATGAGAAGAATACAAAAGTTTTAGGAGAATGCTCTTAAACCCACAAAAGCATTAGTACAAAAGCACAAGAAAAGCCAAAATAAAGACAAAAGGTTTATTGACCAATAAGGCCCAATAGCCCACAAAATTTTTTTATGTTTAGTGTTTGGTACATAAAGCCAAAGCCGAATGTCTCTATTTATAAGACCAAATCTATATAACTCTCTTTAAAATTAATCAATGTGGAACAAAAGCCACATAACAAATCTCCACTTTGGCGTGTACCCACATCCACAAAATAACAAAATAACAAACTTGCCCCACTTTCTCCACAAAAGCACCAATGAACTTAATCAACAACAACGAATGCCAACCAAGTCCAAGCATTGTTTGAACTTGTAAATTAAACCGAAAGAGATTTCGTAAACATGTCCGCAGGATTATCTTTGGTACTGATCTTTTGAACAAGAACTTTCCCCTCAACAATATTATCCCGAATGAAGTGAAACTTCACATCAATGTACTTAGTCCTCTCATGATACATATGATCTTTAGTCAAGTGAATTGCCCTTTGACTATTGCAATAAACTGTAGTAACACTATGATGCAAACTCAATTCAGCAAACATACCTCTCAACCACAAGGCTTCTTTGATTGCCTCTGTCACGGCCATATATTCTATTTCCGTAGTAGACAATGCCACAATAGGTTGTAAAATAGCTTTCCAACTGACTGCACAACTGCCAATGCAAAATACATAACCAGTTAGTGATCTTCTTTTGTTAAGATCCCCGGCGTAATTAGAATCGACAAAACCAATCAAAGTGTCACTATTTTTTCCAAACTCCAAACAAGAATTTGAAATACCTTTCAAGTATCTGAGAATCTATTTCACAGCTTGCCAATGCTCTTTTTCTCCAGGATAAGACATATACCTGCTAACCACACTAACTGCTTGTGAAATGTTTGAACGTGTACAAACCATCGCATACATGATACTGTCGACTGCACTAGAATATGGAACCCGTGCCATAAAATCTTCTTCCTCACCTGATTGTGGTGACTGAGTAGCTGAAAGTCGAAAATGACTTGCAAGAGGAGTACTTAAAGGTTTAGCATTTTTTATGCTAAATTTCTCCAAAACTTTCTCAAGAAAATTCTTTTAGGTCTGGAACAATTTCATAGCTCCTCAATCTCTCTTGATTTCCATGCCAAGAATCTTCTTAGCTGTTCCCAAGAGACAGATTTCTCAAATTTACTACTCAAGTAAATTTTGTGTATTTCTATTCCTGTCTCTTATACAATGCTCATGTCATCAACATAAAGTAACAAATAAATGAAAGAATCATTATTTAATTTCCGAAAATAGAAACAATTGTCATACATGCTCCTTGAATAACCATGACCCAACATAAAGACAGGTATTATTTTATTTGTGAACTGAATCAAACCTCTTAGACCACTGTCTTAGAGACTGCTTCAATCCGTACAAGAATTTCTTTAACAAGCAAATATGGTCTTCTTTTCTTTCAACTTCAAATCCCTGAAGTTGCCTCATATAAATTTGTTCTTCAAGTTCACCATATAAAAAAACTGTCCTGAAATCAAGTTGCTCCAATTCCAAATCATACTTGGCAACTAAGGCAAGCAAAACATGAATAGAGCAATGTTTAACAATAGGTGAAAACAAATAATTGAAATCAATACCCTGTACCTAAATATAGCCCTTTGCAACCAATTGTGCTTTATATCTTGTATCTTCAACCCCTGGATGACTTTCCTTCTTCTTAAAGACTCATTTGTAATCAACAATTTTCTTACCTAAAGGCGGCTTCACAAGAACCCAAGTTTTATTTTTATAGAGAGACTCAATTTTTTCATTCATAGACCAACTACTTACCTGAATTATCACAAGAAACTGTTTCAAAGTAGGTGGAAGGCTCTCCATATTGTCTAACTCCATCCGTTTCTTCAGCGACTGACAAAGCATATGCAACTAAATTTGCATATCGTTGCGGTGGTCGAATCTCCTTCCTTGGTCTATCCTTGGCAATAGAATGCTCCTCTTCCTCTGGTTCTTCTTCAATAGATTCTGATTCATCTACTGAATTTTTCTGACTGGAAGAGGCTAACTGAGAACGACCAGACTACTAAACTCTAGCTCCACCTACTTCTGTGTATTATCATCTGTATTTGAACTACAAGAATTAGAAGACTCATTTTTCAAAGATAACATAGAAAGTTCATCAAATGTAACATTTCCACTAATTACAGATTTTGGAAACTTGGGATCAAGACACCATAATCTGTAACCTTTCACCTCAGAAGCATAACAAAGAAAAATGCACTTTTTCGCTCTAGACTCTAATTTTCCATCATTCACGTGCATATTTGTTGGATACCCAAAAATTTTCAAATCAGAGTAATTAGCAAGAGTATCTGACAAAATTTTCTTCGGAATCTTGAAATGTATCAATAGTTGTAGAAGGAGCTTGGTTGGCAATATAACAAGTTGTAGAGATCGCCTGTGCCCAAAAGTCTTTTGTCAACCCTGCATTAGAGATCATACAACGGGCTCTCTCCACACCATTTTGCTGAGGCGTCATACTAACTGTATGGTGCCGAACAATTCATTCAGTTTTGCATCAAATTCGCCTTCACAAAATTCCATTCCATTATCTGTTCTAAACCGCTTGATCTGTTTTCTTAGTCTGTTTCTCAATCAAAATTTTTCATTGTTTGAAAGTTAGGTAAACATCATTTTTATATTTCAAAAAGTAAATCCAAACTTTCCTTGAATAATTATCAATGAAAGTCAACATATATCTGGCACCACCCTTAGATGGAACACGAGCTGGCCCCCAAAGATTGGAATGGATATAATCTAAAATACCTTTTGTCCTGTGGATTGCTGGTAAACTGAAGCAGACTTCTTTTGCTTTCCAAAGACACCATGTTTACAAAAATTCATCGCCCCAGTACTCTGCCCATAAAGAAGTCTTCTTTTGCTCAATATAGTCAAGCCTTTCTTGCTCATGTGCCCCAAACACATATATCATAACTTGGTGATATCAAAATCAGACAAAGATGATGAAGAGACTGCTGTAGAACCTGTGACAGTAGAACCCTACAAAATGTACAAAGTGCTAGACCTGCAAGTTTTCATAATAACAAGAGCACTCTTACAGACTTTCGTAACTCCACCTTCAGCTGCATATTTCCACCCAAGAAATTCTAAGGTATCTAAAGAGATGAGATTTTTTTTTCAAATCAGGAACATGTCAAACATTAGTCAGTATCCTCACAATACCATCATATATTTTAATTTGGATTGTAGCCTTACGAACAACATTACAAATGGCATTATTGCCTATTAAAATAATTCTACCATTACAAGATTCATAAGTGAAAAATAAATCCCTATTGGGACACATATGATAAGAAAATCCTGAATCTAAAATTTACTCATTTTTAGACCTTGTTCAATAACAATATTTCCATGACTCTCATCAACTGCAACGCTAGCCTTCGCAGTATCATTATTTTTCTGGTTAGATTTCTCCGTATGCTTATCTTTATTTTTCAATCTAAAGCACTCGAATTTAATGTGCCCCTTTTTACGACAATAGTTGCATACCATATTTTTATGTCTGAATTTAGATCTAGATTTTGATTTACTAATGTCAAAGTCTCTCCTTTCAGATCTACCTCTGGCTACCAAGCCTTCAGCCTGATTTTTATCAATTTCTCCAGTTATATCCCTATCAATTTGCTCCTTAGATTTTAAAGAAGATTTAATTTCACGATACGAGATTATTTCTTTTCCATAAATCATAATATCACGAAAATGTTTAAATGATAGGAGAAATGAACATAACAACAAAAGTGCTTGATCCTCATCATCAATTTTCACATCTATATTCCCCAAATTCATAACAATGGAATCAAATTTATCAAGATCTGAGAGTATAGATGTACCTTCAGTCATTCGAAGCATGGGGTCGGATAAATGGTTTGATTTAAATAGACCCGATTCTTAATTGTCTTCTTCATATACAAAATTTTCAGTTTATCCCACATAACTTTGGCTGTCGTCTTAGTAGCGACCTCCCTTAAAATCTCATCAGAGAAATTTAAAATAATACCTGATCTGGCCTTTTATCAAGGTCCTCAAAATCCTTCACCGACATCTTCTCTGGATTTTTTTCCACTCCATGAAGCGTTATGTCCACACCATCTTGGATCAGGATAGCCTCCATCTCGAGCTGCCACATCTCGAAGTTGATACTCCAGTCAAATTTCTCTACATGGGTCTTTGTTATCGTCATCATATCTCAAAACTTTCCTGGAAGTGCTGATACCAGTTTGTTAGGAAGTGTCCTAAGAAATTGATAAAAGTTTGAGACCAATCCGAAACAAATAATAACAAATAATAATAGAGAAAATAAAAAAAAAGACACTAGATTTACGTTGTTCAGTCGAAAGACCTACGTCTACGGGTGAAGGCAAGTAAATTTTACTAGATATAAAGCTGTATATGAGAAGAATACAAAAGTATTAGGAGAATGCTCTTAAGCCTACAAAAGTGCTAGTACAAAAATACAAGAAAGCCAAAATAAAGACAAATGGCTTAATGACCAACAAGGTCCAGTAGCCCACTAAGTTCTCTTATGTTTATTGCATGGTAAATAATGCCCAAAGTTTAAGGTTTTTATTTATAAGATTAAGGCTATATAACTTTTCTTAAAATTAATCAATGTGGAACAAAAGTCACATAACATCATGGGTCCTCCCTTTTAACCTTTGTGATTTACAGGTACGATTAATTGTGGTCCTCCTTTTGAGCTACAAATTTACAATTAACTGGATTATAAAAAAGGAACATTTTTGTTCCTCGACTAAATGAAACAGAGAAGGGCCTTCATAGCTCATTGCACCATGTTTATACGTGATAAAAATTTAATGTTGAGATTTAACTTGTGAAATTTTAAAAATGTCTCTTCTGTCAGAAATATTTTTTTGTTATGCACTTCGTATTGTGAAGTGAACATTACAAATTGTTGAATAATTGAAAAGTAATAAAATTCACTCACTTTTTAGTCATTTTAATAACTGTCATACTCATTTCTCATTACAAAATGAATAGTTAAAACTTTTCTCCTCCTATTAATGATAAATGCCTCAAATTAAGATATAGCCAAATAAAAAGTACTATATGCACATGGAATTAAATACTTTGGTACTGTCCAAGAACATTAATTGAACATATATCAGAATCAGATGCATATTTCATAACATGACACGACAATAGTAACTGTCAATAACATGTGACTTGTATGTTTCAGAATTAGAAAGAGATAAGCGTTGTTCTGTCATATTTTCACTAGATCAACTGACATAGATATGATCAAGTCTTTTAGGTTGGTCTTGGAATTTGTATAGCCATCCCCATCTTTGTATAATTGGTGTATCACTCGTAAAAGATTCAGTACTCACTCAAGAATAGGCATTGGTACTAAAGGAGTTGGATTAAGGCATTCTTTGTTTTTGACATGTTTCCTTCCAAGCATTCATGACTTGGTTCTGAAGCTCATCAATTGCTTCTTGCTTTGAAGCACCATATTGATTCATGTAACATTCAACGGCCGAAGCCAGCTTTCCTCTTTCTTGCTCCACCTACTTACAAATTAATATCCACTAAATTTATTCAAGATGACTAAATGGAAAATTATGAACACTAAAGAAGCCTAGTCATCATCCTAAAACATTTGTTAAATTCTATAATAATAATAAAAAAGCTGACAAATAATTGATCTGCGAAATAATAAACGAAATCTGTGCAAGTATATATCTAAAATCAGGGCCGATCAATAATTTTGCAATGTGAGTGATGTTGTTGTTAGTGTATGCCTTAAATCTAATTTGTTTTAGGGATTAAATACATTTTTATACTTATGTATATTTTGTAATATGACATTTTTCAAATAAAATATATAAATATGAAATCATAAATAGTTATAATGTAATTATATTTATTCGTGAATATCTCTAATTGTTGTGTCGCTGATTTGACACGGGTAGATTAGCACATACGTGCATGTGGATGCTTATTGAGAATATGTATATCAAATTGACCCGTTAAGAGTATACAATATGGATTATTATTTAAGTGTCAGTGGATTAATCTCTTTGTAATAGTAGTGTAATGATCTTTGGACTTGAGGTCATACGTTTATCTTGACTGTGAATTATTATACTTTGGTTCTATTAGTCGTTACTCTTAATGAGTCGCATACACTGTAAAGTTTGGGTATAATATGAATCATGATTAGATAAGATATGACTAATAGAGGATTCACCACTATCCTAGTATGTCCACTTTTTGAAATACGATTCGAAAATTTTAGCACATAGTGGAAATAGAATTAAGAGTGTTTTAAATTCTATTTCAAGTGAATTGTATTTTGGAAAGAAAGAAATTGATTAAATCAATTAGAATTGGCATTATATCTATACTCTTGAATTAATCGGGATATAGGTTGGTGAAGGATTATAATTACAGGGGTGAGCACTAAGTGATGTCGAACCACTTGACATATCTCAACACTTGGGTTGTCATGATACTTTGCTAAAAGTCAATCTTAATCTATAAGTGTAAATTAATTAATTGGTAAATTAATGATAAATTAAATGTGTTTAATTTATTTAATCTTAAATAACTTAGGATTATAATTTATACTTATTGTCAACGTGATTGAGAATTTTAAGGGTCACATACTTAAGTATAAGTAATTCGGAATTAAATTGATTTTAATAAGTATGTGATATTTATAAATTAATTTTTGGACTAAATTATAATAAATTATAATCTTAAGAGCTAATGTGTAATATATATTAAAACTCTTAATGATTTTATATTTATTCATATACTCTTAATCCAAATTTATTAAAATAATTTTTAATTTTTTAAACCTAATTTGATTAGAATACTAAAATTATTATATATGATATATGCACAAGTCAAGACATATATTAAAAAGCACGTGGCCTGATTATCTTAAAAAGATTGTTTTAAATGCAAGGACGTATGGTCAAATTCATAAAAGATCAAAATTAAACATTATGTACAATAGCCAGTGGCGGCCGGCGGAACTTGCCAAAGAAAAATAAATGACATGACAAATCGAATGTATGGTGTGGGCCTGGGAACGTACATTCTTTTCAAAAACTCATCGTTATGTTTAAAATTAATAAATTTAGAGAAATATTTAAAATTTATTTATTTTTTCAAAGGAATTTATAAAATTAAAATAAATAATTTTTAAATTCATTCAAATTAAAAATATGAAATAAAATATTTCAATTAAAATTTTAATTTAAATAAATTAAAAATTAATCTATTTTAATTTTACAAATCTCAAATCCTACAAAAAATAAATATCCCAACACCATGGGTGGCATATGTAAATATAACCTAAAACTATTACCATAGTTTAAAACAATTATTTTTTCCCTGTAGTAAAATTGGTGATACATGTATGGACTCTTTTTTTTTCTTGATAAATCAAATAATTAAGGAGTTTGAGTACAAAACTTATGTACTACATTATAAACTTAAATATTATTAAATGTCCAATAAATCTCACGGTTGTCGTTAATGCCAGAACAATTTCTTTCAAGCTAGAGTAATTTTATTTGAAATGACAAAATTGCCCATCAAAAAGTCAATTAAATCAATTGGCTTTCCACTGATTCTTATTTAGTGTGGAGTTATCTTCTTATCGCATCAAAAACCTACCCTCCAGTAGTATTATTTTCCATCGCTGTTTTTACTCCTCAATCTAGTTAATTACTGAAAAATTTTGCCTGAATGTCAAAATTTTAGCACACAACTGCGTATCTAAAATTTTCACATGATCGCTTGTGAAATTCTCTATAAATTGAAGTTTTGAGCATATAAAACATGTCTCAGAGAAGCAAACAAGAATTGAAAAAGGCTTAGCAGATAATAAAGAACTTAAAATGAAAAAAAAAAGAGATTATGATGAACTGTGATGGTGATAATAAGATGTCAATTTACATCACAAGATTTTTTGGTTTGTCATGAAATTGGTTCAATTTTAAATTACATGAACAAAACCTAAAATAAATTCTAAAAATCCTTGCCTCTAAACATATACTATCTTTTTTCTGGCATAGTAAAGAGGTCGGTGAAAAAAAATAATAAAAAGAGGGAAATCTTTAAGCCGGAAGTGAGGTGATGGGTTTAGACTCGCTGTAAAAGCTTCGCCAATCCCTACTGCTTCTGTGTCTATAGTATGCCTGTTAATGAGTCGGGTCTAAATTTAGATCCGATCTAATCCGAATTCGTTTATTCGGGTGTGAATTTATAACAAATTTAGATTATTCGGATTTAATTCGGATCCGTTTAGTTATTATCATAAATGGGTCGGATCTGAATTTTAGTATTTCGATCCGATTAAAATATATAATATATAATAAAATTATTATACATAAATGTTATTTTATATGTATATATACATATATTGTGTAAATTATAGTTAATATAAAATATATACATAAATATTAATTAGTTGAACTCAATACTTTTGTATAATTAAATAAAAAAGAAAAAATTAGATAAGTTGTAATAGTTATGTATATAGATTTTTTAAGAAATTATTCAGACCCGGATCCGAATCTACTTTTGTAGACTCGTCCGGATCCGAATCCGAATATGAATATATTAATCGAATCCAAATTTAAATATATTATATTCGATCCGAATCCGACCTGTTTACACCCCGAATCTGTAATTCCTTTAAGTCTATGTATTCCGCCACATCGGTGTCGTGACGTTGGCAACAATGCATCAATCGCATGATTAGCAGCAGTCAGCAGGTGGGTTTCGCATAGAGGTCAAGAAGAAGAGCCAGCCATGGGGCCACATAGAAAATGGTGGAAAATTGATTTTTTTTCTTGTGATGGGCAATTTTGGCATTTAAATCAAAAGTGCTCTGGCTGGATAGAATTTGATCGGACATTAACACTAGCCAAATCTCACCTGTACCGTCTATTCGCCACGTGCCACTATTTTCTAAAAGCCAAGAGTGCCGGCTTCCTCTAAAAATTGGGGGCATCCTTAGGACAACGGCGTGACACGTTCTACTGCTAGCCAGGTGTTGGACTGTCATAGTTAAGGTTATCATAGATTGGGTACCTATTTTATAGTGTCATTTTTTAACTCGATCCGATTATATTGGGTCAAAAAAAAATGATTGATATATGATCTATAGATATAGGGTACCCGATCAACCGAGTTGGATGGTTGGATACCTAAATCGGTCTAAAAATATATTTTTTAGTGTCAAAATTTTAAAAAATAACTACTAATTATACGTATATTCCTATGAATGAAAAGGGGATCAAGTACTTACTGGTTTGCAAATTTTTCACTCGCTACCTGACTCAGAAATAACAAAATCCGACCCACTACTTGACTTGATTTTATTAATCAGTTCATATACCCTATTTTTACAATTCGAAATATATTATTTAACAAATTTTTCAGATCGATGAGTCAAGATAAACATCATAATCATAATCCTATCCAAGAATCATAACAAATCTGGTCTCTTTCTTAAACCTTTTCACTATTCACTTACACAGGTTATCAATTAACTCCCAAATAAAATTAATCGTTATAAAATTATTTGATTTATTTATTAAAATTATCAATGCACATGTATAATAAGGGAAATATTTTAAAATTTTATTATTGGAATATTATATTTTTAATAGGAAGGATAGATAATAAATACAAAAGAATTATTTTTAAATTCTTTAAATTCTTAAAAAAGCATTTCACGTACATTGGTACAAGCATTTAAATCTATGCTTGTAAGTCATATACAAATATGTGCAGTAGTAATTAGAATAAATTTACACTATTATAACTATAATATACACTGTTATAACAATTATAACTACAAGTATGAACCAGCATAACATACTTGAGCTTAATTATACGACATATAATAGCACCATAAGAAGATAACTAAAATTCAATTTTAATGGAACTATTTTAAAGATCGTTTGTGCATCGTTTTGGTAATAAAGTTCTATAAATTTTAAGGACAGATTTGGTGACTCGAAATTATCCTATAATTTTACCAGCGATTAGAAGGCAATAGGCAATGAAACTTTAGTCTATTAATGGAAAAAAGGTTAAACGAGAGTACTAAACATTTTTTAGGTGAACTGCTGTCTTATCAATTTATGGTCAATAAAATTAAAGTTTTACGTTAAAAAAGAAGAATGTCAGGATTATTAGTTTGACAACATATCATCCACCCTTCTCATGTTTTACGTCTTATGCATGGATTTCATGATTACCTGTCCCAAATTTTCCAAAAACAATTGAGAAGTAAAAAATGAAGAATGGCTCTTTGTCCATCTTATTTTCGTAATACGAAGCTTGAAAGAAAGAAAAATGAACACAAATACTTGAATTTCATGATTACTTGTCCCAAATTATCTAAAAGAATCTGAGAAGTAAAAAGTGAACAAAGGATCACCAATCTTATTTTGAAAAATATTTAGGTAATCTTAATTTATGATCGTACTTGTAAATATTTGTGGCGTAGATTAAACGACATAAAATAAATTAGATCAATTGATTTGAGTATAATACATAAGATTTACTTCTGACTACAAGATATATAAGTGGAACTCAAAACTAGATCTATATAAACATTTTTCTTTTTATTTTTATTATTCGAATCTTGAAAGAAAGAAAATTGAGTATAAAACAAACAAGGTAGGTTACAACGTTACAGTTTAATCCTTTATTTGGCATCTATATGATATGTAAAGTCTTAACCCTTCTTTTAGTATCTATCACCTTTTTGTATACATATGTTTTTTAGATTTTTAGGGGAGTAATTGCTTTTTTGTATGTTCCCTACTTAATAGGGAATAAATGTTAGTTTGTTTGTTTTCAATATTTACATATTTCTTTTTAAATTTTTGTCTAATTTTTTAAAAACTTGCACACTCATAACGTATGCATTTCCCAATATTATTTATAATATATAAGAAGCCCAATAGACAATAATTTCCATTTATTTTTTATTTGGTAATACAAAACAGACAACAAAGTAAGTTACACTATTAGAGTAAAACTGAATATCGGCAATCATTGAGATCGTTCCACTTTCCATACTTATATAGGATCAACAAGCACCAATGTAATAAAGTTTTTCATCCTGGTCGTGGAATGCTTATACCCATCTTTATCTTTGTACAAAAGATTTATAACCCTAGCAAGGTTTCGGACTCGGTCGAGAACGGGCATTGGTACTGAAGTTGGGTGAAGGCACTCCTTGTTAATATCCTTGCAAGCATTTTTTACCCGTTTTTGAAACTCATCATATGCCTCTTCCTTCGACCCACCATATTCAGTCATGTAACATTCAACTGCAGATGCCACATGCCCTCTTTCTTGCTCAAACTGCACATTATATCATTAACGAAAATTTTACCGTTCTATAACAGAATTATTTTATTGTATTTTAAAAATATGTACAGTACAATATTATATATTTTAAAAACTTATATTGTACAAATCTTTAAAATTAATAGAATAAAAATGTGGATTCCTTTAACGATACAATAAAATTTCCCGTTCGTTAATAATGAATAATATATTAATGTCTAAATATTGATATAAGGTCCCAAATTCAGTTAGGGACACTCTAAAATTATGCAACCTTTATGTACTCCTCAAACCTTGGAACATGACCGTCGTGAAACCATTTGGCCTCTTGGAAATGTGCTTTTGCTAATTTTGTCCACTAATTAATTAAAAGGCGATCACCAATTAATTATTTTGTACAGTATATATATTAATTATTGAGTTAATATTAATTAATCCATCAAGAATCATAATCATATAATATATACCTCAACTTTGCAATAGTTTACTTTGCCGGATCTACCTTCTTCTTTGGTCAACTTGTCCTCCATTTCAGAATAAACATCTAAGAGTGCCTGATAATATAGTATCTCATGTACGGTTGTAATTGATCCAAGCCACTAATATGCCACATGTTGCCAAAAGACTAAATTCTTGTTAATTTTGAAATACAGTTATAGATTAAATTGAGTGTACGTTAGAAAAAAAAATAATAAAAAAATAATAAAATTTAAAAAAATGGAAATTAATGGATTAGATATTAAGAAAATTTTATAATTTCTTTTAAAGAATTATTCTCTTGTACTTTAAATACTTATACAATACAATAATATGTACTTTAAAAATTTGTACTGTATAAATTTTTAAAATAAAAAAAATAATTTTCTAAAAGAGATCGTAAAATTCCTTTAGATATTATTTATGTACCCTTGCATGACAACTGGGATAAGCATGAATTCATCAAGGTTTCCGTACACATCATAAAAGTCGTCAAGGATGGAAAGCATGGCAATTACTTTGGTTAGAATTCTTATGGCGAGAGAATAATAGGGGTTCAAAGTAGACGCTAAGACTACCAATCTGTCTCGTGCAAAAGGTAACTTTTTTCGACAACCAATGCTTCTCCACCATCTTGCATCCAATACCAAATAATGGTTAATTAGATTTCTATTTCATTTCCTCTTTTTTTTAGCGACATTAATTATATTGGTCTAATTATTAATTACACAACATCTTTTAGGCGATTCCTTAGATACAAGTCTTTCTTTTTCTTTTTTCGGCTTTTTATATGATTACATATTACCCACAACGATACGAATATTTTGTAAGTGCTGCTGTACGAATATTCTGAATATTTCCTAGTACTACTATTAAATATAGTAACTTACTTTGTCAGTGCACTTAGCTCCTTCTTGTGCTGCTTCTGCAATTTATTGAAATCAAGTTTCGCAAAATTCAATAGAATTACATTATGTGATTGATCTTGTTGGTAAAGAGACATAAATTGTCTTGCTCCCAGTCTTGTCAAAGTTTTTTGAATTGGAAGTTTTAGAGCTTGGTTGACCTGTCTGCCAAGGAAATTGCTAAGTTTTGGCGACATGGACTCAAGGTGCGTGATAGTAAATTTCAGTGCTTCCTCTAAGATATCCTCGTCATGCACTAGGTAATTTGCTGCCTCGTACAAACTTAACATTCCTTACAACATTGATAATTAGAGATTCCTTGAAATTTCCTTCAGGATTCTTGAATTTGTTGAACACATCTAGTTCATCGAGCAGCATAGTTAGTACTATTCTTGCAACCATTACAGAAATAAATATAGATCGAAAACTGCTTACCACAAGAAACATAATGGCCTTGTTGCCTAAGTAATCGAAATCGAAATCGAAGAGCAACAGTATAGAGACTATCTCGTTGCCGTCTTCACCACACAACTCATGATAGGCCTCGATCTCATTTTCAAAATGGTAAGACACCCCAAGACGCTGGATGGTGTCAATCAAGTCTAGATTTTTCTTAGATTTGTCCGGAGTTGCAATTAGCATCTTCCTGACCTCTTCCTTTAGTTCTTCAAGTTTTCTCTCTTCTTGAGAAAATTTTTCCTTCGTAAATTGAGTCGAGGAAATAAGCACTTTTTTTTTTTTTTTTCAACTCAATCCCTCAGATGTTCATAAAGAGATACGAATAAATAAACATTAATTAATTGTTAATGAATAATGATAAAAATAGTTGCTAGCTATAAGAGCACGAAATTGTTTAACATAATTAATTATCACCTTAACATCAGTATCATATGCCAGAAAATGTTCTCCCCAGATGCTTGGGTGATAATTGGCAGAGCGACGAGTAGGTTGATGATTTTTGGAAATAGTAGCTATTGGTGACTGAAAATAGATCTGCATTCTTGGGTTGTAACTTTGCAATTGAGACAGGGAGTGGTCGGTATACGAGAAAGTTGGGCCGTGGTGTTCGGCTTCTAGTGTTAGTGCAGGTTTGGTTGTATTCAAGTATGCGCTTCAGAACTCTATGAACGTGGTATTTATAGGATTATCGAGAAGTGAGTCTTGATTACTTACGGTGCTAAATGAATAAGATAGTCGTTGTAATGACTAAAAAATAGGGAAGTGTCACTATTTTTTAATTATTTCACGGTATAAAATATACAGTCCGAGTAAATAACAAAAAAAATTTTGATTTTCCAAGTACCGCCCAAATCTGAGTTTAGGACCAGTAACGGGTGTATGGAGGTGGGTCAAAAGCTTGATGTGATTTTAGAAATTATACTTTTTAACTTTAAGAATTTTATTTATATTTTTATAAGATTTATATTTTGTTCGGACATAATTTAAAAAGAAATCCTTACAAATATACGACTATAATATCTTGCCGTCTCAAGTTGCAAGTATTGTGTCTTCCTCTATTTATGAAAAAAATTTTTGCTACTCACTCCACAATACAGAGTGGTATTCTTGACCGTTGGATGATTGAAAAATAATAGAACCTCTTTACTTTTCAGTCACGTCAATAATTGTCATTTTCACCTAATATTGTAGAACAAATAGTCAAGATTTACTCCCGTTTGTGACCATGTAAATTGGATAAACATGTAATTAAAGAATATGTTTAAAGAACATGTTTCCTTTATAATGAATGAGTATTAATGAGTATTTAATGATTGTAATGGAGAGTAAACTCCTTTAAATATGTTTCACTTAGGGAATCTATAGAAGGGTGCAAAGGCCCCAGTCATCCTATCTGGAATCGATTGTATCAGTTTATAACTAAACTTAATTATATATTTGCCCTCAAAGAGTCATATGATACTTGTTACGTGTAATTTTCTTTTTCATTTTGTAATCTATAAGTTTACAAAGGAATCCTATTTAAATCTTAACCACAAAAATTATGTGGTGGGGATTGGCTTCAACCATTATGAAAAAAGATCCTCAAGTTCTGGAGTTCAGAATATGTACTGGATAAATACAAACACACGCTCTCTCTCATTGTAAACCAAAGGTTAAATTACACAGAACCCTCTTGTGGTTTGGCCAATCTACAAGTTTTTCCTTTATAATTTTAAAATATATATTTAACCCCTTACGGTGTATAATGATTTGGAAAATAAATGAGGTAGGCTATAGTAACTAAATTATATTGAAAGTCACAAATGCCTCTATATATATGCATGAAAATATCAATTTTCTAACATTTAGGGACAACTTAAAAATTATAAAATAAAATATTGGGGTCAAAGTGAAATTGTTTCTCCCAAACTTCCAATGTCTTCTTCTAAAACCTTCCTTTCCCCTCAGCCTGCATTACTGTTCCCATAGCCCACTTCCTCCCCTTCTGCTTGCACAGCTAAAACTCCCTTCTCGCTGCCTTCCTCTCTATCTCTGCAGCCACTCTTGCTCACCTCAACCATTCCCCAGCCAGCTTCTAGCAATTACTACTCTTCCCTACCTCTCCCTCCTTTTTCTCCACCGCTCCTCCAACTTCTCCAGCATTCCTTTCTCCATCCTATATTCCTATTCCCATCCCCTACCCTCCCAAAGCAGGATTATATGTGACTAGACACACCTTTCTCTCCACCTCAGTACCAGAAGAAGAAGAAAAATAAAACTTATACTAATTTACCCCAGATCTATTCGATGTTGATTTTTGATAAAAGTTGTTCTAATTTTTGAATAAAAAATGAGTCGTCAACTGTGACATGGCAGATAAATCTTGTATATTTGCATGGGGGTCTTGGGGAATAAGAGATTGGGATGGGAGAGGAAAAATTAGGGTAAGGAGTGGCGGGGTGGGCAGAGTGAGCAGATTTAGATGAGATGCTGTGGGTCAGTGGAATAAGGGCTCTGGGTAAGGGAGATCGTAATGTAAGGGTGGCATGGTAGTGTAGTTCTAGGTGGGATAGAAGATTAAGGTTGGGAGCTTAGGGTAGAAAGGTGGATGAGAGGATGGTGGCAACAATAGGGGTTGGGGTGGCGGATTTGACTTATGAGGGGAAAGGTAGAGGGTTGGTGGTGTGAATATGAGATAGAAAGTTGGGCGTGATAGCAAGGAGTTGGAAGTGGTGGCTATGGTTGGATGGGGAAAGAAATGGATGGCCTATTTGGTGGAAGAAGATGAGCTTTTAATTTTTGAATTTGACCCTAAAATTTAGGTTGGTTACGGTAAATTTTGCTAAAATTTATGAGGAAAAGAGATTGTAAAAAAAATGAACTATTTATGTTAATAAACAATTATTAACACTATATCATTGAGCCATAACATTTCAATTAAATTAAATAATGAGGTTGGGTTATTATTTTTAGTTACCCGAATTTAATTAAGTTAATAAAATATTAAAATTATTACTCCCTCTATCCCATTTCATTTGACATAATCAAACTTACACCTAGTTAAAGAAAAATTGGTGTTTGATCCACTAATAAGATGCCTTTCCCATAATTGTCCTTCAATTAAGATAAAAAAACTTGTTATTTGTTTTTAAAATTTCAAATTTTGAAATGGTTTATGAGAACAATTAATGTTAAAACATGAATTTAAAATGACTCGCATGAAGGGTGAAATAGGCAAAATGACCTTTAAAAGCTTGTCATTTTGAGTGACAAATAATTTGGAAAAAATCAAAATGAGTGACGTATTAAATGAGACGGAGGGAGTAACTATTATCAACATAAAATTAAATAGTATTAAATAATTTAGGATAAAATTAGCATTATATATATATATATTTTTTTTTTCTAGCGAGTTTTAATTGGGTTGAATCTAATAAAGTCAAAATTCATCTAACAATTTAATCCTGCCTAACATTTAGGCTCAATCTCAGTCTAACTCACTTTAATGTTAGGTTCAGCTTACTATTTGTCGGGCCGAGTTCTGATCGACCTGACTCCATTGATAGTCTTACCTGTACCGTCTATTTGCCAGTTGCCACTATTTTCTAGAACAAAAGTGTAGACTTCCTCTAAAAATTGAGGCATCCTTAGGACAACAACATAGCAAGTTCTACTTCTAGCTAGGGTGTTGGAATGTCATAATTAAGGGTGATCATAAATCGAGTACCCAGTTTATAGAGTCATTATCCGACCCGACCCAGTTATATCGGGTTCAGAAATTCTAGCGGTCCCGATATGTATAAGGGTCGGGTCGGATAATTATAAACTGGGTACTCGATTTATGATAATAATACATTTTTTTAGTGTCAAACTTTAAAAATATATTTAAAAAATGACTACTAATTACACACATACCCTTATCGAATAGGAAGGAGAGAGGAAAAAATCTATTAATATTATGCCATAATACACAAAATTTCGGAGTTACCCCTATATAAGGATCAGGTCGGGTTCCCGTTGGGTCGCAAATTTTTGACCCGTTACTTGACTCGGTAATAACAATACCTGATCCACTACCCGACTTGGTTTTATTAACTGATTTGGATACCCTATTTTTACAATTCAAAATAAACCGGTTCAACAATCTTTTCAGGTCAACAAGTTAAGATAAACATCCCTAATCACAATGCTATCCAAATAAATCTGGTGTCTTTCTTAAATCTTTTCACTATTCACTTACGTAGGTTATGAATTAACTCCCAAATAAAATTAATTCTTATAAAATTATTTAATTTATTTATTAAAATTATCATACACGTATAATAAGAGACATACTTTAAAATTTTATTATTGGAATATTACATTTTTAATAGGAAGGAAGGACAATACATACAAAAGAAATTTTTTAAAAATTTCTAAAATTCTTAAAAAATTTAGCATTTCACGTACATTGATATAACCATTTAAATCTGTGCTTATAAGTCATATACAAATATGTGCAATAGTAATTAGAATAAATTTACACTATTATAACTATAATTTACACTGTTATAATATCTACAAGTATGAACGGGGAACCTGTATAATATACTTGAGCTTAATTATACGACATATAATAGCACCATAAGAAAACAACTAAAAGTTGATTTTTGATGGGACTATTTTAAAGATAGTTTGTGCATCTTTTTGGTAATAAAGTTCTATTTTAATGACAGATTTGGTGACTCGAAATTATACTATAATTTGACCAATGATTAGAAGGCAATGGGGCAATGAAACTTTAGTCTATTAATGGAAAAAAGGTTAAACGAGAGTACTAAACATTTTTTTAGGTGAACTGCTCTTTTATCAATTTATGGTCAATAAAATTAAAGTTTTACGTTAAAAAAGAAGAATGTTAGGATTATTATTTTGACAACATATAATCCACCCTTCTCATTTATAATCATTTACGTCTTAATTATGCATGGATTTCATGATTACCTGTCCCAAATTTTCCAAAAACAATTGAGAAGTAAAAAATGAAGAGACAGCTCTTGTCCATCTTATTTCGTAATACAAGGCTTGAAAGAAAGAAAAATGAACACCAATACTTGAATTTCATGATTACTTGTCCCAAATTATCTAAAAGAATCTGAGAAGTAAAAGTGAACAACGGATTACCCATCTTATTTTGAAAAATATTTAGGTAAACTCGATTTATGATCGTATTTGTAAATCTTGTAGAGTAAATTAAACGATATAAATTAAATTACATCAATTGATTAGATTAAACGACATAAAATAAATTACATCAACTGATGTGAGTATAATTCATAAGATTTACTTCTGACTATAAGATATATAAGTGGAGCTCAAAACTAGATCTATATAAACATTTTTCTTTTATTTTTATTATTCGAATCTTGAAAGAAAGAAAATTGAGCATAAAATAAACAAGGTAGATTACAACGCGTTACAGTTTATTCCTTTATTTGGCATCTATATGATATGTAAAGTCTTAACCCTTCTTTTAGTATCTATCATCTTTTTGTATATATATGTTTTTTAGATTTTTAGGGGAGTAATTGTTTTTTTGTATGTTCCATACTTAATGGGGAATAAATGTTAGTTTGTTTGTTTTCAATATTTACATATTTCTCTTTAAATTTTTGTCTAATTTCTTGAAAACTTACACACTCATAACGTGTGTATTTCCCACTATTATTTATAATATATAAGAAGCACAATAGAGAACAATTTCCATTTATTTTTTATTTGGTAATAAAACAGACAATAAGGTAAGTTACACCATTAGAGTAAAACTGAATATAGGCAATCATTGAGATCGTTCCCACTTTCCATACTCATATTACTTTGGTTAAAATTGTCGTCAAGGATGGAAAGCATGGAAATTACTTTGGTTAAAATTGTTCTGGCGAGAGAATAATGGGGCCCAAAGTAGACGCACATTATCTTATAGACAGAAGTAACATTCTACCAATCTGTCTCGTGCAAAAGGTAACTTCTTTGGACAATCTATGCTTCTCCACCATCTTGCATCCAATACCAAATAATGGTTAATTACATTTCTATTTCTTTTCCATTTTTTTTTAATTAATTATATTGGTTGCTCATCTAATTATTAATTACACAACGTCCTTTTGGTACGTCTTGAGATTACTCACTTCGTAATACGAAGTGCATATGACAGTTTTTGAAATGACTAAAAAGTAAGGGAGTTTTATTACTTTTCAATCATTCAATTTACTTCGCAATACGGAGCGAGCAACAAAGAATTTTTCCCTTTTGTCGACTCCTTAAATACGAGTCTTTCTTTTTCTTTTTCCTGCTTTTTATATGATTACATATTACCCACAATGCTATGAATATTCTGTAAGTGCTGCTGTAGCAAGAATGAAGGGGTTAAATTCTGAATATTTCCTGGTACTACTACTATTAAATATAGTAACTTACTTTGTCAGTGAACTTAGTTCCTTTACTTGTGCTGCTTCTGCAATATATTGAAATCAAGTTTCGCAAAATTCAATAGAATTACATTTTGTGATTGATCTTGTTGGTAAAGAGACATAAATTGTCTTGCTCCCAGTCTTGTCAAAGTTTTTTGAATTGGAAGTTTTAGAGCTTGGTTGACCTGTCTGCCAAGGAAATTGCTAAGTTTTGGCGACATGGACTCAAGGTGCGTGATAGTAAATTTCAGTGCTTCCTCTAAGATATCCTCGTCATGCACTAGGTAATTTGCTGCCTCGTACAAACTTAACATTCCTTCAACATTGCTAATTAGAGATTCCTTGAAATTTCCTTCAGGATTCTTGAATTTGTTGAACACATCTAGTTCATCGAGCAGCATAGTTAGTACTATTCTTGCAACCATTACAGAAATAAATATAGATCGAAAACTGCTTACCACAAGAAACATAATGGCCTTGTTGCCTAAGTAATCGAAATCGAAATCGAAGAGTAACAGTATAGAGGTCGTTGCTGTGCGTCTTCACCACACAACTCATGATAGGCGTTGTACATGAATTGCAAGGATGCCTCGATCTCATTTTCAAAATGGTAAGACACCCCAAGACGCTGGATGGTGTCAATCAATTCTAGATTTTTCTTAGATTTGTCCGGAGTTGCAATTAGCATCTTCCTGACCTCTTCCTTTAGTTCTTCAAGTTTTCTCTCTTCTCGAGAAAATTTTTCCATCGTAAATTGAGTCGAGGAAATAAGCACTTTTTTTTTTTTTTTTTCAACTCAATCCCTTAGATGTTCATAAAGTGTTACGAATAAATAAACATTAATTAATTGTTTGAATAATGATAAAAATAGTTGCTAGCTATAAGAGCACGAGATTGTTTAACATAATTAATTATCACCTTAACATCAGTATCATATGCCAGAAAATGTTCTCCCCAGATGCTTGGGTGATAATTGGCAGAGCGACGAGTAGGTTGATGATTTTAAGAAATAGTAGCTATTGGTGACTGAAAATAGATCTGCATTCTTGGGTTGTAACTTTGCAATTGAGACAGGGAGTGGTCGGTATACGAGAAAGTTGGGCCGTGGTGTTCGGCTTCTAGTGTTAGTGCAGGTTTGGTTGTATTCAAGTATGCGCTTCAGAACTCTATGAACGTGGTTTTTACAGGATTATCGAGAAGTGAGTCTTGATTACTTACTGTGCGAAATGAATAAGATAGTCGTTGTAATGACTGAAAAATAGAGATATGTCAATACTTTTTAATTATTCTACGATATAAAATATAATCTGAGTAAATAACAAAAAAAATTTTGATTATCGAAGTACCGTCCAAATGTTTAGGACCAGTGACGGGTGTATGGAGGCGGGTCAAAAGCCACCCCAGATTTTAGAAATTATACTTTTTAACTTTAAGAATTTTAAGAATTTTATTTATATTTTTATAAGATCTATATTTCGTTCCGACATAATTTTAAAAGAACTCCTTACAAATATACGACTATAATATCTTGCCTTCTCAAGTTGCAGTTAGTCTTGTGTCTACCTCTATTTATGGAAAATTTCTTTTCTTCTCACTCCACAATACAGGGTGAGTATTTTTGACCGTTGGATGATTAAAAAGTAATGGAACATGTCTACTTTTCAGTCACGTCAACAATTGTCATTTCCACTTAATATTGTAGAACGAATAGTCAAGATTTACTCCTGTTTGTGACCATGTAAATTTGATAAACATGTCATTAAAGAATATGTTTAAAGAATATGTTTCCTTTATAATGAATGTGTATTAATGACTATTTAATGATTGTAATGGAGGGTAAACTCCTTTAAATATGTTTCACTTGGGGAATCAAGGGTGCAAAGGCCCCAGTCATCCTATCTGGAATCGATTGTATCAGTTTATAACTAAATTTAATTATATATTTGCCCTCAAAGAGTCATATGGTACTTGTTACGTGTAATTTTCTTTTTCATTTTGTAATCTACAAGTTTACAAAGGAATCCTATTTAAATCTTAACCACAAAAATTACTGTATGTGGTAGGGATTGACTTCAACCATTATGAAAAAAGATCCTCAAGTTCTGGAGTTATGGTCAACAGTATAAATACAAACACACACTCTCTCTCATTGTAAACCAAAGGATAAATTACACAGAACCCTCTTATGATTTGGCCAACCTACAAGTTTTCCCTTTGTAGTTTCAAAATATATATTTAACCCCTTACGGTTTATAATGATTTGGAAAATAAATGAGGTAGGCTATAGTAACTAAATTATATTGAAAGTCATAAATGCCTCTATATATATATGCATGAAAATATCAATTTTCTAACATTTAGGGACAACTTAAAAATTATAAAAAAATATTAGGGTCAAAGTGAAATTGTATTTTCTTGATTCTTTCTCCCAAACTTCCAATGTCTTCTTCTAAAACCTTCCTTTCCCCTCAGCTTGCATTACTGTTCCCACAGCCCACTTCCTCTCCTTTTGCCTGCACAGCTAACTCCCTTCTCGCTCCTTTCCTCTCTATCTCTGAGTATCAGTCCACTGTTGCTCACCTCAACCATTCCCCAGCCAGCTTCTATCAATTACTACTTTTCCCTCCCTTTCCCTCTTTTTTCTCCACCGCTTCTCCAACTTCTCCAGCATTCCTTTCTCCATCCTATATTCCTATTCCCATCCCCTACCCTCGCAAAGCAGGATTATATGTGACTAGACACACCTTTCTCTCCACCTCAGTACCAGAATTATACTAATTTACCCCAGATCTATTCGATGTTGATTTTTGATGAAAGTTGTTCTAATTTTTGAATAAAAAATGAGTCATCAACTGTGACATGGAAGATAAATCTTGTATATTTGCATGGGGGTTGGGGAATAGGAGATTGGGATTGGAGAGGAAAAATTGGGGGTAAGGAGTGGCGGGGTGGGCAGAGTGAGCAGATTTAGATGAGATACTGTGGGTCAGTGGAATAAGGGTTCTGGGGAAGGGAGATCGTAATGTGAGGGTGGCAGGGTAGTGTAGTTCTAGGTGGGATAGAAGAGATTAAGGTTGGGGACTTAGGGGTAGAAAGGTGGATGAGAGGATGGTGGCAACAATAGGGGTTGGGGTGGCGGATTTGACTTATGAGGGGAAAGGTGGAGGGCTGGTGGTGGTGTGAATATGAGATAGAAAGTTGGGCGTGATAGCAAGGGTTAATTTTGCTAAAATTTATGAGGAAAAGAGATTGTAAAAAAAATGAAGGGTAAATATGTAATTTTAGTTAATTTTGCACTATATCCGCAACAATAGATGCACATACAGCGCAAGTGTCACACATCACGTGACAGAAGCCTCCTTCTGTTAATTCTGAAAACTAATACAAAACAAAAGGAATTAAATATATATTTTAAAACCAAAAAGGGATAATTTGTGAGTTGATCGAATAGTAAGCGAGTTTTATATATTTTACCCTAAACCAGAGTAAAGATGTCTACCACTTGCACCAAAGTTGTAAAGATAAGTTAGTGTGCTGGGTGCTTAGTATGGAATGTTTCAAGAGTACTTGATTATAAGAAAATAAAGAAAATTATGGTTAGTTTAAACGATAAATTTATTTTTTCATTATTTCACCCCTGTGGCATATAATTCATCTTGGAGCACCTTTTTCTTTTCTTTATCTATGAAGAAGACCATATTTAAAATACTCTATAAATCGAATAAGTAATAAAGACTTTTGCATACAAATATAAGCGGTGAATTAAATAAATTAAATAACTCTTAAGCAATAATTGAAGACGCTTAAGCTAATAGTGTGTTAGCATATTGTGTGAATATTTTGGCCATCATTACTACCTAATATAATGGAAGAACATTTTGGTGTATGTAATTTTTAAAAAAAGAAAAAACTAACCTATATATATTCTAGAACTGATTACATCTTGGTGATAACTTCCCATAACTCTTTATTTCATTTATATATATATATATTTAATTCAATCTAAAATATTATTCTACACATATTGAGTGTGTCAATTGAATTACTAGTAATTAATTATATGCAGTAGCCAGAACGATAACATGGAGGTAGGTATTTTATAAACAATAAGCCGAAAAAGGTACTTGTGCATAGAAACCAAGTTAACCAATTTGAAGTTTATGAACCAATTAAAACAATTATTGGGTGGTTGGTTTTCCCGAAAACATATCTTATATTAAATGTAATGGTCTAATTCATAAAAGATCAAAAACAGGATGTAACAGCTTGGGGTGGACACTGAACTTGCCAAAGAAAAAATGACATGACATGACAAATCCAACTTGTATTGTTGGTTTAGAACCATGCATTCTTTCGAAGAAAAAACCCAACATTATGGGCGGCACATGGACCCCTAGTCATTTTCCACAACAATTTCCGAAAATTATTTATCTCCTTTTGGAGTATATTATCCTTAATTTAAGAGAATCCAGTGGATTAATGTGTTATATATTTTCATTCGCGCTTCAAAGCATTCTTAGCCATTTAATCATTATCCCTCCGCAATTGAGCTTCCCTATCAATATTACCTTGCCCTAGTATATTGATGTCTTTGATTTCACAGGTACTACATGTCCAATTAATTTTGCTACTAAAATTTGTAAATATGTATATCACATAACTTAAGTGGAACCACAAGAGTACACTCAAATTTGTTGGAAGGCATGAAAAGAGATGTTATTAGCCAATTACTGAGAAAAATTTTAGATAGATTTAATTTTAAATTTTACGTGAAGATGTCACTGAATCTTTTATATCGCTCTCTAATGTTAATCACCTATCTTAACTTTTGAATGTTTGTCACGTGTACGCTAATATGATTATTATTAGTAAGCCAAATACACATGGCTAATATTTGGGAGTTGAGATAGAGAGTGGAACATGAAGTGAGATAGAGGATTCAAAACATTGTAGGCAGACAATGAAGTTCAATTTAAGTAATGAGACGATTCTCGTATAATTTATTGGTTATGTATTCAAGTCACTAGATGGTAATGGAATGGTGGATTTAAACCAATTGTTTGAATTAATAAAATAAAAAAAAATACAGTATTGTAGACTTTGTGATATCGATTAAATCTAATGAAATTTTTACATAATTTTAAACTTTCCTACTTTTACAAAAGAGAGTTTTGAGCTTATTCTTGATGAATTTTTGGAAAATAAAATAAAAATGAATGAGATTAAAAACAAGAACAACTTCTTAACTAAGTGCATATCTACACAAAAGTTTACGCAGGTGGGATTTTCAACCTCCACCAGAGGAGAGAAAAACTCGAGGGTATTGGACTTCATCCAAGATTTTGCAAAACTTCTCCTTCTGAATTGAGTATATATCTTTGCATGGTCTCGTCCCTGTCAATTCTATTAAAAGTGGATCCAACCACTAAGAACAAAATGATGTATGTATCTGGAGAGCTCAAGAACATATTTTTAATGCCGGCTTCATCCAGTAATAACAGCTCAACAACAAAAGAAAAATGGAAAAATTCTAAGAAACAAAGTTAAAGAAAGCAGTCCCTTACATGGGAAGAGTAAAAATTGGGGACTGTTTTGTACCTCCAACACCATAGTTTTAGAACAATTCTCCATATGACATAACTAGATGAATGATGCCTGATCGAAGCTAACATGTCTGCAACACCTATGTAATTGTCCATCCTATTAACTAGAAACCAGTTGTTTCTATATCTACTTCTCCATCTCTTCTTTCCAGATTGCACGAATCAGTAACAAGCAGATGCTGATACCAGATTCCGGTCCTTCCACCCCAAAAGCATAGCACCATCCGTCTCCACTAGCATATAATGTTCTGTGTAACCTGAACAAGCTTCGTATTACTGAATTAACATATGAGCTAGGGGGAAATTGCCAAAATCCAGCCATAGTAAATCTAGATTTCCACTTACCAAAAAGCTCCTTGTGCTCCACCTTCTCCTTTCCTTCATAAGCTATGATATTAACTAGATCCCTGGCCAAACAGTGCTGCTCCATATTAATCCACTTTTTCCTGTTCCTAGGCATTGTGACATCTATGGACTCGAACATTGCTAAATGGTACTCCTGAGTTTCCCAAAACCTAGGGAGAAATGGAGCAGTAATTGTATTTGATTCTTGTTTGACCGGGTGACTGTCACACCCCACTCCCAGGGGTTCGGTGATTGCCATGCCCATATCTTTCCCCCGAGGACACCAGACTCATAATAACTTTTAATTTTTGATCAAATTCCTTAATCAAATATATGATTATAATTTGCAAAAATATTAATTTTGTAGGATGAGTGATAAATCGATCAATAAGAAGCCAACACCACATTTGCTGGGTCAAACAAATTATATACATATATATTTTACAAAGTTTTAAAGCACAATTATAAAAGTTTTTCAAAAAAAAATTTATTTGATATAAAATTAAAATTTTATTTCACATAATCGCAAATGTTTCTTTTCAAAAATAAAACGTACATACTTTTATAGCAAGTGGCATTACATCAAAGATTTGCAGAACAAATTTCACAGATATCAAAAATTCAAAATAAGAATTAGAATTCATAATCAGAGTAATTATATCGAAAATTCAAAATCAGAATTTCAGAGTCAAAATCTATAATCGGAGTTCAAAATTCATATCATGGTTTATTATAGGCTGATAAAACAAATATCATCGGCTTACTGAGTACTCAACCTAGTGTTAAGAGACCCCACTAAAAAAGATTGTTAAGGGGTCTCGTGAAAACTATCTAAGCCAGAGTTTAGAGTTCAGAGACCAGAAGTTATCTTATCTGGCAGTTTAGAAAGTACATAACTATAATTCTTACTGACTATTCATGATTATTTTAAGAGACATGGTCCATTACTATTTACCGAGCATATATTCCATGCACATACACATGTGAAATAATCATACGAAATTCAAAATTATGTCACTTATATAAATTCATTATTTAAAACAATTAAAGTATTCATGTATGCTCGAAATTTAATGACCAAAATAATATATTGCCAAAAATAATATTTAGACAAAATATTTTCGAAATTACAAAGCGGTAGTAACCACTTACCTTGACGTGGCAAAACACAACCATAGCAAAATCGAATTAACTTCCTATACAAAAGTATGTCATACATTACTTAAATGCCATTGCAAAAACGAACTTACTCATATATAGATTATCATGCCATCTACAAATTATTTGATACCAGAATATCCTAAAAAATATGTATTTTCCCAAAATTCATTAATTTTTCTGAAAATATTATTCCCCAAAACTAATACTAAATCCAATCCTTTACTTTATCATAAAATGTTTGCCACATTTATTCTTACATAAATATTACTACCAAAGAACTATGCTTCTTCATTTAAAAATATTTAGGCTTGTAGATATTACTAAAATAATTTTTCTCAAAAATATAAGTTTAGAAACAACCTTCTTATAAAATATTCAAGAATACTATTTAATACCTTCAAAACTATTTTATGGGGTAGCTACAAAAATTAAATTTTTGTATCTTACATTTATTTATGTTAAAATAGTACAAGCATCTAGTTTAAAAATCATATTACAAGTAAATTAAGAGGGCTTATTACATATATAACTAAAGTGCATATAATCCAAGTAACAGAATATGTATACACTTAATCCGATTTTCAAATTTCTTCCCTTTTTCCTTCTTCTTTTTCTTACTTCTCTTTATTCTTGCTTTCCCGTAATGCTCCAAACTACTAGCCATCATCACATGACCCCATCATCATCAATTATCTCCTGATTCCCTCAACCCCTAAGCAGA
The DNA here is from genome assembly GCA_025175665.1 of Cinchona pubescens. Classification (NCBI taxonomy): domain Eukaryota; kingdom Viridiplantae; phylum Streptophyta; class Magnoliopsida; order Gentianales; family Rubiaceae; genus Cinchona; species Cinchona pubescens. The sequence continues at coordinate 520,565 of JANKKI010000106.1, forward strand.
GCAGCCGCAACCGCAACGAACTTGGAGTAGCAGTCGCGACCAACAACCCATTCTGCTGTTTGAGAATTCCCATGCACCGGTAGCTGCCATGACCCACCATGACTCCTCAACTTATTTCTCCTTTTAAATTCAAATCCTTATCCATATATCATGCAAAAATAATTTGCAGAAAAATAATTCTTTGTTTCAAAATTAATTAGAGTAAACCTTATAAGATTTTTATGCAAGTAATTTCTGAAATAATTTTTCACACTTCAAAGTAAATTTTTCAAATTTAGAAACAGATTTAATTATGATTAATCTAATCAAAATTCACTGCTTAAACATAATACGAAAATCATAATCCCAAGCATGATATCCAATATACGACAAACAATAAAAACAGATTTATGGAAAACTTGGGTGGAAAAATATACCGAATGCAATCCACGAGCTCCTAATTGTACGAAAACTTTCACTCCATAGTTCCAAAATCTCAGCCAAGTGAATAACGATTTAACACCTAAGAAATTCCCTATTTATACATATTTTAATTTCCAAAAGTTTTCAAACTTTAATTCCTATAAGTTAGCTAATTTTTTCTCGAATCCTACTATTTTTGGGATACTTAAGTTGGCTGAAAATTTAACCTAAAATTAATTACGAAAATTAGTAAATAACTAGAAAAAAAATTGTACTTAAAACGAAAAATGATTTTAGACACTAGGTTAGTCCAAATTAAATAATACAAGATAAATAAAAAAATCCGAATTGATAAGAATTACATCTTCTAATGTGAACATACCACATAAAAAAAATTATCATAACAATGAAAAATAGTTTAAATCTGAATAAAATCTATAATATATTAGATATTATCTTTTTTTTTGAAAAAAATATATGGAAATTTACATTCTACCTTCTTTATAAAAAATTTCTTCCTTGAAACTTGCACAGCTTGATCAAAGGGAACATGCTTCTCATCTATATATCTTCTTGTAGTTCCCTTATTGCTTCTCCCACCTTTGGAGTAGTCAATTGACAAGAATTTCCTCTAACATCTGTTGGGTAAGATTTAATCACATAACCCGAGTCATGTACATACTTTTATAGTTGTGATATTTGAAATATGACATGCACTTTGGCAAATTAAGTGTCAAAACTTAACTAATACACTTGTTTTCTAATCCACTAATTCCGATATCTCAAATAGCCCTACCTATCAAGAGCTTAACCCAAATAACCATTGACTTCTTTAATTTCTTTATCACCAAATCGAATTTAATTTTTTTTTTCACCGACTCATTTCCAATATAATGGAAATCTACTCTGTGCATCCATATAACGCTCAAAATGGAGTCATTTCAATACCACTTGTAACTCCATTAGTTTTAATAGTCGATCATAATTTCCTCCATAACCTAATATATAAACTCATAATATATCTTTTAGTATTTGGATAGTCTTCTTAGATTGACTGTCCATTTGAGAATAAATGGTGTTACATCCTAGATCCATTCTCATAACCCTTTAATACCAAACCTAAAATAAGAAGTAAAATGACGATCTCGTTCTAATATTATGTTCACAGGTAGTTCGTGCAACATCATAATTTGCTCCACATATAACACCACATAATTTTTTCATGGTTGCCCAGCTATGTAGAGATTTAAAATGTGTTGATTTCGTCAAATAAGCCACCATAATCCGAATAGAATCGTTACTAATCATTATTTCAGAAATTCATCGTAATATGTTCCTTCTTCCACTGTGAAATTTCCAAAAATTTAAGTAAACTTATTGGTCGTTGATATTCGGCCTTAACTCGTTGACATAAATATAAAATACTTTGTTGCACACTTGACAATTGGCTTCTTAACTTTGTTTACAACAAGGATCTCCTTTAAGATCTTACATCTTCCCTCCCCCCCTCTCAATAATCTCCTTCATTAAATTCTCACTATTAGGTACATATAGTTTTCTATGTTTTCATAAATATCTTTATACCTTACACTAAAATTGGGCAACATGCCTTCCTTTACTTGAATCTTTACAAAAATTTCTTATTTTGTCTTTGAATTTCTTTAATCCTCCCAACTCAAGCAAATTACACAATCAAAGGGGCCAATAACTAATTCGTTCATCGTATCATTTCCATTCCTAGTTCATCATTTTTGTTCTTCTAATATTGGAGTCTTTCTAGTCTCAATGTTGTGACGCAAAGCATCAGCCATTTTACTTGCTTTTCAATGTGGTACTTATTGTCAAATTATAATCTTTCAATAATTCTATCATTTTTCTTTGTCACATATTCAACTCCCTTTGAATAATTAAATACTTAAAACATAAGGTTTTAGATCTGTGAAAACCTCACACTGTCCATCATACAAAAATAATGTTTGTAAAACTTCAAATCGAACCCCACAATTCGTTAACTTCAAATGATATGACAAATAATTTTTTTTCCATAGAATTCTAATCACTTTAATGTCCAACAATTACCTTAGCACTTGCATCAATACCCAATCTAATCTATTCTTAGACTCATATTTAAAATTTCAAATCTCTAATTTCGAATGGCAGGGTTTAAACAGGTAAATGTTATCAACTTCTTTTTTGAATGTTGAAAGGTACTTCCTTATTCCAAATATCACACCAGTTATACCTTCTCTCATGTTAATCCTTCTTATGGAATTACAATAGTTGAAAACCCTTTAATGAACTTGTGACAGTAACCAGATAATTTTAAAGGTTTCTTATCTCAGTAACGCTTGTAGACCACGATCAGTCCACTTTACCCTCAATTTTGTAGGATTCATAAACTCTTTATATAAAATCGTGTGTCATAAAGCACAGATTACACTTATAGAAACCTATCTTCCTTTAAAATGCTAAAAATTCCTCTTAAATGTTATTCATGAGTTTCCCTACTTAGAGAGTAAATCAAAATGCTATTAATAAACACTTTCACAATTCTGTCCAGTTGAGACCTAAAACTAATCCATGAATCTGGTACGAGTATTGGTCAAAACAAATGATATCACCAATAATTTTTTTTTTTATTGTTCATAATGTATCTCAAAAATTACTATTAGGTATGTCAATCTCCTTAATCATTAATCATTAATATGAAGTACGTTTCACACCTTTAAATTAATCACTAAATTATCCTTTTAGAGAGAGTTTACTTATTCTTAATAATAATCTTGTTCAACTCTCTATAATCAATACACATGTCTCTTATCCCAACTTTCCTCTTTACGAACCAAATGGGTGCTCATATGGTGGAACACTTGGTCTAGTAAATTTCTTATCTATTAATTCCTGTAATTGCTCATTCAGTTCCTTTAGCACAATCGAATTAGCCGTACATTCCGACAATGTTTAGATACTAGTACAGCTCCATGTACCAAATTTATCTAAATTCTATTTTTGTTATCCAAGATATTCTAAGAAATTCTTCTATAAATATTTTCAACCATTCCTTAACCACACAATCATTAAATTCCACTCATTCTATTAACTGTCTACAACAGAAGTTAAGTATAATATTCTAAGAAATTCTTCGTAAATATTTCCAAATATTCCTTAACCACACAATCATTAAATTCCACTCTTTCTATTAACTGTCTACCATAAAGGTTAAGTATCCTTGATAACCATTCTTACCTTCACTTCTTGTACTGCACTCACCAGTATTTTTGTTATACTTGTATTACCCTGATAACCATTCTTACCTTCACTTCTTGTATTGCACTCACCAGTATTTTTGTTATACTTGCATTACCCTGATAAGTCAATTCTACCCATCCAGAAAAAATTACATACTTATTTCTATAGCTTACCTTAACACCATATTTAGTTAACTAGTTCATACTGTCCTAAGGATAGTCTCAAAATCACTTATATTAATTTGGACCAATTTAACTTTAGATTTTTTCCATATATTTTTATAATCACAATCACTAAATTTCAAATGAGATATCAAAATTCAGTATTCTATAGTGACTACAAAAAATAGTCCTAAAATTACTCAAGTCGTACAAAAAAATATTCCAAAATATTTCCAATCTTTGAGTTGCGAGCATATATCAATTTCTCCCAAGTCTATATTTACTGACTTAGATCCTATTATGTAATCCTTAATAGATAAATTTCATGTCCTTAGTACATTGTCAGCCATTTTAGTAGGAACAAACCTTCCTAATACCATAACATAAAGAGTACTCCATAACTGTCTGTTAGGTATTTGTCTCAAATTTTCAATCTAGTAGATCTCAGAATTAGTAGTATCTCTTAAATCAAGTATCAAATAAAAATTTACAGTTTACAAATGTACCACAAGTACAAATTTTTTTTTTTTTTTTAAAAACAAATTGAGTTGTAGAAAAAAAAATTAAATCATCTTTTTTTTTTTGAAAAAAAAATTCCAATTTTACAAAATATGACACAAGTATAGGAAAATCCTTTTAAAAATAAACAAGTTGTAAGGAAATGAATCATACTTCCATCAAAACCACACATAAAGTTTTCTAGAACATATCCTTAGCAATATTGAAACACTAAATTATTCACAAATCAAACCAAATTTCTATCACAAACTATTAAAAATTCAAATATCAACTAATATTATCGTCTTCTTTATCTCTTTACTTTTGATCATTCTCCAAAGGTTTCTCAAAATATTATCCTTATCATCTCGTTTATCCTCAGAAGGAATACTATCATGATTTTCATTAACATGTCTATCTTAATCTCAAGTCTTCATTTTCTTCCTAGAGGCATTTTAGAATCCTCACCATAGATATTTGGCCCAACAAAAATTAATACTAAAATAATGATCTAACAACACACATCCATTCCTTGAAGGTAGTCTACCTCCTTTTTTTTTTCTTTTCTGTTTAATTTTTTATTTAATTCTAAGTATTCCCAATTTTCTGTTCGTTGTAGTATCTTCGTGTATTTATTTTTATATAACTAAATCTGATACACGTATTTTGAATCACTTGCCTAATTAGTTTTAATTCAAAAATATTCAAAGTTAACAAAGTTACTTGAATCTCTACATTTTAATCCTTAATGGTTGCCTCATAGATCCTAAACCTTAGCTCTGATACCATTTTGTCACACCCCGCTCCCGGGGGTCTCATGACCGCCGTGCCCTCACCTTTCCGCCGAGGACATCAGACTCATAATAACTATCAATCCTTGATTAAACCCCTTAATTGAATATATGATTATAACCTGCAAAAATATTAATTTTGTAGGGTGAGCGACAAATTGCTCAGCAAGTAGCTAACACCACCTTTGTTGGACCAAACAAGTTATATATATATATAATATTTTACAAAGTTTTAACACAGTCATATAAAAGTTTTTCAAAAAAAGTTTTATTCGACATCAAAGCAAAATCTTATTCACATAATCACAAATGTATCCTTGATTAAACCCCTTAATTGAATATATGATTATAACCTGCAAAATATTAATTTTGTAGGGTGAGCGACAAATCGCTCAGTAAGTAGCTAACACCACCTTTGTTGGACCAAACAAGTTATATACATATAATATTTTACAAAGTTTTAACACAGTCATATAAAAGTTTTTCAAAAAAAGTTTTATTCGACATCAAAACAAAATCTTATTCACATAATCGCAAATGTTGCTTTTCAAAATGCCTTTTCAAAAATAAAATGTACATACTTTTATAACAAGTGGCATTACGTCAAAGATTTGCATAACAGATTTAACAAATATCAAAAATTGAAAATTGGAATCAGAATACAAGAATCATAATTCATAATCAGAGTTCAAAAATTCAAAATCAAAATATCAGAGTCAAAATCCATAATCGGAGTTCAAAATTCATATCATGGTTTATTATAAGCTCATAAAACAAATACATTATCATCGGAACTTACTGAGTACTCAACCTAGTGCTAAGAGATCCCATTGAAAAAAGGTTGTTAAGGGGTCTCGTAAAAACCATCTTAGCCAGAGTTCAGAGGTCAGAGGCTAGAAGTTATCTTATGTGGCAGTTAAGAAAGTTCAGAACTATAGTTCCTACTGATTATTCATGATTATTTTAAGAGTTTTGGTCCATTATTATTGACCGAGCATATATTCCATGCACATACATATGCGAAATAATCATACGAAATCAAAATAATACTACTTATATAAATTCATAATTTAAAACAATTAAGGTATTCATGTATAGTCCAAATTTAATGACTAAAATAATATATTGCCAAAAATAATATTTAGACAAAATATTTTCAAAATTACAAAGGGATAGTAACCACTTACCTCAACGTGGTAAAACACAACTATAGCAAATCGAATTAACTTCCTGTACACGACGAATTACCTATTCTACTGTTTGAGAGTTCCCATGCACTGATAGCTACCATGACCTCTTAACCACCATTACTCCTCAACTTATTTCTCCTTTTAAATTCAAATCCTTATCCATACATCATGCGAAAATAATTTGCAAAAAAATAATTCTTTGTTTCAAAATTAATTAGAGTAAACCTTATGAGAATTTTATACAAGTAATTTCTGAAATAAATTTTCACACTTCAAAATAAAATTTCAGATTTAAAAGTATATTTAATCTAATCAAAATTCACTGCTTAAAAATAATACGAAAATCATAATCCTAGGCATGATATCCAATATACAGGAAACAATAAAAATACATTTATGTAAAATTTGGGTAGAAAAATATAACGAATGCAATCCATGACGAGCTCCTAATCGTACGAAAACTATCACTCTATAGTTTCAAAATCTCAGCCAAGAAAGTAGACATTTAACCCTAAGAAATTTCCTATTTATACATATTTTAATTTTCAAAAGTTTCCAAACTCTAAGTCCTATAAGTTACCTAATTTTTCTTCAAATCCTACTATTTTTGGGATTACTTAAATTGACTGAAAATTTAGCCTAAAATTAATTACGAAAATTAGTAAATAATTAGAAAAAGACTTTTACTTAAAAAGAAAAATATTTTTCGACACAAAGTTAGTCCAAATTAAATAACACAAGATAAATAGAAAATTCCGAAATGATAAAAATTACATCTTCCCATGTGAACATATCACATAACATAATTATCTAACAATGACAAATAGTTTAAATCCTTATAAAATTCATAATATATTAGATATTATCAAATACTAATTTTTATTTTTTTTTGTGAAAAAAAAAAATATGGGAATTTACAGTGACAACCTTGGGAAAAATGACTTGATCATCGTGAGAAGTTCATCCCTAGGATTGGTCACATCAACACCTTCATTAGGGGTATGATGTAGCTATTTTTGAGTTGAGGGACTATTCTAGTAATTTACCCTATTTTTGTTTTTGTTAGGGATCTGTCATGGTCCTCCCTTGTAACCTTTGTGATTTTTGGGTACGATTAATCATCAAAATTTTGTCCTCCTTTTGAGTTACAAATCTACAATTAACTGGATTACAAAACAAACAAAAAGAGGAACATTTTTGTTCCTCGACTAAATGAAATCGAGATGGACCTTAATAACTCATTGCACCATGTTTGTATATGATAAAAATTTAATGTTGAGGTTTAACTTATGAAATCCTAAAAATGGCTCTTTTGTTAGAAACATTTCTTTTGTTATGCATTTTGTATTGTGGAGTGAGCATTACAAACTACTAAATGATTGAAAAGTAATAGAACTCACTTACTTTTTAGTCATTTCAATAAGTTTCATACTCACTTTCCATTGTGAAATGAATAACCAAAACTTTGATACTTCTATCAACAGTAAATTCCTCAAATTAAGATATAGTTGAATAAAAAGTAATACATTCACAAGGAATTAAATACTTTGATACTGTTGAAGAACAATAATTGAACGTATATCAGAATCGCATGCATATTCCATAACATGACATTACAATAGTAGCCGATCAATGACGTGACTTGTACGTTTCAGAATTGAAAAGAGATAAGTGTTGTTCTATCATATTTTCACTAGATCAACCAACACAGATATGATCAAATCTTTTAGGTTGGTCTTGGAATTTGTATACGCATCTCCATCTTTGTATAATAGGTGTATCACTCGTGAAAGATTCAGGACTCGCTCAAGGATAGGCATTGGTACTAAAGGAGTTGGATTAAGGCATTCTTTGTTTGTGTCCTTCCAAGCATTCACGACTTGTTTCTGAAGCTCATCAACCGCTTCTTGCTCTGAAGCACCATATTGATTCTTGTAACATTCAATGGCCGAAGCTAGCTCTCCTCTTTCTTGCTCCATCTACATACAAAATAATATCCACTAAATTTATTCAAGAAGATTAAATGGAAAATTATGAGCAATGAAGAAGCCTCATCATCATCGTCCTAAAACAGTAGTTAAATTCTATAATAATAATAATAAAAAGCCAATAAATAATTGAACCACAAAATAAATAAACGAAATTTGAACAAGTATATATATCTAAAATCAGGCCGATAGATAATTTTGCATAGTAAATAATGTTGTGTCACTTTGTCGCCCTTTAAATTATTTTTTTTTATGTTTGAAGATAAGAAAACTAAATTAGATATTGAATGTTCATAATACGTACCTCGTACGTAACCATGTCGTCCATTAATCGAGCAATCACAGATGCAGCTCTAACAATCAGTGGCTCATTTGTCAACCAATATTCAAAGGCTTCTTTCCTTACTAAATCTCCCATGCAAGCTAAGGAATTTGATGCTAGCATCATGTATCCTCCGGAAACAAGTGCAACCTTCATATACTCCTCAAATGTTGGAACTTGGCTGCTGTGAAGCCATTTGGCCTCTTCCAACTGTGCTCTTGTAAACTGTTTCATCTGTAGATATATATATATATATATATATAACAACTTAATTTTACATTATAAATTACTTGACTTGCAGAAACTAATTGCAGCAAGTAGTTGTGAAAATAAGAAAGCTTTCTATATATAAGATACCCCTGATTTTGCATAGTTAACATGGTCTGATAAGCCTGCCTTAGCCAACTCCTCTTCCATTTCACAATAAACATCTAATAATGCCTGATAACAATGTTTCATGTAGGATGGTAATTGATCCATGGCACTAATATGCCATCTGCATGCATGCAAAACATATACTTTTGTTGTTAGTTTGGCGTACAATTTTACTCTGTCCTATATGTAAATTAGTTAGTTGTATAGGAAAATGCATGAAAGTACTTAGAGGCTTGAATTGAAATAATGTACCTTTCTATTGCATCCGTGAAAAGGATGAGTTCATCAAGGGTTCCGTACAAATCATAGATATCATCAAATATGGAAGCCAAGGCGATAACTTTGGTCACTACCCTTCTGGCGAAACAATACTTGGGCTCAAAATACACTCCTAAAATCCAAAAGTAGCACTCTACCAGTCTGTCTCTTGCAAAGGGTAAGTTGTTTGCACATCCTATCTAAACCTTTCCACCATCTGAGATTTAAAGACGGACCAAAAGAACAAGAATTAGATTTTTTTTTTTTTGTTGTTGTTGGAATTTAGCTTCTTTAGTGAGTGAGTACTACTTATCATTAAGGTTTTTAGCAACATCTTTAATTGTATTAGCAATGATAATTAATTAAGGGATCAAACTTAACAAGACAGTATTTTGTTAGAAGTTTTTTGAATAAACTTACTTTGTCAGAGCACTTAGCTCCTTTTTGTGCTCCTTCTGCAATATATTGAAATCAAGTTTCGCAAAATTCAATAGAATTTCATTATGTGATTCATCTTGTTGGTAAAGAGACATAAATTGTCTAGCTCCCAGCCTAGTCAAAGTTTTTTGAATTGGAAATTTTAGAGCTTGGTTGATTTGTCTGCCTAGGAAATTGCTAAGATTTGGTAGCATGGACTGAAGGTGAGTGATAGTAAATTTCAGTGCTTCTTCTAAGATATCCTCGCCATGCACTAGGTAATTTGCTGCCTCGTACAAGCTTAATATTCCTCCAACATTGCTAATTAGAGATTCCTTGAAATTTCCTTCAGGATTCTTGAATTTGTTGAACACATCTAGTTCATCGAGCAGCATAGTTAGTACTATTCCTGCAACCATTATAGAAATTAATTAAGATAGAAAACTGCTTACCACAAGAAACATAATGGCCTTGTTGCCTAAGTAATCGAAATCGAAGAGCAACAGTATAGAGGTCGTTGCCATCTTCATCATACAACTCATGATAGGCGTTGTGCATGAATTGCAAGGATGCCTCGATCTCATTTTCAAAATGGTAAGACACCCCAAGACGCTGGATAGTATCAATCAAGTCCAATTTCTGCTTACATTTGTCCAGTGTTCCAGTTAGCATCTTCCTGACCTCTTCCTTTATTTCTTCGAGTTTTCTCTCTTCTTCGGAAAAATTTTCCTTGACAAATCGAATAGATGACATAGGCATTAATTAAATATTTGAATAATGATAAACGCAGTTGTTAGCTAGGAGCGGGTCTTTGTTATTCATTCCGCAATGCAAGCAAGACACATATTGTAACATCTAACAGTCTAAGAATACTCATGTGATATTACGGAATGAATAGTAAAAAAATTTTTGTTATTAAGAGTTTGAAATTATTTATCACCTCAACATCAGTAGCATATGCAAGAAAATGTTCTCCCCAGATACTTGGGTGATAATTGGCTGAGCGACGAGTAAGTTCATGATTTTTTGAAATGGTAGCAACTGGTGCTTGAGAAAATACCTCCATTCTTTGCTTGTAACTTAATAATTGAAAGGAGACAGGAGTGATCGGTTCTTGCTGGGGGGGGGGATGTGCTTGTTGGTGGTGCTTGGATTCCTAGTACTAGTGTAACTAGGTATAACTATGCGCTTCAGAGCTCTGTGAACGTTGGTATTTATAGGATTATCGACCATATTAGTCATAAACGATACGTTTTTATTATTTTTCTCTTCAATTTTCTCTAATGATCATTTGCATATTTTTAAACAAATAAAATTCTTAAAATTATCATATTATATCAATACTTTTGTTTTGATGAGCAGATTAATACACTTTAAAACTAAATATAATTAAAAAATATTTCATCACTCAATTTATATAAAATATTTAAATAGTGTAAAAATATCAAAATCAAAACAAAAATTTAAATATTTAATTAAACAGAAAAAAGTGATCTATTTATTTTCAAATATATGTGTCACAAACATCTACAATAAATTATATTATGAACTATTATCGTTTTAAACAAAAAATTAAAATTATATTCTTGTAAAGTGTATTAAAGAAAAATTATTTTGAATTAATAAAGAGGAGTCTGGTGCTAATTAATTATATAAAGTAGCTAGACGATGACACTGAGTTAGGTATTTTATAAATAACTAGTAGAAAAAGATTAGTGCATGCAAACTAAGTTAACCAATTTGAACTTTATGAACCAAAATAATTATCTAACCATGTTTTGGTGATTTTTTTAGAATGATGTCTAATCTTTCACATAATATCGTAGGTGTGAAAAAAAAAAATTTATATTATCAAGTATGAATAAATATCATATATATATTATTTAAATTTTAAATTTATTATACATTTAAATTTGATAATATAAAAAAAAAAATTAAACCAAACCCTTTCTAGAATTATCTCTGAAAAACTTTCATAGCACGTAGCCTGGCCACCATAAAAAATGTTACACGTGTAGTCCAAGTCGTAAAAGGTCAATAGCAAACTGGACGTTCAATGGTCAGAGGCGCCGACGGAACTTTCCGGAGAAAAATAACGGACACGACAAATACATATACTGTGGGCCAGGAAACGTGCATTCGTTCCAAAAACCCAAAGGTGGTGTTTCTATTAATAGATTTAGAGAAATGAAAAATTTTAAGTAATTTTTTAAAAAGTATGCAATGAAATATTTTAAATTATTTTTTAATTTAAATATATTTAAAATTTATATATTTTGATTTTAAAAATATTAAATCTTTATTAAATGAATTAATTTCAAATTCGAACAATAAATATCCCAACACTATGGGTGGCACATGAACCTAGAGTCATTTTCTATAATAATTTTAGAAAATTGTTCGTCTCCCTCTTGAATACGTTAATATTAAGTAAATAATTAGTTAAATCTGATTTTTTATTTTATTTGTAAATCTTATAATGTAAATTAAATCTTATATAATTAATGATATCAATTAATTTAAATAAATTTATTTAAAATTTATTTTTAAATATAAAATTTATAAATATGATCAAATATCATATCCTTAATTTAAGAGAATCAGCGGATTAATGTGTTACAGATTTTTCATTCGCGCTTCAAGCATTCTTAGCCATTTAATTATTAGCCCTCCGCTATTGACGCTTCTCGTCGTTATTGTGCTGATTCCACAGCTATCGGAAGTCTAATTGATTTGATGTCTTTGATCCCACAGTTATCGTAAGTCTAATCGATTTTGCTACTGAAATTTGTAAACATGTATATTACATGGGTAATTGAAGTGGCACCACAAGAATACACTCAAATTTGTAAGAGGGCATGAAACGGGGAGTTATTAGCCGCCAACGAGGGAAAAATAATTAGATAGATTCTTTGAATTTTATTTTCAGATTTTGTGGTATCGATTAAACTCTATGAAAGAAAATAAATTACATCAACCGATGTAAATAATATTATATAAAATTTGATTCTAATTACAAGAATTACAGATAGAATTCAAAACCGAATACATGTAAGTATTTTCCATCTTACAAATGTTCACCAAACACTAAATTTTGCAAAATGGACAATCAAATTCTTTAATGAGCATATTTTCTTTGATTATTGAACAACTATTAAGTATATTAGTAATTGTTCAATAATTAATAGGAGCCTTTCATTTAAATTAGATTATCATTTCTATAATATGAGATATATTTTCCAAATTAGTGGTCAAATAAAATTTAGGGTAAATTATCATAAATTGTCACATTTTATGATTTTCAGACCTCTAGCCAATCTATCTACGCGTTTTGAAAATATACAAAATATACCTTAAACTACTATGTATTTGGATTCAAAAGTGATATAGATGAAAATAATTCAAACTAACGGATTTTGTTAAAATTACTTATATATCCCTGACCTATTATTAAATGGTCTCTTGGTTCTTGACCCTTGGCCCCGAACACCAGCAACAATAACAAACAAATTACTTGACCCCAATTTCCTACAATCTTCTCTGTCGGCCCCAGACTTCCATAAGCCTCACAACTTTCACTGCTATAAGAAGAACAAAATTCATCAAGAAACGTAAAACAATAATGGAATATTCGAATATTTTGTGGTTTTTTACTCCAACAAAATTCAACAAAGAGTGTATGATGAATCTAACAAAAGGTCTACTACCAACCAACAATAGAAACAAATTAATTGGTTTTATACCTTAACACTATCTCGGTTTGAGAATGAAAATTTTATAGTGTAGTTTGTTTGTGAATATATATATTTGTTGTGATTATTTTATTTTTAAGTCCGAAATAAAAAATAAAAAATAAAGAAGATGAAATGCTGATTCCAATTGAATTTGGAATTTGAAGGTTGCTGGAACAAGATGATTGCAGAGAGAAGAAATTTCATCTGGAATATATTTTGGGAAAATTTTCTGTGTAGTTATGGGATAATATATATATATATATATATATATATATATATATATATATATATATATATATGTAGCTGTGTACAATAATGGTGGATTGAGGCAGTGATGGTGGCGAAATTTTTTATTTTTATTTTTGGTTTAAAAGTTTCAATACTAGTGGATTGAGGTTGTGATGGTTATTGAGACTGAAGGAGTGGCTCCGGTATGAAGGAGTGGGAAGGGGCTGTGAGATAAGGACGAAGGCAAAACCCTAAGATCAGTTGGGGTAAAAAAAAATTTAATGTAGAGTAAGGGAAAAAATTATGTTAATGCTAAAGTAAAATATAAATAGATAAATTTCATAGTTTAGAATTTAATTAAATTTATTGTTAAAGCAAGTTTTAATAAATATTCATTATGGCAATTATGTATTATGGATATATTTTTATGATCAATTAGCATATTTTGTATATGAAATATTTATAATTGTTTTATGATAAAAGGGTAATTAAACATATTTTTAACTTTTTAGGGGTCAATGCTTGCAAAAAAAACCAAAAAATTTAAGGAAAGCAATTGTAAGACAACTATAAAAAATTTTAAAATTTTCAAGACTATGATATAATTTTTCCAAAGTTGTCCATCCTAGAATACACATCTAGATTGCATGTAGCTTCGCTAGTGCTGTGAGGATTAGGGAGAAAGGGAGAGGTTGCAGCTCTGATGGGGGTGGGTGATGGGAGTGAAGGGAAGGGCAAGATGGGGGCGGATGACGAGAGTGAAGGGAAAGGGCAGTGCTATAAAAAATGAGCGAGAAGGGGTTGGGAAAAGTGGTAGATGTGCTTGGAAGAAGGGGTTACTCCCTGGTGGTGGTGGTGGTGGTGGTGGTGCTAGACGGAAGAGGAGAGTGGTAGTCTAAGCTTTAAATTGATTTTTTTGTCTTGTTAAAAAAGGGTATTTTGGTTTAAAAAAAATGTTAATTTTTTAGACAAATTGATGTTGTTCGTTAAACAATCGCAGTTAGGACGAGTGTCCTTTAAGCGTGATTAGTTTGAATGATTTTCGTCACCTTTACCATTCAGTCCAAAGTATATAAAGGTTTAAGGTATATTTTCAAATCACATAATAGTTATGGTTGTGAATACCATACTACATGGGGTTTACGATAATTTATCATAAAATTTAAGGTTATTATCATGGCTAACTGGCTTACCAAGGTTCATATTTTTAAAATTTAGTTTGATTAGTTTTATTGTTTTAGGTAGTAAAACTATTTTAAATTTATTTTAAACATAAAATTTATTAGAGGGTTAGCTTTTAGTTAGTTATTCATATTGATAAGTAGTTATGAAAGAATTTGGGTTGGCCTAGAGATTTATGAAAGGTTTAGATGGTTTATATGTTCTTCGGACTTGGGATCATTCTTACCAATGTTTTTAAATTTGGACTAGACTGGCCAATTCAATCGGTTAAAATCGGGAACCGGCCATGGAACCAGTCTGATTGAGAACTACAGTCAGAAGTGACAAAAATCTGAGCAAATCGATAAAATCTAGTAAGCTGGTAAAAATCTGGTTTTGATGTTCTTCCACATAATGAAAGGCCAAATTACAAAATCTTCCAAAATCACCATCACTCTACTGCCAAACTCATCAAAACCAACACTAATCTAAGCAGATCTAAGACATCTTTCACCAAATCAATGACAAACCTCCACAAAAAAATCCAATATCTAAAAAATAAAAAAATAAAAAAGAAACAGAGATTGATCACAAGGGGAAGAGATGGAGATTTGGTAGTCAACGGGACAGGGGAAGGGGTGAAAAGACGACGGTAAGATAGAAATTGATGCCAACGGGGAGAAGAGAAAGAATGGGAGAAATAGAAGGGAGAAATAGAAGGGAGAAGGGAATGGGAAGGAGAATGAAGAACGGGGAAGGGAGGATAAGGGATGAGGGAATGCTATTGAAGAGAAAAGAGATGAGAAGGGAAAGGGAAAGTTGTAGCTTGTAAGGTAAAGATAGGAGGGTGGCTGTGGAATATTATTGATTGTTTTTGGGGTAATATTTGAAAAGAAAAGGATGTAAAAAATGTTGTTACTGGGTTCTTAACCCAACTTCATAGCTTGAAAAACTCAAACTCACACGAATGGCCACTGGGACAACAAGGCTTGACTACTATAATTTCATAACTTTTTATTAATTAACAATTTAAAGAAAATGCTATAATCCAATGACCGAAATGGCTCAATGGATTGAACCGAATGAACTGCGAACCGGAAGTTTCACCCAGTCGCCTTTCAGTCCAAGTTTAAAAATATTGGTTCTCACAAGTCACAGGAGCAAAAGTGAACTTTATTTATCTTACAGGATCACACATATTTGTAATTATTTGAGCGGAAACCAAAATAATTTCTTTTGAATTTATGCTTAAAACAAGTAATCAAGCAATATATAAAAACACACACACACAAAACAACAACTTCTTAACCAAGTGCATATCTACACAAGTTTATACAGCTGGGCTTTTCTACCTCCACTAAAGAAAAGAAAAACTCATGGGTATTGGATGCTATCCAAGATTTTGCAAAGCTTTTCCTCCTTAATTGAGTTCGAGTATACATGATCTTATATTTTGGTCACTGTTAATTCTATAATTAAGGTGTATCCAGCAACTATGAATAAATTGATATATCTGAAGAGCTCAAGACCATATTGCTAATGCCAGTATCAACTAGTAATTATAGCTCAAAAACAAAAGGAAAATGAACAATTCTAAGAAATAAAGGTAAAGGAAATAGCCCCTTATGTGGGAAGGCTAAAAATAGGTACTATATCTGCAACACCCTAGTTTTATAACAATTTTGCACATGACATAACTAGATGAAATGATATGCCTTGTTGAAGCTAACGTGTCTGAAGCTACAAACACCTATTTAATAATGCATCCTATTAAAGTAGAAATCAGTTTTTTCTATACCTACCTCTCCATCTGTTCTTTCTTGATTGTATGAATTCAGTGCCAGGCAGATGCCGAGATTAGATTCCAGTCCTTCTACCCCAACATCATAGCGCTGTCCATCTCTACTAGCGTATAATGTTCTAAGTAACACCTTAACAAGCTTCGTATTACAGAATTAATATATGAGCTGATAAGTTCATAGTTGTGCTATACTTTATATGTCATTTACCACATTTTTATGTGTTGTAAGCAAGATTTGAGTTATTATTGAGCTTAATTTGGTTATTCTCAGTTTTTGTAGGGTTAAAGTGAAAAATGGCTAAAAAAGATGCAAACGATGAAAGAAAATGCTTAGTATGGAACATGCACGAGTGTGAAGCCATTCTAGATACCATTTTTTATTTCAAGTATAACTTTTGATTCCAAGCTCCGATTGAGGTGATTTAAAATTTGTTAGAGAGCTAAGGGAGATAGAGCTACAACTTTCATGTTTTACACTTTATCAAATTACACAAGCATCAAGCTGAAAATCGAAGCCGAAGGCAGAGCAAAGTTGAGGAAGCCAGTGCACATGTGTTGGAGCTGTGCAGCGCATATCCGCTGCATCCAGAAGCAAATTCCAGAAGTGGCTCACCCGTACATGCGCACTAGGGTCCCTGCGCATGTGCACGAAGGGAGAAACCGCCTTGGACCTTACTGCCTCGCCCGCACATTCGCATAAAGACCTCAGCGCATGTGTGCGAAGGGCAGCAGGGAGGCATGAAGTTGAGGTTTTGACAGATTCTTCGCCCAGTTGGACTCTTTTTCACCCGATTTCATGTTCTTATTTGTAGGCATTAATTGTAACTCTAAATACTCATTATAAATACCCCAAGTAGGGTGAGAAAAAAGGATCGACACTTTTTATTTTCTTTTGGCTAGGGTTTTTAGCAGTAGAAATTCTTTTTTATTCTTTCATGGCACCTTGTGCCTAAACCCTTTTCTTCCAATGGTAGAGGGAATTGAAGCCATGGTCAATTCTACAAAGTTGTGAGACTTCTTGTGATTGAATTTATTCAATTATATGTCCAGTATTGATTATTTTTCTACAATTAATTTTATGGTTGTTCTTTTTAACTTGTTATTGCTGCAGAATACTAAGTTATTAGAATTAATCTATTGCTAGATTGTTTTAGCTGCGTGTGCTTAATTCAATCTATGAAGCAACTGAATTTGATAATTACTGAATTAGTATTTTTGAATTTAGGAAAATTAATTATCTAATTGGCATAACCGCGTGTGTTTATGTTTAATTAGCCTAATTATTCTTGTTGATTTTAATGCTTCTATTAATTGATTTTTGGCGCGTGTCTGGGTTAAATTAATAGTTAGGCTTAATTCGATCGCGTGTTGAAAATTAACCAACTTTAGAAAGAAATAAGAATCAACTTTGAATTGGTATTCGTTCGGGTTAGTTCTTCAATTAGTGCTTGATATAAAATTGAATTATATAGTGTGTGTCAAGGATCGACTAGTGAAATTGCCATGGTGGATATGACCAAAATCAAGACTTTTCTTACAACAAATTTTCTTCAGTTATTTTATTGTTTTAATTTTAGTTAAAAGCATTAAAAAAACCTCCTTTTTTCCATTTAGCACGAAAATAAACTCCGTTCTTTATGGGACGACCAGTACTCACCGCTACTGCATAATGAGAGTTGTTAATTTTGGCTGCCTACGACAGCATTGCAACTCCGTAGCGCGTATCATTTTGCGCTACCATGAGCTCAGGGGATATTGCCGAAATCCAGCCATAGTAAATTTGGATTTTCATTTACCGAAGAGCTCGTGGCACTCCTCTCATTCTTTTCCTTCATAGGATATGATATTAACTAGATCCCTAGCCAGACAGTGCTGCTCTACATTAATTCGCTTTTTCCTATCCCTTGGTATTCTGACATCTACAGACTCAAACATTGCTGAATAGTATTCCAGAGTTTCCGAAAACCTGGAGAGAAGTGAAGTAGTCCAGAGTATTTGAATTTAATTCTTGTTCAACCAGGGTGACCATCTTTGGATAATGTGACTTGATCATCCTGAGAAGTTCATCCCTTGGATTTCTCACTTCAAAACTTTCATTAGGGGTGTGATGTAGTTGCAGAAGGAAATTTACATCCAGAGCTTCATCAAGCCTTATATCCAGCATATCCCTTGCAACATCGGAGTGAAAACTAGTAGTGGATGGAACTCCACAAGTATCTTAAACTTTTCAGAAATGGCTACGAACCGTTTGCATGCTTTTGCCAAATCTTATCTATATGCATATTGAGAAACTGGATCATCAATGTCAGTTATACGTACATGACGAGCACCACTGGTTCTTGCAGCAAGTGCTTATAAGAAAGTCATGTATTGTATGCCTTGAGCAATTTGGTAATCTACAATATGAAAGCAATCTTCATTTCTATATGCTTTCATAATATCACCATTCGCATCCATGTAGCCAAATTTCGTGCAAGGACATATTACATTCTCTAGACACCGCTACTTGATCGCCCTTTATCTCTCTCACGCCATTCCTCATTGGAAATTTTATCTTCACATAATGAGAGGAAAAGATAGCACCAAGTGCATCGATAGTAGTTCGGCTAATAATGACATTATAAGAAGTAAAAAGTCAACAAGGAGTTGAAAATCTCGAGGAGCAAAATCAACCAAGGGTGAAGTTACGGGTTCTAATTGTTTCTCATCCAACTTCTTCTCTTTGAGAGTCCTATAAAAAATGATATCTATTGAACTTCTATTGTCAATTAAAGTTCTCATCACATCACAATATGCAATGAGTAATGTCACTACTAAGTGATCACTATGAGAATGAATTACTTGTTTCACCTCCTCTACGATTAAGATGTGTCTTGACATAATTTAGGCCCTTTCAAGTGAGATTGAACCAAGTTGATATGACAAGTATTGGCCTTGAAAGATGGACTCACCACTCACTGCTCTACCGGAGATGGTATAGCTAACAAGTCTTTCTTGGTGGTTTCTCCACTACAGCTACTTTCTCCTTAATACAGATCTCGCTATCTCCTTTTCAGGCTCTGAACTTGGCATTTGGGTGATCTCTTTCTATCCATCCCTTGATGAATTACTTAAGGTATCCTCTCATTATCAAATCTTCAATCAAGTTCTTTAGAAAAATACAATCATTAGTCTTATGTCCATAGTCCCTGTAAAAATAGCACCACTTGTTTTTGTTGCGGTGTTCGGGATCACTTCTCATATGTTTGGGTCAGTTAACAAAAAGTTCCGTCTCAAATATAGCAAAGAGGCGTGAAGGTTAGGCATTAAGTAAAGTGTACAATTTAGAACGGTCTAAACTCCTTATATAGGGAACAGTTATAAATAACCTATCTCGCATATTACTTTTCTTTTTGCTCCACTAGTTCCTCCATTAGTCTTCTCTTCTTCCATTCTCACCTCCGGATTCCCTCTTCTTTCTTTCGTATAAGCTTGAGCAAACTTTTCTGCTCCAAGGAAAAGATCATTAATACTTCTGGGTAGCAAGTAATTTCCTATTATGGTCAAAGGAGAATTTTTCGGACTTAACTCTAATTTGGAATGACATGATTTACATGTCCTCTGAAACTCCTTGGATTCCAATATTTTCTTTCTTGAACCTATCTACATAGTCAAGAAGGGATTCTTCCGGCCTTTGTAGTAAGCAATGAGTTATGGTCTTATGAATTCACTTTTGGTTTCCAAATTTGTTCAGGAAAAGGTCTGCAAGTTAATCAAATATCTTTATATCTCATTTCTTGTATCCCCCAAACCAATCCGAAATGGTGCCCTTAAGGGTTATGGGTAATCCTCGGCAAAAGATAGCATTAGAAGCTCATAGTAAACATCAAGGTATTCCAATAGATCCATATTGCCATAATAAGAATCAAAGTAGGGGGTTTGGAATCGCATTGGGATTGACTTTTGCATGCTGTCTTCGGTAAAGGATAAGACTATTTGTATCTCATATTCTTTCCACCCGTGTCATCTATGCTATGCACTACAATTTATAAGGTTTGGAGTTATTCTAACCTTCTTCTCAACTCTTCCTCCCGCTTGGATACCATTTCCAAGGTGAGTTCCCTATCACTTGGTCTTCCCCTTTCTCTAGCCACAGATGCTACCTTACCTAAGCTTCTTTCCCTAGTATTACTTGGCCTTGATGAAGCACTCTTGTTGACTCATGCTGAACAAACCGATCTTTACACTCCTATCAGGCGGACTCGACCAGAGTTACTTCTTTATTCCTTTGATCCTATTAATTGCAAGTTATGCCTTTCTTTTGAAGGGCCTTGAGATGCAAAGTGGACAACTTGAGGGTTTTCACCAGAGTTATAGGGAGGTGTTTCTCCTCCTTGAGAAGTTATTTTTCAATGTGATTTTTTATGAGTAGATTCTTCAATAATTGCATTTCGTTTTCTGGCAATTGAATTTCTCCATCCTTGTCCATAGCTCAGGGATCGAGATCCGTAACTAGCCCCCCAAGTTGATCAAACACTCCGATTGATCGATTTAATCCAGATTAATATTGGGAGACGTTTTCTTTGCCCTTGTCTTGGTTGTTGTGATGAGTATTCTGTATTCAAATGTTGATGCTATAAATATCAAAGATCTAGGTTTGAGTCCTAGGCAATCCAAATAATGCTGTTTCTCCAATACAAAGTTAATCTTGTGAGCGCCGAACTCACATGATGTGAACTTGAGACAAGATCAATACAGATAGGGCTTGTCTCTCTAAGGGAAGTTCCGACGCTCAAATCAGTTGCTTTGACAAGAGAAAGTATTTGAGAGCAAAATGAGAGTTAAAAATAGTAAATGAGTGTTGTTATGAAATATAAAGTGTAAACTAACCTTGTAACTTGGTTAGTAATACATTGGCTTGTGTGGTCGATGGGCCTAAAAACAGTTATCCGGTATATTAAGGCCTTGATTGACTTAATTATTTTGAATATTAACTTGAAATTAGGCCAAAATGACCAAAATGTTATTGTGACTAGTTGACTATTTCGCTATATGTCGAACGAGTCATTGGTTATTATATTTTGGTATCATCAGAGGTTTTATTGAAGGGAAAGATTTAGGTAGATCTGGTCTTTGACCCTACTTGTAAACCTTGTGGTGTGGATTAAATGTTGTGAAATTTATGATATAAACTGATGTAAGCAAGATTCTATAAGATTTAATCTTGACCGTAAGATCTACATGTGAGTTCAAAGATCGAATTTATGGTAGTATTTTCCTTTATTTGAATCCCCGAGGTAATTGAAAGCCCCGAGTAAAGGCCATCATTTATTTTGGAAAGCAATAACACTTTAAAAAAGTTATAATAGTATAACTTTATTCTAATTACGATTAAACATATTTGATGTATCTTTAATATTAGTAAAATGGAGGCCTCCACGTTTTCCACTTTTTTTTTGTTAATAAATTTAGTTTTATAAGCACGAATATTGAGAAGTCACTACTTTTTTCAAATCAAAAATAGAGGATTGTGACAAGTTACAACTTCTCATATCATATTTGATGCTTTAATTTAATTTTTTTAACAGAATGAGATTTTAAAAGTACTTAGAATTGTGAGAAGTTGCAACTTTTCAAATCAAGCATAGTGCTTTTGGATATCTATAACCATTAATTTTAACAATTTCCACACAATTGCATCCTCTTTGCCTCTCTATTACCTCTCCTATACTCCTCCTTCTTTCTCATACGGTATGTTTGATTGATTTTATACTAACTTCATGATTGAATAACAAAATGCTTTTGATAACTTTAGTTGATTGTATAATAATAGTTATTTCAAGTAACTGAAGTCAGATAATAATAATTAATATTCATAACCAGTCTAATTAATTCATGCAAAACTTCTAAATTTAGAGTTGATAGTTTCGTATTTGCAAAAGTTCCCAAAGCATATTTGTGATATCTTATTTATTTTCTTCCTTTTCATATTTAATTTATTGAGTAGTTCTTTGTGGTAGCCACTTATCAAGAAGCACTAAATGAATGGATTAATATTAATTACATATGAAGTACTACAAAATGTTAAATATTGTTGAAGTTGACTTTGAAGTCTCTATTGGTAAGTTAGTAACGCTATACATATATTTTCTGAAATTAACTATGGATAACAATTTTTGCATGTCTGAATTTATTAATGGTTTACCTTCAAAATTTTATTTCACATACACAAAATGCAATAATATGTTCTTGATATGTATTATATATTTGAAATTGAAAATCAAAACAAACTAACTTATAATCTTGGAATCAAGGCCGTGTATCTAAAACTTTTTCGTGTTCTATGAACACTTGGTATTTGTTGTATATGTATTTGATCGTTTAAAATTTGAAGTTTATTATTTTACGTAGAATATTATTGTATAAACAAGTTAAAGTGTTATCCATTTAATGTTGTACTGATCCTTTTATATTACGTGTTGTTGGGTAAAAGGTATTACTTGGAAAAACTTTAAATCTTCCATATGAAAGGATACTATTTTCACAAGTTAGAAAATAAAAGTGGTCACATGAAATTTATATGTTTAAAGAGAGTGTTTAAATTTTAGATCCTTACTTTCTAATTTTTTTTAATGTTTATTATGTACTATTATTGTTCATCGGAGTAATTCTTTAATTAAACTATAATAGTAAAGAACAACAATATTAATAGTACTTTGACTTTTTATTTTACGTTTTTTCTTCTTTTTCTAATATTTAAATTTTGTTGATTGAATTATTTCTCAATGACAATATAGTGTTCACAAGTCGCAATATTATTGTTATTAGTTTTGTCCCGTCGTGAGATAATTATTGGTACTACATATAGATCAAGATTATGGATGGAGAATTGATTCATTTCTGATACCCTCTCAAAATATTTTAACTTGTGTTTAGATTGATGGATTTGGAAATAATTTGATATTTACTCATTTGTTAGAGGAATTTGAAAATCTAAAATGAATGAATTTCATTTACTTAAATTACGAGTTATTTAAATTTCTTCCTGACATATTTTTTAATTAATTTAAATAAATTTCAATAAATTTGTTGATTTTAATTTTAAATGTTACTCCAACAAGTTGATGGAATTCAAATTATTTGTCAAATCATTCGATCCAAAGGCTGAATAAGCAATCCTTGGAACATTTATTCTTATTACAGTTATATTCTATTCTTGTTTGGCTAACAACAGTGTTAATTAACGACAGTTGGTTTTGTTTGTTGCTGCTTGGCTCACTAATGAGAATTACTTTTTTGTGAACCGTAGAACAACGGTGGGCTCGCTCATATTGGTGACAATTAAATTAGAATTCTATTCATATACCTTTCCCATTCATAATTTGGACCCTATGGGCTTATGTAAATATAACCTAAAACTATAACCATAGTTTAAAACAAATATTTTTTCCTTTTAGTAAAATAGGTGATACATGCACCGACTCTTTTTTTCTTGATAAATCAAATAATTAAGGGGTTTGAACCACACTTAAGTGCGACATTATAAACTTAAATATTATTAAATGCCTAATAAATCTCACATGTACCTAAAGGTGTCAGTTAGGCTTTGTGAGTCGAGTTTAGCAAAGTCCAAGTTTAGTTCACAAATTTATTTGGATTTCAGATTTTTATCGAGCCAATCCAAATTTACTAATGTGAAACTCATATTCGACTCACAAAATTATTTGGGTTTCGAATTTTAATCGGATTAGCCCAAACTCACATTATTCAATAATTTTTTTTTTTAGTTTATTTGTTAAAATTTTATTTTTATACCCAGTCAACAAAATATGAAATAATATGTACTATTTATGTTAATAAACAATTATTAACTATATCATTGAGCCATAACATTTCAACTAAATTAAATAATGAGGTTGGGTTATTATTTTTAGTTACCCAAATTTAATTAAGTTAATAGAATATTAAAATTATTACTCCCTCTATCCCATTTCATTTGACATGGTCAAACTTACACCTAGTTAAAGAGAAATTGGTGTTTGATCCACTAATAAGATGCCTTTCCCATAATTGTCCTTCAATTAAGATAAAAAAACTTAAGAGATGTTATTTGTTTTTAAAATTTCAAATTTTGAAATGGTTTATGAGAACAATTAATGTTAAAACATAAATTTAAAATGACTCGCATGAAGGGTGAAATAGGCAAAATGACCTTTAAAAGCTTGTCATTTTGAGTGACAAATAATTTGGAAAAAATCAAAATGAGTGACGTATTAAATGAGACGGAGGGAGTAACTATTATCCACATGAAATTAAATAGTATTAAATAATTTAGGATAAAATTAGCATTATATATATTCTTTTCTAGCGAGTTTTAATTGGGTTGAATCTAATAAAGTCGAAATTCATCTAACAATTTAATCCTGCCTAACATTTAGGCTCAATCTCAGCCTAACTCACTTTAATGTTAGGTTTAGCTTATTATTTGTCGGGCCCAGTTCTGATTGGCCTGACTCCATTGATAGTCTTACCTGTACCGTCTATTTGCCAGTTGCCACTATTTTCTAGAACAAAAGTGTCGACTTCCTCTAAAAATTGGGGCATCCTTAGGACAATTCAACATAGCAAGTTCTACTTCTAGAATGTCATAATTAAGGGTGATCATAAATCGAGTACCCAATTTATAGAGTCATTATTCGACCCGACCCAGTTATATCGGGTTGAGAAAAAGAGCGGTACCAGGTCCAAATGTATAGGGTACCCAGTTAACTTGGTTGGATGACTGGGTATTTGACTCGGTCTAATAATACATTTTTTTTAGTGTAAACTTTAAAAAATATATTTAAAAAATGACTACCAATTACACACATACCCTTATGAATGGGAAGGAGAGAGGAAAAAATCTATTAATATTATGCCATAATACACAAAATTTTGGAGTTACCCCTATAAAAGGATCAGGTCGGGTACCCGTTAGGTCGCAAACTTTTGACCCGTTACTCGACTCGGTAATAACAATACCTGATCCACTACCCGACTTGGTTATATTAACTGATTTGGGTATTTGGGACCATACATATTTGATAAACGTGTCATTAAAGAATAGGAAAATAGAAATATAACATATTATTCGATATTTCAGTTTCTCATATATGTATATTTAGTGATTTCTATCTTGCAAATTTCTTTCATATTTTTTCCGTTTTAAAATAATTATTAATTTAGATAATTTGAATTGTGTCATATTATCTGTCATTTTAAAAAATTAAAAAAATATTAAATGATATTTTTCTAACTTTTACTATTAGTGTCACATTAATGAAAAGAGTATTATATAATTGATATATTAATACAAAAAGATAATTTAGTCACTTTAAACTATTTTTTTTTGGCAAAATTAATGCGATTTAATATATCTTTAACCCTTGTGCACTAATCGAAGGTAATAATTATTTTAAAATAGAATAATTTTTAGACACTCGTCCAAAAAAAATATAAATAGAGTCTGTATATTAACATATTTTAAACTACCAAAATATCTTCACAAATATGCATGCAGAACACGTTTCATATTAGAGTATAGTCTCGAATTCTCACCTCCTACAGCTGCATAGGTGGTAGTGCCCATTATTTGTGAGTCATCCCTACTTTCTAGGGAAGGAGATTTTTCTGATTTCAACCTTACCTACGGCGTAGGACAGGCTAGAGCTAGCAGTATCTCCATATATTGCAAGAAAGCATTTAGAAGCGATATAGAACAGATCATGTTAATTGCCATCGTCCCCCAGCTTGAGGCTGAAGAAATGAATTAGTTTACAAAAGATCTATTTTGACCGCTAGGAGTCTTTTATTTTATCTATAAATCGCATGTCGGAAGCGCACCCACCAGTCTTCTTGAAAGTAGACCACTTTTAGATAAAGGAGTGAAAACCCAACTCGATGGCCTGCTTAAGTTAAGAGCTAGAACCAATAGTTCATTTCATTCAACATGGGAAAGCCCTCACGAGGATTGAATCATTAAGATTCGAATTGGGACTAGGGGTAGTGGTCTTGTTTCGACAAAAAAGGGAGAGAAATTTACCACCAAGTTAACTATTTTTCGACGATGATAAGGCTTGTAAGAAAATTTATGTGCTAAATTTAATTATTATTGTATGTACATTATTTACTACTTTTATACATACAATTGCATGAAAAATATTTAAGTACATAAGTTTTAGTTTTTTATTCATAATATTGCATATTGAGATTAGCAATTAATTTAAATAAAATTTTAAATTAATGTCTAGTGATCCATATAATCTTATTTAATTAGGATTAGTCATAGTGTCTTTAATTAAATAAAATTATACATTAAATGTTTAAATCACATAAACAAATTATAGAAATTAGTTATGATTAATCATACACGGTATAATAAATTTTATCCCATAAAATTTTTTATTGTATTTTCATAATTATTAGGACAGAGCATTAAATTTTCTTCCATAGTTTACCCATAGGAATTATGAATTAAAATTTAGTAGCTCTGTTATAATGATTAGGAAAGAATATCAAATTATAAGATTATGAATTTTACATTATTTGATAGTTCTATTACAAGGTATGAATCAAGTTGAACTAAAATTTTGACCCACAGACAATTTTTTATGTCATTTGATTCAATTTTAACGTGATTTACATTGGTAAAGTATGATATTATTTATTTTCCTCAAATTTTTGTTATATAAGCATGTATATTTATGTTTGCAATTTTTCCTCCTATGAATTACTCTGATATTAACAATGATATTTTAGAGTTGAGGGGTGATAACTATACTATTTAAGGTTTAATTCTAATACACTCTAGATATGCATAAGTCTTGATTATGCTTTTAGCAATAGACGAACCATGTATTACTAAGACTAGCACTCTAGCTGAAATTAATCTTAATGAACTATGGAAGCGCTCTAATCGCCTTAGTATTATGTTCATCAAGACCAAAATCTCTATTGGCATTTATGGTTCAGTCGATTAGCATGATAATGTCAATGCATTACTGAAGGCTATTGATGAGCAATTTGAGATTTCAGATAAAGTATTTGCCAGCATCGTAATTATGAAGTTGTCATCCCTAAGGCTCACTAGTATGAAAGGTGTGCGTGACCATATCATGCAAATGAGGGCGGATACAATACAGCTCCACAGAAAAAACTTGAGGTTGAGATGCTAAATCTTTCCTATTGCATTACATATTGAACACTCTTCCACAATAATATAGACCCTTCAAAATCTCTTACAATACACATAAATGATCAATTAATAAACTCATGACCATGGGTGTTCAAGAGGAAGTAAGGCTGATAACGGAATTGAGAGAGCATGTATTTATAACAACACAAGGAAAGAACAAGCATCAAGTCCAACAGAAAGGAAAAGTTAAAAAAACTCCCCAAACTGACATCAAGAAGGAATTTAAGTGTTTCTTTTACAAAAAGAAGGGACACATGAAGAATGATTGTATCAAGTTTCAGAAATGGTTTGCGAAGAAAGTTAATCTAATCTCATTAATTTGTTATGAAAATCTAATATGGTAGATGTTAATGATAACACAATATGGATTAATTCTAATTCTACAATTTATATTTCAAAATCCTTACAGGGTTTACAAAATCTGAGGAAGCTAATGGGAATTGAGTATCAATGCATCTATTTAGGAAACAAGATGCGTTCGCATGTGAAAGCTGTAGGGACAAGCAATTTGATTTTAGTAGTGGTTTTATTTTCAAATTAGAAAAAATATTTTATATTCCAAGATTTTCTAAAAATTTAATTTAGTTTCAAAACTTATACTCGTTGATTATTCCTTTAATTTTTCATACACATCTTTTAGTTTATTTTATAAATCTGAACTTGTTAGAAATGGTACATTGTCTGATGGTCTTTTCTCTCTTAATCTACAAAATGATACCACTTATAACACTATACATGTTCAAACTGGTACTAAATAATGTGTTATAAACGAAGATTTCTCTATTTTGTAGCACCAGAGATTAGGATACATCTCAATAGAGAGGATTAAAATATAGTTATTGACGGAGTACTTAGTGCTTTGGATTTTACTAATTTTGATACTTTTGTGGATTGTATTAAAGGCAAGCAGACTAACAAATCAAAAAAATATGCCAAGTGGAGTTCAGACATTATTTATAAATCATACATTCAGATATTTGTTGTCTAGACAAAGATACATAAGGTCAGAAATACTTCATCACCGTTATAGATTATTACTCACGATATATGTATCTCTACATGCTTCATAACAAGCATAAAGCACTAGAAGCCTTTAAAGTTTTTAAGGTTAAAGGAGAGAAACAATATGAAAAACAAATTAAGATCATGAGGACTGATAAAGGTAGAGAGTATTACGGCAGATACACTGAGGATGGACAAGCACCTAGTTTATTTGCAAAGTTTCTTTAAGAAAATAGGATAGTTAATACACTATGTCTAGTTCTCCAGACCAAAATGGTATAGTAGATAGACGAAACCGAACTTTAATAGATATAGTGCGAAGTATGCTCAGCAGCTATAAGCTGCCCAAATCTTGTGTATTGAAACTCTTCGAATGGCTATGTATATATTGAACTGAATTCCAACCAAGATTGTTCCAAAGACACCTTTTGAGCTATTCAAAGGTTATCGAGTTTGCGATAAGCATATACACATATGGGAATGCCCATTTGAAGTACGAATCTACAACGCATAAGAAAAGAAACTAGACCCAAGGACTATTAGTGAGTATTTCATTGGATATGTTGAAAGGTCAAAAGGGTACAAATTCTACTATCCATCTCATAGCACTAGGGTTGTGGAATCAAGGAATGCAAAATTTCTTGAGCATGGCTTAACGAGTAGGAGAAATCAATTTCAAAATATAATTTCTGCTAGAGATTAACCTTCTACTTCAAGTGATAGATTGATTATTATACACAACATCCCTCAAGTACAAACGGGTGTTGAGCAAACAATCATTGAAATTCTACAAGTTACTGACAACATCTTTAGACAAAAGCATAATCAATGTCAAAAAATCTTATGAACATCTAGATTGAATAAGAGACATGATCCTTAGAAAATCAAAGCTCAACATTAAACAGATCTACTAGAGAAAGAAAATTAGCAATTCTTAGTGATCATATTATGTATTTATAAGAATCTCAACTATAACATTTATGTCAAGAATGATTCTAAGTCTTTTTCACAAGTCATGAGTTGCATAAAATCAGAATTATGGTACAATGCAATGAAGGAAGAAATGAATTCCATAAAGAGTAAAAAAGTTTGGAATCTTGTAGAGTTGCTTGATGGTACAAAAGCCATTGGATGTAAATAGGTTTTTAAAACAAAGACAAACTCATTGGGCAATATTGAAAGATACAAGACAAGACTTATTGTTAAGAGATTTACAAAAAAAAAGAAGGAATAGATTATACGGAGACTTTCTTTCCTGTATCCAAAAAAGATTCTTTGCGCACCATGTTGGCATTAGTAGCCCATTTTGACCTAGAGTTGCAACAAATAGATGTGAAAACAACATTTATTAATGGAAAACTAGAGGAAGAGGTTTACATAAAATAACCTTAAGGATTTTCCCCTAGTGATAGTGAGCACTTGGTATGCAAGCTAATGAAATCCATATTTGGATTAAAACAACTTTCTCGTCAAGTGGCATTAGAAATTCCATGACATTGTCACTTCATTCAGTTTTATAAAGATATCAATGTATATACCAAATTTTATGTAAGTCAAATTTGTTTCCTTATTCTATATGTAGATGACATTTTACTTACAGCCAATGATAAAAGATTGCTACGTGAGGTGAAACAATTTCTCTCTAAAAATTTTGATATGAAAGATATGGGTAATGCATCTTATGTTATTGGTATTAAGATTCACTTAGATAGATATCGAGACATATTTTGGATCTGTCTCAAGAAACCTATATAAACAAAATCTTAGAGAAATTCGAATAAAAGATTGCACATCAAGTGACATCCCATTGTAAAAGGTGATAGGTTCAATTTGAACCAATGTATATCTTGACCTAGAAAGGGAACAAATGCAAAATATTTCATATACTTTTGTGTTGGAAGCCTAATGTATGCTCAGATTTTCACAAGACCTGACATTGCATTTATTGTTAGAATATTAGGAAGATATCAAAGTAGATCCATGTATTGACCACTGAAAAGTTGCAAAGAAAATAGTGAGATACCTTCAAGGATCTAAGAATTACAAGCTTATGTACAGACAAACTGAAAATTTGGTGGTGACTAGCTACGCTGATTCAGACTTTACTGGCTGCGTTGATTCATAAAAATCAACATTAGGATACATTTTTATGTTTGTCGGTGGAGTTATATCTTAGAGAAGTGTAAAGAAGACTCTAATTACTACTTCCACTATGAAAGTTGAGTTCGTATTTTGTTTTGAGGCTTCCTCACAAGGTGTATAGTTGAAGAGTTTCATTGCCGTGTTTAGAATTGTGGATTCAATTTCTAAACAATTGAGAATATACTGCGACAATTCAGCTGCTGTTTTCATGGATAAGAATAACAAAAGTGGTAGTCGAAGCAAATATATCGATATTAAATATCTAGCCATAAGAGAATGTGTTAAAGAAAAGAAAATGGTCATTGTACGTGTTAGTACAGAATGGATGATACCTGATACCTCTGACTAAGGTCATGTCACCATTGAAATTCAAGGATCATGTAGCTAGAATGGGATTTAGTTCCACTATGTAATTTCATTTGTTAGAACGGATGTTATTATAAAACTTTATCTATGATGTTTTCTCATGATAGAATGGATGTTATTATAAAACTCTATCTATGATGTTTTCTCATGATTAATTTTCTTGTATAAACATTTATTCAAATATCATTAATTTTTAGACGAAGAATAATCTGTATATTGGCTTTACTAATTAAGAAATCCAAGCAGTGTCCAAGAGACATGATACATTGTGATACATGGAAGATACTACTCGTTCTTAGAGGACTTGTTGCCATGATTCATGTATCGTGTTTCTCTTCTTAAGTATGAATATTCATGGGTTTTGGGGTATTATGTATATGGCCCAAGTGGGAGAATATTAGTTGCACAATGTCCAACTGAACGTTGTGATTATGATAGTGGTCTGTATATTTTAGTACCACCAAAACTGCCATAGCTAGTAGTCCTTGATATGTGAATTCCCCAAATCTTAGAACTACCCGTAGAGCGGTATCAATCCACATCTTGATAGAAGACGGGTATAAATATGATATACTGGCTAAGGGTTCCTAAGCACAAACAATTCCTTCAGAAACTATACTATCATAGTGAGGTTTTAGTGTTTAGAAGTAGTGCCCACCATTGATAGTAAACAGAGAAGACCGATGACCGATGATGACAACAATGGTTTGAGGTATTTATTTCGATTCTTTGTTGTCCATTACCAATTTATATGCTATTATGTTAGCATGTTTAAGATCATTTTGCCGCTATCAAATAATGGATAAAACAAAATATGAATAGTGCAAAGTATTATTTGAAAAAAAATACTTTGCTAACCAAATACTATTTGGCAAATAATACCTATTTTTTCCTATCCTTAATTTAACGGAATTAGTGAATTACTATGTTACAGATTTTCATTCGTGCTTCAAGCATTCGTAGCCATTTAATCATCATCCGTCTGCACTTGAGCTTTCTCACAATTATTGTGCTCTATTGATGTCTTTGATTCCCACAAGTATTGGAAGTCCAATCGAGTTTACAATGAAAATTTATAAGATGTAATATGTCTGACTATTTATATTGTTGTTGTTTAATTTTCTAAATCAGAGCATAAGTTTTCAAAACCTCAATTTGTTTTATATTTTTCTTTAATTTTTTCAAAATTTAAGATTACATATGTTAATATTTAATATAAATTTCTTTTTTTTTTTTTTTTAAGAAACTTCACTAAAAATTATATAAATTTTATATAAATTTTTTATTACAAAATTGATGTATTTGACCATCAAAATTAAACTGCAATAAAATAAATAAAATGGGAGAATATATCACATTATTAAAGTAGCACCACTAGAGTACTACTCAAACCATGATAGGGAATGAAATGAAATGTACAATTAGGTCTAATACTGTCATATCATCGGGTGTTCCCAATTTATGAACCTGTCTCTTATACGGTCATCTACCAAGCCCTAAGACTCGGTTATACCGAGTAAAGAAATAAGCGACTTGATACCCGATCCATATGCAGAAAGTACCTGGTCAAAGTAGGTCAAATGACTGGGTACCTGACCCGGTCTAATAGTACATTACTACTAATTACACGTATACCCTTATAATGGGAAGGGAAGAAGAAAAAGTTCATTAACATTAGGCCATAATATACAAAATTATAGAGTTACCCCTGTATATGGACTGAGTTGGGTACTTTTCGGGTTATAAACTTCTGACCCGTTGCCCGAACCAATAATAGTAATACCCAATTTGTGACCCATTGCCCGACCTGATAATAGTAATACCCAACCCACTACCCTACCCATTTTTATTAACTGGATCGAGTACCCTATTTTAGCAATTCAAAATGGATTGATTTGGCGAATTAAAATGAACACCCTACATACCATGCATAAGTATCTTGCCTTGCATTCATGAGGAAAAAAAATTGGGTAAATTCAATTTTGAACCCTACTTGTAACTTTATAGTGTGACTTAACCATTTTATTTAATCTTACTTACATCAAACGAAGTAATTTATTTTCTAAAATATAATCCATATCACATAATTTACTAATAGGTCTAAAGGCCAAGTCTGAGTACGTGTTTGACATATTTGAAAAGCAAGGCCTTGTCCTGTATTTATGAAATCTCCATCATGTTTTTGGTATTAAAAATTAATGTTTAGGTGAATGAAAGGTTACTTGCATTCCAGAGTTAAGACACG
The DNA here is from genome assembly GCA_025175665.1 of Cinchona pubescens. Classification (NCBI taxonomy): domain Eukaryota; kingdom Viridiplantae; phylum Streptophyta; class Magnoliopsida; order Gentianales; family Rubiaceae; genus Cinchona; species Cinchona pubescens. Next base: position 554,107 of record JANKKI010000106.1, read on the forward strand.
TTTACAGATTTTGGCTTCTATTAGGTCAGGTCATCCTACTTACCATATGAGTTTGTTGGCTGAAACCTCTATCATAAAGGGCCAAAAATAGAAACAATAATTGCCAAATTAGATTTTATGTTTTTATCATTATTTCTCTCAATGTAAATGAAAAAATTTAGATAGACTTGATTGACGCCACCACTTTGTACATCTTGTGATGTATATTAAATCTTATGAAAAATTATATATGTTGATGTCATTTAGGGCAAAAGGCCATATAGCCTACTGAGGTTTTACGAAGGCACTGACAGTCACTAAATTTTTTTTATGACCAAATTAATTACTCAACTGTCAAAGTTGTCCACTAATGCCCATTTAGTCTATTTGAGACGTTAAAGTAGTTGTTATAGGGTTAAAGGTGGGTTGCACATGAATTTTTAAAGGGTAAAAAAGTCTGAAATAATTAGTTTATTTAGTTTGTTAAACTAAAAAGTTACAAAAAAATGTAGGGTTAAAATGGAATTTTTCAAATTTTCTCCTCCTTCCCTGCCGCTAGGGGTGTTAAAACCCAACCCAACCAAAAACCTAATCCAATCCAAATGAATTTGGGAGTAAATGGGTTGGGTTAATGATTTCCGGTTAATTGGGTTGTGTTACCCGAATTTTGTCGAGTTGGGTTGGATTTTATTTTGTAAAACTCAACACAATAACTCGACAACCCAATAAGGTTTATTTATATTTTTTATTTTTTTCATTCTTGTCCTAATTATTTCATTTAATTAATTTTTTTTTTCCTTTTCATTCTTAAAATGACAACTTATTTAGCATATTGTATTCTTTTTATTATGACCTAACTATTTAATTTTTTTATAAAAAATATATTTTTAATGGACGGTTTTAGAGTCATAAATAACTCCAACAGTGTCGAGTTTTCTCATCATAATCGATCCCAATCTCAGGTAAAGGAGGAGGTTTACAATAGGTTGACAACCAGCATAAAACTTTGCCAATTTTAAGAGTTGAATATTTACAATATTGCACTAATGCTGGGGCGTTCCCCATAAGCAACGCATCGCGTTGCTTGAATGTGGCGAATAGTGAGCAAGTGCCACTACATCTCCATATGGATCCAAGTGTAGTGAAAAATATGCAAGGGTCCTCATAAAATAGGAGAAGGGTAGTGAGGAAGAAAAATATCCAGGAGAAAAGATTAGAATGAGAACTTGGAATATAAGAACTCTTACCGATAAATCAATGGAGGTAGTAGATATAATGATTAGGATAAAAATAAATATTTTGTGTTTATAAGATGTACAATAGATTTGATGGGTAGGGGAAAAAGCTAAACTACTATATAATTCAGGATTTGAGCTTTGGACCTTTGGCACTTAAGATTAAATAGGACTAGAAATAGAGTCGGTATTATTGTAGATGGGTTGATAAAGGACGAAGTAGTGCAGCTGACTAAGAAAAGAGATATAATTATGTCCCTCAAACTAATTATAGGACATGAAACTATTAATATATTTAGTGTCTATGCATCTCAAGTAAGTATAGATGAGTCCCTTAAGGTTAGGTTTAGGAGAATTTAGATGAGATAATAAGTCGTGTCCCTTAAGTTGAGCAAATTTTTATATGATGTGACCTAAATGGACATGTGGGAAAAGATACTAAGGATTATGAAGATGTGCATGGTGGATATGGTTATGAGAAAAGAAATGAAGAAGGGAAACCAAACTTGGAGTTTGGAATGACATTCAATCTTTGCATTACCAATACTTCTTTCAAGAAGAGAAAAGAACATTTAGTTACCTTTAAAAGTGGACCAACCCACAAGGTCATAGATTGACTTTCTCCTTACGAGAAAAAGAGATAGAGGATTTGTAGAGATTGTAAAATCATACCTGGAGAAAGTTTAACCTCACAATATAGGCTTTTGGTGGTAAATTTGAGACTTAAGCATCACATCAAGAGAAAGAAGAGACTAGATTATCTAAAATTAAGTGGAGAAATTTAAAGAAGGAAAAAGAAAAAATTTGTAGGGCAAAATATTGTATACTTACAATGAGAATATGATACCTTATAGAATGACTCGGAAACTAAAGTGAGAATTGTGGCTAAGAATTAGTTACTCAACTATCAAAGTTGTCTAGTAATGCCCATTTAGTCTATTTGTGACATTAAAGTGATTGTTATAAGGTTAAACATGAGTTGCATATGAGTTTTTTAAAGGGTAAAAAAAGTCTAAAATAATTAGTTTTTATTTAGTTGGTAAAACTAAAAGGTTATAAAAAAATTAGGGTTAAAATGGGTTTTCCAAATTTTCTCCTTCTTCCCTGCTCTCCCTTGCCCCTTTTCTTCTGTCATCACCTACTCCAACAGCTCTAACCTTTTTCTTTTTAGGACAATTTAATGTATAAGGTTATGTATTGTCAATTCTGTCTATAAATCTATTACATGTGATACACATGAGTATTTCAGACCAAAATATTTTCTTAATTGTGTGAAGAGACCAAACTAGTACGTTTTGAATTTATGAAGGACTAAAATGCATTGAATGTGATGGACTAAATAAATACAAACATGAAATGTGAGAGACTATTAAGGTCATTTTTCCTAATTTTAAACTTTCCTTCTTCTACAAAATGGGGTTTTGAGCTTATTTTTGAAGAATTTTTGGAAAATCTAGATATTAAAAACAAGAACAACGTCTTAACTAAGTGCATATCTACACAAAAGTTTTGATCTTGGGATTTTCAACCTCCACTGGAGTAGAGAAAGACTGTCTCTTATTGGACTTCATCCATGTGATTTTGCAAAACTTCTTCTGAATTGAATTGAGTGCTATAACTTTACATGGTTTGGTCAATGTCAATTCTATTGTGTATCCAACAACTATGAATAAATTCATATATTTGGAGACTTAAACAAAGTAGTTGGAGCTCAACAACAAAAGAAAAATGGACAATACTAAGAAACAAGTTGTGTATAAGAGACAGTCTCCAAAATATTGACTATATCTCCAACACCATAGTTTTACAACAATTCTCCATATGACATAACTAGATGAAATGATGCCTGATCGAAGCTAGCATGTCTACTACACCTATGTAATTGTCCATCCTATTAACTAAAAACCAGTTGTTTCTATATCTACCTCTCCATCCCTTCTTTCCAGATTACATGAATCAATGCCAAGCAGATGCTGATACCAGAATCCTATCCTTCCATCCTAACAGCATAGCCATCCGTCTCTACTAGCATATAATGTTCTGAGTAACACCTCAACAAGCTTCGTATTACTGAATTAACATCTAGCTTGTGGATATTGCCGAAATCCAGCCATAGCTCTAGATAAATCTAGATTTCCACTTACCGTAGAGCTCATGGCGCTCCACTCTCTCCTTTCCATCACAAGCTATGATATTAACTAGATCCCTGGCCAGACAGTGCTACTCCACATTAATCCACTCTTTCTTGTTCCTCGGCATTGTGACATCTATGGACTCGAACAGTGCTGAATGGTATTGTCACGCCCCAAAAATGGGACCGTAACATGCCGCGCTAATGGGACACCGGCCCAAAGCGCAAGGCACAAACGAACAGAGCAACAAACTTAACCGCAATGTAATAGAACCATCAAACCATTTCTTAACTATAAAACCGAATATTTCATTTTACACAAAAATACGAATTACAAAATTCCTTCTTAGTACAAAAGATGCTACAACAAAAACAAAGTTCATCAATACAAAACTTATCTAATACACTACCCCTCACCAAACAAAAGAGAAGCTTGAATGTGTAATTATACACATCTAGATGTGTGGAACTGAGAAAATCTAAAAGCGCTAACGATGGAGAGTCAAACGAGCACCTAATCAAAATTATAATTCACGGGGTGAGCATAACTAGCTCAAGTGGATATCATAAAAGCTCTTCAAATGGGGCCAAGCATTTCGATAAAAGAAAACTTGGTGAATAACATTGGCTGTAAATTTCCCATTGCATGAAGCAGTTTCTAAAATGTCTCATGCCATTTAAACGTCAATAAACATCTCAGATGTAGTATAAGAGACAGGTACATGTAGATCATACTTCAGGATGCCTAAAAGATAGTCATGCTAAGATACTTAGTTGCTGTCCACTTTAAAACATAGTATGCTAAAGCATAGCGAACAAATCCACTTACAGTTTAGAAATGATTTATAATAAAATAGCATGAGTATCTTTTAGGCTCAAAAGTATCTCCAAAACATAGCCAAACAGATCAAATCATTTCAAAATATAGTATGCTAAAGCATAGCTAACAAATCCAAGTACAGTTTCAATCCGGAATTTAGTAAAATAGCATGAGTATCTTTTAGGCTCAAAAGTTATGATCTACAGTACTAGTCAGATCTAGTAATCTACTACACCTACTAGTCTGACCGGGAGGTCAAGTTATCCCATCACAAGACCCGAGTCAATTAGTTCATCACATTCACATAAGTCACCATGGCGTCCCATGCTGTGACTATAGAACCGGTGCACCCCAAATTGACATTTCCAGATACATGAACTAAAATTATATACCTCGATCTGTTATGAGCCAAAACAGTCATAAAATGTCTTCATAAGAGACAGAGTTTGCAAACATATCATTTGATTAACATAAAATAGCTTGGTCCCGATTTCATATGTAATAGTTCCAAAACTTGGTAAAAGTGCAGTTCCAAACATCATACACATTTTAAAATCCATCCAAACATATTTTGAAAGTCGTTAAACAAAATACAAGTGTATAAGAGACTAGATCTAAGATATGAAGATCATTCATGAACCTGGTACTATACCGAAGATTTTAGGGAGTCGTGCTCTATTGGGTCATCTCTTACTCTCTCTGTAATAGTCACGCCCGAAAAACTTCGCCTCTCGCCTAGGCTCTTATTAGGCTATCCTAGATGTGTATAAAATCCAATTCCAAGGTATTCAAGGGACCTTGGTTACAACCCAAATCAAAACAACATATTCAACCAACCAACAAAATCCATTTCCAAGGTATTCAAGGGACCTTGGTTACAACCCAACTCAAAACAACATATTCAACCAACCAACAAAATCCATAAACGGAAAGATTCACCGGAATAATAGCCGGAGATATTTCAATCTGAATTCCACAACAATCCATACCCCATAGACCACTACAATTAACTCTATTACAACATTAGAGCAACAACCTATGGTTGGAATTCCTCTTACTACCAAACTGAAATTTTTACCTAGGTAGCCACACGCATGATTCTTTGTTGCTTCCTATCCAACCCACTACCAAGGAAACACTTAAAACCATCAAAAGATCATTAAAGATCCTTCAAACATAACCAATTATCCAAATTATCCTAGTTGCGCCAAACTTCCGCTTACTTACAAAATGAAGGGAAATCAATTCCACTTGGTTTCAAGTCTCAATTCCTATCCAAACTAACCTTAAAACACTCCTAAAACATCATTATGTGCATAGACATAAGCATTCATAGCATAACACTCTAGGCCACATATGGAAGACAAAACCCTAACTCATAATCTTAAAATTTGTAATCTAACCATGGAAAGTTGTTAAAAATCAACCCCAATCACTTCCCAACCTCCAAAACACTAAAAACAACCCATAACATACATAAATCATAACTTATAAGGCTGCAAAGAGGGTTTATCTATTAAATTGCGATTAAGTTTGTTGCGCTGTTCGTTTGTGCTTGCGCTTTAATTGTTCTTATTAGAAGAAGACTTAAAACAAATTCCAAAGTTGACCCAAATAGTACCCATTTGACCTAATAGTCTCCAAGTTGACTATTTGACCCAAAAACTAATTTTTTTCTTAATTTGCTACTAAATAACATTATAAATCAGCCATCAAACAACACAGCTATTAAAATACTGGGTTTCACAGGTATTCCTGAGTTCCCCAAAACTTAAGGAGCAATGGAGTAGTATTTGTATTTGATTCTTGTTCGACTAGGGTGACAACCTTTGGAAAAGTGACTGGATCATCCTGAGAATTCATCCCTAGGATTGATATTGATTAGAAACACTTATCATCTAGCTATGTTTTATAGCTGCAGATTGAAATTTGATTGGATTTTTTGGCTATGCTTTAGCATACTTGTTTTAAAATAAAAGATACTCATGCTAACTCTGCGGATTAACTTCTGTAAGTCTAGATTACTTTCCAGAAATGGCTGCTCCATTACCAACTGCTGCCAAACCTTATCCACATGCATATTGAGAAACTGGGTCATCAATGCTAGTTATACGCACATAAGGAGCACCACTGGGTCTTGCAGCAAGTGCTTATAACAGAGTCTTGCATTGTATGCCCTGAGCAATTTGGTAATCTACAATGTGAATGCGATCTTCATTTCTACATGCTTCCATAGGATGGCACCATTCGCATCCATGTAGCCAAATTTCTTGTAAGGACTTATAGCATTAATTCGCCGCTACTTGATCGACCCCTTATCTCTACCGCCAGATGTGTATAAGAGACAGCTATTGATTCACTTTGTGCTAGGAGAAAAACATAGCACAAAGTGCATCAATAGTAAGGTCGATTAATAATGATATTATAAGAGGTTACAAAGTCAATCATGAGTTGAATATCTCGAGAAGCAAAATCAACTAAGGGTGAAATTATAGGTTCTAGTACCTTCTCACCCAACTTCATCTCTTTGAGAGCCCTATAAAAAGGATATCCATTAAACTTTCATTGATAATTAAAGTTCTCATCACATTAGAGTATAGAATTGCAACATTCTTTAGTATTATGGTCGACTAAATTTTATCAAGCCTCATATTTATTTTTCTTTGATTTTATATAGCACAATAACTAAACCAGGAAGTTTGGTTGAAGGTAAAATGTGTTTTAAGGTCGGGCTATAAATCTTCAACATACTAGTTGAATTTGTATTATGTTTAGCTTAAATATGAACTATTTTTAAGATCAGTTAAAAACAATAACATTGAAGCACACACAATATTTTGTTGTGTTTCTCTAAAAGTTTTTTCTTAAATCACGTGATCATATGTGCTAACATTTGTTAGTTGATGGCAATTTGTATAAGGCCATAATAGGATCAAATACGTAATTTTGGGGATGGAATAGTATTTTTGTCAATTTAAGAGACCAAATAGGGTCTCCACCCAGAGTTGAGCTACTATTATGGTAATTTACCCTATTTTTATTTTTGTTAGGGGTTTGTTTTGTTGTTCAATATTTGTTGATATTATAAATACAATTGCTAGCAAGAATTACAAGAGGATGGAAAGGGGTCTGTCTCATGGGTACTCCTTTTATCCATTGTGATTTTCAGGTACGATTAATTTTGGTCCTCCTTTTGAACTAAAAATCTACAATTAACTGGATTACAAAAGAAACAAAAAGAGGAACATTTTTGTTCTTTTGATGGTTTTAAGTGTTTCCTTGGTAGTGGGTTTCTGTTAGGAAACATTTCTTTGCTATGCATTTCATTTAATGGAGTAATTATTATAGTTGGTTAAATAATTGAAAAATAGTAGAACTCACTTACTTTTTAGTCATTTCAGTAATTTTCATACTCACTCTTCATTACAAAATGAGTAACTTAAACTTTGGTCCTTCTATCAATGGTGAATGCCTCAAATTAAGATATAGTTGAATAAAAAGTAATACATTCACATGGAATTAAATACTTTGGTACTGTTGAAGAACATTAATTGAACATATATCAGAATCAGAAGCATATTCCATAACACGAAATGAAAATAGTAGCCATTAATGATGTGATTTGTACGTTTCAAAATTGGAAAGAGATAGGTACTGTTCTATCATATTTTCATTGGACCAACCAACACAGATATGATCAAGTCTTTTAGGTTGGTCTTGGAATTTGTATACTCATCTCCATCTTTGTATAATAGGTGTATCACTTGTGAAAGATTCAGGACTCGCTCAAGGAGAGGCATTGGTACTAAAGGAGTTGGATTAAGGCATTCTTTGTTTGTGTCCTTCCAAGCATTCACGACTTGTTTCTGATGCTCATCAACCGTTTCGTGCTCTGAAGCACCATATTGATTCATGTAACATTCAACGGGCCGAAGCTAGGTCTCCTCTTTCTTGCTCCACCTACCTACAAATTAATATCCACTAAATTTATTCAAGAAGATTAAATGGAAAATTATGAGCAATGAAGAAGCCTCATCATCATCGTCCTAAAACAGTAGTTAAATTCTATTTTGATAATAATACGAATAATAATAATAATAATAATATAATAATAATAAGCCAATAAATAATTGATCCGCAAAATAATAAACGAAATTTATGCAAGTATATATATCTAAAATCAGGACCGATCGATAATTTTGCATCGTGAGTGATGTTATGTCACTTCGTCACTCTTTAAATCATTTTTTGTTTTTTACATTTGAAGATAATAAAACTAAATTAGATATTAAATGTTTGTAATACACACCAGTAAAAAGTACTACACTTACATAATTTAATTAAAGGTTCTGCAAAGTGATGCGATTAGCCACCTAACATTGCCATATCATGCATATTTACGAAATATTCATAAATAGGATCAATTCTTATTTTATGATATTTACACGAAATTTCTCATTAAAAAAGTTTCTGAAAGGGGTTAGTTGATCCATGAACAAAATCCATCTTAAAACTTCAGCGATGATGCTTTTCTCTGTGATTACTACTACACGAATGATATCTGATAGGATTAGTAGGTGTGAATGTGATAAATATTATGTATCACAAAGTGGCATCTGATGAATTTGTTGTTTTCGAAGCACACGAGTATATTAATTAAGAAAAAAATTATTATAGACCCGATTTTGAGTCTCATTTGTAGATTTTACAGTCAAAATTAAATATTATAAAATTTTGCTTACATCATCATCTGATGTCATTAATTTCATAATATTTAATTTATATCACAGAATTTTCAAATCAGACCGTAGACCAGATCTACCTAAGTATTTCCCCATTACTAAAACACTCATTTCTCTCTTTGCCAGACAAACTCTTGGGTATATTAGTAAAACACTCCTAGTAATTGAGGCTGATTATGGGCAGTGGTGTTTGGATTCCTAGTACTAGCGTACGTTGGTATGGCTGTATTCAGGTATGCGCTTTCTCTATGAACGTTGGTATTTCTAGGATTATCGCCCAAATATTTGGGACCATGCACATTTGAGAAACGTGTACGATTCATAATTAATACATTTTCGTTATTTTTCTTTCCAATTTTCTTCAATGGTCATTTATATTTAAACAATTAAATTTTTTAAAAATTATCACATTAAATCAATGTTTTTGTTTTGATGAGTATATTAATATACTTTAAAAATAAATATATGTTATTAAAAAAAATATTTCATCGCTCAATTTGCAAGAAACACTTAAACGGTGTAAAATGTATCAAAATCAAGAGAAAAATTTAAATATTTAATTAAATTAATGTATCACAAACATATATAATAAATTTTATTATGAACTATTGTCATTTCAAAAAAATATATATATATATATATTCCTATGAAGTGTATTGAAAAAAAGTTATCTTCAATTAATGGATAGGAGTCTAATCCTAATTAATTATGTTTAGTAGATAGATCTTAAAATAGAGGTATATATTTTATAAATGACTAGTCGAATTCAGATAGTATTGTGATTTATAGCCCGACCTTAAACAATTTGAAATATAATGAACCAAAACAATATCCAATTACATTTTGGTGATTTTCTAGAATGATTAATATACCACATACTTGTTGATACATGCACGGACTCTTTTTTTTTTTGATAAATCAAATAATTAAGGGTTTTGAACCAAATTTATGTACTACATTATAAACTTAAATATTATTAAATGCCTATTCATAAATCTCACCTGTACCGTCTATTTACAAGGTGTCACTATTTTGGGGAACAAGAGTGTCGGCTTCCTCTAAAAATCGGGGGCATCCTTAGGACGGCAACGTGGCAAGTCTACTTCTAGCTAGCGTGTTGGATGTCATAATTAGAATCGATTATGTTATTTAGTCCGAATCGATTATGTCATGTCGAGAAAAAGCGATTTAATATCTGATCTATAGATAAGGGTACTCTATCAACTAAGTTAGATGACCAGATATCCAACGTTGTTTAAGAATATATTTTTTAGTGTTAAAATTTTAAAAAATAACTATTAATTATATATATATACCTGTAAATGGAAAGGGGAGAAGAAAAAATTTATTAATATTAAGTCATAATATACAAAATTTCAGAGTTAACACTGTATATGGAAAGGGTTAGGCACCTGCTTGTTTGTAAATTTCCCACTCGCTACCTTACTTAGGAATAACAACATCCCACCCACTACTTGACTTGGTTTTATTAATCAAGTTCAAATACCTTATTTTTACAATTCGAAATAAATTTTTTAAATCGAGAGGTCAAGATAAACATCATAATCATAATACTATCCAAACAAATATGGTCTCTTTCTTAAACCTTTTCACTATTCACTTACATAGGTTATTAATTAACTCCCGAATAAAAATTAATCGTTATAAAATTATTTGATTTATTTAATAAAATTATCAATGCACATGTATAATAAGAGAAATACTTTAAAAATTTATTATTGGAATATTATATTTTTAATAGGAAGGATAGACAATAAATACAAAAGAATTATTTTTAAATTCTTAAAAAAGCATTTCACGTACATTGATACAACCATTTAAATCTATGCTTGTAAGTCATATACAAATATGTGTAGTAGTAAGTAGAATAAATTTACACTATTATAACTATAATTTACACTGTTATAACTATTATAACTACAAGTATGAACGGGGAACCTGCATAATATACTTGAGCGTCATTATACGACATATAATAGCAAGCAGACCATAAGAATGAAGAATGGCTTTTGATAGATTTCATGATTACCTGTTCCAAATTATCCAAAAACAATTGAGAAGTAAAAAATGAAGAATGGCTCTTGTCCATCTTATTTTCGTAATACGAAGCTTGGAAGAAAGAAAAATGAGCACAAATACTTGAATTTCATGATTACTTGTCCCAAATTATCCAAAAGAATATGAAAAGTAAACAGTGAACAACGGATTACTCATCTTATTTTGGAAAATATTTCAGTAAACTTGATTTATGATTCTATTTGTAAATAATGTGGTGTAGATTAAACGATGTGAAATAAATTACATTAACTGATTTGAGTAAAATTCATAAGATTCACTTATGACTACAAAATATGTAAGTGGAACTCAAAACTGGACCTATATAAATATTTTTCTTTTTATTTTTATTATACGAATCTTGAAAGACTGTCGCTTCATACAAAATACAAACATACAAGGTAGACAGCTAATGTTACAGTTTATTCCTTTATTTTGGCATCTATATTATATGTAAAGTCTCAACCCTTCTTTTAGTATCTATCATATTTTTGTATATATATATATTAGATTTTTAGGGGAGTAATTGTTTTTTGTATATTTCCAACTTAATAGGGAATAAATATTGGTTGTTTGTTTTCAATATTACATATTTCTCTTTGAAGTTTTGTCTAATTTTTTAAAAACTTACGCACCCAAAATTAAACGTGCACGTATGGTCAAATTCATAAAGATCAAAATTAAACAGTAAGTACAATAGTTAGAGGCGGGCGGCAGAACTTGCCAAAGAAAAATAAATGACACGACAAATCCAATTTATAGTGTGGGCCTGGAAACGTACATTCATTTTAAAAACTCAAACGTTGTTTTTAAATTGATAAATTTGGAAGAATATTTAAATTTTATTTTTTTTAAGAGACATATAAAGTTGAAATTGATGATTTCTAAATTAACCTAAATTAAAAAATATGAAATAAGATATTTCAAGTAATTTTATAATACTTAAGCAAATTAAAAATTAATCTATTTTAATTTTACAAATCTCAAATCTTTCCTTAAATCCTTTAATCCAAACACAACCAAAAATAAATATCCCAACACCATGGGTGGCACATGCACCCCAAGTCAATTTCCCCAATAATTTCAGAAAATTGCTCATCTGCTTCTAGAGTATGTTATTATTATCCTGAGAATCAGTGGATTAATGTGTTACAGATTTTCATTCGTTTTTTAATTTTTTGTGATATTTTTTAATGTAATATTTGTGTTATATTACTTAAATAAATGACATATATTCTTAAAATAATATACATTACTCATCTAAATAATATTATATAAATATTACACTAAAAATTATTCCAGAAAATCACGCTCTCTTCGTTCGGGTAACAAGCATTCTTGTATAATATAATTATTGTGCCCTGCTGATGTCTTTGATTCCACAGCTGTCGGAAGTACGATCGATTTTGCAACTCAAATTTGTAAAGATGTATATATCACATAGTAATCGCTGATAATGTGGCACCACACGAATTACACTCAAATTTGTAAGAGGGCATGAAACGGGATGTTATTAGCCACCTAGGAGGGAAAAAAATTAGATAAATTCTTTGAATTCTATTTATAAATTTTGTAGTATTCATTAAATTTTATTAAATTTTACTTATATTAATCGATATATTTATTTTATAAAATTTAATTTACAATGCAGGTCTAAGACTAAAGACTAGGTTTGTATATGTATTTGCATAGTTGAGAAGCAAGGCTCCCGTCTCCTAGATATGAAATCTCCAGCATGTTTTTGGTATATATATATATAGCAGAATGATAAATTACATTCGCTCCAAGGTTCAGACTACCAGCACATTTTGAATTGCCCCATTAGAGTTTTCTTTTTTCTTTTTTATCATGTTGTTTTTAGTGTAATGGAAAAAAAGATTTGATCTTCAACCTCACTTATACGACCTATGGTGCGTATTAAATTTTATTTATATTTGTTAATGTCATTTATTATGTAAAATAACTTAATCGACATCATAGAGTTTACAAGTGAAACTAAATATTGAGTTTGAGTAATTATTTCCTCAATGTAAAGGGAAGAAACGAAAATCAAGCAAGTGTTATTCTTATAAGGAAAATATTTAGGTAAACCCAATTTTTTACTTCAGTTGTAAACCTTGACACCTTGTGGTGTCGACTAAACCATATAAAATAAATGACTACAATGTCTACTAATGGAGTCTAAAACCTAATATACCTAAATATTTTCCTTCTTGCAAAGGTCCACCAAACACTAATTTTGCAAAATGGATAATCAAATTCTTTAGTATATGTCATTTGATTATTGAATAACTATTAAGTATATCTGTAGTTGTTCAATAACTAATGGGAGCCTTTCATTTAGAATAAATGATCATTTCTATAATATGAGATATATTTTCCAAATTAGTGGTCATATATTCCACATGATGGGCTATTGATGAGTGAACAACTATTAGAAGCCTAGTAATTGACGAAAATAAAATTTAGGTTAAATTATCATAAATTCTCATGTGATATGATTTTCAGACCCCTATACATTTTGGAAATATACAAAATATAGCTTAAATCACTATGTATTTGGATTCAAAGATGATATGGATGGAAATAATCCAAACTAACAAATTTTGCTAAAATTACTTGCATACCCCTGACATATTATTAAATGGTCTCCTGGCCTGCTGACCCTTGACCCACCACTACCAGTAGTAATAACAACCACCAACCATCGTCCCCAACCCTAATTACTTGACCCTAATTTCCTACCATCTTCTCTATCGGTCCCTGACTTCCATAAGCCCCACAGCTTTTACTGCAAAAAGAAGAACAAAATCCATCAAGAAACATAAAACAATACTGGCATATTCGAATATTTTGTGATTTTGGACTCCAACAAAATCCACAAAAGAGTGTATGATGAATCTAACAAAAAGTCTACAACTAACCCACAATTGAAACAAATTAATTGGCCTTATAACCTAATCCCAGCTTGGTTTGAGAATAAAACTAATTTATGTAGTTTGTTTGTGAATGTTCATATTTGTTGTGATTATTTTTTAAGTCAAAAATAAAAAATGATGAAATGCAAAGTTCAATTGAATTTGGAATTTGAAGGTTGCTAGAACAAGATGGTTGCAGAGAGAAGAAATTTCATTTAGAATATATTTTGGGAAATTTTCTGTGTATTATGGGATAATATATATTTTTTTGGGCCAGAACAATAATGGTGGATTGAGGCAGTGATGGTGCTGGAAAAATTCTTTTTTTTTTTTTGGGGTTAAAAGTTTCAATAATAGTGGATTGACTTTGTGATGGTGATTGAACGTGACTGTGGGATAAGACAAGAGAGAAAAAAATTAAAGATGGGTCCACTATGAAGGGGTGGGAGAGCTGTGAGGCAGAGGCGAAGGCAGGACCCTAAGTTCAGTAGGGGCAAAAAAAATTTTAATGTAGAGTAAGGAAAAAATTATGTTAATGATAAAGTAAAATACAAATAGATAAATTTGATAGTTTAGAACTTAATTATCTAATTTATGGTAAAGGAAGTTATAATAAATATTCATTATGCCAATTATGTATTATGTATATATTTTTATGATCAATTAACATATTTTGTATATGAAATATTTATAGTTGTTTTATGATGAAGGGGTAATTAAACAAATTCTTAACTTTTTCGGGATCAATGCTTGGAAAGTAACCAAAAAAAATTTAAGTGGAGCAATTGTAAGACGATTATAAAAAAAAGTTTAAAATTTTCAAGACTATTATATAGTGAGAGTTAGGGAGAGAGGGAGGGAGGGAGAGGTTGCAAGAGAGGTGGGGTGGATGATGGGAGTGAAAGGAAGGGGGGAGATGGGAGTGGGTGACGAGAGTTAAGGGAAGGGGCAGTGATGTAAAAAATGAGCAAGAAGGGGTCGAGGAAGGAGGTAGATGTGCTGGGAAGAAGGGGTTGCTCCCTGATAGTGGTGATGGTGGTTGTGGCAGTGGTAAAGGAGGCGGAAAGTGGTAGTCCAAGCTCTAAATTGATTCTTTTGTCTTGTAACAAAGGGTATTTTGGTAAAAAAAAATGTTGATTGTTTTAGAGAAATCAATGTTGTTCGTTAAATAATCGCAGTTAGTAAGTGTGTACTTTAAACATGATTAGTTTGAATGATTTTCGTCACTTTTACTGTTTAGTCCAAAGTATATAAGGGTTTAAGGTATATTTTCAAATCACATAGTGGATATGGTTGTGAAGGCCACACTACATGAGGTTTACGATAATTTACCATAAAATTTAGGGTTACTATCATGGTTAACTGGCTTATCAAAGTTCACATTTCTAAATTTTACTTCCGTTAGTTTTATTGTTTTAGATAGGAAAACTATTTTAAATTTATTTTTAAAGCAAAATTTATTAGAGGGTTAGCTTTTAGTTAGTTATCCATATTGATGAATAGTTATGAAAGAATTTGGGTTGGCCTAGAGATTTATAAAAGACTAAAATGGTTTATAGTTCTTCAGACTTGGGCTCGTTCTCACCAATATTTTAAACTCATACTAGATTGGCCAATTCAATCGACTAAAATCAGGAACCGGCCATGGCATTGGTCTGATCATCAAGTGTTACAATTGGAAGTGAAAAAAACTCAATAAAAATCTGAAAAACTTGGCGAACTGGTAAAAATCCGATTTTGATGTTCTTTTACATAATCAAAGGCCAAATAACAAAATCTTCCAAAATCACCACCACTCCACTGCCAAACTCCTCAAACTTACACTAATCTATGTAGATCTTTCACCAAATCAATGACAAACATCCACAAAAAATCCAATATCTTTAAATAAATAAAAAACATAGATTCATCACAATGGGAATGGATGGAGATTTGGTGGTCAACGGTACAGGGTAAAAGGTGAAGAGACGAGGATGAGAAAGAAATTGGTGCCAACGGGGAGAGGAGAAAATGGAAGGAAAGCAGGGGAAGGAGAAGATGGAATATAAGGGAGTGAAGAACAAGGATGAGAGGACAGGTAGGAGGGAACGCTATTGAAGAGAAGAGAATGGAAAAGGGAGTGTAATCGAAGAACAAAGATGAGAGGATAGAATAAAGTCTTGCTATTGACTAGAATTTGAGTTGATAAAGGGATGGAAAAAGTTGTAGCTTGTAAGGTAAAGAAATGAGGGTGGCTATGGAACGTTATTCATTTTTTAGGGGGTAATATTTGAAAAGGAATGGATGCAAAAAATATTGTTACTAGGTTTTGAACCCAATTCCATAACTTGGAAAACTCAAACTCTCACGAAAGGCCACTGGGACAACAAGGCGCGATTGTTATAATTTCATAACTTTTTATTAATTAACAATTTAAAGAAAAAGCGATAATCCAATGCCCTGGATGGTTTAACGAGTTGAACTAGTTGAACAGCAAACCGAAAGTTCACAAGGTCATCTTTCGGTTCGAGTTCAAAAACATTGGTTCCCACGAGTCACAAGAGCAAAAGTGAACTTTATTTATCTTACAAGATCACACATATTTGTAATTGTTTGAGGGGAAACCAAAATAATTTCTTTTGAATTCATTCTTAAAAAACAAGTAATCATGCAATCTATCAAAACACACACACAAAACAACTTCTTAACTAAGTGCATATCTACACAAAAGTTTACACCGGTGGGTTTTTCAACCCCCACCGGAGGAGAAAAAAAATCGGGGATATTGGACTTCATCCAAGATTTTGCAAAACTTCTCCTTCTAAATTTGAGTATATATCTTTGCATGGTTTCATCACTGTCAATTCTATTAAAAGTGGATCCAACCACTATGAACAAAATAAAGTGTGTATCTGGAGAGCTCAAGAACATATTTTTAATGCCGGCTTCATCCAGTAATAATAGCTCAACAACAAAAGAAAAACGGAAAATTCTAAGAAACAAAGGTAAAGAAAGTAGTCCCTTATGTAGGAAGAGTAAAAATTGGGGACTATACCTCCAACACCATAGTTTTAGAACAATTCTCTATATGACATAACTAGATGAAATGATGCCTGATCGAAGCTAACATGTCTACAACACCTATGTAATTGTCCATCGGATTAACTAGAAATCAGTTGTTTCTATATCTACTTCTCCATCTCTTCTTTCCAAATTGCATGAATCAGTGCCAAGCAGATGCTGATACCAGATTTTTTCCCTTCCACCCTTAAAGAATAGCACCATCCGTCTCCAGATGTGTATAAGATAATGTTCTGAGTAACACCTCAACAAGCTTCGTATTACCAAATTAACCTATAAGCTCAGGGGATATTGCCAAAATCCAGCCATAGTAAATCTAGATTTCCACTTACCAAAATGCTCCTTGCACGCCACCCTCTCCTTTCCTTCATAAGCTATGATATTAACTAGATCCCTGGCCAAACAGTGCTGCTCCATATTAATCCACTCTTTCCTGTTCCTCGATATTCTGACATCTGTGGACTCGAACATTGCCGAATGGTACTCCTGAGTTCCCCAAAACCTAGGGAGAAATGGAGCAGTATTTGTATTTCATTCTTGTTTGACCAGGGTGACTGTCACACCCCACTCCCAGGGGTCCGGTGATAGCCATTCCCACATCTTCAGACACCCCGAAGACACCAGACTCATAATAACTTCCAATCCTTGATCAAATCCATTAATGGAATATGTGATTATAACTTGCAAAAATATTAATTTTGTAGGGTGAACGACAAATCGCTCAATAAGAAGCTAACACCAACTTTGTTGGGCCAAACAAATTATATACATATATATTTTACAAAGTTTTAACACAATCATATAAAATTTTTTCAAAAAAAAAAAAATTTATTCGATATCAAATTAAAATTTTATTTCACATAATCGCAAATGTTTCTTTTCAAAATGTATTTTAAAAAATAAAATGTACATACTTTTATAGCAAGTGGCATTACATCAAACATTTGCAGAACATATTTCATAGATATCAAAAATTCGAAATAGGAATCAGAATTCATAATCAGAGTTCGAAAATTCAAAATCAGAATATCAAAGTCAAAATCTATAATCGAATTTCAAAATTCATATCATGGTTTATTATAGATTCATAAAACAAATGCGTTATTATCGGCTTACTGATTGAGTACTCAATCTAGTGCTAAGAGACCCCACTAAAAAAGGCTGCTAAGGGGTCTCGCAAAAACCATCTTAGCAAGATTTTAGAGTTCAGAGGCCAGAAGTTATCTTAACTGAACCATCTTAGCCAGAGTTTAAGTTTAGAGGACAGAAGTTATCTTATCTGGTAGTTTAGAAAGTACATAATTATAGTTACTACCGACTATTCATGATTATTTTAAGAGCTATAGTCCATTACTATTTACCGAGCATATATTCCATGCACATACACATGTGAAATAATCATACGAATTGTTCAAAATAATGACTTATATGTGTTCATAATTTAAAACAATTAATAGTATTCATGTATACAAAATTTAATGACTAAAATAATATTTAGGCAAAATATTTTCGAAATTATGAAGTAGTAGTAACCACTTACCTTGACGTGGCAAAACACAACCATAGCAAAATCGAATTAATTTCCTATACAAAAGTAATTCACACGCTACTTAAATGCCATCGCAAAAACGATAACTTACTCATATATAGATTATCATGCCATCTACAAATTATTTGATACCCAAATATCCTAAAAAATGTATTTTCCCAAAATTCCTTAATTTTTCTGAAAATATTATTCCCCAAAACTAATACTAAATCCAATCCTTTACTTTATCATAAAATGTTTGCCACATTTATTCTTACATAAATATTACTACCAAAGAACTATGCTTCTTCATTTAAAAATATTTAGTCTTGTAAATATTACTAAAATAATTTTTCTCAAAAATATAAGTTTAGAAACAACCTTCTTATAAAATATTCAAGAATAAGATATTTCAAAAATATAATTCTTACTATTTGATACCTTCAAAACTATTTTATGGGGTAGCTACAAAAATTAAACTTTTGTATCTTACATTTATTTATGTTAAAATAGTACAAGCATCTGGTTTAAAAATCATATTACAAGTAAATTAAAGGGCTTATAAGATACAGAGATTAATTGGCATATTATCCAAGTAACAGAATATGTATACACTTGTTCCGATTTTCAAATTTCTTCCCTTTTTCCTTCTTCTTTTTCTTACTTCTCTTTATTCTTGCTTTCCCGTAATGCTCCAAACTACTAGCCATCATCACATGACCCCATCATCATCAATGATATCCTGATTCCCTCAACCCCTAAGCAGAGCAGCCGCAACCGCAACGAACTTGGAGTAGCAGTCGGGACCAACAACCTATTCTGCTGTTTGAGAATTCCCATGCACCGGTAGCTGCCATGACCCACCATGACTCCTCAACTTATTTCTCCTTTTAAATTCAAATCCTTATCCATACATCATGCAAAAATAATTTGCAGAAAAATAATTCTCTGTTTCAAAATTAATTAGAGTAAACCTTATAAGATTTTTATGCAAGTAATTTCTGAAATAAATTTTCTCACTTCAAAGTAAATTTTTCAAATTTAGAAACAGATTTAATCTAATCAAAATTCACTGTTTAAACATAATACGAAAATCATAATCCTAGGCAGAAAGATATCCAATATACGACAAACAATAAAAACATGTTTATAGAAATTAGAGTTTATGGAAAAATATTTGGAATGCAATCCACTACGAGCTCCTAATTGTACGAAAACTTTCACTCCATAGTTCGAAAATCTCAAGAAGCGAATAACGATTTAACACCTAAGAAATTCTCTATTTATACATATTTTAATTTTTAAAAGTTTCCAAACTTTAATTGTCTATATAATTAGCTAAATTTTCCTCGAATCCTATTATTTTAGGGATACTTAAGTTGGCTGAAAAGTTAACCTAAAATTAATTACAAAAATTAGTAAATAATTAGAATTTTTAGATTTGTACTTAAAACGAAAAATGATTTTAGACACTAAGTTACTCCAAATTAAATAACATAAGATAAATAAAAAAATCCGGATTGATAAGAATTACATCTTCTCATGTGAACATACCACATAAAAAAAATTATCTAACAATGACAAATAGTTTAAATCTGAATAAAATCTATAATGTATTAGATATTATCAAATACAATTATTATTATTATTATTATTATTATTTGAAATAAAATATGGGAATTTACAGTGACAACCTTTGGAGTGACTTGATCATCCTGAGAAGCTCATCCATAGGATTGGTCACATCTACACCTTCATCAGGGGTGTGATGTAGCTGCTGGGGGAAATTTACAGCCAGCGCTTCACCAGGGCTTATATCCTGCATATCCCTTGTAACATCCGGAGCGAAAACTAGTAGTGGATGGAACTCCACAGGAATCTTGAACTTTTCAGAAATGGCTGCTAACAGTTTGCCAACTTCTGCCACACCTTATTCACGTGCATATTGAGAAACTGGGTCTTGCAGCAAGTGCTTAGCAATTTGGTAATCTACAATGTGAATGCGATCTTCATTTCTACATGCTTCCATAATGGCGCCATTCGCATCCATGTCGTGTAAGGGCATATAACATTATCTCACTGCTACTTGATCTCCCCTATCTTCACGCCATTTTTCGTTTGAAATTGTATTCATCTTAATATAATAGGAGAAAAAGATAGCACAAAATGCATCAATAATAAGATCGACTAATAATGATATTATAAGAGATTACAAAGTCAATCATGAGTTGAACATCTCGGAAAGCAAAATCAATTAAGGATGAAATTATAGGTTCTAGTTCCTTCTTACCCAACTTCATCTCTTTGAGAGCCCCATAAAAAAAATATCCGTTGAACTTCTATTGATAATTAAAGTTATCAACACATCAGAGTACAGAATTGCAACATTCTTTAGTATTATGGCAGACTAAATTTTATCAAGCCTCATATTTATTTTTCTTTGTTTTTATATAGCACAATAACTAAACCAGGAAGTTTGGTTGAAGGTAAAAGGTGTTTTTAAGGTCGGGCTGTAAATCTTCAACACTAGTTGAATTTGTATTATGTTTAGCTTAAATATGAACTGTATCTAAGACAAGTTAAAAAAAAAAATTATATTGATGCACACACGATATTTTGTTGTGTTTTTCTAAAAGTTCTTTTCTTCAGTCACATGATCATATGTGGTAACATTTGTTAGTTGACGGCAATTTGTATAAGGCCATAATAGGATCACAATACGTGATTTTGGGGATGAAATAACATTTTTGTCAATTTAAGAAACCAAATAGGGTCTCCACCCAGAGTTGAGGGACTATTCTAGTAATTTACCCTACTTTTCTTTTTGTTAGGGGTTTGCTTTGTTGTTCAATATTTGTTGGTATTATAAATACAATTGCTAGCAAGAATTACAAGAGGATGGAAAGGGATCTGTCATGGTCCTCCCTTGTAACCTTTGTGATTTTCGGGTTCGATTAATTTTGGTCCTCCTTTTGAGTTACAAATCTACAATTAACTGGATTACAAAACAAGCAAAAAGAGGAACATTTTTGTTCCTCGACTAAATGAAATCGAGATGGACCTTAATAACTCGTTGCACCATGTTTATATATGATAAAAATTTAATGTTGAGGTTTAACTTGTGAAATCCTAAAAACATTAAATGTCTCTTCTATTAGAAACATTTCTTTGTTATGCATTTTATATTGTGGAGTGAGTATTACAAATCGTTAAATGATAGAAATGTAGTAGAACCCACTTCCTGTTAGTCATTTCAATAACTTTCATACTCATTCTTCATTGCAAAATAAATAGTTAAAACTTTAGTCCTTCTATAAACAATAAATGCCTCAAATTAAGATATAGTTGAATAAAAAGTAATACATTAACATGGAATTAAATACTTTGATACTGTTGAAGAACATTAATTGACCATATATCAGAATCACATGCATATTTCATAACATGACAATAGTAGCCATCAATGATGTGACTTATACGTTTCAGAATTGAAAAGAGATAGGTGTTGTTCTATCATATTTTCACTGGATCAACCAACACAGATATGATCAAATCTTTTAGGTTGGTCTTGGAATTTGTATACTCATCTCCATCTTTGTATAATAGGTGTATCACTCGTGAAAGATTCAGGACTCGCTCAAGGATAGTATGCATTGGTACTAAAGGAGTTGGATTAAGGCATTCTTTGTTTGTGTCCTTCCAAGCATTCACGACTTGTTTCTGAAGCTCATCAACCGCTTCTTGCTCAGAAGCACCATATTGATTCTTGTAACATTCAACGGCCGAAGCTAGCTCTCCTCTTTCTTGCTCCATCTACATACAAAATAATATCCACTAAATTTATTCAAGAAGATTAAATGGAAAATTATGAGCAATGAAGAAGCCTCATCATCATCGTCCTAAAACAGTAGTTAAATTCTATAATAATAATAATAAAAAGCCAATAAATAATTGAACCGCAAAATAATAAACGAAATTTTTAAAAATAAATATATCTAAAATCAGGACTGATCGATAATTTTGCATAGTAAATAATGTTATGTCAATTTATCACCCTTTAAATCATTTTTTTTTTTTTTTTTTTTTACGTTTTAAGATAAGAAAACTAAATTAGATATTGAAAGTTCATAATACGTACCTCGTACGTAACCATGTCTGTCCATTAATCGAGCAATTACAGATGCAGCTCTAACAATGAGTGGCTCATTTGTCAACCAATATTCAAAGGCTTCTTTCCTTACTAAATCTCCCATGCAAGCTAAGGAATTTGATGCTAGCATCATGTATCCTCCGGAAACAAGTGCAACCTTCATATACTCCTCAAATGTTGGAACTTGGCTGCTGTGAAGCCATTTGGCCTCTTCCAACTGTGCTCTTGTAAATTGTTTCATCTGTAGATATATAAATATAACAACTTAATTTTACATTACAAATTACTTGACTTGCAGAAATGAATTGCAGCAAGTAGTTAAAATAAGAAAGCTTTCTATATGTAATATACCCCTGATTTTGCATAGTTAACATGGTCTGATAAGCCTGCCTTAGCCAACTCCTCTTCCATTTCACAATAAACATCTAATAATGCCTGATAACAATGTTTCATGTAGGATGGTAATTGATCCATGGCACTAATATGCCATCTGCATGCATGCAAAACATCTTTATACTTTTGTTGTTAGTTTGGCGTACAATTTTACTCTGTCCTATATGTAAATTAGTTAGTTGTATAGGAAAATGCATGAAAGTACTTAGAGGCTTGAATTGAAATAATGTACCTTTCTATTGCATCCGTGAAAAGGATGAGTTCATCAAGGGTTCCGTACAAATCATAGATATCATCAAATATGGAAGCCAAGGCGATAATTTTGGTCACTACCCTTCTGGCGAAACAATACTTGGGCTCAAAATACACTCCTAAAATCCAAAAGTAGCACTCTACCAGTCTGTCTCTTGCAAAGGGTAAGTTGTTTGCACAATCTAAACCTTTCCACCATCTGAGATAATTAAAGACGGACCAAAAGAACAAGAATTAGATTTTTTTTTTTTTGGAATTTAGCTTCTTTAGTGAGTGAGTACTACTTATCATTAAGGTTTTTAGAAACATCTTTAATTGTATTAGCGATGATAATTAATTAAGGGATCAAACTTTACAAGACAGTATTTTGGGTTTCTTGAATAAACTTACTTTGTTAGAGCACTTAGCTCCTTTTTGTGCTCCTTCTGCAATATATTGAAATCAAGTTTCGCAAAATTCAATAGAATTTCATTATGTGATTGATCTTGTTGGTAAAGAGACATAAATTGTCTTGCTCCCAGCCTTGTCAAAGCTTTTGAATTGGAAATTTTAGAGCTTGGTTGATTTGTCTGCCAAGGAAATTGCTAAGATTTGGTAGCATGGACTCAAGGTGAGTGATAGTAAATTTCAGTGCTTCTTCTAAGATATCCTCGCCATGCACTAGGTAATTTGCTGCCTCGTACAAGATTAATATTCCTCCAACATTGCTAATTAGAGATTCCTTGAAATTTCCTTCAGGATTCTTGAATTTGTTGAACACATCTAGTTCATCGAGCAGCATAGTTAGTACTATTCCTGCAGCCATTATAGAAATTAATAAAGATAGAAAACTGCTTACCACAAGAAACATAATGGCCTTGTTGCCTAAGTAATCGAAACAGATCGAAGAGCAACAGTATAGAGGTCATTGCCATCTTCTTCACACAACTCATGATAGGCGTTGTACATGAATTGCAAGGATGCCTCGATCTCATTTTCAAAATGGTAAGACACCCCAAGACGCTGGATAGTGTCAATCAAGTCCAATTTCTGCTTACATTTGTCCGGAGTTCCAGTTAGCATCTTCCTGACCTCTTCCTTTATTTCTTCGAGTTTTCTCTCTTCTTCGGAAAAATTTTCCTTGACAAATCGAATAGAGGACATAGGCACTAATTAAATATTTGAATAATGATAAACGTAGTTGTTAGCTAGGAGCGTGTCTTTGTTATTTATTCCGCAATACAAGCAAAACACATATTATAACATATAACAGTCTAAGAATACTCATGTGATATTACGGAATGAATAGTAAATTTTTTTTAGTTATTAAGAGTTTGAAATTATTTATCACCTCAACATCAGTAGCATATGCAAGAAAATGTTTTTTAAGAGTTTGAAATTATTTACTCACCTCAACATCAGTAGCATATGCAAGAAAATGTTGTTTAAGAGTTTGAAATTATTTATCACCTCAACATCAGTAGCATATGCAAGAAAATGTTCTCCCCAGATACTTGGGTGATAATTGGCTGAGCGACGAGTAAGTTCATGATTTTTTGAAATAGTAGCAACTGCTGTTTCAGAATAAGCCTACCATTGTAACTTAATAACTTGTAAGGAGACAGGGGTGATCGGTTCTAGCTGTTTGGGGGAGGGATGTGGATTGATTGGTTTTGAAGTTGCGCAGTGGTGCTTGGATTCCTAGTACTAGTGTACGTAGGTATAAGTATGCGTTTCAGAGCTCTATGAACCTTGGTATTTATAGGATCTAAAATCGACCATATTAGTCATAAACGACACGTTTTTATTATTTTTCTCTTCAATTTTCTCTTCAATTTTCTCTAATGATCATTTATATTTAAACAAATAAAATTCTTAAAATTATCATATTATATCAATGCTTTTGTTTGATGACTAGCAGATCAATACACTTTAAAACTAAATATAATTAAAAAAATATTTCATCACTCAATTTATGTAAAATATTTAAATAGTCTAAAAATATCAAAATCAAAACAAAAATTTAAAACTTAATTAAACAAAATTATTTTCAAATATATGTGTCACAAACATCTACAATAAATTATATTATGAACTATTGTCGTTTTAAACAAAAAATTAAAATTATTTTCTTGTAAAGTGTATTAAAGAAAAATTATTTTGAATTAATAAAGAGGAGTCTGCTACTAATTAATTATATAAAGTAGCTAGACGATGACACTGAGTTAGGTATTTTATAAATAATTAGTAGAAAAAGATTAGTGCATGCAAACCAAGTTAACCAATTTGAACTTTATGAACCAAAATAATTATCTAACCATGTTTTGGTGATTTTTTTAGAATGATTAATCTTTCACATAATATTATAATATCGCAGGTGTAAAAAAAAAATCTATTATATTATTGAGTATGAACAAATATCACATATATATATTATTTAAATTTTAAATTTATTAAACATTTCGCTCTTCTGTCTAATATACACAAAAAATGTTATAAGACCACGTTTGAAACACTAACCCTTTCTAGAATTATCTCTGAAAAACTTTCATAGCACGTAGCCTGGCAACCTTAAAAAATGTTACACGTGTAGTCTAAGTCATGAAAGGTCAATAGCAAACTGGACGTTCAATGGTCGGAGGCGGACGCTGGCGGAACTTTCCGAAGAAAAATAACGGACACGACAAATACATAAACTGTGGGCCAGGAAACGTGCATTCGTTTCAAAAACCCAAAGGTGGTGTTTCGATTAATAGATTTAGAGAAATGAAAAATTTTAAGTAATTTTTTAAAAAGTATGCAATGAAATATTTTAAATTATTTTTTAATTTAAATATATAAAAAATTTATGTATTTTGATTTTATAAATATCAAATTATTTTAATAAATGAATAAATTTCAAATTTTGTAAAGAACAATAAATATCCCAACACTATAGGTGGCACGTTGACCCAGAGTCATTTTCCATAATAATTTCAGAAAATTGTTCATCTCTCTCTGGAATACCTTATTATTAAGTAAATAATTAGTTAGACCTGATTTTTTATTTTTTTTATAAATTTTAATTAATAAATTAAATCTTATACAATTAATGATATAATCTAAATAAAATTATTTAAAATATATTTTTGAATACAAAATTTATAAATAGAATTAAATATCAAATCATTTGTATAAGAGAATCAGCGAATAAATGTGTTACAGATTTTCATTCGCGCTTCAAGCATTCTGAGCCATTTAATTATTAGCCCTCCGCTATTGACTCTTCTCGTCGTTATTGTGCCTGATTCCACAGCTACGGAAGTCTAATCGATTTGATGTCTTTGATCCCACAGTTATCGCAAGTCTAATCGATTTTGCTACTGAAATTTGTAAACATGTATATCACATGGTAATTGAAGTGGCACCACAAGAATACACTCAAATTTGTAAGAGGGCAAGATGAAACGGGGAGTTATTAGCCGCCAACGAGGGAAAAATAATTAGATAGATTCTTTGAATTTTATTTTCAAATTTTGAGGTATCGATTAAACCCTATGAAATAAAATAAATTACATCAACTGATGTAAATAATATTGCATAAAATTTGATTCTGATTACAAGATCTACAGATAGAATTCAAAATCGAATATACGTAAGTATTTTCCTATCTTACAAAGGTCCACCAAACACTAAATTTTGCAAAATGGACAATCAAATTCTTTAATGAGCATATTTTCTATGATTATTGAACAATTATTAAGTATATTAGTAGTTGTTCAATAATTAATAGGAGCCTTTCAGTTAGATTAGATTATCATTTCTATAATATGAGATATATTTTCCAAATTAGTGGTCATATATTCCACATGATGGGCTATTGATGAGAAAACAGCTATTAGAAGCTTAGTACTTGACGAAAATAAAATTTAGAGTAAATTATCATAAATTGTCATGTTGTATGGTTTTCAGACCTCTAGCCTCTACGCGTTTTGAAAATATACGAAATATACCTTAAACTACTATGTATTTGGATTCAAAGGTGATATAGATAAAAATAATTCAAACTAACGGATTTTGTTAAAATTACTTGTATATCCCTGACCTATTATTAAATGGTCTCTTGGGTTCTTGACCCTTGGCCCCCGAACACCAGCAACAATAACAACCAAATTACTTGACCCCAATTTCCTACAATCTTCTCTGTCGGCCCCAGACTTCCATAAGCCTCACAACTTTCACTGCTATAAGAAGAACAAAATTCATCAAGAAACGTAAAACAATAACGGAATATTCGAATATTTTGTGGTTTTTGACTCCAACAAAATCCAACAAAGAGTGTTTGATGAATCTAACAAAACGTCTACTACCAACCAACAATAGAAACAAATTAATTGGCTTTATATCTTAACACTATCTCGGTTTGAGAATGAAAATTTTATAGTGTAGTTTGTTTGTGAATATATATATTTGTTGTGATTATTTTTTTAAGTCCGAAATAAAAAAAGAAGAAGATGAAATGCTGATTCCAATTGAATTTGGAATTTGAAGGTTGCTGGAACAAGATTGCAGAGAGAAGAAATTTCATTTGGAATATATTTTGGGAAAATTTTCTGTGTAGTTATGGGATAATATATATATATATATATACATACACATCATCGATGTGTATCTTATAGACATCTATTTTTTTAATGGAGGATTGAGGCAGTGATGGTGGTAAAATTTTTTATTTTTATTTTTGGGTTAAAAGTTTCACTACTAGTGGATTGAGGTTGTGATGGTTATTGAGACTGATTGACAGGCCTTAACACGAGAGAAGAAAAATTAAAGATGGGTCCGGTATGAAGGAGTGGGAAGGGGCTGTGAGATAAGGACGAAGGCAGGACCCTAAGATCAGTTGGGGTAAAAAAAAATTTAATGTAGAGTAAGGGAAAAAATTATGTTAATGATAAAGTAAAATACAAATAGATAAATTTGCCATAGTTTAGAATTTAATTAAATTTATTGTAAAGCAAGTTTTAATAAATAGTCATTATGGCAATTATGTATTATGGATATATTTTTATGATCAATTAGCATATTTTGTATATGAAATATTTATAATTGTTTTATGATAAAAGGGTAATTAAACATATTTTTAACTTTTTAGGGGTCAATGCTTGCAAAAAAAACCAAAAAATTTAAGGAGAGCAATTGTAAGACAACTATAAAAAAATTTAAAATTTTTCAAGACAACTATGATATAATTTTTCCCAAGTTGCCCATCCTAGAATTGCCCACCCTAGATTGCATGTTGCTTCGTTAGTGCTGTGAGGACTAGGGAGAAAGGGAGAGGTTGCAGAGCAGATGGGGGTGGGTGATGGGAGTGAAGGGAAGGGCAAGATGGGGGCAGATGACGAGAGTGAAGGGAAAAGGCAGTGCTATAAAAAATGAGCGAGAAGGGGTTGGGAAAAGTGGTAGATGTGCTAGGAAGAAGGGGTTACTCCTCCTGGTGGTGATGGTGATGGTGGTGGTGGTGGTGGTGGTGGTAGAGGAAGAGGAGAGTGGTAGTCTAAGCTTTAAATTGATTTTTTTGTCTTGTAAAAAAAAGGGTATTTTGGTTTAAAAAATGTTGATTTTTTAGAGAAATTGATGTTGTTCGTTAAACAATCGCAGTTAGGATGCGTGTACTTTAAGCACGATTAGTTTGAATGATTTTTGTTACCTTTATCATTCAGTCCAAAGTAGATAAAGGTTTAAGGTATATTTTCAAATCACATAAGAGTTGTGGTTATGAATACCATACCACATGGGGTTATACGATAAGATATCATAAAATTTAGGGTTATTATCATGGCTAACTGGCTTACCAAGGTTCAAATTTTTAAAATTTAGTCTCGTTAGTTTTATTGTTTTAGGTAGTAAAACTATTTTAAACATAAAATTTATTAGAGGGTTAGCTTTTAGTTAGTTATTCATATTGATAAGTAGTTATGAAAGAATTTGGGTTGGCCTAACATCGAGATTTATGAAAGGTTTAGATGGTTTATAGTTCTTCGGACTTGGGATCATTCTCACCAATGTTTTTAAATTTGGACTAGACTGGCCAATTCAATTGGTAAAAATCGGGAACCGGCCATGGAACCAGTCTGATTGAGTACTATAATCGGAAGTGACAAAAATCTGAGAAAATTGATAAAATCTATTGAGCTGGTAAAAATCTGGTTATGATGTTCTTCCACATAATGAAAGGCCAAAGACACAATCTTCCAAAATCACCATCACTCTACTCATTTAGATGTGTATAAGAACACTAATCTAATCTAATCTAAGACATCTTTCACCAATTAAATGACAAACCTCCACAAAAAAATCCAATATCTAAAAAATAAAAAAAGAAACAGAGATTTATCACAGGGGGAAGAGATGGAGATTTGGTAGTCAACGGGACAGGGGAAGGGGTGAAAAGACTACGGTAAGAAAGAAATTGGTGCCAACGGGGAGAAGAGAAAGAATGGGAGAAATATAAGGGAGAAGGGAATGGGAAGGAGAATGAAGAACGGGGAAGAGAGGATAAGCGCTGACGGAATGCTATGATGTCTTAAGAGACAGAAGGGGAAGGGGAAAGTTGTAGCTTGTAAGGTAAAGTACATACCTGTCTCTTATACACATTAGATTGTATTTGGGGTAATATTTGAAATCAAAAGGATGTAATCCCTGTTGTTACTGGGTTCTTAATCCAACTATAGCACAAAACTCAAACTCACACGAATGGCCACTGGGACAACAAGGCTTGACTGCTATAATTTCATAACTTTTTATTAATTAACAATTTAAAGAAAACGCGATAATCCAATGACCCAAATGGTTCAATGGATTGAACCGAATGAACTGCGAACCGGAAGTTTCACCCAATCACCTTTCAGTCCAAGTTTAAAAATATTGGTTCTCACAAGTCACAAGGGCAAAAGTGAACTTTATTTATCTTACAGGATCACACATATTTGTAATTATTTGAGCGACAACCAAAATAATTTCTTTTGAATTTATGCTTAAAACAAGTAATCAAGCAATATATCAAAACACACGCACACAAAACAACTTCTTAACCAAGTGCATATCTACACAAGTTTACACAGGTGGGCTTTTCTACCTCCACTAAAGAAAAGAAAAACTCATGGGTATTGGATGCTATCCAAGATTTTGTAAAGCTTTTCCTTCTTAATTGAGTTCGAGTATATATGATCTTATATTTTGGTCACTGTTAATTCTATAATTAAAGTGTATCCAGCAACTATGAATAAATTGATATATCTGAAGAGCTCAAGACCATATTGCTAATGCCAGTATCAACTAGTAAGGGAAAATCGCTGAAATAGTCCTTCAACTTTTGCACTACACATCCAATAATAGTATAAGATACACATATAGATGTGTATAAGAGACAGATACATTTCCTTCTGCAACTACATTTCAAATGTTATCTATTTTTAAATTTTCAGTTGAAGGACCATTCGCTAAAAATAAAAGTTAAAGGACTATTCTGGCTAAAAAATAAAAGTTGAAGGACTATTCTGGCTAAAAAGAAAGTTGAGGGACTATTCTGGCTAAAGTGCAAAAGTTGAGGGACTATTTTGGCAATTTTCCCCAACTAGTAATTATAGCTCAAAAACAAAAGGAAAATGGACAATTCTAAGAAATAAAGGTATAGGAAATAGCCCCTTATGTGGGAAGGCTAAAAATAGGTACTATATCTCCAACACCATAGTTTTATAACAATTTTGCACATGACATAACTAGATGAAATGATATGCCTTGTTGAAGCTAACGTGTCTACAAACACCTATTTAATAATGCATCCTATTAAAGTAGAAATCAGTTTTTTCTATACCTACCTCTCCATCTGTTCTTTCTTGATTGTATGAATTCAGTGCCAGGCAGATGCCGAGATTAGATTCCAGTCCTTCTACCCCAACATCATAGCGCTGTCCATCTCCACTAGCATATAATGTTCTAAGTAACACCTTAACAAGCTTCGTATTACAGAATTAACATATGCATAAGCCGATAAGTTTATAGTTGTGCTATACTTTATATGTCATTTACCATATTTTTATGTGTTGTAAGCAAGATTTGAGTTATTATTGAGCTTAATTTGGCTATTCTCAGTTTTTGTAGGGTTAAAGTGAAAAATGGCTAAAAAAGATGCAAAAGATGAAAGAAAATGCTTAGTATGGAACGTGCACAAGTGTGAACCCATTCTAGACACTATATTTTATTTCAAGTATAACTTTTGATTTCGAGCTCCGATTGAGGTGATTTAAAATTTTTAGAGAGCTAAGGGATAGAGCTACAACTTTCATGTTTTACACTTTATCAAATTACACAAGCATCAAGGTGAAAATCGAAGCCGAAGGCAGAGCACAGTTGAGGAAGCCAGTGCACATGTGTTGGAGCTGTGCAGCGCATATCCGCTGCATCCAGAAGCAAATTTCCAGAAGTGGCTCGGCCGCACATGCGCGCTGGGGTCCCTGCGCATGTGTACGAAGGACGAAACCTGCTTGGACCTTACGAAGACCTGCCTCTTGCGCACATTCGCGCAAAGACCTCAGCGCATGTGCGCGAAGGGCAACAGAGAGGCATGAAGTTTAGGTTTTGACAGATTCTTCGCCCAGTTGGACTCTTTTTCACTCAATTTCATGTTCTTATTTGTAGGCATTAATTGTAACCCTAAATACTCATTATAAATACCCCAAGTAGGGTGAGAAAAAAGGATCGACACTTGATTTTCTTTTGGTTAGGGTTTTTAGCAGTAGAAATTCTTTTTTATTCTTTCATGGCACCTTGTGCCTAAACCCTTTTATTGGTAGAGGGAATTGAAGCCATGGTCAATTCTACAAAGTTGTGAGACTTCTTGTGATTGAATTTATTCAATTATATGTCCATATTGATTATTTTTCTGCAATTAATTTTATGGTTGTTCTTTTTAACTTGTTATTGCTGCAGAATACTAAGTTATTAGAATTAATCTATTGCTAGATTGTTTTAGCTGCGTGTGCTTAATTCATTCTATAAAGCAACTGAATTTGATAATTACTGAATTAGTATTATTGAATTTAGGGAAATTAATTATCTAATTGGCATAACCGCGTGTGTTTATGTTTAATTAGCCTAATTATTCTTGTTGATTTTAATGCTTCTATTAATTGATCTTTGGCGCGTGTCTGGGTTAAATTAATAGTTAGGCTTAATTCGATCGCGTGTTGAAAATTAACTAACTTTAGAAAGAAATAAGAATCAACTTTGAATTGGTATTCGTTCGGGTTAGTTCTTCAATTAGTGCTTGATATAAAATTGAATTATCTTGTGTGTCAAGGATCGACTAGTGAAATTGCCATGGTGGATATGACCAAAATCAAGACTTTTCTTACAACAAATTTTCTTCAGTTATTTTATTGTTTTAATTTTAGTTAAAAGCATTCAAAACCTCATTTTTTCCATTTAGCACGAAAATAAACTCTGTTCTCTGTGGGACGACCTGTACTCACCGTTACTACATATTGAGAGTTGTTAATTTTGGCTGCCTACTGACAGCATTGCAACTCCGTAGCGCGTATCATTTTGCGCTACCATGAGCTCAGGGGATATTGCCGAAATCCAGCCATAGTAAATTTGGATTTTCACTTACCAAAGAGCTCATGGCACTCCTCCCATTCTTTTCCTTCATAGGATATGATCTTAACTACATCTAGATGTGTACAGTGCTGCTCTACATTAATTCGCTTTTTCCTATCCCTTGGTATTCTAACATCTACAGACTCAAATATTGCTGAATAGTATTCCAGAGTTTCCTAAAACCTGGAGAGAAGTGGTATAGTATTTGAATTTAATTCTTGTTCAACCAGGGTGACCAACTTTGGATAATGTGATTTGATCATCCTGAGAAGTTCATCCCTTGGATTGCTACTTCAAAACTTTCATTAGGGGTGTGATGTAGTTGCAGAAGGAAATTTACATCCAGAGCTTCATCAAGCCTTATATCCAGCATATCCCTCGTAACATCCGGATAAGAAAACTAGTAGTGGATGGAACTCCACAAGTAGATATCTTAAACTTTTCAGAAATGGCTACGAACCGTTTGCATGCTTCTGCCAAACCTTATCTATATGCATATTGTGAAACTGGATCATCAATGTCAGTTATACGTACATGAGGAGCACCACTGGTTTTTGCAGCAAGTGCTTATAATAAAGTCATGTATTGTATGCCCTGAGCAATTTGGTAATCTACAATATGAAAGCAATCTTCATTTCTATATGCTTCTATAATATCACCATTCGCATCCATGTAGCCAAATTTCGTGCAAGGACATATTATATTCTCTCACCGCTACTTGATCGCCCTTTATCTCTCTCACGCCGTTCCTCATTGGAAATTTTATCTTCACATAATGAGAGGAAAGATAGCACCAAGTGCATCGATAGTAGTTCGGCTAATAATGACATTATAAGAACTAAAAAGTCAACAAGGGGTTGAAAATCTTGAGGAGCAAAATCAACCAAGGGTGAAGTTACGGGTTCTATTTGTTTCTCATCCAACTTCTTCTTCTTCGAGAGTCCTATAAAAAATGATATCTATTGAACTTCTTTTGTCAATTAAAGTTCTCATCACATCACAATATGCAGTGAGTAATGTCACTACTAACTGCTCTACCGGAGATGGTATAGCTAACAAGTCTTTCTTGGTTCTCCACTACAGCTACTTTCTCCTTAATACAGATCTTGCTATCTCATTTTCAGGCTCTGAACTTGGCATTTGGGTGATCTCTCTCTATCCATCCCTTGATGAATTACTTAAGGTATCCTCTCCTTATCAAATCTTCAATCAAGTTCTTTAGAAAATACAATCATTAGTCTTATGTCCATAATCCTTGTAAAAATAGCACCACTTGTTTTTGTTGCAGTGTTCTGGATCACTTCTCATATGTTTGGGTCAGTTAACAAAAAGTTCCGTCTCAATTATAGCAAAGAGGCGTGAAGGTTAGGCATTAAGTAAAGTGTACAATTTAGAACGGTCTAAACTCCTTATATAGGGAACAGTTATAAATAACCCACCAAATATCCCGCATATTACTTTTCTTTTTGCTCCACTAGTTCCTTCATTAGTCTTCTCTTCTTCCATTCTCACCTCTGGATTCCCTCTTCTTTCTTCCTCATAAGCTTGAGCAAACTTTTCTGCTATAAGGAAAAGATCATTAAGGGTAGCAAGTAATTTCCTATTATGGTCAAAGGAGAATTTTTTGGACTTAACTCTAATTTGGAATGACATGATTTACATGTCCTCTGAAACTCCTTGGATTCCAATATTTTCTTTCTTGAACCTATCTACATAGTCAAGAAGGGATTCTTCCGGCCTTTGCAGTAAGCAAGGAGTTATGGTCTTATGAATTCACTTTTGGTTTCCAAATTTGTTCAGGAAAAGGTCTACAAGTTAATCAAATCTCTTTATATCTCATTTCTTGTATCCCCCAAACCAATCCGAAATGGTGCCCTTAAGGGTTATGGGTAATCCTCGGCAAAAGATAGCATTAGAAGCTCATAGTAAACATCAAGGTATTCCAAAATAGATCCATACTGCCATAATAAGAATCAAAGTAGGGGGTTTGGAATCACCTTGGGATTGACTTTTGCATGCTGTCTTCGGTAAAGGATAGGACTATTTGTATCTCATATTCTTTCCACCCATGTCATCTATACTATGCACTAAGGTTTGGAGTTATTCTAACCTTCTTCTCAACTCTTCCTCCAGCTCGGATACCCTTTCCAAGGTGAGTTCCCTATCACTTGGTCTTCCCCTTTCTCTAGCCACAGATGCTACCTTACCTAAGCTTCTTTCCCTAGTATTACTTGGCCTTGATGAAGCACTCTTGTTGACTCATGCTGAGCAGACCGAAATTTACACTCCTATCAGGCAGACTCGACCAGAGTTACTTCTTTATTCCTTTGATCCTATTAATTGCAAGGGAATGCCTTTCTTTTGAAGGGCCTTGAGATTCCAAGTGGACAACTTGAGGGTTTTCACCAGAGTTATAGGGGGGTGTTTCTCCTCCTTGAGAAGTTATTTTTCAATTCCATTTTTTATGAGTAGATTCTTCAATAATTGCATTTCGTTTTTCTGGCAATTGAATTTCTCCATCCTTGTCCATAGCTCAGGGATCGAGATCCGTAACTAGCCCGCCAAGTTGATCAAACACTCCGATTGATCGATTTGATTAATATTGGGAGACGTCTTCTTGCCCTTGTCTTGGTTGTTGTGATCTTATTCACATTCAAATGTTATAAGCTACAAAATATCAAAGATCTAGGTTTGAGTCCTAGGCAATCCAAATAATGCTGTTTCTCCAATATAGAGTTAATCTTGTGAGCGCCGAATTCACATGATGTGAACCTGAGACAAGATCAATGCAGATAGGGCTTGTCTCTCTAAGGGAAGTTCTGACGCTCAAATCAGTTGCTTTGACAAGAGAAAGTATTTGAGAGCAAAATGAGAGTTAAAAATAGTAAATGAGTGTTGTTATAAAATATAAAGTGTAAACTAACCTTGTAACTTGGCTAGTAATATATGGGCTTGTCAGGTTAGTGGTCGATGGGCCTAAAAACAGTTATCCGGCATATTAAGGCCTTGATTGACTTAATTATTTTGAATATTAACTTGAAATTAGGCCAAAATGACCAAAATGTTATTGTGACTGGTTGACTATTTCGCTATATGTCGGAGAGTCATTGGTTATTATATTTTGGTATCATCAGAGGTTTTATTGAAGGGAAAGATTTAGGTTGATCTGGTCTTTGACCCTACTTGTAGATCTTGTGGTGTGGATTAAATGTTATGGAATCTATGATATAAACTGATATAAGCAAAATTTTATAAGATTTAATCTTGACCGCAAGATTTATAGGTGAGCTCAAAGATCGGATTTATGGTAGTATTTTCCTTTATTTGAATCCCCGAGGTAATTGAAAGCCCTGAGTAAAGGCCATCGTTTATTTTGGAATTTACTTTGGTGGAGCAATAACACTTTAAAAAAGTTATAATAGTATAACTTTATTCTAATTACGATTAAACATATTTGATGTATCTTACGTTTAATATTAGTAAAATGGAGGCCTCCACGTGTCCCACTTTTTTTTTTGGTTAATAAATTTAGTTTTATAAGCACAAATATTGAGAAGTCACAACTTTTTTCAAATCAAACATGGAGGATTGTGACAAGTTACAACTTCTCATATCATATTTGATGCTTTTTTATTTTTTTTAACAAAATGAGATTTTAAAAGTACTTAGAATTGTGAGAAGTTGCAACTTTTCAAATCAAGCATAGTGCTTTTGGATATCTATAACCATTAATTTTAACAATTTCCACACAATTGCATCCTCTTTGCCTCTCTATTACCTCTCCTATACTCCTCCCCTTCTTTCTCGATACGGTATGTTTGATTGATTTTATACTAACTTCATGATTGAATAACAAAATGCTTTTGATAACTTTAGTTGATTGTATAATAATAGTTATTTCAAGTAACTGAAGTCAGATAATAATAATTAATATTCATAACCAGTCTAATTAATTCATGCAAAACTTCTAAATTTAGAAGAACAGTTGATAGTTTCGTATTTGCAAAAGTTCCCAAAGCATATTTGTGATATCTTATTTATTTTCTTCCTTTTCATATTTAATTTATTGAGTAGTTCTTTGTGGTAGCCACTTATCAAGAAGCAGTAAATGAATGGATTAATATTAATTACATATGAAGTACAAAATGTTAAATATTGTTGAAGTTGACTTTGAAGTCTCTATTGGTAAGTTAGTAACGCTATACATATATTTTCTGAAATTAACTATGGATAACAATTTTTGCATGTCTGAATTTATTAATGGTTTACCTTCAAAAATTTATTTCACATACACAAAATGCAATAATATGTTCTTGATATGTATTATATATTTGAAATTGAAAATCAAAACAAACTAACTTATAATCTTGGAATCCAGGCCGTGTATCTAAAACTTTTTCGTGTTCTATGAACACTTGGTATTTGTTGTATATGTATTTGATCGTTTAAAATTTGAAGTTTATTATTTTGCGTACAATATTATGATGTATAAACAAGTTAAAGTGTTATGAAACTTTTCCAATTAAAGTTGCACTGATCCTTTTATATTACGTGTTGTTGGGTAAAAGGTATTACTTGGAAAAACTTTAAATCTTCCATATGAAAGGATCCTGTTTTCACAAGTTAGAAAATAAAAGTGGTCACAATGTGTTTAAAGAGAGTGTTTAAATTTTAGATCCTTACTTTCTAATTTTTTTAATGTTTATGATGTACTATTATTGTTCATCGGAGTAATTCTTTAATTAAACTATAATAGTAAAGAACAACAATATTAATAGTACTTTGACTTTTTATTTTACGTATTTTCTTCTTTTTCTAATATTTAAATTTTGTTGATTGAATTATTTCTCAATGACAATGTAGTGTTCACAAGTCGCAATATTAATGTTATTAGTTTTGTCCCGTCGTGAGATAATTATTGGTCCTACATATATATCAAGATTATGGATGGAGAATTGATTCATTTCTGATACCCTCTCAAAATATATTTAACTTGTGTTTAGATTGATGGATTTCGAAATAATTTGATATTTACTCATTTATTAGAGGAATTTGAAAATTTAAAACGAATGAATTTCATTTGCTTAAATTACGAGTTATTTAAATTTCTTCCTGACATATTTTTTAATTAATTTAAATAAATTTCAAATTTGTTGATTTTAATTTTAAGAGTTACTCCAACAAGTTGATGGAATTCAAATTATTTGTCAAATCATTCGATCCAAAGGCTGAATAAGCAATCCTTGGAACATTTATTCTTATTACAGTTATATTCTATTCTTATTTGGCTAACAACAGTGTTAATTAACGACAGTTGGTTTTGTTTGTTGCTGCTTGGCTCACTAATGAGAATTACATTTTTGTGAACCGTAGAACAACGGTGGGTTCGCTCACGTTCTGCTTGTACAAGGTATATTGGTGACAATTAAATTAGA
The DNA here is from genome assembly GCA_025175665.1 of Cinchona pubescens. Classification (NCBI taxonomy): domain Eukaryota; kingdom Viridiplantae; phylum Streptophyta; class Magnoliopsida; order Gentianales; family Rubiaceae; genus Cinchona; species Cinchona pubescens. The sequence continues at coordinate 592,441 of JANKKI010000106.1, forward strand.
ATTCTATTGATATACCTTTCCCATTCATAATTTGGACCCTATGGGCTTATGTAATAATATAACCTAAAACTATAAGCATGGTTTAAAACAAATATTTTTTCCTTGTAGTAAAATAGGTGATACATGCGCTTCTTGATAAATCAAATAATTAACGGGTTTGAACCACACTTATGTACGACATTATAAACTTAAATATCAATAAATGCCTAATAAATCTCACCTGTACCTAAAGGTGTCAGTTAGGCTTTGTGAGTCGGGTTTAGCAAAGTCCAAGTTTAGTTCACAAATTTATTTGGATTTCATATTTTTATCGAGCCAATCTAAATTTACTAATGTGAAACTCATATTCGACTCATCTAATTATTTGGTTTCGAATTTTAATCGGATTAGCCCAAACTCACATTATCGAATTTATTTTTTTTTCATTTATTTGTTAAAATTTTATTTTTTATATCCAGTCAACAAAATATGAAATAGTATGTACTATTTATGTTATTAACAATTATTAACTATATCATTGAGCCATAACATTTCAACTAAATTAAATAATGAGGTTGGGTTCATTATTTTTAGTTACCCGAATTTAATTAAGTTAATAGAATATTAAATGTGTTACCCTCTATCCCATTTTATTTGACATGGTCAAACTTATACATAGTTAAAGAAAAATTGGTGTTTAACCCACTAATAAGATGCCTTTCCCATAATTGTCCTTAAATTAAGATAAAAAACTTGTTATTTGATTTTAAAATTTCAAATTTTGAAATGGTTTATGAGAACAATTAATGTTAAAACATGAATTTAATACTATATCTTTGAAATCGCATGAAGGGTGAAATAGGCAAAATGACCTTTAAAAGCTTGTCATTTTGAGTGACAAATAATTTGGGAAAAATCAAAATGAGTGACGTATTAAATGAGACGGAGGGAGTAACTATTATCCACATAAAATTAAATAGTATTAAATAATTTAGGATAAAATTAGCATTATATATATATACTTTTTTTTTTCTGGCGAGTTATAATTGGGTCGAATCTAATAAAGTCGAAATTCGTCTAACAATATTTAATCTTGCCTAACATTTAGGCTCAATCTAGAGCCTAACTCACTTTAATGCTAGGTTCAGCTTATTATTTGTCGGGCCGAACGAGCAGAGTTCTGATCGGCCAGACTCCATTGATAGTCTTACCTGTACCGTCTATGTGCCAGTTGCCACTATTTTCTAGAACAAAAGTGTCGACTTTCTCTAAAAATTGGGGAATCCTTAAGACAACAACATAGCAAGTTCTACTTCTAGCTAGGGTGTTGGAATGTCATAATTAGGGGTGATCATAAATCGAGTACCCAGTTTATAGAGTCATTATTCGACCCGACCCAGTTATATCGAGTTGAGAAAAAAAGCGGTACCATGTCCATATGTATAGGGTAACCAGTTAACTGGGTTGGATGACTGGGTATCTAACTCGGTCTAATAATACATTTTTTTTAGTGTCAAACTTTAAAAATATATTTAAAAAATGACTACTAATTACACACATACCCTTATGAATGGGAAGGAGAGAAGAAAAAATCTAATAATTAATATTATGCCATAATACTCAAAATTTCAGAGTTACCCCTATATAAGGATCAGGTCGGGTACCCGTTGGGTCGCAAATTTTTTACCCGTTACTCGACTCGGTAATAACAATACCTTATCCACTACCCGACTTGGTTTTATTAACTGATTTGGGTACCCTATTTTTACATTTTCAAAATAAACCGGTTCAACGATCTATTCAGGTCAACAAGTTAAGTCTTTAAACATCCCTAATCATAATGTTATCCAAATAAATCTGGTCTCTTTCTTAAATCTTTTCACTATTCACTTATGTAGGTTATGAATTAACTCCCAAATAAAATTAATTCTTATAAAATTATCTAATTTATTTATTAAAATTATAATACACGTATAATAAGAGACATACTTTAAAATTTTATTATTGGAATATTACATTTTTAATATCTAGGAAGGACAATTACATACAAAATAAATTTTTTAAATTTTTTTAAAATTCTTAAAAATGCATTTCACGTACATCGGTATAACCATAATTTAAATCTATGCTTGTAAGTCATATACAAATATGTGTAATAGTAATTAGAATAAATTTACACTATTATAACTATAATTTACACTGTTATAATATCTACAAGTATGAACGAGGAACCTGTATAATATACTTGAGCTTAATTATACGACATATAATAGCACCATAAGAAAACAACTAAAATTTATTTTAATGGAACTATTTTAAAGATAGTTTGTGCATCTTACAGTAATAAAGTTCTATTTTAATGACAGATTTGGTGACTCGAAATTATACTATAATTTTACCAATGATTAGAAGGAAATGGAACAATGAAACTTTAGTCTATTAATGGAAAAAAGGTTAAACGAGAGTACTAAACATTTTTTTAGGTGAACTGCTGTTTTATCAATTTATGGTCAATAAAATTAAAGTTTTACGTTAAAAAAGAAGAATGTCAGGATTATTATTTTGACAACATATAATCCACACTTTCATTTTTTACGTCGTATGCATGGATTTCATAAGACTTACCTGTCCCAAATTTCCAAAAACAATTGAGAAGTAAAAAATGAAGAATGGCTCTTGTCCATCTTATTTTCGTAATACGAAGCTTGAAAGAAAGAAAAATGAACACAAATACTTGAATTTCATGATTCTTGTCCCAAATTATCTAATTTTTCCCAAAGTAAAATATGAACAACGGATTATCCATCTTATTTTGAAAAATATTTAGGTAAACTCGATTTATGATCATACTTGTAAATCCTGTGGCGTAGATTAAACGACATAAAATAAATTACATCAATTGATTAGATTAAACGATATAAAATAAATTACATCAACTGATTTGAGTATAATTCATAAGATTTACTTCTGACTACAAGATATATATAAGTGGAGTGCAAAACTAGATCTATATAAACATTTCTTTTTATTTTTATTATTTGAATCTTGAAAGAAATAAAATTGAGCATAAAATAAACAAGGTAGGTTACAACGTTACAGTTTATTCCTTTATTTGGCATCTATAATAATGATATGTAAAGTCTTAACCCTTCTTTTAGTATCTATCATCTTTTTGTATATATATGTTTTTTAGATTTTTAGGTGAGTAATTGTTTTTTTGTGTGTTCCCTACTTAATAGGGAATAAATGTTGATTTGTTTGTTTTCAATATTTGCATATTTCTCTTTAAAATTTTGTCTAATTTCTTAAAAACTTACACATTCATAACGTGTGCATTTCCCACTAATATTTATAATATATAAGAAGCCCAATAGAGAATAATTTCTATTTATTTTTTATTTGGTAATAAAACAGACAACAAGATAAGTTACACCATTAGAGTAAAATTGAATATAGGCAATCATCGAGATCGTTCTCACTTTCCATACTCATATAGGATCAACAAGCACCAATGTAATAAACTCTTTCACCCTGGTTGTGGAATGCGTATACCCATCTTTATCTTTGTACAAAAGATTTATAACCCTAGCAAGGTTTAGGACTCGGTCGAGAACGGGCATTGGTACTCGAAGTTGGGTGAAGGCGCTCCTTGTTAATATCCTTCCAAGCATTTTTTACCCGCTTTTGAATCTCATCATATGCCTCTTCCTGTCTCTTATACACATCTAGATGTGTATAACAGACAACTGCAGATGCCACATGCCCTCTTTCTTGCTCAATTATTAAGGAAAATTTTACCGTTCCATAACAGAATTATTTTATTATATTTTAAAGATCTGTACAGTACAACACTATATATTTTAAAAACTTGTATTGTATAAGTTTTTAAAATCAATAGAATGATTCCTTCCTGGTAGAATTTCTAATTAGTTAATAGTGGATAATATATTAATGTCTCAATAATGAATAAGGTCCCAAATTCAATTAGGGACAGAATAAAATTATGCAAAATTAAGGAAATTAATTAGTAGATCATTATACCTCGTGTCCGACCATATCATCTGTCAAACGACAAATTATTGAAGCGGCTCTAACAATTAATGGTTCATTTGTTATCCAATCAAGGGTCTTTGTGGATGCATTAACCGACTCTCCCATCAGAACCAAAGAAGTTGTTGCAAGCATCATGTATGCACCGGTCACAAGAGCAACCTTCATGTACTCCTCAAACCTTGGAACATGACCGTTGTGAAACCATTTGGCCTCTTGGAAATATGCTTTTGCTAATTTAGTCAACTAATTAATTAAAAGACGATCACCAATCAATTATTTTGTATAGTATAGATATTACTTATTGAGTTAATTAATTAATCCACCAAGAAATCATAACCATATAACATGTACCTCAGCTTTGAAATAGTTTACTTTGTTAGATATGCCTTCTTCTTTGGTCAATTTGTCCTCCATTTCAAGATAAACATCTAAGAGCGCCTGACAATAATATCTCATGTACGGTGGTAATTGATCCAAGCCACTAATATGCCACCTGTTGCCAAAAGACTAAATTGTTGTTAATTTTGAAGCACACTTGTAAAATTGAGTGTATGTACGTCAAAAAATAATAATAATAAGAAATTAATGGATCCTTAGATATTATTTACGTACCCTTGAATGACATCTGTGCTAAGCATGAGTTCATCAAGGGTTCCGTACACATCATAAATGTCGTCAAGGATGGAAAGCATGGAAATTACTTTGGTTAAAATTGTTCTGGCGAGAGAATAACGGGGTTCAAAGTAGACGCACATTATCCAGAAGTAACATTCTACCTATCTGTCTCGTACAAAAGGTAACTTCTTTGGACAATCTATGCTTCTCCACCATCTTGCATCCAATACCAAATAATGGTTAATTACATTTCTATTTCCTTTCCATTTTTTTTAATTAATTATATTGGTTTCTCATCATTATGTAATTATTAATTACACAACATCCTTTTGGTGAGTAAGTTTTGAGACTACTCAGTTACGCAATGCTAAGAGAACATGACAGTTTTTGTAATGACTAAAAAGCAAAAGAGTTTTATTACTTTTCAATCATTCAACGATTTGTACCATTTACTTCACAATACGGAGTGAGCAGCAAAGAATTTCGAATTCCCTTTTAGTCGACTCCTTGAATACAAGTCTTTCTTTTTCCTTTTCCTGCTTTTTATATGATTACATATTACCCACAATCCTATGAATATTCTGTAAGTGCTGCTGTAGCAAGAATGAAGGGGTTAAATTCTGAATATTTCCTGGTACTACTATTAAATATGGTAACTTACTTTGTCAGTGCACTTAGTTCCTTCTTGTGCTGCTTCTGCAATATATTGAAATCAAGTTTCGCAAAATTCAATAGAATTACATTATGTGATTGATCTTGTTCGTAAAGAGACATAAATTGTCTTGCTCCAAGTCTTATCAAAGTTTTTTGAATTGGATGTTTTAGGGCCTGGTTGACCTGTCTGCCAAGGAAATTGCTAAGTTTTGGCGACATGGACTCAAGGTGCGTGATAGTAAATTTCAGTGCTTCCTCTAAGATATCCTCGTCATGCACTAGATAATTTGCTGCCTCGTACAAGCTTAACATTCCTCCAACATTGCTCATCAGAGTAATCTATTCCTTGAAATTTCCTTCAGGATTCTTGAATTTGTTGAACACATCTAGTTCATCGAGCAGCATAGTTAGTAGTACCATCCTTAAAACCATTATACTTATAAATTAATATAGATAGAAAACGGCTTACCACAAGAGACATAATGGCCTTGTTGCCCAAGCAATCGAAGAGCAACCACATAGAGGTCATTGCCATCTTCATCACACAACTCATGATAGGTGTTGTGCATGAATTGCAAGGATGCCTCGATCTCATTTTCAAAATGGTAAGACACCCCAAGACGCTGGATAGTGTCAATCATGTCTAGTTTTTTCTTAGATGTGTCCGGAGTTGAAATTAGCATCTTCCTGACCTCTTCTTTTAGTTCTTCAAGTTTTCTCTCTTCTTGAGAAAAATTTTCCTTCTTAAATTGATTGAAGAGGAAATAAGCATTTTTTTTTTCAACTCAATCCATAAAGAGTTGAGAATAAATAAGCATTAATTAAATGTTTGAATAATGATAAAAAATAGTTGCTAGCTATAAGAGCATGAAATTATTGACATAATTAATCATCACCTTAACATCAGGATCATATGCCAGAAAATGATCTCCCCAGATGCTTGGGTGACAATTGGCAGAGCGACGTGTAAGTTCATGATTTTTGGAAATAGTAACTATTGGTGATTGAAAACTGACCTGCATCCTTGGATTGTAAGTTTTAAGGAAGCAGGACATCGGTATTGGGGGAAAGTTGAGAACCGCTGGGTTTGGCTTCCTAGTACTAGCGGACTTAGGTTTGCTCGTCTTCGAGTATGCGCTTCAGAACTCTATGAACGTTGGTATTTATGGGGATTATCGCCCAAATATTTGGGACCATACATATTTGATAAACATGTCATTAAAGAATAGGAAAATAGAAATATAATATAGTATAGTATTATTTCAGTCGCTCATATATGTATATTTAGTGATTTCTATCTTGCAAATTTTCTTTCATATTTTTTTCGTTTTAAAATAATTTTTAATTTAGATAATTTGAGTTGTTTCACATTATCTGTCATTTTTAAAAGTTAAAAAATATATTAAATGATATTTTTCTAACTTTTACTATTAATGTCACATTAATGAAAAGAGTATTATATAATTGATATATTAATACAAAAAGATAATTTAGTCACTTTAAACTATTTTTTTTGGTAAAATTAATGCGATTTAATATATCTTTAACCCTTGTGCACTAATCAAAAGTAATAATTATTTTAAAATGGAATAATTTTAGACACTCATCCAAAAAAAATATAAATAGAGTATGTATATTAACATATTTTAAACTACCAAAATATCTTCAAAAATATGCATGCAGAACACATTTCATATTAGAGTATAGATCTCGAATTCTCATCTCCTACAGCTACATAGGTGGTAGTGCCCATTATTTGTGAGTCATCCCTACCTAGGGAAGGGAATTTTTCTGATTTCAACCTTACCTACGGCGTAGAACAGGCTAGAGCTAGCAGTATCTCCATATATTTATGCAAGAAAGCATTTAGAAGCGAGATAGAACAGAGCTGACCAGCATTGCCATCGTCCCCCAACTTGAGGCTAAAGAAATGAATTAGTTTACAAAAGATCTATTTTGACCGCTAGGTGTCTTTTATTTTATCTATAAATCACATGTCGGAAGCGCACCCACCAGTCTTCTTGAAAGTAGACCACTTTTAGATAAAGGAGTGAAAACCCAACTCGATGGCCTGCTTAAGTTAAGAGCTAGAACCAATAGTTCATTTCATTCAACATGGGAAAGCCTTCACGAGGATTGAATCATTAAGATTCGAATTGGGACTAGGGGTAGTGGTCTTGTTTCGACGAAAAAGGGAGAGAAATTTACCACCAAGTCAACTATTTTTTGACGATGATAAGGCTTGTAAGAAAATTTATGTGCTAAATTTAATTATTATTGTATGTACATTATTTACTACTTTTATACATACAATTGCATGAAAAATATTTAAGTACATAAGTTTTAGTTTTTTATTCATAATATTGCATATTGAGATTAGCAATTAATTTAAATAAAATTTTAAATTAATGTCTAGTGATCCATATTATCTTATTTAATTAGGATTAGTCATAGTGTCTTTAATTAAATAAAATTATACATTAAATGTTTAAATCACATAAACAAATTATAGAAATTAGTTATGATTAATCATACACGGTATAATAAATTTTATGCCATAAAATTTTTTATTGTATTTTCATAATTATTAGGACAGAGCATTAAATTTTCTTCCATAGTTTACCCATAGGAATTATGAATTAAAATTTAGTAGCTCTGTTATAATGATTAGGAAAGAATATCAAATTATAAGATTATGAATTATACATTATTTGATAGTTCTATTACAAGGTATGAATCAAGTTGAACTAAAATTTTGACCCACAGACAATTTTTTATGTCATTTGATTCAATTTTAACGTGATTTACATTGGTAAAGTATGATATTATTTATTTGGCTCAAATTTTGTTATATAAGCATTTTTGTATATTTATGTTTGCAATTTTTCCTCCTATGAATTACTCTATATTAACAATGATATTTTAGAGTTGAGGGGTGATAACTATAAGGTCAGGAAGGAGGAAATTCTTCTTCACTTAGGATGCATAGACATTGATTATGCTATTAGCAAAGACGAACCATGTATTACTAAGACTAGCACTCTAGCTGAAATTAATCTTAATGAACTATGGAAGCGCTCTAATCGCCTTAGTATTATGTTCATCAAGACCAAAATCTCTATTGGCATTTATGGTTCGATTAGCATGATAATGTCAATGCATTACTGAAGTATATTGATGAGCAATTTGAGATTTCAGACAAAGTATTTGCCAGCATCGTAATTATGAAGTTGTCATCCCTAAGGCTTACTAGTATGTATGTCCCTGTGCGTGACCATATCATGCAAATAAGGGTTGTTTACAGCTCCACAGAAAAAACTTGAGGTTGAGATGCTAAATCTTTCCTATTGCATTACATATTGAACACTCTTCACACAATAATATAGACCCTTCAAAATCTCTTACAATACACATAAATGATCAATTAATAAACTCATGACCATGGGTGTTCAAGAGGAAGTAAGGCTGATAACGGAATTGAGAGAGCATGTATTTATAACAACACAAGGAAAGAACAAGCATCAAGTCCAATAGAAAGGAAAAGTTAAAATAACTCCCCAAACTGACATCAAGAAGGAATTTAAGTGTTTCTTCTACAAAAAGAAGGGACACATGAAGATTGATTGTATCAAGTTTCAGAAATGGTTTGCGAAGAAAGTTATTCTAATCTCATTAATTTGTTATGAAAATCTAATATGGTACATAATGATAAGACATGATGGATTAATTCTAATTTACAATTTATAATTCAAAATCCTTACAGGGTTTACAAAATCTGAGGAAGCTAATGGGAATTGATCAATGCATCTATTTAGGAAACAAGATGCGTTCGCATGTGAAAGCTGTAGGGACAAGCAATTTGATTTTAGTAGTTGGTTTTATTTTCAAATTAGAAAAAATATTTTATATTCCAAGATTTTCTAAAAATTTAATTTAGTTTCAAAACTTATACTCGTTGATTATTCCTTTAATTTTTCATACACATCTTTTAGTTTATTTTATAAATCTGAACTTGTTAGAAATGGTACATTGTCTGATGGTCTTTTCTCTCTTAATCTACAAAATGATACCACTTATAACACTATACGTGTTCAAACTGGTACTAAATAATGTGTTATAAACGAAGATTTCTCTATTTTGTAGCACCAGAGATTAGGATACATCTCAATAGAGAGGATTAAAATATAGTAATTGACGGAGTACTTAGTGCTTTGGATTTTACTAATTTAGATACTTTTGTGGATTGTATTAAAGGCAAGCAGACTAACAAATCAAAAAAATATGCCAAGTGGAGTTCAGACAATTTATAAATCATACATTCAGATATTTGTTGTCTAGACATAGATATATAAGGTCAGAAATACTTCATCACGGTTATATTATAGATTATTACTCACGATATATGTATCTCTACATGCTAAGCATAAAGCACTAGAAGCCTTTAAAGTTTTTAAGGTTAAAGTAGAGAAACAATATGAAAAACAAATTAAGATCATGAGGACTGATAAAGGTAGAGAGTATTACGGCAGATACACTGAGGATGGACAAGCACCTAGTTTATTTGCAAAGTTTCTTTAAGAAAATAGGATAGTTAATACACTATGTCTAGTTCTCCAGACCAAAATGGTATAGTAGATAGAAGAAACCGAACTTTAATAGATATAGTGCGAAGTATGCTCAGCAGCTATAAGCTGCCCAAATCTTGTGTATTGAAACTCTTCGAATGGCTATCTATATATTGAACTGAATTCCAACCAAGATTGTTCCAAAGACACCTTTTGAGCTATTCAAAGGTTATCGAGTTTGCAGCATATACACATATGGGAATGCCCATTTGAAGTACGAATCTACAACGCATAAGAAAAGAAACTAGACCCAAGGACTAGCTATTAGTGAGTATTTCATTGGATATGTTGAAAGGTCAAAAGGGTACAAATTCTACTATCCATCTCATAGCACTAGGGTTGTGGAATCAAGGAATGCAAAATTTCTTGAGCATGGCTTAACGAGTAGGAGAAATCAATTTCAAAATATAATTTCTGCTAGAGATTAACCTTCTACTTCAAGTGATAGATTGATTATTATACACAACATCCCTCAAGTACAAACGTCTCTTATGTTGAGCAAACAATCATTGAAATTCTACAAGTTACTGACAACATTTAGTAGACCAAGTTGTTCAAAAAAATTCAAAAAATTATTGAACAACTAGTTGAACAACAACATGATCCTTAGAAAATCTCGCTCAACATTAAAGAGATCTACTAGAGAAAGAAAATTAGCAATTCTTAGTGATCATATTATGTATTTATAAGAATCTAACTATAACATTTATGTCAAGAATGATTCTAAGTCTTTTTCACAAGTCATGAGTTGCATAAAATCAGAATTATGGTACACATGCAATGAAGGAAGAAATGAATTCCATAAAGAGTAAAAAAGTTTGGAATCTTGTAGAGTTGCTTGATGGTAGAAAAGCCATTGGATGTAAACAGGTTTTTAAAACAAAGACAAACTCATTGGGCAATATTGAAAGATACAAGACAAGACTTCCAATAAGAGATTTACAAAAAAAGAAGGAATAGATTATACGGAGACTTTCTTTCCTGTATCCAAAAAAGATTCTTTGCGCACCGTGTTGGCATTAGTAGCCCATTTTGACCTAGAGTTGCAACAAATAGATGTGAAAACAACATTTATTAACGGAAATCTAGAGGAAGAGGGTTACATAAAATAACCTTAAGGATTTTCCCCTAGTGATAGTGAGCACTTGGTATGCAAGCTAATGAAATCCATATTTGGATTAAAACAACTTTCTCGTCAATGGCATTAGAAATTCCATGATATTGTCACTTCATTCAGTTTTATAAAGATATCAATGTATATACCAAAATTTTATGTAGTACTCTAGTAAAATTTGTTTCCTTATTCTATATGTAGATGACATTTTACTTGCAGCCAATGATAAAAGATTGCTACGTGAGGTGAAACAATTTCTCTCTAAAAATTTTGATATGAAAGATATGGGTAATGCATCTTATGTTATTGGTATTAAGATTCACTTAGATAGATATCGAGATATTTTGGATCTGTCTCAAGAAACCTATATAAACAAAATCTTAGAGAAATTCGAATAAAAGATTGCACACCAAGTGTAGCTCCCATTGTAAAAGGTGATAGGTTCAATTTGAACCAATGTCCAAGAATGACCTAGAAAGGGAACAAATGAAAAATATTTCATATACTTTTGTCGTTGGAAGCCTAATGTATGCTCAGATTTGCACAAGACCTGACATTGCATTTATTGTTAGAATATTGGGAAGATATCAAAGTAATCCATGTATTGACCACTGAAAAGTTGCAAAGAAAATAGTGAGATACCTTCAAGGATCTAAGAATTACAAGCTTATCAGTAGTACAGACAAACTGAAAATTTGGTGGTGACTAGCTACGCTGATTCAGACTTTACTGGCTGCGTTGATTCATAAAAATCAACATTAGGATACATTTTTATGTTTGTCGGTGGAGTTATATCTTGAGAAGTGTAAAGAAGACTCTAATTACTACTTCCACTATGAAAGTTGAATTCGTATTTTGTTTTGAGGCTTCCTCACAAGGTGTATAGTTGAAGAGTTTCATTGCCGTGTTTAGAATTGTGGATTCAATTTCTAAACAATTGAGAATATACTGCGACAATTCAGTTGTTGTTTTCATGGATAAGAATAACAAAAGTGGTAGTCGAAGCAAATATATCGATATTAAATATCTAGCCATAAGAGAATGTGTTAAAGAAAAGAAAATGGTCATTGTACGTGTTAGTACATAATGGATGATACCTGATCCTCTGACTAAGGTCATGTCACCATTGAAATTCAAGGATCATGTAGCTAGAATGGGATTTAGTTCCACTATGTAATTTCATTTGTTAGAACGGATGTTATTATAAATCTCTATCTATGATGTTTTCTCATGATAGAATGGATGTTATTATAAAACTCTATCTATGATGTTTTCTCATGATTAATTTTCTTGTATAAACATTTATTCAAATATCATTAATTTTTAGACGAAGAATAAATATTGGCTTTACTAATTAAGAAATCCAAGCTAGTGTCCAAGAGACATGATACATTGTGATACATGGAAGATACTACTCGTTCTTAGAGGAATTGTTGCCATGATTCATGTATCGTGTTTATCTTCTTAAGTATGAATATTCATGGGTTTTGGGGTATTATGTATATGGCCCAAGTGGGAGAATATTAGTTGCACAATGTCCAACTGAACGTTGTGATTATGATAGTGGTCTGTATATTTTAGTACCACCAAAACTGCCATAGCTTCCTTGATATGTGAATTCCCCAAATCTTAGAACTACCCGTAGAGCTGTATCAATCCACATCTTGATAGAAGACGGGTACTGTATAAATATGATATACTGGCTAAGGGTTCCTAAGCACAAACAATTCCTTCAGAAACTATACTATCATAGTGAGGTTTTAGTGTTTAGAAGTAGTGCCCACCATTGATAGTAAACAGAGAAGACCGATGACCGATGATGACAACAATGGTTTGAGGTATTTATTTCGATTCTTTGTTTTCCATTACCAATTTATATGCTATTATGTTAGCATGTTTAAGATCGTTTTGCCGCTATCAAATAATGGATAAAACAAAATATGAATAGTGCAAAGTATTATTTGAAAAAAAAATACTTTGCTAACCAAATACTATTTGGCAAATAATACCTATTTTTTCCTATCCTTAATTTAACGGAATTAGTGAATTACTATGTTACAGATTTTCATTCGTGCTTCAAGCATTCGTAGCCATTTAATCATCATCCGTCTGCACTTGAGCTTTCTCACAATTATTGTGCTCTATTGATGTCTTTGATTCCCACAAGTATTGGAAGTCCAATCGAGTTTTACTATTAAAATTTATAAGATGTAATATGTCTGACTATTTATAATTGTCGTTGTTTAATTTTCTAAATCAGAGCATAAGTTTTCAAAACCTCAATTTGTTTTATATTTTTCTTTAATTTTTTCAAAATTTAAGATTACATATGTTAATATTTAATATAAATTTCTTTTTTTTTTTTTTTTAAGAAACTTCACTAAAAATTATATAAATTTTATATAAATTTTTTATTACAAAATTGATGTATTTGACCATCAAAATTAAACTGCAATAAAATAAATAAAATCTCTTAATATATCACATTATTAAAGTAGCACCACTAGAGTACTCTCAAATTTATGATAGGGAATGAAATGAAATGTTATTAGGTCTAATATTGTCATATCATCGGGGTGTTCATAAATTGGGTACGTGGTCTATACGGTCATTACCAAGCCCTACTCGGTTATACCGAGTAAAGAAATAAGCGACTTGATACCCGATCCATATGCAGAAAGTACCTGGTCAAAGTAGTAGTCAAATGACTGGGTTACCTGACCCGGTCTAATAGTACATTACTACTAATTACACGTATACCCTTATAATGGGAAGGGAAGAAGAAAAAGTTCATTAACATTAGGCCATAATATACAAAATTATAGAGTTACCCCTGTATATGGACTGGGTTGGGTACTTTTCGGGTTATAAACTTCTGACCCGTTGCCCGAACCAATAATAGTAATACCCAATTTGTGACCCATTGCCCGACCTGATAATAGTAATACCCAACCCACTACCCTACCCATTTTTATTAACTGGATCGAGTACCCTATTTTAGCAATTCAAAATGGATTGATTTGGCGAATTAAAATGAACACCCTACATACCATGCATAAGTATCTTGCCTTGCATTGATGAGGAAAAAAAATTGGGTAAATTCAATTTTGAACCCTACTTGTAACTTTATAGTGTGACTTAAATTTTATTTAATCTTACTTACATCAAACGATGTAATTTATTTTCTAAAATATAATCCATATCACATTTAATTTACTAATAGGTCTAAAGGCCAAGTCTGAGTACGTGTTTGACATATTTGAAAAGCAAGGCCTTGTCCTGTATTTATGAAATCTCCATCATGTTTTTGGTATTAAAAATTAATGTTTAGGTGAATGAAAGGTTACTTGCATTCCGAGTTAAGACACGTTCTGATTGCAAAATCTTTATTATAACATCCATCCTAACAACCATATGACATTGTTGGCTGAAACCTCTATCATAACGGGCCAAAAATAGAAACAATAATTGCCAAATTAGATTTTATGTTTTTATCATTATTTCTCTCTCTTAAATGAAAAAATTTAGATAGACTTGATTGACGCCACCACTTGTACATCTTGTGATGTATATTAAATCTTATGAAAAATTATATATGTTGATATCATTTAGGGCAAAAGGCCATATAGCCTACTGAGGTTTTAGAAGGCACTGACAGTCACTAAATTTTTTTTATGACCAAATTAATTACTCAACTGTCAAAGTTGTCTACTAATACCCCCGTCGCCCATTTAGTCTATTTGAGACGTTAAAGTAGTTGTTATAGGGTTAAAGGTGGGTTGCACATGAATTTTTAAAGGGTAAAAAAGTCTGAAGTAATTAGTTTATTTACACAATTTAAATAAAAATTATAAACATGTAGAACATTAAAATTCAACTATACACCTGTCTCTTATACACATCTAGATGTGTATAAGAGACAGGGTGTTAAAACTATTCATTGGGCTACCAAAAACCTAATCCAATCCAAATGAATTTGGGGGTAAATAGGTTGGGTTAATGATTTCCGGTTAATTGGGTTGTGTTACCCGAATTTTGTCGAGTTGGGTTGGATTTTATTTTATAAAACTCAACACAATAACTCGACAACCCAATAAGGTTTATTTATATTTTTTTCATTCTTGTCCTAATTATTTCATTTAATTAAATTTTTTTCCTTTTCATTCTTAAAACGACAACTTATTTAGCATATTGTATTCTTTTTATTATGACCTAACTATTTAATTTTTTTATAAAAAATATATTTTTGGTACGATTTTAGAGTCATAAATAACTCCAACAGTGTCGAGTTTTCTCGTCATAATCGATCCCAATCTCAGGTAAAGGAGGAGGTTTACAATAGGTTGACAACCAGCATAAAACTTTGCCAATTTTAAGAGTTGAATATGCTACAATATTGCACTAATGCTGGGGCGTTCCCCATAAGCAACGCATCGCGTTGCTTGAATGTGGCGAATAGTGAGCAAGTGCCACTACATCTCCATATGGATCCAAGTGTAGTGAAAAATATGCAAGGGTCCTCATAAAATAGGAGATGGGTATAAGAGACAGAAAAATATCCAGGAGAAAAGATTAGAATGAGAACTTGGAATATAAGAACTCTTACCGATAAATCAATAGAGGTAGTAGATATAATGATTAGGATAAAAATAAATATTTTGTGTTTATAAGAAAACAATATGGGTAGGAGAAAAAGCTAAACTACTATATAATTCAGGATTTGAGCTTTGGACCTTTGGCACTTAAGATTAACTATAGGACTAGAAATAGAGTCGGTATTATTGTAGATGGGTTGATAAAGGACGAAGTAGTGCAGCTGACTAAGAAAAGAGATATAATTATGTCCCTCAAACTAATTATAAGACATGAAACTATTAATATATTTAGTGTCTATGCATCTCAAGTAGGTATAGATGAGTCCCTTAAGGTTAGGTTTAGGAGAATTTAGATGAGATAATAAGTAGTGTCCCTTAAGTTGAGCAAATTTTTATATGATGTGACCTAAACGGACATGTGGGAAAAGATACTAAGGATTATGAAGATGTGCACGGTGGATATGGTTATGAGAAAAGAAATGAAGAATGGAAACCAATCTTGGTGTTTGGAATGACATTCAATCTTTGCATTACCAATACTTCTTTCAAGAAGAGAAAAGAACATTTAGTTACCTTTAAAAGTGGACCAACAAGGTCATAGATTGACTTTCTCCTTACGAGAAAAAGAGATAGAGGATTTGTAGAGATTGTAAAATCATACCTGGAGAAAGTTTAACCTCACAATATAGGCTTTTGGTGATAAATGTGAGACTTAAACATCACATCAAGAGAAAGAATCTACCTAGATTATCTAAAATTAAGTGGAGAAATTTAAAGAAGGAAAAAGAAAAAATTTGTAGGGCAAAATATTTGGGACTTACAATGAGAATATGATACCTTATAGAATGACTCGGAAACTAAAGTGAGAATAGTGGCTAAGAATTAGTTACTCAACTATCAAAGTTGTCTAGTAATGCCCATTTAGTCTATTTGTGACATTAAAGTGATTGTTATAGGGTTAAACATGAGTTGCATATGAGTTTTTTAAAGGGTAAAAAAAGTCTAAAATAATTAGTTTTTATTTAGTTGGTTAAACTAAAAGGTTATAAAAAAAAAAATTAGGGGTTAAAATGGGGTTTTCCAAATTTTCTCCTTCTTCCCTGCTCTCCCTTGCCCCTTTTCTTCTGTCATCACCTACTCCAACAGCTCTAACCTTTTTCTTTTTAGGAGGGCAATTTAATGTATAAGGTTATGTATTGTCAATTCTGTCTATAAATTTATTACATGTGATACACATGAGTATTTCAGACCAAAATATCTTCGTAATTGTGTGAAGAGACCAAACTAGTACGTTTTGAATTTATGAAGGACTAAAATGCATTGAATGTGATGGACTAAATAAATACAAACATGAAATGTGAGAGACTATTAAGGTCATTTTTCCTAATTTTAAACTTTCCTTCTTTTACAAAATGGGGTTTTGAGCTTATTCTTGAAGAATTTTTGGAAAATGAACGATATTAAAAACAAGAACAACGTCTTAACTAAGTGCATATCTACACAAAAGTTTTGACCTTGGGATTTTCAACCTCCACTGGAGGAGAGAAAGACTCGGGGGTATTGGACTTCATCCAAGATTTTGCAAAACTTCTTCTGAATTGAATTGAGTGTATAACTTTACATGGTTTGGTCAATGTCAATTCTAAGAAGTTTCCAACAACTATGAATAAATTCCATGTATACTGTCTCATATATTTGGAGACTTAAACCAAGTAGTTGGAGTTCAACAACAAAAGAAAAATGGACAATACTAAGAAACAAGGGTAAAGAAAGTAGGGAAGAGTACAAAATGAGGACTATATCTCCAACACCATAGTTTTACAACAATTCTCCATATGACATAACTAGATGAAATGATGCCTGATCGAAGCTAGCATGTCTACAACACCAATGTAATTGTCCATCCTATTAACTAAAAACTAGTTGTTTCTATATCTACCTCTCCATCCCTTCTTTCCAGATTACATGAATCAATGCCAAGCAGATGCTGATACCAGAATCCTATCCTTCTATCCCAACAGCATAGCCATCCGTCTCTACTAGCATATAATGTTCTGAGTAACACCTCAACAAGCTTCGTATTACTGAATTAACATACGAGCTCAGTGGATATTGCCGAAATCCAGCCATAGTAAATCTAGATTTCCACTTACCGTAGAGCTCCTGGCGCTCCACCCTCTCCTTTCCATCACAAGCTATGATATTAACTAGATCCCTGGCCAGACAGTGCTACTCCACATTGATCCACTCTTTCTTGTTCCTCGGCATTGTGACATCTATGGACTCGAACAGTGCTGAATGGTATTCCTGAGTTCCCCAAAACTTAGGGAGCAATGGAGTAGTATTTGTATTTGATTCTTGTTCGACTAGGGTGACAACCTTTGGAAAAGTGATTGGATCATCCTGAGAAGCTCATCCCTAGGATTGGTCATAGAAACACCTTCATCAAGGGTGTGATGTAGCTGCAAGGGGAAATTTACAGCCAGACCTTCACCAAGGCTTATATCCAGCATATCCCTTGTAACATCCAAAGCGAAAACTAGTAGTGGATGGAACTCCACAAGAATCTTGAACTTTCCAGAAATGGCTGCTAATAGTTTGCCAACTGCTGCCTAACCTTATACACATGCATATTGAGAAACTGGGTCATCAATGCTAGTTATACGCACATAAAGAGCACCACTGGGTCTTGCAGCAAGTCTTGCTTATAACAGAGTCTTGCATTGTATGCCCTGAGCAATTTGGTAATCTACAATGTGAATGCGATCTTCATTTCTACATGCTTCCATAATGGCACCATTCGCATCCATGTAGCCAAATTTCTTGTAAGGACTTATAGCATTATCTCGCCGCTACTTGATCTCCCCTTATCTCTTCACGCCATTTTTCATTTGAAATTTCATCTTCATATAATAGGAGAAAAACATAGCACAAAGTGCATCAATAGTAAGGTCGATTAATAATGATATTATAAGAGGTTACAAAGTCAATCATGAGTTGAATATCTCGAGAAGCAAAATCAACTAAGGGTGAAATTATAGGTTCTAGTACCTTCTCACCCAACTTCATCTCTTTGAGAGCCCTATAAAAAGGATATCCATTAAACTTTCATTGATAATTAAAGTTCTCATCACATTAGAGTATAGAATTGCAACATTCTTTAGTATTATGGTCGACTAAATTTTATCAAGCCTCATATTTATTTTAATTCTTTGATTTTATATAGCACAATAACTAAACCAGGAAGTTTGGTTGAAGGTAAAATGTGTTTTAAGGTCGGGCTATAAATCTTCAACACTAGTTGAATTTGTATTATGTTTAGCTTAAATATGAACTGTATTTAAGATCAGTTAAAAACAATAATATTGAAGCACACACAATATTTTGTTGTGTTTCTCTGAAAGTTTTTTCTTAAATCACGTGATCATATGTGCTAACATTTGTTAGTTGACGGCAATTTGTATAAGACCATAATAGGATCAAATACGTAATTTTGGGGATGGAATAGTATTTTTGTCAATTTAAGAGACCAAATAGGGTCTCCACCCAGAGTTGAGCTACTATTATGGTAATTTACCCTGTTTTTATTTTTGTTAGGGGTTTGTTTTGTTGTTCAATATTTGTTGATATTATAAATACAATTGCTAGCAAGAATTACAAGAGGATGGAAAGGGGCCTGTCATGGGTACTCCCTTTTAACCATTGTGATTATTCAGGTACGATTAATTTTGGTCCTCCTTTTGATCTAAAAATCTACAATTAACTGGATTACAAAAGAAACAAAAAGAGGAACATTTTTGTTCCTTGACTAAATGAAATCGAGATGGGCCTTAATAACTCATTGCACCATGTTTTTACATGATAAGAATTTAATGTTGAGGTTTAACTTGTGAAATCCTAAAAATGCCTCTTCTGTTAGAAACATTTCTTTGCTATGCATTTTATTTTGTGGAGTGAGCATTATAAACCGTTAAATAATTGAAAAATAGTAGAACTCACTTACTTTTTAGTCATTTCAGTAATTTTCATACTCACTCCTCATTACAAAATGAGTAACTTAAACTTTGGTCCTTCTATCAATGGTAAATGCCTCAAATTAAGATATAGTTGAATAAAAAGTAATACATTCACATGGAATTAAATACTTTGGTACTGTTGAAGAACATTAATTGAACATATATCAGAATCAGAAGCATATTCCATAACACGACCATGAAAATAGTAGCCATTAATGATGTGATTTGTACGTTTCAGAATTGGAAAGAGATAGGTACTGTTCTATCATATTTTCACTGGACCAACCAACACAGCTATGATCAAGTCTTTTAGGTTGGTCTTGGAATTTGTATACTCATCTCCATCTTTGTATAATAGGTGTATCACTTGTGAAAGATTCAGGACTCGCTCAAGGAGAGGCATTGGTACTAAAGGAGTTGGATTAAGGCATTCTTTGTTTGTGTCCTTCCAAGCATTCACGACTTGTTTCTGATGCTCATCAACCGTTTCGTGCTCTGAAGCACCATATTGATTCATGTAACATTCAACGGGCCGAAGCTAGGTCTCCTCTTTCTTGCTCCACCTACCTACAAATTAATATCCACTAAATTTATTCAAGAAGATTAAATGGAAAATTATGAGCAATGAAGAAGCCTCATCATCATCGTCCTAAAACAGTAGTTAAATTCTATAATAATAATAATAAGCCAATAAATAATGTTGATCAGCAAAATAATAAACGAAATTTATGCAAGTATATATATCTAAAATCATGGCCGATCGATAATTTTGCATCGTGAGTGATGTTATGTCACTTCATCACTCTTTAAATCATTTTTTTTTTTTTTTACATTTGAAGATAATAAAACTAAATTAGATATTGAACGTTCGTAATACGCACCAGTAAAAAAGTACTACACTTACATAATTTAATTAAAGGTTCTGCAAAGTGATGCAATTAGCCACCTAACATTGCCATGTCATGCATATATACGAAATATTCATAAATAGGATCAATTCTTATTTTATGATATTTACACGAGATTTCTCATTAAAAAAGTTTCTGAAAGGGGTTAGTTGATCCATGAACAAAATCCATCTTAAAACTTCAGCGTCGAGTTGTATCTAATTTACTATCGATAATGTGTAATCAGAGTGATTACTACTGTCGAATGATATCTATACACATCTAGTAGGTGTAATGTGATAAATATTATGTATCACAAATGTGGCATCTGATGAATTTGTTGTTTTCGAAACACTCGAGTATATTAATTAAGAAAAAAATTAGATTTTACAGTCAAAATTAAATCTTATAGAATTTTGCTTACATCATCATCTGATGTCATTAATTTCATAATATTTAATCTACACCACAAAATTTACAAATCAGACCGTAGACCAGATCTACTTACCCATTACTAAAACACTCATTTCTCTCTTTGCCAGACAAACACTTGAGTATATTAGTAAAACACTCCTAGTAATTGAGGCTGATTATGCGCTTTCTCTATGAACGTTGGTATTTCTAGGATTATCGCCCAGATATTTGGGACCATGCACATTTGAGAAACGTGTACGATTCATAATCAATACATTTTCATTATTTTTCTTTCCAATTTTCTTCAATGATCATTTATATTTAAACAATTAAAATTTTTAAAAATTATCACATTAAATCAATATTTTTGTTTTGATAAGTAGATTAATATACTTTAAAAATAAATATATTAAAAAAAATATTTCGTCGCTCAATTTGCAAGAAACACTTAAACGGTGTAAATTGTATCAAAATCAAGAGAAAATTTTAAATATTTGGGTGAGACTGTAACATAATGTATATAGGTTTCAAATTTATGTATCATAAATTTCATATATAATAAATTTTATTATGAACTATTGTCATAAGTGCTTTTAAAAAATTATATACATCTGAAGTGTATTGAAAAAAAGTTATCTTAATTAATAGATAGGATCTAATCCTAATTAATTATGTAAAGTAGATAGACGATAACATTGAGGTAGGTATTTTATAAATGACTAGCCGAAAAAGATGATTGTGCATAAAAACCAAGTTAACCAATTTGAAATTTATGAACCAAAACAATATCCAATTACATTTTGGTGATTTTCTAGAATGATTAATATATCACATAATATCGTGGGTGTAAAAAAAAATTTATATTATCGGATGTGAATATATATTACATACGTATTATTTAAATTTTATATATATTATACATTCAAATTTTGATAATATAAAAAAAAATTTACATGACAGTATAAAAAATTAACCTTCCTGATATTATATTTGAAAAACTTTTACAGCACGTAGCCTGATTATCTTAAAGAAGAAGCTTAAACGTGCACGTATGGTCAAATTCATAAAAGATCAAAAATAAACAATATGTACAATAGCCAGAGGCGGGCGGCAGAAGTTGCCAAAGAAAAATAAATGACATGACAAATCCAATTTATAGTGTGGGCCTGGAACGTACATTCTTTTAAAAAACTCAAACGTTGGGTTTAAATAGATAACTTTGGAGAAATATTTAAAATTTATTTATTTTTTAGAGAAATTTATATAAAATTTAATATAAAATAATTTAGACAACAATATAAAATTGTAATATTGACAAGAAATTTATTTTTTAAAATTCAATAATAACAAAAAAAAAGTAATTGCATTAGTTAGACGACTAATAGGCTCGCTTACATTCTGCTTGTACAAGATATAGTGTTGACAATTAAATTACACATTCTATTCATATACCTTTCCCATTCATAATTTGGACTCTATGGGCTTATGTAAATATAACCTAAAACTATAACCATAGTTTAAAACAATTATTTTTTTCCTTGTAGTAAAAGTGGTGATACATGCACGGACTCTTTTTTTTTTTTTTTGATAAATCAAATAATTAAGGGTTTTGAACCAAATTTATGTACTACATTATAAACTTAAATATTATTAAATGCCTAATAAATCTCACCTGTACCGTCTAATTTACAAGGTGTCACTATTTGGGGAACAAGAGTGTCGGCTTCCTCTAAAACTCGGGGGCATCCTTAGGACGGCAATGTGGCAAGTCTACTTCTAGCTAGCGTGTTGGATGTCATAATTAGGATTGATTATGGATCGGCTACTCGTTGTATAGTGTCATTATTTAGTCCTAATCGATTATGTCAGGTCGAGAAAAAGCGATTCAATATGTGATCTATAGATAAGGGTACTCGATCAACTAAATTAGATGACCGGATACGGCCAAGGCTGTCTAAGAATATACTTTTTAGGGTCAAAATTTTAAAAAATAACTACTAATTATACATATACACCTATAAATGAAAATGGGAGAAAAAAAATTCATTAATATTAGGTCATAATATACAAAATTTTAGAGTTAACACTGTATATGGAAAGGGTCAGGTACTTGCTAGTTTACAAATTTTTCACTCGCTACCTGACTCAGGAATAACAATATCCGACCCACTACTTGACTTGATTTAATTAACCAATTCAGATACCTTATTTTTACAATTCGAATAAATTATTCAGCAAATTTTTTAGATCAACGGCATTATAATCATAATACTATCCAAACAAATCTGGTCTCTTTCTTAAACCTTTTCACTATTCACTTACACAGGTTATCAATTAACTCCCGAATAAAATTAATTATTTGATTTATTTATTAAAATTATCAATGCATATGTATAATACGAATTTTATTATTGAAATATTATATTTTTAATAGGAAGGATAGACAATAAACTTACAAAAGAATTATTTTTAAATTCTTAAAAAAGCGTTTCACGTACATTGGTACAACCATTTAAATCTATGCTTGTAAGTCATATGTGTAGTAGTAAGTAGAATAAATTTACACTATTATAACTATAATTTACACTGTTATAACTATTATAACTACAAGTATGAACGGGGAACCTGCATAATATACTTGATCTTAATTATACGACATATAATAGCACCATAAGAATGAAGAATGGCTTTTGATAGATTTCATGATTACCTGTTCTAAATTATCCAAAAACAATTGAAAAGTAAAAAATGAAGAATGGCTCTTGTCCATCTTATTTTCGTAATACGAAGTTTGGAAGAAAGAAAAATGAGCACGAATACTTGAATTTCATGATTACTTGTCCCAAATTATCCAAAAGAATATGAAAAGTAAACAGTGAACAACGGATTACCCATCTTATTTTGGAAAATACTTTAGTAAACTTGATTTATGATTCTATTTGTAAATAATGTGATAGTTCCAGTAGATTAAACAATGTGAAATAAATTACATCAACTGATTTGAGTAAAATTCATAAGATTCACTTATGACTACAAAATATGTAAGTGGAACTCAAAATTGGACCTATATAAATATTTTTCTTTTTATTTTTATTATACGAATCTTGAAAGAAAGAAAATTGAGCAAAAAACAAACAACAAGGTAGGTTACAATGTTACAGTTTATTCCTTTATTTGGCATCTATATTATATGTAAAGTCTCAACCCTTCTTTTAGTATCTATCATCTTTTTGTATATATATATATATATTAGATTTTTAGGGGAGTAATTGTTTTTTGTATATTCCCAACTTAATAGGGAATAAATATTGGTTTGTTTGTTTTCAATATTACATATTTCTCTTTGAATTTTTGTCTAATATTTTAAAAACTTACGCACCCAAAATTAAACGTGCACGTATGGTCAAATTCATAAAAGATCAAAATTAAACAGTAAGTACAATAGCTAGAGGCGGGCGGCAGAACTGATTGCCAAAGAAAAATAAATGACACGACAAATCCAATTTATAGTGTGGGCCTGGAAACGTACATTCATTTTAAAAACTCAAACGTTGTTTTTAAATTCATAAATTTAGAGGAATATTTAAAATTTATTTTTTTAAAAGATTTATAAAGTTGAAATTGATGATTTTTAAATTAATCTAAATTAAAAAATATCAAATAAGATATTTCAAGTAATTTTATAATTTAGGCAAATTAAAAATTAATCTATTTTAATTTTACAAATCTCAAATCTTTCCATAAATCTGTTAATCCAAACACAACCAAAAATAAACATCCCAACACCATGGGTGGCACATGCACCCCGAGTCATTTTCCCCAATAATTTCAGAAAATTGCTCATCTGCTTCTGTAGTATGTTATTATTATCCTGAGAATCAGTGGATTAATGTGTTACAGATTTTTATTCGTTTTCTAGTTTTTTGTAATTTTTTTGGTGTGATATTTGTGTTATATTACTTGAATAAATAATATATTATATTTCTAAAATAACATACATTACTCATCTAAATAATATTATATAAATATCACACTAACAAATATTACAGAAATAACGCTCTCTCCATTCGGGCTTCAAGCATTCTTAGCCATATAATTATTGTGCCCTGCTGATGTCTTCGATTCCACAGCTGTCGGAAGTACGATCGATTTTGCAACTAAAATTTGTAAAGATGTATATAACATAGTAATTGAAGTGGCACCACAAGAATTACACTCAAATTTGTAAGGGGGCATGAAACGGGATGTTATTAGCTACCTACGAGGAAAAAAATAAAGATAGACTCTTTGAATTCTATTTATAAATTTTGTAATATTTATTAATTTTTATAAAATTTTATTTATATTAATCGATATATTTATTTTATAAAATTTAATTTACAATGCAAGATCTAAGACTAAAGACTAGGTTTGTAAATGTATTTGAGAAGCAAGGCTCCCGTCTCCTAGATATGAAATCTCCATCATGTTTTTGGTATTATATATATATAAAAGAATGATAAATTACACTCGCTCCAAGGTTCAGACAACCAGCACATTTTGAATTGCCCCCATTAGAGTTTTCTTTTTTCTTTTTTATCATGTTGTTTTTAGTGTAATGGAAAAAAAGATTTAATGTTCAACCTCACTTATATTTATTACAATAAAGTAGATTAAATCTTTGAATACCATGAGTTACTTGTAGTTGAAATCCATCAAGTAACATCACCGAAATCAGACATCGGAGAACATATAAGAGTAAAATTTTGTAATTAATCTTGTAGTTCCAAGAAAAAGTATAATCAAGTCTAAAGCCATACTTCTTTTTCAAAGGCAAAGAAAAAATATGACCAAAACTAATATGCTCAAAAGAAGAACCCCCACAAAATTATATTTTTGCCTGTTATTGGTGAACCAGTTACTTACGATCTTAGAAAATTGAGTAGCATTTGACCATTGGCTTGGGGTGTTCTCTTTTTAGTTGAACAACTTTAGGTAAACCTTCCAATTTTTGGCTTAGGCTCTTTATTTCTTTGGATGCATGCTCTTTCATTGAAAATTTTATAACCTTGTACCACCGAAAAGTTTGACCTCTAGTTCTCCCAATTAAAGGAAGGTTTCTATTAATCAAAAGACTTGTCACGTTCTATGTTTTCGGAAATCACAATCGTTCAAAGAATAATATGAATGAAAAGGCATATCCATCCAGAGTCAAAGTTATAAATTTTTTCATCCTATCAATTAAAAAAAATTATATTGATGCACACAAGATATTTTGTTTTGTTTCTCTAAAAGTTTTTAGATGTGTTAAGTCACGTGATCATATGTGCTAACATTTGTTAGTTGATGGCAATTTGTATAAGGCCATAATAGGATCAAATACGTAATTTTGGGGATGAAATAATATTTTTGTCAATTTAAGAAACCAAATAGGGTCTCTACCCAAAGTTGAGGGACTATTCTAGTAATTTACCCTATTTTTCTTTTTGTTAGGGGTTTGCTTTGTTGTTCAATATCGTTGTTGGTATTATAAATACAATTGCTAGCAAGAATTACAAGGGGATGGAAAGGGAACTGTCATGGTCCGCCCATGTAACCTTTGTGATTTTCGGGTACAATTAATTTTAGTCCTCCTTTTGAGTTACAAATCTACAATTAACTGGATTACAAAACAAACAAAAAGAGGAACATTTTTGTTCCTCGACTAAATGAAATCGAGATGGACCTTAATAACTCATTGCACCATGTTTATATATGATAAAAATTTAATATTGAGGTTTAACTTGTAAAATTCTAAAAACGACTCTTCTGTTAGAAACATTTCTTTGTTATGCATTTTGTATTGTGGAGTGAGCATTACAAACCGATAAATGATTGAAAAGTAGTAGAACTCACTTATTTTTTAGTCATTTCAATAACTTTCATACTCATTTTTCATTGCACAATGAGTAGTTAAACTTTGGTCCTTCTATCAACAATAAATGTGTCAAATTAAGATATAGTTGAATAAAAAGTAATACACCTGTTTAACATGGAATTAAATACTTTGATACTGTTGAAGAACATTAATTGAACATATATCAGAATCACATGCATATTCCATAACATGACATGACAATAGTAGCCATCAATGATGTGACTTGTACGTTTCAGAATTGAAAAGAGATAGATGCTTTTCTATCATATTTTCACTGGATCAACCAACACAGATGTGATCAAATCTTTTAGGTTGGTCTTGGAATTTGTATACTCATCTCCATCTTTGTATAATAGGTATATCACTCGTGATGTGTTCAGGACTCGCTCAAGGATAGGCATTGATACCAATGGAGTTGGATTAAGGCATTCTTTGTTTGTGTCCTTCAAGAATTCAATACTTGTCACTGAAGCTCATACAATCGCTTCTTGCTCAGAAGCACCATATTGATTCTTGTAACATTCAACGGCCGAAGCTAGCTCTCCTCTTTCTTGCTCCATCTACATACAAAATAATATCCACTAAATTTATTCAAGAAGATTAAATGGAAAATTATGAGCAATGAAGAAGCCTCATCATCATCGTCCTAAAACAGTAGTTAAATTCTATAATAATAATAATAAAAAGCCAATAAATAATTGAACCGCAAAATAATAAACGAAAATTTTACAAATAAATATATCTAAAATCAGGATTGATCGATAATTTTGCATAGTGAATAATGTTATGTCACTTTATCACCCTTTAAATCATTTTTTTTTTTTTTTTTTTACGTTTGAAGGTAAGAAAACTAAATTAGATATTGAAAGTTCATAATACGTACCTCGTACGTAACCATGTAGTCCATATAATCGAGCAATTACAGATGCAGCTCTAACAATGAGTGGCTCATTTGTCAACCAATATTCAAAGGCTTCTTTCCTTACTAAATCTCCCATGCAAGCTAAGGAATTTGATGCTAGCATCATGTATCCTCCGGAAACAAGTGCAACCTTCATATACTCCTCAAATGTTGGAACTTGGCTGCTGTGAAGCCATTTGGCCTCTTCCAACTGAGGTGCTCTTGTAAATTGTTTCATCTGTAGATATATATATATATATAACAACTTAATTTTACATTATAAATTACTTGACTTGCAAAAAGACATTGCAGCAAGTAGTTGAAATAAGAAAGCTTTCTATATATAATATACCCCTGATTTTGCATAGTTAACATGGTCTGATAAGCCTGCCTTAGCCAACTCCTCTTCCATTTCACATTCTCTTATCTAACAATGCCTGATAACAATGTTTCATGTAGGATGGTAATTGATCCATGGCACTAATATGCCATCTGCATGCATGCAAAACATATACTTTTGTTGTTAGTTTGGCGTACAATTTTACTCTGTCCTATATGTAAATTAGTTAGTCGTATAGGAAAATGCATGAAAGTACTCTAGAGGCTTGAATTGAAAATAATGTACCTTTCTATTGCATCCGTGAAAAGGATGAGTTCATCAAGGGTTCCGTACAAATCATAGATATCATCAAATATGGAAGCCAAGGCGATAACTTTGGCTGTCTCACTACCCTTCTGGCGAAACAATACTTGGGCTCAAAATACACTCCTAAAATCCAAAAGTAGCACTCTACCAGTCTGTCTCTTGCAAAGGGTAAGTTGTTTGCACAATCTAAACCTTTCCACCATCTGAGATTTAAAGACGGACCAAAAGAACAAGAATTAGATTTTTTTTTTTTTGTTGTTGTTGGAATTTAGCTTCTTTAGTGAGTGAGTACTACTTATCATTAAGGTTTTTAGCAACATCTTTAATTGTATTAGCAATGATAATTAATTAAGGGATCAAACTTAACAAGACAGTATTTTGTTAGAAGTTTTTTGAATAAACTTACTTTGTCAGAGCACTTAGCTCCTTTTTGTGCTCCTTCTGCAATATATTGAAATCAAGTTTCGCAAAATTCAATAGAATTTCATTATGTGATTCATCTTGTTGGTAAAGAGACATAAATTGTCTAGCTCCCAGCCTAGTCAAAGTTTTTTGAATTGGAAATTTTAGAGCTTGGTTGATGTTGTCTGCCAAGGAAATTGCTAAGATTTGGTAGCATGGACTGAAGGTGAGTGATAGTAAATTTCAGTGCTTCTTCTAAGATATCCTC
Organism: Cinchona pubescens; assembly: GCA_025175665.1. Classification (NCBI taxonomy): domain Eukaryota; kingdom Viridiplantae; phylum Streptophyta; class Magnoliopsida; order Gentianales; family Rubiaceae; genus Cinchona; species Cinchona pubescens. Next base: position 621,506 of record JANKKI010000106.1, read on the forward strand.
GCCATGCACTAGGTAATTTGCTGCCTCGTACAAGCTAAACATTCCTCCAACATTGCTAATTAGAGATTCCTTGAAATTTCCTTCAGGATTCTTGAATTTGTTGAACACATCTAGTTCATCGAGCAGCATAGTTAGTACTATTCCTGCAACCATTATAGAAATTAATAAAGATAGAAAACTGCTTACCACAAGAAACATAATGCCCTTGTTGCCTAAGTAATCGAAATCGAAGAGCAACAGTACAGAGGTCGTTGCCATCTTCATCACACAACTCATGATAGGCGTTGTACATGAATTGCAAGGATGCCTCGATCTCATTTTCAAAATGGTAAGACACCCCAAGACGCTGGATAGTGTCAATCAGGTCCAATTTCTGCTTACATTTGTCCGGAGTTCCAGTTAGCATCTTCCTGATGACCTCTTCCTTTATTTCTTCGAGTTTTCTCTCTTCTTCGGAAAAATTTTCCTTGACAAATCGAATAGAGGACATAGGCATTAATTAAATATTTGAACAATGATAAACGTAGTTGTTAGCTAGGAGTGTGTCTTTATTATTTATTCTGCAATACAAGTAATGCAGATATTATAACATCTAACAGTTTAAGAATACCCATTTCATATTACGAAATAAGTAGTAAAAATTTTTTAGTTATTAAGAGTTTGAAATTATTTATCACCTCAACATCAGTAGCATATGCAAGAAAATGTTCTCCCCAGATACTTGGGTGATAATTGGCTGAGCGACGACTAAGTTCATGATTTTTTGAAATAGTAGCAACTGGTGCTGGAGAATATACCTCCATTCTTTGCTTGTAACTTAATAATTGAAAGGAGACAGGCGTGAACGGTTCTTGCTGGGGGTGGGGGTTCTGGTTTGATGTGGATTGATTTGTTTTGAAGTTGGGCAGTGGTGCTTGGATTCCTAGTACTAGTGTACGTAGGTATAACTATGCGCTTCAGAGCTCTGTGAACGTTGGTATTTATAGGATATCGACCATATTAGTCATAAACGACACGTTTTTGTTATTTTTTTCTTCAATTTTCTCTAATGATCATTTATATTTAAACAAATAAAATTCTTAAAAATTATAATATTATATCAATACTTTTGTTTTGATGAGTAGATCAATACACTTTAAAATTAAATGTATAATTAAAAAAATATTTCATCACTCAATTTACATGAAATATTTAAATAGTTTAAAATGTATCAAAATCAAGACAAAATTTTAAATATTTAATTAAATAGAAAAAAGTGATCTATTTATTTTCAAATATATGTGTCACAAACATCTACAATAAATTATATTATGAACTATTGTCGTTTTAAAAAAAATAAAATTATATTCTTGTAAAGTGTATTAAAGAAAAATTATTTTCAATTAATAAAGAGGAGTCTGGTCCTAATTAATTATGTGAACGAGTAGTTAGACGAGAACACTGAGTTAGATATTTTATAAATAACTAGTCGAAAAAGATTGGTGTATACAAACTAAGTTAACCAATTTGAAGTTTATGAACCAAAACAATTATCTAACTATGTTTTGGTGATTTTTTAGAATGATTAATCTTTCACATAATATCGCGAGTGTAAAAAAATTTTTTATATTATCGAGTATGTATACCACCCTATCACATATATATTATTTGTGGTTTAAATTTATTAATTCTATTATATAAAACATCTAGATTCTAAAATTTAAAAACACTAACATTTTTAAATATCCAAACTGTCTCTTTATGTTTTTCGTAGATGGCTCCTTTCGGAAATGTTTTTCTGTAGTATAAGTCATAAAAGATCAATAGCAAACAGACAGTTCAATGGCCAGAGGCGTACGCCGACAGAACTTTCCGAAGAAAAATAACGGACATGACAAATACATATACTGTGGGCCAGGAAACGTGCATTCTTTTCAAAAACTCAATTATACACATGTGGTGTTTGGATTGATAAATTTAGATAAATGAAAGATTTTAAGTAATTTTTTAAAAAATATAAAATGAAATATTTTAAATTATTTTTTAATTTAAATAAATTAAAAATTTATGTATTTTGATTTTACAAATCTCAAATCCTTTTAATAAAAATGAATTTCAACTGATAATCAAACAAAACGAAAAATAAATATCCCAACACTATGGGTGGCACATTGACCCAGGTCATTTTTCATAATAATTTCAGAAAATTGTTCATCTCCCTCTGAAGTACATTATTATTAGGTAAATAATTAGTTAGATCTGATTTTTTATTTTACGTGTAAATCTTATGATATGGATTAAACTTTATACAATTAATAACATCAACTTATTTAAGTAAAATTGTTTAAAATTTAATTTTGAACACAAAATTATAAATAAAATAAAAAATCGAATCTATCTAAATATTTTCCATATTATTATCCTTCATTTAAGAGAATCAGCGGATTAATGTGTTACAGATTTTCATTCTGAGCCATTTAATTATTAGCCCTCCGCTATTGACGCTTCTTATCATTATTGTGCTGATTCCACAGCTATCGGAAGTCTAATCGATTTGATGTCTTTGATCCCAAAGTTATCGTAAGTCTAATCGATTTTGCTACTGAAATTTGCAAACATGTATATCACATGGAAATTGAAGTGGCACCACAAGAATACACTCAAATTTGTAAGAGGGCATGAAACTGGGAGTTATTAGCCGCCAACCAGGGAAAAAAAATTAGATAGATTCTTTGAATTCTATTTTAAATTTTGTGGTATCGATTAAACTATATAAAATAAAATAAATGATATCAACGGATATAAATAAAATTACATAAAATTTGATTCTGATTACAATATCTACCTATGAAATTCAAAATCGAATATACGTAAATATTTTTCATCTTACAAAAGTCTACAAAATGGGCAATCAAATTCTTTAATTAGCATATTTTCTTTGATTATTGAACAACTATTATAGTATATTAGTATATTAGTAATTGTTCAATAATTAATAAAAGTCTTTCATTTAAAATAAATGATCATTTCTATAATATGAGATATATTTTCCAAATTAGTGGCCATATATTCCACATGATGGCCTTATACCCTAACACCATCTTGGTTTGAGAATAAAAATTTTATACTGTAGTTTGTTTGTGAATATACATATTTGTTGTGATTATTTTTTTAAGTCCGAAATTAAAATAAAAAAAAAAAAAAGAAAAGATGAAATGCTGATTCCAATTGAATTTGGAATTTGAAGGTTGCTGGAACAAGAGGATTGCAGAGAGAAGAAATTTCATTTGGAATATATTTTGGGAAAATTTTCTATGTAGTTATGGGATAATATATATATAATTTTTTTTTTTTTTGGCAAAAACAATAATGGTGGATTGAGGCAGTGATGGTGGTGAAATTTTTTATTTTTTTTTGGGTTAAAAGTTTCAATAATAGTGGATTGAGGTTGTGATGGTGATTGAGACTGATACACATCCACGGGCTAAGACAAGAGAGAAGAAAAATTAAAGATGGGTCCTGTATAAAGGTGGGAAGGGACTGTGAGATAAGGACGACGGCAGGACCTAAGATCAGTTGGGGTAAAAAAAAAATTTAATGTAGAGTAAGGGAAAAAATTATGTTAATGATAAAGTAAAATAAAAATAGATAAATTTTATAGTTTAGAATTTAATTAACTTTGTGGCAAAGCAAGTTTTAATAAATATTCATTATGGCAATTATGTATTATGGATATATTTTTATGATCAATTAGCATATTTTGTACATGAAATATTTATAATTGTTTTATGATAAAAGGGTAATTAACCATATTTTTAACTTTTTAGGGGTCAATGCTTGCAAAAAAACCAAAAAATTTAAGGAGAGCAATTGTAAGACAACTATAAAAAAAATTTAAAATTTTCAAGACTATGATATAATTTTTCCAAAGTTGCCCACCCTAGATGCATGTAGGCTTCACTGCTCTGCTGTGAGGGTTAGGGAGAAAGAGATAGGTTGCAAAAGAGATGGGGTTGGGAAATGGGGGTGGGTGATGGGAGTGAAGGGAAGGGCAAGATGGGGGCGGATGACGAGAGTGAAGGGAAAAGGCAGTGCTATAAAAAATGAGCGAGAAGGGGTTGGGAAAAGTGGTAGATGTGCTAGGAAGAAGGGGTTACTCTTTGGTGGTGATGGTGATGGTGATGGTGATGGTGGTAATGGTAGTGGTGGTGGTGGTGGTGGTGGTAGTAGTGGTAGAGGAAGAGGAGAGTGGTAGTCTAAGCTTTAAATTGATTTTTGTCTTGTTAAAAAAAGGGTATTTTGGTTTTAAAAAATGTTGATTTTTTAGAGAAATTGATGTTGTTCGTTAAACAATCGCAATTACGACGCGTGTACTTTAAGCGCGATTAGTTTGAATGATTTTCGTCACCTTTACCATTCAGTCCAAAGTATATAAAGGTTTAAGGTATATTTTCTAATCACATAAGAGTTATAGTTGTGAATACCATACTACATGGGGTTTACGATAATTTATCATAAAATTTAGGCTTACTATCATGGCTAACTGACTTACCAAGGTTCGTATTTTTAAAATTTATTAATCATTAGTAATATTGTTTTAGGTAGTAAAACTATTTTAAATTTATTTTAAAAATAAAATTTATTAGAGGGTTAGCTTTTAGTTAGTTATCCATATTGATAAGTAGTTATGAAAGAATTTGGGTTGGCCTAGAGATTTATAAAAGGTTCAGATGGTTTATAGTTCTTCGGACTTGGGATCATTCTCACCAATGCTTTTAAATTTGGACTAGACTGGCCAATTCAATCGGTTAAAATCGGGAATCGGCCATGGCACCCGTCTGATTGAGTACTACAGTCGAAAGTGACAAAAATTCAAGAAAATCGATAAAACCTAGTGAGCTGGTAAAAATTCGGTTTTGATGTTCTTCCACATAATGAAAGGCCAAATTACAAAATCTTCCAAAATCACCATCACTCTACTACCAAGCTCATCAGGAAACCAACACTAATCTAAGCAAATCTAAGACATCTTTCTCCAAATCAATGACAAACCTCTACAAAAAATCCAATATCTAAAAAAAAGAAAAACGAAACATAGATTTATCACAAGGGGAAGGTGTGGAGATTTGGTAGTCAACGGGACAAGAAAATGAGTGAAAAGACGACGATAAGAAAGAAGTTGGTGCCAACGGGAAGAAGAGAAAGGTTGGGAGAAGTAGGTGGGAGAAGGGAATGGGAAGGAGAATGAAGAACGGGGAGGAAAGGATAAGGGATAAGGGAATGCTATTGAAGAGAAACACATCTAGAATAAAAAAGTAAGAAACTTGTAAGGTAAAGAGATGAGGGTGGCTGTGGAATTTTATTGATTGTTTTTGGGGTAATATTTGAAAAGGGAAGGATGTAAAAAATGTTGTTAATGGGTTCTCAATCCAACTCCATAACTTGAAAAACTCAAACTCACACGAATGGCCACTGGGACAACAAGGCTTGACTGCTACTAATTTCATAACTTTTTATTAATTAACAATTTAAAGAAAACGTGATAATCCAATGACCCAAATGGTTCAATGGACTGAAACAAATGAACTGCGAACCAGAATTTTCACCCAGTCACCTTTCGGTCCAAGTTTAAAAACATTGGTTCTCACAAGTCACAAGAGCAAAATTGAACTTTAGAATCAAACAGGATCACACATATTTGAAATTATTTGAGCGGCAAAAAAAATAATTTCTTTTGAATTTATGCTTAAAACAAGTAATCAAGCAATCTATCAAAACACACACACAAAACATCAACTTCTTAACCAAGTGCATATCTACACAGTTCACACAGGTGGGCTTTTCAACCTCCACTGGAGAAAAGAAAAACTCATGGGTATTGGATGCTATCCAAGATTTTGCAAAGATTTTCCTCCTTAATTGAGTTCAAGTAATTATGATCTTATATTTTGGTCACTGTTAATTCTATAGTTAAAGTGTATCCAACAACTATGAATAAATTCAGATATATCTGAAGAGCTCAAGACCATATTGCTAATGCCAGTATCAACTAGTAATTATAGCTCAAAAACAAAAGAAAAATACAATTCTAAGAAATAAAGGTAAAGGAAGTAGCCCCTTATGTGGGAAGGCTAAAAAATAGGTACTATATCTCCAATACCATAGTTTTATAACAATTTTGCATATGACAAAACTAGATGAAATGATAGATGTCAAAGCTAATGTGTCTACAAATTACCTATTTAATAATGCATCATATTAAAGTAGAAATCAGTTCCTTTCTATTATACCTTTCCATCAATTCTTTCTTGATTGTATGAATTCAGTGCCAAGCAGATGCCGAGATTAGATTCCAATCCTTCTATCCCAACAGCACAGCGCTATCCATCTCTATTAGCGTATAATGTTCTAAATAACACCTTAACAAGCTTCGTATTACTGAATTAACATATGAGCTCAGGGGATATTGCCGAAATCCAGCCATAGTAAATCTGGATTTTCACTTACTCACGAAGAGCTCGTGGCACTCTTCCTGTTCTTTTCCTTCACAGGATATGATATTAACTAGATCCCTGGCCAAACAGTGCTACTCTACATTAATTCACTTTTTCCTATCCCTTGGTATTCAGACATCTACAGACTCAAACATTGCTGAATAGTATTCCGGAGTTTCCAAAAACCTAGGGAGAAGTGGAGTAGTATTTGAATTTAATTCTTGTTCGACCAGGGTGGCCATCTTTGGATAATGTGACTTGATCATCCAGAGAAGTTCATCCCTTGGATTGCTCACTTCAAAACTTTCATTAGGGGTGTCATGTAGTTGCAGAAGGAAATTTACATCTAGAGCTTTATCAAGCCTTATATCTAACATATCCCTTGTAACATCCGGAGTGAAAACTAGTAGTGGATGGAACTCCACAAGTAGGCCTATAAACGAGTCAGATCCGGGTCAGATCTAGCATATCCAGACCCAGATCCGATTAATACAACCGGATCCAAATCCAGATCCGGATCTCTGACAGGTCCACAAAAGTAGATCCATACCCGGATCCGTCGGGTCTTGTCGGATCCGGATCCGAGTCTTAATAATTTTTTTACAATTTTTAAAATTATATATAAAACTATTACAACTTATCGAATTTTTTCTTTTTTTTTTTAATTATGCAAATGTATTGAGTTCATAATAAATATTTATGCATGTATTCTACATTACATATAAATTACATGGGCAATTTACACAACATATATCTATATATGTATATAAAATAACATTTATATGTAGGTATATACAATAATTTTATTATATATTAAATATTTTAATCAGATGGATAAGAACGGGTCAGAACACCAAGATTCGGATCCGACCAGTTTATTATAATAGCTAAACGGGTCCGGATCGGATTCGGATAATCAAAATTTGCTATAAATCTGGACCCAGATAAACGAGTCCGAATCGGATTGGATCCGGGTCTAGACTCGACCCATTGACAGGCTTATCCACAAGTATCTTAAACTTTTCAGAAATGGCTATGAACCGTTTGCATGCTTCTGCCAAACCTTATCTACATGCACATTGAGAAATTGGATCATCAATGTCAGTTATACGTACATGAGGAGCACCACTGGTTCTTGCAGCAAATGGTTATAAGAAATTCATGCATTGTATACCCTGAGCAAATTGGTAATCTACAATATGAATGTGATCTTCATTTCTATATGCTTCCATAATATCACCATTCGTATCCATGTAGCCAAATTTCGTGCAAGGACATATTACATTCTCTCACCACTACTTGATCGCCCTTTATCTCTCTCACGCCATTCCTCATTGGGAATTTTATCTTCACATGATGAGAGAAAAGATAGCACCAAGTGCATCGATAGTAGTTCGAATAATAGTGACATTATAAGAAGTAAACTCATCAATAATGAGTTGAACATCTCGAGGAGTAAAATCAACCCTGTCTGAAGTTACGGGTTCTAATCTTTGTCACCCAAAGAGTCCTATAAAAAATGATATACGCTGAACTTATATTGTCAATTAAAGCTCTCATCACATCACAATATGCAATGAGTAATGTCACTACTAAGAGATCACTATGAGAATGAATTACTTGTTTCACCTCCTCCACGATGAAGATGTGTCTTGACATAATTTTGGCCCTTTCAAGTGAGGTTGAACCAAGTTGATATTACAAGTATGGGCCTTGAAAGATGGAGTCACCACTCACTGCTCTACCGGAAATGGTATAGCTAACAAGTCTTTCTTGGTTTTTCACTACAGCTATTTTCTCCTTAATACAGATCTCGCTATCTCCTTTTCAGGCTCTAAACTTGGCATTTGGGTGATCTCTCTCTATCCATCCCTTGATGAATTACTTAAGTTATCCTCTTCTTATCAAATCTTCAATCAAGTTCTTTAGAGAAATACAATCTTAGTCTTATGTCCATAGTCCTTGTAAAAAAAGCACCACTTGTTTTTGGTGAGGTGTTCTAGATCACTTCTCATATTTTGGGTCATTTAATAAAGAGTTCAAGTCTCAATTATAGCAAAGAGGCATGAAGGTTAGGCATTAAGTAAAGTGTGCAGTTTAAAAGGGTCTAAACTCCTTATGTAGGGAACAATTATAAATAACCTATCCCACATATTATTTTTCTTTAGATATTCTGCTCCACTAGTTCCTCCATTAGTCTTCTCTTCTTTCCATTCTCACCTCTGGGTTCCCTCTTCTTTCTTCCTCATACGCTTGAGCAATCTTTTCCGCTCTAAGGAAAACATCATTAAGGGTAGTAAGTAGTTTCCTATTATGGTCAAAGGAGAATTTTTCGGACTAAACTCTAATTTGGAATGACATGATTTACATGTCCTCTGAAACTCCTTGGATTCCAATAGTTTCTTTCTCGAACTTATCTACATAGTCAAGGAGGGATTCTTCCGACCTTTGTTTAAGAGTAAGCAAGGAGTTCTGGTCTTAGGAATTCACTTTTGGTTTCCAAACTTGTTCAGGAAAAGATCTACAAATTAATCAAATCTCTTTATATATCATTTCTTGTATCTCCCAAACCAATCCGAAATGGTGCCCTTAAGGGTTATGGGTAATCCTTGGCAAAAGATAGCATTAGAAGCTCATAGTAAACGTCAAGGTATTCCAATAGATCCATACTCCCATAATAAGAATCAAAGTGGGAGGGTTTGGAATCGCCTTGGGCGTGACTTTTGCATTATGTCTTCGGCAAAGGATAGGACTATTTGTATCTCATATTCTTTCCACCCTTGTCATCTATGTTATGCACTAAGGTTTGGAGTTATTCTAACCTTCTTCTCAACTCTTTGTCCCGCTCGGGTACCCTTTCCAAGGTAAGTTCTCTATCACTTGGTCTTCCCCTTTCTCTAGCCACAGATGCTACCTTACCTGGGCTTCTTTCCCTAGTACTGCTTTGCCTTGATAAAGCACTCTTGTTGACTTATACTGAGCAGACCGAACGAACCCGACCAAAGTTACTTCTTTATTCCTTTGATCCTATTAATTGCAAGGGAATGCCTCCAATTCTTTTGAAGGGCCTTGAGATGCAAAGTGGACAACTTGAGGGTTTTCACCAGAGTTATAGGGGGTGTTTCTCCTCTTTGAGAAGTTATTTCTCAATCTGATTTTTATGAGTAGATTCTTCAATAATTGCATTTCATTTTTCTTGCAATTGAATTTCTCCATCCTTGTCCATAGCTCAGGGATCGAGATCCGTAACTAACCCCTCAAGTTGATTAAACACTCCTATTGATCGATTTGATTAATGTTGGGAGATGACTTCTTTGCCTTTGTCTTGGTTGGTGTGATGAGTATTCTGCATCCAAATGTTGATGTTAAAAATATCAAAGATATAGGTTTGAGTCCTAGGCAATCCAAATAACGCTATTTCTCCAATACAAAGTTAATCTTGTGAGCGCCGAACTCACATCATGTGAACCTAAGACAAGATCGACTCAGACAGGGCTTGTCTCTCTAGGGGAAGTTCCGACGCTCAAATCAGTTACTTTGACAAGAGAAAATATTTGAGACGCAAAATGAGAGTTAAAAATAGTAAATGAGTGTTGTTATGAAATATAAAGTGTAAACTAACCTTGCAACTTGGCTAGTAATATATGGGCTTGTGTGGTCGATGGGCCGAAAAATAGTTATCCGGCATATTAAGGCCTTGATTGACTTAATTATTTTGAATATTAACTTGAAATTAGGCCAAAATGACCAAAATATTCTTGTGACTGGTTGACTATTTCTCTATATGTCTGAGAGTCATTGGTTATTATATTTTGGTATCATCAGAGGTTTTATTGAATCCCCGAGGTAATTGAAGCCCTGAGTAAAGGCCATCGTCTATTTTGGAATTTAATTTGGTGAAGCAATAACACTTTAGAAAAGTCATAATAGTATAACTTTATTCTAATTATGATTAAACATATTTGATGTATCTTTAATATTAGTAAAATTGAGGCCTCCACGTGTCCCATTTCTGTTTTTTCTTTTTCTTTTTCTTTTTGTTAATAAATTTAGTTTTATAAGCACTAAATATTGAGAAGTCACAACTTTTTTCAAATCAAGCATGGAGGATTGTGAAAAGTTACAACTTCTCATATTATATTTGATGCTTTTTTATTTTTTTTTTAACAAAATGAGATTTTAAAAGTATTTAGAATTGTGAGAAGTTACAACTTTTCAAATCAAGCATAGTGCTTTTGGATATATAGAACCATTAATTTTAACAATTTCCACAAAATTGCATCTTCTTTGCCTCTCTATTAGCTCTCCTATGCTCCTTCCCTTCTTTCTCGATACGGTATGTTTGATTGATTTTATACTAATTTCATGATTGAATAACAAAGTGCTTTTGATAACTTTAGTTGATTGTATAATAATAGTTATTTCAAGTAACTGAAGTCAGGTAATAATAATTAATATTCATGACTAGTTTAATTAATTAATGCCAAACTTCTAAATTTAGAGTTATTTGATAGTTTCGTATTTGCAAAAGTTCCGAAAGCATATTTGTGATATTAATTTTGTGTAATCTCTTTTTAATTTATCTTATTTATTTTCTTCTTTTTCATATTTAATTTATTGAGTATTTCTTTGTGGTGTTACACTTATGTGTATAAGACTAAATAAATGGATTAATATTAATTACATATGAAGTACAAAATGTTAAATATTGTTGAAGTTGACTTTGAAGTCTCTATTGGTAAGCTATACATATATTTTCTAAAATTAACTATGGTTAACAATTTTTGCATGTCTGAATTTATTAATGGTTTACCTTCAAAAATTTATTTCACATACACAAAATGCAATAATATGTCCTTGATATGTATTATATATTTGAAATTGAAAATCAAAACAAACTAACTTATAATCTTGGAATCCAGGCCGTGTATCTAAAACTTTTTCGTGTTCTATGAACTATTAAGGAAAATATTAATCAGTTAATTGTAATTATCTTTACCATTTGTCATTGTATATCTTTTCTATAAATAGGAGATGGCATAGCTTAATTATAGGATGAGATTAGCATAATTATAGGTTGAGACTGTCTCTTATACACATCTAGATACCAATTAAATTAAATGGAGCAAATTATCAGTCATGGAGTAAGGCTATGATTCACGCTCTTACTGCGAAGAATAAGTTGGGATTCATCGATGGTCGCTACAAGCCCCGTCCCAAGAAGAAAAACCAACGGAGTTCGCATTGTGGAATCAATGCAACAGCCTAATACTTTCTTGGCTTACTCATTCTGTTGAAACAGACATGGCAGAAGGTGTCATTCATGCCAAAACAGCATACCAAGTTTGGTCAGACTTCAAAGATCAATTTTCCACAAAAGAATGCACCGGCAATATTCCAAATTTAGAAATCTATTGCAACCATCTCACAAGGCTATATGTCCGTGGCCTCATATTATACCAAACTCAAAGCCTTATGGGATGAACTCGAAAATTATCGAGATCCCTACACTTGTGATCATGCCAAGGCACATCAGGAACAACTTCAGGAGGACAGGTTGATGCAGTTTCTTATGGGTCTAAATGAATCGTATAAAGGGGTAAGGTCAAATACCTTATGATGACACCGTTACCCAACGTCGACAGGCGCATTCCTGGTGATTCAAGAGCGAGACACGAGACAATTGTCATCAAAATATAGTGGGTGAATGAGTAATTTATATGAATATAAGAAATTTTGCAGAGCAAGGCTGCCTGTCTCTTATACACACCCAAACGTGTGATAAGAGCCATCGTTCTGGTCACACACGTGAAGAATGCAGAACTTTGAAATATTACTGCAAATTCTGTGACAAAAGCGGACACACGGAGGATCGCTGTAGGCGGAAAAACTCTCAATATTCTTATTTGTTCTTTAAACTTAAATAGTTGAATATCTATTGCTGTCTTACGGTAATAGTGATGTTTTTGCAAACACAGCGAGTTTGTTTTCGCATCCAAGTCTCTGGTATTTTAGTTTTTGCTTTAAACATGGATTTTAGATAGTGGTGCCACCGATCACATGACATCGCACCCTTCCCTCTTGTCAAAAAGTCAACCACCTTTCTCTCACACAGTAAATTTGCCAAATGGCACATCTGCACCGATTACACACACTGGCAACATAGTTTTCAATCGGGATATAACACTCGAAAATGTCCTATGCGTACCCACTTTTCGTTTAAACTTAATATCACAAAGGCAAAATTACAAAAGGTCTGTCTGTTCTGTCACCCTCTTTCCTGACTCATGTGTTCGGCATTTTGCAGGACTTAACGACGGGGAAGATGATTGGCTCGGGTAAACAACATGGAGGACTCTATTACATGATGCCGAATTCCATTTCTCCAGCTTCCTTCCAAGTCTCAAATAGTCCCGATATATGGCATTCACGACTCGGACATCTTTCTTTTTCTCGTTTCAAATTACTTTCCCCTTCATTACCAATTAATAAAGAAACAGTCTCATTTCACAATAACTGTAGTATTTGTCCTCTTGCAAAACAAACGAGATTGCCTTTTCCAATGAGTTCTATCACAACCAAAATTCCATTTATTCTTTACAAATCGTAATTGCAATTAAGATGTGTATAAGAGACAGGAATACATTTTCAATTTCAAATATACTATAGTTGACTCTTATACACGCTGTACTGATGTTTTTTTTATGAAACAAAAATCAGTAACATCTGAAACACTCATCAAATTTATTCAGTTTGCAAAAACACAGTTTAACACTTCCGTTAAAATCATTCGCACTGATAATGGGAGTGTATACACATCTGATTCTGCATTTTCCTTTGAGTTTGGTAGAGGATTTTCTAAAAAGGAAAAACTCTACAAAAAGCCACCTCACTTGAACACTTGCGAATTTTTGGTTGCGGTGCTACGCGACCAACGTTCACCCAAAGGAAAATTTGATCCCGTGCCGTTCGGTGCGTTTTTATGGTCCTCTTGGAAGTAGACATCTCTGCTAATAAGGAACTGAGAAATAATTCAATCAACAAAATTTAAATACCTTTTTTGCCATGAAAATATCCTGTCTCTTATAAACATCAAAGTACTATTATGCATCATCACAATCTTCTGTGACCAGGTTGAATCCTGTCTCTTATACACATCTAGATGTGTATAAGAGAATCCAAGATATCCGAGCCACATATTGCGTTGGATTCATCCTCACCCGCGCATAATTCAACGCCATCTCCATCTCCCCCTCCCCAAGATCCTCCTTTATCTCCTCAAAACAATACCTTTGCCCATTAATTCCACCTTGTCATCACCACAAATTTTCCCTTTGTCAGAATCTTCCAGCTCTTCACCACCTCAACCGAATGACAATTTCCAACATCTTCGTCACTCAACTTGCGACCGACAACCTCCAGCCTGGCATCAAGAGTACTTCATGTCTGCTGCAGTCAATCATTCATCCCTTCGCACAAGTCCTCGTCGACATACAAGGTATCTTCTGTCTCATCATCTACCTCTCTTTCACAATTTTCATTATCTCATCGTACTTTTGTAGCTGTCTCTAAGTATCACATCTCAACCTATATATCTGTCTCTTATACACATCTAGATGCCTTTAGGTCTCGACTACAATCTAGATGTGTATAAGAGACAGCAAAATTGACAACTCTTCGTTGTTTACTTACTATTGCTGCTGCCAGAAATTGGTTTACTCATCAATTGGATGTACAAAATACTTTTTTACATGGACACTTGGAAGAAATTGTCTACATGGAACTGCCTCCCGGATTACGCCGACAGGGGGAGAACATGGTTTGTCGGCTCAACAAGTCACTCTACGGGCTAAAACAAGCATCCCGTAATTGGTTTTCTGTCTTTTCTGGGGCATTGGAATCCGCCGATTTTGCACAGTCAAAAGCAGACTATTCCTTGTTTACCAAACAGCAAGGTACATCCTTTACTGTAGTGCTTATTTATGTAGACGACATCCTTGTAACAGGGAACAGTATGCAAGAAATCATGGTCCTCAAACAATTCTTACTCAAGAAATTTTTAATCAAGGATCTGGGAAAACATGGTTATTTCTTGGGTATAGAATTTTCTCATTCTAAAAAGGGTATTTTTATGTCCCAGCGCAAATATGCGCTAGATATTTTGAAAGATTCTGGTCACACAGGTTCACGGCCGGAGAGCTTCCCAATGGAACAAAATGTTAAATTAACACTCACAGATGGAGAAAAATTACATGATCCAATGTGTACAGACGATTGATTGGTCGGTTGATCTATTTAACGGTAACGAGACCGGATATTGTTTATTCTGTGCGCACATTATCTCAATACAAACATGAACCGAGAAAACCACATTGGGAAGCAGCCATTCGGGATTTAAAGTATATTAAAAGTACTCGGGGCAAGGTTTCTTGTTGCATGAAAATAATTTGAAGTGTGACCTTTTGTGACTCAGTTAGGCGACTTTTTGACAAGATTAAAGGAGTTCGGCAGAAGCAGAATACAGATCCATGGCAAATACATGACTTGGATCCATTATTTGCTTCGTGATCTAAGAGTAAGTCAGACGGGGCCGGCATCTTTGTTTTGTGATAATCAAGCAACATTACATATAGCAGCGAATCCTGTTTTTCATGAACGAACAAAACACATCGAGATAGATTGTCACATCGTTAGAGAAGTTGCGATCGGGGATGATCAAACCACGGTATGTCCCTACACGATTACAGCTAGCAGCTAGATCTGTACAAAGGCTTTGGGACGTGAACAATTTCAGTTCTTGAGAAGCAAGTTGGGAATACAGAACATACACTCTCCAACTTGAGGGGGAGTATTAAGGAAAATATTAATCAGTTAATTGTAATTATATTTACCATTTGTCATTGTATATCTTATTCTATAAATAGGAGATGGCATAGCTTAATTATAGGATGAGATTAGCATAATTATAGGTTGAGATTGATACTTGTTCTTGTATATATATTATGCATTTTTCTAATGAAATAAACACAATACCGTAAACCATTATCTTCTTCCTTTTTAGATGAACACTTGGTATTTGTTGTATCTGTATTTGATCGTTTAAAATTTGAAGTTTATTATTTTACGTACAATATTATTGTATAAACAAGTTAAAATGCTATGAAACTTTTCCATTTAAAGTTGCACTGATCCTTTTATATTACGTGTTGTTGGGTAAAAGGTATTCCTTGGAAAAACTTTAAATCTTCCATATGAAAGGATACTATTTTCACAAGTTAGAAAATAAAAGTGGTCACATGAAAATGTGTTTAACGAGAGTGTTTAAATTTTAGATCCTTACTTTCTAATTTTTTTAATGTTTATTATGTACTATTATTGTTCATCGGAGTAATTCTTTAATTAAACTATAATAATAAGATAAAGAACAACAATATTAATAGTACTTTGACTTTTTATTTTATGTATTTTCTTCTTTTTCTCATATTTAAATTTTGTTGATTGAATTATTTCTTATTGACGATGTAGATGTTATAAAATCGCAATATTACTAATATTATAAATTTGTCCCGTAGTGAGATAATTATTGGTACTACATATAGATCAAGATTAAACATGGAGAATTGATTCATTTCTGATACCCTCTCAAAATATTTTAAATGTGTTTAGATTGATGGATTTGGAAATAATTTGATATTTACTCATTTGTTAGAGGAATTTGAAAATCTAAAGCGAATGAATTTCAATTACTTAAATTACGAGTTATTTAAATTTCTTCCTGACATATTTTTTAATTAATTTAAATAAATTTCAAATTTATTGATTTTAATTTTAAAAGTTACTCCAACAAATTGATGGAATTCAAATTATTTGTCAAATCATTCGATCCAAAGGCTGAATAAGCAATCCTTGGAACATTTATTCATTATTACAGTTATATTCTATTCTTGTTTTGCTAACAACAGTGTTAATTAACGACAGTTGGTTTTGTTTGTTGCTGCTTGGCTCACTAATGAGAATTACTTTTTTGTGAACCGTAGAACAACGGTGGGTTCGCTCATATTCTGCTTGTACAAGGTATATTGGTGACAATTAAATTAGAATTCTATTCATATATCTTTCCCATTCATAATTTGGACCCTATGGGCTTATGTAAATACAACCTAAAACTATAACCATGGTTTAAAGCAAACATTTTTTTTCCTTGTAGTAAAATAGGTACATGCACGGACTCTTTTTTTCTTGATAAATCAAATAATTAAGCGGTTAGAACCACACTTAAGTGCGACATTATAAACTTAAATACTATTAAATGCCTAATAAATCTCACATGTACCTAAAGGTGTCAGTTAGGCTTTGTGAGTCGAGTTTAGCAAAGTCCAAGTTTAGTTCACAAATTTATTTGGATTTCAGATTTTTATCGAGCCAATAGAATTCCAAATTTACTAATGTGAAACTCATATTCGACTCACAAAATTATTTGGGTTTCGAATTTTAATCGGATTAGCCCAAACTCACATTATCCAATAAAAATTTTTTTAGTTTATTTGTTAAAATTTTATTTTTTATACCCAGTCAACAAAATATGAAATAATATGTACTATTTATGTTAATAAACAATTATTAACTATATTATTGAGCCATAACATTTCAACTAAATTAAATAATGAGGTTGGGTTATTATTTTTAGTTACCCGAATTTAATTAAGTTAATAGAATATTAAAATTATTACTCCCTCTATCCCATTTCATTTGACATGGTCAAACTTACACCTAGTTAAAGAAAAATTGGTGTTTGATCCACTAATAAGATGCCTTTCCCATAATTGTCCTTCAATTAAGATAGAAAAACTTGTTATTTGTTTGTAAAATTTCAAATTTTGAAATGGTTTATGAGAACAATTAATGTTAAAACATGAATTTAAAATGACTCGCATGAAGGGTGAAATAGGCAAAATGACCTTTAAAAGCTTGTCATTTTGAGTGACAAATAATTTGGAAAAAATCAAAATAAGTGACGTATTAAATGAGACGGAGGGAGTAACTATTATCCACATAAAATTAAATAGTATTAAATAATTTAGGATAAAATTAGAATTATATATATATATATATTTTTTTTTTTCTAAGCGAGTTTTAATTGGGTTGAATCTAATAAAGTCAAAATTCATCTAACAATTTAATCCTGCCTAACATTTAGGCTCAATCTCAGTCTAACTCACTTTAATGTTAGGTTCAGCTTACTATTTGTCGGGCCGAGTTCTGATCGACCTGACTCCATTGATAGTCTTACCTGTACCGTCTATTTGCCAGTTGCCACTATTTTCTAGAACAAAAGTGTAGACTTCCTCTAAAAATTGGGGCATCCTTAGGACAACAACATAGCAAGTTCTACTTTTAGCTAGGGTGTTGGAATGTCATAATTAAGGGTGATCATAAATCGAGTACGCCAGTTTATAGAGTCATTATCCGACCCGATCCAATTATATCGGGTTGAGAAAAAGAGCGGTACCAGGTCCATATGTATAGGATACCCAGTTAACTGGGTTGGATGACTGGGTATCTGACTCGGTCTAATAATACATTTTTTTTAGTGTCAAACTTTAAAAATATATTTAAAAAATGACTACTAATTACACACATACCCTTATGAATAAGAAGGAGAGAGGAAAAAATCTATTAATATTATGCCATAATACACAAAATTTCGAAGTTACCCCTATATAAGGATCAGGTCCCGTTGGGTTGCAAATTTTTGACCCGTTACTTGACTCGGTAATAACAATACCTGATCCACTACCCGACTTGATTTTATTAACTGATTTGGATACCCTATTTTTACAATTCAAAATAAACCGGTTCAACAATCTTTTCAGGTCAACAAGTTAAGATAAACATCCCTAATCACAATGCTATCCAAATAAATCTGGTGTCTTTCTTAAATCTTTTCACTATTCAGCTTACGTAGGTTATGAATTAACTCCCAAATAAAATTAATTCTTATAAAATTATTTAATTTATTTATTAAAATTATCATACACGTATAATAAGAGACATACTTTAAAATTTTATTATTGGAATATTATATTTTTAATAGGAAGGAAGGACAATACATACAAAAGAAATTTTTTAAAAATTTCTAAAATTCTGAAAAAAGCATTTCACGTACATTGATATACCACTTAAATCTGTGCTTGTAAGTGTGTATACAAATATGTGTAATACTAATTAGAATAAATTTACACTATTATAACTATAATTTACACTGTTATAATATCTACAAGTATGAACGGGGAACCTGTATAATATACTTGAGCTTAATTATACGACATATAATAGCACCATAAGAAAACAACTAAAAGTTGATTTTTGATGGGACTATTTTAAAGATAGTTTGTGCATCTTTTTGGTAATAAAGTTCTATTTTAATGACAGATTTGGTGACTCGAAATTATACTATAATTTTACCAATGATTAGAAGGCAATGGGACAATGAAACTTTAGTCTATTAATGGAAAAAAGGTTAAACGAGAGTACTAAACATTTTTTTAGGTGAACTGCTGTTTTATCAATTTATGGTCAATAAAATTAAAGTTTTGCGTTAAAAAAGAAGAATGTTAGGATTATTATTTTGACAACATATAATCGACCCTTCTCATTTTTTACGTCTTATGCATGGATTTCATGATTACCTGTCCCAAATTTTCCAAAAACAATTGAGAAGTAAAAAATGAAGAATGGCTCTTGTCCATCTTATTTTCGTAATACGAGGCTTGAAAGAAAGAAAAATGAACACCAATACTTGAATTTCATGATTACTTGTCCCAAATTATCTAAAAGAATCTGAGAAGTAAAAGTGAACAACGGATTACCCATCTTATTTTGAAAAATATTTAGGTAAACTCGATTTATGATCGTATTTGTAAATCTTGTGGCGTAAATTAAACGATATAAATTAAATTACATCATTTATTGATTAGATTAAACGACATAAAATAAATTACATCAACTAATTTGAGTATAATTCATAAGATTTAATTCTGACTATAAGATATATAAGTGGAGCTCAAAATTAGATCTATATAAACATTTTTCTTTTATTTTTATTATTCGAATCTTGAAAGAAAGAAAATTGAGCATAAAATAAACAAGGTAGGTTACAACGTTACAATTTATTCCTTTATTTGGCATCTATATGATATGTAAAGTCTTAACCCTTCTTTTAGTATCTATCATCTTTTTGTATATATATGTTTTTTAGATTTATAGGTGAGTAATTGTTTTTTTGTGTGTTCCCTACTTAATAGGGAATAAATGTTGGTTTGTTTGTTTTCAATATTTGCATATTTCTCTTTAAATTTTTGTCTAATTTCTTAAAACTTACACACTCATAACGTGTGCATTTTCCACTAATATTTATAATATATAAAAAGCCCAATAGAGAATAATTTCTATTTATTTTTTATTTGGTAATAAAATGCTAATTCAGACAACAAGATAAGTTAACACCATTAGAGTAAAATTGAATATAGGCAATCATCGAGATCGTTCTCACTTTCCATACTCATATAGGATCAACAAGCACCAATGTAATAAACTCTTTCACCCTGGTTGTGGAATGCGTATACCCATCTTTATCTTTGTACAAAAGATTTATAACCCTAGCAAGGTTCAGGACTCGGTCGAGAACCGGCATTGGTACTGAAGTTGGGTGAAGACGCTCCTTGTTAATATCCTTCCAAGCATTTTTTACCCGTTTTTGAAACTCATCATATGCCTCTTCCTTCGACCCACCATATTCAGTCATGTAACATTCAACTGCAGATGCCACATGCCCTCTTTCTTGCTCAAACTGCACATTATATCATTAAGGAAAATTTGTACCGTTCTGTAACAGAATCATGCTATTGTACGTTAAAGATTTGTACAGTACAACACTATATATTTAAAAATTTGTATTGTATAAGTTTTTAAAACTAATAGGTATGATTCCTTCATGGTAGAATTTCTGGTTAGTTAATAGTGGATAATATATTAATGTCTAAATATTGAATAAGGTCCCAAATTCAATTAGGGACAGACTAAAATTATGCAAAATTAAGGAAATTAATTAGTAGATCATTATACCTCGTGTCCGACCATATCATCTGTCAAACGACAAATTATTGAAGCGGCTCTAACAATTAATGGTTCATTTGTTATCCAATCAAGGGTCTATGTGGAAACCGACTCTCCCATCAGAACCAAAGAAGTTGTTGCAAGCATCATGTATGCACCGGTCACAAGAGCAACCTTCATGTACTCCTCAAACCTTGGAACATGACCGTTGTGAAACCATTTGGCCTCTTGGAAATATGCTTTTGCTAATTTAGTCAACTAATTAATTAAAAGACGATCACCAATCAATTATTTTGTATAGTATAGATATTAATTATTGAGTTAATATTAATTAACCCATCAAGAAATCATAATTATATAACATATATTGAGACCTTCAGCTTTGGAATAGTTTACTTTGTTAGATATGCCTTCTTCTTTGGTCAATTTGTCCTCCATTTCAACATAAACATCTAAAAGCGCCTGATAATAGTATCTCATGTACGGTGGTAATTGATCCAAGCCACTAATATGCCATCTGTTGCCAAAAGACTAAATTGTTGTTAATTTTGAAGTACATATATAAAAAATTGAGTGCAGGTATACATTCGAAAATATTAATAATAATGATAATAATAATAAAAAATGTAAAAAAAAAAAAAAGGAAATTAATGGATTAGATATTATTTACGTACCCTTAAATGGCATCTGTCAAAAGAATTAGTTCATCAAGGGTTCCGTACACATCATAAATGTCGTCAAGGATGGAAAGCATGGAAATTACTTTGGTTAGAATTGTTCTGGCGAGAGAATAACGGGGTTCAAAGTAGACGCACATTATCCAGAAGTAACATTCTACCAATCTGTCTCGTGCAAAAGGTAACTTCTTTGGACAATCTATAAGTATGCTTCTCCACCATCTTGCATCCAATACCAAATAATGGTTAATTACATTTCTATTTCCTTTCCATTTTTTTTAAATTAATTATATTGGTTTCTCATCATTATGTAATTATTAATTACA
Organism: Cinchona pubescens; assembly: GCA_025175665.1. Classification (NCBI taxonomy): domain Eukaryota; kingdom Viridiplantae; phylum Streptophyta; class Magnoliopsida; order Gentianales; family Rubiaceae; genus Cinchona; species Cinchona pubescens. The sequence goes on from JANKKI010000106.1 coordinate 643,097, forward strand.
CAACATCCTTTTGGTACGTCTTGAGACTACTCCCTTCGCAATGCGAAGTGAATATGACAGTTTTTAAAATAACTAAAAAGCAAAAGAGTTTTAATATTTTTCAATCATTCAATTTACTTTGCAATACGGAACGAGCAACAAAGAATTTTTCCCTTTTGGTCGACTACTTAAATACAAGTCTTTCTTTTTCTTTTTCCTGCTTTTTATATGATTCCATATTACCCACAATGCTATGAATATTCTGTAAGTGCTGCTGTAGCAAGAATGAAGGGGTTAAATTCTGAATATTTCCTGGTACTACTATTAAATATAGTAACTTACTTTGTCAGTGCACTTAGCTCCTTCTTGTGCTGCTTCTGCATTATATTGAAATCAAGTTTCGCAATAAATTCAATAGAATTACATTATGTGATTGATCTTGTTGGTAAAGAGACATAAATTGTCTTGCTCCAAGTCTTGTCAAAGTTTTTTGAATTGGATGTTTTAGAGCCTGGTTGACCTGTCTGCCAAGGAAATTGCTAAGTTTTGGCGACATGGACTCAAGGTGCGTGATAGTAAATTTCAGTGCTTCCTCTAAGATATCCTCGTCATGCACTAGATAATTTGCTGCCTCGTACAAGCTCAACATTCCTCCAACATTGCTCATCAGAGATTCCTTGAAATTTCCTTCAGGATTCTTGAATTTGTTGAACACATCTAGTTAATCGAGCAGCATAGTTAGTAGTACCATCCTTAAAACCATTATACTTATAAATTAATATAGATAGAAAACGGCTTACCACAAGAGACATAATGGCCTTGTTGCCTAAGCAATCGAAATCGTAGAGCAACCACATAGAGGTCATTGCCATCTTCATCACACAACTCATGATAGGCGTTGTACATGAAGAAAGTATTGCAAGGATGCCTCGATCTCATTTTCAAAATGGTAAGACACCCCAAGACGCTGGATAGTGTCAATCAAGTCTAGTTTTTTCTTAGATGTGTCCGGAGTTGCAATTAGCATCTTCCTGACCTCTTCCTTTAGTTCTTCAAGTTTTCTCTCTTCTTGAGAAAAATTTTCCTTCATAAATTGAGTAGAGGAAATAAGCATTTTTTTGTTTTCAACTCAATCCATAAAGAGTTGAGAATAAATAAGCATTAATTAAATGTTTGAACAATGATAAAAATAGTTGCTCGCTATAAGAGCATGAAATTATTTTCATAATTAATCGTCACCTTAACATCAGGATCATATGCCAGAATATGATCTCCCCAGATGCTTGGGTGATAATTGGCAGAGCGACGTGTAAGTTCATGATTTTTGGAAATAGTAACTATTGGTGATTGAAAACTAACCTGCATCCTTGGATTGTAAGTTTTAAGGAAGCAGGAGGAGGGGTCGGTATTGGGTGAAGAGTAAGTTGAGGACCGCTGTGTTTGGCTTCCTAGCACTAGTGGACTTAGGTTTGCTTATGCGCTTCAGACGTACATGAACGTTGGTATTTATAGGGATTATCGCCAAATATTTGGGACCATGCATATTTGATAAACGTGTCATTAAAGAATAGGTAAATAGAAATATAACATAGTATTATCTCAGTCTCTCATATATGTATATTTAGTGATTTCTATCTTGCAAATTTTTCTTTTATATTTTTTTCATTTTAAAATAATTATTAATTTAGATAATTTATATTGTGTCATATTATCTGTCATCATTTTAGAAAATTAAAAAAAGTATTAAATAATATTTTTTTTAATTTTTATCTTTAGTGTCACATTAATGAAAAGAGTATTATATAATTGAGACATTAATGCAAAAAGATAATTTAGTCACTTTAAACTTTTTTTTTTTTTTTTGCAAACTTAATGCAATTTAATATATCTTTAACCTTTGTGCACTAATCAAAGGTAATAATTATTTTAAAAAAATGAAATAATTTTTAGACACTCATCCGTAAAAATATAAATAGAGTATGTATATTACATATTTTTTACTACCAAAATATCTTCAAAAATATGCATGCAGAACACGTTTCCTTTTATAGTTTCAATGATTTTTCATCTCTATTATGAATGGGGTTGTTAATAAGTCATGTCGGGTCCTTATCGAGTTTGTGTTAAAAATTTTTAATTCAAACATAACCCATTAAGTATTCGGATCGTGTCACGTCATGACCCGTTTATTAACAAATTGACCCGACACGATCTATTAATCTGTTAAACTTTTTACACAAATATAAAAGTTATTTAGTTTACCTAAATGATACGATAACCCATAATTAATCGGTTGACTCGAATGACACGATATATCATTAAAAAGTGTATTATTGTATCAAATTTTCATAAATGTCCCAATTAATTAACGGGTCATTTAGATTATACTCAATATCTTAACGGGTTAAACGGATCGTGTCAGGTTACCTGATAAGATTAATAGATTATCGGAACAACCTGTAGGTTGACACGACACGATCTATTTAATTTCGGATCATTAACAGATCAATTATTAGTAAGTTAATTAAATTCGGATCGTATTTAAACCTACTGATTTTGTGTTTTTCATGTGGTGTTGTCGTGCAAAATTGCCACCCCTAATTATAAACCAAAGTACCGTCTAGCACTTGCATCAAAGTTGTAAAAGATTAGTTAGTGTGGTGATTGTGTGGTGCTTATTATAAAGAAAAGTACCCTTAGCTTAAGTATTAAATTTATTTTTCACCAAAGAATATTAAAAGGTTATTTCATCACTGTAGAACTCTTCTTCATTTTTTATTTTTTTTTAATCTTTATCTATGAGGGAAGACCATATTTAAAAGGCTCTGCAAACATGAGAGGTGAGTTAAAGAACTTAAATAACAGGTCTACAGTTTGGGCTCTTAAGCTGTTAGCTTAAAACTAGTTAATAGTCGGAGTAATTTCTTTTTCTTTTTTTTTTGTAACTCGTTAGCGTACTGTGTGTAAATTTTTTAGCCAATCATAGCAATTATATGAAGCAGCTAGACGATAACGTTGACTTAAATATTTTATAAACAACTAAGCCGAGAGAGACCTTTGTGTCACAAATTACATCAATGGTTTTCGTACACGTGCCGATATTATCATAAGCTTATCAGCTAATGGAGGTATTTTGATTATTTTTACCTAAAGTCAAAATGATGTTTAACCACGCCAACTAAAGCTCTAATGTGCTTATTATTCTTCTTAAGCCCGTAATTAAGTTATTCAATTCCATCCAAAGTTAGTATAAATAACACTATTGTCAAGGTTAGTCTTCGTAACACAATATTACAATATTTATAACTCATTTTATTTACCACTTTTAACTCTAAAAATTCTTAATTATTCTCTCTAATATTAAAAAAATTGAATTATGCAGAGAAGAGGAATACCAGTTCCTCCCTTATCTTTTTTATCCTCAAGTGTTTCGGATATAAGTATAATGCAGTATACTACTCTTATCTTTGTATTGAAATATTACTTTTTGGACATTTTAAGACTTACACTTAGATCTTGACAGAAAACTAATATGAACAGAAACCAAGTTTATGAACCAAAATAATTGCCCAACCATAAACTTTTAAAACATGATTGCCGACGCTTCGAATCCTCGGTTCTGCGTCCTCCCGATACTCCTCATCCAAAATTTAGAGTCATCTTCATAATTTTTTTGAAAATTTAGACCTAGATTCATTCAACCATGTAGTTGTATTTTTTTTTTTTTTTATCAATAATTTTTTGTGTTTTCCCTAATTTGTGGTTTCTGAATTAATGTTGTTTAATCTGGCACCTTCTACGGTAGTATTTTGGGTACAAATTAGGCTTGATTTTCAATTTTGATTTTTTAGCATTTCTTCCTTCTTTCTTCTGATAGTGACTCGGAGATGGATGCAAGAATAATGTTGATTATCTTAATTTTTTACTCAGCTAAGCCTCGAGAGTTCGCAAGTCGTTAGAGTTCCAATAGTAGCCGTACTAGGTTTCATCACGTGGGATTTTACAGTGGATGCGCAACGCGACGAAATTTGGTAGGTGGCACCGACTGGGCATCGGGACACCGACGATTTGATTTTGGTTTCTTATCTTTAGCTACTGTCCTAAATTGATTCTTTATATATCATAACAAATTTATTTAGTAATTTATATTTTAAAATCATGATCAATGCAGTGTTTTTGAAGAAAAAATTCAATAAATTAACGATGGAGATCACGTAAACATCATGTGACCTTTAAACACAAATAGCTGGAGGGTTAAATGCCTAAAAATGATGAAATTTGTTTCATTAATTTATGTCATTAAAATTTTTTTGAAGAAGATGGAACAAAATTAAGATTAGGAAAATTGGAGAAAAGAAAAAAATATTGAAGGTAAAGAATAAGACTTTTTAACCTCAACATATTTGTATTTTAACAACTACATAGGGCTGTTCAAAATTTGAAAAAACAATCGAATCGACATAAATTGATAACAGATAAAACCTTTTTTAAAGGGATAAATCGCGCCGAGACCGACTAATGTTGGTTAATTTGGTTTTAGTTTTCAATTTTAGAAACCAAAATAAATTGAACCAAATCAAATACATATTTTGTCTAAATATTTTTAATATTTCAAACAATACATGATAAGTATCGTGATAAACTATTCAAAAGTTTAATAACTATAGTTCATAATTAAGATAATTTGTTTAAAATCTTTATGTCTTTGCTTCAAACAAGAATATAGTAGTATTTATTTAAGGTCTAGTGAATAATGTTAACTGACTTCTTTTTATTATAGATAAAATATTAATAAAAGACACTTTATTGTTAATAAATATGTATTACTACATGAGTATTTATTTCGGTATGTAATTTTGTATATATGTGATAGAGAATGCTGAAGAAAATTACTTCGTTTATAATTAATGTAAGATTAAATAAAATCACTTTAGAATAATTTTACTAGAGGGTAGGGAGGAAAGGTGATTTTTTAATCTTTTTTTTTTATAACTAAATACAACTTAGATGGTAAGACGTTTCCCGATACAATTTCTCTAATTTGACTATATTTATCTTAAGTTATGGAATGATGTCATTTGCAATATCAGTTTATTTGTTTTTGTCCAAATACTTTAAGTATTAGAATAGAATTAGTTTGAAATAAACTATTATGGACCTATTATGGACAGTAGACAAGTCGTAACAAATATACTAACCAATGAGTCGACTAAACCGACTCAAGCAGGCCATACCAAATCCAAACCGAGTGATCTGTTTTTTACATGAAAACTTTGGTTTTGGTTCGAGTTTTTAAAAAGTAATATAAGCAGTTTGGTTCAAAAAATTCTTAAAACCGAGTCAAGCCAAACCCCAAACACCCTACAACTGTGTGATATTTGCGTGACTTTCACTTTTAATTTGTTCAATTTTTTCATCAAAAGTCTTAAATTAGTTAACATTTTAAAAGATGAGAGACTAAATTAACTTGTCCTAATACATAAAAGTCAGAGGACTAACTTAATATACAACCTAAGATAAGGCACTAAATAATCTTTTTTTTTTTCCAAAAAGATATCTTAAAGGTATGGTCTAATTAATAAAAGATCAAAACCTGGATGTACACCAGATAGAGTCGGACAACGGCTGAACTGACCAATCAAAAGTGAATGCATTGACAAGTCCAGTTTAATATTTGTTGGCGGTGGCCTGGACCATGTATTCTTTCCAAATATCCCAACATTATGGACCCAGAGTCATTTCTCCGCAATAATTCTGCTTGGATTGAAACAGATGTATTATTATTAGTGGCTAAAAATATTTGGATTTTGATTTTTGTGGTTTTTGGAAAAGGTTAATTATACTTTATCTCTGAACTTACACTTCAGTTGTATTTTGCCACCGAAATCATAATACTATACACTTTGCTCTCTCTAAAAAATTCTATATGATAAATAATTATAAAATGATGATGTGAACATTTGTTTTGACATTATTACCCTCCAAACTTTTATGGNCACAAATTACTTTCCCTTTATTTCATTTTTAATGTTTCCATACAATGTTACTTTTCTTTTTCTTTTTTTTTGTAACAATAAGAGGATTTCTTGATATCACATTTTTTTAATCAATTTGTATATTATTTTTCTTCATTCTAAAACTCAGTATAAAAATGGCAAACTTTTGCAACTACTTTTTCTTTATTTTGTTTGTGGTATCAAAAACATATTAATAACAAAATAATTAAGTAAATTTATTTTATTTATACACATTTATACTTGATAAAAAAAATTATGTGTTTTGATGTCGTACAAAAAATAAAAATATATTTATTTAGTTGAAGGATATTCTTCTTTCACTTTATCATTAATTGTAAAATGGAAACTATATTTTATATAGAATATATTTAATTAAAAATTATTTAATAATTTTATGTTTAACATGTTTAGTTCTTGCAAAATGAAAATGAACAAAAAATAGATGTAAAAAATATCCTTTTATATTTAGTTTTATATTAAAAAATAATATATAAGTTGAGTGAAAAAAAATTGATAATTTATGGAATTCTCTCATAGTCTTGAATAAAAAAATAAATAAAAGAAATATTTACAATCATTAAAAATTAAATAAAAGAAGAATAACTTTGCACACAAATTTTGATGAACAATTTATCATCTATAATATATACAGAGACTATTAGGTTCAAATAAAGAAACAATAGAATATTTATTTGGATTCGTAATAATATTTTCGAAATAACCATCTGAATTACAAATAATGAGCATTTACTTTTTTCCCATTTTTTTGAACTATAAACAATTCCCACCTTATAAATTGATATTTTGTTCACATTAATTTGAAATTGGAGTTTTAAATGTCTAGTGTTGTTTCGTGTGTTTAAGCGGAGTGTTTCGAAGTGTCGAAAGTTTACCGAGTGTCAGTTGGTAAACATGTTGGCAGTCCAAACAATGATAGCTCGGACTGCCAATATATATGAACAGACGAACAGGCCCAGATTAGGCCCAATAGGCTAGGCGCAGGATCTCTTGGTGGAGCTTATTTATTTTATATTTTTTTTTTTAAAGGATGGGCTGTAAAAGGATCTGAACCTTCAACCTTCCAAGAAAGCCCAGTTTAAGCCTTCACCATTAGCCACCAAGTCATATATATTTTTCTACAAAAATAGGACATGTAAGAAATTTATGTGCTAAATTTAATAATTATTGTTGTACATTATTTACTGCTTTTATACATACAATTGCATGAAAAATATTTAAGTACATAAGTTTTAGTTTTTTACTCATAATATTACATATTGAGATTAGCAATTAAATTTAAATAAAATTTTAGATTAATGTCTAGTGATCCATATAATCTTATTTAATTAGGATTAGTCATAGCGTCTTTAATTAAATAAAATTATATATTAAATGTTTAAATCACATAGAGAAATTATAGATATTAGTTATGTTAATTATACACAGTATAATAAGTTTTATCCCATAGAAATTTTTATTTTATTTGCATAACTCATTAGGACAGAGTATTAAATTTCTTTTCATAGTTTACCCATAAGAATTATGAATTAAAATTTAATAGCTTTGTTATAATGATTAGGAAAAAATATCAAATTATAAGATTATGAATTATACATTATTTGATATTTCTATTATAAGGTATGAATTAAGTTGAACTAAAATTTTGATCCACAGACAATTTTTTATGTCATTTGATTCAATTTTAACGTGATTTACATTGGTAAAGTATGATATTATTTATTTGAATCAAATTTTCCTACAAATTACTCTGATATTAAAAATGATATTTCATAGTTGAGGGGTGATAACTATAAGGTCTGGAAGGAGAAAATTCTTCTTCACTTGGGATGCATAGACATTGATTATGCTATTAGGAAAGACGAACCATGTATTACTAAGACTAGCACTCCAGTTGAAATTACTCTTAATGAACTATGGGAGCGATCTAATCGCCTTAGTGTTATGTTCATCAAGACCAAAATGTCAATGCATTACTGCTCAAAAAGGCTATTGATGAGCAATTTGAGATTTCAGATAAAGTACTTGCCAGCATCGTAATTATGAAGTTGTCATCCCCAAGGCTCACCAATATGAAAGGTGTGCGTGACCATATAATGCAAATGAGGGACATTGCAGCTCAACTGAAAAAACTTGAGGTTGAGATGTTGAATCTTTCCTAGTGCACTACATGTTGAACACTCTTCCACAATAATATAGACCCTTCAAAATCTCTTACAATACACATAAGTGTTCAATTAATAAAATCATGACCATGGTTGTTCAAGAGGAATGAAGGCTGATAATGGATTTGAGAGAGCGTGTATTTATAACAACATAAGGAAAGAACAAGAATCAAGCCAAACAAAAAGAAAAAGTTAAAATACCTCTCTAAACTAACATCAAGAAGGAAACTAAGTGTTTCTTTTGCAAAAAGAAAGGAGACGTGAAGAATGATTGTATCAAGTTTCAGAAATGGCTTGAGAAGAAAGGTAATATAATCTCATTAGAATACGTTTGTTATAAATCTAATATGGCAGATGTTAATGATAACACATAGTTTATTAATTATAGGACATGAACCTATTAATATTTTTAGTATCTATGCATCTCAAGTAGGTATAGATGAGTCCCTTAAGATTAGGTTTAGGAGGATTTAGATGAGATGATAAGTAGTGTCCCTCAAGGTGAGCAAATTTTTATATGAGGTGGCCCAAGTTGACATGTGGGAAGAGAAAATGAGAATTATGAAAAAGTGCATGGTGGATATGGTTATAGGGAAATAAATGAAGAAGGAAAACTAATCTTGGAGTTTGAAATGACATTCGACCTTTACATTATCAATATTTCTGTCAAGAAGAGAGAGGAACATTTAATTACCCTTAAAAGTGGATCAACAAGGTCACAAATTGAACTTTTCTTTATGAGAAAAAAAGATAGAGGGTTTGTAGATACTGTAAAATCATACCTGGAAAAAGTTTAACCTCACAATATAGGCTTTTGGTGGTAAACTTGAGGCTACCATTAAACATCACATTAAGAGAAAGAACCTACCTAAATTACCTAGAATTTAGTGGAGGAATTTAAAGAAGGAAAAAAAAATTTAAGAAAGATTTGTTAGGGCAAAATGTTTGGGACTTACAATGAGAATCTGACACCTTATTGAATGACATGAATACTAAAGTGAGAACAGTGGCTAAGAAGATACTTGGAGAGTTAAAAAATTATGCCCCTCATGAACAAGGAATATTCGTGGTGAGATGAAAGTGTACAAGATAAAATCAAAGTTAAGAGAGCTGACTATAAAGTTTCATCATAGTTGTTGAAATGAAAAAAAATATTGAAAAATATAAACTAGCTAAAAATTAGACAAAAAAAGGATATAAGAGCCACAGATAGGGTCTAAATCCCTTCTTTTTTCTTTTTTCTTTTTTTTGATATAATATATATATATATATTATCAATATAAAATAATGATATTTAAATTAAACAATTGTATGTGAAATTAAATTGCTTGTATTGGTACTTTCTTATAGAAATCAAATCAAAATTCTTCTCTAGTTAGGAATCCTAATGGTTTATGGTAATTACCTTGGACTAACTTACTATCTAAATACATTTGGCTTTTAGAAAATAATTCTTTTGCCAATTAAATGGTAATTTTTGTAATTAAAATTGGTGCAAATTTTCAGCCACTGTTAGTTACCAAATAAGTATAAGTATTGTAGAATTTTTTTTAGCTAACTTTTAGAAATTAGAAGTTGGAGCCTTTTAGGAGTAAATTAAGTATAAATAAGGGACTCTATAGGGTAAAAGAATCATTTTTTTGGCCGACTGAAATTTGAGCCTTGGATAGAGAAGTCTTTGTGCATACTAAGAGTTCATCGTGTATCAAATTCGGTATAATTTTTCAATCAAATTTTTGATTATTTTGTTTTACTTGTATGTATTCATTTTTTTTGGTATATGGAAAATCATGCCTGAACTAGTATTTTTCTGTTAATTATTATTCGATGAACTGAATTTGATAAATTTAATTTCTTGTTAGAAAGTTGAGATTTAATTCAAAGTATAATAATTTATTTATGGAATTGTTTTACAAATATTATGTATTTATTTTGAAAAGTTAAAAACAAAAATTTCGGAAAGGAAAAAAAGAAAAAAAAAAAAAAAGGATTAGCTGTTGCTGTGGTTGGCTGCTCCACTACTGCTGCTGGACGTTGCTGGTATCAACCAATGTTTTGAAAATCGGACCGGCCATTGAACCGGTGGCCTGTCCGGTTCGCGGTTCAACCGGTAGGACCGGTTCACTAATTAAGGTTTTTTTTTTTTTTTTTTTTTTTACCAAAGTGTGATAAAATTTAAAATGACCTAAAATATATTTATATAAAATCTAAAATATAAGTGAAACACTATTTTTGGATAATTATAGTCCTAATACCCAAAATTACTAATCAAATTTCTAATAAGAAAAGTGAAATTTATACAAAAATAAGTATAAAAAAGATGAAAAAAATAATAACTTAATAGTTTAGTCTTTGGTGTGTTCAATGTTTTGCTATTTTGGAGTTTATTTTCACGATTTTTTAATTTTTTTCTTTATTTAAATCATTTTTATTCTGAAATTTAAAAAATTGGTTTTTTACCGGTTTCTTTTTTTACCGATTTCTGATTTTTTACCGGTTCTGTCCGATTTTTGGATAGACCGGATAGGTAGTTGGACCGGACCGGTGGTTCTTTCGGCTCGTGGTCCGACCTGTCGAACCGGCCAATCCGGTCCGGCTTTCAAAACACTGGTATCAACAATTGGAGGAGTGATGGCATGAGGTCGCTGAAGCAAAATAAGGAAGAAAGAGAAAGAGGAAGGAAAAAGAGGAAAAAGACAAAAGGGTAAGAGAGAAAAAGCAAGAGACTAGGAAGGAGGAAAAAAAGGAAGATAGAGAAAGAGAAAGAGTTGACGGGACATTGGTATAAGTTTTGGCAAGAAGTTTCAAATTTTGGGTTAATTATAGTTGAGGTCCTTTAGGCCTTTGACATGATAGTTTGGGATAATTTGCATAGTAAGTCCCTTGACTTCTAAGATATACTTTAAATTTTGGATCGAGAACTTGAATACTTATTATATAAGTAGTTAGAAGATATTAAAGAATTAGTTTTATAATAACTTATTAAATACTTTCGTAGTATTAGTAAAATATTTTAGCTGATATGCTTTTATATAATTAAAAAGGATGTATAGATTTCGGTATAAAAATGATTAAATATTTTGGAAATCTGAATAATACTTCCGAGATTATGATAATCTATATACGAATCGAATTATTTTGAAATTGAGCTTAGTTAATATTTGATAATTTTGTTTAGAAAATTAGTCGGTTCCTTACTACGATTTTTGTGCTACTTCGAGGTAAGTAGTTACTACCCCTTTGTTATTTCGAAAAGATTTTGTTTAAATATTATTTTTGATGATCTATTATTTTAGTTATGAAACTTGGACCTTACATGGATACTTGAATTGTTTTAAATTATAAATTTATATAAGTGGCATTATTTTGAACTTTGTATGATTATTTCGCATGTGTATGTGCATGGTCAAATTAAATATTTGCTTGGTAAATAATAATGGACCAATGCTATTAAAATGCTCATGAATAGTCAGTAAGAACTATAGTTCTGCACTTTCTGAACTATCAGATAAGATAACTTCTGCCTCTGAACTCTGGCTAAGATAGTTTTCGCGAGACCCCTTAGCAACTTTTTCTAGTGGGGTCTCTTAGCACTAGACTGAGTACACAATAAGCCGATAATAACTTGTTTATTTTATGAGCCTATAACGAACTATGATATGAATCTCTGAACTCCAGTTATAAACTTCGAACTCTAAAATATTGATTTTGATTCTAATTTTGGATTTACGATCTTTGTGAAATATGTTTTGTAAATTTTCGTTATGATGCCACTTGCTCTAGAAGTATGTAAATATTGTTTTGAAATGACATTATAAAGGAATTTATGTGATTAGGTAGGATAAGCTTTTCGCTTCAATTTTTAATAACAATCTTTTCGAAATATCCCTATGTGTCTATGTGATAAAATTTCGAAAAAGATGTAGATTAAGACATATATATATGTAACTTGTTTGGTCCAACAAAGGTAGTGTTAGCTATTTGCTGAGCTATTTGTTGCGCATTCCATTCCCTGACAATTTTGCAGAGCTAGAGAAATTTGAGGAAACACAAGTTTAACTGTGCCAAGGTCTTGAAGAGTACCAGTTAGGATTAGCTCATGATTGAATAATTTATTGCTTAGCTTAGCTATTTAATTTGAACCTATGTTGCTTTAGGATGTATGGATTGACTTAGTTTATATTAACTTTCCGCGTTAGTCAGACAATGACAATTATTGTTTATGTACGAATTTCGTTATTATTTAATTGAGGATCATGTTTGATTCGAGCCTTGTCCTTTGAGAGAGAACTTTTAAGGGTACGACGACTGTCACGTGTCAACGTACGTAGGCATGGGACGTGACAGTTTAAGTGGTATCAGAGTCTAGGATAGCATCCGTATATAAAAATAAAAAATATATATAGAAATTAATTGCTTGAGAATTTGAGCATGACTTATGAGAAATTAGATTGTAATAAGTTGAACTATCGAAATGTCACATGTAGGTATCATGGAAAGATCAAGACCCACCCATAGGTTTATCGAACCCTGCAATTGTCCTATAGACATAACGAGATGTGAGATACAATACTTGCAGGATTACAAGCAAGAGCTTACCCACAAAGTGAATCATTTGGAGGCACAAAACAAGAGATTGAAAGAGATGTGTGATGACTGGGAGATCAAATTTCGCCATATGTGTAAAAAATATGAAGACATGAAGAGCAAAATAGAAGAACTTAGCAACAAAAACAAAGAACTCACCGATGAATTGGGAATGAATGAAGCATTTGCCAAAGAGCTTATAGGAAATATTAATGTTGCTATCCATAAGTGTGAAACAAATTGGCCAGGATTAATAAAGGATGATGAAGATATGCGTAAGTTGGTAAAGTTAAGCGATTCAGAAAAGAGAACCATGAAGAGCAAGCAGCGACGTTGGAGGGTGAACAAGAGGAACCCTTCCAAGTTGAAGGAGAAGAAATGGAACTCCCTGAGGATGACAACTTGGTCATTACTTTAAGTGATGATGATCCTTCAGAGGATGATCAAGAATGAATAATTAGGATTTATGACATTTTATGGTTTATGGAGGAATTTAGGAAATAAATAGTGTTAGAAGAATTAGTTTAGTTTTCTTTTAGTATTTTCCATCATTTATTATAGTATTTAACTGGAATTGTTTCCTTAAGAACCCTCAATTGTTATTTTTTTATTTGGTTAATCAAAGTTTTCAATTATTATAACTGTCAATACTATCTGTGAAATTCATTTACTGTATAAATTTACTTTTGGAAATATATTTTAATTCTTGATTAGGAAATGGTGCGTGGTACAAGATCCACTACTTCGAACATTAGGAATTTGGAAAATTCTGAAAATTTGGAACAAGAGAATTTGAACATTAATCTTAGGAGTGTTAGCGGAAGTGCTAGTAGGTCTAAAACTCAAGAATTGCCACCCCAAAGTCAGCTTACCCCCTGAATTCATGCATGCTATTACCAACTTGGCACAAGTAGCTCAAAACAATAATAACACCCATGGACCACCCTAATTGCATATTTACTATGAGATGATGAAAAAGGTTCACGTTCCAACTTATGATGGGACCCCAAATCCGGACATGGCGGAAAGATGGCTTGGGGAAATAGAAAACAACTTTCGAATGCTATAAGTGCCCAAGGAGTTTCAACATGACCTTGTGAGGCACTTTCTAGTGAGTGAAACTGAGAAATGGTGGGATGTCATTCGACCCATTATAGTTCCACCGGTGACGTGGGTTAAATTTAAAAAAAAATTCTGAAAGTGTACTATCCAACAACTATCCGCTCGCAGAAGATGAAGGAGTTCGACTCTTTGAAACAAATCCCAAATATATCAGTACTGGAGTATGCGAGCAAATTCAATGCGCTTGGAAAGTTTTCTCCTACTGTGATGGCTAACCCGGAATCAAGGAAAATGAGGTTCATCGAGTTCAGGACTGAACAGTAAGATTAAGTCCAAATTAGTGAATATAGATGTGGAAAATATTGGGAAGTTAGTTAATGCTAGTATTAATGTTGTAGCTTATTTTAAGCAACTGGATGAAGAGCTTAGAGCTAAGAGGCCTCGATCTGTGAAGAAGCCCATGCAAATCAAAGTAACCAAGCTCGCAATTGTTGCTCCGCTTAATAAGAAGAAACGTGAACGTTTGCCACTCATTGGACAACCAAAAACCCCTTTGTGCAACTATTGTAATAAAAATCATGCGGGAAAATGTCGGAGAAAGTTAGGAGCATGTTTTAAGTGTAGGCAAGTTGGACACACGATTAGGGACTGCCCAAATAACAAGGAACATGACAACAAGGAAATCAAGCCCGCTAGATTTGTCCCTAAGGCTAATGCTCGACTTCATGCAATGACTGATTATGAGGTTGAAGGGGAAAAAGAAGCGGTGACAGGTACGTAGCTGGTCAACTCTACTCTTGCTTATGTGTTATTTGATTGTGGAACGTCACACTTGTTTGTTGCTAAGAAATTTGTTAAAACTTTTAAGTGTCAACCTGAATGGCTAGATGATCCCTATCGAGTAGCCACTCTGGGGGACCGAATTTTGGTGTCTCATTTCAGATTCAATGATTGTATTGTGGAATTAGAGAGCAATGAATTTAAAGCTAACTTAGTTCAAATTAATATGAGTGATTTTGACGTTATTTTGGGAATGGACTGGTTAGCCAAGTATAATGTCAAGGTAGATTGTAAGAATAAGCGGGTAATCCTTAGTGAAGCGGGAGGGAGGGAATTGACCTACCAAGGTAACTTGGACAGGAAAAAAAAACCTTGAAAAATGTTATTGAGTGCAACACAAACATTTAAGGCTTTAAGAAAAGGGTGTGATGGATATTTAGCTTATGTTGTTGATACCCAAAAGGAAGGAGTGAAACTTGAGGATATCCCGATAGTTAAAGAATTCCCCGAAGTTTTTCCCGACAACTTACCGGGCATGCCCCCAGTCATAGGGAAATTAAGTTTGAAATAAATTTGGTTCCTGGAACTGCACCGATATCAAAAGCCCTATATAGGATGGCCCCAATTTAATTGAAAGAATTAAAAGATCAATTGCAAGAATTGCTAGATAAGAAGTTCATTAGGCCAAGCATCTCTCCGTGTGGAGCACCTATCTTGTTTGTAAAGAAGAAAGATGGGAGTTTGAGATTGTGTATCGATTATCGGGAGTTACATAATATTACTATTAAGAAAAATATCTCTCCCTAGAATCGACGACTTATTCGATCAATTTAGGGTGCAAGAGTGTTCTCTAAGATTGACTTGAGGTTTGATTATCATCAATTAAAAATTAAGGAGGACGATGTACCCATGAGCGCTTTTAAGACACGTTATGGACACTATGAATTTTTAGTGATGCCATTTGGATTAACTAACGCCCCTACTGCATTTATGGATTTGACGAACAGAGTTTTTAGGCATCAACTTGACAAATTTGTAGTGGTATTCATTGGACAATGACATTCTGATATATTCTCCAGATGAGAAAACTCATGAAGGACATTTGAGAGAAGTTCTGGGTGTTTTGAGAAAGGAAAGAATTTATACCAAGTTTAGTAAATGCGAGTATTGGCTATTAAGGGTGATATTTTTGGGTCATGTAATTTCAATAGAAGGAGTCTCAATAGACCCTAAGAAGATTGAAGCTATTGTCGATTGGCCAACACCCATTAATGTTATGGAAGTGAGGAGTTTTTTGGATCTAGCTAGTTACTATCGTAAGTTTGTTAAAAGATTCTCAACTATTGCCATTCCATTAAGTAGATTGACCCAAAAGAAGATGAAGTTTGTATAGTCACCGGAATGTGAGAAAAGTTTTCAAACCTTAAAGGAGAAGTTGACTACCGCCCCAATTTTGGCACTACCATCTGGGATTGGAGGGTATATGATTTATAGTGATGCTCCAAGAATGGTCTAGGTTACGTACTTATGCAAAATGAAAAGGTTATCGCTTACGCATACTAGACAACTCAAGCCTTATGAAAAGAATTACCCTACTCATGATTTATAGCTCACTGTTGTGGTTTTTGCTTTAAAGATATGGAGACATTACTTGTATGGTGATCAATATGAGGTGTTCATAGATCATAAGAGTCTTAAGTATCTATTCACCTAAAAGGAATTGAATATGAGACAACGAAAATGGTTAGAGTTGTTGAAGAATTATAATTTGACCATAAGCTATCACCCGGAAAAAGAAAAAAAGGTAGCTAATGCTTTAAGCGGCAAAAGTGCAAATGGAAAAGCTCTAATATTGGAAAAACAAATAGGGAATTTGAGTTGGAATTGACAAAATCTACGGAGTGAGTTTTGGCTGCCTTGGTTTTACAACCTACTTTAATAGAAAGAATTATTGAGGCTCAAGGAAAGGATGAGGACTTAGTAAGGATTCATAAGAAAGTGAAGGAAGGCACGATGCCCGACTTTAATATCAAAGATGATGGTAGTTTATGGATTTGTGGGAGATTATGTGTGCCCAATAATGAAGAGTTGAAGAATAAGGTCATGAAAGAGGCACAGAGTTCTAAATTATCAATTCATCTAGGAGGAACTAAGATGTATCGAAATCTCAAGAGGAATTTTTGGTGGAATGAGATGAAGAGGTTGGTCACTGAATTTGTGGCCAAGTGTTTAGTCTACCAACAAATAAAAGTTGAGCACCAACGACTTGCGGGTTTGCTTAAACCTTTAGAAATTCCTCAATGGAAGTGGGAACATATTACAATATTTTGTTGTGGGACCCCCCAAGACTAAGGACGGTAATGATACCATTTGGGTGATGGTTGATCGTCTAACTAAGTCGGCACATTTTATACCCATGCACAATGGATCAACCATGGAAAAGTTGGTAGAGTTATACGTGGAGCACATCGTGAGTTTACATGGAATACCCGTGAGAATTGTATCGAATGGGATCCCCGATCTACCTCTAGGTTTTGGACTTCTTACCAAAAAGTCATAGGAACGAAATTGAGACTTAGTATTGCATTTCATCCTCAAACGGATGGTCAAGTTGAATAATACTTCTGAGAGCATGATAATATATATACAAATCGAATTATTTTGAAATTGAGCTTAGTCAATATTTGATAATTTTATTTAGGAAATTAGTCGGTTTCTTGCTACGATTTTATGCTACTTCAAGATAAGTAGTTACTACTCCTTTGTAATTTCTAAAAGATTTTGTTTAAATATTATTTTTGATGATCTATTATTTTAGTTATGAAACTTGGACCTTACATGGATACTTGAATTGTTTTAAATTATGAATTTATATAAGTGGCATTACTTTGAACTTTGTATGATTAAATTGCATGTGTATGTGCATGGAATATTTACTTGGTAAATAATAATGGACCAAGGCTATTAAAATACTCATGAATAGTCGGTAAGAACTATAGTTCTGCACTTTCTGAACTGTCAGATAAGATAACTTCTGCCTCTGAACTCCAAACTCTGAACTCTGGCTAAGATGTCTGAATTTTCGCGAGACCTCTTAGCAACTTTTTCTAATGAGGTCTCTTAGCACTAGGCTGAGTACTCAGTAAGCCGATGATAGTTTGTTTATTTTATGAGCCTATAAAGAACTATGATATGAACCTTTGAACTTCGGTTATGAGCTTCAAACATTGAAATATTGATTTTGATTTTGATTTTGGATTTCTAATCTCTGTAAAATATATTTTGTAAATTTTCGTTATGATGCCACTTGCTCTAGAAGTATGTAAATATTGTTTTGAAATGACATTGTAAAGGAATTTATGTTATTAGGTAGGATAAACTTTTCGCTTCGATTTTTGATAACAATCTTTTTGAAATATCCCTATGTGTCTATGTGATAAAATTTTGAAAAATATGTATCTATATATATAGATATAGGTAACTTGTTTGGTCTAGTAAAAGTAGTGTTAGCTAGTTGCTGAGCTATTTGTCGCGCATTCCATTCCCTGACAATTTTGCAGAGCTAGAGAAATTTGAGAAAACTTGTGTCAAGTTGTGTTTTCTCACAAGTTTAACTGCGCCAAGGTCTTGAACAGTACCAGTTAGGTGTAGCTCGCGATTGAATAATTTATTGCTTAGTTTAGTTATTTAATATGAACTTATGTTGGTTTAGGATGTATGGATTGACCTAGTTTATATTAACTTTCCCCGTTAATGAGACAATGACAATTATTATTTATGTACGAATTTCGTTATTATTTAATTGAGGATTATGTTTGATTTGAACCTTGTGCCTTTGAGAGACAACTTTTAAGGGTATGGCAACTGTCACGTGTCGATGTACGCAGGCACCGGGCGTGACATAGGGTTTTTGAAGAATTTAACCAAAAATTAGAATTTAAGGAGGGGAAATGAGATATTTATAAAATTGCTAATGCAAGAACCCATAGAACAAAGAACTTAACCTAAGTCAAGTGCATTAAGGATGAAAATAATAAGGTACTAATAAGCGATGGGGAAATTAAGGAATGGTGGGAGAAGTACTTCCATCAATTATTCAATGAAGACTAGCAATGGAGACGATATCATTTTGAGAGAGTTAGATAAGCTTGAGGAATTTAGGAACATAATGTATTATCGAATGATTCAAGAATCATAGGTGGAGGAGACTTTGAATAAGATGAAGAAAGAAAAAACAGTTGGCCCTGATGATATTATAATTGAGATATGGAACTACTTAGGAAAGAAAGGCATAAGCTGGCTTAGCAATCTTTTTAAAAAAAATATTGAAGAGGAGAAAGATACTCGACCAATGAAAGAAAAGTACTCTCATACTTATGTTCAAAAATGGAAGGGATATACAAAATTGTGCTTATTACAGAAGTATCAAGTTAATGAGCCATATGATAAAACTTTAAGAAATGGTGATAGAAAGAAAGTTAAGAAACAAGACTAAAGTATCAAACAATACCTGGTTAACCAGGTATCTGGTCAAAGTGGGTCGGATGACCGGTTATCCAACCCGATCTAATATTACAATTTTTTAGTAAAAAAATATATAAAAAATGACTACTAACTATCCAATCTAGCACATATAATGGAAATGGCAGAAGAAAAAATCTATTAATATTAAGCCATAATATGCAAAATTATAGAGTTACTCTTGTATATGGTACTCGTCGAGTATCTACCGAGTCATAAATTTTTGACTCACTACTCGACACAGTAATAATAATACCCGACCCGATTTTATCAATCGGTTCGGATTCTCTATTTTTACAATTTGGAATGGACCAGTTCGGTAGGTCAAGATGAACACCTCTACATACCATGCATAAAAGTTTTTCAACCCTGCATTTATGAGCAAAAAAAATTAGATAGATTCAATTTTGAATCCCACTTGTAACTTTATAATGTGACTTAAATTTTATTAAATTTTACTTAAATCAAACGATGTAATTCATTTTCTAAAATATAATCTGTAACACATAATTTACTAATAGGTCTAAAGGCGGGGTCCGTAAACGTGTTTGACATATTTGAAAAGCAAGGCCTTATCTTCTAGTCCACTGAACTTTTACAAGTTACTGACTTTATTCTGTTACTAAAGTTTTTTTATAGTCAAATTAGTTACTCAACTATCAAAGTCGTCTAGTAATGCCCATTCAGTCTATTTGTGACGTTACAATGATTGTTATAGGGTTAAACATGAGTTGCATATGAGTTTTTTAAAGGGTAAAAAAGTTTAAAATAATTAGTTTATTTAGGTGGTTAAACTAAAAGGTTATAAAAAAATAAAAAATAAAAATTAGGGGTTAAAATGGAGTTTTCCAAATTTTCTCCTTCCCTGCTCTTCCTGCTTTCCCTCACTGCTTTTCTTTTGTCATCACCTACTCCAACAGCTCTAACCCTCTTCTTTTTGGAACAATTTCTTGTATAAGGTTATGTATTGTCAATTTTGCCCTCAAATCTATTACATGTGATACACATGTAACTATTTCAGATCAAAATATCTTTGTAATTGTGTGAAGTGACCAAACTAGTACATTTTAAATTTATGAAGAAATAAAATGCATTATTCTGAATGAGAGGGACTAAATAAATACAATCCCTCATATAAAATGTGAAACTATTAAGGTCATTTTTCCTAATTTAAACTTTCCTGCTTCTACAAAAGGAAGTATTGAGCTTATTCTTGATGAAATTTTGGAAAATAAAATAAAAATGAACGATATTAAAAACAAGAACAACGTCTTAACTAAGTGCATATCTACACAAAAAGTTTCCACCTTGGGATTTTCGACCTCCACTAGAGGAGAGAAAAACTCGGAGCTATTGGACTTCATCCAAGATTTTGCAAAACTTCTCCTGAATTGAGTATATAACTTTACATGGTTTGGTCAATGTCAATTCTATTGTGTATCCAACAACTATGAATAAATTGATATATCTGGAGACTTCAGCCTAGTAGTTGCAGCTCAACAACAAAAGAAAAATGGACAATACTACGAAACAAGGGTAAAGAAAGTAGCCCCTTATGTGGGAAGAGTACAAAATGGGGACTGTATCTCCAAGACCATAGTTTTACAACAATTCTCCATATGACATAACTAGATACTGAAATGATGCCTGATTAAAGCTAACATGTCTACAAAACCTATGTAATTGTCCATCCTATTAACTAGAAACCAGTTATTTCTATATCTACCTCTCCATCTCTTCTTTCCAGATTGCATGAATCAGTGCCAAGCAGATGCTGAAACCAGATTCCTGTCCTTCCACCCCAAGAGCATAGCACCATCCGTCTCCACTAGCGTATAATGTTCTGAGTAACACCTCAACAAGCTTCGTATTACTGAATTAACATATGAGCTCAGGGGATATTGCCGAAATCCAGCCATAGTAAATCTAGATTTCCACTTACCGAAGAGCTCGTGGCGCTCCACCCTCTCCTTTCCTTCACAAGCTATGATATTAACTAGATCCCTGGCCAAACAGTGCTGCTCCACATTAATCCGCTCTTTCCTGTCCCTCGGCATTGTGACATCTATGGACTCGAACATTGCTGAATAGTATTCCAGAGTTTCCCAAAACCTGGGGAGAAATGGAGCAGTATTTAGGTATTTGATTCTTGTTCAACCAGGGTGACAACCTTTGGACAAAGTGACTTGATCATCCTGAGAAGCTCATCCCTTGGATTGGTCACATCAACACTTTCATCAGGGGTGTGATGTAGCTGCAGGGGAAATTTACAGCCAGAGCTTCACCAGGCCTTATATCCAGCATATCCCTTGTAACATCTGGAGCGAAAACTGGTAGTGGATGGAACTCCACAGGAATCTTGAACTTTTCAGAAATGGCTGCCAACCGTTTGCCAACTGCTGCCAAACCTTCTCCACGTGCATATTGAGAAACTGGATCGTCAATGCCAGTTATACGCACATGAGGAGCACCACTGGGTCTTGCAGCAAGTGCTTGTAAGAGAGTCATCCACTGTGTGCCCTGAGCAATTTGGTAATCTACAATGTGAATCCGATCTTCATTTCTACATGCTTCCGCAATGGCACCATTCGCAGCCATATAGCCAAATTTCAGGTAAGGACATATTTCATACAGAATACGTGCATGTTGCATGAAGGAAAGCAAGTCCCTCCCTTCTGGTGGTTCCTTGCATCTCAGAGTCCGGTAAATGTTGGTACCAGATGCCTCTTTCCTTGCTATTAGCCCTTCCAGCATGTAAGCACCAAGCCGTTGAATTGGCTCACCACTGATACTTACAGCACCACGTGCGGTTTCAACCAATTTCTCAAATTTCTCTAGCTCATTTTCATAAAGTGCTCTAGCACATTCCATCAGCAATTGTTTAAGATTAGTTGGAGGGAGAGCCCTTCAAGGACAAGTCTTCAATCGCTTTGAGACGCTTCTCTACATGAAGTTCATTAGCTGGTTTCCCCAATGGAGAGATATACGAAGGCTGAGATTGAATTGACTGAGACGCCTGGGTTTGGGCTTCTTGGCTCCAGGCCCTAGATCTCTGACCTGATGCTTGTGGGCGCATATTCTCCCCTAGAGAGGGATCTGATGTTGTCGCTTCTTCATCTGGTCCCATCAGAGCAGTCTCCAGTTGCTGCAAAGTGTACTTTATGTTCTGACCATGACTTGTATTATGGAAAAAAGTAGCTCCACCAGAAGAACTTAGTGGCTTTTCTTGACTGGAATCTGGAGATGGGCTCAATTGTTGATAGTAACTACTATAATTTATTGATGAATTACAGGAAGGACTGGCTTCGGAAAGATTTTCTGTTGAACCATGCTGTTCTTGACCATCACTCAGTGTGGAAAGAGTCTCAGAATCAAAATGAGTCAAGAAATGTGTATTAGGTGAGTTCCTCAAATCAAATTTCAATGACTCAAAGAGCTAAGATTAGGTATTGAAGGAACTGTGGAATAAGAAGAGTATGATAAGTCCGCACCAGCCACATTATATCCAAAAAATTGGCGTGAATCCATACTAGATAATTGGCATCAGCTGTTTTATGAACCAATTGTTCTCAACAAAACATGGACAGTGGACAATATCACTTTCTGTTTCTTTACTGGAGAATACAGAACAGCAGATTAATATACGGTCTAGACCAAGTCAGTATTTAGCACAAGATGATGCACCTGCAAAGTTCACAAACAGCAATCAGTCTACTGTTACAGGTTTTTTTTAACAAAAAGGGTTAAACTGTTGTTAGTCAAGAACTCGAATAGAAAAAATTTGCTCAAGAATTAAGCTACAATTTATCTAATGCAAAAACAATTTGTCACATAATGTCCATCCATTGAAAAATCAATTTAAAAAAGTTCCTCAGTCGAAACTGGTAAATCAACAAAATTTTCTTAAAAGAAAAACAACAAACAAAAAAAGAAAGAAATTCTTTGCATAAGAACCAAAATATCAGTATTCAAAACAATAAACAGAAGCTGATGGAATTCTATGCTGCACTAAAAGCCTATGACCCAGAATGTAAATGTTAGTTCTTGCAACTAGTTGTTAATATACGAATTCCAGTAATCCTAAACCTCATATCGATCTTTAGAAAATTTAAACTAATATAAATTTCCCGGTCTACGATCAAAACATAAACACCTTACATCGTCAAAGTATTATATTTCCTACTTTAGCTCCTATTTTTTTGGCAGATCCTAAAACTAGTTATAGCCTGAAGGTTGAAAATCTTCAGTATAGATTATTAATGAAAACAAGAAAGCAAACAATGAATGGCACACAAGTTTCTTAAACAAAACCAGGCAAAAATAGGTGGAAAATAAAGGTTAAAGAAAGAATACAATCCTCATGGCTGACAGAGATAGTTAAAGCAAGTTGAAAATAGAACAAGCATAGAAAGGTAATACTATAACAGTTCTGAAACATGAAATTATCTCTGACCTAACAAATTCAATATGAGCCAAAGAAGAGAAAATAACATACTTTATGGTACCAGCTGACTTCAATAAGAAATGGTAATCCGAATAATTCAAGTAAGATAAGAACATAACAAGAGGAAAGCAAATAAGCTATGTTTTCTTTCTTCTCTGCTTTTCATTTCTGTTTCAAAACTAGCTTACAAACCTCTCCCTATTTGTACCCCTATAAAACTTCAACAGTTCAAAAACACCTTCTTGATAATTTCCTCCCCATCAATAAATGAAGTGAAACATCCAAGAAATTCAAAAAGTTCTTTTTTTTTTAATTGACTTTAGCCCAATAACCACGTATTCAATGGAAGCCTGATAATTCAACTGCTTGACTAATTAAAGCAAAGTCTCCTCAATCTCCTGGCTTGATACTTTTCTATACAAGTAAATGAAGCAGAAAACACGAGAATCAACCCTTTGAATTCCCTTTCTTTGTTTTTTTTTTTCTTTTATTACAATATATTTTCTTTAAATTTCTCAAGTTTCAACAACCAAACCACCTAAATAAAAGACAAAACTTTAACATCAAAACCTCCAAAGAAAAAAAAAAAAAAATCAATTTCAACAACAACCCACCTCCTAAAATCAACAAAATAAAACGTTGACAAAAAATAATTAATTACCAGATTATCACTTAGATTTGAATATCAAGAATCCAACCTTTTTCTTGTCCTTCTTCCTATCCAACTTCTGGGGGGATTCAAGTAAATGAGTTTTTTTTTTTTTTTATGCAAATTTTGAACTGATAAAAAAAAGGGATTTGTTTTGTGGGATTTGCGGAGCTGAAGAGAATGGAAAGAACGAGCAAAAATCGGAGATTTTATATATAAGGGGGGAACGTGTATGAGCAGGTGGGTGAGGTCAGAGATGTGAGTGGTCTTTTAACAGTAACGGAGATCAGGAGACGGGGGTGTTGAAATTTTGAACGATGATTGAACCGTTAGTTGCGCCGTCCACACGTTCGACTTCGGGCAACATTCTTTCGCACGGTCAACTAGTATGTCTCTGTGCCTTTTGGCTTTTGGTTTGGGTGGGGTCACGCGCTTACAAGAAGGCTTGGTAGAGATTTAACATACCTAACCAATTTTCTTTTTGTTTTTATGGAAAATTTATCAAACGTGATTTTCTTATTAAACAAATTTTTTTAGTCTTTTGATTAAATTTGTAAACATTTTAATAGCAACGAGTGATACCACTTCAAAATGAAGGACTTTGACTGTTAATATCACTTGAGAAAATAATTTTCACTTTTCGTGCTATTTAATATTACTAGAAATACTCATTCCGTCTCATTTTATTTGGTATGGTCAATTTTAGGCACAGTTTAAGAATAATTGATATTTGACCAATTAATATAATAGATTTTTCATTATTGTCCTTCAATTAAGATTCAAAACTTGTTAGTTGGTCTTTTGTTTTCAAAATTTGAAATGGTAAATTAGGTAAATTAGTATATATTTATTTATTATTTTAAGAAATGACAAATAATTTAAGACAAATTAAAATAAAAAGAATGACAAATAAAATGGGATAGATGGAGTATCTTTTATTATAAACATAATTTTTGCACTTCACATTTAGCTTTAGGAACTCCATCATTACGTTTCAATAATCAAATTACATAAATACCCTCAATTTAGATTTTCAAACAAATTAAGTACCAAAAGTACTTGAAGACTAAAGGAAGACAAGCAAATTAATTTTGTTTTCAATTACTTTTTTTTATTATATTCAAAAAAATTTATATTTTTTAAAAAAATATTGAAAAGGATAACAAAATACTTATTGAATAGCAAAATAATAGACTTTTCCAAACACTTTCAATGTATGAGTGAAAGAATTTAAAAATAGAAGAGGAATCTTGTAAAATGAAGGCTTTACATGAATATTTAAGTAATTTTGTTTCATGAACAAGTAAGATAGAGTATCTAAAATTAATTTTGGAATGGCACAATCATTACCATTTTTATTATTTTTTTTTTTATCACAAGCACAATATATGCAATGCAAATATCTACATAAAAAAATTTCCATTTTGTTGCCCTTCATCTTTCAGTCGGATAACACAAATTATGTTGATTAACTTGTTAACTAACACCTTGTTCTCTTAGGATATTTTTTACTTAGTACAATGATAAATATATGAATAGCGTTTAAAATATATTTTAAGGTTGTATTTGGATCAATGGATTTGAAAAAAAAATTGAAATTCATCCATTCATCATATAGAGTGATTTGTAAGGCTAAAATAGATGAATTTCAAATATGTCAAAATTAAAAAGTTGAAATAAAAGATTTCAAATAATTTTTTAATTTGGGTGAAGTTGAATTTATCTATTTTGGTCTTATAAATCACTCCAACAAATAAGTGAATTTTAAATCTTTTCCCAAATTCATCCATCAAAACACAACATTAACAAAAACATATGTTTCATTTGGAGAATTTATTATTCAAAATATTATTTGGTATAGATATTTATTTATACTATATATAAAACAAAAGCCCTTTGGTTGAATGCCATTATTTATTTTGCTTTATTTACTCTTAATAATTTTAAAATTTCTTAACATAACTACTCTTAATACTTCTTCCTATTTTTTAGTTAATAATTTTGACTTGTTTTTTAGTTAATAACTACTCTTAATACCTCATTTATAATTTATACTTATTTTTTATCATCTATTTTTTACTCCAAGTATTTTATTAATATTAGTTCATTGTAATTGGCTATACAAAAATAGCCCAAATAATACGCACATAAATCACACATGTTGTCACCAACGGAGTAGTTAATAGAAAAATAGACAAAGTGACTACAAAAATGCATTTTTAAAAATTTAGTGATATTTTTTGTCACTAAACAATTTTAGTAACTAAAATGACAGTTGTAATATAATCGAGTAATCAAATAGACACTTTGCTTTAAAAAAAATTACACGAAACTTTTTTTAAAAAAAGTATAAAAATTTCATGAAAAACAATAAAGCAAAGCCTAGTGGGCGTGCTGCAGAGGAATGTGGAGCAACAGATGTGATGCAAGTGGTGACTACGGAGTAGTGGACTAGTGAAAGCCACGCTGCAGCCGAGTCGTGAAATTTAACGGAGATGACGATCACGGTGACACTACCGTGACGTTAGCTGGGAGAGACGACTAAAAACTAGAGTAACAGCGACGGGCCAATTGAATTAATTAAGGTAACACGTGTAGTGAACTAGAATCTTTCAATTTTGACTATCTTTGACCTGACGTGTAACGCGGTTTGAGTCGTATGACTGACTGGACTAGTCTGGTTTTTAAAACATCCCGGACCCGCTGGGAAATCTGCTAATAAATGGCTACGCATTTTTTGTTCTATATTCTATATTATTTTTAGACGATCAAATAAATAATTAATATTATTTTACATAATAACACAGAATATGAAATAAAAGATTTTGTGTCCTATTAAATCTCAGACAAGAATTTTTCAAAAAATCTTTATATGATTGGTCTGCACAAAAATTTTCCAAATTTTAGAGTTTAGCGAACTTCATAGATTGCTTC
This sequence comes from Cinchona pubescens, assembly GCA_025175665.1. Lineage (NCBI taxonomy): Eukaryota > Viridiplantae > Streptophyta > Magnoliopsida > Gentianales > Rubiaceae > Cinchona > Cinchona pubescens. The sequence continues at coordinate 670,253 of JANKKI010000106.1, forward strand.
AATTAATTTTCAATTTTGTCAAAGCAAAGCTGCTTTTTTCCGAAAAGAAAAATAAATTACTTCTCTTTTTTAAATAAAAAAAAAAAATAGCAACAACTCACAAATACTTATTACAACGACTTATAATGATTCTTATAAAACACTTAAACATAAAGAACTAAGGAGAGATGGTTGTATAATATTAGACCTTTCATATATTGTCTTTTAATCGTTCTCACCATTTAAATATATTTCGGTTGGAATTAATTGTCCCCTTGGCTTTCATGGAAAACTCTTAGAGACATGTGAGCTATCCGAACTTTATTGGGGCCACAAGATTAACCTATAAAATTGAATCATTTTGCTTGATATTCGATAACACAAATTGAAAATTATGCATGACATGCATTAGATAGTTTCTATTGCATACAATCACTTGTTTAATTTGATGATACTGCTAATTTTTTTCTCCTTGAATTCTTAACAGCATTTTAGTACACGAAGTCAAAATCTTTAGGAGGTATATAACAGTGTCTCTTTAGTCAAATAAATTATTAAATCATTTTACATAATCAACTGACAAACTACACAAATTCTACTCGTGTATCGTGCAAAGTTGAATTCTATGTTCAAGATGGATGGATTTTGTGACATTTTTCCTTCGCCATTTGTTTGTCCTAAAGATACAATCAAAGTTACTCCCTCGGTTTTAAAATATTTGTTACTTAGTTGGTTGGTGTATACAAATTTTTAAAAAAATTTAAATTATATTCATTTTGTAAAAAAAAAAAAATAATTCAAATTAACTAAATTATTTTTTTGAATTAATATCTCAAGAATATAATTTTTCTTTCATTAATATTGTATTAAGGATAAAAGTTAACAAAATATCATTTAATAATTTTTTAATTTTTTTAAAATGACAGATAATATAATACAAAATAAATTATTTAAAGTGCTAATAGTTATTTTAAAATAGATAAAATATGTGTGAAAAGATCGATGTCAGGTGGAACTTAGAAGTCAAAATCCATTCAACCGCTACCCACACAATTAATTAAGGGAAGAAGAGAAATAATTGTCCGGCATGATTAATCTTTATAGCTCAGGCTGTACTTCTCCAAATTAAATCATATTAATGAAAGCAACGTAATGAAATATGTATCCAAGTTTAATTTAAACATGCATTTTACTATGAGAAGAGAGAAAATTAATATGGCCTAGCCCTAGGACTTACATAATTTCTGTAAACATACTAAACCTAGATAAAGGAAAATATTACCATAAATTCAATTTATAACTCCATCGGTAGATTCCGAAATCAAGATTAAATCTTATAAAATCTTGCTTACATCAGGTTATGTCATAGATTTCATAACATTTAATCTACACCACAGGGACTACGAGTGAGATCAAAAACCAAGTCTACCTAAATATTTTCTAACCTTAAAAGCATCACCTTAATCTTTATACAAATCTTGACAGATATTGTTACTCGATCTCCCTTAATTAATTAAAACTGAGACTATAATGACTCCAGAATGGAAAATGGACAGGGATGGTTTCGGTGCAACCGTCTTAATTTCTCTTGAACACAAATATTTGAAACGTCTGTGACCCGGTTTTGTAGTGTAATCTGGACCCACGTAAGGTTATTGTTCACACATCTGATAAAAATTGTTTACAAATTGTTTATAATGATGTACAACGTGAAAAATAGTGTACATTGTTTGAAATAACTGGCACTGATTTTTTTCTTTTGGACAAATGCTTTGATACATATTTCATCTATTAACGATAGTTATAAAGTTTCTTTTTCTAATCTTTGATCTATTAGAAATAGAGATACTCACTCCCTTCCCACGTTCATATCTTTTTTTATTATTGTCCTTATGTTTAAATTCAAAATTTGTTAGTTGGAGTTTCAAAATTTGAAATGATTTGTGAAAGTAATTAATACTCTAACATGACTTTAATGTTATTTTTAGAAATTTGTATAAAAGGTAAAATAGGTAAATTAACATTTATTTAATTACCTTTTTAAAGAATGACAAATAATTTGATACAACCAAAAATAAAAAAAAATGACTAATAAAATGAAACCTGCTATTTACTCTGCATTGCTAGACAGCACCAAAAAAAGGACTCCTATGATAATGTGCGTGCGGGGTTGAAGTGGACGTGACTGATTTGCCTTTTTATGAGATATCTCCGAATAAACAAATGATTGATAAAAGAAAAGAAAGGTTGGCTACTTGTGCTTTGGCTTTGGTTCTTTCTCTTGAGGATGATGGAATGCCGTGGCTTTCTACTTTAAAATTTGATTCACATCTGGAAAGCAACAATCATAACTTTAAATTAATAGAGGAATCAAGAATGTAATCTAATACCCTTTTCTCATGACAGCACTAACATAGCAAGTTGTTGTATGCGTAAAGCATGTTCATCTTAATAACCACTTTGGATATAAATATTTTTTATGTATATATATTAATGCAAAAGGGCAATCAAATTTCTTTGAACTTTCCAAGTTCACAAGTTGAAAATAAAGATATGAATGAATATATCTTTTCTATATCATTCTGGTGCTTTCTTTAAGAACTTTTTCTTCTTTCATTCAGTTCATTGAAGTTATAGGTCTTTAATCAAGATGTGGCAACCAAGTTAGAAAAAGTCGCCTAATTAAGCTGAGATTCTTCTGAATTATATATGTTAAAATCCGTAATCTTGCTTTTCTTGAGTTTTACTGTTCCCCCCCTAAATTTAAGATAATGTCATGTAAAGCCACAAGACTTTAGTTCAATATTTTTTTTATGAAGTTCGATTTCAAGACTTGTTTTGCTTTAAAATTTTGTATAGAGAGTCATACATATTGTATCAAATTGTCATTTCACTTGTATAAAAAAATTCAAGATTTCATCATCTTTGCCAAGATTGTCATAAGTAAAAGTAAATGTGACATTGAATATTTATCCAACGACCATAATACATGCGATAAAGTAATATGGGATGAACTTTAATCTAGAAAGAAAATGTTAATCTTATCTTAGGAAAAAGGGCTTACAAGAATGAAAGTTGACAGCACTAAAAAAGTGAAAATACATTTCTAAACAGAATATTTGTAGACCAAGTCATTTAGAACCTATTAAAGACCATGACCAGAATTAATCTCGTGTTTCCAATTGCTAATTGTTCGAGATTAATGCGCATAACACGTTGGTCATTCTATAAAAATAATAGAACAAAAAAAAACAGTAAAAATAGTAAGCAGGGTTTGTTTTTCTCATGAGTCGGCACAAGAAACAAGATATGACTGAACAAATGGAATTGTTTGTTGTCGAGTGTTGATGATACCAAATATGACTAATGCCTACTTTCTGCCTTCTGGTCAAACCCAAGGAAAATTTGAAGAAGCACTTGCAAAATAAGAAAGTCGAAATTTTGTGTTCCCTCTCAATATCTTATTCATTCTTTTTGTCAAGCATTATTCGTCATCATATATCCTATTTGTACATGCCACATCCCTCCAAAAAGAAACAAGAAAATGAATTAATTGGGATTTTAATGACCCATTGGACCTATAGGATAAGGTCAAACAAGGCCAACTATGGTTCTGGGTTTCACAATTTTTCTTAAAAAAGAATTTGTGGGAAAGGATGGTTTCATGCTCATAACAGTCTATGAAAAAATTTAAAATGAATCCGATTATTCAAATTCGTAATATAAATTAGTACACATCATACATATGAGCAATTGGTTAATTTACTCCGTCGACTTTATAGTTTAGGCTACCTAAACCGCATGCATTATCAAATTGGTTTATGTTGTTGTCACGATGGAGATGGAAAAAAAAAATGTCATTACATGGTTTTCAGATACATTGAAAGAGAAATGTTGAATTTTGGTTTTTCAAGATTACTTTTTCCACAAAATGGAAGAAATTCTTTGGTCATCGAGAGAACATGAAGATCGAAGATCTCCGTAAATGCTGAATTTTTAAGCATCATATTGTTAGAGGAGTGTATTTATAAAAAATAACAAAGTGATAAAATATTGAAGTATTATTAAATACAGAAATGAATTAACAAAATTTGATCGAATATTTCAAATTAAGAGGTTGATGATTCAATAAAATTTTGTCACGTGAAATGTTGAATTTTGGTTATCCAAGATTACCTTTTTCACAAAATTGAGAAATTCTTTGGTCATCCAGAGAGCATGAAGATTGAAAATCCTCAAAAATGCTAAATTTTTAGGCACATATTGTTAAAGGAATGCATCTATAAAAGTAACAAATTAAGTGATTAAAACCATAAATGTTGTTAGTTTCAAAAGATAAAATAAAAATTGACCAAATATATAAAATTAAAAAAATAATAATTTAATAAAATCTTATCACGTAAAATTAATTGAAAAAATAATTATAATTTTTAGATTTGTAAATCATTTTCCATCGTTGAAAATAGGCTGCGGCTCTTGTCGGTGATGAGTATCATATTTTACGCTATTAGCTTGATGGCCCACTATAGATATTACAAGGACCAAATCTTGCCCTACGTTAATGAATTAATATCCTAGATTCTATTACACATGTTTCATTTCAAAACAATGGTTGCGGCGTGAACCACATTCAAATCACAATTTTAACCCAATTAATGATTAGATGAACCATGAATTTGCTCATACTAGAAATTTATGGGACGTGATTTCATTAGCATTATATTACTAAGAGAAAGGAGAGATTAAATCTTTTTTTTTTAATTTTTTTTTGAGATAATAGACATTAAATCCTTAGTAGCTTATTCAATCAGTCGTTCCGGATCGGAGATCAGAGATATATATATTTTTGAAACTTTAGGAGAATAATACTATACAAATATATATATAGGGAATAATTTTTTATATTCTTTGAAATTTCTAGTAAGTAAAAATTAATTTTTATAATAGTATAATAATAATTTAAATATTTTAAAGGGAAAAAAACATAATTTTAAAAATTTTGGAGTAGCTCCCGAGTCGATCTAAGAGTCGAGGATCTTATCCTCCTCCCTGCTCGTGGTTTCCGTGCCACCCCAAAATTGGTATATTTTTTGAGATACTAAAATTGGAGACCCATATCCTGTGTTCTAAGTCCTACCTCTACGGCCTTAGCATATGGACCTCACGTCAGGTTCATATTTTTTGTGCTAGGTTCACATGGACCTTCATCCATGAATGAATGCGCCGGACTTTTAAGGATTAATTAGGCCTATTGAAGCACTTTCAGTAATTCTTCTGTGGATTAATTCAAGTGGGCCAAATTTCCTTATGCCTGGGATTATTGAATTTTGATGCAACAATGGATCTTAATCAAAAGGTCCAAATTTTATTGCAAAACACGGATCTGTAGCCCTTATTGGGCCCAAATTTATTCCAACTGGGCAAGCTGCAATTCCCTTCGACTACTCAACCCAAAATGGCAGCAGGTATAAAGAGAACAATTGCACGTGCATCCACATGTTGGTCACATGCGCCCCGAATGGGGATCCAATTCCACAGCAAGGAAAACAAAGCTTCATTTTTTAAAAATAAAAAATAAAAAAACAAAGCTTCATTGACACGCACATATGATAGATTATCTTTGGTTTTAAGGAAATTCTTATAAGGCTGTAAAATGAACAATCAATTTCACAAACAAATTAGGAAATAGACATAGTAATAACTTTCTAGCAGAGCTTTTTCTGGGACCCCCTTTTTATTTTTACTTGAGAGTTGGGGAAAAATTGGAAAATATTAAAGAATATGCTACTACTAGAGTTTTCACTCTTCCTACAAATAAATGTAATTAATTCGATCCGTGAAAGAAAAAAAAATTCAGTGAAATATTTAAAATCATATAATAAAATTAGATTTATTATTAGATTTAAGAAAAAATTCGACTAAATATCTAAATGTTGATAATTCAACATAATTTTAACATGTAAATTGATTTTGATAAGTGGTCTTGTTAATCATTTTTCTTTAATCCCTCAATTTCTCAAGAGTGTTTTAAGAATTAATTTAATCTTTGGTGAGGATTAAATAATTAGTATTAGGGTTCTGCTTTCTCACCTAATTAACTTTAAGCTGTCTGGTGAAAATACAATCTCGTTGTCCACTTTAATATTTAAGCGACCAGATTAGCCTATAATAATTGATGAAATCCACTTTTTCCCGTTGTCTTACGGGAAAACTGAACGGGGTTTCATTTGAATAATCTCTACGAGGCTACGACTTGAAGAAACGCCGTCGGAGCACTTTCCGCTGAATTCATCATGTATTAGTATTCAACGGACTGTAGTCTCCTGTTTACTCTTTGGGACAATCCCATCAAAAACATTCTGCTATACATCACCCTGTAATACAATTTCGTCTAAAATGACCAGTGTGACCTCTTCTTTTTTTTTTTTTCTTCTTTTAAATTCCCCTCAATAAATAAATTCTTCTGCATTGGACAAATAATACTTTATTAGCAATTAACCAAAACATGACTAGCCTGCAAGGTTAGTTCAGACAATAAATAAGAAAATCGGACTATTAAAATATTTCTCTAGTTACTTTCAATCTCTTATTTAATGAACGATATATAAATATCATTATATCCTGTTAAAATATATATTGGTAACATGTCCTAACTATGAGTGTAAAACTAAGCTACTCGCAAGTAATTCGATCAAAAACTTGACTCGAATTGGAGTTGCTCGAACTCGAATATTTTGATGAATCGATCTCAACGAATATAATATTTTTTATTATATATAAAATTACTAAAATGACTATATTGTTTTAGAAAAAATACACTTTTACCTATAAAAAAAAGGCGAAGTACTCGAACTAATTTTACTAATTTTCGACCGAGTTCGAGTTTTATCAAAATTTTCGAGTTCAACTTCGAGTAGGACACTATTTATGCTCGACTCAACTTGTTCACACCCCTGATCCTAACATTGTAAAAAGAGGAATAATCTATCCTCTTTCTAAGCTTTTTATAAGAAAAAAAAAAAAGACAAAATAAAACGTCTATCATATAATGTATTTAAAAAATTCTTATGTAAACTGTACTCGTGATAGATGTAATAGATTTTTTAGTCCACATTTACGTTCATCATTTTATTTTATCAAGTTAAAATGAAACGTTAAATGTGAATTCACATTACCTATCATAAATTCAATCCAAAAATTTGCCGAACTAGTTGTATGATTCAACATAAGACTTTTTTCTAGTGTGATGTTGAGTCATGAACTTATAAGACACGACTGTCCTTCACGTCGTTAGTCGTTCCCACAAAAGTTTTTGCGGGGTCTTCAAGCCCCATTAAAAAAAAAAATGGCACGTTATGATATATGTACTTTAATTTGGTTAGATCTGTTGAAGAAACAATTTTCTTTTCCCAACTTGCAATGTTTTATTTACTCTTCTAAACAAGGTTTTCCATGCTAATTAAATGTTCACTACAATGATCTAGTGTAGTTGGTCTCCCATGTTTATTTAATTAGCGTTCCCAGACTTAAATATAAATAAAAGAAAATGCCAAGTTTATTTTGGTCATATTTGTATCTCACCAAATTATAAATTATAGAGAATCACACAAGGCCATGTTCCATCTGGTCAAATAATTTTATGCACTTGCTTGTACAAGTACGGTCATATTCTGACGGATTACGTGTTATTAATTATTAGTAATGATAACTTAAATTAAATTCTCACGGTCAACTTGGAGGTAAGACAATTTAGACTGAGAAACATCCTAGAAAACGTAATGACGTATAAAGAAATTAATCATGGGTTTGAAGTGAAATTAATTATGTTTTAATTATTCATTCCGTAATATAAAAGTGGTAAATAACAGTCGTTAATGAACATAATTGAAAAATAGAAAGGTCCGATTATTTCTTAATAATCCAATAATTTAAAATACTACATTCGTCCTAATATATTTGTCACATTTTGACTTTTTTGGTCAATGAGTCAAATTTTCAAGGTTTAGTCTTTTTAGATTTTTATTTTATTTTATTTATAAATTTTAAGTTTCATGTCATAATACTTTATATAAATTTCATTTTTATTGAAAATTTTGCATGAAAAATCAAATAAATGTATATGAATTATTGATTATAAAATTGATATGATTGACTTAAAAAATCAAATTATAACAAAATAAATAAGACAAAAAGAGTAATACTCTGCAAATACGAAAAATTTTCGACAAATTAAACCTTAAAAAAGTTACAAGCTTTCGTCTTCAACATGTCACAATTTGGAGTCGCACTAGATGATAAATTAAAGTGATTTTCAAAAGGGTCTAACGTGGAGGGTCTTCAAGTGCTATTATTCTGATTTCTAGTTGAGTTTATAGTTTGAAATATACTATATATAAAGCTTGTTGAATTAGGTTTAAGGTTGATTACTGCCATTGCCTCTTTTTCCCACCTTGTAATTAACCGCCAGCAACAACTACTACTATTGCATTTGGTAAAATTAAAATAGTTCTCAAATTGAAAGTGTGATTTGTGAATTCAAACCTAACACCATTATGTTACTATTAGACTTGAAAAGGCAAACATAAAATGATAGTACTATATTTAAATATTTAATCATAGTAATTGAACTTCTCACCTAATTTCTGGTTATGCATTTAATAATGTTTGTTCAAGCATTCAAAAAATAATAATAATAATAATAATAATAATAATGTTTGTTCAAGAATTTCATGTCAGTATTGATGTGGTCTCCTTACCCCCTCATTCCGGAATTGAATGTAAAGTTGATTCCATATTTCCAATCAAATAAAAGCCAAGCAAAAAAGGGACCATTTGCCTAAACAAAGGTGACATTTAACACACACACTTCGTTTCTTATAGTATCTTTCAACGGTTCTTTTTTTTATTTCAAAATATACTTTTCCCCTTTACTTTTCCTACTCTTTTTTCTTTTGTTCGGATTTAAAAAAGAAAAAAGCAAAAACCTTCCTTATTCACTATACTTTTGATTAGTCGAAGATGACAAAATTTATTGCGGTCATTGAACAATTACTTGACATTCTACCAGTTGCTCAAAAATCAATCAAAGTCTCCCTTTACACAAAATATGGCCCCTCAATTTGTAATAAACTGGGTTATCCTGTACAAATGCTCTTTCCTATTGATTATTGAATAACTACTAAAATACGACTAGTTGTTCAATGACCACCATAAACCTTTCTCACTCGAAGATACGTATTCTTCTTCTTCCTTTTTTTTTTTTTTGACAGTCGTATCCTTCCTTTTATATCACATGAATATATCTATCCCAATACAAGAGAAATTCCTTGAAGGATCTCTTTCACTTGATGGAAAACCCTAACGGCTCCAAATGAGTTAATTAGATATAATAGAAAATTATTTTTGAAGTAATGTGATATGAATTTCATTTAACAATGAATTGTTTGTATATTCACAATGTGACATTTGAAGAATTTATCGTCCGTTAGAACTCCATCAATAAAAATTAAGAAAAAAAATAGTACTAATTAAGGATTTGTATATTATTATTTAACACTACAACATTAAAAATTGATATTGTTGTTACATAACTTCTAATTTACTAATTATTTATATATTATGTGATCACTATTGAGCTATGTTGCTTAACATAATACTTTATCATTTATTGTTAACACAAAATATACTTAACAAAATATAAATTTACATTTATTTAAAACTGCATAATACATGATGTGATTCAGTTTTAACCGACATTTAATATATTAATCTACCTATATATACTATTTCAGTAAGCTTATGAAAAAGATTTGATGAATATTGTCTAATAAATGTAGAAATGTATTTACATGAATAAGTTGAATCAAACCAAACACAACTTAGGAAGGTATTTGGTTTATGGGTATGAAAGGGGGAATGAGAATCAAAGTTAATGATATCCATAGATGGTGTTTGGTTGAACACTATGAGAATCATTCTATGGGAATGAAAGTGTTAAAAAATATCCACTTTCATTCCCCACTTGTGACATGGGTTTCATCTTGAGTAACTTATTAATACAATGAAACCTATTCATATGTTAAACCAAACAAGTAAGGGGGAATGATATAAACCCATACCAATAGTGGGCTTTATGATTCCGATTCCGATTCCCGAATGTGAACCAAACACCTCCTTAGTTTGACTTTCAAAATCAATCAACTTTATTTAGCCAACCATCTAATTTTGATCAATTCCAAAAAAAAAAAAGTTGAGAAATCAATTCTCAATTGTCTATTCATATTCACTAAAATATCAAAAACTCATATTTACAAGAAGGCTAATTTGGTCATAAAAAAATTTCTCCCAAATAACGCGCCTTTTTTCCTCAAACGCAAGACTTTGGAATTTAAAAATGGGAAAATACACCTAATTTTTTATCATACTTATAAATTTTATAATGTAAATTAAATGTTATAAAATTTATGATATTAATTAATGCGTGAAAATTTTTATAAAATTTAATTTTAATACTAAAATTTACAGATGAGATAAAACTTTTAAAAATTAAATATCAACTACAAGAAACCCACAATTCCTATTTTCTTTGTTTTTTTCTCCTCCGAACTTCAATATCTTTTCCCATACAGATCATATTCTCTTTCTCTCTCTAAACTGCACATAGATTCCTTTCTCCGCCTCTCAACTTCGCATTCTCTAAACAGTTTTTGATTTCCTTTCAACCCTTTTGTTTTTTTTGTTTTTTGTTTTTTTTTTTTATGTTTTTTTCTTTGCAGATACAAGAAACAAAAAACAAAGAAAATCAAGTAGTATTAGGAAGGAAGAGGAGAGTCTGCTAATATTAATATAGTACAAGAAGTACTAAGTAGTAATAACTGCTTCTTCAACCATCATCGCTGATAATCACTCACAAGAAAAAAAAAGAAAAAAGAGGTAAATAATTAGTGAAACTGTGTGTTATACAGACAAATTTTCTTATTATGAAAAACCCATTTATGAAAAAAAAAAAAAATTAATCTTTGTATCTTGCTTTGTTATTTGTAGAAAGTTTGATCTGGAACTCTTTGTCAACTTATTAGTTTGCTTTTTTTAAATTTTTTTTTTTTTGGTGGGTGCTGAGAAAATTCTGAGAAAGGGAGATGAGATGAGTTTATTGTTTCCTTTGATGTAGTTCTAATAAAGTTACGTTCTTTCTTTGTTTCTTTTTATATTTTTGGGTTGAATTTTCTTTTTGTTTTTTGTTTTTTCTGGGTTCTGGATTTTGTCCTATAATCTTGAATTCATGAATTGTAACGACTTTTGTTATCTGGGTTCTGGAAAGTTTGACTAAATCTTCATATTGAAGCCTGCTTTTGTCATTTTTGTTGTTGTATTTGGACTTTTTTTTTTCAATGTAAAATTAATGACTTTTCCATTTTTTTCTTTTCTTGATCAGCATTGTTTTTCCTTTTTGGTTCTCTTTGATTGTGAATGCTTTGGTAAGATTCAAACTGTTTATCTGACTTTTGATGAACTGTATGTGTGGTGGTTGAATTTTAAGTAGTTTTGTTTATATACTTTTAACAGGTGGGACAATGGAAAAAAGCTTAGATAGCAGATAGCTTATTATAGAACAAGGAAAGAGATGAAAGCCGAGTCATCTGGGCTAATAATTGGGATTTCGATAGGGGTGGTGATTGGAGTGCTTTTGGCTATACTTGGATTTTTCTGCTTTAGGTACCATAGGAAGAGATCACAGATAGGGAATAGTAGTTCTAGGAGGGCAGCAACGATACCGATGCGTCAAAATGGTGTTGATACTTGTGTAGCATTATCGGATTCATCAGTTGGTACAGAGTCCCCCAAGTCGACTATACAGCATGGCATTTCCTTCTGGCTTGGAGGACTTAAGAAGTCTAGCATAATTTCTGCTTCTGGCATTCTAAATATTGAGTACTCTTACAAGTATGTTTTGATCTTATGTTTGATGTCATAGCAACTTTTTGTTTAGTGCAAATTATTGGAAACCATTGTTGCGAATTTATTGTCTAAATTTCTTATACTAACTCTGGGACTGTTCCTATTGTATTGCGTTCATGAAGATTCTTAAACTGCTCAATGTAGACTTGAAGGAATAACAGACTGGTTAAGTGAAAACCGATGAAGCTTTGAAAATTTGAAAGCAAAAAAGAAAACAAAAATATGCGTATTTGTAAATTGTGTTAAAATAAATCAATCATCAAGAGATAGAAAATGGTAGCTTGAGAAATTCTCTTTGTGCCATGTTGTGTTCTTACACACATCACTTTTTTTTTTCTTTGTGTCGAATCATTTGTGACAACAAGAAGAAATTATGCTGGAACTAATCTTCTAAATTGTTCAAGTGTGGATTTTTTTACTTGCTTAAACTGGGTGTGTCCAAATATTGTTCCTCCATCTGTTGATACTTTGAGACATAATCAGCTTTATCCGGAATTGGTGTAAAAGTTGTATTTGTTTTTTTCTATGTATTAGCATATGCTTGAGTATTGCAGCTTCTTAGTCTAGATTTGCTTGATGTATAATCAGGGATCTGCAGAAAGCAACATACAACTTTACTACATTAATTGGCCAAGGGGCTTTTGGTCCTGTTTACAAAGCTCAGATGTTAACTGGTGAGACTGTTGCCGTTAAAGTACTTGCGACTGATTCTAAGCAAGGGGAGAAAGAATTCCATTCGGAGGTATTGTTATTTTCTGTCCTCAACTGCTATGACCAGTATTTATGTGTGTTTATGCGTACCTCATGTGTCATCTCAGGTTGTTGATACCTGTCTCGAACAAATCTGTTGGGTTGTTTTGAACATAGTATAGTGTATCAGTTGTTGAGACTGATTGCACAGACATTTTCCATTTTTGGCTATAACACTAGTGTGAAATTAGTATTTGAAATCATTTTTGGGTATAATAATGAGAAATTATTAGTTAGTTACTTACATTATTTTGTAGATAATTAGGCCCTTCAGAATGCAAATATACTGCTTGCCATGATATCATGTCAGAAAAATACAAAATAGAACTGACTTAGAGACTCGTCCAGGTAGGAAGATACTTCATTGCATATGGAGGTTAATAAAAAGATTTGCCCTCTCTATTTCGTGTATCTTACCATAAATGTTAACTTCTTCATTCTGTACATCTCCTTTATTCTCAGGTTATGTTACTTGGAAGGTTACATCATAGGAACCTTGTAAATTTGATAGGCTACTGTGCAGAAAAGAGCCAGCATATGCTTATCTACGTGTACATGAGCAGAGGCTGCTTGGCTTCTCATTTATATAGTAAGTGCCAAAATTGTATTTGCCCAAAATATTTCCTCTGTTCATCGGTTTTGTAGTATCCATGACAGTTTTGTATTATCCATGATATATTTAGGTTGAAATATGATTCCTACACTATATGTCCACCAATATAAATTGATGGATGGCTCACAGCCTTGAAGTAGACCAACTTGTAGATGGATCATTTGTAAGACATTAGACAAGTGGTGCAGCCTATATACATAATTTATCATTCTTAATCGATAGCTATTTCTCTAGCAATTCCATTATTGACCGGTTTAAATATAATTGAATAAAAAAAATAGTGAAATTGCCATCTATAGTCATGTTTGTAGATTGTAAGACTGAATCTAAGGCCCAAGTTTGGTTTTGAACAAGAATAAAGACATTTTATGTTTAGATGATGTAGGATACTTTTTTGAAAGTTATTGAAGTTTAATTACTCAATACAGGTCAAGAATTGCCTTTCCTTCCATTTCTTGAAGTTCCTCACTCGCGCGTGCAGCCCATTGCACAGAGAAATTTATAATAAACTGAATGACATGAGTAAATTTCTAAATCAAGTGAGATGAAAACCATTTGTGAGTTATGCAACTTGCAATTTAGATGAGAGCAGGCAAGTGAACATGGCTTTTATTTAGTGAAGTATCCTCACACATATTCCTCCAAGATGAATTCAGGACTCATATATGTATTTTCTAGTTGTTTAATCAAGTCCTAAAAGTGAAATGGGCTACTTTTGCAAATTAGAGAAACAATTTTTTTGTTATTTTTGTAATTCAGTCATCAGATTATATATCATATATGCATGCTTATTGTCTACATCGGTTTCAGGTGAAAAGCTCGACCCATTAAGCTGGGACTTGACAGTTCAAATAGCTCTGGATGTGGCCAGGGGCTTGGAGTATCTTCATGATGGGGTAAGCTGTTTCTTTGTTTCATTAGTTCTTTGCCCCCCTTTGTTTACACATACATTTGTCAATATTAGTCTATGGTTGAGGTTTGATGGCTTTCTTTTCTCCTAATTTACAAATTATTTTCAGGCAGTTCCTCCTGTGATACACCGTGACATTAAATCTTCCAATATTCTGTTGGATGAGTCCATGAGGGCCAGGGTACGTCATTGTCACATTTTGCCTTACTGAAAGGAAATTGAAGAGTCAACTAGATTCTGTGGTTATCTAGCCACACAAATTATAGGGATTCACTTTTTGTTTCATCCCCTTTCTTAACATTTAAATTAGCAAGCAGTTAAACATTCTGCTTTCACATGTAACTGTCAAGGTTTATATACTCTTTAACATATTTTGCTGTTTTAAGCAGGTAGCTGATTTTGGACTTTCTAGGGAAGAAATAGTCAGCAAGAATGTATCCAATCTTCGGGGAACTTTCGGATATCTTGACCCTGAATACATATCAACAAGGGCCTTCACTAAGAAAAGTGATGTTTATAGCTATGGGGTGTTGCTGTTTGAACTTGTTGCAGGAAGAAATCCGCTTCAAGGACTAATGGAATATGTTGAACTGGTAAGTTCTTCATGTCTTGTCCTTGGAATCAGAAATCCTATCTTTCCCTCAGAATCAGAAACAGGATCTTAGCAAAGCAAAAAGGGAGCAACAATGCATATGCTAATTCTAGGCACAAGGAGCTTGCTAAACTCACAGGCCTCGAATGAATAGCCTTTCCAGTTTTTACAGGAACTGATTGAATATCTTTTACTCGAGGCCCAATTATTTAGCCTATACATGATTACTTGATGCATCTATATTTACTTACCGACAACCCCTGAAAATATCAATCAGCTTAAATAATGAATACTGCAGAATGTTGGATATCCAGGTTTCTTTGCTCTAGCAAAATATTCTAAATGCTTACACAACTCCATTCTTGATGCTTCTAAAGAGTGCTAGTATTATCTATTGAACTTACTTTGTTACATTTCTTTTGTTTGCATAATTTATTCCCTTACATGTCTGTCCTCATTTTAAAAAGTAAACCTCTTGATGATAGGCGGCTATGAATACTGAAGGAAATGTTGGATGGGAAGAAATTGTTGATTCTCGTCTTGATGGGAAGTTTGATTTGCAAGAACTTAATGACGTGGCAGCTCTCGCATACAAATGTGTTGATCGTGCTCCTAAAAAGCGGCCCTCGATGAGAGACGCTATACATAACAGGTGCTATCACGGATCATCAAGATGAGAAATCAAAAGAAGCATCATAAGAAGTCTTTATCTGGCACAGGAGATGAGGTTACAATCAACATAGATCAAACAGACCATCGAAGTCCTATCTCTGGACATCAGCGCATGGAATCTGTGGACAGCACCGCTGACTCTTGTGAAGTCTAGCCGACATTTTTTAACATTCGCTGATTGTTCTTTTTTTTTTCGTTTTTGTCTTGATCTGTAAAATATGTGTTTAATACTAGGAATGGATCAGTCCTTAGTTCTGCTGCTTGATAGAGTTGAGAGTGAATTGTCTCTTGCCTTGTGATCTCACTGTAACATAGCAGTTCTTTCTCTTTCGCATTTCCTTCTTTCCTCCAAAATTTTGTACATCCATGTGTAGAAGATTGAAACAAAAAGCATAAAGGAAAAAGTTGAGTATCTATGGGAATCTATTAGACGGTTGTGATGGAAATGCAGAGC
This sequence comes from Cinchona pubescens, assembly GCA_025175665.1. NCBI lineage: Eukaryota > Viridiplantae > Streptophyta > Magnoliopsida > Gentianales > Rubiaceae > Cinchona > Cinchona pubescens. The sequence continues at coordinate 686,181 of JANKKI010000106.1, forward strand.
ATTTACAGTCTCTGTGAGAGTAGTCAGTGTCACTATGTTGAGAATGAACTGTCTTCTGACTAATCTATTTTTTCGTTTGTTTTATTCCTGGTCAGCAGGTTTTGAACCGTAATTCTCTCTTCCTTCTGTCCCAAGATTTGTTGAACACAGATTTGCACAAGGCAGTTCTTTTCCTGTTCTTTGGATTTTCTCTTTGTGCAACCTACTAAAATGTAACCGAAAAATGGTATGCATTAGAGGATCTCATTATGTTAAGTATAAATATTTGGGAAAATGACCGTTAATAGTTTTTTATATTTTATATTTGTATTTTTGTAGTCTCTAACATTTAAAATGATGAATTTTAGTTTTTCATAAATTCAAAACGCAACATTTTGGTTATTTGATACAATTACGGACATATTTTATATTAAAATACTATAACATATTTCAAGGTAAAATTGACGATACACAATTTTAAATATTAAATTATTCAAAAAAGAAGAGGATTGAGGCGGTTGGAATATGGATAGCGGAGGAAAAGCAGTGGTTGGCCTGAATATGGACAGTGGAGGAAAAGCAGTGTCGAAGGAAAATAGGGAATAGGGACAGTAATGATTTAAATAGTGTCGTTGAATATTTAAAATTTAAATAGTGGATAAGGTGTGAATTTATGTGTTGTTAATTTTGCCCATAAAATTTTACCTCTGAAAAATGTAAAATTCAATGTGTATATGAATATTACAAACCAAAATATGCCCGGAATAAGGACAGTAATGACAGGTGTGAATTTTGATATGGTAGTGGATAAGGATTTAAATAGTGTCGTTGAGTATTTGAAATTTAAGTAGTGGATAAGGTGTGAATTTTGATATGGTAGTGGATAAGGACATAGTATCGTTGAGTATTTAAAATTTAAGTAGTGGATAAGGTGTGAATTTTGATATGGTAGTAGATAAGGACATAGTATCGTTGAGTATTTAAAATTTAAGTAGTGGATAAGGTGTGAATTTTGATATGGTAGTAGATAAGGACATAGTATCGTTGAGTATTTAAAATTGTTAAGTAGCGGATAAGGTGTGAATTTTTATAAGAATTGATGTGTTGTTAATTTTGCCTATAAAATTTTATCTCTAAAAAATGTAAAATTCGATGTGCATGTGAATATTTCAAACCAAAATATGCCCGTAATTGTGTCAAGAGACTAATATGATACGTTTTATACTTGTGAAGGACTGAAATACGTGGTTTTAAATGTGAGAGACTAAAAAAATATAAATGTGAGAGACTAAAAAAATACAAATATGAAATGCGAGAGACTATTTAAGTTGTAAATATTTTGTTTGGATTCAAAAGTTTGGAAAGAAATGAAAATAAAAGAGCATTTTTCTATTCTTATGAATTTTAAGCGGGGAAAAAACAAGGAATTGAAAGAAATTGGAGGCCGAGAATTACAAAATTTTTCACGAAGAAATGAAAAAAAAAAAAATAATAAGTAAAATTCTAACTCGTAAAAAATTGTGCAAACTAAATGACTAATATCCATTTTGACCACAAAATGTTATGAATCTAAGAATTATCAAAATTATTTCCTAAAAATAAGTAATATATTTTTATCCTTCTATTTTTTTCTTCTCTCTCATAATCAATTTGAGTTTTTCTCTTTTTGTCATTTCCTCCTCTGTGTTTAAGAGACCCGGTTTAATTCAACCAAAAAAAGGTTTTTTTTTAAAAAAAAAAAAAAAAAAGACTAAAGAGATAAAACCGGGTCGGGTTAAACCTCATATACTCAATTCCGGGTGGGAGTGGATAATCCACAAAAATTCAGCAAAAAGTAAAGCACTTTATCTTCTCTTCACTCGCACACACTAAAAGAAATGGCAGCAATGGCAGCTCTGCAGAGCTCCTTCACTTCTCTTTCTCTCTCCTCCAACAGTTTTCTCGGCCAACGCTTCTCTCTCCCTCTTTGCCCACCTCAAGTACGCCATCCCTTGTCATTTCCTTAATTTTTATTCAGTTTTTTTATTCATTGTCTTGCCATAAATGTAACCAACTCCCAATTCACTTCATATTGAATTTTTCTTGGAATTTCTTAGTTAATTTGATTCCTTCTTGCAAATATTTTTTCGTTAATGATTTTTTTTTTTTTGGGTTAATTTAAAATTGAATTTTAGAGTTCTTGGTAATAATTAGCATTTTGGGGTTTATCAATAGTTTTAGAATTGGTTTTCTTCAGATAAAGCTGCAAACTGTTGTGAATTATACATATATTTCTTTGTCATTTTTGAGGAGCCTTCTGTTAATGTTAATTGGGATGAAAAATACTTGGAGCATTTGGAACATTTTATGGATAATAATAAACAGTTTATTAGTATTCTTATTTTCTCTGAACAAGTTTAGGTTTGTTACCTTAGATAAAGGGAGGAAATTAAGATTTTGTGTGGAGAACGAGAGGAGGAGATATGGGCACTTTGTGAATAGCACCTTGCTGCTGTTGATGGCACTGAGCCTTTAAGATTTCATGGTGGTTTGTCGTTGCTAGTGCAAATTCTTGACTGACATCCCCTTGTGCTGTGCTACTGTTAGCATGGATTACCTTCATCAGATTGACCTAGTTATTTCACTGGCCAATGTGGGTTTATTTGAAAATCAGTTCTGCAATGAATATGGCTTCGCAAAATAATGTAAAATGAGTAGAATATCAGATCTCAGAAACTTGCATGGTTGGATTACCTATTCATTAGAGATAATTTTAGACCTAGTAAATAAGCTAGTAACTCATTTACTATTTGGTGAGTCCTTATAAAAGAATTCTGGCCCTTACAGTTTCCATAACAGTGGTTGTTGCTACATTTGCTGGTCCACTTTCTTTGTGAACCTGCTTTACTCGGTGGATATTCATCTTGATGTAATTGGGTTATTGTTGCTTCACTTGGAATGCTGAAATATTAAATCTTGCATTGCTTGGTAACTGCATTCCGCTGATGTGATGCAGGTTGGATTGACGGAGAAGCCCTCTTCCATCTCAGCAAAGGTTAGGATTATGAATACCTTTTCAAATTGCACCAATGGATTTAACAAATGAATAGGAGTAATTTTGATGTTCAATTAAAACAAAATAGGAACTGAAGATGCTAGAAAACCTGTCCCTGGCATACTAAAATGCTGTGAAAGGAATGAATATAAATTGTCACTTGTTTTTAACTAATTATTTGGGAAGAAAGAAACACGAGATATCCTGCTAGCTAAGCTTTAAGTATTGAAACTGCCACATTCTTTGTTCTCCATGTTCCATCTTTCTGATGAACAGGGAGGGAACTATTATTTGAATTCTAATACATTTGAAGTTGCTTCAGTTAACTTAATGTTGCCTGTGCCCAATCCCTTGCTTATCTATTGTATGGCACTACTAAAATGCATGTTGCCTTTGAATGTTTTAATCAATCCAGTTGTTTTTAAGCAATTCAGCAACCAAGGATGCGATTGAATTGTTTATTTATTGTTCTTTTATTTATGTTCTCGTGTGCAGCTTAAGCAATGGGAGCGGAAAGATTGCAAGCCAAACAGCCTTCCAGTGCTACACAAAATGCATGTTAGAGTTGGTGATATACCATAAAAGTCATATCTGGACGTGACAAAGGCAAAATTGGAGAAATTACCGAGATATTCAGGCATAACAGCACCATAAAAGTGAAAGAAATTAACTTGAAGACCAAGCATGTGAAGAGTAGGGGAGAGGATGAACCTGGGCAAATTATCAAGGTATTTTACCGCTTTACAGTTTTTTCCGTAGACCCATCTATTCTGCTTGCTTAAACCGGGTTTCTCTGTCTCAATTATGGTTCTCACACTGTAAAGATGCTCATGGTATGCGTATCAAGTGTTCTATTTAGTGTGATATTAGTTATTTTTTCATTCTCTTAACTTTTTTTTGTCATTGAACTTGAGTGTTAAGATTTCCTTGTTTACTCTTTACAGTTCTGACGTAATTGTTTATTTGGGGCTGGATGAATTCAGATTGAGGCACCAATTCACAGCTCAAACGTGATGCTATACTCCGAAGAACAAAATGTAGCAAGCCGGGTAGGTCATAAAACCTTAGACAATGGAAACGCAAATAGGCGGGTTCGGTACCTCATAAAGACAGGAGAAATGATCGACAGTGCAGAGAACTGGAAGAGAGTGATCAAGGAGAAAGAGAAGAAAACAGAAGCAGTTGCTGCGTCTCAGTAAGAGACCAGCTCGTCATTCCTCGAATTTATCCAACATTAGGTATTAGCTTGTTATTCAGTCCTCATCTGATGTAACTTTTTGTTCTCAATATTTTCTCATCAGGGCATTTGATATTTAACAATTGTAACGAAAGGAAGATCAACAATATGGCTCTCACAATTGTTGATCAAAGAATCTGGCTATAGTGTCGTGTAAGGTATTGTGCATTTTAACCTCGGAGTATCACGATTTTGTCATTCAGAAGTCACTTCAAATGGGATGAGCGGCCTTGCAACTCTTTCTTATTTATCAACTAACGAGAAATGTTTGGCCTTTTTTTTACATCACCATGTCACCATTGGCAAAGCAGCATTGTCGTTCTATAGAATGGGACAAGATTGATCGACCGAGATAACCAACATATCAATCCCTTGCTTTACCTTCCCATAATAGTTTCCCATGTGGGAAAGACTTAAATAGATATGGTCTTTGATTCTACTTGTAGATCTTGTGGTGTGGATTAAATATTATGAAATCTATGATATAAACTGATATAAGTAAGATTTCATAAGATTTAATCTTGACCGCAGGATTTATAAATAAGATTAAAAATCGAATTTATGTAAGTTTTTTCCTTCTCCTGTATGGTTTGTTGGAGATTTAAGCCATAGTCCATAGATGCCACCGAAAACCAAGGTATTAGTCTATTGGAGGTCCTAGACCAAGAATACAAGTATTTAATTTTAAAATTATATAATCTTGGAATTATAATATTTGATAATTTTTTTTTATGGGAAAATAGTATTCCTTCATCTAAAATAACTATCATCTATCCTTAGTGTATATAAATTAAGAAAATTATTAAATTGTATCAATTTTATACAAATATAGTTTAAAGTGATTGAATTAATTTTTTTTTATTTATATTAATATTTTAACTATATAATTATTCTTTTATTAATGCGACATTAAAAATAAAAATTAAAAAATATACATTATTTAATGTTTACTTAATTGTTTAAAGTAATAATTTATTTGAAATGAAAATAGTCTGAAGCAAACCATGATCTAATGACACCACATAAATTCATAATTATTACAAGTATTTAATTCTCGCACGGAAGTTATAATTGAAATTCAACAAGTCTCCTAATCCTACGCCCTTGAGCTCATGCATGCATGATGATGACGCTCCTCCACTTTCCTTAAAGAAAATGCATTTATTTTTATCATTAATTTATTGCAACATTTACGATAAATAGATTTAGGGTGATGTTTGATTCTCGTTTAAAAATCATAATTAGAATGAAAATTATAAATTTTATTATTAATATTTTTTTTTATTTAAATAACAAATAAATTTTATTATATTAATAAATTTAAAATTTATATAAAAATAAAAAAATATTTTTTAATATTTTATTATCATATTAAATAATTTTTATAATAATTAATAAAGTAACATTAATAATTATTATTAATCTTAATTGTTATTTCTCCCATTCTTATCCATAAACCAAACAAATCCTAATAGTCCTCGTTCAAAACTGTCTGACTTTCCCACTTTCAATCAAACTATTATACTACATATAAATAAGAGGGATTGAATAATTTGTGGGTACATTGAATAATTTGATTAAAGTTGTTTAATTAATGGCAGATACATCAGCAAGAGAAGAGCAGAGGGGCCAAGACGGCGGCCTAATCACCTACTGTGTGACAGGAGCATCAGGCTACATAGGATCATGGCTGGTGAAATCCCTCCTTGAAAGAGGCTACAGGGTTCATGCCACTGTCCGCAATCCTGGTCCGTTCTTCTCCTTTTTTTTTTTTTTAATATTTTCTTGAATTAAATGTTAGTACTAGTTTTGAGTTCATAAGTTGTGAATGCTGAATTAATTGGATAATCTCTTCTTGACTGAGTATTTGTGAATCGAATGTGCTTGAAATAGTTTGGAAACATGATGCAATATATGACTGCTTTTGTGAATAGGTTAATTCACATTTCAGTATGTAATAGCCTAATATTGGAAGGAATTCATAATAACTTAAAAAAAGAAAAAGAAAAAGAAAAAGGAAGGTATGCATATTCAGGGATGGTTTCATATGTATACTGATTACTGGGAATTTGGGGTCATACAATTTAGTCATAGCAAATTGTGGAAACATTTGGGAAATGTACAAGTTATTCTGTCAGATGTACAAAGTTTCTTTGAAATGCACAAAGATGACTGAAAATGTATTACTTGGTTGAAATGACCAAAACTTTTCCAAAATGCATGAAAATTGTTAGAATCAATTTGGTCTACTCATTATCAAAACATGAACTGTTTAAACCATTTTGGCTCAAAATTGTGCATTTGAACAAAATTATACCTTTTCATTTTAATTTGTATACATCTAATACAGCAATTTTACATATAACTGAAATTTTTCCACATCTTGAATTAGCCTTTTCAAGATTGGGTGGCCCTTGATCCGTTAGTTTGCTTTGGATGTTCTGTGTTGCTCTTTTGACTCATAATCCCTGTGTTCGGCTAAAGCCAAATGTCTGTACTAATCAGCAGGCTTGGTTGTAGTTTGAGTTGGACACGGACTTAATACCAAACATTTAGTTGGGCTTGTTTTATCAGACATATGATCCTTTATATTCAAACAGTAGTTGCTATTCCGTCTTATGCCTGTTTACCGCTTTCGTTACCTAGCCCAGGCCGTAATCCATGACAAGCGCAATCTCCTAGTGTAAGATGTGAGCTCTTTTCATGCTTTTTTCTTTGACAAATTGCCTCAATAGATGCATTCACTAAGGCCTCTCTCCGCAGTTTGATCTCATGGCACCTGTCTGTGATATGTAGGAAACTTTCCATACATTTCGTATGTGGTAGCTTATAAGATCACTATTTGGTCTAGGGATGGACAGTCGTATATCTTACAGTTCATACAACAATGCTCTTTTAATATGAATTATATGAGCACTAACTTAAATCTTATGATGCATTAATAAATTTTAATGTTGAACTTCTCAGAGAAATCAGTGAATCTTTTTAAATTGTGGAACGGAGAAGAGCGGTTGAGAATCTTCAAAGCTGATCTTCAAGAAGAAGGGAGCTTTGATGAAGCAGTGGTAGGTTGCAAGGGCCTATTTCATGTTGCAGCTTCGATGGAATTAGTAGTTCCAGTGGAAGAGAATGTTGGTAATGTATTTTTGCATTATTTCTGATGCCACAAGATTGTTTGAATAATATGTTTAGCAATTAGGAATTTGCAACAGCAACTGTATTTGAAATACTAAATTTCAATAGCTTTTTATGGTCTTAAGACAGTTATGTGCGAACAAATGTCATTGAACCTGCAATAAAAGGAACCTTGAATGTCCTGAAAGCTTGCTTGAAAATTAATTCTGTCAGAAGGGTTGTTTTTACATCATCAATAAGCACTATGACTGCCAAAGATTTTTGGCTCGGATAAATGGAGAGACATAGTTGATGAATCCTGCAAGGTCCCAATTCATCACATCTGGAAAAATAAACCTAGTGGTTGGGTAGGATTTTTTTTTTTTTTTGTCCCCCCCCCCGAACAATTACCTTCCTAAATCTTAATAAACTGTTGTGTTCATAGATTTAAAGTCATACTCCTTTGCCAGGTCTATGTGTTGGCAAAGCTTCTGACAGAGGAAGCAGCATTCCAGTTTGCAGGGGAAAATGGAATTGATTTGGTATCGCTTATAACTACGACTGTTGCTGGTCCATTTCTCACTTCAACTGTTCCAACAAGCATTCAGGTTCTCTTGTCACCAATAACAGGTTATTGACTCATATTAACTTGACCTATTTCTGAACATTGCAAAGTGCATTAAAATCTACATATCTATTTTTTATATCATGAAAATCTTCTATGGTTATCTGGTCCATGGAACGTAATTTGGTTAAATAAATCTTAATTTTTTTATTTAAGTATTTATATTTATATTTGAATGAACATCAAATAAAACACTCTCACTCTTGTGTGAATATTTACTCTCGAAGGTGACCCTCAACTATTACCAATTCTAGCTGCTGTGAACTCTAGAATGGGATCAATTGCTTTAGTACACATTAAAGATATATGCGGTGCCCACATTTTCCTCATGGAGCATGCTAGAGCAGAAGGTCGATATATATGCTGCACGCGTAGTTGTGGAATGGCTGAACTTGTGGATTGCCTCGTTAAAGAGTATCCTTGCTCTAACTTGCAGAGGTTACATACTCTCTTTCTTGCAGCAATAAATAGTTTCCCAGTGAATTGTACACGAGATTCTGATGTTTATTCATGTTTCAGGCTTTTAAAGGAAGAACAGAACTCAGTCCCAGTGGAAATTTCCTCAAAGAAGTTGAGAGATTTGGGATTCAACTACAAGTATGATGTGCAGGATATAATACATCAAACTGTTGAAAAATGTGTGGGTATTGAGTTTCTTTCTCGAATTCGGAGTTAGTAATGTTGAAATAAGGCGACAATTTGATTTGGGAGAAAATTTATGAGACAGTTTCTTGGAAATAAATAAGTGAAAGGAAGATCAGACAAGATCCCAGTTTGTTCCTGAATTGAACTGAAATGCTTGCCAAATTAGGGTGTTTCTGGATACAAAGTTTCAGATTATTTGTATTTTGTTGCCAAGGTAAAGCTTCATATCATTTTAGTGTTATATCTAGTAGTTATCTATACAAAAAGATATGCAAAATTTTGATTTGAAAAGCAAAACTCAAAACTCACTAGCCAATTGCATATCAATATTAATATGCAAAGTCAGACTTTCAAGCATGGTCTTTGGGATTATTTATTTATTTATTTTTTTTTTTTTTTGGGTGGGGGGTGTGGTGAGCAGGAATTGATTTGATAGACAACCAAAACTCACACCCCACTAGCCAATTGACAAACCAAAAAAACAAGAACATCCCATATGCAAAAAAGATTTTATAGTTCAGAAACTGCAGCAGTGGAGTTTATCTTCCTGGTTTTTCCAGCCACTTCTGTAGATTCGGAAAAGAAAGAGAAGCTACGTTTGTAGCGTGTGTTTGCTTGGTTTGGGTGAATATTCTTTTGGCAGCCCATGAAGTTTAAGAACATTTTTAGATACCCTCATCAGTAAATCTTCCTAAAAGATGCATGTATCTGCTACTTGGGATTTTTATCTGCTTCCATTTGCAATTTGCACAACATAAATTTAAGAGAAGAGACAAAGGAAAAGAAAGTTTTTAAGGGATCTTTTCAGTCAGTGAATGAAATAAAGTGAGCCAAGAAAAAAGACAGTTTCCAGAGGATGAAGGGTCTAAATCAGCAGTAAATGCCAACTAAATTGAATATTTACTTTGGTGTTTTTCTGTTCTAAAACAACACTACACTTTCAAGAATTCAAGACTAGCAAAGGAGTTTCTATCTCAAATTTCTTGCTGCAAAAAGAGCTTTGGGGGTTGGATACATTTATGAGTTGGCATGTGCCAGGTAACATCCTTTTAATGAAAGCTATTCAGATGTTGCAGCAGTGAAATCATTACCCATACTGAGATATGTTCTATATGAAAAAGGACCAATGCAAATTTCTTCTTCTGATTTTGTAAAGAACAAGATAGGCCCCATAACCTCATGTTAGTGGTACCATTCTTTGTTATGAGACAGAGAAATGAAAAGCACCAGGTGAAAATGAAATCTGACTATTGAAAGAAATGGTACCACAGCATTATGCAGAAACATTTGAACACAACCAGAAGAATTCAAATATATAGCCAGACCACAGCATTATGCAGAAAAATTTGAACACAACCAGAAGAATTCAAATATATAGCCAGACAAAGAAAGAATCATATGGACAGGACAGGACACACAATGGGACAATAATTTGTAAACCTATCAATTATAGTTCACTAAATTTGGTTTAATCCTCTCTGAATACAAAATTATTTTGCTAGGAACTCATGGCTATTCTTCAAATCCTAATGTGCTGATCCAAATGCGCCTAAGCATTTTTAGATAATGTATACTACAAACTCAGTCATCCAAACAGTATTTTCAATCATAAACTCAGTCGTCCAAACAGTATTTTCAATCATATCTTGCACAAGCAACAAGCAGTAGAAAATTAAGCATTCGAGCACGATTTCATTGGCATATCCAGAAAGGAAATACAAGAAATCAAGAAAGCCTACGTGCATAGTGTGAACAATAATACATAAATCGCAAATGTCAAAATACAAAATTCTTACAATTGCTTTTATGATTTACAGTGCTTGCAGAAAGAGCAAATCTTGATGTAAAGAAACTAATACTGCTCCAAAAGAACATCAAGAGAATCCTGTAAGCAAAATCTTCACATTTATAATTCAGTTTCCATTTTCTGTTCTTCAGGTTTTACAAATCACAACAAAACAAGGAAGAAGAGCTCTGGGATTGAGCAAATACAGTTCCTCAATGTTTGAATAAAGGCCTACTTTTCCAGCCAATGAATCGAACCCTGTCTGGCCGACCATTTCTTGCATGTCCTCCAGAGGTCTATGCACTCTTCCTGCTATTACTCTGCAAACTATCAAAGCTTTTCTTATGGTAGCATCAACTTCATATATTTCTATCGATTCATAAGCTCTTCCACTAGTGGAAGTTGTGAAAACACCAATTCCACCTTTAAGCTCCTTCTTATTTGAAAAACCATTTATTATTATTCGACAAACACAGCAGCTATCAGACATACAAAGGCTGGAGGATCCATTCATCCCAAGAGAGCAAGCAACAGTTGTACCGTAAAACCTTAAAAGTTCATTACCATCCGCAATACATCGGGGATGTTTCTTGGGGAGTTTACTGGCCTTGATCTTCACCATCTCCCTGTATTCTTCAAACCGAGCCAGGGTTTTTTGCATGTTGTGAACTTTCAAAACCTTTTCAATTCTACCACAATGGCTCTCAGATTTCAGCCAGCTTGAGCGACAAATTATTTCAACAATTTTCCTTGATGAATCGCCTTCCACAAGGCTTCAGTCACTGTGCCAGGATCACAATTTTAATGGAGTTAGAATATTGATCCAAATGACAGTCACTGACACTTTGCTTGTTATCCTCATTCATTTGTTTCACTTGTCAATAATCAGCCTGACTATATATCAACGATAAGCATGTTTCACTTATTAATAATCAAGCTGACTACATATCAACGAGGAGCATTAAGAAACTTAAGCAACCTATATTAATTTTACCACTAATGAATTATCAGATATTAAAGAAATAGAAACCACAAATGTCAATAAGATCCCGTGACCTGTGATTTATTAGGCCTTCAAGTTCAAGGAATGATTTTTAATGCAATAATAAAAGTGTAAACAAAGTAAAAGGTGAAGATGGAGGAAAGGTTCTGGAAAAGGTACTATTCAACAGAAAAAGGAGATTCCACAGTAGATTTAAAGTGACACAAGAAAGTAAGCAGGAAAAAAGGAAAATAAAAGGCAAATTGATGAAGCTTACCAGCATGTTTGGAAAGATGTGATGTGCTTCAAGAGCTTCAAACTTCCCGAACTGCTCTCCACACTTGTGACATGTGACAGCAGAAGAAGTTCCATTCGCATCTATCTCAAGGGAAGCCCTTGGTTTGGGAAGAAATCCATTTGCTCCACCAAATCCACAACCTTCTCTCTCTGCCAAAAGAGCAGCATTTTTCCTTGGAGGAGTTGCTGGATACCTATATGAAGGATTAAAATAGTGCATTGTAGGGTGCCCCCCAGGACCAGGTGTGCCAGGCCTCAAAGTACCAACAAAAGTTGAGCCACCACCTCCTCCATTTTCACCATTTTCACCACCACCAAGACCACCTCCAAAGCTAGTGATTTTCAGCTCACATCTTGAATTACTGAGAATCACTTCATGGGTTATTGGATTGAGAAATTCACTGCTTCCTATGGATCTTGGACTACAACTTGGGGGTTTCTCTATGTGTCTCTTGCTTCCATGAATAACATCTTTGAGATTTGCTATAGACCTTGAACAAGCCAGACCTCCCTGCTTTCTTAGTCAAGATAGCACTCAACTGCTTTCTTGATTTTGGATTATGAACATCTGATGGTATCTGATTTGCAGTGCCAAGATTTCTTCAAAGAAAACCAGACAGTTGGCATGCTCTTCCCCCCTTCCTTCATCCTTTCAGCACACAACTTCAAAGCAAGTAACTTTTCTCTCTTGCTCAAAGTACTTTCATCAAAAAGCTAATCTTTTTGCAAAGCCATTCCCTTTTTTGACCTCCATGGATCTAAAAAAAGACTAAAATTTTCAAGAAAGTAAACACTCTCTAGTCTACTCTATCCTGACATCATTTGCTTGCAATTCTCCTCACATTTTGAGAAACAAACAAACCATACCAACCACAACAACAGCATCTTCATGATGGAACTACTTAAACAGAATTCCTCAAGAAACACTCAAAGAAAGTTGGGTAACTGTTTAACCCAAAACAATGCATGCAATTCAGCTCTCTCTCAAGAAATACTTGTAAAAGCCCTTTTACTTGATTGGGTTTCAATGAACAATGAGGAAAGTGAAAGATATATAATCAGCTCAAACACTAAAAAGGAAGGGTCTTTTTATCAAGAAAATGAGAATCTGGGCTCTTTGGGGAACATGACAAATTTAGGGTGACAATAATAAATATATGTATAGCAGTAATTCAACTGAGGTAAAGACAGTAAAGAATTCAAAAAAGGGTCAACTGAATTGAAAACTATAGCTGACACCAATTGTCACCTCTTTTGAATTGAATGAACCCACAAATCTGAATGATTTTTTTTTTTTATAAATGCAATCCAACCAAGTTCTTTAGTTCTTAGAGGTTCTGAGGTTCCTGTTGCATTACATGTACACATTTATACATGACACAAGTACGCCACTGGGGCCTTATGCTGACGAGTATTCATTAGTCAGCTGGAAGGATAATAGGGATAATGATAAATGTGAGCCTGATCTCCATAAGCCACATAAACATTCAAGGTTGAGATCCATTAAATCTCCAGCTGAGAGGAGCATAATATTTGAGCTGTTATTTGCTCATAAATGTTGAATTAATAGATTGCTTGCCAATTTTATGAATGGTATGGGTAATAGTGATAACATTAATCTGAGTAAGAAATGCAACCGACGGATCATTAGATATTTAAAAAAATAAAATCTGAGTAAGAAATGCAACCGACGGATCATTAGATATTTAAAAAAATAAATAAATATAAATTCAAATATTTAATATTAATTTAATATAATTTTGTCACGTTGATGATGTTCATCACGTTATTATTTCTTTTTCACCCAATATCAAATATTGACAATATTAACTACAATAATAATTGAACCTTTCACCATTATTTACTAATGAAAGAAGAAATCACCAATTTTTTAGAATGTCAAATAAAATTTGCAATATTGATTCTAGATATTGATCCTATATGTACGTGGGTACTGTAGGATTTAGCACAGTGGTCCAGTCAAGGATTTTGTCTCTTGTAGCCAAAAAAAAAATATTTCTAAAAGTAAATTTCTCTTGAGGAATGTTACAAATCATGTATGTATGTTGTATTGTGATTTATTAAATTTCTTTGGACACATACTGTTTTGCTGAATCAGCCAAAATTTTACTTGAATTTTCTTTTCTTGGTTGTAGAATGACCTTATGAGATTGTGAAGCACTCAGTCCAATTAATCCAAAGCACACTCTTATCAATTTCAGGTAAGTCTTGGGTCATATATGGGAAATTTTTTTATGGAATTTATCATGGGATGGATTTTTTAGTCTATATTTATTCACGTCACTCTGAAAAAATTTATTTTTAATGAGTTAAGTTACATTTTTTCAGAGTTAAGTTATGTGAATGAACGTGGATCAAGAAATTCATCTCACTTACTATAGATCGGATCTATGTAAAAATTTTCGGAGCACATATGAGATTCATGTTTCAATCTAATTTTTAGAGGTGTTACACTAAAAACAAAGAGAAAGAAATATTTTATGATAAGTTTATAAGTGACCCGTAAATTTTTGTGATTATTAAACAAATCATATAAATTTTATAATATCTAATGACATTCTCATATGAAGCAGACGGATATCATCTATCATTACTTTACCTGTATCACTTATTTAATAATCACAAGATCCCCAAGCACGTTACACATAATCTCGAGTCAGACATTGAATGAGAGCACGTGTTGATCTTATGGATTCGATTTCGAATTCATGGGTCAATACACAAACAGGTGGTCTAAATTTTATTTGTTAGTATAGAGTAAATTAAACACTTACTTTTTTCTTTTCTTTTTTTCAAACGAAAGAAATATTTGTATTTGTATTATAGATATGTTGAACCAAAACTGTACAAAAGGAGCAACAGCTCAATTGTAGTCCTGTGCAAGCTTTAACAGCCACAGGGGGAAGGACTCCTTCCACTCAATGGAATTTAGTAAGGAAATTGCTAAGTTAGCACTTTTAGTATCTATTCTATTACAACTTTTTGGAACAAAAGAGAAAAAACATTCAACAAACACATTTCACTCATCTGCAAGATATCTTCTAAAAGAGTAGCCAAAAGAATATCATCAGTGGCTTTACAATTCAGTTTGTCCATAATGATTCTATTGCTGGAAACAATAGAGATATATTCCCAACCTTCAACTTTAGCCTTAACCAAAGTCCTACAAATATTTTCAGCTTCCAAAAGAGATGTTTCTCTATTACCTGTATGACTAGCAGCCCAAACAGCCAAGAGATTTCCAGCTCTGTCCTTAGCCACAATACTAGAGCCTGATTTGTTCAGTTGTGGATTGTTCAGAATTTGTCAAAATTAAACACTTACTTCAATGTAGATATTTGGTGGCACTAAGAGGTTTCCAAACAAATGGGATTCGAACTCCCCCAAAATCAAGTTTTAGGGCCAATGATAATGCCACAGAAAAAACCTTATTGCCACAGCAAATTTGCAGCAAAATTATCAAAATAACCTGGTCATTAATGATGAGGGTACGGGGATAATTTGGTAATTTTGACATCAATTTAGAAATTTGCTGTGGCATTATCATTGGCCCAAGTTTTATAGAGAATTGAAAAAAGTGGGTCAGTGGCTTTTGGACGGAGCACAAACATTGGGCTAAGCAATAATTGGGCCTCAAACCCAGAATTCAATAACTGAAATCGAGAACTGAGGGTTAGAAGACAGAGAGAAGTATTACCTAGAAATATATATTCTATGCAGTTCGAGTCCAATATGATGGATAGAGCAGGCTGAAATTGAAACCACTAAACGGAAACAAAATCCAAACATAACAACTTTGTAGCAAATAAAGCCCAAAACAATGTTTTATTACTTGACAAATGATTTTGACACACCAAAATAAAACAAGTTCTATTGCTTTTACTGTGAAGATAGATATATATTCTAAAATAACATGAAGTTAGATATATATATATATATATTCTAAAATAACACGAACATTTCCATAGTTTGATGAATGAATATAAACAAGTATACTAAGATTTTATTCAGAAAAATTATACTTAGATATATATCATGTATAAAGATAAAGATTTATATTAAAGAGTATACCTATACAAAGTGACAAACAAAAGTCACTGATAAGTCATTAGATTCAGAAAAAAAAAGAAAGAACAAAACCGATGAAAAATCTAAAATTTGAGATTTGACATTCAGTATAATTTTGACATGTAAAATGATTTTGAAAAATGACTTTAAATTGGGACTTTATAAAACATTTTCCAAAATCAAATACATAATCCAGTTGCATATTCAAACTCCAAAAGATATAGACAGAAATGGTCTGCTGTAATTCCAAACTTATCATGCAGGTTTAGATCCAGCAGCAGATATGAGAGCTAAATGTTCCAACATTATTCAAAAGTCAGTCATTACTACAAAAGCAGCAATTTTGTCCTTGGAGATAATTTAGCTTCCAATTGTCTGGCGCCATCCCTAGCGGCCGGCCTTAGTGACAATTTCACTCGCAGCCCGTTTCAGAAACTTCATCTCCTGTGCACTAGGTTGAAGGCAATTAGGGAAACATTCGAATTCTCTTCCCATCTCTCCATCCGCTTCTGATCTTGAGTGTCAAGAGTCACATTCTGAAGTCAATCTGCAGCCTCGATCAAATGCATAACAAATTCAACGTCACTCTTCGATCCAACCCAACCCAAAAATTCCACCTCCTCGAGGCATTCATACTTCCATCCTTTAACCATCTGCCCACGCTTTTCTCCAAAGTTGAGGAGATACTCCCAAATTGACGGTTGTCTTCCGTTCATCTGTGTTGAGAACCAATTGATTGAATACCTGACCACCAGTTCATGCAAAGCAGGAGATGCATGAAGAAGTGAACACAGTAATAGGATGCCCTGTTCATATAGTCCATAGAATTTCAACTCCAGTTGTCGAATGTTGCTAAATTTAGGAAAGTTGTCGTTGAGGGTTTTCAGCGACCATGAAATGCAGACTCCAAGTCAGCATCTGAAGCTGTGAGACAGAGAAGGGAACCTGATTGAATTTGGTTACTACTAGTGTACGATGATTACAGAAATCATCATTCTCTCTGATAGCAACTGGGCTTACAAGGAGAGAAACTGAGGAAAGTTGAGGAACATCTTTGAAGATCATGGTGCTTATCTTTGGTCCTTTATAGTCAAAAGAAGACATATATCTCAAACAATCTCAACATGATTCAACCCGAAACATTCAATCCCCAAGTGCTTCAATACACTAGCAAATAGCAATAGATAAACACAATACATGTGACAGAATACAGCACATGTATTGCATCATGGGAGACTTGAAAAGGAATACAACTAGAAATAATGGAAAAAATGCAGTGTTTCATTTTAAATAAAACAACTGGATCATTCATAATTTGATATAAACCACAAAAACTCCCAAGTTTAGTAAAAACTCCAAAAAGAAGAAGTAACTAAAGGGAACGGCAATGTTAAGGATAGACTACAAATTACAAAAAGAGCAAAAGTTCCATTAAATCGACCACTTCTCATGAATATGGGGCATTTCACAACAGTGGTCTGTAGAACAGTAACAGAACCAGAGATAAACTGATTCACTGATCCATCCATCCATTTATATTCACATAAAACCTAAAATCACCTATAACTAAAAAATCCCACAAAAAAACAATAAAGGCAACAATATTTTTAATCCTAGAAAACAACACTACTATCTGGAGTCTGGATTCAAATTCATCAAACAGCTATTCTCTTTTTTTCCCCTGTTTATCTTCTAGTCATCCTCAACAGGCTTTGAGGCTCCCGCCTTCTTTGGAAGCAAGAGGTTGTGAATGTTTGGCATCACTCCACCATTAGCAATTGTAACATCTCCAAGAAGTTTGCTCAGCTCTTCATCGTTTCTCACAGCCAATTGGATGTGCCTTGGCACAATTCTAGTCTTCTTGTTGTCCCTTGCTGCATTTCCAGCCAACTCAAGCACCTGAATTCCCCAAAAATTCCATACAATTATAAGCAAAAAAAAAAAATCACTGGGATCTCAGTTCATTCCATAATTGACAAAGATCTGACATTTTTTAACCCTAAATTGATAAACACTTGAAATTAGGCATTTTAGCTATAAATTAAGTTAAACAAAAAATAAATCGAGACTAAGCATCCCATAATCCTAGAATCGGAAACCCTAGAAATGAGGGATTTCAAATTGGCACAAAAAATAGCGAAATTAATATAGAAAATGAACGAAACAGAGAATTAGGGATCTAAACACATCTCGAATTTCAAAGCAAAGCGAGTACCGGTCACTAATTAACTTCAGTTAATTACTTAGCTAGAACCCTAAAATTTGGGGATTTTCCAAATTTTCAAAATAAAAATGGTGAATAACTCAAAAGAATTATGAAGTACCTCAGCGGCCAGGTACTCAAGGACGGCAGCGAGGTAAACGGGAGCTCCGGCACCGACACGCTCTGCGTATTTGCCGGCCTTCAGGAAACGAGCGATACGACCGACGGGAAACTGAAGCCCGGCCTTGCTGCTCCTCGACTGAGACTTCTTTGCAGCTCCAGAACCTAGGGTTCTTTTTCCACGGCCCGCCATAGATTCTATAGTAACTAATTGCAAAACGGATCTATTGCCGGAACTTTGAGAGGATTTCAACGACAGCTAAGAAGAAGAGGAAGAAAGATTAGGAGTGAGAAAATTGAGGGTCGGTTTGGGGTTTATATAGTGGTTAGGGATTGGAAAGTAGACCAATCAGATAAAGGTGCACGGATCGTTGTTTTATACCGTTGGATGAAGATTGATATAAACGGTGAGATTTGGTTTTGAACGCACTTCGCTGCTTTGAAAGATGTTGTGTCGTCCAGATAATGACGGCATGTGAATTGACTTTTGTGCCCCTTTTGGACGTGGAGTATTTTTGAATTTTGGGGGTGGGCTTTTATTGTATTCATTGAGTAGTGTGGATTTAAGCCGTGAGCCCATTACTCTACAAAACTGACGAAATAGGGATAAAAAAAATACACTAAGCAAAAAGTTAATTTCATATTCCACCCCCATAGTTTAGCTTAATTGCAAGAAGGCTCCCCTTAACTATTAAAAATTACACTTACCTCCCTTGTTTTGATTTTTCAGATAACAAAACACACCCAAAATTATGACATCAACCAAATATCTCACTAATTTTCCCGAATTACCCTTTCTAATTTCAAAAGGAATTATTTTCACATTCATCTTCTTCCTTGCCACCAACTCAAATAATAGACTGATACCTTAAACCAATTTTTCTAGTCCCTGTCGGCATCGCATCATCAACATTTTACATGTTAAACATTGCATAAGAGTATTTTACTATAACTATTAATTAATGAATGGAAATGATTACATGCACTAATTAATGAATGAAAATTATTACGGGTACATAACAAGCCTACATATTAGTTTTGGAACCCAAGTATTTGGGACAATTGAAAAAGTTTCAGTAAATACACGATTGACTATAGAATGATAAATATTGTGCTTTACATTTTCTAATATACCATACAATCTAAGCATGTTTACAGCCAAATAAAACCTATATTTACCCAAAAAGCACAAAAAAAACATATATCCACCGAAAATGGCTAATGATTTACAGCAAATAAGAATATAGAATATAGATTTATTTTTTGGTGTAGTATAACAAGTTGTTGACAAATCTGGACATATATTAAGTTTCTACATAATGTGAACAACAAAAAGATTTTTTTTTTTTTTTTTTTTGAAAAATAACACATGAAAACAGTTTCAACATCAGGATTATTGAACATGATAATCCATCACAGAATTCATTTTTAAAATTGTTACAACCCCTTTAAAGATGGGAAAGAATAGCATACATATCAAATGGAATTTTTAAATTTCGTCAGATATTTATTTGATATGTGAATTGAGACAAGGCTAGTCTAGTCATTTTGTATGCAAAGGAGAGGTAAGTGTAATTATCTAAACTTGAGAGATATAAGTGTAATTATACTTAACCTCATGAAAAAAATGGGGAGGAATGTGAAATTATCCCTTAACCTAACCACACAAGAAATTGCAAGTCACATAGGTTGTGATAATTTGTATTTCAAGTCCTATCCTGCTGGTATCGTTTTCAACCCATCCACCTATTTAGATTTCACTGTCCATTTGGATTTAATCACCCATATTGTAAATTTGTATAATTATAGAGTGAGTAAATAAATTACAAAAATAAATCTTTATTGGTCCTTTTTCATTCTTTTAACTTTGAAAGTGATAATTAGAGTGTAGCAACTAATGAAGCATATTTACTATTTAGTATGTGACGTTCATGTACAGGTTTTGAATATAAATTGTATGTATGATAGCTAATTAAATTATTCTTTATGGAAGAGTAAAAATGTGATTATTCAAACAGTTCAGTGATACTTGTAGCTATTTTAATAATGAGTTGTTACTATAAAAATGCAACAATCATATAGATATTTAATTGTTTGTCTTCTTATATAGAATAGTTGCAGAACCAACTTGTCTACTACTAACTTATACCTCATTAGTACGACATTAATAATTTATAATTTATTGTATTCAAAACAAGGAAGAGAATAAATAAACTCATTGTATATATAAGACCAAAATATTATCCTACCAATACTTTTGATAACGAACTTTAAGTTTGAATCACAAAATATGAGTAAATTATAGTATAATACAAAAGGAAAATTTTTAATCAATAAGTTATTGGTGTTAAGTTGTCATGTTGTGTCAAAAATTGACATTCCTAACATTGAAAATGTATCGTTATAATATCCAATACTCATAATCCGTCCACTTCTACTACCAATAAACCCTCTTCTACCTCCATTGAAATAGATTTCCTAAAACTCCAATACTCATAATCTGTCCACTTCTACTACCAATAAACCCTCTTCTACTTCCATTAAAATAGATTTTCCTAAAACTTTGAAGAAAGAAGTCAGAGAGAAAATCAATAAATTTGAGTTTCTTTAATTAAATTCCAATAGATGAACAAAATAAATAAAAAAGTGTAGATGTTGTATCTAGCTGTACAATCTGTACAGAAACTTCATCAACATCAATTATTATATGATAAAATTGTAATAAAAGTTGTTGAGTAAAAAATAATATAACAATTATCAATTATGGAGGGCTTGGGAGATAGAAGAGTTACAAGTGAGAAAACTAAATTAAATAATCTTGAGTTTTTACAAAATTTTGCCTTATTGAATTAGGTAGATAATTACACTTCATCCCTGAACTAAAAAAATATATTATTTATTATTTAAAATTTTAAAAATATTAAGAAAATGAATAATGTGAATGGATGGTAAATATTTTTTTTAGTTCAAGAGGCAAAGTGTAATTAGTCCCTAAGGTAAAGTGTAATTACTCACCTAATTTAGGGAGGCAAATTGTTATTAACCTTAATTTTTGAGGAACGGTTCAACAGTTGTGCAATTTGTGAGACAATGGATATGATTGAAGAGATTCAAACTAAAAAAAAATTATTGTTAAAAAGTTATTGGGTCAAACTAATATTCAAGTGTTGATGTTAGAAATTTAAAAACTCTAAAAAAAAATACTTCAAAAACCTGAATTCATGTGTGAAGTAAGTAACCTGAACAATTCGGTCCACATTCATGAATTCACATTCATTCACGTCATTTCAACTCATTAAAATAAACTTCTTTTTAAGTGATGTGGGTGAATGTAGAATAAGGGAGCCACGGCACCTACCATAAAATCGGTCCACCTAAAAATTTTTCCCTTGACACGTGAATTTATTAAGAAGATAGGGAGATGTTGTCGATAATATTGCCAGAAGTATTGGATTAGAGATACATTACAACGTTGCTCTATTTTAAATCTTTGTTTGACAATAATTTGCACTAACAATATTGAGCTTTCAAAGTTGTCTAAATATTTTGTTACAACCTTCAAAGTTGTGTGAATATATTATCACATAGTTTTACTTTTAAGGAGAAAAAATAGGGAAAGGAATATAAAAGTAAGAAATAGAGAAAGGAATATAAAAGTACATAACATGTTTGTGTTGGATATATAGGAAACATAGATGTCTTATAAAGAATAGTTGCATATTCAACTACTACATAGCGGGACAGTCATAACTCTTAAGGGTGAAAAGAAAGATTACAATTATTTATAAAAAATCTTCTAATATTACATATAATCCAAATTATTTTGAAATTTTTCAACAGTTCTCTATCATTTCAAAATACACAAACAAATATGGAAACCGATGCATAAATACAAATATGTTGTTGGGAACCTCTAACTAAGTATATTTCAACAACTATAAATAACTTGGCAGATGTAACAATTTTAGAATCAGCTCAATCCCTCCCTTACCAAGAAATTACAAGTCCTCCATAAAAAAACTCTCTTTCCTCTTGCATGCTCCATCACAAAGAAATTACTTTTTCCTCCCTAAAACCTTTCTGTCTCAAGATAAACCCTCAATAACTGTAAAGGTGATCATTTTGCATGCTCCCTCACAAAGAAATTGCTTAGTCCTCCCTAAAACCTTTCTGTTTCTCAAGATAAACCCTCAATAACTGTAAAGGTGATCACTTTCTGTCTCTCAAGATAAACCCTCAATAACTGTATTCATAAAGGTGATCATTTTATATATGTAAGTTGGACTTTGATATTAATTGAAGAAAGTATGATAAGATTACAGTCACTTGAAAATGAATTACAAGATAACAAAAAATAACTTCTTGATGCAGAGTTTTCTCATCAAGAAACTGTCGAAAAGTGTATGAAACCAAAAGAAATATGTGATTCAAATGATGAACAAGTTACTCGATTTGGACAGACTTGTGAATTCAAATGCTCCACCAATTTTGAAAGATTTTTGGTAAGTCATTTTGCTTCAGATATGCATAAAAATCACCAGGGGAAATAACTTGTTTCCTAGTTCTAATCATGACTCAAGGATCTACTAACGTATCTTTCAAAACCCTGGGTTTCTCTCTATAGCATCCTGGTTTTTCAAGAAATTGTTGGAAAAAAGTGTATGAAAGAAAAAAAAAGTGTATGAAAGAAAAAAAAAGTGTATGAAAGAAAAAAAACGAGGAATTCAGTCCAAGAACAGATATTTGATGGGGAAAAAATGCAGCACATGTTGGAACCGTGGGAACTCCAAGAAATCCAAGAAATGAAAAATAGGTTGTTGCAATTGGAGAGACAAGCAAATGATGTTATTGTATTCCCGGCTAAAATAAAAAAATTAATGTATTTCAAAATATTTCTTATCTCACAATAAAAAAACTATTGAACTTTATATCACTTTAACTTAGTGGACTTGTGACCACAAAAAAACCTAGTAGCGGGTTCCGCGCTGAATTGGCCAATCCAAGTGCAAACTGATAGATAAAAAAACTATGTAGTGGGTTCCGCGCTGAATTGGGCCAATCCAAGTGCAAACGGATAGATTTGCACCTTCTACACGTAGGTTAGAAACGGCCCAATCCAATTTTACTTTTTTTTTTTCCTCACTAAACCAGTGTTGAAGTTTTGCTAAATTACCTTATTTACTAGAGTTTTACTTGGTCTTCCCACAATTTACCTTTTTAGATAGAATTTTAACCACAATTTACCTTTTTAGATAGAATTTTAACCAAGACTCGTCAACTTACTTGGTTTTTCCTACGTGTTAACATTCTGCTAAAAATTTACAGAAAATTCTATCCACCCAACTCAACGTTATGAAAATTTCTTAATTTTTATTTTGGTCAGGAGCAATTATTGGACATGCCAAGTAGTTGATCTTCAACCAATAAGAGTCTGCTATTTGGAATATAGGGCCCATTTTTTGAATACGGTGGCCTTCTTAGTTTTTAAAAAAATATGGCCATCCACTCCAAATCGAAGGTTTCCATTGGTTGAGGAGCAACTCCTAGGCATGCCCAATAGTTGCTCCTGACCAATATAAAATTACTCTTACAGTCGTTTTCTTGCTTCACAATTATCCCAAAAAAATACTCAATTCTTCCACTTTTTCACTACTCTTAATTGCTGACTTTATTTTGTTCCTGCTCTCTCTACTCCAAAGAGGAAGAATTGTTTAATCTTGTGAAAATATTTCATTACAACTGAAATAGCTTTTGTAGGACAGTGCATATCCTTGCACAACTGTCAAGTTCTTTTATCATCCGAATTTATACTACAATATAAAAAAAATTATGGCCTCCAACACTACTGTTGTCAACCCTGTTCTTGTTGACGCTGCTTAACCTTCCCAGTCTACTGTTGCACCTGTTTCACCAATTGTATGGCAATATAGAAATAAGTTATATCGCCACACTATTTTATAGACAATTTCTAATAACCTGTTTGATGTGTACTGTAGTTATAAGGAAGCAAAAATTATTTTGGAAGCATTAATTAAAAAGTTTACTACTAATGATGCTACCAAGCAAAGGTTTATGGTAGGAAAATTTTATCAATGGTGGATGATTGATGAGAAGAAAATAAAGGTTCAAATTAATGAATACCAAAAATTGCTCGAAGATTTGAAAGCCAAAAAGATCTTGGTACTAGGGAAGTTTGCTGCTGGGATACTGACTGAGAAGCTACCAAACTCATGGAGTGACTATAAACATAGCTTGAAGCACAAGCAAAAAACTTTTACCATTGAGGATATGGAAGCACACATCCTGATTGAAAATACCAACAGAAATGAGTCTGCCAAAACTAAGAAGACAACTCTCAAAGCAAATCTGGTACAAAGTAACAATAAGAAGTACAAGAATAAGCCTCAAAATTACAAACCTAATAATCCCAACTTTAAGAAAAAGAAAGTCTCTTGTTTTGTTTGTAGAAAACTAGATCATTATGCTCCTCGGTGTGGAAAAAGAGTGATAAATGACAAAGCAAAGGTTAATCCTTCCAAGGCTAACCTGAAAGAAATGAAATCAAAACTACAGTTGTATCTTAAGTAAACATTGTAGCCAAAGTGAAAGATTGGGCGGTAGACTCTGGGGCAACTCAACATATTTGTGCAAATCGAGAAGCATTTACCTCTTATACTCTAATAGGATATGACGAGGAAGTAGTCTATCTTGGAAACTCAAGAATTGCTAAGGTCTTGGGTAAGTGCAAAGTGCTCTTCAACTTATTTCAAGAAAAACTTTAGCCCTCAAGGATATGTTGTATGTTCCAACTATTAGAGTGAATTTGGTTTCTGTAACCTTGTTAGGAAAAATTGGTGTGAAAGTGTCATTTGAATTTGATAAGATTATAATTACCAAAAACAATGTGTTTGTAGAAAAGGGCTATTGTAACCAGGAACTCTTTGTACTGAACATTTCAAATGTCATCAATGAGAATGCATATTCTTCTATTTATATTGTTGATTCAATTTCATTAGGGCATGCTAGACTAAATATATTAATGTTACATATATATTAAAAAAAATACAATCTCTAGGCTTAATATCTAACTTAAATTCAACTAATATTGATATATGTGAAACATGTGCAGAAGCTAAAATTACCAAAAGATTTGTTTTTATTTTATTTTAAAAAATATAGAAACCTAATTGTTGTATTTAATTCACACTGATTTAAGTGATTTAAAACAAAATATGACTAGAGGTAGTAAAAAATATTATGTGACTTTTATTGGTGATTTTTCTAAATTTACTAAGTTGTGAAGATATTTACTTAGAAGTAAAAATGGTACTTTTAATACCTTTATTTTCTATAAAACTGAGGCCGAAAATCATAAATTAGTAGAAAATAAAAAAAATTAAATCATATAGAGAAGGAAAACATTTATCTTTAAATGATTTTTGTGAAGAGGAAGGAATAATTTATGAAATAACACCTCCTTATTGATCTGAGTCTAATGGAATAGTTGAAAGGAAAAAATAGAATACTAACAAAAATGATAAACTCTATGTTAGTTAATTCTCACGTATTTGATAATTTGTTGGGTGAGGTTATCTTATCTTCTTGTCACTTACAAAATAGGATTTCATATAAAAAACTATCAAAATACTTTATAAATTATGGAAAGGTTATAAATCTAAATTAAAATATTAAAAAGTGTGGATGTGTCTTGCTAAAGCATTATTGGCTGAAATTAAGAAGAGAAAAATAGATTCCAAAACTTTTGATTGTATACTTATTGAATATGCTGAACATAGTGCTGCATATAAGTTCTCTTATTTTAAAAGGTGATGTGCTTGACTACAATACAATAATTGAAACAAAAAATACTAATTTTTTTGAACATTTTTTTCACTGTCTAATAAAATTTCTCATACACATATTGAAATAAATAGAGAATTAACCTCTGATGAGGAACTGAGAATAAGCAAAAGGACTAGAAAAGAATCTTCTTATGGAAATGACTTTCAAACATTTATTGTTGATAGTCATATTTTAACTTATTTTGATGCCATTTCTTCTTCTAATGCAGAATTGTGGAAAGAAACAATAATGACTGAAATTGA
The DNA here is from genome assembly GCA_025175665.1 of Cinchona pubescens. Classification (NCBI taxonomy): domain Eukaryota; kingdom Viridiplantae; phylum Streptophyta; class Magnoliopsida; order Gentianales; family Rubiaceae; genus Cinchona; species Cinchona pubescens. The sequence continues at coordinate 712,397 of JANKKI010000106.1, forward strand.
ATCTATTATAAAAAAAATAAAACTTGAATTTTTGTTGATTTACCGCCTGGTGCAAAACCTATTGGTTGTAAATGGATTTTCAAAAGTAAACTTAATCTTGATTGGTCCGTAGATAAATATAAAACTCGATTAGTAGGAAAAAGATTTTATCAAAAATAAAATATTAATTGTTTTGATACATTTGCACTAGTAACTAAAATTTCTTCTATTCGAGTATTTATTTGCCTTAACTTTTATTTATAAACTTTTTATTCATCAAATAGATATTAAAATAGTATTTTAAAATGGTGATTTACAAGAGAAGATTTATATAGTTTAACCTGAGGGATGTGTTATTTTAGAACAAGAAAGTAAAGTTTGTAAATTAATTAAATTTCTTTATGACCTTAAACACGCTTCTAAATAATGGCGTGAGAAATTTATCAATTCTTAATGAGAGACAATTTTTCTTCTAATGAAGTGGATAAATGTGCTTATACTTAAGTTGTAAATAATGATTATGTAATCTGCTTATATGTTGATGACATACTTATATTCGGTACGAGTTTAGATGGTATTATATTGTCACGGAAACATTATGTAGAGAAACTTCTTAAAAAGTTTGAAAATTTTAATATGACACCTATGAGCATTCCTTATGATACTAACACTCAATTGAAAACAAATCATGGTGACTCACTTGCTCAATCTAAGTATGCTCAGATTATTGGGATCTGGTACATGTGTATTTAATGAATTTTATAAGATCTGATATAGGTTATGACGTGTGTAGAGTGAGTAAATATACTTATAATCCCAACTAGAGCATTGGTCTGTATTAGATAAATTAATGAAATATTTGAGAGATACCCTGAATTATGATATATTGTATAATGGATTAAATCAATTATTTTAGAAAGTTACAGTAATACGAACTGGATCGCCAATTCAGATGAGATAAAATCTACTAGTCGTTATGTGTTCACTCTTGGTAGTGGTACAATAACATGAAAATCAGTCAAACAAACGATTATTGTGAGATCAACTATGGAATCGGAGTTTGCAGCTCTGGAGTTGGCTGATTTTAAAGATGATTGGTTAAGAAACTTCTTAGCTAACATTTCTTTAATTAAGGATTTGTTGCCTCTTATATCCATATAATGTGATTGTCAAGGGGTAATTGTCAAGAATAAATCTTATAATTGTAAAAGTCGACATATAAAATGGAGACATGATGTTGTTAAGCAGTCCTGTTCAGATATGGAATAATTTCTATTGATTATGTGAAGTTATAAGTGAATTTGCCCCATCCTTTAACTAAACTTGTAAGAAGAAAATTGATTTTTTAAACCTTGAAGAAAATGGGATTTAAGTTGACAAGATATCAATAAAGATGGTAACTCAACCAATGCGATTGTAGATCCTATAAATTAGGCTCATATGGAAGTAACAAATAAATATTAACATTGAACCACTTCAAATTCAGTCTCTCGTAAGATGAGTGATTTGACTATTATAATTTGTGAGTATGAGTTAAAAACCCTTATATTGTGTTTGGACGGAGGAATTTGAGTGGATTTGATTTGAAATTCTAACATATAATAAGTTATCTAAATAAGGTAATTCATTTAGTTATGGATTTAAAATCTACTAACAAATGGGAGTATGATTTTAATGGTTAAATGGTTGGATTTGAAATTCACCCAAATTTCATGTCATTTTAAATCTACCCAATTTAAATTCATGTATTTCAGTGAATTAGAAATCCTTCATTCAAATCAAATTCACACATTCAAACACAATGTTAATGGATTCATATTTCTTAGAAATAGTGTATTTAAAGTAGTATACACGTGATGAATTCACCTATATGGCAGTGGAGTGGGGCCGTTCTTATAAGATTTTGGTCAAGTTTTTAAAACTCTCATGAACAATCAAGTACGTGCATGGTCTATTTGCACAAAAAACGCGTTGAATAGTAAAATTGTAGGTTTGCAATATGACTGATGAAATCTTTTATGTACAAGAAGAATTGCTACTTCATAAAAATGTTATATTTCACCAATAGTTTTGTAAACTATATTTTATCAATCTAAATTTGGTTCGTAATCCAAAAGACACCAAATTGGTTGTATTTGCATCCATTCAATCCAACAAATATTTACTTTTTTTATTCAAATTTTTTAAAAATATTTAAAGAATTGTTAGCATATATTGAGTATTTTAAAAGATTTTCTATCTCACATTGAAAAGTTATTTGACCTTACGTTACTTTATATTGATTAACACCTTAATAGATTTGTGAGAATACAAGAACTAGGTGTGGATTCGCATACATGTGGGGGAGGTGAGTTAGGCCAATTTAAGTACAAATTGACATATTTGTCCCTCTTGCGTGTGGGTTAAAAACTCCCACGTCTAGTTTTACCTTTATTTTTATTTTTTTTGGCCTCACTAAATTACCTTGTTTACTACAATTTTACTTGGTCTTCACACGATTTACTTTTACCTAGTCTTTCCCATGTTTTAACATTTTGCTCAAAATTTGTAAAATATTTTATCCACGCAACTCAACATTCTGAAAATTTTCCTATAAATACAGCATTTTTTTTCTTGCTTCATAATCATCCCAAAAATATTCAATTCTTCCTCTCTTTTTCTGCTCTTAATTGCTGGCTTGTAGAAACATTTCATCACAACTGAAACAGTTTCTTTAATACAGGACATTTTCTTACACGACTCAAGTTCTTTTACGATTCTAATTTATATAAGTCTACACAAATTAAGTTGGAGAAGGATGCCATACTGGAAAACTTGAAAGGTGTAGCCGATGTGCATTGTCGAGATTCAGATAGCGTTCGCCGCCTGAAGAGTCTCGAGACCATGGGGCTGTACTTGATACCGTTTTTGTATGATTTAGATCCTTGCACGGAGATTGTAAAAATGGTGGCCAGCGGTTTGAGATTGGAGGTGAGGACCATCAGTCTTGATGGTCCCTCATCCCTACAATGAGTTTTAGTCGTCAATTTTAGTGAATGATTGAGATTTTGTTAATGCTTTTGATTTGTAAATAATGGCCATCGGTAAATATTATTTGGTTAACAAAAATTGTCTTTGGTTAGCAAATATTATTTGGCCATTTGATCAATAATATTTCACACACTATTCATATTTTATTCTATTCATTATTCATTTTGTCTATTATTTAGAGTATTCATTTACTATTAATCATATCGTACTAAATATTTAGTAAGTAATCGATTAAGGGAAATTATAATAATTAAAAAATTATATGGCTTCTTCTAGTTTTTAGTTCACGTTTGCTTAGCCAAACAAATTCACAATCTTCCGAACATCAACATTCGAAAATGGGCAGAGGATATGTTTAATGTTCATATTGTAAATTCGGAAAATTAATTAAGTTTGGCTAACTGAACTTAACTGAAATTTTGAACTAAAGCATATAAAAATTCACTTTTTTCCTAAATTCCCTCTTCTTCTTCGAAACCTAAGCCCTTATTCCTGTGTATAGTTCGGACCTTCGTTCCCTAAATCTAACTGTCAAACACGAGCCATCAAATTCTTGTCAGAAAAGACTCTCATGGATTCGAATCATTCAGACTATAAGTAAGTATTTTCCGAACACCTTAAATCTAACATAAAAAAGCAAATCACCATGTATAATTCCAAATCAAACTAATGAATACATGATATCCAATTATTACAGCTTAAAATTCTTTATAGTTAAAAAAGAAAAAAAGAAAAAAAGAAGCAAATAACAACGTGGCATTCATTATTTGCAATCCAAAATGGTTGTTTTGAAATATTATTTTATATCCAAACAATTATTTCATTATTTCAAAAATCATTAAAATCAAAACCCAAATAATATTTGTCAAATAATTGTCCCATTATTTCCAATCCAAACGGAGTGATTTTTCAGTGTCAAAAGATGTCTTCTACAGTGTGGCAATGGCCTAACATTATTCACAGACTACTTAGTTTGCTACATTTTTTTATCACTAGAACCACAAAAAGAAATGTCATGGTCAAAATTGATGAAAGAATTACAAGCTAAAAAATGTTTTAACTTTCTAACTTGTGATTCAATATTGTAGTAATGTACATCAGTTTGTCCTTCCTTAGAACAGAAAAGTCGATGAATATTTGCTCGATTAGCTTCAGAACTCTGTCAGGCATTTGCTGGGCAGCAAGACAACATCATTAGTTAAAATACCTTGCAACCAAACTTGGGCCGCAATCAATTACAGAAAGGTAATCTGAGGAAGTCTCAGAATCAGAAATCTGTCAAAACTTGGTAAAATATATCCTGCGCATCGCTGAATTTTTGCCAAGAGAAAATTCGACAGATTTTAGATTCTGCTACTTTACAAAATGGATTGACTGACTCGTGCTTGTATAGATCCAGTGGAAAAACATTTTGATTTGTAAAGCAGCCATAGGATAGACTAATTCTGACCTTACCATTTGCTATGGGCTATCATCATCTGAACTAGAACTATCCATCCGCCTATTCGCGATAGCTGGGAAAAGCCGTTGGCGAGGATCAGGGACAGAATTTTGGCGAGGCTCTGAAGCCACAACTGTCGCATCTTCTTTTCTCTGAGGTCTGTTCAGATTTTTTGGGGCAGTTTTCACCTCTTTGCATACCTTGTCCAGTATTATCAAGAAGTCTCTAACAATAACAAATAATCTCAAACCCTCGTCCTTCCCAGCATTTCCATGAAAGTAATCTCCAGTACTCTTCACTAGAGCCATTATCCTCTTCTCCTCTCTCCGAGTTGAGCCTGTCAAGCAACCACATGATGTTGACCTCAGCATTCTGCACGAAACTTTTTAGTGTTTGGTGAAACCCATTTTCTTCATCCATGTTCTTCATTTCTGCATTTAAGAAGTCTCGGGATTTAACGAGAGCATGACCAAGTTTAGCAACCGTTCCAGTTAGGCTATCAGCATCCAGAATTGCAGCTCGTTTGACATTCTCAAGGTCATTTCCTAAACTTGACACCACCTGCAAACCCATACTTCGATACTTGTCTTCTGAATCATGAGAAGAATCCTCAAGTAGATCATCGGACTTGATGCTGGACATGCTTTGCATTTCTTTGGCTGCACGGGCAGCTCGTATACCTTCTGAACGAATTATCTCCTGAACAACAAAGTGCAAGAGTGTAGTTTTCCCATCAATCCCTTTCACATCTGACAATTTCAGAAGCGTGTCAAGTTTGAATGCTTGTGCACCGCCACGGAACGTCCCATCATTCATGCGATTTCCAGTCTTAAGAACAGCCTCAAGAAGCTTAAGAAATAATCTGCTTTTCCGGAGTTCTGTGCAAGCAGCCTGCAATGAACAGAGGTGTAGAAAAAATTACTTCAGATGAGCATTCAGTTCTGAAACAAAACACTGGGAGGTATACAAATACAGGAGTCAACAAGACAAGCGTCCTGGTTTCATAAGAAAGTTTTAAATTTTAAAATTTTGACTTGATATGATTCTGAATGCTTTACTTTGCAATCACTAACCAGAACACGTTGACAAGATATTAACTAAACAATATCTTACCTCTAAGGTTGCAAAGGACTCTTTCACCAGTGATGCCTCTTCTTGAAGGGTGCACATAAACAGTAATGACTCAAACCTCTTAAAGGCAAATGGTATATCAACCAACACTTTCAGGAAGCGCTCAGCTGGCCCAAGACGAGAAAGCTCACCACTATAAAGTCTCAACTTCAGTTCTTCATCGGTTGTTGGTGCCATCTTTAGCAATGTTTGAATGAGTTCAGCAGGAAGCAACAATGTCATTTCCTGAATGAAATTAAATATTAGCTGCAAAGGCTATAAAATCTTCAGCAAGAACTTCAAAATTTTAAACTTCCAAAAGACAGCAGAAACGTAATCCACTATAGAACTTCACCAAAGAAGAAAACCACTACACAAATTTCTATTCTTTTACTCATTGGCTTGGATAAATTTTATGATAACAAATACTTTAGATAATTGTCCAGAATAGTCTTCTAGATCTGGCTAAAAATGTTTTACTTGTTCAAATTATTTTTTTCCCCTCCAAATCATGCAAGATGTGATTATGCATATCTACAGCATAACAAGTCTAAAAGATAATTTCTTGACAAGTTCCTTTTCTAACATTGTTCAGGTTTTCTAATAGCCAACAAACAACGCATGAACTACTTCTATATAGTGCTATCAGTAAAAAGAAAACATAAATAGATCACCTTCTTGAAGTGCGTCACAAACTTCTTCTGTTGTCACGTTTAATGCTTTAAGAAGAATTGAAAGGTTCTGAGACTTTTTCGGATCAATGATTTGAATATATTGGTTGGTAGGATCTTGGGATGCGGACTGCTTGGGCTGATTCTTGTTCCTTTCAGTTGGGGCATAACCGAATAAAGACTCTATCATCTCTTCATTGAACCTGTTCAAAAATGCTGTTCATCAGGGAGCTCAATGTAAATGTCATGAGTGACATTATAGAAAAATAAAGTAACTTACTGGAATGATCCTGATTTGATTTGATGCCAGACCATTGAATGGTCGGGATTGGCCAGAACCTTATCCCAGAAGAAAGGCTTCAGCTTAGTTTTATTACCATCAGCCTCTTCAACATTAACAGAAGTTGATGGATTATTTGATCCAAGAGGGGAAGGACGAGGAGGCTTTAAACCTAGGGGTGGAGGACGAGGGGATGGGCCTCTACCACCTGGTGGTGGTGGTGGTGGTGGATGAGGGCCATTCTTGGCGGGCATATTAGGGGGAGGGGGTGGGCCAGGCACCGGAGGACGTGGGCCACCACCAGGTCTTAATGATGGCGGCGGAGTCAGGCGGAGGAGATGGTGCAGAAGGAGGGGGAGGTGGTGGAGGTGGGGCTGCCTTGCCAGGACCTAGCGGGGGTTCAAGAGAATTTGCCCTACCAGGAGGGGGCTTCAGTGGAGGCAGTCCAGTTGTGCCAGATTTCCCAGGCATCTGTGGAGAATTTTCTGCTAATGCAATTCCTCCTCCAACAACAGTTCCAACTGGAATCTCAATTTTTGAGTCACCCCGTGAGAGAGAATCTGTGTAGAAACCACCAGCCATCTTGTTATGGTTATTGGATAACTGATTAGAAGACTTCTCATTATTTATTGAAGTACTTAAAGCGAACGGCTTGTGTGATGAGGCTGAAACATCAAATTTTGAAAACATCATAACAGGAGCAATGAAATTAACTAGGAGGTATTAAACGAGAGAATATTTTCACATACCGATGGAATAGTCACTTAAGCTTAAACTAAGAAGAGGCCTCTCATCATTTTTGCATTCTAGCCCAGAGCCTCTGCCACAAAATCTACGACAGCATAATAAGAGCAGTGCTGAAACAACAAATGTTGCTGAAGCAGTCACAGCGACTGCAATAACAACTGTATTCCTGCTCCTGTTTTGCTTATTTTCCTCGACATCAGAAGAACTAGGGTCTGCAGAAGATTGTTTACTGGGAGTAGGTTGCAAGTTTGATTTACCAAAATCACGTGGGAAGAATGGCGGTGATGGAGGACTAGCATTGCGCTGTGATTTAGGAACTATAGGGATTGAAGGAGGTGGAGCAGGTGATGGCACTGTAGTGGATGGAGAATTGAGCTTCTCCTGGGCTCTGAATCAATTCCCGTCGCTTATAAACATCAGTTCTGATGTACATAAAGTCCAGATACCTATCGTACCAATTTTTTGAATCTTTCTCTTCTCCAGATATAAGAAAAAAAAGATCTTTCTTCCTCAAACAATCAAAAAGAGTTTTCTCAACCTTGGCGTCCAATGCTCTAACAATCACGGACTTTCAGTCTATCTGATTTGGCTAATGACCTACTATTCAAAATAATCTCATCCCTAATTCTGGACTTATCCACAGGTCCGTGGAACTCAAGATCTTCAACAGCTACATTGGCACGTGTCAACTCCAGTCTACAGTATACCAGCAACAGCTCAGCCTGCAATAAGAAAATATAGTAGGTTTTGAAATGCATAAACATAGTAGAACATGGTATCTTATGCCACTGGAAAATGTACATTTTCTAGAGGAAACAACAAGTAAAAGGATAACCAAGTAAATTTTATTCATGAAACCATGGGTTTTCAAATAAGCAGAGTAGCCTTATAATAGATGATTCATAGTGGCAAATACTAATCATCATGATATGCCGTGTTTACCTTCTCCCCTTAAAGATGGAAAAGTGATCTATCCAGAATCTTCCACTACTTTGACATCCCCTCCCTCACAGAGCAACAAATATCAATTTTTCTATTTCAGTTACTAAGCTTCATCAATATGTCCTTTTATAACATTTTAAATCTTAGTTTTCCCCTTTAATATTGTCTTCTTCTTTTCCATTCAAAATGCTCTTAAACTAGATGGGAAACATACGAACTATTGTTTGCAGTAATATGTTTTGAGTTTTAATTAGCTCAATCTGTCCTGTATAGACTGTCTAAAAGTTATGCGCAGAACCACTTAGTTATCTTAATCAAGTAGTTGGATCTTTACATACTTATAAATGCATGGACCTTACAGCTATATTTGGCCCATCATATGATTCTCTAAGATAGTTTCCCAGAGCCCTCTCTACTTAAAAACAGAGTCAGTGTATTCAAGTCATAAATAAGTGTGAAACTAATAATCTCCTACAATTGGAAAGATTCCAGTCATAGTCTGAGTAACTCCAATTAACTCGCAGTTATCTCCAATTTCAGCAGATTCAGCAATCTCAACCTAAGAAGAAAAACCTGTATTTAACCATGCAGTGCTATATATATTAAATTTCAGCTGGCAGCCTAATAACTCAACAGGTCAAAGTTCCAAGATCATTAACCAAACTAGAAACGGCCAGATATGCAGAAACAAACAAAACGAATAAGAAGGCAAAGAAGTAGAAAACAATAGACACAACTTCAAAACCAACATCGGCATTTTGTTGGTTTCCCCCATACAACTGAACAGATAAATTTACTTCTATTCCTCCCTCATCCATGGAACTCTCGAGCAATACAAAACAAAAGAAAATCAAGAAGAAACATCCATTAGAAAATCTAAAGCACTATCGAAACATGACAGAGATATCAAGCTACAACTAGATCGTTAAGTTTGACAGCACAATTTTGAAATACTGTTTCGTACAAAATAGCAAAGTGTTATGATCAATCCAAATAAGCAAAATAAGCATCCAGACCTAAAAACAAGTTAAGCTAACAGAAAAAGTAAGAGTCTTTTACCATATCCTGATTCCTCTCCACTGGGCTGCTCAGACTAGTAACTGAAGATTCTTTTGCAGCCTTCTTGCTTCCAAGACATGCTCAAAAGTGCAATTAAAACTAAAAGCAGAACAAAAGATGCAAAAATAGCACAAATCCCCCTTCTGACTCCCATTTGTTCTTGAATCAGTTTCCCAAATGCACACTTTTTTTCATATCATCAACAAAAAAAAAAAATCTCTTCTACCTCATTTAGCACAAATCTCAACCAGTTTGCTGACAAAGGTCGAGTCTTGACATCATTTACCACCAACCCTATTCGACTTTTCACAATCCAAACATCCTAATGTCTCAATCAGACACTTTTTGCCAAAAATCTCGTGACCCACTTTTAAATTTTATGCCAAAACTCAAAATTTGGCATCAAACCCAATAAAGATCCAGCCAAATTAACCCCAAACAAATAAAAAAATCCCACCTTTTTCCTTTCAAGAAAAGCCAAAATTGGGAATTGGACAAATAATTAATAAAATCAGACAATAAAGTATTCAAAAAAAAAAATGAACTTTTTCCCTATTCAAGAAATTCTAGTTCTTGTCCAGAAATGAAATAATAAATTTATAAAAGGTGCAATTTTGACGAGGGGGGTTTATTGAATTCGACCAAATCTACCAAAGAGGGGCAGCTCAAGAAACACAAACAGCAAATGGGGTAGCGGTGGCGGAGCGCGTGAGTTGACCAGGAAAAATTCTATCCCAGAGCTGTGAATTCTTTTCTAGGAATAAAAGTGTTTAAAGCCGACAAAAAGTTTTACTTTTTTTAATCTTTTTGTGCACATTTAATTTGGGAATTTTGTTTGTGTTTTACTTTTTTTCCTATTACTTTTCCTTAAATTAATATATTTTCGTGATAAATAATTTGGATTTTTTTAATTAAGCTAATTACTCCTTTACCATTTTACAAGAATAAAGTGAATAAATTCTTTCTTTTGCTTTATTGATGTTTTCTAGTTGGAGGTAGACTTTTTAAATATGTCATGTAATACTCATTTATATTTGAAATATTTTTTTTGTACATGTAAAAAACATGTATCGAATGTCATTTGTGTGAAAAATGTTTTAATTTCATAATAAAAATTTACTCTTTTTTTTGTGTGTATTTGTTATTTGAGAAATAAAATAATATTTCCTATTACATTTCGTTTTATCTCTATTTTAATGTTGTTTTACTTATTATTTTTATCCAATTATTCTTTCATTTAAAAAGAATGTGTGAATTGAAATATTAACTCCATTATTTTTGCTTTCTGTTTTTTGCTTTTTATGTGTGTGCATAATTGTAGAAAAAATATAAAAAATAAATTTAAATTAAATAAGAAGTTATGAGAAATTATTGAATTGAAGAGAAATTATGAAATTATAAACATAAAAAAAATATTTTTTAAGAAAATTCAACAAAAAACCAAAAATCTGTTTCATTATATAAAATAGTAATGATGTGGAAAGGAGCTGTGTTGACTCTTGAGTCTATATTAAGGATGTGTTTGTAGGTTGACTAATCTTGAGTTAATGGTGCTTGTCTGCTTGATAAGGTCAATTTCCAAATATTTTCTTTTCATCTTCTAGATCACTAAATTTTGAACCTTTTATGCTAGAGACTTAATAATTTTTGAAAGGGAATTTTTTTTTAATTTCTATAAAATTTCACTTGTGTTTTTTAGGATATATTAGGATATCCTATATGTTTTTTAACTTTCGGTTACTTTTTTTTTTTTTAAATTCCTTTTTGTTGTCACTTTTGGTTACTTATTGTACTTTTTCCCTTGTTTTTTTCTGAGGGTTAATATTTCCTACTAATAGTAATTGGGTGGGGTCACACACCATCAACTTTAGTAATTTTTCGTTACTTACCTATGCTTCTCAAGCAATTTATTCCAGAGAGAAAAATGTAAAGTTTCAATAACAAATTTCACGTACTTTATAAAAATATTAGTGGATAAGATACGTGTGTAATTTAAAAATAAATAACTAAAAAACTATAAAAAAAAATTAAAAGTAGTTGTATCAAGAAATTTTAAAATTATGTAAAATAAACATAACAAATAATGACATAATATTAAGAGACTCTTATTTTATATATAAAATAATTCTGTTTACATCTCACACTTAAGGAGGACGAACAATTTTTTTCTTTCAAGTTTAAGTTACATTGTCATCTTAAATACGTAACAGCTGACAATTAGATAGCTTAATTCAATATATTTATGATGTAAATGTTATTTGGAAGTATATCTTATCCTTTCACACCTTGTTCCAACATATTCTTGGATGCTTTCATTTACATTTATTTTAATACAATGAAGATGCGTTTTACTTTCATCCCGGTTATTTTTTATATTAAAAATTGGAAAAATAAGTCTTGAAAATGAGACATTACTTCGTAGTTATAAAGGACAAATTTTTCTTAATCTTTGCGAAATTATGCTTTAATTCCAAACGGATTGCTTTAAGTAATTCGGATTACTTATCCAAACCCCATTTTCAGGATGACCGTTTCAAGTTATAGAATTAGTCAACCAGGCAATTCAATCAACCAAAATATGGAGCATTAAAAAAACAGGAAATTCTACAGTTTCTTTCAGGTAACTATTTTTTTTGTTTATAAAAGTTTGTATAGTACAACGTTTTAAAACACATAATGTTATATTTTACAAGCATTTAAAGTACAAGGGAATGATTCCCTACAAGAGACCATAAAATTTTCCTATAAAAATAATCTCTCAATAACAAGAGAGAACTGTTGATTGTTGTAACAAATTATTGAATACATCTACACAAAATTATAAATATAAAGTGACAAATAAAAGTCATTGATCCAGATAAGAATTCAAAATCAAGGATCGTAATTTAATAAAATTTTATCACGTGAAATAATTTTGATAAATAATTATAAATTTATAATTTTATAAATAAAATTTTCAAATTATAATATGAAAAATGAACAGGTCAAATTATTTATTTATTCGTGTTTAATTTGTACCTACCGAAAAATCAACACCTGAAGGCCACTTTCAAATATGTTGAATCCATCATTTTCTAAAGTAACTTTACAAGCATTCGACCAAAACAACTCTGCTTTTGAGGCTAGTGGATATGTATATGTGGTAAAGGCAAAATCCTACTTGTACAAAGGCCATTTACAATCATAAAAGTATGTGGATTTCACGTGAATCTACAGATTTTGTGAATTGCAGGTCAATTTATCGATGTTCAGCCAGCCACAACTCAAGCTTAAAGTGTTTTGTAATGGTAAAATTGTACGAGTACTACGTTAATCAAGAACGTACACAGAAAAATTAAAGTGCCATATGAAGCCTAACGTAAATTTAATTTAAGGGTTAAAAGCAAAATTATAATGAATTTTACATGCATCTTCTTATTTAATTTTTAAATTGAAATATATTATAATAAACCAACTACAAAATAATTTTACTACTAAATGATTAAGAAGGGTCTATATAATCTCCATACTACTAAATAATTTTACTTCTTTAATTGTGGTCATGCATGAGTTCTAATTTTTATGTGTCTAGATAATTTAATTTATAAAATAAATATACTTTATATTACAAGAAATATTTTTTTATTTCAATGTACAGTTTGTGTATTTATTAGTGATATACTATTACAAACAAACCAACTACAAAAAAAAATGAAGTATTGAGGAAAAAAAAAACTTTTTTAAAAAAATTACTCTTAACGTAAACATAAATTATAGAATGAGAATTCATGTAAATTTTTTTACTTTGGCATAACAATAATAAAGCATAATAAAATATTATAACTTGTTAATATAAAGTAAAATAAATTTAGCCAAATTATGCCGAATGACTCTACATGCACAATTTGTATTTGTATTCTTAGAGATAAATTCTTTACATTTTTTAGGCTATCTTTTTTTGCACATTTTTATTCGTTAATTTTAGTATTAATAATTCATTGCAAATTCTGTATTATAATAAAATATACTTTATTTTATTATAATATATTTTAATTTAAAAATTAAATCATAAGATGCATGTCTCTTATACATGTTATAATTAATAAAATATTAGAAGTAATATAATTTTTAACAATGAGAAACTAGGATTAGAAAAAATAAAATGAAAAATAAGAGAGAGAAAATAAATAAAGGAAAAAAAGAAAATGGCATTCACTTAACTAATGTATTGGGGGTATAATGGTCAATTTTCAGCAAAAATGATATTTTAAATAGTTGACTACATCTCAAAGGTGCAAAATGCCTATTAAAATTATTTAGGGGGTATTTTGCAACTAAGGTAATAGTTGGAGGGGGCATTTTGCTTTTAACCTTTAATTTAATAAAGAACTTTTTTCATTATATTTTTCTGTTAATGTTGTACAGTTTTACAATGTCTCACCTGAAGAAAAAAATTTGAAGTGTATATTTTATTCCCATTAAAAAAAAATAAAGAAATTTGAGTTTTGGTTCATTAATATATCTTGTGCCAGATGCCACGTAGGGGATGTAGCTCAGATGGTAGAGCGCTCGCTTAGCATGCGAGAGGTACGGGGATCGATACCCCGCATCTCCAACTTTTTACCTCTCCTTTTCTCTCACTACTTTTTTTTGTGGGCCTTGGAGATCCGATTACAAACACGCACTTGAATACTCATTTTAGTTATGTTGGGTTAATTCTAATTGGGCTTATAAATATTCAAACTTTCAAAGTGTCAGTCAAGGCCTAATAACTTTAATTTTTGGAATTTGACCTTCTAGAATTTTCCTATAAATAAATTTATTTCAGTTGAAATCTTCCGACTGTTTGTTTTCAATTAATCCCCTCCATAAACCTCCAAAATCATTTCAAAGGCGAAGGGTAGGATAGGAATATAGATGTGAGGGAAATTCTTAGTAGACTCAGTCTATTTAAATCTTCACTTGTAAATTATGTGATATAGATTAATTCTTATAAAATAAATTATAGGAGAATTCTACAGTTCCGTTAAGAGAACCATTCCATTGGCTTTAAGGATTTATACAGTATAAGTTTTTTAAATACATAGTGTTGTACTATACAAGCCCTTAAAGCGCAAGAGAATAGTTCCCTAAAAGGGACTGTAGAACTTTCCTAAATTTATAAATGTGAACAAGATTATATAAAATTTAGGGGAATTCTACAATTCCGTTGAGGGAACCAAATCCTTGACTTTAAGGACTTGTACAGTACAAATTTTTAAAACACATAATATTGTACTATACAAGGGAATAGTTTTCTAAAAGGGACTGTAGAATTTTCCTAAAATTTAATTCTAATAACAAAATTTAGGAAAATTCTACACTCCCTTTTAGGGAATCATTCATTTGTACTTTATGAGCTTGTACAGTACAATACTATATACTTTTAAAACTTGTATTGTATAAGTCCTTAAAGCCAAGAGAATGGTTCCCTTGAACGGGACTGTAGAATTCCTCCAAAATTTATATATAATGTCCAAAACCAGTCTATCTAAATATTTTCTTAGATGTGATACTAAATTTAAAGGGGTCAAACCACTAAGGAGGTGTTTGGTTTATGGATATGAGGGAAAAAAAATGGGAATTAAGGTTAATGACACCCATAGATGTTATTTGGTTAATCACTGTGAGAATCAATCTATGAGAATGAAAGTATTTGAAAATTTTTATTTTCATCCTCTAATTATGATATGCGTTTTAAATTTATTAATTTATCAACATAATTAAATTTATTTTTTATTCAAATCAAACAAATAAAAAGAAATGATATAAACTTATACCGATAGTAGAGTTTATGATTCTATCTCGATTCCGAACACCTCCTAAGTATATTTTGGAAGGTTCAAATAACATACGAACATTTTCGGTAGTGTACTTTGGGGGGAAAAAGAACCTTGTAGACAGTTTCACTTGACATTCTCTGGACAGCTTAACTAAAATTAGCTCTACATTCTAGTTTGATTTGATGATTTGATCTCTATGGGATATCTTCCTCCCTTCAAAAATCCCTTTCCCCCGGCCCTTGATTTTGTCAACCTGTGGTCCCCTAAATTGGTTTCTACCCATCACGCATGATGCTGCTCTAAGGTACCTCTCACAAGTAACAACACCCTAGTGCACTAAATTGCTATCTTTCTGGAGTTGTTATTTTCTAATATAATTTCTCTTGTTTGGCAAAGTTTATATTTAAATATGATATATAATTGATCTCTATCTACACCTTAATAGCTCAAATTCATAATTAATAAATTATAAAAAGTGATTCTTAATTTATTTTTTGATGATTCGAATATATAACTAATATATTATAAAAAAATTAACGTTTTACCACTTGAGTTATAATGCAAATGTCCATACACATAGTCGAACCTATGACTAATAATTACTACTTGAGTTATACTGCAAATATACATACACATACTAATTCACGTGAATTTTTTTTCCTAAAAAAGTAGTACAGAAATTAAAGAAATCAACTTAATTAAGTTAATAATATCACAAACTAAAGTCACTACTTAAAAAAACAAAACTAGCTAGGAGTTGTTTAAGGCATGGCTGGCCTTCCACATATTATAAATTTCTTCTTGGAAGGATTCCAAGAACCTTTGGAAATACTAAAATCAAGATTTCTCTGCAATGAATTAGAGATTGCCATTTGCCTTGAAGATGAAGATTTTGGGTTACACTATATCAGTTTTCCGGCCAAGATAGTTAAACATTTCTTTGTTGGTATTTTCTCAGACTTAATAATTACTATTATATTACTTTTTAATTAGTTCATGTAAGACCTAGCAAGTAAACAACAAACTATCTATCTTCATCAGTCGACAGCTGAAGACCAAGAAGCAGAAAAAGATTATTATTAAACACATAATAATCTTAATTATCTTTACATTTGGATGAAACTCAAGCACACATAATTGTTATTAGCAATTTATGTTGAATTTTATGTCCATATTATTCTGAAATTTTATTTTATGTTTAATTTTGTAGTATATGTGAATTTTGTATTCTACCTAGACAGTTGCTAACCTATCATCTAGCCAAGTTACTTAAGTAGTATTATTATCTCTGTTCCACCATTTTCTAATGAAGCTCATCAGTTAGCATCATGTTAATTACTCTGATTGAGAACCTCTCACCCTACTTGGAAGAAAATAATTAAACTTCAATAATTTTTTTTAACTCATATACAAAATTAATGTGCCCTTTAGCATATACTACATAATTTTTTTTTCTCAAATTAATCTACCAAAAAATGATAAGTGAATCATATATAGCTAAAACTATGACAACAGAGTGCAACTTAATTGGTAAAACACTTATTTCTTATAAACTATTTATCTTGCGTTTGAGTCACCAAAGGTCGGGAACTAGGAGAGATGTGAGTTTAAAAAATAAAACAAAATAAAACAATTACTACTATTTATCATGAACAATCTCATTTACAAAACAGTTTTGCTATGTAGTAAATCTTTTCAATGAATGTTAGTTTGTACAACACGTTTAGCACAAATTCAGAACAAAACTAAGGAAGAAGACTCATCAAGGAGCTTACGGAAAAGGATTTGAAGAATGCTACAAAACACCAATTCACGAATAGATATACCAACAACAACAGATGCATCATGCAACCATATGGTAATTTGTTGGTAGGTGGATATATTAATTGGTGGGTAAACTTTTCAAGAGAAAAGTGAAGTTGAAAAATCTTGGCACCATATTTGATCGCAGGAGAAAAGATTTGTTTAATGTTAGTTTGTGTGTATATGTCTTTATATTTCACATATATTACATTTAAAAATTAGTACAGCACTTATTATAAATAATATTTTAAATAACAACGTCTAAATTTCACATGACAAAACATATACATTATGCAATTTATAAGGAACTTTTTATTAAAAAGTCTTATTTTTCTAAACTATAACTTTAGTTAATATTATTTATAAAATAATGAATAATTGAGACATAAAAAAAGAGCCAATAATTTGGAGAATTACGATTAATAAGCCATAAAAATAGAGTTAATTGTACAATTATTACTTTTAGAATATTATTTAGAAAAGTACTATAATAACTTTTTTGATATAATATATGCGAGATAAAAAGATAATTGAAAAACGTGTACAAATTATTGCACAAAATTATTTAAAAAATAGTGAAAAAAGAATCATCCAATCGGAATTGATCTATGCATGAATTTTAAAAATTTTTGGTCATAACAAAATATCCACAAAAAAATGGGGGAAAAAATTTCTGACAAAAAAAGTCAAAAGTCACCAGTTAGGAAATAGATAGAACTAACAAGGGCAAAAAGGTCAAGACAAATCTCAACGAACTTGTCTCCACAGTACCGCCAGATTCCATTTCAAAAAATTTCAAAAAAAGTTACCCTTCAGTCCCCAACAGACGCTCTCCCCAGTTAAAATCCCATCCTCAACCCTCATGTTCCAAATTACCACCTTCCTCCCATACAACAATGAAACAAACTTGTGTAAAAAAGATTAATGGAAATTTTACTGAGAAGTATCTATTGATTTTAAATATTTATATATTATAAATTTTTAAAATATATAATATTATATCGTATGAACTTTTAAAATATAATTAGATAGTATTGTTACCGGTGTAAAATTTTCCTATACTAATATTGCTATTGTTGTAAAAAAAATTATAATAAAATAGATATTGTCTTAAAAAAGAATATAGTATTTAAAAAAACAACTAAAATATATGAATATTAAGTCAATAAAGAACCAAAAAAAAAATTCATTACTTAACAGTACTAGTGTACTACTTAATTAATAGTACTTCACAGGGTAAAAATAATTATAAAATATTATTAGATGAATAATGAAATAAAGTATAAATAATGACAAAATAATGTAAACAAAAAAAAAGAAAGAAAAAGAATAATGAAATAAAGTAATAATACTCCTCTACAAATTGTTTTTTTTCAGTTTCCTGCAATTCAAAGCAACGGCATCGATTTATTTCTGATACTTCAATTGCAATCCTGGCCCCACCCAAAAGAATTCAAAAAAATAAAATAATACTGAAAATGCTTCACCTGTCCCCTTCCCCTATCCCATACTCTTTTGATTTTACACACACAACACACACTTTCTCTCTCACAGATTACATTTACAATTTACTACCATTATTACTACTACACAACTTCAAATGGCACCAAAGAACAATAATCAGAACAAGCCTCCATTACCCACTTTCTCTGCTTCTTCTACTTCAAGCTCCCCTAATGTGAGTGAGGCCCCTTTTCTTTTTCTCACAAAATCCACCCCCCTTTAATTCATTTTCTTTACTTATGGTGCTTTGTTTTCCGTAGATTTGATTCTTTTTGTAACTTTTCCAGTGTTTATGGGTAAGATTATTGGTGGGTTTTATGTTTCGTGGAAGAAAATCACATGGGTTTTATTGCTTTTGATTAATATCGGTGGACTTGTTAATTAGTTTGTTTTAGAAAGAAAATTTTCTGATAGTGTGTTTATTGGTAAAGTTATTGATGGGTTTTCTGTTTCAGGAGAAAAAATAACATGGGTTTTATTTATTTTGATTAAAATCTGTAGGTTTTGTAATTAATTTAGAAGGAAAATTATGCTATTCATTGAATGTTTTATGAGCGAGATTTTATCGTTTTTGTGTGGAGAATTTTGCTACTTTTTTGGATTGGGAATTGGGAAAAATTTTGGACATATGTGTTATCGGGAATTTTTTTTAAAATAAATATATTGGGTTTTGAGGATAAGGTGTTTGATGGTTTGCTGATTGTATTTGGCATATTTTGGTTGAGTTTTCAGAGCAAATATATTGTGGATGAGGTGGCTGTAGAGAAGAAGAGAAGGATCGGAAATACGAAAATGCCTCCGGCCACCATTAGTGCAAGAGCAAATAGGCAGGCGCTAACAGAGCGTAATGGGGGTGGAGATCTGCCTCCCTCCACTGGTCCACCGAGCACTACCGGCTCAGATTGTGGTGTTATTGAGTTTTCAGCCACTAAGGAGAGTGTTGAAGCATTGCTTAGTGAGAGGTTGAAAATTAAGAACAAGTTTAACTATAAGGTTAGTTCCTCGAACTGAATTGAAAATAATATTGCAGTTGGCATTTTACGTTTTGCATCTTATTGCCATCTCTTGGTGTGTAATCTTAGATTTAGCGTGTAGAACTGGTTAGTGGAAATGTGCTTGATTTTTATTTTGTAGAGGTGTTATAAGTTTTTTGGATTTTATAATGTATCTAGGAAAAATGTGATCAAATGTCGGATTACATTAAAAGACTCAAGGATTGTATGAAGTGGTTCCAACAGCTTGAAAGGGACTATGTATCAGAGCATGAGAAGTTGAACAATTTATTGGAAGCTGCTGAGAAGAAATGCAGTGAAATGGGTATAATTGGCTTTTGGAATCTTGTTTAGCTAGTTTTGATGAGGGATCTGTTCTCTGACTGTTACTATGTTTGCTTACTATAGAGGAGCTAATGAAGGCAAAGGAGGAAGAGTTCTAATATTGAACTCAATAATTATGGAATTACGGAGAAATTATGAGGCTTCACAAGAAAAGTTTGCAAAAGAGCAATCTGATAAATTAGTAAGTCTACATGATAAATTTTTGAAGTTTTTCCATGTCTGGTTGCTGAAGCTGTTTTGCTAATTATAGTTTATGGATGATTTATGGATTTTAATAATCATCAGGAAGCTATGGATTCCTTAACCAGAGAGAAGGAGGCTAGACTAGCCCTTGAGAGACTGCAAGCTTCTCTTTCAGAAGACCATAAGAGAGCTCAAGAGGATATTGCGAGTTCCAGTCAGAAGGTAGTATAACAAGATTTTCGTTGGATCTCATGAACACTGATACAATGACATTAGCTTTTGAAAGTTAGATGCATGTTCAATGTCTCTCTCCTTTTTCAGATACAGTCACTGAATGATATGTACAAGAGATTGCAAGAATACAATACGAGTTTACAACAATACAACAGCAAACTTCAGTCAGAACTTGCTTCGACTAATGAGACACTAAAGCGTGTGGAAAAGGAGAAAGCTTTTGTTGTGGAAAATCTCAGCACTTTAAGGGGTCATTACACATCTTTGCAGGAGCAGCTTACATCTTCTAGAGTAAGTAGTATCTTCTTATGCATTCAATATTCAGCTCAGATAGTCCCTTTATAGTTTTTGTTTTGGTTATTCATGTAATCTATGAAATTTTACTTTTCCATTATTTTTGCATGTGTACTGCAACATGATGTGCAACAACTTTATATTGCATATTATCCCATACCAAGTATTTTTAATAACAATTCAATTGGGGTTTGCAATTTGTGAAATTGCTTTCTTCCTGATTAACAATTCATCTTTAGACTTCTCAAGAAGAGGCAGTGAGACAGAAAGAAGCTTTGACAAATGAAGTTAAATGCCTTCGAAGCGATATGCAACAAGTGAGAGACGATCGTGACCGCCAATTGTTACAGGTCCAGGCCTTGACAGCAGAATTAACAAAATGCCAGGAACTGTGTTGGGCAATCCTCTGCTGATTTGGATAGTCTGACTGTAAAGTCAAATGAGCTCGAGGTCAGTTTTTCTCTTAACTGAATGAACCGTAATTGTGCGATAATCCTATGCTTATGGATTTCCTGGTCTTTCATCAGGAAAGATGTTTATCTCAAAGTGAACAGATAAGAAGATTGCTGGAAAAGCTAGCTTTTGCGGAGAAGAAATCAGTGGTAAGATTGGCAGGAGATCTGCATTTTTTTTATTTGGAGTTTGGAAAGCTTAACTTTTACTACTATTCCTATGGGTTTCTATTCTATTGATCTCTGTTCTTGATAGATGTCTGATATGTCAGCAATGGAAACAAGAACAGAATTTGAAGAGCAAAAGAAGTTTATCTTGGAGCTACAGAGTCGTCTTTCTGAGGCTGAGATGAAACTTGTAGAAGGAGAAAAACTTCGTAAAAAGTTACATAACACCATACTGGTAAGATTTTCGTATTGGATTGCTTTAGGTAATTTTTGGATGGTTGGGAGTTGGGACTAAATTCTTTTCGCTGTTTAATCTTCTGCTGATATAGGAATTAAAAGGGAACATCCGGGTGTTTTGTAGAGTGAGGCCTTTGTTGTCTGATGATGCCGGTGCTCCAGAAATGAAAGTCATCTCCTTTCCCATAGCGATGGAATCACTTGGGCGAGGCATTGATTTGTGCCAGAATGGTAGGTTTTATTTGAATCTGTATTGCAGGAAGTATAACATGATGTGTATTTTACCCTGTATGGTATGCTTCTCTCTTATTTCACCTGATTTTTGTTACTTTCATCAGGGCAAAAGCATTCTTTCACTTTTGACAAAGTTTTCATGCCTGACGCCTCCCAAGAAGATGTTTTTGTTGAAATATCACAACTGGTACAGAGTGCTCTTGATGGTTACAAGGTGATGTTTTGCACTCAAAATATCTAGTTTTTACATTTGTAGTTACTTGAATGAAAAAAAACAGTCATTGCTTCAACCATGCACCTTCTTCGTTAGGAAGTGTGGGTTGAGAACTGTCAGGAACTTTTGATGTGGACCAGTAAATCTTTTTCTAAATGATAAAATATTAAGCACTGAATAACTAAAAGTTTGACTGTATCGCTTAAAGACTTTTCTGGAATCACTGCCCTTTTTAGTATAAACCTCTTGTTTAAAAATGCAATTATGATATGTCAAAAACATAAGCTACTTCTTGTTTACACAGTAGGTCATGGCTAATATTTGGCTGGGAGTAAATACTACTCCTCCTCAGTCCTAGTCCAAATGCCTTACTTTCTATTTTAGTCTATGTCAAAATTATTCATTTTTTCTTCATGAAAAAGTTCAATTCTAACAGATTAGTAAAGACAACCCAAAAAAGATGGGGATCCTAATACTACTGTTTACCACTTGGCACTTTCTTCTTATTTATACTAAAGTAACTAAACTAATATAGTGGTTCAAATGCAACTTCTCTTCCTCTCTAAACTATTGTATATCTTTCGGCTCTTTTTCCTGCAATCCTCTTATTTGGTCAACATAGAATATTCAACAAGGATGGAGCATGAAGTTATAGGATGAGCATAATATTTGCATTCATGATAATATGACTACTTGTTCTATCTCAGAATTATTCGCCAATAATTTTAGATGGTCCATACTTTCAGGTTTGTATTTTTGCATATGGTCAGACTGGCTCTGGTAAGACATACACAATGATGGGTAAACCTGGAAATTCAGATCAAAAAGGGTTGATACCAAGGACATTAGAACAGGTATTTGAGACGAAGCAAACTCTTCAAGCTCAAGGATGGAGATATGAAATGCAGGTAACCCCGCTGATTGCTTTTTATGTTCTAATCTAGGTAGATGTTCTTGTCTTTTTGTTTCTAATGCAATGTTACTATCACTGTTAGGTATCAATGCTTGAAATATACAACGAAACGATCCGTGATCTGTTATCACCAAATCGCTCTAGCTTTGATACGTCAAGGATGGATAATGGAGGAAAGCAGTATGTAGACTATCAAGCATGACGCAAATGGAAATACTCATGTGTCTGATCTGACAATAGTGGATGTTTGCAGTAGTAGGGAGGTTTCTTATCTTTTGGAGCGCGCAGCTCAAAGCATGTATTAGGAAGACATGGTTATATTTCACTTTGTTGTTTGCTGATCAAGTCTCTAATGCCAATGGGACTAATATTTGAATTACTTTTGGAGCATCGTATTTTTCTAATTGAAAATTAATAGGTTACTTCCGTGCTTTGAGTTTTGGTGTTTATGAATTTCATTATGAACAGAATTTCTTAATAGTAGCACTTATTATAGATTTCTAACTTCTTTTGTTTCATTTCTGTAAGGTCTGTAGGAAAGACTCAAATGAATGAACAGTCTTCAAGAAGCCATTTTGTATTTACTTTGAGAATTCTCGGTATTAATGAGGTATGTATATTTTGTCTGTCTAGATATCATTACTCTGGGTTTGATCATGGTGTTTCATTTGTCTCTCATGATCTGGTAAGACGTGTCAAATGATGTATATTTTGTGAATGTGTCCTTCAGAGCACGGAACAGCAAGTCCAAGGGGTCCTCAACCTGATTGATCTTGCCGGTAGTGAGCGTCTTTCTAAAAGTGGGTCTACAGGGGATCGACTGAAAGAAACTCAAGTATGTTATACCTATTCCTAGTTATTCTGGGACCAGTTTTCTTCAAGGGATTGTTTTCTGACAACGATGTTATATGTTATCAGGCCATCAATAAAAGTCTGTCTTCTTTAAGTGATGTTATATTTGCCTTGGCAAAGAAGGAGGAGCATGTACCATTTAGGAACTCAAAACTCACCTACCTTCTCCAGGTATATCTTTCAACTTTTATAAACTATGGGTTACGGTCCCCTTTTGGATCCCTTCACCCGCAGCATTCCTTCTCTGGAAGTTTCTATAGCACAGAGTTTAACTTTTCTTAATGCTGCTATAGTTAGATATAGCAATGATATATGCAGTAAGAGAAGTTTATTCTTATAGTTAATCAGCATTGGTCTTATGCTATGGACTGTTGGAGCTCCTTAAAACTTGGATCTTTGCTTGGTGGATCTGATAAACAATTATTATGAGAGCTTGTAGGAACAGTTTAAAAAAAGGCAAAGACTTAGGTAGACCCGGTTTTTGGTCCCACTTATAGACCCTGTGGTGTGGATTAAATCTTAGAGAATCTATGACATCAGCTGATGTAAGCAAGATTCTTTAAAGTTTAATCCTGACCACAGGGTCTACAGGTGGGGGTCAAAGACCGGATCTACCTAAGTATTTTCCTTAAAAAAATATATTATGTAAGATTTTACCAAGATGCAAATTGTATTTGCTATCTATTCTTCCATCTCATTCATAAAACTGGTTGCATCTATTCTTCCATCTCATTCATAAAACTGGTTGCATTATTGCCAATATTACTTTTAGATTAGGCATACAAATGATCGATTTTGTAGAAGAGAATATCTTTCATGTCATGGTGGACACATCTTTCGCAATTTTATAAGAAAATATAGAGCACTACATAAAAAGTGAAATGGAACTAAAATTGTATTGTTACTTATTTCTTGTAGTCCAATATGTTCGTAGCTTCTTTCTGATCAACAGTTTGGTTTATCAGCCTTGTTTAGGTGGGGACTCGAAGACCTTGATGTTTGTCAATATTTCTCCTGATCCTACATCGACAGGGGAATCACTTTGTTCCCTTAGGTTTGCAGCACGGGTTAATGCTTGTGAAATTGGGATCCCAAGGCGTCAAGCCAGCTTGCGAAGTATAGATTCTCGATTAAGTATCGGCTGATTTTGAAAGAATAATATTAGTCTAGTTTGTTTTAGGAAATTGTGTGTGGTATTTGATTTGTGGTTTAACCAATTAAGAGCACTTCTAACCGCATATGCCCTGTAATTTGTATAGTGGAGAACACTGGCTTTGTATCAGTAAAATCACAAGGGTTTCCCCTGTTAGTCATTCAATTTGTATTTTAACATCTTATGTATTGATATTTAATGCCCCTTTACAAGATTGATTGTGGAGCTATTGCCATTTAATTATAGAACTAAAACCAAAAGCCAATATGCACTTGAATTGAAGTTATCAATCACCCATGTATAAATTATTTGGAAGTAGAAACATTAAACATCCCTTGCTTTTCCCAGCATTAGCCAAATGATCTCTCTGTAAAATTTTACTCCTGTTTATGTTAGTTAGATGTTGGCTTTGAAAATCACAGTATAATTCAAAGTATTTGGAAGCCAGAAAGACCCAAATTTGCTTATACTTGAATAGACAACAACGTACAACTTTTAGTACCACATAATTTGCTAAAAGGGAAAATTGCTGAAATAGTCCTTCAACTTTTTTACTTTAGTTAAAATAGTCTCTCAACTTTTTTTGTAGCCAAAAAGGTCTTTCAACTTTTATTTTTTAACCAAAATAGTCATTTTATGTTATATTTACCAAAAAAAAAAGAAAAAGATTTTTATGGTGGCTCCACCATAAAAGGACTTTCTTGGCTAAAAAATAAAAGTTGAAGGATTATTCTGACTAAAACTTAGCCAAAAAAAGGTTGAGGGACTATTCTGGCTAAACAAAAGGTTGAGAGACTATTTTGGCTAAAGTGAAAAAGTTGAGGGACTATTTTGGCGATTTTCCTTTGCTAAAACCAAGATTTTCTTGGAAACATATCAATCATTTTATTGCAGATGTCAGGGAGCAAGTTTGAGAACTCACTCAATCATCCTCAAACCATCATTGAACAACCTTTCAAAAGCATCCATTTTAGCCTTCGGGAATGACAAACCAATCTCCACACCTCCCTCGAAATTCCTAGACTTGCATACTGCAATGGCTCCATCAACATCAATCGAAACATTTTCAACCTTCTCCGGCCTTCCCCATCCATAGTCCAATTCATATAAATAAAACTTTGGCGATCCGCTGACTCCAATTTTATTACCCTTCACATTCCCTCCTACCAATATCGGCATCAGACTTTCAGCAAATTTCAGAATCCCCATCTCATCATTATCTTGCAGTGTTTTCACAATGGCTTCCCCTATTTTCTATCTGCAGCAATTAGAAATCCTTCATTTTCATTGATCAGTTGAGAATACATCACTTTAACGAAGCCGGGCGATTGGCAATTGCCAAAGTAATTTGTAGGCAAGGCTGGTTTTAAATGCGCCCGGCGATTTGCTGAAAAGAAAAAGTATTCATCATGTTCATCAACATTCTTATCTGCCTCAGCATCTTTGGATTTGACCAGGCATGTCCACACAAAGGCGCATATTACCGTCAATGATGATACGTGAGCTGATTCGGGGCGTTTTTTAAGTACTCGATTCTTGAGTTTATTGATGTCTTCTAGTTTGACGTCATATGTAGCTCGAACCTTGCTGTGATCAAATTTTTTGTCTTCGAGTTGAGAAAATTGGCCTATCTTATCCTTCATTCGAATCCAAATAATTTGAGCTAGCTTATTTGGATCCTTACAAAGGGATCTATCGAAACAAGGCAGAGAGTCACTTGCTAGAAATTCTGCATCTCTACCAAATTTGTTTATTGAGGCTCCATGCCTTCATAAAGCTCATATTGCTAATTCCATCTCCAAGAATATGATGAAATGAAAATCCTATGGTCATTCCAAAGTTTGGAAATATTGTCACTTGTAAAGATAGAAGAGGGATCTTTTTCGGGCTGTCCTTGGATTCATTTGTGCTTGAAATTTGAGGCAAATTATGGAAAAGAGGGTGAAAGTCATCGGCTTTTCGGGGATGATTTCCTTTAAGAAAGTGGAAATCATAGTCACATTCTGCAAGAATCAGAGTAACCGAGTCCCCGGCTACGTAGCGTAATTCAGGCATGGCATTGTTTGAGGGGTATATCATCAGATTGCCAGCCACAGGAAGGTAGTGTCTAAGAGTGAGGGAGAGAGATTGTTTGAGATCAGGAATGATGGTTTGGAGAAGATGTGTCTTGTTGGCATTGGGAAGCTCATAAAGGAGAAGAAGTTGAACTTGATGGATTTGCATGCATGGGATGTCGAAGAAAGTAAGTGGAAGTGATAGCAATTTACCAGTTGGCATGGTATTTGGTGGTGGTGAAACTTGGGAGTTCTCCAGCATGGTAACTGATAGATTTGGAGCCATGAAAATTGGAAAATGCAATGTACCAATGTTATTGTTCCAAAAACGATTTAATCCCACTTTGAGATTATAATTTCTTGAACACCAAAAGGATTCACACCCCACATTTATAGACCAAAGTGCAAGAAGTATAACTATTAGGGTAGTGTAGAGTACATAGGTTGCCAAACAGCAATATTTATGATTCTTCCAATTTTGTAAAAGTTGTATTAAGTTTTGTGACTGAACAAGCAAAAATTCAAGGCTATAGATCTTAGACTTAGTTAAGATGGATGGGTTGGAAGCTGCTAGACTTGCGGCTTGTGGCTTGTTTTGTCAAAACAATAATGGAAATTTTATCGCGGTCCTGGAGCAACTACTTCTGGATTAGTGAAGATTACAATTTTCTGAACTGTTAGTCGTATCAATGGATCCTAGTTTCCGCTGATAACCATTCTACATATTTTTTTGATTGAGTACTGGTGTATTTCATTGATCCATTGAACTGTTACGACTATCAAAAAATTTGATATTATCTCTTAAACCCCGAATTTTGGAGTTTATTTGTTTGTTTTAAATATAAAATAATTATAAGAGTAATAGTCAAGAAAATAAATTACTACTAATAGTTTAACTTGATCACTCTTGATTAGTAGTATAGTATATATCCTACAAATAATTAGATTTAACACTTTATATAAATATAGATAGTAGCAATTTGATGTATATTTCTTACGTTACACAAATTTTGGGAAGAAAGCACCTAATCTGCACACACAATAGGTTAGCCACATTTATTTCAAGCTTTATTTATTAAATTTGTTTTATTATTTTGATTTAATTACATAGATTACTTATATCATGTTTTAATTTAAATATTGAGTTCGTGTTACCTAGAATATAAATCCATGGTTGTGGGTTAATTTCACGTTAGGGGAAGTTAAGAATAATTTATGTTATTTTTGAAAAATTATTATTTTGTAAAAGGTAAAAGAAAATGAATTTTTTATTTTTGAAAATTTTTTATTTTCTGATAAAATATAATTAATTTTTTTGGAAAAAAAAAAATGAGATGGGCGACGGATTGGATTCCGATTTGGTTTCGGGTCGGAATCGTGGTGGTTGGCCGTGGGTTGATGGCGAGAAGGATTGGGTGGTTCGATTTGAGAGAAAGGTGAAGTACTGAGGTTGATCGAAGAAAAAGAGAGTCCACCGGAGAAGTTTGGTCGAAGAAGATGCAGGAGTTCGGGAAAAAGAGGGAGAATTAAAATAATTTTTCAAAATTATAGGATTAGCCTCTAAATTTTAGGATATTTAGATAAGGTCTAAAATGTTTTAAAATGAGTCGAATTTAGTCCTTTTAAACTTCTGGAAATCATAATTCACCTCCGATGATTTTATAAAGACATAAGTAGTCCTTGAAGGTTACTGAGAATTTCAAAATGGATCCTACAGTTTGGAAGTGCGATATTTTACTAAGACCCAAAAAGTTTCAGTAATTGAAAAATTGACCCTAAAGTTAACAAATTACTTTCAAAAGTTTTGTAAGGTATCCAAAGGTTTTCAAATGACTTTCTAAAGTTACTAAAGTACCCTCGCATATTTTACAAGCTATCTAAGAGCCTTTAATAGTTTTCCAAAGTTACTAAAGTGCTCCTGAATGATTTTCTAAGTTTACAAAAAATGCCTTAATGTTTTATAAATTACTAGTAAATTTCTAAAAATTAAATGATTGTAATAAGACCCGAAAAGTTTTAGGAAGTTGTAATAAGGTACCATAAGATTTGGAAACAAGTAATAAATGTATTTTTGACTTGATATAAACTAATAAGCAAACATGATTATTTTGGATAAACTAACATATGAAAATATTATTTTTGAATTAGAACTCAATTTTTTTTTTTAAAGTTACCGATTCTAATACAAGAATTATTTTAAGATATTAATAGTAAAATTCTTTGATCTCACATAATTGAATAGTCACAATTATTGAACCTAATAATAGACTAGAATATAGTGTCTAGGATATTGAAAATAGGGTTTTATAAGAATTTGATAAGGGGATAATTACTTGAATTATTAGTAATAAAGTTTTGTGATTTTGTTTTTAAGGATTATTAACAAGGAACAAAGGCAAGTAAAGGCACAGTTAAGGACAATTTGAGGTAGGTGGTGCATACTTTTGTACTTTTTCTAAATTATATTTTTAAACTAAGTGTTTTATAAATTATTTTATGATTGTGC
This sequence comes from Cinchona pubescens, assembly GCA_025175665.1. Classification (NCBI taxonomy): domain Eukaryota; kingdom Viridiplantae; phylum Streptophyta; class Magnoliopsida; order Gentianales; family Rubiaceae; genus Cinchona; species Cinchona pubescens. The sequence continues at coordinate 741,594 of JANKKI010000106.1, forward strand.
ATAATTTTCAAAAATCGTTTGTGAAAATGTGTTTTGTTCAAGAATTATTTTTGTTATGAAATTCTGGATCATGTATGGTTATGTGACTGTTTGGTTTTAAAAGTATATAGAAATGCGTTATATGTATGGTTTTGATTATGCATGACATGCATGTGTTGTATGGGTAATAACAAGATATTATGGCTTTAAATGAATATGAAATAGTCGGTAGGAGTTATAATCCTATATTAGAGTTCGAGAAAAACTTGACACCAGAGTCATGAGAGACTTGGCAACACAAAGTCAAGAAAGACTTGACAATAGATCCAAGAAAGACTTGGCAATGTAAGAAGAAGGTTAAGAAGCACTGCAGAACTTTTTGACAGCATTTTCTAATGAGGTTAATCGCTAGGTTTAGGGTGACTGCCTTTAGTTTTGAGCCATTTAAATAGATGCATATTTTATAATATAACAGTATGTATGTTACTTGAAAGTACAAGCCATGAAGAAATGTTACATGATATATAAAGAATGTCATGAGTATGTGACTTTATTTCGTTACATGTTTTACAAGAATGATGTTACATGTTTTACAAGAATGATTTGGATAAAAACATAAGTATGTGATAGTGTAATATGTATGCATGAGCTATATATATATATATATATATATATATATATATATATATATATATATATATATATATATATATATATAGGAGTAAGTACTATGTACTTGGCAACTTGTCGCTCACATCATGTTTCTTATATTTTTGTATAGAAGACAAATACAAGTATGTATTAGTCAAAAATAATGACTAAGCGTTTGAAAGCAATGAAGGAATTTAATGTGGTCACTATCTTAGAGATTTGTTTATAGGTTTATTCAAGTAAGTTAAGCATGCGTGCTCTTAATGATTATCCATGTTTAAGAGTTTGTAAATTGGTTTATGATTTGGTAAAAAGCCGCACTATTTCAAGTTAATAAATTTTTAGAGAATTGCTTCCGCTAGTATAGTTAGATGTTTAAAGTAACTAGTACATGCTGTGATGCCTTGTATTCTTGGAATTTGCTCTTGAGGATATAGCGAATGACAAGTGTCTAGCAAGTGCGAGTTAGGGGCGTGACATTATCCAAGTGTATTTTAAAAAAAAAATAAAAAATCCATCTCTCCCCTTACTGTAAGTGATTCGAATGCATGACTAATAGGTCATAGGAGAAATATTTTACCACTTAAACTGTATTTCGTTGTCATATTATCCAAATGGTGTAATTAAATAAAATTATACCAATAAAGGCAAAAAATTTATACAAATAAATGATGAATCTTGAACAATTTTCTCCATTCGTTTCTATACGTTTGAATATAATCATAGATACCATACAAGTAGATAGAAGGCATTTTGTTCTTTTTATGAAATGTGATCTTTACTTTACAAGATCTCGAGGCCTTCACATGATTTTCTCGAATCATCATATGATGTCATGATGGACACATCTTTTGCAACTTTATATGAAAATATAGAGCACTACATGAAATGGAACTAAAATTGTATTGTTGCTCATTTCTTGTTGTCCAATATGTTTGTAGCTTCTTTCTGATGAAGAGTTTGTGGTTTATCAGCCAGACTCGAAGACCTTGATGTTTGACAATATTTCTCCAGATCCTACATCAAATGTGGAATCACTTTGTTCCTTTAGCTTTGCAACACAGGATCCCACGGCGTCAAACCAGTATGCAAAGTATAGATTCTCGATCGAGTATCGGCTGATTATTGAAAGAAAATAATTCTAGTTTGTTTGAGGACAATTATGTGATCTGTACTAGTGTGGTATTTGATTTTTGGTTCAACCAAAAATTAAGAGCACTTCTAACAGCATTTGCCCTGTAATTTGTATGGTGGAGAACACTGGTTTTGTATCAGTAAAATCACAGGGGTTTCCCTTATTAGTCATTCAATTTGTATTTTAACATCTCTTGTATTGACATTTAAAGCCCCTTTACAAGATTGATTGTGGAGTTGCCATTTAATTAGAGAACTAGCACTTAAATTTAAGTTATCAATCACATGTGTGCAACGAAATATTTCAAATCTGTAAAAATTAACTAGAAAAGAAAACAACGAATATAATTTATTTATGAAAAAAAAAATGAGATACAATCTTTAGGACCTCCTCCGATTCTACTCTTCAATTGTTGACTTGAGAGTCTCACGACTTGATCCCGAATTTGAAATTGATCGAGGGTTTGAGAGCTTTATCTCGAACTTGGAGTTGATTGAGAGCCTCACGGCTTGATCTTGAATTTGGAATTGATCGAGGGTTTGACAGCTTGATCGAGGGCCTCATGGCTTGATCGAGAATTTGGAATTGATCGAGGGCTTGACAGCTTGATCTCGAACTTGGAGTTGATCGAGGGCTTGATCTCGAATTTGGAATTGATTGAGATTGAGAGCCTCATGGCATGATCTTGAATTTGGAATTGATCAAGGGTTTGACTGCTTGATCGAGGGCCTCATGGCTTGATCTCGAAATGGCTTGATCTCGAATTTGGAATTGATTGAGGGCTTGATAGCTTGATCTTGAACTTAGAGTTGATCGAGGGCCTCACGGCTTGATCTCGAATTTGGAATTGATCGAGGGCTTGATAGCTTGATCTCGAACTTGGAGTTGATCGAGGGCCTCACGGCTTGATTCCGAACTTTGAAGAAACTTGGACTTGATCGAGGGTCTCACGACTTGATCCTGAACTTTGACTTCTTCAACTCTAGATATGGAAGAAAGCTTGAAGAACAATTGATAAAGATCTTCAAATCTTGATATATGAAAGATTCGAAGAGAAAACTTGAAGACTTGATGGATAATTTAGAAAGCTCTTGTAACTTCTTCGTGCCTAGGGGTGACCCCCTATTTAAACATGTAGGATGAGAGGGGGCATAATCCTACTCTTAACTTTTCTCACAAGAAACAAGAAGTGTAAAATAATTACACTACTTATATATTATGTCCTAAAGTAATATAAATACATATCCCTTTATTTATTTATTATTTTTAAATAAAGAGATAAATCCTAATGTATACATCTTTACGACATAATGTAATTTAATTAGGATAACACTCCAAGATTACAATATAGGAATTTTAATTAAACTAAACTTTTGACAGCTACATCACCCATATACAAATTATTTGGAAGTTGAAACATTAAACATCGAAAAATTATTTACAAAGTTATCAATTTATAGTAATTTGTCAAAATCATTCTACATGGTAAAATCTTATTAAATGCATATGATGACCCCTTGATTTTAGATTTTCTACTGGATTTCTTTTTTTTTTTTCCGGATCTAGTGACTTATCAATAATTTTTATTTATTATTTTGTATTTGTCACTCTGTAGATATGCACTCTTAAACATCCCTTGCTTTTGCAACATTAGCTAACAGATCTGTCTGTAAAATGTTATCCGTATAACTGTTTATGTTTAGTTAGATGTTCGGCTTTGAAAATCACAGTATAATTCAAAATATTTTGAAATAAGAAAGAGCAAAATTCGTTCATTCGTTTTCTTTCATAGACAACAACATATAGTTTTAGAACCATATAATTGCTGGAAGCAAGCTTTTCTTAGAAACATTTCAACCATTTTATTGCAGATATCCAGGAGCACCTTTGAGAACTCACACAATCTTCCTCAAACCATCATTAAAAAACCTTTCAAAAGCATCCATTTTAGCCTTTGGGAGTGACAAACCAACCAGCACGCCTCCCTCGAAATTCCTAGACTTGCCTAGAGCAAGCCGCTGGCTCCATCAACATCATTCGTAACATTTTCAACCGTCTCCGGCCTTCCCCATCCATAGTCCGCTTCATATAAATCAAACTTTGGCGATCCGCTAACTGCAATTTTATTGTCCTTCTCATCCGCTCGTTGCAATATTGACATCACACTTTCAACATCTTTCAGAATCCCTATCCCATCAGTGACTTGCGTTATTTTCACAATGGCTTCCCCTATTTTCTCTGCAGCAATTAGAAATCCTTCATTTTCATTGATCAGTTGAGAATACATCACTTTAACGAAGCTAAGCGATAGGCAATTGCCGAAGTAATTTGTAGGCAAGGCCGGTTTTAAATGCGCCCGGTGATTTGCTAAAAAGCAAAAGTATTCATCATGTTCATCAATATTCTTATCTGCCTCAGCATCTTTGGATTTGACCAGGCAGGTCCACACGAAGGCACATATTACCGTGAATGATGATACGTGAGCTGATTTGGGGCGTTTTTTAAGTACTAGATTCTTGAGTCTTATTGATGTCTTCTAGTTTGACATCATATGTAGCTCGAACTTTGCTGTGTTCAAAATTTTCGTCTCCGAATTGAGAAAATTTTCCTATCTTATCCTTAATTTGAATCCACATCATTTGAGCTAGCCCATTTGGATCCTTACAAATGGATCTATCAAAACAAGGTAGAGAGTCACTTGCTAGAAATTCCGCATCTCCACCAAATTTGTTTATTGAGGCCCATGCCTTTATGAAGCTTATATTGCTAATTCCATCTCCAAGAACATGATGAAATGAAAATCCTATGGCCATACCAAAGTTTGGAAATATTGTAACTTGTAAAGCTAGAAGAGGGATCTTTTTCGGGCTGTCCCTGGATTCATGTATGCTTGAAATTCGAGGTAATTTATGGAAAAGAGGGTGAAAGTCATCTGCTTTTCGGGGATGATTTCCTTTAAGAAAGTGGAAATCATAGTCTCTTATTCTGCAAGACTCAGAGTAACCGAGTCCCCGGCCACGTAGCGCATCTAATTCAGGCATGGCATTGTTTGAGGGGTATATCATCAGATTGCTAGCCACAGGAAGGTAGTGTCTAAGAGTGAGGGAGAGAGATTGTTTGAGATCAGGAATGATGGTTTGGAGAAGATGTGTCTTGCTGGCATTGGGAAGCTCATATAAGAGAAGTAGTTGAACTCGATTGGCTGGTATGCATGGGATGTCAAAGAAAGTAAGTGGAAGTGATAGCTCAGTTGGTATGGTATTTGGTGGTGGTGAAACTTGGAATTGCTCCAGCATGGTAACTGATAGATTTGGAGCCATGAAAATTGGCAAATGCAATGCACCAATGTTGCACCAAAAACGATCTAATTCCCTTCTGAGGTTATAATTTTCTCGGATACCAAAAGGTTACACCCAAAAACATTTGTAGGCCAATGTGCAAGAAGGTTATCCTAAGTTAGTATAGAGTATATAGGCTGCCAAACCGCAAAATTTATGACTCTTCCAAGTGTAATGTTGTAATTAATTTTTTGGAGCCGAACAAGCAAAAATTCAAGGCTATAGATATAGACATAATTAATCTGGATGGGATGGAAGCTGCAAGATATGCGGCTTGTGACTTGTATTGTCAAAATAACATTGGCAGGCATCTTAATAGAGAAATTTTATCCTGGTCCAGATGCAACTACTTCTGGACTAGTAAAGATCACAACTTTTTGAACTGTTAGTCCTATCAGTGGATCCTAGTTTTCACCCTGATAACAATCTATATTTTTGGCTTCAGTACTGGTGATCAATTTCTTTGATCTATTGAACCGTTAGGACTATGAAAAGTTTTGTTTTTATCCAAGTTTAATTCAGCAAAATAAAACCAAAAAAGTATAAAAAAAAAAAAAAATAAAAAATAAAAATTTATACAAATAAATAAAGAATCTTGAACAATTTTATTTATCTGTTACTAAATGTTTGAATATAATCATAGATACCATACAAGTAGATAGATGGCATTTTGTTGTTTCTATGAATGTGATATTTAGCCAACTTTACAAGATCTCGAGGCCTTCATTAAAGAAACTTTCAAAAGCCTCCATCTTGATCTTGGACAATGACATGCCAACTTCTAAACCTCATTCAAATTTCCTAGACTTGTGCAATGACATGGTTCCCTGATGATCATTGGAAAGAATTTCAAACTTCTGGTTTTCCCCACCCAAAATCTGCCTGATATATATCAAACTTTGGCGATCCACTTACTAGCAACCAATCCTCTTCTTTGAACTGTGACACAAAGGATATAACACGGTCTAGAGAGACCTCCTCCTTGTGCATCATTTTCTCAATGGCTTCCCCAATCGCCGCTGCAGCAATTACCAATCCTTCATTACCGATTACTTGGGCATGCACTACTTTTGCAAGGCAGGCTACCGGGCAATTGCCAAGTAATTATTAGGCAATGGCGTTTCTAAACGTGCTCGGACATCTGCTGGAAAGCAAAAATAATGAATTTCATTCTCTTCCATATTCTTATAATGAAGGGCTCCTTGATTTCAACAGGCAGGTCCATACAAATGCACATATTACTACGAATGATGACAACTTTGGCATTTTCTTGTGTACGAGATTCTTCAGTTTCTGAACATCTGCTAATGTGAAAACATAGGTGGCTTGAAGTTTATCCGAGTCATCAGAACTACTACATTCTCAATTTCATGTTGGTAAAAACTAAAAACTCAAGATTTTCCAGTTCATGCTACTCCAAATTATATCTCCATAGCCATATGGGTCTTCAATCAAAGACCCGTCTAAACATGGTAGACAAACATCTAAGAAACGTGCATGTCCGCATAATCTATTAATTGATGTCCATGCCTTCATAAATTCCACTATGCTTCTTGCATCACCAATAACATGATGGAATCTAAGTCCTACAGTTATTCCAACGTTTGGAAAACTGTTACTTGCACAGCAAGAATTGGAATCTTTTTGCATTCTGAAGGTACGGTACTTAAAACTCGTGGGAATTTAGGAAAAAGAGGGAAGAAATAGGAAATCGTCTGCAAAAACATCAGATTTTTGCAGACGATTTCCTTTTAAATAGTTGAAATCTATTCACATTCAGCAATAATTAGAGAACCAGAGTCCCCTGCCGTTGTACTGTTTTTTTGGCTTGCCTGAATTTGTGGGGATTATCAAATTGCCAGCCAGTGGTCCTGGAATGTAGTGTTTGAGAGTAAGGGAAAGCGATGCTTTAAGATTAGGAACGATGTTGTTTACAACGTTTGTGTAATCTTGGGGCAATTTGTAGAAGAAAATGCATTGCATGTTATCGTGATTTAACAACGGGATGTCAAAGAAAGTAAGTGGGAGTGAAAGCTCAGGAATACTATGTCTAAGAATATGAATTTTCCTTTTCCAAATTAATTGGTAACAAGTAGAGTGCCATGAATTTATTAATTAATTCAAAATTTGTTACTTAATCGATATGAAATTTATACTTTAATATCAAGAATGAAAATTGTTAGATTTGGAGACATGGGAATTGGGAAAATGCAAGTACAGCAATTAATTTATCGCAAAGTGTTTGGAGTTTGTACTATACTAGCGAGATGGTTCGTTCAACCTACTTATAAAACTTCCCTATAACCATATTTATGTGGTTTGGAGTGAACTATGAAGTACCAACAAATCATATTCTAAAATAGTGATTAATTCGAGTTTAGATGTTAGTATGTTGCTGCAAGTTTTCGTCTTTTTTAGACTGATTTCCAAGGGATAGGAAAACTCATAAATTACCGACAAAAAAGTGAGGGTGGCAATTCCTTGCAAAACATGAACGTTACAGGTTTTGTTTTCAGGACTGATTTTTCAGTTACCAAAATTATTATTTGCCAATGCCAAGTTGACATTTCAACTTGCTTCGGCCTCCAATTCCCTTGCGGTTTCCATACATTGCCGATTAAAACGAAAGTTAAAAAGGAAAAGACCAAAAAAATATAATGCATTTATACAAAGTGATAAATAATAAAATTATTAATGTATCATTAGATATGTCAAAAAAAAAAGAATGAACTGACGACAAACTATATAAAATCACTGGGTTGGTGATTAAATATAATTATATCGTATGAATTAATTTTGACAAGTGATTTTAAATTTCTAATTTTGTAAATCATTTCCTTTTTTTAAAAAAAAAAACTCTAAAAAGAGAAATTCGAACCTTATCGAGAATCTTTAATTTTTTGGTTGGTGGGGCAATTTCTGAGGTTGAAAGAAGGTCATTGTCACAGAGGAGTAATTTTTAACCCAAAAGTATTTATAACTTGAATACTTAAATCTTAAAACTGTAATCACCCCTGGCATAACAAGAATTGAACTTGATGTGTTAGAGATCAACAATGATAATCATAAGAAGACGTGTCTTGTTGGCATTGGGAAGCTCATAAAAGAGAAGAAGTTGAACTTGATGGATTTGCATGCATGGGATGTCAAAGAAAGTAAGTGGAAGTGATGGCTCAGTTGGCATGGAATTTGGTGGTGGTGAAACTTGGAGGTTCTCCAGAATGGTAACTGATAGATTTGGAGCCATGAAAATTGGGAAATGCAATGCACCAATGTACTTGTTCCAAAAAAGATCTAATACCCTTTTGAGGTAATAATTTTCTTGGATACCAAAAGGTTACACCCGAAACATTTATAGGCCAAAGTGCAAGAAGTTTATCCTACGTTGGTATAGAGTATATAATCTGCCAAACAGCAAAATTAATGTTTGGGATCAAAATGATAGTGACTTTAGATGTGAAAGAGTAAAGTGAAATCAACCCTTTTTTGAAATGGGTTTTGTCTAATTGATTAGAAAGTTGATTTTTTTTTTTTTAAATTTATTTATCAGAAAATGGGCCAAGTCAATTAGGATTTGGGCCATGGCTCCGGCATTTAAGAGGACCCGAAGATAAGAGGAAAGAGCAAACCATGAAACCATAAAAGAAAGGAGAAATGAGTAATGAGGGATGCGTTAGTAATTTATGTAAATTATAGAGGATAATATGGTCAGTTAAAGTAAAATTGCTCTGAGCGGATACCATGATGATGCTTTGACAATAACAGTGGCCATAGATTAGATCAAGGTTATTAAATTCGGTTCGGAGAGAAATCCAGCGAGAAAGGTGGATCAATGAGTTAATGGTTCAACCAGTGGGTTACTAGTTCAATCGGTGGGTTACTTAAATATTTTTTTATTAATATATTATAGATGTAAATTATTTAATACAAGATATATAGTAAAAACTTTGACAAAAACCATATTTTATTAACAAATTTTAAATATAAATGTAACTTTTCAATATCTTTTCACATAAAGAGTTCAAAAAGAGTTAATGCATAAAGTGAAGTTTGGAGAGTATATAAATAAAAAAGAGGCATATAATAACCAAAAATTTACATGATTAGGTGGTAAAACCTTTTATTACTATTTAAGAGGTCTTTGGCTCAAAACTTGACAATTACAATTTGATCTTTCCTCAAATAAATAAACTCCGGGTTTACCGGTTGTACCGTCGCGTTGCACGAAATTTGGCGGGTTCTTTCTTTGTCCGGACCATCAAAGGAACCTAACTCAATCTCAAAGCCGGTTTACCAGTTAATCCGCCAGGGCGAGCCGGATTCAATAACTATGGATTAGATTTAAGAAGGTTGGATAGCGGCCAGAGTCGCTACACGATCTCAAGGCCGGTTTACCGGGTTTACCAGTTAATCCGCCAGGGCGAGCCGGATTCAATAACTATGGATTAGATTTAAGAAGGTTGGATAGCGGCCAGAGTCGCTACACAGGCGACTTGTGTTTTGTGAGAAACAAGGGCTGGCATCTTAGATGAAAAAGTTGCTCCTGGACTAGGATAAAATTTCTCCTACCTTTCCTTCATTACGAAAAAGAATTTAGATTACAAATACAAAATCAAGTTAAGAAATAAGACTACTCCTTACGTTTCATTCTAAATATCGTTTTAGATTGGTGTATAATAATTAAAAAAATCATTAAATTGGATGCACACAAGTAATACGGTATACTTCTCCTATACAAATTTAATCCTTTCCTTTCTCTTAAGTTTGCAAGTAGTACATATTAAAATGGAGAATTAGAACAAATTTCAGCCATTATAATATTCCTGTTGGAGAATTTTCAAAATATAATATGGTAGAATTAAATGAAAAGTTATGAGTAGTATCTATTCAACTTAATAGATATGTCTATTCATAAAAGTCATGGAGTACTGAATATGTATGTCTCATCTTGAAAAAACATAAATGTTTTTATAAATATCAATCATGTAGTAAGAAATGAATTATGAAGATAGTAATAAAGAGATGTGATTATTCTCTTATTCTTCTAATTTCTCCCACATAATTAAGACAAGTCTGTATAATATTTGAGTACTTAGTGAATTGATTTTGTTAGTACAAAACGCAGTCAATCATTAGATTTCATTTATCCTAGAGGTTAATTTGCAGGATTCTTTTACACATCAATTAATATGGTAGGGACGACTTGAACATTCCGGAAAGTGACAACATAACATTCCTTGAAATCATTTCTTGATCTAACTATGCGGTACACTTGTATGTTTTCTATGCATCTTTGGGGATTTTTTTTCTCATTAAAGGTCCAAATGTATAAATGAACTATGTAATATATATATTTTTTATTACTTGATTTTTAAAATCCATCCCAATAAAATTATTTTATACTCTTTTTGAATTTCTAAAACTCATTTATATTACATAAGAAATTTACTTCAATCAAATTTATTTTTTAATATGAAGCCTTAAAAGTAGGTTTTATTTCCTCCTTTACTCTTTGAAGAGTATTTATATAAATAACCTAAATAATTATAAAAAGGGCATTCAATTTAGGGGGTATAATAAAATAATTAAATTTTATAATAAGAGTAAGTTTGGAAAGAAAATTTAAATCACTAAATCATGTTAGCTCTTTTAATATAGTATAGATATAGATATATATTCAACTAATTTTTTAATAACTTTATTTAATATTCATATTTTATTTCTAAATCTATTTTAAAATTCTACTCTATGAGAAAATTTGTTTCAATCAAAATTAATTCTAAATATAAGTTTAAAAAATTTAATTTTATTTCCTGTGTACCTTTTAGAACTTTCTCTCGTTAAGGGTCCAAAAATATAAATAAAGTATGTAAATTTATTGTTCAAGTAAATTTTATTTTTTGTATTATTTCTTAATTTATAAAATCCATCCCAATAAAATTATTTCCTACTCTTCTTTAATTTCTAAAACTCATTTATAATATTTTACTATTACATAATGAAATTTACATCAATCAAATTTATTTTCTAATATGAAACCTTAAAAGTAAGCTCTATTTCCTCTTTTACTCTGTGAGGATTATTTAAATAAATAACCTAAACAACTGTTAAAAAAAATTCAAGTTTTGGGGACATACTAAAGTCATTAAATTTATTAATAAGGGTAATTTCGAAAAAAAAATCTAAATTACTAAATTACATTGACTCTTTTAATATAGTACAAATATAAATAGATATAGCACTACATGAAATGGAACTAAAATTGTTTTGTTGTTCATTTCTTGTTGTCCAATATGATCAAACTTCGTAGCTTCTTCCTGGTCAAGAGTTTGGTTTATCAGCCTTGTTTAGGTGGGGACTCGAAGACCTTGATTTTTTTTCAATATTTCTCCAGATCCTACATCAACAGGGGAATCACTTTGTTCTCTTAGATTTACAGCACGGGATCCCACGGCATCAAACCAACATGCGAAGTATAGATTCTTGATTGAGTATCGGCTAATTTTGAAAGAATAATAAGTCTAGTTTGTTTTAGGAAATTGTGTGTGGTATTTGATTTGTGGTTTAGCCAAAAATCAAGAACACTTCTAACAGCATTTGCCCTGCAATTTGTACGGTGGAGAACACTGGTTTTGTATCAGTAAAATCACAAGGGATTCCGTACTAGTCATTCAATTTGTATTTTAACATCTCATGTATTGATATTTAAAGCCCCTTTACAAGATTGATTGCGGAGTTGCCATTTAATTAGAGAAGAACTAAAACCAAAAGCCAAAAGCCAATATGCACTTAAATTAAAGTTATCAATCACCCATCTACAAATTATTTGGATGTAGAAACATTAACATCCGAAAATCATTTACAAATTCATAAATTTATAGTCATTTATCAAACTCATCCTACACGGTAAAATCTTATTAAATCACGATCCCTTAATTTTAGATTTTTGGCTAAATTTCTTTCTTTTTTTTTTTTTTTTTCCAGATCCAGTAACACATCAATAATTTTTATTTATCATTTTGTATTTGTTACTTTGTATATATGCGCTTTTAAACATCCCTTGATTTTCCAACATTAGCTAACAGATCTGTTTGCAAAATTTTATCGGTACTACTGTTTATGTTTAGTTAGATGTTGGCTTTGATAATCACAATATAATTCAAAATATTTTGAAGTCAAAAAGAGCAAAATTCGTTTATTCTTTATCTCTCATAGAAAATGATAGAAGAAGTGAATTGAATTATATATTCAACGAGATACTTTTCCAAATACAATAGTTGAGCCTATATATAGGTTGAAAACTAAGTAAGATGATAAGTACAAAATATAACTACTAGTATAGCTAAATATACAAAGAAGATAAACATCATTTAACACCCCCTCTCAAACTCAAGGTGAAAAAGTTGACAACAACTTGAGTTTGTTCACAAGTGCATGAAAATGGGCAGGTGAGTGTGTCTTAGTGAAAAGATCAGCAACTTGATACTCAGAAGAAATAGAGATGAGAGAGAGGGCCTGCTGTAGGAAGTGATAACGTACAAAGTGACAATCAATCTCAATGTGCTTTGTACGTTCACGAAAAATGTTATTATGAGTGATTTGGATGGCATTTTTGCTATCACAGTAAATAGGTGTATGACTTGAAATAGAAACACCTATGTCATGAAGAAATCATCGCAACCAAAGAAGTTCAAATGTAGTATTAGCAACAGAATGGTACTCAGATTCTAAACTGGAGCGATAAACAATAGACTGTTTCTTACTGCGCCAGGAAATAAGAGAATCACCCAAAAAGAAACAATATCTAGTAATAGAACATATTATAACGATCAGTAGGATCTCTAGCCCAATTAGTATCAGAATATGCTCGTAATTCTAATGAGGATGAAAACAAAAAATGTAATCCATGAAAGATTGTACATTTCACATATCTCACAATCCGAAGGACAACAGCAAAATGAGTCGAACATGGAGCAAACATAAACTGACTCACTATATGTACAACATAAGCTATATCAGGTCGAGTAACAGTTAGATAGACAAGACTACCAACCAACTGACGATACCGTGTTGGATCTATGAGAAGTTTCTCATTATTAGGACACAACTTGACATTTGTTCAAGTGGAGTATTTACAGTTCAAGCATTCGTGAACCCTACACGAGAAAGCAAATCGGAGATATATTCGGCCTGGGACAAATGATAGCCTATAGAAGATTTAGAAACTTTCAAACCAAGAAAATAGCTAAGTGATCCCAAATCCTTCATTTCGAACTGTGTACTAAGGAACTCTTTCAATTATTGAATCCTTGAGATATCGTTACCTATGATGATTCTTTCATGTCATCTACATAAAGAAGAAGAAGAATAATATGTGATGAAGATTGTTTGATGAATAAAGTAGAATCATATGCATTAATACAGAAGCCCAGCTTTTCCAATGTAGTACTGAATTTTGAATACCAAGCTTGAGGAGCTTGCTTGAGCCTATAAAGTACTTTTCGTAGATGACAAAATATGTTGGGTAGATGAGCATACTCAGGAGGAGGCTTCATGTACACATCCTCAACAAGATCGCCATTGAGAAAAGCATTTTTGACGTTTATTTGGAAGAGATCCCAACAGCGAGCAGCAGCAATTACGAGTAAGGATCGCATGCATGTTATACAAGCCACAGGAGCAAAGGGTCTTCATAGTCAATTTCATATTCTTGAGTAAATCCCTTAGCAACCAATCAGGCTTTGTAGCGTTCAACTGAACCATCAGATCGTGTTTTGATCTTGTAGACCCATTTGCATCCAATTGTGGATTTACTTGATGGTAAATCAACCAGATCCCAGGTATGAGTATATTTTGTAAGAGCCTCCAATTCCTCTGTCATTGCTTGTACTGCCAAAGAGGATTAGAACAAGCCTCTCGGAAAGTTTGAGGCTCATATAGGGTAGCAAGAGATAAATAACAATGATAGTCATTAAGATGATTGGGAGGAACTCTTACCCTATTTGAACGACGAGGAGAATGAGGAGAAGGTTCTGAATGATCCACAGACCGACCAGTAGGTTCGGAAGAGGCCATTGGAAGGTCGCTAGGAAGGTTGACAGAACCTGTATCAGAAGAATTTTCATCTAGAAAAAGATTTATGCGTTCATTAGTAAAGAACCACAAAGAACTAGAAGATGAGACATGAAATGTGAACGTGCTGGAAAAAAGTTAATGCTCCCAAAAGAGTACATTGCGAAATACTCGTAAATGTTTGGCTATGGGATCATAACAGCGATCACCTTTGTGCTGTATGCCATAGCCAAGAAAACAATATAGTTTAGAACGAGGCTCTAATTTAGTTCGCTCATGAGGAGAAAGTGCACTTAAGACAAAACAAGCACATTCAAAAACTTTGAGAATTTGATAATTTGGAAGTGTACCGTAAAGACGTTCATAAGGGGATTTGTTTTTAATAATAGGAGAACGAACTCGATTGATTGTGAAAACTGCTGTAAGAACTGCTTCTCCCTAAAAAGATTCAGGAACATTTGAGGAGAGCAATAAACCTCGAGTAGTGTCAGGATATGACGATATTTTTGTTCAGCATGACCATTTTGTTGAGATGTACCTGAACAAGATCTTTGAGGAATGGTTCCATCCTCATGAAGAATGAAAATAAAGGAAGAGTCTGTATATTCTGCAGCATTATCTTATGAAGATTTTAATATTGTTAGAAAACTGAGTTCTAATCATGCTACGAAATTCAAGATAAATTTGCAAAAGTTCAAACCTACATTTAGAGTAAATTCAGGTAAAATGAGAATAATCATCTATAAAAATAATAAAATATCAGGATCCTCCTCTAGTAGAAGTAGGAGATGGACCCCAAATATATCAGAATGAACAATATCAAAAGGATTGGAGGAAATAGATTCACTTAAATTAAATGGTAAAACATGTTATTTTCCTAACTGACAGAAAATACAATCAAATGATTCATCCTGAACGGGACCTAAAAAGTCACTAGACATTAACTGACGAACTCGAGATAATGAAGCATGACTGAGACGATAATACCATAACTGTAATGAAGAATAGTTTTTATTTTGTGCAACAACACTGGTATGAAGAAGAAGACATAGGGATGTAAACTCAAACAAGCAACCAACTTTACGGCCTGTCCCAACTTGCTTGCCTGTTTGTATATCCTGAATAGTATAACCATGTTTAGAAAAATAAATAAGATCAAGATCAAGATCACATAGTTGCCAACAGAAAGTAAATTAAAAGACAAGTCAGGGACATTGTAAGTATCTGGAATGTTAAACTCAGAGTTAACAACAATACCAATATGACTAATGTGTAAGGATGAGCCATTAGCAGTGTGCACAGGAAAAGAATTATACAGATACTGGTATTTTATGGGTGAATAATGTTGAATTTGATGGCATATGATTAAAAAATTCAGAGTCTATAAGCCATGAATAACTACCTGGTGTGGCAGAAAAAATAGAAGAGGAAGTAGAGTCCCTATGAGATAGGACCTGATTAATTAACACATCCAAGTCTAATGTTGACATAGAAGGATATAGATTACCATGATTAATGTCTGTACCAGAATTTGCTTGCATAGGTGCAATAGGTTTGTAACCCTCTCGGCGTTGAGCAGTAATACATTTGTGACATTTTGCAAAAACATGTCCCTAACGTCCACAGTAATCACATTTCTTCCTAGGTTGCTCTCCTTTTTATTGAGATGGTTGAGTTTTTGAAGTAGAGGCCATGACTGCTTCAGTAGTTTTGGGATGAAAACTCTGAAAGCGAGTTTCTTCAGAGATTAATTCTGATAAAGTTGAGCGGAGTGTAGGCAAAGGCCGACGATGTAGAAGACTAGCTCTAGTAGGTTCAAAATCATTGCTTGTCTCTCAAAGCCATAAGAAACTAAATCAATCGAATATTATCTCTGTGAGTAGTATAAAATGTAGCTTCTTCGGTATGAGGGAATATAGGCTCAGACAATGCCAATTGATCCCAAAGATTGTTCATTTTAGAGTGAAAATCACCAATAGATTAACTAGATTCTTGGCGGAGAAGTTGTAGGTTGCTTATAATCTGGTACTAATGAGCAAGATCAGCTGTGGTGTATCGTTCTTGCAGGAAGTCCCAAACTTCTTTAGCAATCTCAAATCCATTGAGAAGAGATCCGATAGAAGGAGTAGATGTATTAATAAACCAAGAAATGATCTTGTGATTGATGTTATCCCAGTCCTCCAATCTATCAGCATATTTATCAGATGACTCTTCAATATCTTGCGTCGATTTGACTCAATCTCCAGTCATATATCGCCAAAACTTACGACCTTTGAGAAAACTTCGCATGTCTTGCATCCAAATTCCATAGTTACTTCTATCAAGAGTGATATTTGTCTGGATGGGTGACATCGAAAGTAGGATTATAAGCCATAATGATGAAGAAAACTTATAGACAATAGACAAAAGTACAAAAGAATCAATTTTTGAGCAAAATTTGCACAAGCAGAGGCCAAATATGAATTAAGAATACTGAAAAACCTTAGGAACTAGTCTAACTACTGAAAGAACCGATTAGAATGTGGTCAAATCGGTGGAAATATGAATCTATCGGTTAAACCGACCAAGTTGGTCAAGACTGGGAACTGGCATTGACGTGGTGCTGAAGTGTCGATGACATGGCGCTGACGTATCAGATGACGTGGTGCTTATGTGGTGATGAGTTAGCGTGTTAATCTGCTGACGTGCGTGACGAGTCAGCGTGTTGATCTGCACAGGTGTCTGATGCACTGTTATGGCGCGTGTAATACACGTGCAGTACGTATGTGATGGTGATCGGCGTGTTTGAACCGACAGAAGCTTTCGGTGGCGCGTGCGTGCCTCTTTTCGGCTGATATTTGCACCGTTGTAGTTGCTTGTGATCGTCTTGTCTTCTTCTTTTAGATTCTGGTGTTAGTTTTTTTTTGGAACCAACACAGAAGCAATATTTTAACATATTAGAGCGAATCTGCTTTGGCAGAAGCCTTTTGTCGTCAAACCTCAATGAGGTGAGTTTGTGATACCATGATAGAAGAAGTGAATTGAATTATATATTCAATGAGATACCTTTCCAAGTACAATAGTTGAACTCTTATATAGGCTGACAATTAAGTTTAAGATAAGTATAAGTACAACAGATAACTTCTAGTATAGATATATATACAAAGAAAATAAACATCATTTAACAGAAAACAACATATAATTTTAGTACGATATAATTGCTTAGTGCAAGCTTTTCTTGGAAACATTTCAATCATTTTATTGCAGACTTCCAGGAGCACCTTTGAGAACTCACACAATATTCCTCAAACCATCATTAAAAAACCTTTCAAAAGCTTCCATTTTAGCCTTTGGGAGTGACAAACCAACCAGCACACCTCCTTCAAAATTCCACCTAGACTTGCCTAGAGCAATGGCTCCATCAACATCATTCGTAACATTTTCAACCATCTCCGGCCTTCCCCATCCATAGTCCACTTCATATAAATCAAACTTTGGTGATCCGTTAACTGCATTTTTATTGCACTTCTCATTCGCTCGTTCCAATACTGACATCACAATTTCAGCATCTTTCAGAATCCCTATCTCATCATTATCTTGCGTTATTTTCACCATGGCTTCCCCTATTTTCTCTGCAGCAATTAGAAATCCTTCATTTTCATTGATCAGTTGGGAATGCATCACTTTAACCGAGCTGAGCGATAGGCAATTGCCAAAGTAATTTGTAGGCAAGGCCGGTTTTAAATGCGCCTGGCGATTTGCTAAAAAGCAAAGTATTCATCATGTTCATCAATATTCTTATCTGCCTCAGCATCTTTGGATTTGACCAGGCATGTCCACACAAAGGCGCATATTACCCTGATTGATGATACGTGAGCTGATTCAGGGCATTTTTTAAGTACATTAGGTTCTTGAGTTTATTGATATCTTCTAGTTTAACATCATATGTAGCTCGAACCTTGCTGTGATCAAATTTTTCGTCTTTGAATTGAGAAAATTGGCCTATCTCATCCTTCATTTGAATCCAAATAATTTGACCTAGCCCATTTGGATCCTGACAAAGGGATCTATTGAAACAAGGTAGAGAGTCACGCGCTAGAAATTCCGCATCTCCACCAAATTTGTTTATTGAGGGCCATGCCTTTAGGAAGCTTATATTGCTAATTCCATCTCCAAGAACATGAAGAAATGAAAATCCATTGGCCATTCCAAAGTTTGGAAATATTGTAACTTGTAAAGCTAGAAGAGGGATCTTTTTCGGGTTGTCCCTAGATTCATGTATGTTTGAAATTCAAGGTAATTTATGGAAAAGAGGGTGAAAGTCATCAGCTTTTCGGGGATGATTTCCTTTAAGAAAGTGGAAATCATAGTCATATTCTGCAAGAATCAGAGTAACCGAGTCCCCGGCCAAGTAGCGTAATTCAGGCATGGCATTGTTTGAGGGGTATATCATCAGATTGCTAGCCACAGGGGATAAGAAAAGTATGGCATTGTTTGAGGGGTATATCATCAGATTGCTAGCCACAGGGGATAAGAAAAGTATATATATAGGTTATGGTCCCAAATTCTATGTGTTGTTGTATTACTTTTCTTGACATCCCATCATCAGAAAAGTGAGAACCCTATTCTCTAAAATACATATTTAGTAATTTGAAAGATCAATAACCACAATATTCAAGAATCAAATCCGTAGATTCAAGAATCACATCAATTCTTATGGATTCAGGTACGCTTTCGCATTTAGTATTTAATTTATATTTTTGATGATTAAATATGAAGGATCTGGGTTATGATAACGTTGGTTGTCATGATATTAAAATTAATTTGGTATTCCAAAAAGTGGTATCAGAGTATCTTCATGATGAATCATTGAGAAATCAGTTTTTCTTCATTATTGATTGATTTGTTATGTGATTTCTTATGGATTCAGTTCTTGAATTCAACAAATTTTTTATGTGATTTAATTTGTTGTATTTAAAAACAATTGTGGTTATATTACGGATTTAAGGTTTTGGGTCCAATAATTTTTATATTTATTCGGATTAAATTGTTATATTCAAAATTTTGGTTTTAATTTTTTTTTCTTTTGAATTTGTTTGGTATAAGAATTAAAAAAAAAAGGGAAATATATTTCTCTTCAAAGACAAAGTCTCTAATGTTGGTTGTCATGATATTGAATTTTTTTTTTATAAATATTTGGTAAAATAATTAAATTCAACTTTTGGTTAATTAATTAAATAATGTCTAATATTCAAAAATATATTGATTAACACAACATGCTATCAAAATAGCCTATCTTGTGTAGGTCAATTTATTTTGAAATATTAAGATGATTGTATATTTGTAATTCATGCGGATATTTATCAACCCAAAGGAATGTTAATATTTGGCCGAATTATATATACACCTGTAGTAATAAATATGTGACAATTAGGCCACGCCATTAATTTGGTATTCCTTGTGAATAATAAGTTAGTCCAAAGATAGACTTATTATTTGACAGGATTTATTGTCAATATTTGATTACTACACCAAAAGTACCACTTACAAGTTAATTTTTATGTCCAAAGACTAAATATTAATTTTGTGTTGGGTATCTTGTGATGGGCCCTACCATTATTTGAATTTAATTTATTATTTAAGATTTGAAACTTATGTGAATATATTATTTTGTTCTATTTTCAGTAAATACATCTGCTTCTATGATATCTGCCAATATCAATTCCATCACTATGTTGAATGGAACCAATTTTAAGGAATGAAAAGAGAACGTAATGATCGTTCTTGGTTGCATGGATCTAGATCTTGCCCTAAAGATTGAACAACCCACTCCTCTTACAAATAATAGTTTCGTAGAAGAAAAAAGGGATTATGAGAAGTGGGATCGTTCAAATCGCATGAGTCTTATAATTATGAAACGTGCAATTCAGGAAACATTCAAGGGTGATAGAAAATGAGAATGTGTCCGAAAAAGCAACTGCCAAAGAGTTCCTTATGGAAATTGAAAAGTATTTTGTAAAAAATGATAAGGCTGAAACAAGTACGATTCTATCGAACTTAATTTCAATGAGGTATAAAGGAAAAGGAAATATAAGGGAGTACATTCTAGAGACGTCTTATCTTGCTTCAAAACTTAAGGCACTAAAGTTAGAGCTGTCTGAGGACTTGCTTGTACATTTGATTTTGATCTCTCTTCCTGCACAATTCAGTCAATTTAAGGTCAGTTATAACTGTCAAAAGGATAAATGGTCTCTAAATAAGCTCATTTCTCGTTGTGTGCAAGAAGAGGAAAAATTGAAGCAAGAAAAGATCGAAAGTGCTCACTTGGTAAGTACCTTTAAGGACAAAAATAAGAAAAGGAGAAAGGATAAAGAAGCTGCGGGTGGTCCACTTCAAAAGAAACAACAAAAGAAACAAACTGAGGAATTTGGTTGTTACTTTTGTAAGAATTCTGGACACCTAAAAAAGGTATCACTGTACCAAATATCACGCACGGCGTGCAAAGAAAGGTACGCTTCTAGTTTTGGTTTGTTCTGAGATTAATTTAGCTTTAGTACCTCGACACACTTGGTGGATAGACTCTGGTGCTACTACTCACATAAGTGTGTCCATGCAAGGTTGCCTGAATTATCGAAAGCCGAATTATGTTGAAAGATTAATCTATGTGGGTGATAGCAAACCAGTTAAAGTTGAAGCAATAGGGACTTTTAGGTTATTATTAAAAATTGGTTATTATTTGAATTTGAAAGAAACATATATTGTACCGTCTTTAAGACGGAATTTGGTTTCTATTTCTGTTTTGGACAAATTCGGTTACTTTTGTTCATTTAGAAATAGTCAGTTTAGTCTTTTTCTGAATTCAAATATTATTGGTACTGGTTTTTTATCTTCTCATGATAACCTTTATTTAATCAAAACTATTGTTTCATATAATGAAACCTTGCATATAAGTTCACGTGGTACTAAACGCAAATTAATCATTAATGAGAATTCTGCTTCACTTGGCATAAGCGTTTAGGTCATATATCTAAACAAAGAATTAAAAGACTTGTGTCAGATGGAATTAGTGATCCCTTTAATTTGTCAGACTTTCAAATATGCATTGAGTGTATTAAGAAGAAGCAAACAAATTAAAGAGATTAGGTGCCAATAGATCTTTGGACGTCTTAGAAGTAATACATACGGATATTTACGGGCCATTTCCTACTACTTCTTGGAATGGTCAACAATATTTTATTACATTCATAGTCGATTTTTCTCGTTATGGCTACCTTTATCTAGTTCATGAGAAATCTAAGTCATTGGACATG
This sequence comes from Cinchona pubescens, assembly GCA_025175665.1. Classification (NCBI taxonomy): domain Eukaryota; kingdom Viridiplantae; phylum Streptophyta; class Magnoliopsida; order Gentianales; family Rubiaceae; genus Cinchona; species Cinchona pubescens. The sequence continues at coordinate 763,058 of JANKKI010000106.1, forward strand.
TTCAAGACTTTTAAAGCTGAAGTTGAAAACCAACTTGGTAAAAGAATTAAGGCTGTTAGATCTGACCGTGGTGGTGAATACTATGACAGATATGATGGATCAGGTGAACAACGTCCAGGACCTTATGCTAAATTCCTAGAAGAATGTGGAATCGTCCCACAGTACACCATGCCAGGACAGATCTTCTAGCATGAATGGTGTTGTTAAGAGACGAAACAAAACTTTAAAGGATATGGTGAGAAGTATGATTAGTCATACAACTTTACCGGATTCACTTTGGGGAAAGGCATTAAAGACTGTAGTTTTTATCCTTAATAGAGTTCCAACTAAGACAACTACCAACACTCCCTATGAACTATGAACTGGTAAAAAGCCTAGCATAAGGCATTTACATATTTGGGGTTGTCCAACTAAGGCAAGGCCTTATAGGCCAAATAAAAAGAAATTGGACTCGAAAACGGTCAACACTTATTTTGTTGGTTACTCTGAACGGTTTCGGGGGTACAAATTTTATGATCCCACATTCAGATCCTTCTTTGAGACGGGAAATGCCTTGTTCTTTGAGGATATTGAGTTTAGGGAGAGAGATAAAGTTAGAGACTTTGTCTTTGAAGAGAAATCTATTTCCCTTCCTACGATTGTTATTGACAATGATCAGTCTTCTATTCCTGACATTGTTCAAGAAGCAATAGTCCGGTACCACAAGACAATGTTAAAAATCTTTCCCATCAAGAACAACCCGAACAAACTCAACAACCTCAAGAACAAATGCCATTAAGGAGATCTACTAGAGAACGGAGAAGTGCGGTTCCGGATGATTACATCGTGTTTCTCCAAGAACATGAGGATGACATTGGATTGGTGGAAGATGATCCAATCAACTTTCATCAGGCCATGCTTAGTGCTAATTCTCACAAATGGATTGATGCCATGAATGAGAAAATTAACTACATGAAAGACAATGACGTTTGGGAATTCGTCACACTACCCGAAGGTATGAACCTATTGGTTGTAAATGGATATTTAAAACCAAAAAGGATTCGAAGGGTAATTTGGAGAGATATAAGGCTCGTCTTGTCGCAAAGGGTTTTGCTCAAAAGGAAGGCATAATCATAAAGAGGCTTTCTTTCTAGTGTCATCGAAAGACTCTTTCAGGGTAATAATGGCTTTAGTGGCACATTTTGACCTTGAGTTAACTTCAGATGGATGTAAAGACTGCGTTTCTCAATGGTAACATTGATGAGACCATTTATATGAAGCAACCAGAAAACTTTGTGTCCAAAGATGCAAAGAATATGGTCTGTAAATTAAAGAATTCCATCTATGGGCTCAAGCAAGCTTGTTGTCAATGGTATCACAAATTTCATCAAATTATCATCTCGTTTGGTTTCGAGATGAATTTGGTTGAGGATTGTATATACCACAAGTTTAGTGAGAGTAAGTACATTTTTCTGGTTTTATATGTCGATGACATACTGCTTGCCAGTAATGATATAGGTTTATTGCATGAAATCAAGAGATTTTTATCACAAAAATTTAAGATGAAAGATCTTGGGGACACCTCTTTTGTATTAGGGATTCAAATACATCGAGATTGCTCTCGGGGTATTCTTGGATTATCGCAAAAAAACTATACCGAGAAGGTACTTAAGAGATTTGGCATGCAAGATAGCAAATCAGGAGATACCCTTGTTACTCTAATAAAGGGAGACAAATTCTGCCTCGCTAAGTGCCCTAAGAATGATTTGAAAATAAAGAAATGCAAAAGATTTCCTATGCTTCGGCAGTAGGAAGTCTAATGTATGCTCAAGTTTGTACGCGCCCAGATATTGCATATATTGTTGGGATATTAGGCAGATATTTAAGCAATCTAGGTATGATTCATTGGATAGCAGCCAAAAGAGTTATGCAGTATGTTCAGAGAACAAAATATTACATGCTCACATATAGGAGATCGGATAAATTAGAGATCATCGGATATTCCGACTTTGGTTTTGCTGGATGTCAAGACAGTCATAAATCCACTTCGGGCTATATTTATTTGTTGGCTAGTGGAGTTATCTTTTGGAAAAGTGTTAAACAAACACTCATAGTTACTTCCACCATGGCAGCTGAATTTATAGAATGTTATGAGGCATCCAATCATGGAATATGGTTGCGAAATTTTGTCACAGGGCTGCGAATTGTAGACGGTATTGAAAGACCACCCTGTCTTAAATTATTTTGTGACAATAAATCGGCAGTATTATATTCTAACAATAATAGGAGTTCAACGAAATCTAAACACATAGACATCAAGTTCCTAGTTGTTAAAGAAAGAGTTCAGAGTGGTCAGGTGTCTATAGAGTATATTGGCACGAACTTCATGATTACGGATCCGCTTACTAAAGGATTATCACCTAAGGTCTTTCATGAGGACACTGCTCATATGGGTGTTATGTCTTTTGAGGATATTCATGATTAGTGGGAGTTTGTATTTTGTTTATATACTTAAATCTTTCAAGACACATCATATATTTATCAATATTTTCTGCAGAAATAAAGAATTCAGTTTTAGAAATAAAGTGTTCAGTTTAACTTTCACTCTGACTTCAATTTCAGTTTGATCTCTATAAAGAATAAAGTTGGACCAGTTGAAAATAGGCATGTTTAAGATCACATGGCATGTAATTTTCATGCTACACATCCCTACTTGATCTATATCATTTGTGTTGATAGTAGTACGTGACCAAGAACGGGTTTAGTTACGATTAATGTAACGAAAATTGTCTTGATCCTATATTAACATGATTAATGAACGTGATTGTTCGGAAATGACTATGGTCATGATAGCTAAAGGTTTTGAGCTCATAAGATTTTATACAATAATATATATGTAGTCCAAGTGGGAGAATGTTGGATTTTGGACATTTACATATATATTAATTGTGTAATATGTACTATCATAATTAATTGGCCCAATATAAAGTGATCTGTTATAGTTTAAGATAAATGGACCTAAGTCATCTAATTAGTATGGGCTTTTATGTATAGATACCCTAAAATCTTATCTCCTATTTTATGATGGGCAAAACCTAAGGGGATAAGGAAAGTATATATATATATATAGGTTATGGTCCCCAAATTCTATATGTTATTGTGTTACTTTTCTTGATATCCCATCATCAGAAAAGTGAGAACCCTATTCTCTAAAATACATACATAGTAATTTGGAAGATCAACAATAATCACAATATTCAAGAATCAAATCCGTAGATTCAAGAATCACATCAATTCTTATGGATTCAGGTACACTTTCGCATTTAGTATTTAATTTATATTATTGATGATTAAACATGAAGGATCCGGGTTATGATAACGTTGGTTGTTATGATATTAAAGTTAATTTGGTATTCCAACAGGACAATGAGAAGCCAACTTCTAAACCTCCCTCAAATTTCCTAGACTTGTGCAATGACATGGTTCCCTGATGATCATTGGAAAGAATTTCAAACTTTTTCTGGTTTTCCCCACCCAAAATCTGCCTGATATATGTCACTTTGGCGATCCGCTTACACCAAATGATTGCAACCAATCCTCTTCTTTGAACTGTGACACGTACGATTTAACACGGTTTAGAGAGGCCTCCTCATTATGCATCATTTTCTCAATGGCTTCCCCAATCGCCGCTGCAGCAATTACAAATCTTTCATTTCCGATTACTTGGGCATGCACTACTTTTGCAAGATCTGCAAGCAACCAGGCAATTGCCAAAGTAATTATTAGGCATTGGCGTTTCTAAACGTGCTCGGACATCTGCTGGAAAGCAAAAATAATGAATTTCATTCTCTTCCATAGTCTTATAATGAAGGACTCCTGATTTCAACAGGCAAGTCCATACAAATGCACATATTACTACGAATGATGACAACTTTGGCATTTTCTTGTGTACGAGATTCTTCAGTTTCTGAACATCTGCTAATGTGAAAACATAGGTGGCTTGAAGTTTATCCGAGTCATCAGAACTACTACATTCTCAATTTCATGTTGGTAAAAACTAAAAACTCAAGATTTTCCAGTTCATGCTACTCCAAATTATATCTCCATAGCCATATGGGTCTTCAATCAAAGACCCGTCTAAACATGGTAGACAAACATCATCCAAAAAACGGGCATGTCCGTGAAATCTGTCAATTGAGGTCCATGCCTTCATAAATTCAGCTATGCTTCTTGCATCACCAATAACATGATGGAATCTAAGTCCTACGGTTATTCCAACGTTTGGAAAAACTGTTAATTGCACGGCTAGAAATGGACTCTTTTTGTATTCGGAAGGTATGGTACTTAAAACTTGTGGGAATTTAGGAAAAAGAGGGAAGAAATCATCAGCTTTTCGCGGACGATTACATTTTAAGTAGTTGAAATCATATTCGCTTTCAGCAACAACTAAAAAACTGATTCCCCTGCCATGTAAAAATATTACAAAACTAAAGGACTAAACTGCAAAGATGCCAAATTATCACCATCTTCGTCATCTTCCTGGGACGCTACGGCTGCTACTGGTTCTTCCTTTTTTTTTTTCAGAAATACAAAACAATATTCTCTTCTTGTTTCCTTGTAGAAAAATACATCCAAAATTCAAGATTCATTCCATATGAAAATAATTATTAACCCACAATATTTTCTTAAATTTTAGATTATTTAAACACAAAAATACTCCAAAATAAATGACAATTAAATTCGTAAATAAGCATAAATCTGAATTAATTTATACATGATCTCTAATAATCTACACAATTAATCTATAAAAAACTTCTTATAAATTTGTAATATTTGTGTCTAAAATAATACAAATAATTAATTATGAAAATTAATATAAAAAAACTTACTAGTTTGTTGGAAAAAATTTTCTTCTCTCTCCTGCGAATTTTCTGAAAGATGTGTCGTAGTTTTTTTAGCTCTAAGAGCAAATTTATTCCTAAAATTTCTCCTATAATATAACTAGGCTAGTCTCCAAAATTTACAATTATTTTCTTACTAAAACTCTATTATTTAGTATACCTCAAATATTTATTTTCTAATTTATTATGTTCCCTAAAAATTTGCTGGTATCACACTTATATTATGTGCTGTTGGAGCTCCATAAAACTTGAATCTTTGCTTGGTGGATCTGATAAACAATTATTATGAAAGCTTGTAGGAACAGTTTTAAAAAAAATATATTATGTAAGATTTTACCAAGATGCAAATTGTAGCCATCTATTCTTCCATCTCATTTATAAAACTGGTTGCATTATTGCCAATATTACTTTTAGATTAGGCATACAAAAATGATCGATTTTTACGTAGGTTCTATCTTGCTCTTGCGGGAGGTAATATTCGATTTTTAGTGCCAACTATTTCGTATCAATTATTTACTACTAATGATGGATTGATATATGAATAATTTTGATAGTTAAGTGTTAGATAACACAATTAAATGATACTTTTTTTCTCATTTAAATCTCATACTTTCTATTTTGAAATATTCTAAATTTTTTATCACTTTACCAAAGTTAAACGTATGTTTAATTGTTTTTCTAATATTGTCCCCCTGTTCAATTAAGTATCATTTTGTATTCAAATTCAAAATTTGAACTTTGAAGAACAAAATAAAAAAGAACACCATTAATATAACAATGAAAGCACTGTTATTAAAAAGTTATATTGGCGAAAAGTAACAAAAAGTTTGGGACGGAAAGAATACTATAAAAGATAAGGATAATTGTAATTTAAATTCACATACAATCTATTATTGGTAGCACTAAATTAGTAATAAGAAATTTGGCATTAAGGATCTTATTTATTGACTCCTAGGTCTTTAGTGGGCCAATTGGTTATTGTGTGCTCCAAATTTCCAACCAAAGTTATTTACAAAATTTCCCACAAAAAAATAAAAGAAAAGGAAAGTTGTGCACGAAAGTCTAGTCACTTTCGATTAGGGTTTCACATCCTCCCTTTTGAATTTACGAGGAAGATCTTTTAGTCCTAATAAAAAAAAAAGAAGAAAAATTAAAATAATTATGTTTGATTACGGATATGTTGTAACTATAGGAGTTTAAAGTAAGTAGAAGTGATAGCTCAGTTGGTATGGTATTTGGTGGTGGTGAAACTTGGAATTGCTCCAGCATGGTAACTGATAGATTTGGAGCCATGAAAATTGGCAAATGCAATGCACCAATGTTGCTCCAAAAACGATCTAATTCCCTTCTGAGGTTATAATTTTCTTGGATAGCCACCAAAAGGTTACACCCAAAAACATTTGTAGGCCAAAGTGCAAGAAGTTTAACCTAAGTTAGTATAGAGTATATAGGCTGCCAAACAGCAAAATTTATGACTCTTCCAAGTGTAATGTTGTAATTAATTTTTGGAGCCGAACAAGTAAAAATTCAAGGCTATAGATCTTAGACATAATTAATCTGAATGGGATGGAAGCTGCTAGAGATGCGGCTTGTGACTTGTATTGTCAAAAAAACATTGGCTGGCTTCTTAGCTGAGAAATTTTATCCTGCTCGAGAAGTAGTTTCACAACATTTTGTACTGTTAGTCCTATCAGTGGATTCTAGTTTCCACCCTGATAACAATCTATATTTTGGCTTCAGTACTGGTGATCAATTTCATTGATCTATTGAACGGTTAGGACTATGAAAAGTTTTGGTTTTATCCAAGTTTAATTCAACAAAATAAAACCAAAAAATGCAAAAAAAAATTATACAAATAAATGGAGAATCTTGAGCAATTTACAATATCTATTTGTTACTAAATGTTTGAATATAATCATAGATACCATACAAGTAGATAGAAGGCATTTTGTTGTTTTATGAAATGTGATCTTTACTTTACAAGATCTCGAGGCCTTCATTAAAGAAACTTTCAAAAGCCTCCATCTTGATCTTTGACAATGACAAGCCAACTTCTAAACCTCCCTTAAATTTCCTATATTTGTGCAATGACATGATTCCCTGATGATCATTGGAAAGAATTTCAAACTTTTGGTTTTCCCCACCCAAAATCTGCCTGATATATATCAAACTTTATAAGATCCACTTACTCCAAATGAGCACAACCAATCCTCTTCTTCGAACTGTGACACAAAGGATTCAACTCGGTTAAAGAGACCTCCTCATTATGCATCATTTTCTCAATGGCTTCCCCAATCACCGCTGCAGCAATTACAAATCCTTCATTTCCTATTACTGTTAGAATAAAATTAATAAAATATAAATGCATACCGTAAAACTGCATAGATTGAAACAAGAGATGATTTCAAACGCACGTTACAATATCGCTTTCCTTAAAGTTTAATTTGCCTCTACCATAATTGGTATGCAAAAGAATCTTGCAAATTACTTTGAGGATCCAATGAAACCTAGTGATCAATTTCGTTTTGCACTAACGAAATCAATCTACTAAGCGCTCAAACCTTTGACAAAAGAAGAAGAAGAAACAATAATAATGTCTTGTCTACCACATACATGCTAATGTATTTATAAATGTTCCAATGTCTCTTCATTGTGAGACACACTTATTCATCCAACCATGGCTTAGTGAATAAGTACATCTATTAAATGAATAGACACTAGAATTGTCAATTATGTAAAGTTGCAACTCTTCTTATTTTAAAAATTCTCCAACAATTCTCCACCATTTTCAAAATAATGTGACCTTGTCAAATTTGGAAATTAGTGCATAATAAAGGTATCTGTAGATTTGATACTTTATTTAGTGAAGCAAATTTCCAACAAGCCTGCAATCTGAATAGCATAATAGATGTAATAATTTTTGAATCAGCAATCCTTATTGACAAGTTATATGTACTTCACACACTAACTTCTAAAATTTGAGTAACTTAGTATCCGTTGATACAATTTTGATCATGTGTCTGCATCCCTTTGATGAGTGTTGTAAGAGTTAAAATCCTTAAACTCCTAGAAGTTGCTTCACTTCCACTCACATAGGTGGACATTATCAAAATTGTTTTCATAACTAACACTTTATTTAAATATTAGTCCATTAAGAGCATGTTGCTCATCCTTCTTCAAACTTATGATAACCAAGAACTTTACCTAGGATAGATATCAAATATATTATAGTGCTTGCAATCACACATATAGTGTACTTGTCTCATTGAACTTAAGATTTGACGTTATATTGAACGTTAAGTCGAGGTTCCACTGCTAGTGATTTTATGATATGGGCTCTACCCTACCCCCTTTGATTTACAAGATCTTGTGCAAATTTTTTTGCCATTTATGTACAATCTATTTTGTTAATAGCTCTTGCAAAAATAATAGTGATTACTTTATATATATCAAACAATAATTCTTTTACACAGCTATTTTTAATATTATGTGTCTCAAGTTATCATTGTAAACTTGAATATATGCTCTACAAAGCATAATTGCCTATTACAATGATATTCCGGTATTAATTTAGACACCAATGAAAATAATTCCATAACCATTCCGCTTTTATTTTTTAAAATCAATTCTTCTAATTTAACCTTGGTGGAATCAATTATAAATATGTATTTCATATATTTTTAAGAAATCATACCTCCACCAAATATAAATACCAATTCATTAATTGATAAATAATCTTTCCATAAGATCAAATTTCAAACAATGTGTCCTGTTTGGAAAAAGTTATATACTTTACTTATGTGTCTTTAATTGAAATGACACATTTTTTTTTTTTTTTGGATCTTCACTAGTAGTCTTCTTTTAATTAAAGATACACCTTTTTAATTAAAAGCCACAACTCGCTTTAATTTATAAGTGTCACTTCATAAAGGACATAAACAATTCAAACAAAAAGGCACATCTCTTACCTTATATTTGTCATTTTCATATGGTACAGTAATATCTATAATCCAATTTGTATTCAAACATTCTCTAAAAAATCTTTCTTTATGAAGATTTTACAAATAGAATCTTGGACCAAAAAATTTCGATAGTTATGGTTCTCATACTCGTTAATTGGTTCAATAAGGAGTTTCATTTTACTCCTTTCATACAAGCTAACTTTCGTTCTGGAGTCATTTTATTTAGTAAACTTTTAATTCGAGAACCACAAAAAAAATCAATTCAAAAATTCCATATGAATTCTATATTCTTAGATCCAGCATATTATTTTCATGAATGCATTTCTACATTCCAAATGGAAATTCTCTATATAACATGTTAAACAAATGCATAATCGATCTTTACCAATTTTACTATTATATATACAACAATTATATAATATTAATTTTCTTACTTGTGATTTTTTATTCATGGGATCTTGCATCCAAATTGCTCAATTACAAGTAAATGCTCACAAATATTTAAAAGTACTGGGTTGGGAGAACGTGCGTTGCACGTTGGTAGTCACTTTCTTTGCTATTTAATCGAATACCTTTTTTTAGTAAATTAACAATTAGAATAACTAAAAAGTAAAATAAATGGTGTTACTTTTGCAATACTAGCACATGCGTATAATAATGAAGCTGGGAATTTAAAAAATATTTAGAAGTAATGAACTCAATGGTTTCATGCTCAAAAATATAAATTGATAAATGAATTAATGTTTGTGTCATTAGTTTTACTCTTTTTCTACCTTTACTTTCTTCATCCTCTTAGGTCTAGCACTCATGTTGTCTCTCTTTCGTGGTTGCCTTTTCTTGTAATTCCGGAGCGTTTCATCATCATCTACGGTGATTGGACTTGTCGTATCACGTGAATAATTAACTTTCTTGTCATCTAGATCTTCCAAAAGCGTTGTGTTGTTTGTTTCTTCTATTCAAGAATTTTGGAACGCATTTGCAATCAATGACATCTTTCCAGCTGCATTATCTGTTATTCTTTGTAATTTGATAAAAAAACTATACTTTTTGAACATGCAACCTAGTAGTGCTTGGTAATAAGGTGAATTATCTGTTGTCTATATTAAAATTTGTGAAGTCTTTTCAGTATTCATAAGTTGAAACCTATGTTGTATGTAATTGGAAATGAATTATATTATTATGTACTTTATTGCTCATAGATTGTATATATTCTGTCACTGTACAATCAATCAACTGTTCTGCTTATTCTTCAAATAAAGTTATAATTGCTTGTTCTGTATTGTCAAATATCTCCATTCGTACATGAAACCAGCAAAATGGAAGATTCGTTATTAATTATGAATAATTACCTTGAGTAACTTATTTTATTTTGTTTACCAACCTCGGGACATAATCTTTTGCACGTTTATTGCATTTTCCACATGTTGATCCATTCATCAACACAAACTTTAATCCCTTTTGAACAATACAGATTATTTGCATGCCTTATGCCATGGCTCTTTCTTATTTTGAATATCAATAATTGTCGCATTGAACTTGTAGAATGCATTCTGTAAGTAATTTTTTACTGCTCGATTATACTTTAATAAATTGAGGAATAAGCAAGTGCAAGTTATGAAAAATAAATATAAAAGTAATTGAAATACCTCTACCAATTTAGAACTATTGTATTTGATGTCTTGTAGTGTTATTTCTTTGGCCTCATTGAATATTTTTTGTATAGGAAACTTTCAACATTTGGTGCATTTGTTGACTTTTTGAACCTGGAAGAGTTGTGTTAGTAATTATTGTATATATGTATATTTGGGAAAATTAAGTTTCACAAAGATGAAGGTTATTTACTATTGTTTCAGTTGTTCAGCTTGTAGACATTTTTGGTCTATTTGAATTGTACTTTTGCTCGTCGTACTTAATTGTACTTCACCTGCATTATTGTATAAGTACTTATGTATTGTTTTATGTAAATAAATATTTTGTTGATTGACATACCTTATTGATGTGATGCATATACGTTTGTGATGATTATTATTGGTTTTTCCTTTATAATGTTGTACAATTTTTGGCCTTCATTAATGGCCAAATCAGCCCACAACGTTATTTTTATAAGGTCCAGATTGCGTAGATAAACCAAAATAAAGTTATAAAAATAGTGTACTTAGAAGATAATATCCAAAAATGTAAAATTACTTACCCTTTTCTTAAAATTGTGACTTCTAATTTGTATGTAATCCCACACTTTTATTTTTTTCAATAAGCAAACTTTGGTTTACTTTGGCTACAATTCCCAAGACATCTATGATACATATGTATATGGCTACAATTCCTTTGACTTTCTTATTTCAGAAATGATTCACTTGGCTTTTGAACTGTTACCTTTGATAAAAGGTACGTTTTGTTCACTTCCATTATCTCGTGAAAATTTTCTATTGCTTCATTGAATATGACAGCCTGAACCTTCATCCCCCGAGTTGTACGTTTGGAAGCTTAGTTGTTAACCACACGTTGGACACAGGATATTTGTAGTGATAAAAAGTCTCAATCGTATACTAACCTTGTCATCCATCAGTATCATTCTTTGAACTTGTCCAGAATTGCCATTCTTCTCATAATTGTTGATATTTGATTTTCCGAAAAGTATAACTTTTAGTTTCCAATCATGTTTATCTTTATTTTCAGAAGCCAATCAATTTCTACCGTCTCTGTCATTGCCATGCTGATTGCCAAACATACAACAGATAAAGTTTAATTGCAGTGCAAAAAATGTATATGGCTACTAAATTATGTATAATGTCCATTTATGATCATTTAACTGTTTTTGAACTTAACTTTTTTTTATTTCAAATTATTCAGTTAACTTTAAAAAGATTATTACTAATAACTATTAGATAAATATTACATTTAGTCATCTTAATGGTCAATAATATGAGAGAACGTGATGTTTAAAAACATTAATTATTTAATTTTTATTATTATAAATTAAAAAGAAAGCATTATTGTTTAGAGATACTAAGTGTTTAACTTTTATAGGTCACTTAATATTCCACTTATGTAATTTATGTTTCAATGTTTAAGTAAATTTATGAACTATTAAATTTTTATAACATAGCTGTGTTCTTGTGTAAGTAAATTGTCTTTAAATATCAAGTTGTTTCTTTAATTTCCTCCATCAATGTGTCATTACTATCTCGTATAATTTTCTCAAAATCCAACTTTTGTGGATAATTTAAACCTTAAGATTTTTAAAACAAATTAACAATATATAAATAGGTAACGTAAAATCGCATAGTTAGAACAAGAGATGGTTTCAAGGCACATTACAATATCGCTGTCCTTAAGGTTTAATTTGCCTCTACCATAATTGGTGTGCAAAAGAGTCTTGCAAATAACCTTTAAGATACAATAAAACCTAGTGATCAATTTCGTTTTGCGCTAACGAAATCAATTCACTAACCACTCAAACCTTTGACAAATTTGTCTTATTTTGTAGGAGAACTAAGAGGACATGTAAGAAGAATAAATAATAATAACGTCTTCTCTACCACATATATGCTAATATATTTAAAAATGTTCAAATGTCTCTTCATTGTGAGACACACCTCTTAATCCAAATATAGATAAGTGAATAGTCACATCTATTAAAAAGAATAGATATCACAACTATCAATTCTGTAAAGTTGAAACTCTTATTATTTTGAAAATTCTCCAACAATTACTTGGGCATGCACAACTTTTGCTAGGCAAGCAACCAGGCAATTGCCAAGTAATTATTAGGCAATGGCGGTTCTAAACGTGCTCGGACATCTGCTGGAAAGCAAAAATAATGAATTTCATTCTCTTCCATATTCTTCGTGTGAAGGGCTCCAGATTTCAACAGGCAAGTCCACACATATGCACATATTACTATGAATGATGACACGTGAACTGACTCTTGCATTTTCTTGTGTATTAGATTATTCAGTTTCTGAATGTCTGCTAATATGAGAGGTGGCTTGAAGTTTATCTGAGTCATCAGATAACTACTATCATTTTTATTTTCAGGTGGTGAAAGCTGAGGGATGGTGTCAGGTGGTGGTGAAACTTGGCTGTGTTATAGGATGGATACTGTAAGATTTGGAGCCATGGGAAATTATTGGGAATATGCAAAAGTACTATTATTTCCTTTTGAGTTTGTTTTGATTGGTGTTTATACTTGATATCTTCATTTGTCCAAGTCTGTCTCCAATTTATACTTGCACAAGTGAAGTGCTAAAGTCTCTCTTGATGAAAATCAATCAAAATCTTGTACATCAATATCTATATCTATAGTATATATAAAAGTATGAAGAGTTTAATGTTTTGATATTTTTTTTGTTCCAAAATTACCTCCAATTAGATGCTTTACAATCATTTAAAGAAAGGGCATTAATGAAAAATTAAAGAAATAGAATTAAATTCAACTTAATTAAATAAATTAAAAAGTCAATAAGAAATAAATCTTCTAACCCCATCAAAAATCATCCTAAACAAAAAACTAATATCCGAATAAAATTTCAGCAGTACTCTAGCAAGTATTATCTAAAAGAAAATGAGAGTACTTTTATATAAAATGGTATACACTGAATATCGAAATTCCTATATATTTGACAATCATCTTAAAAGTATTTGTCAATTTTAAGATGGATATATAAAAGTATGAAGAGGTTAATGTTTTTTTATATTTTTTTTTCAAAAATACCCTCAACTTTATACTTTACAGTCATTTAAAGCAAGGACATTAATGAAAATTAAAGAATTGGAAATAAATTCAGCGTAATTGAACAAATTAGAAAAGCCAACAAGAATTAAATGTCCAACCCCACAAAAAATTATCCTACACAAAAAACTAAAATGTTAATAAAACTTTAGCAATACTCCAAACCCAAAAAACAATTTTAAAAAAAATTAAAAATAGGATCGAAAGACAAATTGTGTCAACTAGTCTCAAAAGTGTTTTATATATTTATTTCATCTTCCACATATTTGTCAATTTCAAGATAGAATTGACGATCAAATATCTTATTTTAAATTGGGAGATTGATCTAATAAAATTGTCAAGAGGCCAAAAAAAAAATTAATTATACTTTAAATTCAACTTCATTAAACAAATTAAAAAAATCAATAAGAATTAAACGTCTACCCCCATCAAAAATTATCCTAAACAAGAAACTAAACTCCTAATAAAAATTTAGCAATACTCCAAAAAAAATTATCCAAAAACACAAAAAAAAAATGTCAGTATTGGAAAGAAAAACTATATCAACTGAGATGTGTATTCAATATATTGACAATCATCTTAGACGTATTGATTCAATTTTAAGATGGAATTGATGGGTATATTATTTTGAATTAGGAACTTGATCTAATAAAATTGTCACGAGACAAAAAAAATTTAATTCTACTTTACAATCATATAAACAAAGGACACTAATGAAAAATAAAAAAATTGGTATTAATTAAACTCAATTAAACAAATTAGAAAAATCACTAAGAACTAAATGTCTAACACCATCAAAATGAGTCATCTTTAAAAAAAAAATCCTAATAAAACTTCAATTGTACTCCAACAAATATTATCCAAAAACAAAGAAAATAAAAGTGTCGAAAAGAAAATTTGTGTCAACTGAGCCTAGTATATGTCATAATTATTTTAGACGTAATTGTCAATTTCAAGATGGAATGGATGATTATCATCTTTAGAATTGGGAGTTTGATCTAATAAAATTGTCAAGAGGCAAAAGAAAATTCAATTATTTGTAAATCACCTAGAGAATATGTAAGTCTATAAATTCAATGAATACTGCTTTTTAGTTTTGACTTTTAACTGTTTCATGTTGATAATACTTTTATTTCACTTTATAAAATGAGTACGAAAAATCACCTATATTATACAATTTTCACTCTACAAAAAAAGGAAAAGTATCCATTTTTTTTTTACTTATCTTGATTGTTATCTAGAATAACATAATTGAAAAACAGAAGTGAGACATGTGGAGGCCTCCTTGGTTGGAGGCCCATTTTAATTATATTAGAAGATACATCAAATATGTGTAATCATAATTAGAATAAAGTTGTACTGTTATAACTTTTTTTTTAAGTGTTATTACTCTATCAAAGTAAATTCCAAAATAAACGATGGCCTTTACTCAGGGCTTTCAATTATCTCAGGGATTCAATAAAACCTTTGATGATACCAAAATGTAATAATCAATGACTCTGGACATATGGCAAAAATATTCAATTAGTCACAAGAACATTTTAGTCATTTTGGCCTAATTTCAAGTCAATATTCAAAATAATTCAGTCAATCAAGGCCTTAATTTGCCGGATAACTGTTTTTAGGCCCATCGATCACACAAGCCCATATATTGCTTGCTAAGTCACAAAGTCAGTTTACACTATATTTCATAACAACACTCATTTACTATTTTTAGCTCTCATTTTGCTCTCAAATATTCTCTCTTGTCAAAGTAACTGATTTGAGCGTCAGAACTTCCCTTGGAGATATAAGCCCTGTGTGCATCGATCTTGGCTCAGTTCTTGTTCACATCATGTGAGTTCGACGCGCACAAGATTAGCTTTGTATTGGAGAAATAGCGTTATTTGGACTGCCTAGGACTCAAACCTAGATCTTTGATATTTTTAGCATCAACATTTGGATACGGAATACTCATCCTAACAACCAAGACAAGGGCAAAGAAGTCGTCTACCAACATTAATCAAATTGATCAATCAGAGTGTTTGATCAACTTGGGGGGCTAGTTACAAATCTCGATCCCTAAGCTATGGACAAGGATGGAGAAATTCAATTGCTAAGGCAACGAAATGCAATATTGAAGAAACTACTCATAAAAAATCACATTGAGGTAAACTTCTCAAGGAGGAGAACCAACCCCTTCCCATAACTCTGGTGGAAACCCCAAAAGTATCCATTTTGCATCTCAAGGCCCTTCAAAAGAAAGGCATCCTCATGCAATCAATAGGAATCAACGAAAAAAAGAAGTAACTCTGGTCGAGTCTTCTGATAGGAGTGTAAAGATCAATCTGCTCTCATCATGAGTCAAGAAGAGTGCTTCATCAAACCCAAGTAGTACTAGGGAAAGAAGCCCAGGTAAGGTAGCATCTGTGACTAGAGAAAATAGATGACCACGTGACAGGGAGCTTACCCTAGAAATGGTACTAGAGCGGGAAGAAGAGTTGAGTAGAAGGTTTGAATAACTCCAAAGCTTAGTGCATAGCATAGATGACGAGGGTGGAAAGAATATAAGATCCAAATAGTCCCTATCCGCATAATGCAAGAGTCACTCCCAAAGGGATTCTATACCCCCCACTTTGATTCTTATTATGGGAGTATGGATCTATTGGAATACGTTGATGTTTACTATGAGCTTCAAATGCTATCCTTTGCCGAGGGTTACCCAGAACCCTTAAGGGCATTGTTTTGGATTGGTTTCGAGGATAAGAGAAAAAATACATAAAGAGATTTGATTAACTTGTAGACCTTTTCTTGAACAAGTTTGGAAACCAAAAGTGAATTCCTAATACTAGAACTCCTTTGCTTACTTTTAAGCAAAGGTCAAAAGAATCTCTCCTTGACTATGCAGATAGGTTCAAGAAAGAAACTATTGGAATCCAAAGAGTTTCAAAGGACATGTACATTATGTCATTCCAAATTAGAGTAAAGCCTGAAAAAATCTCTTTTGACCATAATAGGAAACAACTTACTACCTTTAATGATCTTTTTCTTAGAGCGAAAAAGTTTGCTCAAGCTTATGAAGAAGAAAGAAAGAAGAGGGAACGCAAAGGTGAGAATGGAAAGAAGAGAAAGGTTAATAGAGGAATTAGTGGAGCAAAACCTCTAAAGAAAAGTAATATGCGGGATAGGTTATTTTTTAACCGTTCCCTATATGTCGAGTTTAGACCCTCCAAAACTGTACACTCTACTTAATGCATAACCTTCACATCTCTTTCCTATAATTGACATGGAACTCTTTGTTCAATGACTCAAACATATGAGAAGTGACCCGAAATGCCGCAACAAGAACAAGTGGCGCTATTTATTACATGGACTATGGACATAAGACTAGTGATTGTATTTCTCTAAAGAAGTTGATTGAAAATTTGATAAGGAAAGGATACCTTAAGTAATTCATCAAGGGATGGATAGAGAGAGATCACCTAAATGCCAAGCTCAAAGCTTGGAAAGGAGATACCGAGGTTTGTATTAAGGAAAAAGTAGTCGAAGTAGAGAACCAAGAAAGACATGTTACCCATACCATCTCTGGTGGAGCAGTGAGACTCTGCATTGTCTTTCAAGGCATATAATCGTCATATCAACTCGGTTCAATCTGACTTGAAAGGGCCTAAATTATGTCAAGACACAATAGTGATCATGAAGGAGGTGAAACAAGTAATTCATTCTCATAATGATCCCTTGGTAGTGGCATTACTCATTGCATATTTTGATGTGATGAGACTTTAATTTATATGGAAGTTCAACGGATATCTTTTTTTTATTTTTTTATAAGGGTCTCAAAGAGAAGAAGTTGGGTAAGAAGGAATTAGATATAACCCATAACTTCACCCTTGGTTGATTTTGCACTTCGAGATGTTTCAACTCATGATTGACTTTTTAACTGCTTATAATGTCATTATTAGCCGAACTACTATCAATGCACTTTGTGCTATCTTTTTCTCTCATCATATGAAGATAAAATTCCCAACGAAGAATGGCGTGAGAGAGATAAAGGGAGATCAAGTAGCGATGAAATAATGTTATATGTCCTTACATGAAATTTGGCTACATGGATAATGGTGCTATTATGGAAACATGTAGAAATGAAGATCACATTCACATTGTAGATTACCAAATTGCTCAGGGCACACAATGCATGACTCTATTATAAGCACTTGCTACAAGAACCAGTGGTGCTTCTCATGTGCGTATAACTGACATTAATGACTTAGTTTCTCAATATGCATGTGCATAAGGTTTGGCAGAAGCATACAAATGGTTAGTAGCCATTTCTAAAAAGTTCAAGATTCCTATGGAGTTCTATCCACTACTAGATTTGGATACACTCCGAATATCACAAGGAATATGTTGGATATAAGGCCTGGTGAAGCTCTGGCTGTAAATTTTCCCCTGCAGCTACATCACACCTTTGATGAAAATGTTGATGTGGCCAATCCAAGGGACGAGCTTCTCAGGATGATCAAGTCACTTTGTCCAAAGGTTGTCACCCTGGTCGAACAACAATCAAATACAAATACTGCTCCATTTCTCCCCAACACATCTAAACTCTGGAATACTATTCAGCAATCTTCAAGTCCATAGATGTCACAATGCCGAGGGATAGGAAAGAGTGGATTAATATGGAGTAGTATTGAATTCACACAATCTAGAAAGAACATATGGAGAGGAAGATATAGAAACAACTAATTTCCAGTTTAATAGGATAGACTATTAAATAGGTGTTTGTAGACATGTTAGCTTCAACAAGGCAATCATTTCATCTAGTTATGTCATGCAAAATTGTTATAAAACTATGATGTTGGAGATACAGTACCCTTTTTTTACTCTTCCCACATAAGGGGGCTACTTCCTTTACCTTTATTTCTTAGAATTGTCCATTTTTCTTTTGTTTTTGAGCTATAATTACTAGTTGATGTTGGCATTAACAATATGGTTTTGAGCTCTCCAGAGACATCAATTTATTCATAGTTGCTAGATACAATTTAATTAGAATTAATAGTGACCAAAATATAAGATAATATATACTCGAACTCAATTAAGGAGGAAAAAGTTTTGCAAAATCTTGGATAATGTCCAATACCCACGAGTTTTTCTTTTATCTGGTGGAGGTTGAAAAGCCCACCCACACAAACTTGTGTAGATATGTACTTGGTTAAGAAGTTGTTGTTTTGAGTGTGTATTTTGATAGATTGTATGATTACTTGTTTTAAGCATAAATTTGAAAGAAATTATTTTGGTTGCCTATCAGATAATTACAAATATGTGCGATCTTGTAAGATAAATAAAGTTCACTTTTGCTCTTGTGACGTGTGAGAACCAATGTTTTTAAACTCAAATCGGCATAAAAGAAAAGGTGACTCGGTGAAACTTTCATTTCACAGTTCAACCCATTGAACCGTCTGGGTCACTAGATTATCACTTTTTCTTTAAATTTTTAATTAATAAAAAGTTATGAAATTATAGTAGTCAAGCCTTGTTGTCCTAGAGACCTTTTGTGAGAGTTTGAGTTTTTCAAGTTATGGAGTTAGGTTTAGAAACCAGTAACAGCATTTTTTGCATCCTTTCCTTTTCAAATATTACCACAAAAAAAAAGAAAGAAAATAAATAACATTCCATAGCCACCCTTTTCTCTTTAGCTTACAGGCTATAGCTTTCCCCTTCCCTTTCTCATTTTTTTTCTCTTCAATAGCATTCCTTCATCCCTTATCCTCTCCTCCTCGTTCTTCATTCTCCTTCCCATTCCATTCTCTTCCCCTTGCTTTCCTTCCCTTTTCCCTTTTCATCCCCTTGCTTTCCTTTCCTTTCCCCTTCTTCTTGTTGGTATCAATTTCTTTCTCATCCTCGTCTTTTCACCTGTTCTCCTGAAGTCCCGTTGACTACCAAATCTCCACCTCTTCCCCTTGTGATGAATCTATGTTTTTTTTTAAGCTATGGACTTTTTGTGGAGGTTTGTCATTGATTTGATGAAAAATGTCTTAGATCTGCTTAGATTAGTGGTGGGTCTGATGAGTTTGGCGTGGTGGTGATTTTGGAAGATTTTGTTATTTGACCTTTGATTATGTGGAGGAACATAAAAACTGAATTTTTACCGGTTCACTAGGTTTTATCGATTTTTATAGGATTTTTGTCACTTTTGACTGTAGTACTTGATCAGACTGGTGCCATGGCCGGTTCCCAATTTTAACTGGTTGAACTGGCCAATCTAGTCCAAATTTTGAAAACATTGGTGAGCATGAGCCCAAGTCCGAAGAACTATAAACCATCTGAATCATTCTTAAATCTCTAGGACAACTGATACGGGTTGATGCCCAGGGTATGTAGAACTTGGTCACAAACGTAGGGTTTATATGCACAAGCGAAAGGTAGTTGTTAATATGAGCTCCTTGATTAGCCACAAGGCAATCTTTTAACTAAGGTAGTTATTAATAGACCTCCTTGATTAGCCACAAGGCAATCTTTTAACTATGAGCAAGGAATTGATCCATTAATTAATTGGAGACAACAATACAGTGCCTATTGCCTCAATGGCTAATCAAGGAGGTCTCTGTCTCTTATACACATCTAGACAAGACTAAAGACAAGTACCTGTTCTAATTCACATCGTATGAGAGTAAAGAGAAAAACATATAACATTATATCTATCAAAATTGATCTTTCAACAATTTTTTTATCAAGACCTCTCTATACACATCTGTATTTCGGCCATCTAGTTAAGTGTACAAGAATTGGGTTTAGTTTTAATAGTTGGTGAATCCTACACCCATTAGCCTTTAAACCCAATTCTTGTACACTTAACTAATGGCGAAACAAAGTAGGCTCACCCTTGCACCAACTAAGTTGAAACCAGCCCAATGGGAGTTGCGTGAACATAGCTTCACAATACATGGTAGCTGTCTCTTACAACTAAATAAAAGAATATTCCATGGCGAAATAATGAGGCTAAATTTGGGCCCTTCAGCTTCTCATCCTAGGTTTGATCTTCAATGACTTGGACGTCCATTACGAAGAACATCTGAGACTCTTTAGTGGACTTCATCTCCAAAAGGTTTGTGAGCTCTTCTTGATCTTCAACAACTTCAACTAAGCCCAACATAGCTTCATTGAGGTTCTTAGCTCTTGATCTCGTAATTGGACCTTGTGGAACTTGAAGTGCGGATTCCGTGAGCCTATATCGAGCCTTTGTGGACAATTGATCACCATCAAGTCCTTGGGATGTATCAACAACCCAAATTCTTTCATAACTACTAAACAATATGGATAACTAACTAAAAGCTAACCCTATAATAAATTTTGTTTTAAAAATAAATTTAAAATAGTTTTACTACCTAAAACAATAAAAATAATGAAAGTAAATTAGAAATATGAACCTTGATAAGCCAGTAATCTATAGCCATGATAGTAACCCTAAATTTTATGATAAATTGTCGTAAACCCCATGTAGTATGACATTCACAACCTTAACCTTTATGTGATTTGAAAATATACCTTAAACCCTTATATACTTTGGACTGAATGGTAAAGGTGACGAAATCATTCAAACTAAACGCGTTTAAAGTACACGCGTCCTAACCGCGATTATTTAACGAAAAACATCAACTTCTCTAAAAAAAATCAACATTTTTTTACCAAAATACCCTTGTTTTACAAGACAAAAAAATCAATTTAGAGCTCAAACTACCACCCTCCTCCTCCTCTACCACCACTGTTAAACTGTAAATTTTCAGAAAAAAAAAGGTTTCTGCCACACAGACATGAAGTTGTCAAATTTTACCACTTCATGTAGTGATCAACAGGAACGTGGCCAAGCTAGTTGCCACTATGCCAATATGGCCATATTTGCAAAGAAACAATGCCACAAAATAGGGAGTTATCTCCCATAATCTTTAGTGGTTTAAAGTGGGGAGTAATTTGGCGGAAAAAAAAAAGTTTACCATAAATTCTATATAAAGGGTCAGAAGGCTAAACAAGAGGGGGAGGCCAATTAGAAAGAAAGCAAGAGCCAATTCCAGGGAGGGCACGGTAGAAGGCTAAAAGAGAAACAAAAATTTCACAATTGGAAGGTAACGGGGAAAAGAGAGAAAGACCCAGCAGAAAGATTATTAGTTCTCTACAAAGCAAAAACAAGAAAATCAAAACTAGCTTGGGGAAGATCAAGTAAATATACGGAAGGTAAATATCCCACAAGGTTATATATAGGACTTCCAATTCTTTTTCCCTTTTTGTTTTTATTTGTTCTTCGACTTTGAAATTAAAGCTTGTTTTTCTTCGGCACGTGAAACTTGTTTACCGAAACTACATGCATCCATTGAAAATTAGATTATCATGTTACCCTATCTGATTGTATGAAATATGCTTCCGGGAGTCCAAGTTGCCATATTCAAATTGGATTCTGAACATTCGGTGGGGGAATGTTAATTCATTTTCAATGTTCAATCAAGTCTTGGCAATATGGTACAATTGGTATATTATATTAATTGGACATGGCCAAGGTAAGTGACATACTAATAAAATCACATGGGGAATATAATTGACTCTACTGTCCAATTTCCTTGTTTATGTGGCTTAAAAATCAAATGAGTAAAAGTCGATTCAATTGCTCTAAATTGGCCTAAGTGCCCTCACAAGCTTTTAAGGTACTGAATCAAATCAATTAGTGTTAGTGTCCAAAAAATTGATTTTAGTATCTTATTTTGTCAAATTACCTTTTAATATCAAATCGTATGACTTACATGGCTTTCATGCCTCAAAGTAATATAAGGTAATAAACCAAATTAATTGGCCTTAGTGCTCAAAAAATTCTCGTTTAAGGCATTATATTAATTAATTGATCTCGGAGCCTAAAAACTGTCATTTAAGGCTTTAAATTAATTAATTGACCTTAGAACCCCAAAAATTACCGTTTAAGGCATTAAATTAATTAACTGGCCTTAGAGTCCAAAAAAATGTCGTTTAAGGCATTAAATTTATTATTTGGCCTTAGAGCCCAAAAATTGCCATTTAAGGCATTAAATTAATTAATTGGCCGTAGAGCCCAAAAATTACTGTTTAAGGCAGTAAATTAATTAATTAGCCTTAAAGTTTGAAAAATTTCCGTTTAAGGCACTAAATTAATTAAATAGCCTTAGAGCCCAAAAATTGTGAATTTAAGGCATTAAATTAAATTATTTGGTCTTAGTGTCTAAAATTGTCTTTTTAAGATATTCAATTAAATTATTTGGTCTTAGTACCCAAAAATTGTTGATTAAATAAAATAATTAGATAGCCAAACCCCAATTAAATATCAATTGCATCAAATGGTAAAAAATAATTGATATTAAAAAAATTGTAGTTTAATAAGAACTATGTGTGGCTTGATTCCAATTTGGATACGTATGAAACACCTCCAAAGGGTTCAGCTGCAAGAACTACCAACTATATATTATTTTGTGGAATTTTTCCATCAATTCAAATTCCACAAAAGTTTAAAAAAAAAAGAAAAAAAAAAGGATTAAATCTAAGTAACCTATCAAAAGTAAAAAAAAATGGGTTAAAATTAATTTATTTTCCCATAAAAATCAAAATAAATGATCCCAATATAAGTGAATTTTTATTCACATGAACTACGTAAGGTTTGATCCCGGTAACAGGTACGTAGGCAGTTTAAGTATATTATTTAGGCGCAACCCCATAAATAAATGTTATATAAATTTCCCCTCTATTCTTGTTATTTAATTGGAAGTAAAATTAATTACTTAACAATTAGAATCAAAATGTATTTCTCTAAAATTAGGAAATATAATTAAGGATTTAATATCTCGAATGGGTCCGACTCATATTGAGAAGTCTCTTAAACACATCGTATGAATGAGATTAAGTTGAACGAGATTTTAATCTAGAAAAACATTAAATTTTTGCCTAACAACCACAACCACCACCACTAGGGAGCGAACCCTTTCTTCCCAGCACATCTACCTCCTTCCCAACCCCTTCTCGCTCATTTTTTGCAACACCGCCCCTTCCCTTCACTCTCGTCACCCACCCCATCTTCCCCTTCCCTTCACTCCCATCTCCCCTACAACCTCTTCCTCCCTCTCTAGCCCTCACAGCACTAGCAAAGCTACATGCAATCTAAGGTGGACAACTTTGGAAAAAATTATATAATAGTCTTGAAAATTTTTAAATTTTTTATAATTGTCTTATAATTGGCCCTTTTAAATTTTTTGGTTTCTTTCCAAGCATTAACCCCTAAAAAGTTAAAAATATATTTAATTACCCTTTTATCATTAAACAATTCTAAATATTTCATGTACAAAAATGCTAATTGATCATAAAAATATATCCATAATACATAATTGACATAATGAATATTTATTATAACTTGCTTTATCATAAATTTAATTAAGTGATTAACTATCAAATTTATATATTTGTATTTTAATTTATCATTAACAATAATTTTTTCCCTTACTCTACATTGAAATTTTTTTACCCCTACTGACCTTAGGGTCCTACCTTCGCCCTTACCTCACAGCCCCTTCCTACCCCTTCAGACCCATCTTTAATTTTTCTTCTCTTTTTCCTTATCCCACCATTACATTCAATCACGTCACAACCTCAATCCACTATTGTTGAAACTTTTAACCCGAAAAAAAGAATTTTTCCACCACCATCACTGCCTCAATTCGCCATCATTGTTTTTGTCCAAAAAAAAATATATACTATCCCTATAATACACGGTAAATTTTTCCTAAATATATTCTAAATGAAAATTCTTCTCTCTGCAACCATCTTTTTCCAGCAACCTTCAAATTTCAAATTCAATTGGAATCAACATTTCATCCCTTTTTATTTTTAGACTTAAAAAAAAATAATCACAACAAATATGTATATTCACAAACAAACGACACTTTTTTTATTCTCAAACCAAGATGATGTTAGGGTATAAGGTCAATTAATTTGTTTGCCTTTGTTGGTTAGTAGTAGACCTTTTGTTAGATTCATCATGCACTCTTTGTTGGAGTCCAAAATCACAAAATATTCGAACAAATTATTAAATTGTTTTATGTTTCTTAATGGATTTGTTCCCCTTTTAGCTGCAAAATTGATGAGGCTTAGAGAAGTTCGGGCCCCACAGATTTTTAATTGCAAGAAATCTCTTATTCAAGTAATTGGAGTCAATGAAATCCTGTCTCTTATACACATCTAGATGTGTATAAGAGGTCAACAGCCCAAGAGACCATTTAATAATAGGTCAGGGGTATATAAGTAATTTCATTAAAACCTGTTAGTTTGAATTATTTTCTTACATATCACCTTTAGTGGTTTAAGGTTTATTTCGTATATTTCCAAAACACACAAGGATAGAGATCTGAAAGTCATACGACATAAATATTTACGATAATTTACCCTAAATTTTAATTTCGTCAATTACTAGGCTTCTCATAGCTGTTCACTCATCAATAGCTCCAGACCCATCATGTGGAATATATGGCCACTAATTTGGAAAATATATCTCATATTATAAAAATGGTCATCGATTCTAAATGAAAGGTTTCTATTAATTATTGAACAACTACTAATATACCAAATAGTTGTTTAATAATCAAAGGAAATATACTAAAGAATTTGATTGCCCATTTTGCAAATTTAGTGTTTGGAGGACCTTTATAAAAAGGAAAATATTTAGGTATATTCGATTTTGGATTCCATTTAAGACCTTGTAACCAAAGTCAAATCTTATACAATCTTATTTATATCCGTTGAAATTATTTTTAGTTCACTATGGTGTTAATTAACACCACAGGTGTTAAGGTTGACATTGAAGTAAAAAATTGGGTCTACTAAAATATTTTCCTTATAAGAATAATAATTTCTTGATTTTTGTTTCTTCCCTTTACATTGGAGAAATAATTACACAAACTCGATATTTAGTTTCACTTATAAACTCTATGATGTCGAATAAGTTTTATATAATAAATTATATTAACAGATATAAATAAAATTTAATACGCACCATAAAGTATACAAATGAGATTGAAAATCAAATCTTTTTTTTTTCCATTACATTGAGGCCAACATTATAAAATAGATAAAAGAAGACTCTAATGTGGCAATTCAAAATGTGCTGGTTGTCTTGACCTTGGAGTGAGTACTATTATTTATCATTCTGGTGGATGTATATATAGGGAAATTCTACTATCCCTTTTAGGAAACTATTCTCTTATATTTTAAATACTTATTCAGTATAACGCCATATGTGTAAATAACTTACACATACAAGCTTTTAAAGCTAAGGGAATAGTTATCTAGAAGAGACCGTAGAATTTTCCATATATATATATATATATGAAAAATTCTACGGTCTCTTTTAGGGAACAATTCTCTTGTATTTTAAATACTTGTACAATACAATACCATGTGCCTAAAACACTTGTAGTGTACAAGTTTTTAAAGTTAAGGAAATAGTTTCCTAAAAAGAACTGTAAAATTTTCATATGATATATATATATCTATATATATGTATTAATATATTTGTACCTTTTTTCCTTTTCTTATATATTGTAATCAATAAGTGCTTTCAAATATGCAAATACGTATATAGACCTGATTTTTAGTCTTAATAATAGATCATGTATTGTAAATTAAATTTTATAAAATAAATATATCGATTAATATAATTAAAATTTTATAAAATTTAATCAACACTATAAAATCTATAAATAAAATTCAAAGAATCTATCTAATCTTTTTTCTCTCGTAGGCGGCTAATAACATCCCGTTTCAAGCCCCTCTTACAAATTTGAGTGTATTCTTGTGGTGCCACTTTAATTACCATGTTATATACAACTTTCCAAATTTTTGTATCAAAATCGATTAGACTTCCCATAGCTGTGGAATCAGCACAATAAATATGGAATTATCATCCCACTTAAGTAACTTAATTTTCTTTCTTGGATTATATAGTGTATTACACATCCCATAGGGTCTTTAGAATGAGGCTATAATCCTATCAGGGTCGATAAAACATAAGATGTCTAAATTACCCATTAAATTAATATTTTCTTGTAATAGTTATTTTTTTAACTAAAAAAATGATCCTTATATCATTTTTTTAAATTTTAGGTGAAAAAATATATATTTGAGTACATGATGCATACTTGTTCTTCTATTTTATCATTTTTTTTATTTTACAAAGTATGATGCCTTGTTTTTATTTTTTTTATTTCAATGTTTCTTTTTTGTAAAACATATATTTTCAAATACAGTAAAATACTATTAACTAAATGGAAATATCTAATTGTATCAACAGGCTATATTCTTTCAAATTCTTGAACGTAACTACTAGTTTTTTTTTTTTCTTTTCAAAATTAATTCAACATAGTACTACTATTACAATTTTATCATTCCTTGCTGATTTATGTATATATTTTAATAATTTTATTAGTTTATTTATTTTTAAATATGACATTATATGATTTAAAAACTTTTATGTGTAAAAATTTTTAAGTAATTAAATCCAAAAATAGTGGATAATAGTAAGAGAATAGTTTAATATCTACAATTCTCCTCTATCTATCATTTTCAATAAAAAAATAAAATTGTATTATTATCAAAATATTCTATCAATATTCTCAACAAACCAAATACAGAATTATAATTCGAGAATGATACATCTCAGGACTATTATCCGAAGATGAGTTATCCGGGGACGATATATCTATGAACTTAACAGATCTAGAAGGAGATTAACAATTTTTTTAAATTATTGTGGAAAGTTACTCTGGGTCATGTGCCACAAATGTTTGAATTAGCGGATTTAAGAAAGAATTTGAAATTTACTCATTTATTGGAGGGATTTGGAATTTATAAAGTCAAAATAGATAAATTTTTAATTCACTTAAATTAAAAAGTAATTTAAAATTTTTCATTTCACACTTTTTAAAAAATTACTTGAATTCTTTCCAAAAATCTAATTTGGTATTTTTATTTCTCTAAATCCATCAATCTAAATACCACTTTAGATTTTTGGAAAGAATTCACGTTTCTAGGCCCACAGTATAAATTGGATTTGTCAGTGTCCTTTATTTTTTATTGGCAAGTTCTTTCCGTGTTCTCCTCTCCGGCTATTGAAATTTGAACGTCCTGTTTGACTTTTATCTTTTATGACTTCGACCAAACGTGGAAGATAAAATTTTCAAGGTAGACAGGCCCCGTGCTTTGAAAGTTTTTCAAAGATAATTCTAGAAAGGGTTAATGTTTTATATCGTGGTTTAGAAAATTCGTGCAAGAGCACTTTTTGTCTTGCCTTTTGACTGATTTACTATCAATCTTTCGTCTTTCTTCATTTGAAAAGACAGAAGATAAATTACAAGGCTGAAATGAATAGTGATGTTTACTTTTACGCCAACAGTTCACTTGAATAATTTACCATTCTCTTGTTGATTCTTGTGAAAATAGGAAACTTGTATTTCTCCTTCATCAAATTTAAATACATGATGCATGTGACATTTAACAACACTCGATAATACAAAAAATTTCTTTTACACCCACAATATTATGTGAAAGATTAATCATTCTAGAAAATCACCAAAACATATTTGGATAATTGTTTTGTTTAATAAACTTCAAATTGGTTAACTTGGTTTGTATGCCTCATCATCTTTTTCACCAAAACATATTTGGATAATTGTTTTGTTTAATAAACTTCAAATTGGTTAACTTGGTTTGTATGCCTCATCATCTTTTTCACCAAAACATATTTGGATAATTGTTTTGTTTAATAAACTTCAAATTGGTTAACTTGGTTTGTATGCCTCATCATCTTTTTCGGCTAGTTATTTATAAAATACCTAACTCAGTTATCGTCTAGCTACTTCATATAAGTAATTAGGACTAGACTCCTCTTTAGTAATTGAAGTTAATTTTTTTTTTCAATACACTTTACAAGAATATAATTTTATTTTTTTTAAATGACAATAATTCATAATATAATTTATTGTATATGTTTGCGACATATAAATTTGAAAATAAATAGATTCACTTGCTTCTATTTAATTTTAGAAACCTTCCATGAGATTTAAGCTAATTTCACTTAGTACTCCTGAACTCTAGAAAATATCACTTACCTCTCTTATTTCAAACTTTTTGCAATATTTTCAGCCCATTCTTTTTTTAAAAAAAATAATTTAAGTGGAGAGAGACTATTTTCCTCCCAATTTTACCCCTAATTCAAAGCTCTTATTGATTACAATGGTTGGAAGAAAAGGAAAAAAGGTATAAAATAATTATTAATAAATAACAATAGGTTGATACTTTTCATATCCTTCACCAATTAATGTCAAAACATATATTTTGTGTATTTTTTATTTTACAATAATAATGATTTCCAAAATAAAATACCAATAACATTTTTTATTGTTATATATTATGTATAGTTACGTATTCTAAATTTTTGTTCAAAACGACAAACACAAACACATTAATACGTTCCAAATTATTAGTAAATAAGTAGGCTAAGAACGTTATCAAAAAGTTCATTTAATTTAATTTAAGATTTTGTAATTTTCCAAACAAATTTGAATCATATTTGTTTTTTATAATATATGTAATTTTTTTACGCGTTCAAATTTTTGTTTGAATCAACACATACTAACACATTACATAACCATATTTTTTAAAATAAATTTACTAATTTTTTTTAAAAAAAATACATATTTCAATTTCGAGTTTTGATTTACAAACAAATAGCGCTAGTTATATTTATTTCTTATATTATACGATGTGTTTTACATATTGAAAACTTTTATTCAAATCGATGCCCAAAAATACACTAAAATGCATAATATTTTCATAAATTTACTGGCCAAAAAATTTATCACGAGAATATATTTTTTATTTATGAGTTTGTGATTTTTCAAACAAAATACTAATTATGTGTTTTTACATGGTGAAGTGTTAATATAATGTAATAATTTTTAAGAATTTTAGTTGTTTAAATATAAATGATTATTAAAGAAAATTGAAGCAAATAGTAATGAAAACGTGTCGTTTATGATATAGTATGGTCGAAAATCCTATAAATACCAACGTTCACAGAGCTCTGAAACGCATACTTATACCTTCGTACATTAGTACTAGGAATCCAAGCAGCACTGCCCAACCCGCCGCCAAACAAACACCCACACAACCCCACCAACAAAAATCCCCCGAACCGTCCACTCCTGTCTCCTTACAAGTTATTAAGTCACAACCAAAGAATGGATTATTCTGAAGCATCAGTTGCTACTAATAGTATTTCAAAAAATCATGAACTTACTCGTCGCTCAGCCAATTATCACCCAAGTATCTGGGGAGAACATTTTCTTGCATATGCTACTGATGTTGATCAGGTGATAAATAATTTCAAACTCTTAATAGTTGAAAATTTTTTACTACTCATATTATATGGATATTCTTAGACTATTAGATGTTATAATACTTGCAACTACGATTTATCATTATACAAATATTTAATTAATGCCTATGTCCTCTGTTCGATTTGTGAAGGAAAATTTTAGTTCCCAAGAAGGGAGAAAACTCGAAGAACTGAAGGAAGAGGTCAGGAAGATGCTAACTGGAACTCTAGACAAATGTAAGCAGAAATTGGACTTGATTGACACTATCCAGCGTCTTGGGGTGTCTTATCATTTTGAAAATGAGATTGAGGCATCCTTGCAATTCATGTACAACACCTATCATGTGTTGTGTGATGAAGATGGCAATGACCTCTATACTGTTGCTCTTCGATTTCGATTGCTTAGGCAACAAGGCCATTATGTCTCTTGTGGTAAGCCGTTGTCTATCTATATTAATTTATAAGTATAATGGTTTTAAGGATGGTACTACTAACTATGCTGCTCAATTAACTAGATGTGTTCAACAAATTCAAGAATCCTGAAGGAAATTTCAAGGAATCTCTGATTAGCAATGTTGGAGGAATGTTAAGCTTGTACGAGGCAGCAAATTACCTAGTGCATGGCGAGGATATCTTAGAGGAAGCACTGAAATTTACTGTCACTAGTACCTTGAGTCCATGTTACCACATCTTAGCAATTTCCTTGGCACACAAGTCAACCAGGCACTAAAACTTCCAATACAAAAAACTTTGACAAGGCTGAGAGCAAGACAATTTATGTCTCTTTACCAACAAGATCAATCACGTAATGAAATTCTATTGAATTTTGCGAAACTGGATTTCAATAGATTGCAGAAGCAGCACAAAAAGGAGCTAAGTGCACTGACAAAGTAAGTTACTATATTTACTAGTAGTACTAGGAAATATTCAGAATATTCGTACAGCAGCACTTACAGAATATTCGTACCATTGTGGGTAATATGTAATCATATAAAAAGCCAAAAAAAAAAAGAAAAAAGAAAGAAAGAGAGACACTTGTATTTAAGGAGTCGACTAAAAGGATGTTGTGTAATTAATAATTACATAATGATGGAAGACCAATATAATTATTAAAAAAAATGGAAATGTAATTAACCATGAAATAGAAATGTAATTAACCATTATTTGGTATTAGGATGCAAGATGGTGGAGAAGCATAGATTGTCCATCTAGAAGTTACCTTTTGCACGGGATCTAGATTGGTAGAATGTTACTTCTGGATAATGTCCGTCTACTTTGAGCCCCGTTATTCTCTCGCCAGAACAATTCTAACCAAAGTAATTTCCATGCTTTCCATCCTTGACGACATTTATGATGTGTACGGAACCCTTGATGAACTCACGCTTATCACAGATGTCATTCAAGGGTACGTAAATAATATCTAATCCATTAATTTCTTCTTATTATTATTTTTTAATCGTACATACACTCAATTTTATAAGTGTGCTTCAAAATTAACAACAATTTAGTCTTTTGGCAACAGGTGGCATATTAGTGGCTCTTATAATATTACCACCGTACATGAGATACTATAATCAGGCGCTCTTAGATGTTTATGCTGAAATGGAGGACAAACAATACCTGTCTCTTAGAAGAAGGCATATCTAACAAAGTAAACTATTTCAAAGCTGAGGTACATGTTATATGATATTATGATTTCTTGGTGGATAAATTAATATTAACTCAATAAGTAATATCTATACTGTACAAAATAATTGATTGGTGATCGTCTTTAAATTAATTAGTTGGCTAAATTAGCAAAAGCATATTTCGAAGAGGCCAAATGGTTTCACGACGGTCATGTTCCAAGGTTTGAGGAGTACATGAAGGTTGCTCTTGTGACCGGTGCATACATGATGCTTGCAACAACTTCTTTGGTCCTCATGGGAAAGTCGGTTTCCACAGAGACCCTTGATTGGGTGACAAATGAACCATTAATTGTTCGAGCCGCTTCAATAATTTGTCGATTAACAGATGACATGGTCGGACACGAGGTATAATGATCTAATAATTAATTTTCTTAATTTTGCATAATTTTAGAGTGTCCCTAATTGAATTTGGGACCTTATATCAATATTTAGACATTAATATATTATTCACTATTAATTAACGGGAAATTTTACTGTCTCGTTGAAGTAATCATTCTATTGGTTTTAAAGATTTGTACAGTATAAATTTTTAAACCATATAATGTTGTACTTGTACAAATCTTTAAAGTATAATAGCATGATTGTATTACAGAACGGTAGAATTTTCCTTAATTATATAATGTGCAGTTTGAGCAAGAAAGAGGGCATGTGGCATCTGCGGTTGAATGTTACATGAATGACTATGGTAGGTCGAAGGAAGAGGCATATGATGAGTTTCAAAAACAGTTAAAAAATGCTTGGAAGGATATTAACAAGGAGCGCCTTTACCCAACTTCAGTACCAATGCCCGTTCTCGACCGAGTCCTAAACCTTGCTAGGGTTATAAATCTTTTGTACAAAGATGAAGATGGGTATACGCATTCCACGACAAAGGTGAAAGAGTTTATTACATTGGTGCTTGTTGATCCCATATGAGTATGGAAAGTGGGAACCATCTCAATGCTTGCCGATATTCAGTTTTACCCTAATGGTGTAACCTATCCTGTTGTTTGTTTTATTACCAAATTTAATAAATAGAAATTGTTCTCTATTGGACTTCTTATATATTATAGAATATGCCAAATAAAGAAACACACTGTAACGTTGTAACCTACGTTATTGTCTATTTTATGCTCAATTTTCTTTCTCTCAAGATTCGTATAATAATTTATTGAAAATTTTATTTTCTAAGACATAAATGAATAATCAGTAAATGATAACCAAATATAAAAATTTTAACTGTTGAGTCTTTTATAGAATATTTACATATTTTAAATATATTTTTAATATCTTTGCTCTTTTCGTTGTAATTGTTTTCATCTATTTTTCTTTTTTATTCTTGAATATTGTTTGTTATTTGTTACAAAATTACATATAAATTTCATTTTTCTTAAAAATTGAAGAAAAAAAAAATTCTTTTTTATGAGAAAAATGTATGATAATTGTATTTTTTTTTTATATATTTCTCTTCTAAGTACCTAGGTTATAATTTTCGTATAGCGTCACTACCAATTAATTAAACAATTAAAAGTTAAGTGTATTTTTCATAGTATTGAACTTTTTAAATATATTTGCATATTCTTTGTTATTACAAAAAAGATAATGCAATTATCAAGTATCAAACATTATGTAGATGAATTATTTTGAAATTCTAGTAGTAGTGAAAATATTAATAGGTAATCAAATGATATATTGATAATAATTACAAAAAATGATTAATGAAATTTTCAAAAAAATAAGAAAGAAAATAAATATAATTAAAATGTAAAGAATATATAAATCAAACAAAAATTATGTCTTATGTATAGGATAACTAAACAGATTAACTAATATATTCTCCATATTATAAATATGTATTATATAGTATATTAAATTATTATAGAAAATTGAAATAATAAATTACTCTTTTGTCTTGCTCTAAAATGCAATGAATGTTAAATAAAACAATCCTTTATCTTACTATACAATATAAGAAATCCTATGATATTGTAGTTAAAAAGATAAATTATTACTTTAAGTGAGATTTTATATATATATATTTATATTATCACTTAAATGTTTGCTAACATAAAATGTGATATAAATATATATATATATATATATATATATATATAATATTGTTAATTATTTTTCATATCTCTTAAAGTAATAATAACATGCACTTCAATACTTAATTAATGCTTTAAACTCTTTATTCATCTTTAATGGCATAAAATATAGTTGACTCTAATATAAAATAGTTTTGTATTTTCTTACAGGTTCCTATTGTATAATATCTAGATAGGTACACCATCAATAACTAGATCAATTATAAATAAAGACTTTTGTTTCCATAATATTGAACTTTTTTGAGATATATCTATATATTCTTTATCATTAATAAAGGATAAAATTATTATCAAGTATCAAACATTATTTAATAGATGAAATGTGTCAAAATTATTTTATTAATAAAAATATTTACAGGAGATGAAATAATATATAGTAATAATTACAAAATTATTAATTAAAATTTCAAAAAATAAGGAAAAATAAACCTATATATACAAACAACAATTATGTTTCTTGTACCTGTCTCTTACCAACAAATTAAACTAATATGTCCTATATAGTATGGATAGATATGACACGATATACTAAGATCATAATCAAAATGTGAAAATAAAAACTTATTCTTTTATCTTACTCTGAAATGTACAGAAAATTAATGAAAAAAATCTTTTATATTACTCTAAATGCACAAAATTCGAATGAAAAATATTTAATTCTAAAGACATCTAAAATAACATATAATTTAAATAATTTCTATTCTAATTAATTTTTTAACATATTGTGTAAATTAATTATGTATCTAGATAGGAAATATATTGGTATTTTTTTTTGTTTCTTAACCTTATGATAATATTGATGTTCTGAACTCTTCCATTCATCTTGAATGATATCGAATGTGATTAACTATAAAATTATATTTTGATATAATATTTTTGTATGAAATTAAATTTGTATTTATTAAATACATAAATAAAATGAAGGCTAATAAAAGTGTATGATTTTTTTTATATATTTTATACTTTTTTGATTAATTCCTATTATTATTTACCACTACAGTTAATCTATATCTTTATTGTTTTGTTAAATAGTGAAGAATTGCATTGTAATTTCCAAAATTGACGTGTAAAATTAATCTATATCTGCAATTATTTAGAGTATTTAATAGTATGATTATATTTGAATAATTTATGTTGTCTATTACAGTACTTACCTGCTTATTTTTTCTATTTTGGCATTCCCACAATTTAAACGTAGTATTCTTGTAAGTCTTGCAATAATTATTCTAAATTATTTTAGACATGAATCATACAATTGGTTTTACATTTTTTACCTTATCAATAGTTAGTCCAATCCAATATTTCTTTGTTGTTTTATCCTATACTATAACAACTGGTATTATAGTTCCGAATTTGATATTTAAACTCACTATATTCTTGCAACTATTTAAAGTATTGTTACAATTATTATTTTAGAATATTTTGGGTACATGCATTGCATCATGGGTTGAACTTAAATTTTATGAAAAGATTATTCATCAGACAAAATTAAATAAAAAACTATTAGAGTATAATGGGGGTAAAATGGTCAACATATTTATTTGACATAACAGAAGGATTTTACTAGTCAAAAGATTATGTTAGGTATTAAACTATCAATGACACTAAAAAAGGGGTAAAGTATAATTAACCCTATATATAAAGCACGTTGGGGGAAAGGATCTAATAAAGTTTCCTAGGCTGCAAATACTTGAATGAACAATTAGAGAAAGGAAAATAATTGTAGTGAATATTTATAATAGTTATAAAAGATTGCTTTTATTATGAATAAAAAATAAAAACAATTTGAACATATATAACAGTTACAAAATATAATATTTTTATTTTATTCTTTGCTTAAATATAAATAATTTTTTTACTATTCCAATTATATGCATTCTTATTATGTATTTATGCAAAAATTGAGTAATAAATTAAAGAATAAACAATTTATTTCATTAGCATTTCGTGGATTTTAGAATAAGATAAAGGATGTTTTCATGAACATTTGATGCATTTTAAAACATGATAAAAGAAGTAATTATTATTAATGAATTTA
Source organism: Cinchona pubescens (assembly GCA_025175665.1). Taxonomy (NCBI): domain Eukaryota; kingdom Viridiplantae; phylum Streptophyta; class Magnoliopsida; order Gentianales; family Rubiaceae; genus Cinchona; species Cinchona pubescens. The sequence continues at coordinate 798,856 of JANKKI010000106.1, forward strand.
ATATACTATGTTATACCTATTTGTAATATGGAGAATATATTAGTTTAATTTGTTTAATTTCTCATAAGACACAATTTTTCTTTTATTAATTTAGTCTTTACATTTTAATTGATTCATTTTTTTAAAATTTAATTATAACAAATATTTTTGTACAAATAAATACCTTCCATCTTATTATGTATTTATATCGAAATAGGTGGTTGTATCCAAAAAATAGGTAGAATAGATGATGAGTAATTTAATTATATTTTCCTGGGAATTTGAAATTATTTGATTCATTTTTTATTTTTTGAAATTTTAATTATAATAAATATTTTTATACAAATAAAAATATTCCATATTAAAGTATTTATGCCAAAATAAGTGGTTGCGTCCTTAAAAAATAGGTAGAATAGATGATTAGTAATTTAATTATATTTTCCTATTGGAAATCATTATATTTCATTAAGGGCGGATATTTTAGATGTAACACCCCGGGCCCTTAGCTGGCTTTTTGAGCAGAAGCAACGGGCTCAAAATACTTAAACCAAGTTGTTAGTAACCCACAACCCAAGGTGTTATAAACAATACAATATCCCCTCCCACTTTCGATGTGGGACGGGGCGTCACAATCACTCCTCCGTAAGGCCTTGAGTCTTCGCAAGGCTCATACCGGACCATACTTGGTTATGCAAGATTCTAGAGGTGGCTCGTACGGGTTCTAGAGGTGGTTTCAGCCCTTAGATCGATGTAGCACTTAGTCTCGCACAGCATTTAGTTCCTGGACTCCCTTGCTTGCCCAATACCACTAGCCCAATCTCACCCCGTACAGAGATCATACGAGATTCGTTCTGATACCAAGTGTAACACCCCGGGGCCCTGGGATAGCTCAAAAGTTGTTGGGCCAGCCCAGGGCCCGGGGTGTTACAGTTGGTATCAAAGCGAATCTCGTGTGGTCTATATACGAGGTAAGATTAGACTATCCAGTGGTATTGGGCATGCAAGGTAGTCTAGGAACTAAGTGCTGTGCGGGACTAAGTGCTACGTCGATCTGTTAGGGCGGGAGCCACCTCTAGAACCTGTACGAGCCACCTCTAGAATCCTGCATAACCAAGTATGGTCCGATATGAGCCTTGCGAGGACGCAAGGCTTTAAGAAGGGGTGATTGTGACGCCCCGTCCCACATCAGAAGTGGGAGGGGATATTGTATTATTTATAACACCTTGAGTTGTGGGATACTAACAACTTGGTTTAAGCATTTTGAGCCCGTTGTTTCCGCTCAAAAATTGTTGGGCCAGCCCAAGACCTGGGGTGTTACATTAGACATTATATGTGTAGTAGAGAAACACTTAAATATGTTTTCCTATTGACTGTCTCTTAGAAATTATATTTCATTAAGGGGCTATTTTAGACATTACAAAAAAGGGGAGAAACACTTATACATATCTTTTCTAAAGAAATTGATAATTATATTTCATTAAGAGTATGTATTTTAGACATTACAATAAAGAGAAAGAAATTTAATTTGGGAGAAATAACTCACTTATATATAATAGTATAGATAAGAAGAAAAATATTTATGTAGATCCAGTTTTGAGCCCCCACCTATATACCTTATAGTTAGAATTCAATCTTATAAATTTTACTCAAATCAGTTGATGTAATTTATTCTATATGATTTAATTTACATTACAAGGTTTATAAGTAAGATCATAGATTAGGTTCACTTAAATATTTCCCAAAATAAGATGGGTCATCCGTTGTTCACTTTTTATATAATTCTCATATTCTTTTGGATAATTTGGGACAAGTAATCATGAAATTCATGTATTTATGCTCATTCTTCTTTCTTTCAAGATTCGTATTACGAAAATAAGATGGACAAGAGCCATTCTTCATTTTTTACTTCTCAATTGTTTTTGGATAATTTGGGACAGGTAATCATGAAATCTGATGATGCCAAAATATTATACCCAATGACAATATTACACGTGGATTCGAGTCCGGGTCTACTAAGGGTATTTTAGTCATTTTATCCATGTGGTTCAAATGGGTCCGACTGGGTCGAATATAAATATTATATATTCAACCCATAGATTGCTTCAACCCATCGATTTCAGATATAAATATCACAAGTCAGATCTTAGGAAATGACTTTCCTAATTATTTTTTTCTATTGATTCAAACCCTCAATTATTATTGAATTTTACCCTCTGTCTAGGTACTGACTTGAGCGTCGGATCTTACCTCGGGGGACAAAGCCCTGCCCTTTTTATTTTCAGGTAGACATGGATACGACGCGTGGTCTCAACTTTTATTTTGGACGATACTGCACACAAGTTAACTCTAGCCAAAATTTTTGTATCAATATTTGGCGCCGTCTGTGGGAAATTGAACTAATAGTCATTACTAACACATGGCACCTAACACGCGTAACACTCACAGGAGTAACGCTAGCAAGGGAAAAGAATGAAAAACTCAACATTACCCTGATCTATCTAACAGGGAAATGAATCGGTAGAGGGAAACACGAAGGGTATTCCGGTCCTCGGGTTGTGGACAAGGATGAAAAGATTCACTAGTAGAGGCAGCAAAATGCTTAGTTGAAGGAAATACTCATTAGGCTGCAATTGGAGTAACATCTCTCTCAAGACGAACAACACCCTCGCCATTAGGGTAGCAATCCCCAGATTTTCCATCCCCAACTTCACGCTGGCGAGGGAGAAAAGGGAATTCAAGGAGAGAGGAATCGAGGACCAGGGAACTAACTCCTATGGGGTTCACCCAGAAGGAGTACCCTCATCAATCTGCCAGGCAAGAGTGAACTGGCCAAACTGCCAGGCTAGAATCCAAAAGAGTGGACTCATCAAGGCCGAATGGTACCGCGAAAATGAGTCCAGGTGAAGTAGCATCTGTAGCTCATGAGAGAAGACGACACCAAGAGAGAGACCGTACTATGTTGGTAGTTCCCGAAAGGGAAGAGGACCTAAGGAAGAGGTTGGAAGAGTTGCAGGTTAGGGTGGACAGAATGGAAGACTGATAGAGAAGGAAGGAGTACTAGATACAAGTAGTCCCTTCCCTTCACTGACGACATCATGTAAGAACCTCTTCTTAGACGATGGCAGACTCCCCACTTTGACTCTTATGATGGGAGTACTGATCCATGGGAGCATCTGAATGCCTAACGCTTCAAAATGTGCCTGATGCTATCCTCTGCTGAGGGTTTCCCCGAACCCTCAAGGGTGCTGCCTCAGACTGGTTTAGAGGGTATAAGAAAGGCAACATCAAAAACTTTGATTAACTGGTAAACTTGTTTTTGAATATGTTTGGGAATCAGAAGAAGATTCCAAAGACAAGAACACATTTGCTTACTCTTAAGTAGAAGTTAGATGAATCACTCATAGATTATGTGGATAGGTTCAAGAAGGAAACGATTGAAATTCCAGGAGTTACGGAGGAAATACAGATCAAGGCCTTCCAGACTAGGGTGAGGCTAGGAAAATTCTTCTTTAACCTCAACTACAAACCTCCGACCATTCTCACTGTCCTCTCTTCCTTAGAGCAAAAAAATTTGCTCAGGCTAATGAGGGAGAAAAGAAGAAGAGAACGGCCAATGAAGAAATTAGTAAAGTAGAACCTACTAAGAAGAGCACTGTTAGGGATCGATTATCAATAACCGTGTCCCATATGAGGAGTCCTGACCCTCCTAAAGTTTATACTTTACTCAATTCTACCTCGGCTTATATTTTAGCTATGGTTGAGAAAGTCTAAACTTTTATGAAATGGCCAACTCCAATGAGAAGCAACTCAGAGCATAGAGACAAGAAGAAGTGGTGTTGCTTCGACAAAGACCATGGGCATGATACCAATGATTGTTTTTCTTTGAAAAATGTAATTGACATGCTTATCGGAAGAAACTACTTGAAACAGTTTATCCAAAACTAAGAACGAAGCAGGTAGTCTCCAACTGAAAACCTAGGAAAGTTAAACACAAAAAAGGTTGAGTAAGAAGGATCCCACATACTCAGATTCTTCAAAAGCACTTGTTCTTTAGAAAACTCAAGCACCTTTCAGGGTGATATAACCTCTCTAAAAGAAAAAGCTAAGTCTCACCCCAAGAGTGAGACTCGTCCTTCCAATAGTCAAATATCTCATCCTCCGGAATCACCTCACCCTTGTAGGGGCAAGTCTAAATCTTCTCAACTGAAAGCTCCTATAAGCTAAGTCTCACCCCAAAAGTGAGCCTCACAATTCCGAGGGTCAAATATCTCATTTTCCAGAATCACCTTACTCTTCCAAGGACAATTTCATGGACTTCCAAAGTGAAGTACCTATGTCATACTTACTCTCTGGAGTAAGACTTGCCCTCTCCGAGGGTAATTCCATGAACTTCTAAAGTGAAGTACCTATGTCAAAACTACTCTCTGGAATAGGATTTACTCCTCCGGGGGCAATTTCATGGACTTCCAAAGTGAATTACCTATGTCAAACCTACTCTCCAGAGTAGAATTTACCCTTCTGGGGCCAATTTCATAAACTTCCAAAGTGAAGTACATATGTCATATCCTACTCTCCTGAGTAGGATTTACCCTTCCGGGGGCAATTCAAGATCTTCTAAAAGTGAAATACCAAGTCACACCTACTATAACGAGGAGGACTTACTCTTTCGAGTGTCATCAATGCAACTTTTTGAGGAACCGGAAGTTTGGAGTAAATATCATTAGGGTCCTTGGCTTGCCCCAAATCCTTTGTAATTTTTTCTTAGTAAGGTGGAGAAGCATCATCCCTACTTGATTTACCCTGCACTACTTCGCTCTCAACTACTGTGTTGGAATTACGGTGTGAATGTTCCCTATTTCGGCTAGGGTACGGTAGCAAAGGAGGCATGCTTACACATGATATAGTAGTTTCGAACAAGTTCACTCAAGGTCAACGTGGTAAAAAATTACACCCCTTGGATGTATACAGGAGAAAATCACGTCTCATGTGTCTATATGGTGGAAGACCTCAGACATCACTATGCATGGGTTAATGAGTTCTATCTGATCCAGGGACACCCCCTGCATCAACATAGCTATGTCTTTTTCGGTATTCCAACCGGTTCTGTGGTTGTAATAAAAAAAATCTAAAATATTGATAGTTTCCGGTGCAAGATTATTGTTAATGTCCCGATTATCATCCAAATTTTAGTCGTCATCAATTTTCATATGATCATCCCAAGCGTCGTCATCGGGGTCAAGGTTGATTAGGAAAGTTATAGCATCTGTGTTTGTAGAAGAATCATGCTCAGCTAAGAAAGAGGGCATATCATTACCACAAGGAAAGTTGTGACTTATTTTGGATGTTGTAGAGTTGGGGTCTGTTATCGTAAAATTTTCATGGTATTGTTCTTTTCCAATGTGGTCTTTAAGCCTAAGAATTAAATTTGTGGAGTGAAATTTTATTCGACTGTGGACTAATCATTTGAACCTTAGTTCCTCAGGTGTGTTTAGATCCAGCTATGTGTTGATGGGATGAAGGCACGGCTGGGGTCTACAGTCCAAGTTACGTGGGATTTTTGCTAAAAAAAAAATGCTTGTCTTATTGGTCTTAAAAAAATTGATTTATTACTTGAAATGTTGTGGATAAATTGGAGTGGTACAAATAGTATTGTAGTATTTTGGCACAATCGTTATGATATTAGAGTACCCTGGACGTGGAGTTTTAGTAGTACTGAAGCAATCCAAAATTTTAAAGTCATGGGATACTTAAGTAAGGAGTTCTATAGCACTACTCCAAGCAGTAAGGAACTCCAGAGCAGTAGGGTGTTCCACAGATGTAAGGAACTCCACAGCAGTAGGGAGTTCCACAGCAGTAGGGTGTTCCACAGCAGCAAGGAACTCCACAGTAGTAGAGAGTTCTACAACAGTAAGGAATTCCAAAGCAGTAGGGTGTTTCATAGTAGTAAAGAACTCCACAGCAGTAGGGAGTTCCACAGCAATAAGGAGTTCCACAACACTACTTCACAACAATAGGGAATTCCACAATGCTACTCTACAACGATATTAGTACCAATGACAGAGAAATTACAAAGTTATTTTACTCCAAGAAAAATTCATGCTGTCTCTTATACAGCAATTTAAGCTTTGGTTCAGGTACACTCAGGTGAAATAAATTATTTATTTTTTTATTTTTATTTTTCTACTCCTGTAGATAAATTTTTTAAAATAATTTTCAAATAATTATATATATATATGTATGTATATATATTTTTCTCCGAAAAATTAATTTTCAATGACATAAAATTGGCTCCGGCCGGGTACGAATGCGGCATTAATTACTTGGCACTCTCAACCCGAAAAATTTTGACTTGAGACTGGGGAACAAATGATGATGCTAAAATATTATATCCAATGACAATATTACACGTGGATTCTACTAAGGGTATTTTAATAATTTTACCCATGTGGTTCAAATGGGTCCGACTGGGTCAAGTATTATATATTCGACACATAGATTGATCCAACCCATTGATTTCAAGTATAAATATCACAAGTCAGATTCAGGAAATGACTTTCCTAATTATTTTTTTTTATTGATTCAAACTCTGAATTATTATTGAATTTTACTCTCTGGTCTAAGTACCTTCTAACTTAAGCGTCGGAGCTTACCCCGGAGACAAAGCCCTGCCTTTTTATTTTCAGGTGGACTTACCCCGGAGACAAAGCCCTGCCTTTTTATTTTCAGGTGGACGTGAGTACTACGCGTAGTCTCAACTTTTACTTATGGACGATAGTGTACACAAGTTAGACCCTAGCCCAAAATGCCTCCGGCCACCATTAGTACAAGAGCAAATAGGCAGGCGCTGACTTGTACTAATGGGGGCCGAGATCTGCATCCCTCGACTGGTCCACCTGAGCACTACCGGCTCAGATTGTGGTGTTATTGAGTTTACTGACAGAGTGTTGAAGCATTGCTTAGTGAGAGGTTGAAAATTAAGAAAAAGTTTAACTATAAGGTTAGTTCCTCGAACTGAATTGAAAATAATATTGCAGTTGGCATTTTACTTTTTGCATCTTATTTCCATCTCTTGGTGTGTAATCTTAGATTTAGCGTGTTAAGGAACTGGTTAGTGGAAATGTGCTTGATTTTTATTTTGTAGAGAGGTGTTACAAGTTTATTTGTTTTGGATTTTACAATGTATCTAGGAAAAATGTGATCAAATGTCGGATTACATTAAAAGGCTCAAGGGTTGTATGAAGTGGTTCCAACAGCTTGAAAGGGACTATGTATCAGAACATGATGTTCCTTGAACAATTTATTGGAATTTGCTGAGAAGAAATGCAGTGAAATGGGTATAATTGGCTTTTGGAATCTTGTTTAGATCTGACTGTATTACTATGTTTGCTTAACATAGAGGAGCTAATGAAGGCAAAGGAGGAAGAATTGAACTCAATAATTATGGAATTACGGAGAAATTATGAGGCTTCACAAGAAAAGTTTGCAAAAGAGCAATCTGATAAATTAGTTAGTCTAGTTGAAGACATGATAAATTTTTGAAGTTTTTCCATGTCTGGTTGCTGAAGCTGTTTTGCTAATTATAGTTTATGGATGATTTATGGATTTTAATAATCATCAGGAAACTATGGATTCCTTAACCAGAGAGTGAAGGACGCTAGACTAGCCCTTGAGAGACTGCAAGCTTCTCTTTCAGAAGACCATAAGAGACCTCAAGAGGATATTGCGAGTTCCAGTCAGAAGGTAGTATAACAAGATTTTCGTTGGATCTCATGAACACTGATACAATGACATTAGCTCTTGAAAGTTAGATGCATGTTCAATGTCTCTCTCCTTTTTCAGATACAGTCACTGAATGATATGTACAAGAGATTGCAAGAATACAATACGAGTTTACAACAATACAACAGCAAACTTCAGTCAGAACTTGCTTTGACTAATGAGACACTAAAGCGTGTGGAAAAGGAGAAAGCTTTTGTTGTGGAAAATCTCAGCACTTTAAGGGGTCATTACACATCTTTGCAGGAGCAGCGTACGTCTTCTAGAGTAAGTAGTATCTTCTTATGCATTCAATATTCAGCTCAGATAGTCTCTTTATAGTTTTTGTTTTGGTTATTCATGTAATCTATGAAATTTTACTTTTCCATTATCAGATTTTGCATGTGTACTGCAACATGATGTGCAATAACTTTATATTGCATATCATCCCATACCAAGTATTTTTAATAACAATTCAATTGGGGTTTGCAATTTGTGAAATTGCTTTCTTCCTGATTAACAATTCATCTTTAGACTTCTCAAGAAGAGGCAGTGAGACAGAAAGAAGCTTTGACAAATGAAGTTGGATGCCTTCGAAGCGATATGCAACAAGTGAGAGACGATCGTGACCGCCAATTGTTACAGGTCCAGGCCTTGACAGCAGAATTAACAAAATGCCAGGAACTTGTTGGGCAATCCTCTGCTGATTTGGATAGTCTGACTGTAAAGTCCAATGAGCTCGAGGTCAGTTTTTCTCTTAACTGAATGAACCGTAATTGTGTGATAATCCTATGCTTATGGATTTCCTGGTCTTTCATCAGGAAAGATGTTTATCTCAAAGTGAACAAATAAGAAGATTGCTGGAAAAGCTAGCTTTTGCGGAGAAGAAATCAGTGGAATGAAACTTAAGATTGGCAGGAGATCTGCATTTTTTTTATTTGGAGTTTGGAAAGCTTAACTTTTACTACTATTCCTATGGGTTTCTATTCTATTGATCTCTGTTCTTGATAGATGTCTGATATGTCAGCAATGGAAACAAGGACAGAATTTGAAGAGCAAAAGAAGTTTATCTTGGAGCTACAGAGTCGTCTTTCTGAGGCTGAGATGAAACTTGTAGAAGGAGAAAAACATCGTAAAAAGTTACATAACACCATACTGGTAAGATTTTCATATTGGATTGCTTTAGGTAATTTTTGTGGTTGGGAGTTGGGACTAAACCTTCTTTTCACTGTTTAATCTTCTGCTGATATAGGAATTAAAAGGGAACATCCGGGTGTTTTGTAGAGTGAGGCCTTTGTTGTCTGATGATGCCGGTGCTCCAGAAATGAAAGTCATCTCCTTTCCTACAGCGATGGAATCACTTGGGCGAGGCATTGATTTGTGCCAGAGTGGTAGGTTTTATTGAATCTAACAGTATTGCAGGACGTATAAAATGATGTGTATTTTTCCCTGTATGGTATGCTTCTCTCTTATTTCACCTGATTTTTGTTACTTTCATCAGTTAGCAAAAGCATTCTTTCAAATTTGACAAAGTTCTTATGCCTGATGCCTCCCAAGAAGATGTTTTTGTTGAAATATCACAACTGGTACAGAGTGCTCTTGATGGTTACAAGGTGATGTTTTGCACTCAAAATATTTAGTTTTTACATTTGTAGTTACTTGTATGAAAAAAAACAGTTATTGCTTCAACCATGCACCTTCTTCTTAGGAAGTGGGGTTGAGAACTGTCAGGAAATTTTGATGTGGACCAGTAAATCTTTTTCTAAATGATAAAATATTAAGCACTGAATAACTAAAAGTTTGACTGTATCGCTTAAAGACTTTTTCTGGAATCACTGCCCTTTTTAGTATAAACCCCTTGTTTAAAAATGCAATTATGATATGTCAAAAACATAAGCTACTTCTTGTTACACAGTAGAGTCATGACTAATATTTGGCTGGGAGTAAATACTACTCTTCCTCAGTCCTAGTCCTAATGCCTTACTTTCTATTTTAGTCTATGTCAAAATTATTCATTTTTTCTTCATGAAAAAGTTCAATTCTAACAGATTAGTAAAGACAAACCAAAAAAGATGGGGATCCTAATACTACTGTTTACCACTTGGCACTTTCTTCTTATTTATACTAAAGTAACTACACTAATATAGTGGTTCAAATGCAACTTCTCTTCCTCTCTAAACTATTGTATATCTTTCGGCTCTTTTTCAGTCCTCTTATTTGGTCGACATAGAATATTCAACAAGGATGGAGCATGAAGTTATAGGCTGAGCATAATATTTGCATTCATGATAATATGACTACTTGTTCTATCTCAGAATTATTCGCCAATAATTTTAGATGTTCCATACTTTAAGGTTTGTATTTTTGCATATGGTCAGACTGGCTCTGGTAAGACATACACAATGATGGGTAAACCTGGAGAATTCAGATCAAAAAGGGTTGATACCAAGGACATTAGAACAGGTATTTGAGACGAAGCAAACTCTTCAAGCTTAAGGATGGAGATATGAAATGCAGGTAACAGCTGATTGCTTTTTATGTTCTAATCTAGGTAGATGTTCTTGTCTTTTGTTTCTAATGCAATTATTTGTTACTATCACTGTTAGGTATCAATGCTTGAAATATACAACGAAATGATCCGTGATCTGTTATCACCAAATCGCTCTGGCTTTGATACGTCAAGGATGGATAATGGAGGAAAGCAGTATGCTATCAAGCATGACGCAAATGGAAATACTCATGTGTCTGATTTGACAATAGTGGTTGTTTGCAGTAGTAGGGAGGTTTCTTATCTTTTGGAGCGCGTAGCTCAAAGCAGGTATTAGGAAGACATGGTTATATTTCACTTTCTTGTTTGCTGATTAAGTCTCTAATGCCAATGGGACTAATATTTGAATTACTTTTGGAGTGTCGTATTTTTCATAATTGAAAATTAATAGGTTACTTCCGTGCTTTGAGTTTTGGTGTTTATGATTTTCATTATGAACAGAATTTCTTAATAGTAGCACTTATTATACATTTCTAACTTCTTTTGTTTCATTTCTGTAAGGTCTGTAGGAAAGACTCAAATGAATGAACAGTCTTCAAGAAGCCATTTTGTATTTACTTTGAGAATTCTCGGTATTAATGAGGTATGTATATTTTGTCTTTTGTCTGTCTAGATATCATTACTCTGGGTTTGATCATGGTGTTTCATTTGTCTCTAATGATCTGGTAAACATGTCAAATGATGTATATTTTGTGAATGTGTCCTTCAGAGCACGGAACAGCAAGTCCAAGGGGTCCTCAACCTGATTGATCTTGCCGGTAGTGAGCGCCTTTCTAAAAGTGGGTCTGCAGGGGATCGACTGAAAGAAACTCAAGTATGTTATACCTGTTCCTAGTTATTCTGGGACTAGTTTTCTTCAAGGGATTGTTTTCTAACAACGATGTTATATGTTATCAGGCCATCAATAAAAGCCGGTCTTCTTTAAGTGATGTTATATTTGCCTTGGCAAAGAAGGAGGAGCATGTACCATTTAGGAACTCAAAACTCACCTACCTTCTCCAGTTATATCTTTCAACTTTTATAAACTATGGGTTACGGTCCCCTTTGGGATCCCTTCACCCGCAGCATTCCTTCTTTGGAAGTTTCTATAGCACAGAGTTTAACTTTTCTTAATGCTGCTATAGTTAGATATAGCAATGATATATGCAGTAAGAGAAGTTTATTCTTATGGTCTTATACTATGGACTGTTGGAGCTCCTTAAAACTAGGATCTTTGCTTGGTGTGGATCTGATAAAAAATTATTATGAGAGCTTGTAGGAACAGTTTAAAAAAAATATATTATGTAAGATTTTACCAAGATGCAAATTGTATTTGCCATCTATTCTTCCATCTCATTCATAAAACTGGTTGCATTATTGCCAATATTACTTTTAGATTAGGCATACAAATGATCGATTTTGTAGAAGAGAATATCTTTCATGTCATGGTGGACACATCTTTCGCAATTTTATAAGAAAATATAGAACACTACATGAAATGGAACTAAAATTGTATTGTTGCTTATTTCTTGTTGTCCAATATGTTCGTAGCTTCTTTCTGATCAACAGTTTGGTTTATCAGCCTTGTTTAGGTGGGGACTCGAAGACCTTGATGTTTGTCAATATTTCTCCTGATCCTACATCGACAGGGGAATCACTTTGTTCCCTTAGGTTTGCAGCACGGGTTAATGCTTGTGAAATTGGGATCCCAAGGCGTCAAGCCAGCATGCGAAGTATAGATTCTCGATTAAGTATCGGCTGATTTTGAAAGAATAATAAGTCTAGTTTGTTTTAGGAAATTGTGTGTGGTATTTGATTTGTGGTTTAACCAAAAATTAAGAGTACTTCTAACCGCATATGCCTGTAATTTGTATAGTGGAGAACACTGGCTTTGTATTCAAGCACAGTAAAATCACAAGGGTTTCCCCTATTTGTCATTCAATTTGTATTTTAACATCTTATGTATTGATATTTAAAGCCCCTTTACAAGATTGATTGTGGAGTTGCCATTTAATTAGAGTACTAAAACCAAAAGCCAATATGCACTTGAATTGAAGTTATCAATCACCCATGTACAAATTATTTGGAAGTAGAAACATTAAACATCCCTTGCTTTTCCAGCATTAGCCAAAAATCTCTCTGTTAAATTTTACTCCTGTTTATGTTAGATGTTGGCTTCGAAAATCACAGTATAATTCAAAGTATTTGGAAGCCAGAAAGACCCAAATTTGCTTATACTTGAATAGACAACAACGTACAACTTTTAGTACCACATAATTTGCTAAAAGGGAAAATCGCTGAAATAGTCCTTCAACTTTTTTACTGTAGTCAAAATAGTCGCTCAACTTTTTTTGTAGCCAGAATGGTCCTTCAACTTTTATTTTTTAACCATTAGTCTTTTTATGTGAAATTTACCAAAAAAAGGAAAAAGATTTTTATGGTTACTCCACCATAAAAGGACTTTCTTGGCTAAAAAATAAAAGTTGAAGGATTATTCTGACTAAAAAAAAGGTTGAGGGACTATTCTAGCTAAAAAAAAGTTGAGAGACTATTTTGACTAAAGTGAAAAAGTTGAGGGACTATTTTGGCGATTTTCCCTTGCTAAAACCAAGATTTTCTTGGAAACATATCAATCATTTTATTAGATGTCCGGGAGCAAGTTTGAGAACTCACACACATCATCCTCAAACCATCAATGAAAAACCTTTCAAAAGAATCCATTTTAGCCTTCGGGAATGACAAACCAATCTCCACACCTCCCTCGAAATTCCTAGACTTGCATACTGCAATGGCTCCATCAACATCAATCGAAACATTTTCAACCTTCTCCGGCCTTCCCCATCCATAGTCCAATTCATATAAATAAAACTTTGGCGATCCGCTGACTCCAATTTTATTACCCTTCACATTCCCTCGTGCTACCAATATCGGCATCAGACTTTCACCAAATTTCAGAATCCCCATCTCATCATTATCTTGCATTGTTTTCACAATGGCTTCCCCTATTTTCTCTGCCGCAATTAGAAATCCTTCATTTTCATTGATCAGTTGAGAATACATCACTTTAACGAAGCCGGGCGATTGGCAATTGCCAAAGTAATTTGTAGGCAAGGCTGGTTTTAAATGCGCCCGGCGACTTGCTGAAAAGAAAAAGTATTCATCATGTTCATCAATATTCTTATCTACCTCAGCATCTTTGGATTTCACCAGGCATGTCCACACAAAGGCGCATATTACCGTGAATGATGATACGTGAGCTGATTCGGGGCATTTTTTAAGTACTAGATTCTTGAGTTTATTGATGTCTTCTAGTTTGACGTCATATGTAGCTCGAACCTTGCTGTGATCAAATTTTTTGTCTTCGAGTTGAGAAAATTGGCCTATCTTATCCTTCATTCGAATCCAAATAATTTGAGCTAGCCCATTTGGATCCTTACGAAGGGATCTATCGAAACATGGTAGAGAGTCACTTGCCAGAAATTCTGCATCTCCACCAAATTTGTTTATTGAGGCCCATGCCTTCATAAAGCTCATATTGCTAATTCCATCTCCAAGAATATGATGAAATGAAAATCCTATGGTCATTCCAAAGTTTGGAAATATCGTCACTTGTAAAGATAGAAGTGGGATCTTTTTCGGGCAGTCCCTGGATTCATGTGTGCTTGAAATTCGAGGCAATTTATGGAAAAGAGGGTGAAAGTCATTGGCTTTTCGGGGATGATTTCCTTTAAGAAAGTGGAAATCATAGTCACATTCTGCAAGAATCAGAGCAACCGAGTCCCCGGCCACGTAGCGTAATTCAGGCATGGCATTGTTAGAGGGGTATATCATCAAATTGCCAGCCACAGGAAGGTAGTGTTTGAGAGTGAGGGAGAGCGATTGTTTGAGATCAGGAATGATGGTTTGGAGAAGATGTGTCTTGTTGGCATTGGGAAGCTCATAAAGGAGAAGAAGTTGAACTTGATGGATTTGCATGCATGGGATGTCAAAGAAAGTAAGTGGAAGTGATAGCTCAGTTGGCATGGTATTTGGTGGTGGTGAAACTTGGAAGTTCTCCAGCATGGTAACTGATAGAATTGGAGCCATGAAAATTGGCAAATGCAATGTACCGATGTTATTGTTCCAAAAACGATTTAATCCCACTTTGAGATTATAATTTCTTGAACACCAAAAGGATTCACACCCCACATTTATAGGCCAAAGTGCAAGAAGTATAACTATTAGGGTAGTGTAGAGTGCCAAACAGCAATATTTATGATTCTTCCAATTTTGTAAAAGTTGTATTAAGTTTTGTGACTGAACAAGCAAAAATTCAAGGCTATAGAGCTTAGACTTAATTAAGATGGATGGGTTGGAAGCTGCTAGACTTGCGGCTTGTGGCTTGTGGCTTGTTTCGTCAAAACAATAATGGAAATTTTATTCCGTTGTGCTGGAGCAATTACTTCTGGATTAGTAAAGATCACAATTTTCTGAACTGTTAGTCGTATCAATGGATTCTAGTTTCCGCTGATAACATTCTACATATTTTTTTATCTCTTATAGTACTAGGTGTATTTCATTGATCCATTGAACTGTTACTACTATCAAAAAATTACTAATATTATCTGTGAAACTTTGGAGTTTATTTATTTATTTTAAATATAAAATAATTATAAGAGTTATAGTCTAAAAAATAGATTACTATTAACTTGATCACTCTTGATTAGTAGTATAGTTTATATCCTAATACTTTATATAAATTTATACATGGTAGGTATCTGATATATTTTTCTTACTTTATACAAATTTTTGGGAAGAGAGCAATTAGTCTATGCACACAAAAAGTTAGCCTCATTTATTTCAAGCTTTATTTATTAAATTTGTTTTGTTATTTTGATTTAATTACATAGATTACTTATATCATGTTTTAATTTAAATATTGAGTTCGTGTTAGCTAGAATATAAATCCATGATTAGAATTAAAGGTTTTGGGTTAATTTCACGTTAGGGGAAGTTAAGAATAATTTATGTTATTTCTGGAAAATTATTATTTTGTAAAAGGTAAAAGAAAATGAATTTTCTATGTGGTGAAAAATTTTTATTTTCTGATAAAATATAATTAAATTTTTGGAAAAAAAAAATGAGATGGGCGACCCATTGGATTCAGATTTGGTTTCGGGTCGGAATCGTGGTGGTTGGCCGTGGGTTGATGGCGAGAAGGATTGGGTGGTTCGATTTGAGAGAAGGTGAAGTACTGAAATTGATAGAAGAAAAAGAGAGTCCACCGGAGAAGTTTGGTCGAAGAAGATGCAGGAGTTCGGGAAAAAGAGGGAAAAATATAAGATTTTCAAAATTATAGGATTAGCCTCCAAATTTTAGGATATTTAGATAAGGTCTAAAATGTTTTAAAATGAGTCGAATTTAGTCCTTTTAAACTTCTGGAAATTATAATTCACCTCCGAGAGATTTTATAAAGACATAAGTAGTCCTTAACTTTATCATATAAGCAAAAATAAAAATAAAAATAAAAATAAAAATAATTTAGATGAAATATCTTTGATAATTGATCAAAAATTTTAAAATTAATTATTTTACCGTGAATAAATTTTAAATATTGAAAAAACCATAATTCGATAATGTAGAATATTAATTTTTTATTTTTAAGAATATTGATAACATTATTAAATTTTATTTTTATCACAATATATTAAATGCTACAAAACTTACCTGAGGGGGTAAAGTGAAATCTCGCTTAAACCTTAAGGCGGTTTATCGCAATTGACATTTAGGGTAAACTTGTCTTTTTAAAAAAATTAACAACGGGTTATTTTTGACTGATAGTTTAAGGGGTAAAGTGAGAAAAAAATAACGTTAAGGATTTAGTGCTAAATAACCCAAACTTTAAAGGAGTTTGCTATATTTAACCCTTTCTAACCCTTTTTATAATCCAATTTATTTTGACATCCTACTGCAAAAATTTGTTATTTTGCAAATAATTTTCTCCAGTACTTAACTACTTACTACTTAAATATCATTACTTAAAATAATTGCTTACTTAAACAATTTAAGACAATTAATTCAGAACATTCACACTAGCCTTTTGGAGGAAGCTGCACCTCACTACATTTTATCCAAACAATGATCTGTTCTGTTATTACAAAGAGCAACGTCCATTATAGTAAATGGATTTCAATTACTATAACCCTTGCACCTACTATCTGTTAGCTGTTGTTGTTAGGATATTAGCACTTACAACGACTCATTGCTGATGTAATTGCCGTAATAATACCATCATAAATTCAATTCAATAAGCATTTATTCATTTATTACATCTTTATTTCATCTTCATTTTATTAGATGGAAATTGAAATTTCCTTAAATTTAATTCCAACAACCCCATTAAAAGCATATAATTATTTTTTTCATTTCAAAATAACTGTCACTTTAAACAAATTTTCTTATATCATCTGTCACTTTAAAAAATTCATGAAGTATTAAATGATATTTTTCTAACTTTTAACTTTAGTATCATATTAATTGTTGTGTGATTATGTGGTCAGCTATTAATGCCGTATGGAAATTGGAATTTCATTAAATGTAATTCCAACAACCCCAACCATATAATTATTCTGTTCATTTTAAACTAACTGTCGCTTTAGTCAAATTCTCTTGTGCCAAAGTATCTGTCACTTTAAAAAAACCAATGAAATATTAAATAATGTTTTTCTAACATTTAACCTTACTGCTATATTAATTGATGGAGCATTTTGTGGTTGGATATTAATGCCACATGAAAATTGAAAATTCATTAAAGTAATCCCAGCCACCCCATGAAATAAACCATTTAATTACTCTCTTCATTTCAAAATAATTGTTGATTTAGACAAATTATCTTTTATCAAATTATCTGTCAAATTAGAAAACCAAGGAAGTTCTAAATGATATTTTTCAACTTTTATCCTTAATGCCATATTAACTGAGGGAGGATTATGTCATTAGATTTTAATGTAAATAAATAATTTATTCACTTTGAACCATTTTTTGTAAAATTGATGCAATTTAATAACTTTCTTAATCCGTGTACACCTATTAAAGGTGATAACCATTTTGAAATGGATGGAGTATTTAATAGCGAGAAACTTTAATATGGGAACGTCCTACCAAGTGGCATGCTAAGTAATATTTCCAAACCAATAAACACATTATACTATCTAAAGTGGTGAGTCTAAAAATAAAATAAATTGGGAGCCACACTATTTAAAATGGTAGAATCTCATTAGTTTTAGAATACCACTTAACATTCCACTTGGTAGGACCTTTCTATAATAAAGTTTCGGAGAATTCTACAGTCCCTTTTAGGGAACCATTCTCTTGGTTTTAAGAATTTGTATACTACAAGTTTTTAAAGCATATAATGTTGTATTGTACAAGCCCTTAAAGTACAAAAAAATAATTCCCTAAAAGGGGTTGTAGAGTTTTCTTAAAGTTTCTCATCGTCAGTAGCAATAACATTAACCAATAAAGGTTTTAATTTCAACAACCACACCACAAATATCACTTCAAAGGTGACACCCTTTTCCAATTTATTCAGGTTAATAGCATGAAACCCTTGTACTACATCATTAGTTGCACTTTGCTCCCTGCAATTTCATTTTATAAGCACTTAACCTCTTCTTTTTATATAATTGGACATAAATACCCTTGCTAAGTAATTGTTTTTCTTTTTTTTTCCAACTATTTTTCTCACATTTTTTCCATTTCCCTTCCTTCATTTTTCTTCTTTTATTTTTTTCTTTTTCTAATCGCACTTGTCATTAGCAAGTTATCTCTCATAAACTATTAATATTTGTACACCTAAAATAAAATGTTTTATTTTCTTTAACTAATTATTTCTTTGTTGATTTGTTTATTTTTTAATTCTTATTATAAGTGGACATAAATTTGTTATATTGATAAAGTATCTTTATCAAAATTAAATTATAAATTAAAAGGCATCTATACAGGAACAAATTGGGTTTATAATTAGTCAACTATAGCCTTAAGCAAATAATAATTATTCAACTAGTAATATTTTTATATTCTATATGTGTATAAATTATAACCATTAGGGTATATAATTTGTCTCTTATACACAGTTTTAAAACCATATTTGATTTATTGAGATTCATTATTTTTTATTTATTGGAACTCTGATTTTCTTATATGTATTTAAATAATTTAATTAATAATTGAAATACACTTTGACGTAACTAACATATATTTTAGTATAATAGAAAATTGTAATGAATTTACAATGATAAAATTTACAAAAATGAGTTATCAAAAAAATGATTAGTGATGTCAAATTAAAATTTATATGTCAAAAAGTTATACAGTGCTTCAATAACCTTCTTCTTACATTAATGATAGGACTCGAATGACATGAATTTATGAGACAAAGGGAGAAAATTCAACCAATTCTCTTTTTTTATCTCATTTTTTTCTTAAATTTTATTGTTGTAAATTTATTACAATTTTCTTTATAATAGAATATATGTTAGTTACATCAAAGTGTATTTAAAATTTAAAGAAATTAGAGTTTTAATAAGTCAAAATTTTGAGTCACGATAAATCAAAAATTAGTTTAAAAATTTAAATAAATAGATAAAAATAAAAATAAAAATAAAAATAAGGGTTAATAATTTATCAATGTAAAAAAAATGAAAATATTTCTGGTTCATTAGTTTGCTTATTTGTTTATATATAGTATGATAAATTATAAATCTTACTTGTTTATAATGTTTGTTATAGTAGTATTTTAGATAAACATACTTTATTAATATAACAAATATATATTGTTATAATAAGAATTAGAAAATAAACAAAGACAACAAAATAAATAATTAATTAAAGAAAATATTTTATTTTAAGTGTACAAATATTTATAACAGAATGAAGGAAGTAACTAAAGGCAATTCGTTGTAAGGGTGATAAAGAAAAAGGAAGAAGGGGAAAAGGGAAAAAAAATGTGAGAAAGATTAGTTGGAAAAAGAAAAAGACCTAAAACAACTACTTAGCAAGGATATTTTTGTCCAATCATATAAAAATGAGGGGTTAAGTGCCAATAAAATGAGTTGAAGGAGGCAAAGTGCAACTAAAGGTGTAGTTCATGGGGGGTTTAGTGCTATTAACCCAATTTATTACGATGACAATACTGGTTCAATGATCACCCTAGTTCGAAAACCAAATGTTCAGTACTATCTTCATTCCCTTTTAAGTACCGTTTAAGGTTTTGGTACAGAAATTAAAATTATTATTAAATATTATCAATTTTAGGTAAACATCCTATATGACTAAATTACTCTTTTGACTAGAAATAAATTAAAAGAATTCCAATATTTAATATAAGTAGGGTAATTAATGGAGTTGAAAAGAAATAAGGATAAAATTGGTAAAAAAAAAAATTAATTAATACTTCATTGAATTTCTAGAGTGACACTTAAAATAGAATGGATGTAGTATATCTACTTCTCCAACTCTTTTCTTAAAAAAAAAGGCTTAATTACGTTTTCCCCTATAAATAGGGGATAGTTACAATTACCTCCAATATTTATTTTATATACAAATTACCCCCAAGATTTAATAAAGTTATAAAATGTCACAGATGCCCATATTTTTAGTTAGACTTTGTGAATTTCTTTCTAAAATTATTCTCATAAATTTGACAATGATAATAAACTAGATTTATTATTCTAATTTTTTTTCTTTTTTTTCTAGTAACATGAAAAAGGAGTTAGTTGATAAACTTAAATTTATTTAAAATATATATTGCCTATAGAATCAACGTAATATATTTACTCAAATACTGTGTTTTTTTAATATCAATTTAATGAATTAATTATCGATAATAGTGAAAATAAAAATACAAAAACTAAATAATGTGATTAATTAAATAAAATAGTTTACTCTAGATATAAAATAATATTGATGGAACAAGTATGTGATAGCATACTAAAAATGGATGCAAAGAATACTGAGAATGTCAAAATGGACACTACAGTTTGGAAATATGTTTAGTAAGACCCACAAAAGTTTCAGTAATTGACAAATTGACCCTATAACTTTAATAAAGTTAACAAATTACTTTCAAAAGTTTTGTAAGGTACCCAAAGGTTTTCAAATGACTTTCTAAAGTTACTAAAGTACCCTCGCATGTTTTACAAGCTATCTATGAGCCTTTAATAGTTTTCCAAAGTTACTAAAGTGCTCATGAATGATTTTCTAAGTTTACAGAAAATGCCTTAATGTTTTATAAATTATTAGTAAATTTCGAAAAAAAAAGAAGTTTAAAATGATTGTAATAAGACCCGAAAAGTTTTAGAAAGTTGTAATAAGGTACTATAAGTTTTGGAAACAAGTAATAAATGTATTTTTGATTTGATATAAACTAATAAGCAAACATGATTATTTTGGATAAACTAACATATGAAAATATTATTTTTGAATTAGAACTCAATTTTTTTTTTTAAAGTTACCGATTCTAATACAAGAATTATTTTAAGATATTAATAGTAAAATTCTTTGATATCACATAAATAGTCACAATTATTGAACCTAATAATAGACTAGAATATAGTGTCTAGGATATTGAAAATAGGGTTTTATAAGAATTTGATAAGGGCATAATTACTTGAATTATTAGTAATAAAGTTTTGTGATTTAGGATTATTAACAAGGAACAAAGGCAAGTAAAGGCACAGTTAAGGACAGTTTGAGGTCTAGTGGTGCATACTTTTGACACTTTTTCCAAATTATAACAAACAAACTATGTCTTATAAATTATTTTATGATTGTGCATAATTTTCAAAAATTGTTTGTGAAAATGTGTTTTGTTCAAGAATTATTTTTGTTATGAAATTCTGGATCATGTATGGTTATGTGACTGTTTGGTTTTAAAAGTATATAGAAATGCGTTATATGTATGGTTTTGATTATGCATGACATGCATGTGTTGTATGGGTAATAACAAGATATTATGGCTCTAAACGAATATGAAATAGTCGGTAGGAGTTATAATCCTCAAATTAGAGTCGAGAAAAACTTGACACCAGAGTCATGAGAGACTTGGCAACACAAAGTCGAGAAAGACTTGACAATAGATCCAAGAAAGACTTGGCAATGTAAGAAGAAGGTTAAGAAGCATAAGAACTTTTTGACAGTTATTTTCTAATGAGGTTAATCGCTAGGTTTAGGGTGACTGCCTTTAGTTTTGAGCCATTTAAATAGATGCATATTTTATAATATAACAGTATGTATGTTACTTGAAAGTACAAGCCATGAAGAAATGTTACATGATATATAAAGAATGTCACGAGTATGTGACTTTATTTCGTTACATGTTTTACAAGAATGATTTGGATAAAAACATAAGTATGTGATAGTGTAATATGTATGCATGAGCTATATATATATACAGGAGTAAGTACTATGTACTTGGCAACTTGTCGCTCACCTCATGTTTCTTATATTTTTTTATAGAAGACAAATACAAGTATGTATTAGTCGAAAATAAGGACTGAGTGTTTGAAATAATAGCAATGAAGGAATTTAATGTGGTCACTACCTTAGAGATTTGTTTATAGGTTTATTCAAGTAAGTTAAGCATGCGTGCTCTTAATGATTATCCATGTTTAAGGGTTTGTAAATTGGTTTATGATTTGGTAAAAAGCCGCACTATTTCAAGTTAATATATTTTTAGAGAATTGCTTCCGCTAGTATAGCTAGATGTTTAAAGTAACTAGTACATGCTGTGATGCCTTGTATTCTTGGATTTGCTCTTGAGGATATAGCGAATGACAAGTGTCTAGCAAGTGCGAGTTAGGGGCCTGACATTATCCAAGTGTATTTTTTTTTTTTAAAAAAAATCCATCTCTCCCCTTACTGTAAATGATTCGAATGCATGACTAATAGGTCATAGGAAAAATATTTTACCACTTAAACTGTATTTCGTTGTCATATTATCCAAATGTAATTCAATAAAATTATACCCATAAAGGCAAAAAATTTATACAAATAAATGATGAATCTTGAACAATTTTCTTCCATTCGTTTCTATACGTTTGAATATAATCATAGATACCATACAAGTAGATAGAAGGCATTTTGTTCTTTTTATGAAATGTGATCTTTACTTTACAAGATCTCGAGGCCATCACATGATTTTCTCGAATCATCATCTGATGTCATGATGGACACATCTTTTGCAACTTTATAAGAAAATATAGAGCACTATATGTGTAAACACCTATTTTTGTCCCTTAAATTCTCCCCTATTTTCCGTTTAATTTGACTCTCAATTTTCTTTTTAATTTCCCTTTTAATTTCTTTTTAACCTGCTCTTTGATTTCCTCTTAATTTATCCTTTAATTCCCTCGTAATTTGTCTTATGGTGTTTAATTATTATGTGTTTTATGCATTTTCAAATACTAAGAATGAGTTTTAATATTATTAACTTTTTAGATTTTTCAAAAAATAAAAATAAATAAAACATAAAAAATAAAAATAAATTTTTTTTTTTAACACATGAACAGTAACCGAGCGTACTGTTCACGTGCCGAACAGTCAGCTCGACAGAGCTGTTTTGGTCACATTTTTCTCTGCATTTTTTCACCCATTCTCACCAAATTTCAGATGCCCCATACTCCAAACATGACAAGGAATGGTCTTTGACCATTTTTACACTCAATCCACCTCTTAAAAGAGCAAAAAACTCAGCCTAAAAGAGTGAGGACGAAATTTCTGCAGAAAAGAAAATAGAGAATTTTTTCTAAGTTTGAAAATCTTTCAAACAGCCAACTTTGAGCCAAAATTCCAAACGATTGAAAGGGAATTAGACTAAACTAAAATAACATCTAAGTTGTATAGGAGACCTGGGACTACAACTTATCTTTGTAAAGTTTAATCAAAATCATTCTTTTGGACATCTAAATGTGTATAAAGAAGGCTGTCCTAATTAAAGTAGTATTTGAAGAAAAATCAAAGAGATTATTCTTATATCTGGTCCTTTTATAAAACATCCAACTTTGAGCCAAGATTCAGAAGCTATCGAAAAGGAATTAGACTAAACTCAATTATTGTCTCTTATAGACATCTAGATGTGTATACAGAGATCAACTCTAAGTTCAAGCAAAATAATTTTCATCTGGTGGGTGAAAAATGTGGTGGAAGAAGGCCGATTCATCAACCGGAAGCTTGGAGGTGCCGAAAGCAAATTCGGCTCAAACGCACTCCAAGCCAAGTATAACAAATTCCACCACATTCCTGAGGTTGATATGAGTTAAATGGGCTTTTGAATCGATTGTTTTGGTGACAAAATGCTTATCTTACTATTTTTACATTATTTATGACTTAATTTTCATTTTTTTTCCTTTTCAAATTTCTTCTAAGTTACATTTTTAATGACAATAACCACCAAGTTTAATTTGATTTTTGTTTGACATTTTAATATGTTTAATTACCCTTTGATTGTGAAATTACTGTTTTGCCCTTATGAGTATTAAATTGTAAATAGGCTCTGATTTTGCACATATTTTTCGATTAGTTTCTTTTGTGATGATTTGTGCTTTATTTTTTATGTTTGCTATTGGTCTCGATATAATATTTATGCTTTTTCTTACTAGAATTAAAACATGTGAATTTATTAACGTTCCTCAAATTTTGTTTCTTTGCACGACTAGACTTTAAATATTTGAATCAAACTCAGTTTAGTCCATGACTTAATAACTGTATCAATAATATAAAATTAGGCTAGAGGTAAACTCTGGCGTGCATGACAAATGACTGTTTTGCCCCTTGGGAGTTAAAGGGCATTACAAGCTAAATGTGTGCAATTTTAAATTGGACCCCGGGCTAAATTTACCTGTCAATGTTTTTATTTACCATTTATTTTCATTTTCTCATTAATATGTACATATTTTATTACTTTTAAACTATCTTAAGCACACGTACGCTACAAAGTCGGCAATAATGAATACCAAAATTGAAAAGAGAAACGCGATAAAATCATGCAACCGGTCCAACGCCGGGTAAAGTGGGTGCCGAGAAAAATTCAAATCTATCCCAAACCTTCCCATTTTACAACAGGTTCCCGAATTCAACAAATGTTTTTTTTGAATTACGTGGACTAGGTGATTAAATGCAAAAGTCTTATTTACTATTACAAACATTTTGATGTATTTTTGTGTCCTAGCACCAACACACCGGTGGCGACTCCAATCTTGTGTTCCCTAGCTTAGATTATTTTTGTACAATTCATAGTCGCATTTAAAGCCCCGTTATGTAATAGTAAATAGGTGATTCATTTAAATTGGTAATAGTAAGTAGGTAATTTATGTTTGTAATAGTAAATAAGACTTTATGCATTTAATCACCTATTCCATAAGCACCACATTGGTGACGGTGCTGGCAGACCGCGGATTGTGGGGGGGGTGCGACAACATGAAATGGAACTAAAATTGTATTGTTGCTCATTTCTTGTTGTCCAATATGTTCGTAGCTTCTTTCTGATCAAGAGTTTGTGGTTTATCAGCCAGTCTCGAAGACCTTGATGTTTGACAATATTTCTCCAGATCCTACATCAACAGGGGAATCACTTTGTTCCTTTAGCTTTGCAACGGACGGGATCCCACGGCGTCAAACCAGTATGCAAGTATAGATTCTCGATCGAGTGTCGGCTGATTTTGAAAGAAAAATAATTCTAGTTTCTTTTAGGCCAATTATGTGATCTGTACACAGTGTGGTATTTATTTTTGGTTCAACCAAAAATTAAGAGCACTTCTAACAGCATTGATTCCCTGTAATTTGTATGGTGGAGAACACTGGTTTTGTATCAGTAAAATCACAAGGGTTTCCCTATTAGTCATTCAATTTGTATTTTAATATCTCTTGTATTGACATTTAAAGCCCCTTTACAAGATTGATTGTGGAGTTGCCATTTAATTAGAGAACTAAAAACCAAAAGCCAATATGCACTTAAATTTAAGTTATCAGTCATATGTGTGCAACGAAATATTTCAAATCTGTAAAAATTAACTAGAAAAGAAAACAACGAATATAATTTATTTATAAAAAAAAATGAGATACAATCTTTAGGACCTCCTCCGATTCTACTCTTCAATTGTTGACTTGAGGGTCTCACGACTTGATCCTGAACTTGAAATTGATCGAGGGTTTGAGCTTTATCTCGAACTTGGAGTTGATTGAGAGCCTCACGGCTTGATCTTGAATTTGGAATTGATCGAGGGTTTGACTGCTTGATCGAGGGCCTCATGGCTTGATCTCGAAATGGTTTGACCTCGAATTTGGAATTGATCGAGGGCTTGACAGCTTGATCTCGAACTTGGAGTTGATCGAGGGCTTGATCTCGAATTTGAAATTGATTGGCGGCTTGATGCTTGATCTTGAACTTGGAGTTGATCGAGGGCCTCACGGATTGATCTCGAATTTGGAATTGATCGAGGGCTTGATAGCTTGATCTCGAACTTGGAGTTGATCGAGGGCCTCACGGCTTGATCCCGAACTTGGACTTGATTGGGGGGCCTCACGGCTTGATCCCGAACATTGAAGAAACTTGGACTTGATCGAGGGCCTCACGACTTGATCCCGAACTTTGACTTCTTCAACTCTATCGTTTGATATGGAAGACTTGAAGAACACTTGATAAAGATATTCAAATCTTGATATATGGAAGATTTGAAGAAAGAACTTTGAAGACTTGATGGAGAATTTAGAAAGCTCTTGTAACTTCTTCGTGCCTAGGGGTGACCCCCTATTTAAACATGTAGGATGAGAGGGGGCATAATCCTACTCTTAACTTTTCTCACAAGAAACAAGAAGTGTAAAACAATTACACTACTTATATATTATGTCCTAAAGTAATATAAATACATAAGGAATTTAGATGTACCTATAAGAGACCCTTTATTTATTTATTATTTTTAAATAAAGAGATAAATCCTAATGCACACATCTTTACGACATAATGTAATTTAATTAGGATAACACTCCAAGATTACAATGTAGGAATTTTAATTAAACTAAACTTTTGACAGCTACATCACCCATATACAAATTATTTGGAAGTTGAAACATTAAACATCGGAAAATTATTTACAAAGTTATCAATTTATAGTAATTTAAGTCAAAATCATTCTACATGGTAAAATCTTATTAAATCATGACCCCTTGATTTTAGATTTTCTACTGGATTTCTTTCTTTTTTTTCCGGATCTAGTGACTTATCAATAATTTTTATTTATTATTTTGTATTTGTCACTTTGTAGATATGCACTCTTAAACATCCCTTGCTTTTGCAACATTAGCTAACAGGTCTGTCTGTAAAATTTTATCCGTATTACTGTTTATGTTTACTTAGATGTTCGGCTTTGAAAATCACAGTATAATTCAAAATATTTTGAAATCAGAAAGAGCAAAATTCGTTCTTTCGTTTTCTTTCATAGACAACAACATATAGTTTTAGAACCATATAATTGCTGGAAGCAAGCTTTTCTTGGAAACATTCCAACCATTTTATTGCAGATATCCAGGAGCACCTTTGAGAACTCACACAATCATCCTCAAACCATCATTAAAAAACCTTTCAAAAGCATCCATTTTAGCCTTTGGGAGTGACAAACCAACCTCGAAATTCCTAGGGTTGATTTTATAGCAATGTCTCTTATCAACATCAGATGTGTATTTTCAACCGTCTCCGGTCTTCCCCATCCATAGTCCGCTTCATATAAATCAAACTTTGACGATCCGCTAACTGCAATTTTATTGCCCTTCTCATCCGCTCGTTGTAATACTGACATCACACTTACAACATCTTTCAGAATCCCTATCCCATCAGTGACTTGCATTATTTTCACAATGGCTTCCCCTATTTTCTCTTCAGCAATTGGAAATCCTTCATTTTCATTGATCAGTTGAGAATACATCACTTTAACGAAGCTGAGCGATAGGCAATAGCCAAAGTAATTTGTAGGCAAGGCCCGTTTTAAATGCGCCCGGTGATTTGCTAAAAAGCAAAAGTATTCATCATGTTCATCAATATTCTTATCTGCCTCAGCATCTTTGGATTTGACCAGGCATGTCCACACAAAGGCGCATTTTACCGTGAATGATGATACGTGAGCTGATTCGGGTCGTTTTTTAAGTACTAGATTCTTGAGTTTATTGATGTCTTCTAGTTTGACATCATATGTAGCTCGAACCTTGCTGTGATCAAAATTTTCGTCATCGAATTGAGAAAACTTTCCTATCTTATCCTTAATTTGAATCCACATCCTTTGAGCTAGCCCATTTGGATCCTTACAAAGGGATCTATCGAAACAAGGTAGAGAGTCACTTGCTAGAAATTCCGCATCTCCACCAAATTTGTTTATTGAGGCCCATGCCTTTATGAAGCTTATATTGCTAATTCCATCTCCAAGAACATGATGAAATGAAAATCCTATGGCCATACCAAAGTTTGAAAATATTGTAACTGGTAAAGCTATTTGAGAGATCTTTTTCGGGCTGTCCCTGGATTCATGTATGTTTGAAATTCGAGGTAATTTATGGAAAAGAGGGTGAAAGTCATCTATTTTCGGGGATGATTTCCTTTCAGAAAGTGGAAATCATAGTCACATTCTGCAAGAATCAGAAGTAACCGAGTCCCCGGCCACGTAGCGTAATTCAGGCATGGCATTGTTTGAGGGGTATATCACCAGATTGCCAGCCACAGGAAGGTAGTGTCTAAGAGTGTGGGAGAGAGATTGTTTGAGATCAGGAATGATGGTTTGGAGAAGATGTGTCTTGTTGGCATTGGGAAGCTCATAATGGAGAAGAAGTTGAACTTGATGGATTTGCATGCATGGGATGTCAAAGAAAGTAAGTGGAAGTGATACCTCAGTTGGTATGGTATTTGGTGGTGGTGAAACTTGGAATTGCTCCAGCATGGTAACTGATAGATTTGGAGCCATGAAAATTGGCAAATGCAATGCACCAACGTTGCACCAAAAACGATCTAGTTCCCTTCTGAGGTTATAATTTTCTTGGATACCAGAAGGTTACATCCAAAAACATTTGTAGGCCAATGTGCAAGAAGTTTATCCTAAGTTAGTATAGAGTATATAGGCTGCCGAACCGCAAAATTTATGACGCTTACCAAGTGTAATGTTGTAATTAATTTTTGGAACCGAACAAGCAAAAATTCTAGGCTATAGATCTTAGACTTAATTAAGATGGATGGGATGGAAGCTGCAAGATATGCGGCTTGTGACTTGTATTGTCAAAAAAACATTGGCCGGCATCTTAGCGTAGAAATTTTATCCTGGTCCAGAAGCAACTACTTCTGGACCAGTAAAGATCACAACTTTTTGATCTGTTAGTCCTATCAGTGGATCCTAGTTTGCTCCCTGATCTAGATTGTGTATCTAGATTTTAGGTTGATCAGTACTGGTGATCAATTTCATTGATCTATTGAACGGTTAGGACTATGAAAAGTTTTGTTTTTATTCAAGTTTAATTCAACAATAAAACCAAAAAAGGCCAAAAAAAAAATATATATATATATATACAAATAAATAAAGAATCTTGAACAATTTTATTTATTTGTTACTAAATGTTTGAATATAATCATAGATACCATACAAGTAGATAGAAGGCATTTTGTCGTTTTATGAAATGTGATCTTTACTTTACAAGATCTCGAGGCCTTCATTAAAGAAACTTTCAAAAGCCTCCATCTTGATCTTTGACAATGACTATGCCAAGTTTTACATCTAGATGTGTATTTGAGAGAGAAGGCTCTTGACATGGTTCCCTGATGAGAGATCGGAAAGAATTTCAAACTTTTGGTTTTCCCCACCCAAAATCTGCCTGATATATATCTAACTTTGGCGATCCACCGACTCCAAATGATCACAACCAATCCTCTTCTTCGAACTGTGACGCAAGGATTCAACACGGTTAGAGAGACCTCCTCATTATGCATCATTTTCTCAATGGCTTCCCCAATCACCGCTGCAGCAATTACAAATCCTTCATTTCCTATTACTGTTAGAATAAAATTAATAAAATATAAATACATATCGTAAAACTGCATAGTTGAAACAAGAGATGACTTCAACGCACGTTACAATGTTGCTTTCCTTAATGTTTAATTTGCCTTTGCCATAATTGGTACGTTTTTGCAGTGCAAAAAAATCTTGCAAATAACTTTGAGGATACAATGAAACTATAGTGATTCATTTAGTTTTGCATAACGAGATCAATCTGATAAGCACTCAAACCTTTGACAAAAGAAGAAGAAGAAATAATAATAATGTCTTGTCTATCACATACATGCTAATGTATTTATAGATGTTCAAATGTCTTTTCATTGTGAGACACACCTATTCATCAAACTATAGTTTAGTGAATAGGCACATCTATTAAAATGAATAGACGCCAAAACTATCAATTATGTAAAATTGCAACTTTTCTTATTTTGAAAATTGTCCAAATCAATTATGTAAAATTGCAACTTTTCTTATTTTGAAAATTCTCCAACAATTCTCCACTATTTTCAAAATAGTATGAGCTTGACAAATTTGGAAATTAGTTCATAATAAAGGTATCTTTAGATTTGAACCTTTATTTAGTGAAGCAAATTTTCAACAAGCCTAAATAGCATGATAGATGTAATAATTTTTGATGATCAACAATCCTTTTTGACAAGTTATATCTATTTCACACGCTAACTTTTAAAATTTGAGTAACTTATTATCCGTTGACACTATTCTGGTCATGTGTTTACATCCCTTTGATGAATGTTGTAAGAGTTAAAAACCTTAAACTCTTAGAAGCGGCCTCACTTCCACTCACATGGGTGGACATTATCAAAATTGTTTTCATAACTAACACTTTATTTGAATATTAGTCCACTAAGAGCATGTTGCCCATCCTTCTTCAAACTTATGATAACCAAGCACTTTACCTAGGATAGATATCAAATATATTATAGTGCTTGCAATCACACATATAGTGTACTTGTCTCATTGAACTTAATATTTGACGTTATTTCAAGCATTAAGTCGATGTTCCATTGTTGGTGATTTTATGATATGGGCCCTACCTTATCCCCTTTGATTTATAAGATCTTGTGTAAATTTTTTTGCCATTTATCAATCTTTTTTCAATAATTCTTTTACACAATGTGTCAAACCATCTAGTTATCATTGTAAACTTGAATATATACTCTACAAAGCATAATTCCCTATTACAATGATATTCCGGAATTAATTTAGACACCAATGAAAATAATTTCATAACCATTCCGCTTTTGTTTTTAGAATCAATTCTTCTAATTTAACCTTGGTGGAATCAATTATAAATATGTATTTCATATATTTTTAAGAAATCATACCTCCACCAAATATAAATACCAATTCATTAATTGATAAATAATCTTTCCATAAGATCAAATTTCAAACAATGTGTCCTGTTTGGAAAAAGTTATATACTTTACTTATGTGTCTTTAATTGAAATGACACATTTTTTTTTTTTGGGATCTTCACTAGTTGTCTTCTTTTAATTAAAGCTACACATTTTTAATTAAAAGCCACAACTCTTTATAAGTGTCACTTCATAAAGGACATAAACAATTCAAACAAAAAGGCACAACTCTTACCATATATTTGTCATTTTCATATGGTACAATAATATCTATACAGAATCCAATTTGTATTCAAATATTCTCTAAAAAATCTTTTTTTAAAAAGATTTTATAGATAGAATCTAGGACCAAAAATTTTCTATAATTATGGTTCTCATACTCGTTAATTGGATCAATAAGGAGTTTCGTTTTACTCCTTTTATACAAGCTAGCTTTCGTGCTGGAGCCATTTTATTTGGTTAACTTTTTATTCGAGAACAACAAGAAAATTAATTCAAAAATTTCATATGAATTCTATATTCTTATATCCAACATATTATTTTCATTAATACACTGTAACATTCCAAATGAAAATTCTCTATATAACATGTCAAATAAATGCATAATAGATCTTTACCAATTATAGCATTATATCAACAATAATTAAATAATATTAATTTTCTTACTTGTGATTTTTTATTCATGGATCTTGCATTCAAATTGCTCAATTATATTTTCTATACAAGTAACAAGTTCACAAATATTTAGAAGTACTTGGTTGGGAGAACGTGCGTTGCACGTTGGATAGTCACTTTTTTGCTATTTAATCAAAGTATTTTTCAGTAAGTTAACAATTAGAATAACTAAAAAGTAAAATAAATGGTGTTATTTTTGCAATAATAGCACATGAATATAATAATGGAATTTGTCACAGTAGTCATATATCTTAAATGAATAATAAAGAATCTGGGAATTTAAAAAAATATTTAGAAGTAATGAACTCAAAGGTTTCATGCTCAAAAATATAAATTGATTAATGAAATAATGTTTGTGTCATTAGTTTTACTCTTTTTCTATCTTTACTTTCTTCATCCTCTTAGGTCTAGCACTCATGTTGTCTTTCTTTCGTGGTTGCCTTTCCTTGTAATTCCGGAGCGTTTCATCATTATCTATGGTGATTAGACTTGTCGTATCACATGAATAATTAATTTTCTTGTCATCGAGATCTTCCAAAAACGTTGTGTTGTTTGTTTCTTCTATTTTTTGGAACGCATTTGCAATCAATGAAATCTTTCCAGCTGCATTATCTGGTTATTCTTTGTCATTTGATCAAAAAAACTATACTTTTCGAACATGCAACCTAGTAGTGCTTGGTAATAAGGTGAATTATCTGTTGTCTACATTAAAATTCGTAAAGTCATTTTAGTATTCATAAGTTGAAACCTATGTTGTATGTAATTGGAAATGAATTATAATATTATATATCTTATTGCTCATAGATTGTATATACAACCAATCAACTGTTCTCCATTCGTACATGAAACCTGCAAAATGGAAGATTCGTTATTAATTATGAATAATTACCTTGAGTAACTTATTTTATTTTGTTTACCAACCTCGAGACATAATCTTTTGCAGGTTTATTGCATTTTCCACATGTTGCTCCATCTTCAATGTTTTTAATCCCTTTTGAACAATATTTGCATGCCTTATACCATGGCTCTTTCTTATTTTGAATATCAATAATTGTCGCATTGAACTTGTAGAATGCATTCTGTAAGTAATTTTTTATTGCTCGGTCATACTTTAATAAATTGAGGAATAAGCAAGTGCAAGTTATGACCAAATAATTATAAAAGTAATTGAAATACCTCTACCAATTTAGACCTAAAATGTTTGATGTCTTGTAGTGTCAATTTCTTTGGCCTCATTGAATCTTTTCTGTAGTAGAAAACTTTCAACATTTGGTGCATTTGTTGACTCTTTGAACCTGGAAGAGTTGTGTTAGTAATTATTGTATATATGAATATTTGGGAAAATTAAGTTTCGCAAAGATGAAGATTATTTACCATTGTTTCAGTTGTCCAGCTTGTAGACATTTTTGGTCTATTTGAATTGTACTTTTGCTCGTAGTACTTAATTGTACTTCACCTGCATTATTGTATAAGTACTTATGTATTATTTTATGTAAATAAATATTTTGTTTGACGTACTTTGTTAATACGATGCATATACGTTTGTGACGGTTATTATTAACTTTTCCTTTATAATATTGTACAATTTTTAGCCTTCATTAATGGCTAAATCTGCCCACCAACGTTATTTTTATAGGGTCCAGGCTGCGTAGATAAACCAAAATAAAGTTATAAAAATAGTGTATTTGGAAGATAATATCCAAAAATGTAAAATTACTTACCCTTTTCTTAAAATTGTGACTTCTCGTTTATATATAGTTCCACCTTTTATTTTTGAAATTAGCAAACTTTGGTTTACTTTGGCTACAATTCCCAAGACATCTATGATACATATGTATATGGTCATAAGTAAATTTAAATAATTTGTATTTTTTTTTTTTTGGTAAATATTTGTATGTATAAGTAGATGGTATGCATACCTATGTTTGGTTGACCTCTCTTTTCTGATTGTGTTGTCTCAATGTTGATGAAGTTGTAGCCAATATTTTTCATTGTTACTTGTTCCTTTGACTTTCTTATTTCAGAATTACGTTGTAGTATGAGCTCAATTTCAGGGTGCACGGTTTGAAATGACTTTTGAACTGTTACCTTTCAGAAAAGGTACGTTTTGTTCACTTCCATTCAATCTCGTGAAATTTTTCTATTGCTTCATTGAATATGACAGCCTGAACCTTTATTCCCTGAGTTGTACGTTTGGAAGAGTTTTTAACCACACATTTGACACAGGATATTTGTAGTGATAAAAAGTCTCAATCGTATACTAACCTTGTCATCCATCAGTATCATTCTTTGAACTTGTCCAGAATTGCCATTCTTCTCATAATTGTTGATATTTCATTTTCTGAAAAGTATAACTTTTAGTTTCCAATCATGTTTATCTTTATTTTTCAGAAGCCAATCAATTTCTACCGTCTTTGTCGTTGCCATGCTGATTGCTAAACATACAACAAATAAAGTTTAATTGCAGTGCAAAAAATATATATGGCTACTAAATTATGTATAATGTCCATTTATCATCATTTAACTGTTTTTGAACTTAACTATTTTTTATTTCAAATTATTCAGTACTAATAACTATTATATAAATATTACATTTAGTCATCTTAATGGTCAATAATATGAGAGATGAACGTGACATTTAAAAATATTAATTGTTTAATTTTTATTGTTATGAATTAAAAAGAAAGCATACTTAGAGATACTAAGTGTTTAATTTGTATAGGACACTTAATATTCCACTTAAATAATTTATGTTTGAATGTTCAAGTAAATTTATGAACTATTAAATTTTTATAACATAGCTGTGTTCTTGTGTAACTAAATTGTCTTTAAATATCAAGTTGTTTCTTTAATTTTCTCCATCAATGTGATCATTGCTATCTCGTATAATTTTCTCAAAAATCCAACTTTTGTGGATAATTTAAACCTTAAGATTTTTAAAACAAATTAACAATATATAAATAGGTAGCG
This sequence comes from Cinchona pubescens, assembly GCA_025175665.1. Taxonomy (NCBI): domain Eukaryota; kingdom Viridiplantae; phylum Streptophyta; class Magnoliopsida; order Gentianales; family Rubiaceae; genus Cinchona; species Cinchona pubescens. Next base: position 833,199 of record JANKKI010000106.1, read on the forward strand.
TAAAATCGCATAGTTGGAACAAGAGATGATTTCAAGGCACATTACAATATCGCTGTCCTTAAGGTTTAATTTGCCTCTACCATAATTGGTGTGCAAAAGAGTCTTGCAAATAACCTTTAAGATACAATAAAACCTAGTGATCAATTTCGTTTTGCGCTAACGAAATCCAATTCACTAAGCACTCAAACCTTTGACAAATTTGTCTTATTTTGTAGGAGAACTAAGAAGAAGAATAAATAATAATAACGTCTTCTCTACCACATATATGCTAATATATTTATAAATGTTCAAATGTCTCTTCATTGTGAAACACACCTCTTAATCCAAACATAGATAAGTGAATAGTCACATCTATTAAAAAGAATAGATATCACAACTATCAATTCTGTAAAGTTGAAACTCTTATTATTTTGAAAATTCTCCAACAATTACTTGGGCATGCACAACTTTTGCTAGGCAAGCAACCAGGCAATTGCCAAGTAATTATTAGGCAATGGCGGTTCTAAACGTGCTCGGACATCTGCTGGAAAGCAAAAATAATGAATTTCATTCTCTTCCATATTCTTCGTGTGAAGGGCTCCAGATTTCAACAGGCAAGTCCACACATATGCACATATTACTATGAATGATGACACGTGAACTGACTCTTGCATTTTCTTGTGTATTAGTAAGCCATTCACATCTACATACATTATTCAGTTTCTGAATGTCTGCTAATATGAGAGGTGGCTTGAAGTTTATCTGAGTCATCAGAACTACTATCATTTTTATTTTCAGGTGGTGAAAGCTGAGGGATGGTGTCAGGTGGTGGTGAAACTTGGCTGTGTTATAGGATGGATACTGTAAGATTTGGAGCCATGGGAAATTATTGGGAATATGCAAAAGTACTATTATTTCCTTTTGAGTTTGTTTTGATTGGTGTTTATACTTGATATCTTCATTTGTCCAAGTCTGTCTCCAATTTATACTTGCACAAGTGAAGTGCTAAAGTCTCTCTTGATGAAAATCAATCAAAATCTTGTACATCAATATCTATATCTATAGTATATATAAAAGTATGAAGAGTTTAATGTTTTGATATTTTTTTTGTTCCAAAATTACCTCCAATTAGATGCTTTACAATCATTTAAAGAAAGGGCATTAATGAAAAATTAAAGAAATAGAATTAAATTCAACTTAATTAAATAAATTAGGAAAAAGTCAATAAGAAATAAATGTCTAACCCCATCAAAAATCATCCTAAACAAAAAACTAATATCCGAATAAAATTTCAGCAGTACTCTAGCAAGTATTATCTAAAAAGAAAATGAGAGTATCGAAAAGAAAATGGTATCCACTGAATATCGAAATTCCTATATATTTGACAATCATCTTAAAAGTATTTGTCAATTTTAAGATGGATATATAAAAGTATGAAGAGGTTAATGTTTTTTTATATTTTTTTTTCAAAAATACCCTCAACTTTATACTTTACAGTCATTTAAAGAAAGGATATTAATGAAAATTAAAGAATTGGAAATAAATTCAGCGTAATTCAACAAATTAGAAAAGCCAACAAGAATTAAATGTCCAACCCCACAAAAAATTATCCTACACAAAAAACTAAAATGTTAATAAAACTTTAGCAATACTCCAAACCCAAAAAACAATTTTAAAAAAAATTAAAAATAGGATCGAAAGAAAATTGTGTCAACTGAGTCTCTATGAAAAGTGTTATATATAAGACAATCATCTTCCACATATTTGTCAATTTCAAGATAGAATTGACGATTATCTTATTTTAAATTGGGAGATTGATCTAATAAAATTGTCAAGAGGCCAAAAAAATTTAATTATACTTTAAATTCAACTTCATTAAACAAATTAAAAAAATCAATAAGAATTAAATGTCTACCCCCATCAAAAATTATCCTAAACAAGAAACTAAACTCCTAATAAAAATTTAGCAATAGTCCAAAAAAAATTATCCAAAAACACAAAAAAAAAAAAATGTCAGTTTTGGAAAGAAAAACTACATCAACTGAGTCTCGAAATTCCTATATATGTGACAATCATCTTAGACATATTTTGTCAATTTTAAGATGGAATTGATGGGTATATTATTTTGAATTAGGAGTTTGATCTAATGAAATTGTCACGAGACAAAAAAAATTTTAATTCTACTTTACAATCATATAAAGAAAGGGCACTAAGAACTCAATTAAACAAATTTAAGAAAAATCACTAAGAACTAAATGTCTAACACAATCAAAATTCATCTTAAACCACAAAAAAAAAATCCTAATAAAACTTCAATTGTACTCCAACAAATATTATCCAAAAACAAAGAAAATAAAAGTGTCTAAAAGAAAAATTGGGTCAACTGAGCCTAATATAGGTCATAATTATCTTAGACGTAATTGTCAATTTCAAGATGGAATGGATGATTATCATCTTTAGAATTGGGAGCTTGATCTAATAAAATTGTCAAGAGGCAAAAGAAAATTCAATTGTCTGTAAATCAAATAGAGAATATGTAAGTCTATAAATTCATTGAATACTACTTTTTAGTTTTGACTTTTAACTGTTACATGTTGATAATACTTTTATTTCACTTTATAAAATGAGTACGAAAAATCACTTATATTATACAATTTTCACTCTACAAAAAAGAAAAGTATCCAGTTTTTTTTTACTTATCTTGATTGTTATCTAACATAACATAATTGAAAAACAGAAGCATTGAGACATGTAGAGGCCTCCTTGGTTGGAGGCCCGCTTTAATTATATTAAAGATACATCAAATATGTGTAATCATAATTAGAATAAAGTTATACTGCTATCACTTTTTTTAAGTGTTATTACTCTATCAAAGTAAATTCCAAAATAAATGATGACCTTTACTCAGGGCTTTCAATTATCTCGGGGATTCAATAAAACCTTTGATGATACCAAAATGTAATAATCAATGGCTCTCGGACATATGGCGAAAATAGTCAACTAGTCACAAGAACATTTTAGTCATTTTGGCCTAATTTCAAGTTAATATTCAAAACAGTTAAGTCAATCAAGGCCTTAATTTGCCGGATAACTATTTTTAGGCCCATCGATCAAACAAGCCCATTTATTGCTAGCCAAGTCAGAAAGTCAGTTTACACTATATTTCATAACAATACTCATTTACTATTTTTAACTCTTATTTTGCTCTCAAATATTCTCTCTTGTTAAAGTAACTGACTTGAGTGATATCGAAATTTCCCTTAGAGATATAAGCCCTGTCTGCATGGATCTTGTCTCAGGTTCACATCATGTGAGTTCGACGCGCACAAGATTAGCTTTGTATTGGAGAAATAGCGTTATTTGGACTGCCTAGGACTCCAACCTAGATCTTTGATATTTTTAGCATCAACATTTGGATGCGGAATACTCATCACAACAACCAAGACAAGGGCAAAGAAATCGTCTACCAACATTAATCAAATCGATCAATCAGAATATTTGATCAACTTGGGGGCTAGTTACAGATCTCGATCCCTAAGCTATGGACAAGGATGGAGAAATTCAATTGCTAAGGCAACGAAATGCAGTATTGAAGAAACTACTCATAAAAAATCACATTGAGGTATAACTTCTCAAGGAGGAGAACCAACCCCTTCCCATAACTCTGGTGGAAACCCCAAAAGTATCCATTTTGCATCTCAAGGCCCTTCAAAAGAAAGGCATTCTTGTGCAATCAATAGCAATCAACGAAATGCTGTAAAGAAGTAACTCTGGTCGAGTCTTCCTAATAGGAGTGTAAAGATCAGTCTGCTCAGCATGAGTCCAGAAGAGTGCTTCATCAAAGCCAAGTAGTATTAGGGAAAGAAGCCCAGGTAAGGTAGCATCTGTGGCTAGAGAAAATAGAAGACCATGTGATATAAGATAATATATACTCGAACTCAATTAAGGAGGAAAAAGTTTTGTAAAATCTTGGATAATGTCCAATACCCATGAGTTTTTCTTTTATCTGGTGGAGGTTGAAAAGCCCACCCACACAAACTTGTGTAGATATGCACTTGGTTAAGAAGTTGTTTTTTTGTGTGTGTACTTTGATAGATTGTATGATTACTTGTTTTAAGCATAAATTTGAAAGAAATTATTTTGGTTGCGTATCAGATAATTACAAATATGTGTGATCCTGTAAGATAAATAAAGTTCACTTTTGCTCTTGTGACTTGTGAGAATCAATGTTTTTAAACTCAGATCGGAAGGTGACTCGGTGAAACTCTGTTCATTTCACGGTTCAACCCATTGAATCGTCTGGGTCACTGGATTATCACTTTTTCTTTAAATTTTTAATTAATAAAAAGTTATGAAATTATAACAGTCAAGCCTTGTTGTCTCAAAGACCTTTTGTGGGAGTTTGAGTTTTTCAAGTTATGGAGTTGGGTTCAGAAACTAGTAATAGCATTTTTTGCATCCTTTCTTTTTCAAATATTTTATAAAAAAAAAAAAAAAAATCAATAACATTCCACAGCCACCAAGGAAACCTTACAGGCTATAGTTTTCCCTTTCCCTTTCTCATTTCTCTTCTCTTCAATAGCATTCCTTCATCCCTTATCTTCTCCTCCTCGTTCTTTACTCTCCCTCCCATTCCCTTCTCCTCCCCTTGCTTTCCTTCCCTTTTCCCTTCTCCTTGTTGGCACCAATTTCTTTCTCATCCTCGTCTTTTCACTCGTTCTTCTGTCCCGTTGACTACCAAATCCCACCCCTTCCCTTTGTGATGAATCTATGTTTTTTTTTTTTTTAAGATATGGACTTTTTGTGGAGGTTTGTCATTGATTTAATGAAAGATGTTTTAGATCTGCTTAGATTAGTGGTGGGTTTGATGAGTTTGGCAATGGAGTGGTGGTAATTTTGGAAGATTTTGTTATTTGGCCTTTGATTATGTGGAGGAACATCAAAACCGGATTTTTACCGGTTCACCAGGTTTTACCTATTTTATAGGGCTTTTGTCACTTCTAACTGTAGTACTTGATTAGACTGGTGCCATAGCCGGTTCCCAATTTGAACCTATTGAACTGGCCAATCTGGTCCAAATTTTGAAAACATTGGTGAGAATGAGCCCAAGTCCGAAGAACTATAAACCATCTGAATCATTCTTAAATCTCTAGGACAACCCAAATTCTTTCATAACTACTAATCAATATGGATAACTAACTAAAAGCTAACCCTATAATAAAATTTGTTTTAAAAATAAATTTAAAATAGTTTTACTACCTAAAACAATGAAAATAATGAAGGCCACAGATTTATCGAAGTAAATTAGAAATATGAACCTTGATAAGCCAGTTAGCGATGATAGTAACCCTAAATTTTATGATAAATTGTCGTAAACCCCATGTAGTATGACATTCACAACCCTAACCTTTGTGTGATTTGAAAATATACCTTAACCCTTATATACTTCGGACTGAATGGTAAAGGTGACGAATATCAATCAAACTAAACGCGTTTAAAGTACATGCGTCCTAACTGCAATTATTTAATGAAAAACATCAATTTCTCTAAAAAAAAATCAACATTTTTTTACCAAAATAACCTTTTTTACAAGACAAAAAAAAAAAAAATCAATTTAGAGCTCAAACTACCACCCTCCTCCTCTACCACCACTGTTAAACTGTAAATTTTCAAAAAAAAAAAAAAAAAAAGGTTTCTGCGACACTAACATGAAGTTGTCAAATTTTACCACTTCATGTAGTGATCAACAGGAACGTGGCCAAGCTAGTTGCCACTATGCCAATATGGCCATAATTGCAAAGAAACAATGCCACAAAATAGGGAGTTTTCTCCCATAATCTTTCGTGGTAAAGTGGGGAGTAATTTGGCGGAAAAAAAAGTTTAAGATAAATTCTATATAAAGGTCAGAAGGCTAAACAAGAGGGGGAGGCCAATTAGAAAGAGAGCAAGAGCCAATTCCTGGGAGGGCACGGTAGAAGGCTAAAAGAGAAACAAAAATTTCACAATTGGAAGGTAACGGAGAAAAGAGAGAAGACCCAGCAGAAAGATTATTAGTTCTCTACAAAGCAAAAACAAGAAAATCAAAACTAACTTGGGGAACGGAAGGTAAATATCCCACAAGGTTATATATTCTACTTCCAATTCTTTTTCCCTTTTTGTTGTTATTTGTTCTTCGACTTTGAAATTAAAGCTTGTTTTTCTTTGGCACATGAAGCTTGTTTACCGAAACTACATGTATCCATTGAAAATTAGATTATCATATTACCCTATGTGATTGTATGTTCAAATTGGATTCTGAACATTGTGGGGGAATATATTAATTCATTTTCCATCTTCAATCAAGTCTTGGGAATATGGTACAATTGGTATATTATATTAATTGGATATGGCCAAGGTAAGTGACATACTAATTAAATCACAAGGGGATTCTACTGTCCAATTTCCTTGTTTATGTGGCTTAAAAATTAAATGAGTAAAAGTCGATTCCATTGCTCTAAATTGGCCTTAGTGCCCTCACAAGCTTTTAAGGTACTAAATCAAATCAATTGGTCTTAGTGTTCAAAAAAATTGATTTTATTGTCTTATTTTGTCAAATTGCCTTTTAAGGTATCAAATCAAATTACATGGCTTTCATGCCTCAAATTACCTTTTAAGGTAATAAACCAAATTAATTGGCCTTAGTATCCAAAAAATTACCGTTTAAGGCATTAAATTAATTAATTGGTCTTGGAGCCTAAAAATTGTCATTTAAGGTATTAAATTAATTAATTGGCCTTAGAACTCCAAAAATTACCGTTTAAGGCATTAAATTAATTAACTGATGCCTTAGACCTCAACAAATTGTCGTTTAAGGCATTAAATTTATTAATTGGCTTTAGAACCGAAAAATTGCCATTAAAGGCATTAAATTAATTAATTGGCCTTAGAGTCCGAAAATTACCGTTTAAGGAATTAGATAAGTTAATTGGCCTTAGAGCCCAAAAATTGCCGTTCAAGGCAGTAAATTAATTAATTAGCCTTAAAGTTCAAAAATTTTTCATTTAAGGCACTAAATTAATTAAATAGCCTTAGAGCCCAAAAATTGCCATTTAAGGCATTAAATTAAATTATTTGGTTTTAATGCCAAAAATTGTCTTTTTAAGACATTAAATTAAATTATTTGGTCTTAGTACCCAAAAATTGTCGCTCAAGGCAATAAACTAAAATTGGCTTTCGTGCCCACTTAGCCGTTTATGGTAATAATATCTGTCACAAAAGGATTAAATAAAATAATTAGATAGCCAAATCCCAATTAAATATCGATTGCATCAAATGGTAAAAAATAATACCTGATATTAAAAAAAATTGTAGTTTAATAACAACTATGCGTGGCTTGATTCTAATTTGGATACGTAGGAAACCCTCCAAAGGGTTCAGCTGCAAGAACTACAAAATATATTATTTTGTGAAATTTTTCCATCAATTCAAATTCCACAAAAGTTAAAAAAAAAAAAAAGAAAAAAAAGAAAAGGATTAAATCTAAGTAATTTGTCAAAAGTACAAAATAGGTTAAAATTCATTTATTTTCTCATAAAAATCAAAATAAATGATCCAAATATAAGTGAATTTTTATTTACACGAACTACGTAAGGTTTGATCCCAGTAACGGGTAAGTAGGCAGTTTAAGTATATTATTTAGGTGCAACCCCATAAATAAATGTTATATAAATTTTCCCCAATTCTTGTTATTTAATTGGAAGTAAAATTAATTACTTTGACAATTAGAATCAAAATGTATTTCTCTAAAATTAGGAAATGTAATTAAGGATTTAATATCTTGAATGAGTCCGACCCAAGGTTACTAATACAAACTTGTGCGAGCAAATTGTACGAATGAGATCAAGTTGAGTGAAAATTTAATCCAAAAAAATATTAAATTTTTGCCTAACAACCACCACCACTAGGGAGCAACCCCTTCTTCCCAGCACATCTACCTCCTTCCCCAACCCCTTCTCGCTCGTTTTTTACAGCACCGTCCATTCCCTTCACTCTCGTCACCCACTCCCATCTTCCCCTTCCATTCACTCCCATCACCCGCTCCCATCTCCCCCGACAACCTCTCCCTCTCTCTCTACCCCTCACAGCACTAGCAAAGCTGCATGCAATCTAGGGTGGACAACTTTGGAAAAAATTATATAATAGTCTTGAAAATTTTAAATTTTTTTATAATTGTCTTATAATTGTCCCTTTTAATTTTTTTGGTTTCTTTCGAACCATTAACCCCTAAAAAGTTAAAAATATGTTTAATTACCCTGTTATCATAAAACAATTATAAATATTTCATATACAAAATATGCTAATTAATCAGTCATAAAAATATATCCATAATACATAATTAACAAAATGAATATTTATTATAACTTGCTTTATCATAAATTTAATTAAGTGATTAACTATCAAATTTATATATTTATATTTTACTTTATCATTAACATAATTTTTTCCCTTACTCTACATTGAAATTTTTTATCCCCTGACGCTTGCCTCACAGCCCCTTCCTACCCCCTTCAGAGCAGACCCATCTTTAATTTTTGTTCTCTTTTGCCTTATCCCACCATTACTTTCAATCACTGACACAACCTCAATCCACTATTATTGAAACTTTTAACCCAAAAAAAAAGAATTTTTCCACCACCATCACTGCCTCAATTCACCATCATTGTTTTTGTCCAAAAAAAATATATATTATCCCATAATATACGGTAAATTTTCCCAAGATACATTCTAGATGAAATTTCTTCTCTCTGCAACCATCTTTTCCAGCAACCTTCAAATTTCAAATTCAATTGGAATCAAGATTTCATCCCTTTTTTACTCCCTTTCGACTTAAAAAAATAATCACAACAAATATGTATATTCTAAAACGAACGACACTATAAGTTTTTTATTGTCAAACCAAGATGGTGTTAGGGTATAAAGTCAATTAATTCGTTTCCATTGTTGGTTAGTGGTAGACCTTTTGTTAGATTCATCGTACACTCTCTGTTGGAGTCCAAAATCACAAATATTCGAATGTTCCATTATTGTTTTATGTTTCTTGATGGATTTTGTTCTTCTTTTAGAAGCAAAAGTTGCGAGGCTTATGGAAGTTCGGAGCCCACAGTGAAGATTGCAAGAAATTGGGGTCAAGTAATTGGGTTGGGACAATGGTTGGTGGTTGTTAATATTGCTGGTGGTAGGGGGTCAAGGTTCAACAGTCCAAGAGACCATTTAATAATAGGTCAGGGTATATAAGTAATTTTAGCAAAACCCGTTAGTTTGAATTATTTTCATTCATATCACCTTTAGTGGTTTAAGGTATATCTCGTATATTTTAAAACGATGTCATAAGGGATAGGGCATAAGAGATAAGGGTTTGAAAGCCATACGACATGAATATTTACGATAATTTATTCTAAATTTTATTTTTGTCAAGTACTAGGCTTCTCATAGCTGTTCACTCATCAATAGCCTATCATATGGAATATATGGCCACTAATTTGGAAAATATACCTCGTATTATAGAAATGGTCATCTATTCTAAATGAAAGGTTTCTATTAATTATTGAACAACTAGTAATATATTTAATAGTTGTTCAATAGTCAAAAGAAATATACTAAAGAATTTGATTGCCCATCTTGCAAAATTTAGTGTTTGGAAGACCTTTGTAAGAAGGAAAATATTTAAGTATATTCGATTTTGGATTCCATCCGTAGACGTTGTAACCAAAGTCAAATCTTATACAATCTTATTTAATCAACACCACAGGGTGTCAAAGTTGACAACTGAAATCAAAAAACTGGGTTTGTCAAAATATTTTTCTTATAAGAATAATATTTTCTTGATTTTTTGTGTTTCTTCCCTTTACATTGGAGAAATAATTAACTTTGCATTGGAGAAATAATTACACAAACTCGATATTTAGTTTCACTTGTAAACTCTATTATGTGGATTAAGTTTTATATAATAAATGACATTAACATATATAAATAAAATTTAATACCCACCATAAAGTATACAAATGAGATTGAAGATCAAATCTTTTTCTTTTTCATTACATTGAGGCCAACATTATAAAATAGAAAAAAGAAGACTCTAATGTGGCAATTCAAAATGTGCTAGTTGTCTTGACCTTGGAGTGAGTACTATTATTTATCATTCTGCTGTATATATATATATATATATATATATATATATATATATATATGGAGATTTTTTATCTAGGAGACCTTGCTTCTAAATATGCAAATACGTATATAGATCTGGTTTTTAATCTTAATAATAGATCATGTATTGTAAATTAAATTTTATAAAATAAATATATCAATTAATATAAATAAAATTTCATAAAATTTAATTGATACTACAAAATTTATAAATAGAATTCAAAGAATCTATCTAATCTTTTTTCTCTCGTAGGCGGCTAATAACATTCCGTTTCACGCCCTCTTACAAATTTGAGTGTATATTTGTGGTGCCACATTAATTACCATGTGATATACATCTTTACAAATTTTTGTAGAAAAATCGATTAGACTTCCGATAGCTGTGGAATCAAAGACTTCAAATCGATTAGACTTCCGATGGCTGTGGAATCAGCACAATAAATATGGGATTATTATCTCACTTAAGTAACTTAATCCCCTTCCTTGGATTATATGATGTAATACACATCCCATGGGGTTCTTTGGTATTAATAATCCTACCACACTGGATAAAACATAAGATTTCTAAATTACCCATTAAATTAATATTTTCTTGTAATAGTAAATTTTTTTTACTTCAAAAAAATGATCACTGTATCATTTATTTTTTTTAAAATTTTAGGTGAAAATATATATTTGAGTACAAGATGCACAGTCCTTTTTATTTTATTATTTTTTCAATTTACAAAGTATAATGCCTTGTTTTTATTATTTTTATTTCAATGTTTCTTTTTTATAAAACATAAATTTTCAAATACAGTAAAATACTATTAACTAAATGGAAAGATCTAATTGTATCAAGAGGCTATATTCTTTCTAATTCTTGAATGTAACTACTATTTTTTTTTTTCAAAATTAATTCACCATAGTACTGCTATTACAAATTTTATCATTCCTTGATAATTTATGTATATATTTTAATAATTTTATTAGTTATTTATTTTTAAATATGACATTATATGATTTAAAAACTATTTTATGTGTAAAAATTTTAAAGTAATTAAAAATAGTTGGTAAGAGAATAGTTTAATATCTACAATTCTCCTCTATCTATCATTTTCAATAAAAAATAAAATTGTATTATTATCAAAATATCCTATCAATATCCTCAACAAACCAAATACAGAATTATAATTCGAGAATAATACATCTCAGGACTATTATATTCGAAGATGAGTTATCCGGGGACGATATATCTATGAACTTAACATGTCTAGAAGGAGATTAACAATTTTTTTAAATTATTGTGGAAAGTTACTCTAGTTGCCACCCATGTTTGAATTAGCGGATTTAAGAAAGAATTTGAAATTTACTCATTTATTGGAGGGATTTGGAATTTATAAAGTCAAAATAGATAAATTTTTAATTCACTTAAATTAAAAAGTAATTTAAAATTTTTCATTTCACACTTTTTAAAAAATTACTTGAAATTTAAAAGTTATTTGGAAATTTTTATTTCTCTAAATCCATTAATCTAAATACCACTTTAGATTTTTGGAAAGAATTCACGTTTCTAGGCCCACAGTATAAATTGGATTTGTCAATGTCCTTTATTTTTTTTTGGCAAGTTCTTTCCGTGTTCGCCTCTCCGGCTAGTGAAATTTGAACGTCCTGTTTAACTTTTATCTTTTATGACTTAGACCAAACGTGGAAGATAATTTTTTCAAGGTGAGTCAGGCCACGTGCTTTGAAAGTTTTTCGAAGATAATAATGTTTTATATCGTGGTTTAGAAAAATTGTGCAAAAGTACTTTTTACCTGGCCTTTGAGATCAATCTTTCGTCTTTCTTCATTTAAAAAGACACAATAAAAATTACTTACGATCAATCTTTCGTCTTTCTTCATTTAAAAAGACAGAATAAAAATTACTTTGACTGATCTACGATCAATCTTTCGTCTTTCTTCATTTGAAAAGACAGAAGAGAAATTACAATGATGAAATGAATACTGATTCTTACTATAACGCCCAACAGTTCATTTGAATAATTTATCATTCTGCCGTTGATTCCTATGAAAATAGAAAATTTGTATTTCTCATTCATCAAATTTAAATGCATGATACATGTGACATTTAATAACACTTGATAACATAAAAAATTTCTTTTACACCCATGATATTATGTGAAAGATTAATCATTCTAGAAAATCACCAAAACATAGTTGGATAATTGTTTTACATGTTTAATAAACTACAAATTGGTTAACTTGGTTTGTATGCCTCATCATCTTTTTCGGCTAGTTATTTATAAAATACCTAACTCAGTGTTATCGTCTAGCTACTTCATATAAGTAATTAGGAATAGACTCCTCTTTAGTAATTGAAGTTAATTTTTTTTTTCAATACACTTTACAAGAATATAATTTTATTTTTTTTAAATGACAATAATTCATAATATAATTTATTGTATATGTTTGCGACATATAAATTTGAAAATAAATAGCTCACTTTCTTCTATTTAATTAAAGGGATAATTTTAGAAACCTTCCATGAGATTTAAGCTAATTTCACTTAGTACCCCTGAACTTTAAAAAATATCACTTACCTCCCTTATTTCAAACTTTTTGTAACATTTTCAACCCATTCTTTTAAAAAATTAATTTAAGTGGAGAGAGACTATTTTCCTCCCAATTTTACCCCTAGTTCAAAGCTCTTATTGATTACAATGGTTGGAAGAAAAGGAAAAAAATCTCGAGGTATAAAATAATTATTAACAAATAGCAATAGGTTGAAACTTTCATATCCTTCACCAATTAATGTCAAAACATATATATTAATTATTTTTTATTTTACAAGTTAATGATTTCCAAAATAAAATACCAATAACATTTTTTATTGTTATATATTATGTATAGTTACGTATTCTAAATTTTTGTTCAAAACGACAAACACAACCACATTAATACGTTCCTAATTATTAGTAAATAAGTAGGCTAAGAACTTTATCAAAAAGTTCATTTAATTTTTTAAGATTTTGTGATTTCCCAAACAAATTCGAATCATATTTATTTTTTATAATATATGTAATTTTTTTACGCGTTCAAATTTTTGTTTGAATCAACACATACTAACACATTACATAACCATATTATTAAAAATAAATTTACTAATTTTTTTTTGAAAAATACATATTTCAATTTCGAGTTTTGATTTACAAACAAATAGCGCTAGTTTTATTTATTTATTATATCATACGATGTGTATAAAATTTTACATATTAAAAACTTTTATTCAAATTGATGCCCAAAAATACACTAAAATGCACAATATTTTCATAAATTTACTGGCCAAAAAATTTATCACGAGAATATATTTTTTATTTATGAGTTTGTGATTCTTCAAACAAAATACTAATTATGTGTTTTTACATGGTGAAGATTTTTATTAAAACATAAGAAGTAATCAAATTAATGCATGCACATATTTTTTTTTTAAATAAGTAGATAAAAAAAATTATTAGAAACTAAAAGGGTATCAAGTGAAAACTGTCAAAAATCTCAGGGGTGATTTTTGAAACTACTCTTTTGTAATATGACTAAGGTATAAGGGATATAAATGTCATTTTATACATTTTATTACTATAAAAGGACCCATTGGCAAGTGAGGGGAGGTAAGCGATATTTTTAAAAATTTAGGAGTGCTAAGTGATATTAGCATAAATATCAGGGAAAGCTTATGAAATTATCCCTTAATTAAATGTTTAAAATTTTGTCTTGATTTTGATACATACATTTTACACCATTCAAATGTTTCATGCAAATTGAGTGATGAAATATTTTTTAAAATATATTTAGTTTTAAAGTATATAGATCTACTCATCAAAATAAAAGTATTAATATAATGTAATAATTTTTAAGAATTTTAGTTGTTTAAATATAAATGATTATTAAAGAAAATTGAAGCAAATAGTAATGAAAACGTGTCGTTTATGAATAGTATGGTCGATAATCCTATAAATACCAACGTTCACAGAGCTCTGAAACGCATACTTATACATTCGTACATTAGTACTAGGAATCCAAGCAGCACTGCCCAACCCGCCGCCAAACACACACCCACACAACCCCACCAACAAAAATCCCCCGAACCGTCCACTCCTGTCTCCTTACAAGTTATTAAGTCACAACCAAAGAATGGAGGCTTATTCTGAAGTATCAGTTGCCACTAATAGCATTTCAAAAAATCATGAACTTACTCGTCGCTCAGCCAATTATCACCCAAGTGTATTATCTGGGGAGAACATTTTCTTGCATATGCTACTGATGTTGATCAGGTGATAAATAATTTCAAACTCTTAATAGTTGAAAATTTTTTTCTACTCATATTATATGGATATTCTTAGACTATTAGATGTTATAATACTTGCAACTACGATTTATCATTATACAAATATTTAATTAATGCCTATGTCCTCTGTTCGATTTGTGAAGGAAAATTTTTCCCAAGAAGGGAGAAAACTCGAAGAACTGAAGGAAGAGGTCAGGAAGATGCTAACTGGAACTCTAGACAAATGTAAGCAGAAATTGGACTTGATTGACACTATCCAGCGTCTTGGGGTGTCTTATCATTTTGAAAATGAGATTGAGGCATCCTTGCAATTCATGTACAACACCTATCATGTGTTGTGTGATGAAGATGGCAATGACCTCTATACTGTTGCTCTTCGATTTCGATTGCTTAGGCAACAAGGCCATTATGTCTCTTGTGGTAAGCCGTTGTCTATCTATATGAAAAAATTAATTTATAAGTATAATGGTTTTAAGGATGGTACTACTAACTATGCTGCTCAATTAACTAGATGTGTTCAACAAATTCAAGAATCCTGAAGGAAATTTCAAGGAATCTCTGATTAGCAATGTTGGAGGAATGTTAAGCTTGTACGAGGCAGCAAATTACCTAGTGCATGGCGAGGATATCTTAGAGGAAGCACTTAAATTTACTGTCACTCACCTTGAGTCCATGTTACCACATCTTAGCAATTTCCTTGGCACACAAGTCAACCAGGCACTAAAACTTCCAATACAAAAAACTTTGACAAGGCTGAGAGCAAGACAATTTATGTCTCTTTACCAACAAGATCAATCACGTAATGAAATTCTATTGAATTTTGCGAAACTGGATTTCAATATATTGCAGAAGCAGCACAAAAAGGAGCTAAGTGAACTGACAAAGTAAGTAACTATATTTACTACTAGTACTAGGAAATATTCAGAATATTCGTACAGCAGCACTTACTGAATTATTCGTACCATTGTGGGTAATATGTAATCGTATAAAAAGCCCAAAAAAAAAAAAGAGCGACTTGTATTTAAGGAGGCGACTAAAAGGATGTTGTGTAATTAATAATTACATAATGATGGAAGACCAATATAATTATTAAAAAAAATGGAAATGAAATAGAAATGTAATTAACCATTATTTGGTATTGGATGCAAGATGGTGGAGAAGCATAGATTGTCCCAAGAAGTTACCTTTTGCACGAGACAGATTGGTAGAATGTTACTTCTGGATAATGTCCGTCTACTTTGAGCCCCGTTATTCTCTCGCCAGAACAATTCTAACCAAAGTAATTTCCATGCTTTCCATCCTTGACGACATTTATGATGTGTACGGAACCCTTGATGAACTCATACTTATCACAGATGTCATTCAAGGGTACGTAAATAATATCTAATCTATTAATTTCTTCTTGTTATTATTTTTTAATCGTACATACACTCAATTTTATAAGTGTGCTTCAAAATAAATAACAACAATTTAGTCTTTTGGCAACAGGTGGCATCTTAGTGGCTTCGATCAATTACCACCGTACATGAGATACTATTATCAGGCGCTCTTAGATGTTTATGCTGAAATGGAGGACAAATTGACCAAAGAAGAAGGCATATCTAACAAAGTAAACTATTTCAAAGCTGAGGTACATGTTATATGATTATGATTTCTTGGTGGATTAATTAATATTAACTCAATAAGTAATATCTATACTGTACAAAATAATTGATTGGTGATCGTCTTTAAATTAATTAGTTGGCTAAATTAGCAAAAGCATATTTCGAAGAGGCCAAATGGTTTCACGACGGTCATGTTCCAAGGTTTGAGGAGTACATGAAGGTTGCTCTTGTGACCGGTGCATACATGATGCTTGCAACAACTTCTTTGGTCCTCATGGGAAAGTCGGTTTCCACAGAGACCCTTGATTGGGTGACAAATGAACCATTAATTGTTCGAGCCGCTTCAATAATTTGTCGATTAACAGATGACATGGTCGGACACGAGGTATAATGATCTAATAATTAATTTTCTTAATTTTGCATAATTTTAGAGTGTCCCTAATTGAATTTGGGACCTTATATCAATATTTAGACATTAACATATTATTCACTATTAATTAACGAGAAATTTTACTGTTTCGTTAAATGAATCATTGTATTAGTTTTAAAGATTTGTATAATATAAATTTTTAAATCATATAATGTTGTACTGTACAAATTTTCAAAGTACAATAGTATGATTCTATTACATAACAGTAAAATTTTCCTTAATGATATAATGTGCAGTTTGAGCAAGAAAGAGGGCATGTGGCATCTGCGGTTGAATGTTACACGAATGACTATGGTAGGTCGAAGGAAGAGGCATATGATGAGTTTCAAAAACAGTTAAAAAATGCTTGGAAGGATATTAACAAGGAGCGCCTTCACCCAACTTCGGTACCAATGCCCGTTCTCGACCGAGTCCTAAACCTTGCTAGGGGTTATAAATCTTTTGTACAAAGATGAAGATGGGTATACGCATTCCACGACCAAGGTGAAAGAGTTTATTACATTGGTGCTTGTTGATCCTATATGAGTATGGAAAGTGGGAACCATCTCAATGCTTACCGATATTCAGTTTTACTCTAATGGTGTAACCTATCCTGTTGTCTGTTTTATTACCAAAAATAAATAGAAATTGTTCTCTATTGGACTTCTTATATATTATAGAATATGCCAAATAAAGAAATACACTGTAACGTTGTAACCTACCTTATTGTCTATTTTATGCTCAATTTTCTTTCTCTCAAGATTCGTATAATAATTTATTGAAATTTTTATTTTCTAAAAATAAATGAATAATCAGTAAATGATAACCAAATATAAAAATTTTAACTGTTGAGTCCTTTATAGAATATTTACATATTTTAAATATATTTTTAATATCTTTGCTCTTTTCATTGTAATTATTTTCATCTATTTTTCTTTTTTATTCTTGAATAGCTGTTCGTTATTTGTTACAAAATTACATATAAATTTCATTTTTCTTAAAAATTTAAAAAAAAATTCTCTTTTATGAGAAAAATGTATGATATTTGTATTTTATATATATATATATATATTTCTCTTCTAAGTGCCTAGGTTATAATTTTCATATAGCGTCACTACCAATTAATTAAACAATTAAAAGTTAAGATATTTTTCATAGTATTGAACTTTTTAAATATATTTGCATATTCTGTGTTATTACAAAAAAGATAATACAATTATCAAGTATCAAACATTATGTGGATGAATTATTTTGAAATTCTAGTAGTAGCGAAAATATTAATAGGTAATAAAATGATATATAGATAATAATTACAAAAAATGATTAATGAAATTTTCAAAAAAAATAAGAAAGAAAATAAATCTAATTAAAATGTAAAGAATATATAAATCAAACAAAAATTATGTCAAATTAACTAATATATTCTCCATATTATAAATACGTATTATATAGTATATTCATAATAAATTATTATAGAAAATTGAAATAATAAATTACTTTTTGTCTTGCTCTAAAATGAAATGAATGTTAAATAAAAAAATCCTTTATCTTACTCTATAATATACGAAATGCTATGATATTGTAGTTAAAAAGATAAATTATTAATTTAGTTGAGATTTTATATATATATATTTGTATCACAGTTAATTTTTTGCTAACATATTATGTAATATATATATATATATATATATATATATATATATATTGTTAATTATTTTTCATATCTCTTAAAGTAATGATAACATGCACTTCAATACTTAATTAATGTTTTAAACTCTTTATTCATCTTTAATTGCATAAAATATAGTTAACTCCGATATAAAATAATTTTAAGTTTTCTTTTAGGTTCCTAACGTATAATATTTGATAGGGACACCATCAATAACTTAATCAATTATAAATAAAGACTTTTGTTTCCATAATATTGTACTTTTCTGAGATATATCTATATATTCTTTATCATTAACTAATAAAGGATAAAATCATTATCAAGTTTCAAACATTATTTAATAGATGAAATGTGTCAAAATTCTTTTATTAATAAAAATATTTACATGAGATGAAATAATACATAGTAATAATTACAAAATTATTAATTAAAATTTCAAAAAATAAGGAAAAATAAACCTATATATAAGAACAAATATATCAAACAACAATTATGTTTATTGTATAAGAAAACCAACAAATTAAACTAATATGTCATATATAGTATGGATAGATATGACACGATATATTAAGATCATAATCAAAATGTGAAAATAAAAATTTAGTCTTTTATTTTACTCTGAAATGTACAGAAAATTAATGAAAAAAAATCTTATGCATGCAATTTGAATGAAAGACATTTAATTCTAAAGACATCTAAAATAACATATAATTTCTATTTTAATTAATTTTTTAACATATTGTGTAAATTAATTATGTATCTAGATAGGGAATATATTGGTATTTTTTATGTTTCTTAACCTTATGACATAATATTGATGTTCTGAACTCTTCCATTCATTTTGAATGGTATCGAATGTGATTAACTATAAAATTATACTTTTATATAATACTTTCGTACAAAATTAAATTTGTATTTATTAAATACATAAATAAAATGAAGGCTAATAAAAGTGTATGAATTTTTTTATATTTTATACTTTTTTGATTAATTCCTATTATTATTTACCACTACATTTAATCTATATCTTTATTGTTTTGTTAAATAGTGAAGAATTGCATTATAATTTCCAAAATTGAAGTGTAAAATTATCTATATCTGCAATTATTTAGAGTATTTAATAGTATGATTATATTTGAATAATTTATATTGTCTATTACAGTACTTACTTGCTTATTTTTTCTATATTGGCATTCCTACAATTTAAACGCAGTATTCTTGTAGATCTTGCAATAATTATTCTAAATTATTTTAGACATGAATCATACAATTGGTTTAACGTTTTTTACCTTAGCAATAGTTAGTCCAATGCCAATATTTCTTTGTTGTTTTGTCCTATACTATAACAACTAGTATTATAGTTCCGAATTTGACATTTAAACTCACTATATTCCTGCAACTATTTAAAGTATTGTTACAATTATTATTTTAGAATATTTTGGGTATATGCATTGCATCATGGGTTAAACTTATTTTATGAAAAGTTTATTCGTCAGACAAAATTAAACAAAAAAAATATTAGAATATAATGGGGGTAAAATGGTCAATATATTTATTTGACATAACGGAAGGATTTTACTAGTCAAAAGATTATGTTAGGTATTAAACTATCAATGACACTAAAAAATGGGTAAAGTATAATTAACCCTATATATAAAGCACGTTAGGGGAGGGATCTAATAAAGTTTCCTAGGCTGCGAATACTTGAATGAACAATTAGAGAAAAGAAATAATTATAGTGAATTTGGAATATTTATAATAGTTATAAAAGAATGTTTTTATTATGAATAAAAAATTAAAATAATTTGAACGTATATAACAGTTACAAAATATAATATTTTTATTTTATTCTCTTCTTAAATATAAATGATTTTTTTACTATTCCAATTATATACATTCTTATTTTGTATTTATGCAAAAAATTGGTAATAAATTAAAGAATAAAAAATTTATTTCATTAGAATTTCGTGCATTTTAGAATAAGATAAAGGATGTTTTCATGAACATTTGATGCATTTTAAAACAAGATAAAAGAAGTGATAATTATTAATGAATTTAATATACTATGTTATACCTATTTGTAATATAGAGAATATATTAGTTTAATATGTTTAATTTCTCTTAAGACACAATTTTTCTTTTATTAATTTAGTCTTTACATTTTAATTGATTCATTTTTTTAAAATTTAATTATAACAAATATTTTTGCAAAAAATAAAAACCTTCTATCTTATTACGTATTTATATCAAAATAGGTGATTGTATCCAAAAAATAGGTAGAATAGATGTTGAGTAATTTAATTATGTTTTCTTGGGAATTAGAAATTATTTGATTCATTTTTTTATTTTTTGAAATTTTAATTATAATAAATATTTTTATACAAATAAAAATATTCCATATTAATGTATTTATGCCAAAATAGGTGGTTGCATCCTTAAAAAATAGGTAGAATAGATGATTAATTTACATTTTCCTATTAGAAATTATATTTTATGAAAGGTGGGTATTTTAGGTGTAACACCCCGGGCCCTTGGCTAGCTTTTTGAGTGGAAGCAACGAGCTCAAAATGATTAAATCAAGTTGTTAGTAGCCTACAACCCAAGGTGTCATAAAAAATACAATATCCCCTCTCACTTCCGATATGGGACAGGGCATCACAATCACCCCTCCTTAAGGCCTTGCGTCCTTGCAAGGCTCATACCAGGCCATACTTGGTTATGCAGGATTCTAGAGGTGACTCGTACGGGTTCTAGAGCTGGCTCTAGCCCTTAGATCGATATAGCACTTAGTCCCACACAGCATTTAGTTCTTGGACTCTCTTGCATGCCCAATACCACTAGCTCAATCTCATACCCCGTGCAGAGATCACACGAGATTTGTTTTGATACCAATTGTAACACCCCGAGCCCTGGGATCGCTCAAAAGTTGTTGGAATCGGGGTGTTCTTGGTATCAAAGCGAATCTCGTGGCCAGTGGTATTGGGCATGCAAGGTAGGCCAAGAACTAAATGTTGTGCGAGACTACGTGTTACGTCGATCTAAGGGCGGGAGCCTCCTCTAGAACCCATACAAGCCAGCTCTAGAATCCTGCATAACCAAGTATGGTCCGATATGAGCCTTGCGATGACGCAAGGCCTTAAGGAGGGGTGATTGTGACGCCCCGTCCCACATCGGAAGTGGGAGGGGATATTGTATTGTTTATAACACCTTGGGTTGTGGGCTACTAACAACTTGATTTAAGCATTTTGAACCCATTGCTTCCGCTCAAAAGTTGTTGGGCCAGCCCAAGACCCGGGGTGTTACATTAGAAATTATAAAAAATAGAGAAACACTTAAATATGTTTTCCTAATGAGAATTAGAAATTATATTTCAGAGAGATTTTAAGTGGGGTATTTTAGACATTACAAAAAATGGGAGAAACACTTATACATATTTTTCTATTAGAAATTGATAATTATGTTTCATTAAGAGTAGGTATTTTAGGCATTACAAAAAGAGGAAAAACAAAATTTAGGAGAAATAACTCGCATATATATAATAGTATAGATAAGAATAAAAATATTTATGTAGATCCAATTTTGAGCCCCCACTTATATACCTTATAGTTAGAATTAAATCTTATAAATTTTACTCAAATCAGTTGATGTAATTTATTCTATATGATTTAATTTACATCATAGGGTTTATAAGTAAGATCATAGATTAGGTTCACTTAAATATTTCCCAAAATAAGATGGGCGTTGTTCACTTTTTACTTAATTCTCATATTCTTTTGGATAATTTGGGACAAGTATTTATGCTCATTCTTCTTTCTTTCAAGATTCGTACGAAAATAAGATGGACAAGAGCCATTCTTCATTTTTTACTTCTCAATTGTTTTCGATTTATAATTTGGGACAGGTAATCATGAAATCTGATGATGCCAAAATATTATACCCAATGACAATATTACACGTGGATTCGAGTCCGGGTTTACTAAGGATATTTTAGTAATTTTACCCATGTGGTTCAAATGGGCCGACTGGGTCAATATTATATATTCAACCCATAGATTGATCCAACCCATCGATTTTAGGTATAAATATCACAGGTCAGATTCAGGAAATGACTTTCCTAATTATTTTTTTCTATTGATTCAAACTCTGAATTATTAATGAATTTTACTCTCTGTCTAAGTACTGACTTGAGCGTCGAAACTTACCTCAGGGGACAAAGCCCCTCCCTTTTTATTTTCAGGTAGACGCGGGTACTACGCGTGGCCTCAACATCTAGGTCTTTGGACAATACTGCACACAAGTTAACCCTAGCCTAAAATTTTTGTATTAACATTTGGCGCCGTTTGTAGGAAATTGAACTAAAAGTCATTACTAAGACATGGCACCTAACACGCGTAATACTCACAGGAGTAACGCATTAGCAAGGGAAAAGAAATTTCAACTCAACATTACCCTGATCTATCTAACAGGGAGATGAATCGGTAGAGGGAACACAAAGGGGATTCCGGTCCTCAGGTTGTGGACAAGGATGAAAAGATTCACAAGTTGAGGCAGCAAAATGCTTAGTTGAAGGAAATGCCCATTAGGCAGCAATTGGAGCAACATCTCTCTCAAAGCGAACAACACCCTCGCCATTCGGGTAGTAATCCCCTGATTATCCACCCCCAACTTCATGCTGGCGAGGGAGAAAAGGGAATTCAAGGAGAGAGGAACAAAGGATCAGGGAACTAACTCCTGTGGGGTTCGCCCGGAAGGAGTACCCTCATCAGTCTACCAAGCAAGAGCGAACTGGACAAACTACCAGGCTAGAATCCAAAAGAGTGGCCTCATCAAGGCCGAATGGATACCACGAAAATGAGTCCAGGTGAAGTAGCATCTGTAGCTCATGAGAGAAGACGACACCAAGAGAGAGACCGTACTATGTTGGTAGTGTTCCCGAAAGGGAAGAAGACCTAAGGAAGAGGCTAGAAGAGTTACAGGCTAGGGTGGACAAAATGGATGATAAAGAAGGAAGGAGTACTAGATACAAGTATTCCCTTCCCTTCACTGACGACATCATATAAGAACCTCTTCCTAGAATATGGCAGACTCCCTACTTTGACTCTTATGATGGGAGCAGTGATCCATGGGAGCATCTGAATGCCTACCGCTCCAAATTGTGCCTCCAAAGAACGTCTGATGCTATCTTCTGCTGAGGGTTTCCCAGAACCCTCAAGGGCACTGCCTCAAACTAGTTTAAAGGGTATAAGAAGGGCAACATCAAAAATTTTGATTAACTGGTAAACTTATTTTTGAATAAGTTTGGGAATCAGAAGAAGATTCCAAAGACAAGAACACATCTGCTTACTCTTAAGCAGAAGTTAGATGAATCACTCATAAATTATGTGGATAGGTTCAAGAAGGAAATGATTGAAATCCAAGGAGTTACGGAGGAAATGCGCTTCCAAATCAAGGCCTTCCAGACTGGGGTGAGGCTAGGAAAATTCTCCTTTAACCTCAACTTCAAACCTCCAACCACTCTCACTGCTCACTTCCTTAAAGCAAAAAAATTTGCTCAGGCTGATGGGGAGAAAGGAAGAAGAGAAAGGCCAATGAAGAAATTAGTAAAGTAGAACCTGCTTAGAAGAGCCATGTTAGGGATCGATTATCTGTAATTGTGTCCCATATGAGAAGTCCTGACCCTCTTAAAGTTTATACTTTACTCAATTTTACCTCGGCTTATATTTTAGCTATGGTTGAGAAAGAGCCTTTTGTGAAATGGCCAACTCCAATGAGAAGCAACTCAGAGCACAGAGACAAGAAGAAATGGTGTTACTTCGACAAAGACCATGGACATGATACCAATGATTGTTTTTCATTGAAAAATGTAATTGATGTGCTTATCAGAAGAGACTAATTGAAGCAGTTTATCCAAGACTAAGAACAAAGCATTATTCTCCAACTGAAAACTATTCTAGAAAAGTTCAACACAAAAAAAGGTTGAGCAAGAAGGATCCCACATACTCAAGTTCTTCAAAGGCACTTGTTCTTTAGAACTCAAGCACCTTCCGGGGTCATATAACCTCTCTAAAAGCAAAAGCTAAGTCTCACCCCAATAGTGAGACTCATTCTTCCGATAGTCAAATATCTCATCCTCCGGAATCACCTCACCTTTTTGGGGGCAAGTCTAAATCTTCCCAACTGAAAGCTCCTACAATCTAAGTCTCACCCCAAAAGATTGATCCAAACCATCGATTTCAGGTATAAATATCATAGGTCAGATTCAAGAAATGACTTTTCTAATTATTTTTTTCTATTGGTTCAAACTCTGAATTATTATTGAATTTTACTCTCTGGTCTAAGTACTGACTTGAGCGTCGGAGCTTACCCCGAGGGACAAAATCCCGCCCTTTTTATTCAAGTGGGCGTGGGTACTACGCGTGGTCTCAACTTTTACTTTGGACGATACTGCACACAAGTTAATCGACAATTCTAGCCCAAAATTTTTGTATCAACAAAATCCATGCACAAGACGTAAAACTTGAGAAGGGTGGATTATATGTTATCTAAATAATAGTCCTAACATTCTTCTTTTTTAACGTAAAACTTTAATTTTATTGACCATAAATTGATAAAACAGCTGTTCACCAAAAAAATGTTTAGTACTCTCGTTGAACCTTTTTTCCATTAATAAACTAAAGTTTCATTGCCCTACTGACTTCTAATCGCCAGTAAAATTATAGGATAACTTCGAGTCATCAAATCTGTCCAAAATTATGCACAAACTATCTTTAAATCCATTAAAATTGAAATTTTAGTTATTTTTTTATGGTGCTATTATACGTCGTATAACTTAGCTCAAGTATATTATGCAGGTTCCCCGTTCATATTTGTAGTTATAATAGTTATAACAGTGTAAATTATAGTTATAATAGTGTAAATTTATTCTAATTACTACTACACATATTTGCATATGATTTATAAGCATAGATTTTTACATTGAAGAATTTTAAGAATTTAAAAAAAAAAAAAAATATTTAGTATTTATTGTCGTTCATATTCCAATAATGAAATTTTAAAGTATTTCTCTTATTATACATGTACATTGATAATTTTAATAAATAAATTAAATAATTTTATAACAATTAATTTTATTTGGGAGTTAATTGATATCCAATGTAAGTGAATAGTGAAAAGGTTTAAGAAAGAGACTAGATTTGTTTGGACGGCATTATGACTGCGGATATTCATCTTGACTCGCTGATTTGAAAAGATTGTTGAATCGGTTCATTTTAAATTGTAAAATAGGTTACCCGAACCGATTAATAAAACCGAATCAGGTAACGGGTCGAGTAGTGTTATTATCGAGTTGGGTAGTGGGTCAAAAATTTGCAACCTGACAAGTATCCGACCCGATCCATATACAAGAGTAACTCCTAATATTAATAGATTTTTTCTTCTCTCCTCCCCATTCATTAGGGTATATGTATAATTAGTTGTCATTTTTTATATTACTATTTTTTAAAGTTTTGAGACTAAAGACTTATTTATGTGAGAGCATTCCAAGTCCAGTGCATGAAAAAACTTTCTATGTGCATAGGTGTATTTGTGGTATGATTAAGAAATAAAAGAGTTCCAACATGTTAAAAATTCAATGCCTTTTAAATTAGTTTACCCATAATAAAAAAATTTTACATTTTAGTAATAAATAATCCATTGAACTAAAAAATATGCTGGAGATTTGCAAAATGTGTAATTAAATACTAATCATATAAAAAGTCACATGACTTTTTAATAAGGGGAAAAAGTAATTGCCAAATGTATGCCGAAATCTAAAACTATTATTAGCCCTTTTATTTCAGTAATCTTATAAATATTATTTCATATATACTTATATTTCTTTTTCTTTTTGAAACAATGATTCTTATACATTTTTATATATGAGCAGACTAAACTAAAAATATAAAATTATAAGTTGTTTATCAAAAATGAGTTCATACATATTGTAATTTTTATTTATGCTTCCTTTGTTTAAGAATAATGAATCATATATAAGTAAATAAAAATGTCTCATATGTTATAATTTAATTTATTGAACAAAAATACACACTCTTGATATGGGAAAGGTTAGATTTTGATGATATTGCATTCATAATATCAAAGGATTAAAAAAAAAAAAAAAACCTATGATCAACAAAATATGTTATAGTTGGACATGCATTTAATGCATTGATTGTCCTTCTTAATTAAAAAGCCGTGTAGGTGTAATTTAGATGGTAAAATGCTTTCCAATGAAAACTTGATGCATTTACCAAAAAAGTCAAAATATGACAAAGAATTTGGGACATAGGAAGTGCAAGAACTTAGAAATCACTTTTACAAGAACTTTACCAACGTAAGGTATACTACTATTTCTTGAAGATATTTATTTTGTTGAAACTTTATCCTTTTGCCAATTAAAGTAAGTGCAATTTGTGTCTTTAAAATTTTGATTTCAAGATGGTTTGGATAAGAATCAATTACTAGTTAAACAAAATAGTTGGACAAATTATTGTCTTGGAAAGTTAAAATATTTTTGTATCACAATATTATGTAAAATTTTACAATATTGCATTAATCGCATGAGTCTTTTGTTTGGTGTCAACTAAATTATTCAGTTTGACTAATTACAAAAATAAAAAGATGAAGACGAAAACTTTTACGAACACAGTTGGTTGAATATCTTAAAGGATTGGTTTGAAAAGTGTATACTAATTTGGAATATTTGATTCTTTAAGAGTTTTATGTTATGGAAGAACCTTTATTTCGTTTAGCCTTTATATTTTTCATTTCACCTATTAAAAATATTGAAAGACCATGCATTACTAATTTAAACAACCCAAATCTATATTAAAGTATAGTTGATTGTAACTTATTTTAGATTCCTTGAGAAATTTCAAAATTAGATACCTAAACCATAAATAAACTATGGTTTGTAAGGTAATGTAATTAAGATGGTTTTATAAAATTTCAGTTAAGATACACATATTTTATCCCTACAAATGTGGTGTTAAAGCTTTAGCAATAGTAGAAATACCATTAAAGAATTAAAATGTATCTTACTTAAAATTTAAAGAAATAAATATATCGTACATGAGGTTTGGACTTCCCTTTCTTGTTTTCTATTTTAGCCGAGAAAATAGTTTAGCATGATCTACTAAAAAGATGATTCACCAAATGAAGTCACGTTTTACATCCTTAAGAATATTATATAGCTTTAATTATAATAAATGCAAATTAACCAGCAATTTTTTATTTCTAAACAAATAATTGTGTATTTAAACTTATAGATATCAAGTATGTAGAATTTATATACTAATCAAACTTGAAGATAAAAATAACGAACAATAAGATATATAATAAAATAATACTAATGAAGAATGAAATATTCAAGAAATGTGTAACTTTAATATAGTTATAAGATATGTGTATGAAATATTGTAACAAAGTAACTATGAAGGAGAAACCAAAACAACATATTAAAATATTAAATATCAACTTTCAATCGTCGAATTGAGAAAAGGGTCCGTGAGAAAATAAGAATAAATGAATGATAAGAAAGACTTGCTTTCGAAAAACAAAAGTTAATTATAATTAAAGGAAAAAAAACTATATTGACATGCAAATCAGGGTTATTATTTATACATGAAGTTCAAAATTGTAATCATAAAGATGAAAAAGAAATTAAACAATACCCGCGATAATGCACTACCAGAAAAAATTAAGTCTACAAATCGGCTTTATTTGGATAGATTTCAGGATCTATTATTCTTCAAAAAATATTTTGTAGTTATTTCTTAACACATTTTTTAATTACTTATTTATCTCACATAGATACTGCATTTCAAAAAGTTGCTACTTGATGCCCTTTATACTTACTATTATTTTGATTGAACAAAATTTTACTTTTGTAAATTTACATTAGTGGAAATGTATTTATATGATCATGTAATTATAAAATTATTTACTAAATTTTACAATTCTTAAGTATAATATTAATTAAAGAAAATTCAACGACACGTGCAATGCACGTGCCATATTCCTAATCTTGCTAAAAGTCTCTTCAATTTTGGGAGTTGCGGGCTAAACCAATCAAAATCCAAGGCTTATATTATACGAAAATTCAATTTAATCCGTTTAAAATATTATTTTATTGTATTTTAAATACTTATATTATATAATATTATATATTTTAAAAGATTGTATTATTTTATAAGTTTTTAAAGTAATCGTCATTGTTTACTTATTCTATATTTTGTGTGGTTGGAGTGAACTCTGGAATACCAACAAATCAGATTCTATAATAGTACTTAATTCGAGTTTAGATGTTAACCATTTGTCTTTTCGAGACAGATTTCCAAGAGATCGGAAAATTAAACTACCAAACAAAGAAGCGAATTTGACAATTCCTTGCAAAACATGAATATTACACGTTTTGTGTTTAGACTGATTTTTCAGTTACTAACATCATCATTTGCCAGAAACTGTCTTTTGATGCACAAATAGGTCTTGATTCATATAAAAGAAAAACAAAAAACTAATTTGTTTTGAAATTTTAAAAAAATAATTCTAAAATAAGAAATTCGAACCTTAACGAGAATCTATTGGTTGGATAGGCAAATTTTGAGAAAATACGTAACTAGTAATCCGTAATATGAATGACTAATAATATCGTTAGATTATTCATAAAGTACGAAAATTTATATTTTTTTAGATGAATGGCTACTTTACGGATGATCTAATGACTGTGCAAAGAAGTACTCCAATTTCTATCTTTGACAGAAGATCACTGTCACATAATCATTTTCCAAAAATATATATAACTTGAATACTTAAATTTTAAATAATACAATCTTAAAACTGCAATGCTTCCTATACAACTAACTGGAAAATTATTGATTATATGAATATTTGAAAAACAAAACATTGAAAATATAAACTATGTAAATAGTGATTAAAAAAAAAAAAGTAAGGCCCAATTCATATAATACAAGGATTGACTCATCTGTGACAAAAAAAGAAAAAAAAAATCTTGAAAACCCCAACATCAAATTGAGTCCAAGTAGGATATTTAATCACAATTATTTCTCATAATAAAAAAATTCCTCAATTTTTCATCAGTGGTCATATTCCTTCCTCCCCCAAAAATCCCTATTACCTAACTCCCCAAGATTGGAAAAAGGCAAAAAAAAACCCTAATCAATTGCCCTTCATTTTCTTGAATTAATTTTCTTTTTTTTTTTTGTTTTCCTGCTGGAAAAATTTTAGTTGTCAGTGAACTGATCTGAAATAGTTTCCCCGGAAAACACCAATTGGCGTTACGATCATGGGTTTGAAGATAATGCGGTTCCTGATGCCAATTTTCCGGCTGCACCTTCTGAGTTTAACCATGCAGGCCCTTAATGGTTTATCTAATGTTGTTCTTATAATTTATATAGAAAAAAAAAAAAACTTCAGTTCATTGAACTATTAGTCCTAACGGTGGATCTTTTCTCCGGCCCGGTAACGTCTATATTTTTGGATTGGTATTGGTTGTTAAATTTCTTTTATCCATTTTAACTGTTAGGACTATCAAAAGTTTTGGTTTTATCCAAGTCTAATTCAACAAAATAAAACCAAAAAAAATACAAAAATTTATTTAAATAAGCGAAGAATCTTGAACAACAATATTCTTCATTTGTTACTCATTTGAATATAATCATAGTTGCCCCAGAAAATTTTTACATGAATTTAACTTATGATATAGTGTCATGAATCTCTTGATTCATGTACGTAATCATTTTAGATTCATGTACGTAATCATTTTATAGGATGACGTAGATCTACTTAAATCAACGGATTTATATACTATATCATGTATCGGTGCATGTAAAAGTTTCCCATTACCACACAAGTAAGCATAAATGCATTCTCTTATTTATCTTAATGAAATGCAATCACATTTAGATGATGTTGAGGCCTTGAGTGAAGAAACTCTCGAAAGTCTCCATTTTGATCTTAGACAATGACAAGCCAACTTCTAAACCTCCTTCAGCGAAATTCCTAGCCTTGTGCAGCGCCATGACTCCCCAATGATCGTCTGTAACAATCTCAAACTTGTCGGGTTTTCCCCACCCAAAATCCGCCTCGTAAGTGTTAAACTTGGGCGATCCGCTCACTCCAATTGAATCCAACCAATTCACTTCTTCACATTGTGACATCCAATATTTAGCAAGTTCCAAAGGGCCCTCCTGAGTATGCAACACTTTCTCGATGGCTTCTCCAATAGCTGCAGCAGCTATTACAAATCCTTCATTTCCAATTAATGGGGAATGGACAACTTTTGCAATGCAAGAAATTATGCAATTGCCGACGTAATTATCGGGTACGGGTGGTTTTAAATATGCTCGGACATCTACTGCAAACCAAACACATTGAATTTCATCCTCGTTCGTTTTTTCCTCGAGAGCTGATACGGATTTCATCAGGCATGTCCATACATATGCACATGTTACCACGAATGATGACACGTGAACTGACTCTGGCATTTTCTTGCGTACTCTATCTAGATTCTTAAGTTTCTCGATGTCTGCTAGTGTAACAATATAAGTGGCACGATGTTTAATATCCGAATCAGAACTATCCTCCCCATTTTCAGGTTGAGTATAGCTCAAAATAGTACTTTTCATGTAATCCCAAACAATTTCTGCCAACCCATACGAGTCATTAACCAAAGACCTATCAAACCATGGTAGGCAGACACCGTCTTCCACCAAATGTGCATATCCATCGAGTTTATTAATTGAGGTCCATGCCTTCATAAACTTCCCTATGCTTCTTGCATCTCCGATAACATGATGGAATCTAAGTGCTATTGTTATTCCAACGTTTGGAAAAACCGTTACTTGCACGGTTAGGATTGGAAACTTTTTGCAAGCAACGTTAACTCGTGGAAATTTAGGAAAAAGTGGGTAGAAATCATCAATTTTTTGTGGATGATTTCCTTTTAAAAAGTTGTAATCATATCCACTACACTCTGCAAGAATTAGACCAACAGAGTCCCCTACACATCACGTATTGTAATTCTGGCTTGGTCGCGGCGGCGGCGGCGGAGGAGGGGGGAAAGATCAAATTGCCAGCAAGTGGAAAGTAGTGTTTTAGAGTAAGGGAAAGTGATGATTTAAGATTAGGAAAGATGGTGTTGACAACGTTGGTTTTGGGGAGGGGCAATTCGTAGAAGAAAATACATTGCATTTTATGGAAAAGCGACATTGGGATGTCGAAACAAGTGAGTGGGAGTGAAAGAAAAGGAATGGTGTCGGGTGGTGGTAAAACTTGGCTGTGCTCGAGGACTGAAACTGTTAGATTTGGAGCCATGGGAATTGGGAAAATGCAAAGTATTTAATTTTGTGTTTTGATTGTACTCGATACTTCATTTGTTGATAAGTCTCTTCAATTTATAGTTGTACCAGTGAAGTTTTTGGAAAAGTTTTGAACATTGATTTCGCAATACGAAATGAGTATAAGAATGATTGAAATGACTCAAAAATAGAAAAATATATCACTTTCTTAATCATATAACAGTTTGTAACATGTACTCTGCCAATGAATTTTTTAAGTGGTAAAGTGCTGATGAAAATCAATCAAAATCTTGTATAATATCTTCAATTTTGGGAGTTGCCTTGCGGGCTAAACCAATCAAAATCCAAGGTTTATACAAATCCTAGGTTTATATAAGAAAAATTCGACCCGTCAATTTTGAAACCAATTCTTTATATTTTATAATATTAATATTTTAAAATTTTGTATTATATAAAATTTTAAAATTAACGAAATTATTCTCTTTCCGTATATTTTATGTGGTTGGAGGTGAACTGAAGTACCAACAAATGTTATTCTAAAGTAGTACTTAATTCGAGTTTAGATGTTAAAAGTATTTGTCTTTTTGAGACGAATTTTCTAGAGATCGGAAAACTAAACTACCAACAAAGAAGTGAGGGTGGCAATTCCTTGCAAAACTTGAATATTGCACGTTTAGTTTTAACTTTTAAGTAACATCATATCCTAATTACACGTTTTGTTTTTTAGACTAATTTTTCACTTACCAACATCATCATTTTGCCAATGCCAAGTTTGATATTTCAACGTGTTCGGCCTTCGCTGTTTCCATACAATTGCCGATTAAAATGAAAGTTCAAAGAAAACACTAAAAAACAAAATAAAAAAATCATTAATGTATCATTAAGTAATGAGAGACCATTTGATCAAATTATCTTTTTATATATAAAGAGAATCCTTGATATGGTAGTCTCTCCTTTTGAGTTCTACCCTAATGATAATAAGAAGAATAAGGAGATAAAAAAAAAAAAAAAATTTACAAAAGATAACTACCACTATCCATTAGTATTTGATGGTAGCTAATTTTTTGCAATCTTTGCACGTTAGTCTTCTATTATAATCTGAAAGTGGTTAATTTTTTTCTTAACTGCCATCTCTTCTTCGTTATTTACCATACTAAATCTACTGCTCTACAATCCATCTACAATACAAATCTAATATTTTATTTTTTGTCAGATGAATAATTGTTTTCATATGTTGTTGCTTCTTATTGCTATTCCATCTCTTCCTAACAGTATATACAAGACACCGCATTCTCCTCCTGAATCCATGGTATCATAGAATGAACCTGTTCCAGGCCAGTCGCGCTCATGGTTGCCACTGTGAATACAGATCATCGACATCACCCCAAAAACAGCATGCAAAAAGCAGATGCACAACTAGTTCTACGGCAATCTACAACAAACCTTGCAATCATGTAAGGTATTCTTGAAGCAACTGGCTCAATTTGTGA
Organism: Cinchona pubescens; assembly: GCA_025175665.1. Taxonomy (NCBI): domain Eukaryota; kingdom Viridiplantae; phylum Streptophyta; class Magnoliopsida; order Gentianales; family Rubiaceae; genus Cinchona; species Cinchona pubescens. The sequence goes on from JANKKI010000106.1 coordinate 866,213, forward strand.
TGTAAACTGATCCCACTGAGAAAGATACCCATTGGCATAAGAGATATCTCCAATGTGAAACACTATATTTGTGGCGCCCCTCCCACATTAAAAGTGGGAGGGGATATTGTATTGTTTATAACACTTTGAGTCTGTCTCTTATTACATCTTGGCTTAAACATTTTGAGCATGTTGCTTCCGCTCAAAAGTTATTAGGCCAACTCAGGGTCCGGGTGGAAAACTCGTGTATGTGCGACACAATTTGATTGTGTGACTCGCATACAATAGGGTTTTTTATTTTCGGCTTGTTTTTAATTGTTTTCTTTTACTAGGACTATCTTAATAACCCTAGGCTATGTATAGCTTCCGATTGCCTCCATTGAAGGGGCAATAGGTCACATGATACCGTGGTGGTCTTAAGCTCTTTATTCATGATAAGATTGGAGTTCAGATAGTTCCGACAATGACTGAGGCAAAGAATTTAGTACTAAAGGCAGAGACGATGAGGCAAGAGAGGCCAAAATCAGATTATGGTCGTAAGAATTTCGGAGGTGATAACTTTTGTGCTTATGCTGACAAGTCTAAGACTCCCCAGACCTCAAACCAAACCACTGAGAGGTTTAAGGAGGATAAGGTGATTGGAAAGCAGAAGGTTGCAGACACAAGGGAGACGCAAAAACAAACTAATCCCGATGCTAGGCCCATACCTGGAAAATGTTTCAAGTGTAACCAGCCTGGCCATTGATTTAGTGATTGCGCCTTCCTAAAAGCCAGTGAACATTGTGGATAGGGAAAAAAAGGACGAAGTATTTTGTGGCCCTGATAAAGAAGATGTCGAGTATGAAGAGGAAGAAGATGACTCCCAGAATCTAGTGATGCGCATACTATGTTTTATGTTCCTGCTGAGAACAGAGCTAAGTTCTGGTAAGGTGATAACTTGTTTTAGATTTTCTAAAACCATCCCCGGTGTTGTGCAATTGACTCTCTGCATATCCACAGCATTTACCGGCATCTTTTCATGGCTATTTATACAGACTGGAAGAGTACACAGAATATGATTGAGATTGGTACAATGCAACACTTCATGAGTTGTATGACTAATAACTTCAAGAGTCTCAAATAAGTGATTCATTAATATTCACAGTATATATATTACAATATAAGAAGGATTTACACTGCTGGCTATCAGTTTTGGTTCGGGTTTCAATTTCTACGGTCAAACATCAAATGATTCATATAATTTCGTGTTTTTTATTTCACCGGCACCCAACAGAATGACGTTAAATTTTGTAAGCAGACTAAGTCCTTTTCACTTTCGGTTGAAACAATACCAGCGAAGGTGACATACTTCTTTTTATATATATATATATATATATATATGTGTGTCAATGCTTTTTATTAAAATTTAAAATGTTAATTGTAAATAAACAATCACATACGTGTAATTAACAAAATAAAAATTTTCGACGAAACGACGCACACACATTGAGTGTGTTTCAATCACTATTTTAAAATTATGGGATTATTGTTGAATATGATTGTATTATTTAAACTGATTTGGTAAGTGATCCTATATTTGTAAGTTTGTAAATGATTTCGTTAACCAAAAAAAATGCTCTAAAAGGAGAAACCTGAGCCTTACCGAGAATCTTTTCGTTGGAGGGGCAATTTCTAATGTTGAAAGAAGATCATTGTCACATAGGAGTAATTTTTTTTTTTTTTCCCAAAAGTATTTACAACTTGAATACTTAAATCTTAAATAATACAAACGTAAACAGGAATGACTTCGCATACAACTATCTAGAAAATTAGTGATTATATGGATATTTGAAAAACAAAAGATGGATTAATAAGGCCTGTATAAATAGTGATTAAGAAACAGAAGTAAGGCCCAATTCCTCACACCAAAAAAATAGAGGCCCAATTCATATAATACAAGGATTGAATCATTTTGCAAACCAAAAAATCTTAAAAAGCCCAACATCAATTGGGTCCACCAAGGATTATTTAATCACATTTATTTCTCATAATAAAAAAATTGCTCAATTTGTCGTCAGTGGTCAGATTCCTTCTTCCCCAAAAATCCCAATTACCTAACAACCCACCGGAAAATTGGAACAAGAAAAAAACCAATAAAAACCTTTCTCATTTTCCCTTCATTTTCTTGAATTAATTTTCTTTTTTTTATTTATTTCTGCTGGAAAAAATTTTAGTTTTCAGTGAATTGATCGGAAATGGTTTCCCCGGAAAACACCAATTGGCTTTACGATTATGGGTTTGAAGATACTGCAGCGTTCCTGATGCCAATTTTCCGGCTTCAGCTTCTGGGTTTAATTTGCCCACGCAGGCTCTGAATGGTTCATCTAATCTTAGGTATAATTAAAAAAAAAAAAAATCTTTAATTTTTGTTCTTGTTGGTAGTTTGATTTTTTTTTTTTTTTTTTTTTTTGAATTTGGGTTTTAGGGGTTTTGTGAATTACTCTCTCGGTCTTGATTTGGGATTTTACCTCTTAGCGTGTTGTAAAGATTACAGCTTTAGGGTCCTTTTGGCTCCCTTTTGGAAATTTTAGGATTTTTCATGTCTGATGTGGGAAGGGTTTTTTTTTTTTTTTTTTTTAATAATAATTATCGAGTCTGCTATGTTATTGTAAAGATTTTGACTTTAGGGTTCTTTTTAGGGTGCCATTTAGAATTTTAGGACTTTTACTGACTTATTTACTGTGTTTTACTGCATAAGTTTGATGCCTTATTTTTTGGCATGTTCTGTGTGATGAGTGATGTGTTTGAAATCAATGATTTTCTTTTATGTCTGACGCACATACTGAAAATTATTGATAATTTGATTTTAGGGTTTGTTTTGGCTCGCGTTGGGAATTCTAGAACCTATATTGGCCCTTTTTACTGTGCTGGTGGTGTTTGATATACTATGTCGGATGGACAACTTTTTTGTTTGTTTATTTCTTTTGCATGTTGGTATTGATGATTGATTTGTCAAAATCTGTAATTATATATTATACAAGTATATAATGAAAATTGAAGAAATTTTCAGTGAAGTTATCCTCTTTCTCTTGAAAAGTCGTAGTCTTCCAGACGGTCTTCTTGGTGAAATTACTGTATTTGCTTATTTGTTTAACAAATTTGGCATTTCCTGGTAAGGTATGAAAAATATACAAGATCGATGAAGAATTCTGCCTGCCAGTTCCTTTGCAATATGATTTGGCTTGTTTAGGTCAGCCTTAGGAAATATATGTGTTTTCTTTGGGAATTTTTGGAGTAAAAGTGGCACTGTCGAGAGTGTATTGCCAAAAATGTCCTGCTGAAACGGTCATTGTTTTTGTTTCATCTGATATTTGTATGTAGCATGGATATGGGCTTGAGGGATTGATATGCTAATCATGACATATTTTAGGAAATTAAGACTCAACATGTTAGGAAATATATTGATTTTTGATAATGACCTTAATGAAGCACATTAGTTTGTGGAATTTAGACCTGAAGCTTGGACAGTCTGACTCGAGTATCTCGAAGATTAGTACTTTCGTTTTTACTTTTTTAGTCTTCCAATTTAAAATCCAAGGATATAAGGAAGTATTACGAGATTCCCTTAAAAATTTACAAATATTATTTAGATCGTTCAAAGTAATAGAAAATTGTTGGAAGGTGCTGGATTTTGACACATACGTATTTGATATGTGTAATATCCTGCTAGATTGGTAGAAGGATAGAAGTAAGTTTTTAGGCTTCAGCTTCCTGTAAAGAGGTGGCATAACATCTGTTGCTTTGGTTTTTATTTGAATTGAATTTATTTGTGAAAACATTACTACAGCTTGGACATTGTGCTGCTTCTCCAATGCCAAGTTTGTCATTGGGCCGAAAATGCGGCAGCAAAAAATGTAAGAGTTATCTGATTGGAGGAACACTTAATTTGTTGGAGGGATGTTGACCATAGGATTAATAGATTCTTTTTCTTTTGTTATTGGCATATTCAAATTGATTGGTTTTCTTCTTCCCTTCTATGTTTCTCTGACTCTGTTGTGTTTGTCTCCACCCGTCTGTATACATGTTCTTCTGCAACTGGAGAGCTCGACTCATATCTGGCCGAGCATGCAACAATTTAGAATTACAATTTAGCTTCTAAGTTTTTTCTTTTTTGTTACTAGAGTCTTAGATAAGTAATTTTCATGGTTGCATATTTAAGCTGACATTTCCTCTGTAATCTGTTGCTAGTGTGGAAATTGATGGCTCGCTTGGAGATTCAGATGGCCCAAAGGAAACTGGCTCCAAGAAACGGTGAACAACTATTTTCTGGTCTATGGACAGTAACAGTGTGGATGTGATGTGCATCTTAGGTGTATATGAAGTTGATAATGAATCTGCAATCACTGAATGGGTCAACCCCCCCAACCAAAAAAAAAACAAAAAAAAAAAAAAAACACGCACACACCTACCCCAAAATAATAATTTCTTCTCCTTGCACATACTCATGGAAAGCGCTTTTTTCTCATTTCTGGTTATGTTTCTCATTTTGCTATTGAGTGACGTTAATTAGAAGAGGATGCACCAAGCAACTGAGAAGTGGGATGACAAGAAAATGATGTGGATAGTGGGGCTATAAATTTGTGGGTATGCATATAAATGAAAGTAGAATGGCTGAATCTTATAATCTGGAATGGATTTTGTTGGACCATGACACAAAAGACACCTTTGTTTCCTCAATGTAGCTTACAGATGTCATGTGTACTTTTTTCATGGTAGTTTACATTGCCTTAAACCTGTCGTGGGACATGTTATTATTTGCAATATCTAACTGAAATTCTAGTTTTCCAATTCTGATTGGCTATTAAAGCACAAACCAGAATGGTTTGTTTTTCACGCTATATGAACTGGGATTGGAAGCAGATGGACTCAGCACATTTATGCTGAAGGCTGCTGGATAAGACTTTTCTTGAAGGACCAATTAGTAATTTTTCTTTCACTTTTTCCTAATACCTTTGCTGCAGGGCAAGAACTGAAGCATGTTCTTCATCAAGTTCCAAAGCATGCAGGGAGAAACAACGGAGAGATAGGCTAAATGACAAGTGTGCTCTTGTCCTTGGATATCTTTTGTTTCAGTCCTCATCTTCCCTTTTATTTCCAATCTCTGACAAAGATTTAAATGTTGTTTAGGTTTGTGGAATTGGGGGCTCTGCTTGATCCTGGAAGGCCTCCCAAAACGGACAAGGCTGCCATTCTGGTTGATGCTGTTCAAATGGTAACTCATTTGCGTTCTGAAGCCCAGAAGCTGAAGGATTCGAATCAAAGTCTTCAGGATAAGATCAAAGAACTGAAGGTGAAAAGAATTTGTCACTTCTTAATACTCATTGACCTTTGGTTGTCCTATCTTGTCGTCATTGTTTTCCTTTTTCTTCCATTTTCTATTCTTGCATGTGAGCTTGGTGTGCTGAAAGCTTGCTGACGGTTAAGGAAATTAATGCTTTCTCTTCTTTTTCCCTCTGTGCCTTGGTGCACCCAGTTGGCAATGTATGCACTTAAAATTTCACTTCACTTGTGTTGTAGGCTGAGAAGAATGAGCTTAGGGATGAAAAGCAAAGACTAAAGGCTGAGAAGGAAAAGCTGGAGCAACAATTGAAGACTATGAATGCCCAAGCAAACTTCATGCCACCTCCTACCATGCCTACTCCATTTGCAGCTCAGGGTCAAGCACCTGGCAACAAGTTGGTACCTATCATCAGTTACCCTGGAGTTGCCATGTGGCAGTTCATGCCCCCTGCTGCTGTTGATACCTCACAGGATCATGTTCTTCGCCCACCAGTTGCCTAAGTTTGGAGGCTACAGTATCCTCCAACCACATGGATTTGCATCCTGGGCTAGTTGTTAACGTAGTTTGCCATTTCTCTTGACTGTGTTAGTTTTTGCTCGACAATGTAACTGGATTTGGTGGATGGTTTAAAGACTTTTTTTTTTTTTTTTTTAAACTTCATTGCTACTGGTTTTGTATGTAAATATTCATAAGTTGCCCTGGCATTGGAATATTGGTAAAATATAGGGAGCTGGCATAAAATATCAGTTTCATAGTTGATGGTGGGATCTGCAATGTTGCACTTATGCGAAGCATGCACAAGGAGCACCTCAGTTTTCTGCATTTAAGGCTTTCCATATTTTGCTTTGCCACTTCTCAATGATCATCAGTCAAGCAAAATTTTATTTAGATAACTTCCTGAAAGGAGTGGAGGGTAGCTTTTTACAGTACAAACAGGTCCCAGCAATCCACTCTTCCAACTCTCCCAAAAATCCCCCCGCCACCCTTAGGGAATGGTTGTCCCAGAGACGCAGATCTCCTGGCTACCTTCAAGGGACCCAAATTTCTTGAGGCTGCCTTTGTTCCATGTAATCTATTTCTGCTTTCTAGTAAATTAGTCTGGGAATTTACTTTCTAGTAAAAATTCTTTCACCTCCAAATTGGCTTCCAATCATTCAAACTATCAAAACTTCAATTATTCAATTCTATCTCAAACAAATCAAAACTTTTTCCTTATTTTCCCTTACCCCTTTCATCTCTTCATATTCCCCTAAAACACCATCACAAATCAAGCATTCCCTCCTTATCCCCTAAATCTTCTCTTTCTTTTTTGTTAATGTGTACAACAGTCATTAAAATTATTAAAAATAAAAAATTTCACAGTTTTTAATCATTCAATGTCTAATAATGCAAGGTAAGTAATAAAGAATTTTTGAATTTTTTCACCCGACGAGTTACCCTCTTCACTTGCTATTCAAGTCTTTTGGAGATATGCCCGTCAAGGGAAAAGGCACATAAATCAAGATTATATATATTCAATGAAGAAAAGACTGAATTTTAGGTTCTGGTGATTGAGTAGTTTTTTTTTTTTTTTTTGGACACCAGATGCTTCAGAATAGGCGGCTATGAAGACAGTAACTGAAAATCTCTATTTTAAGCCAGTGTGCTTTTTCACTCCCAATGGGGTTCTGGGGAGGAAAACGTTTTTGGTTAGTAAACTAAATTGAGTGACTTTCTTGGCTCAATTTTCCTTTATGGGATTGGAGGTTAGAGGGATTTTGAGTAAGAGAAAAGGTGTCATCTTTAAGCTTGTTAGAGATGGAGTGTTTTAGTTAAAGAAAATGGAGAAATGAAAGTTTGTTTCCAGTTTTAAAACCGCCCATCTATTGCTGAAGTTGAGACAGTTGTGTACAAAATGATGGCCTTCGATTCACAAATAACTAAGTCTGCAAATTCTTGAAGGATTTGTTGTCAAATGCAAATGGAAAAAAGTGAGTGCATTTGTAACTTGTTTTATTGAAGTCTGATGGAGTCTAATATTTCACTCCTAAACTCATTTTTTGCATGTTGAAATATGTGAATTTGGTTCTCACTTTACGCACAAAAATTGCATATTATTTACTCTTCTGTTGTTGGATTATAGCATGTGCCACCCTCTCATTGCACAATTTTCCTTGTGTTGTTCATTCTTCCTTGAATGTATGCTTTTAAGGTACCTATGAGAATCTGATTTCACTACTTGCTTTCCTCAAAAGGATAGGATTTTGTAGCTTCATTTTTCGAGCGAACACAGAAAAAAGAGGTGGGAAAGGGGAGGGGAGCTTGTTAAAGCTTCTACCTTTTTCCCCAAAAAAATCAATAAAATATTGAAAAAAGTAAAAGAAAAAGAAGGAATCAAGTTGAAGCTCGTGGCCGTGATCACCTTGCAATGAGAATTGGTGACCTTGATTTTATGATGAGCTCGACCTTGTTTTATGTTCACTCATTTACAAGTTAATTGGTATACTTCTCCCTGAATTCCAATCTAAGATGCTCTAATATGACAGCTCATGATAAATTTATCTGACATCAATATAAAGTTAATATATTTGGTCCATAGTGGCCGAAGTTGAGGAAATGCTATGTCTAGCCAAGGCTTTGCTCTGCCGTTAAAATGGATGACACCGGCACTTTCAGCAGCTTCAATGGTTGTATTTTCTTGGTATCCAAGTCCTAGCATATGCCAGAAGGGATCAATAAAGTGGACATGACCATGGAATGCTATTAGTCCTGGAGGCAATGTTCCTAGTTGCCACAAACTCAAGTCTGATTTCAAGTTCTGCAAGGAAAAAGGAAAATTAGCAACTGCTTTTTGGTCTAGCCTTTTCTCGGTTTCTTTGGTTTGTCTTACATATATTTGATCTTTCCTTGGGCAGTTTGGATAATTTTTGTGTTGTTTAAATTCTTACCTGTTTATTCAGAATGCAAAAGCTATTTTATACTACCTTTGGCCTCTTTCAAAATGAGAGCATAAACATAGTTAAGGTGTATTTTGAAGTTTAATTACCTCAGCAAGCCAGAAATGGTATGTCTGACTTGCACATGTTTGTCTTCCTCCATGCTTCTAGATCAAAAATGTTCATGCCATAGGCCCATGCACATTCACTGGGATCAAAATTTTTTGCAACAAGTGGATGAGAAAAGTTCAAATAGCTCTTGAATCGCTTTGACATGACGAACTTATCCTCTCCTCTACATGTTTCCACTGCTCCGTTCACTTTCCCATTCATGTCAATGTCCCATAGAGGTGAAAGATCAGTTTGAATCACGATATCATCATCTAGGAAGACCACTTTGTTGAGTATGGGAAACAACTGCAATGAAGTGCTTACACGTGAGACTCTGTTTTGTACATATTTGGCTACAGGTCTTTGCTGTAAGATATTAGAGATTACCTCTGGCAAATGAATCCTTATGTGATTCATCGGTGAATTGTATTTGGGACTGAGTGCTTGCAATTTTGCAGCAATAACATAAGGCTTTTCACTGTTATTTGCCACAATAGCTGATGATCCTCCCCTAAACTGTGACCGCACCTTTTGGTCTTTTTCCATTGCTTCCAGCACTGGGACCTTCCCCTTTGTTAACCAATCAAAATGGTGCAACGCTTTGATTTCAATAATTGCCGGTGTCAAAGGATTCAATGAGAACCACGCCTGCATTGGAGAATAAGTCTTTCTATCTGTGATAATATGGAGGACAACCCTTTCAGGGTGCAATGACTTATGCACAAGCGATGATGCAACAACTGAGGTAGCAAGGACATTGTCAGAGGCAAGGACAAAGTGGAAAAACGAGTTATCGACCAGGGCCGGGACTAATTCTGGTGATGGGAGCTGGAGGCGAGCATTGGCATTGGTAGAATGCTCATTTGCTAATCTTAGAGTGAGGCAGTACAGCTGTTTCGGTATGCTACTTGATGCCACATGACGATACAAGTATTCTTGAATTTTAGCATTTCTTGTTCTTTGTTCAAGCAGTGTGACCTGCAAGAAGTTAATAAAAGACGAGTTTACTCCTTGGCAATAAAAAATTCAGTACATTGAATATAGCAAGAGAAGCATCTAGAACAATGCAATCTCAAAAAAGGCTTTTATGCATTAAGGTTATCTGAAAAACGCAGAACTTTAGGAACTCAAAAGTACAACCTTATTGCATATCTTGTTTTTGGTTTATCTTTCTGCTCGAGACTAGGAATATGCTGAGCAGAATGTCTGGTTTTAATCAGAATGTCTTGGTAGTTTCATATGCCATACTTTGCTTTTGGAACTTTCCTGATATTTCACATGATCCATTCCAGGACATTCTTTTACCGACATGAGCAGTTGAGGAATTTCGAATATTGGTAAAAGAAAGCTCTTTTTAAGTTTTGTTAAGCTGATGTACATATTTGAAGGGAGCACATTACCATAGCCTTCAGCTTCTCTGCGAATGCCTTTGCATCTGGTCTACTATCTCTGATTTCAACCATGAAATCTTCTAGTGATTGAGGAATCTCCTGCCCTGCTTGTAGCTCATCTTGGTTTACAGGTTCCTCCAGTACTTGATATATCACTTCTGGGACTTGAAATGGACACTAAGAGTTCAACAAAAAAAGTTGACTTAATATTTCTGGTTCCCCTGGTCATTCAGGGTGGGGAGTTTTGTTAGAGAAATGAAGGAGTAATTAGAGAGTTTAGATATCCATGTAAGAAAGGTAAGGGAATTACGGTTGGTTCAGTTCTTCTTCTGAGAATTCTTGGTCCAAATTTTTTCCCCAAGCAACCTACATTGTATAAAAATCAAGTCGTCAGGAAATATTTTACCAGCCATCAGGCTGAGGAAGAAAGAAAAGTATACTGTGATAGCTATAAGCATGATTATCGTAACTGTATCAGTGAGAGGTGGGGTGTTTTGTGGCAAACAGGTTGGAGGTGGATTCTGATACTTATGAACTAGAAAATCTGGTATTTGACTGTGTGATTATACACAGGTCAGCTGGAAAATTAATTAGCCCCTATTCATAAACCTTCTGATATATATGTTCTTCCCTCAAGACCATAAGTATCATACATTTAAGGTCCTGTCTAAATTAAAATGTCTCGGACTAATAGCATTCCTTTTTGTTAAATAAAAGAACTCTCAGGCTCAATAATTTTTTCCAGTGAATAAATAAAGAGGCAAACAAAACAATCTGATGTTAACAGTAAAAAAAAACTAATCTTAACCAAATGAAGAAGGCTTCACAATTTTCTTTTTTTTCCCAGGTATATTCCATGTGAAGTGTTTCTCTTTTTAGCAGCATTTCTGACACTCTTATTAATTATCCCAGCATAAGTTGGATTGCTTTGAATCATGAGTTTAACGTTAGTGCTGAAATCTAGGTACTATTACAAATTCTGGATCGTTTCAAATTTTGTCAGGTGCTCACATGTTCTGCTTTTACATTATTCTCAATGATGCTGATACATGTCTCTCTTTCCTCTCTGTGTGTATGTGTGAGAACCTGAGGAGGAGGAGATAAAGGTTTACCTATTGTTGAACACTTGGTATCTCCATCAATGTTATCCAAGGCAGCCAACACAAAGATGAATCGGAGGAGGAATGTGAAGAACAAAAGCGACACCATAAAAGAACATTCGGTATGAAAATCTTCTTGATCCAACCTTCACTTTCATAAACTCTTTAAAACCTTTTGCTGGCAACACCGTAACATGTCTCAGACTCGGAGATATATGAAGCTGCATTTTATTTCTGGAAACCAAACAGAAAAAGAAGCAAAAAGAATACAATTGTGCACAAGAAAACCAAGAAACTCCCACCAAAGCTTCTTGTTTGTGCTCCTCAATCACTAGTATCTCATTAGGCAATCAGCCAAGAAAGAATTTGAGCTGAATGCAACAACCCATGAAGGAAAAATGCTGTTAAAGGAAGGTTATTCTTTGAAGGGTTGTTGTCAGTCACCTAACCTCGCTTAGCATGTAGATTAGAAATGAAGTTTTACAGGATTATATATTATATTGGCAGGGAAAAGAGTTGTTTGAAGGAAAAGGACTTGAAACTAAGACAATAATATGCACTTGTATTCGTGGCATTTTGGCTTGGTTTTGAAGAAGGGATGTTGAAACACTCGAAAGAAACGAGAGGAGACATGTAAGTATATATACAAATCAATACAAGAAGAGGGAGTTGCGTTGTTATGTATAGTTTGTTGGTTTGCTTGGCTTTGCCTCCTTGTGAAGTTTCAAAGAATGGTAAGGTTTGAAAAAACATGTGGTTTGGGGGCTTGAGGGAAACAGAAGTTCTAAATGGAATATGACCGACCAAAATTCTAATTTTTCATTATATAATATAGGAACCAAAGGGGATGACTGAGAAAAGTGGGGTTGGGGATTGGTTGTTGGTCTGTTGGAGTGAAAATTACAGGAAGACTATATTTTGTTTTCTAACAAATTGGGTTGTGCAATTCACTCAATTGTTATTAGTGATTAACTATGTTTTAAAGGTTTTTCTTGTCATAAAGTTTGGGGTCAACTTTGAAATTTACTTAGTTAATGATCATCTTAAGGGAAAAAAAGGAAGAGGAATAAATAAACTCTCACAATCTTTTTCTTGCTTTGGAGGCATAATATTAAAAACTTCATTTGTATAATGTGTTTGAGGAAAATTTAGGTGCATTTTCCTAATTGGGAATCTAGGAAGGAAAAAAATTCCATGAATGAATATGGAGTAATAATCTATTTCTAGGTGCATTTTTTTGCCTAATTATGGCATATTGATTGGGTGAAATTCTTAAGTGGACTAAGTTCGTGGTTGGTGTAATGTACCCCTTGGTTTATAATCACTTATATGATCATCACAACATTTATTTTAATAGTTTGAGGTGATATAAGTGATTGTGAAATAATAAATTTATGACATTTATTATATATCCGATCCACTTAAAAATTTCTCTACTTATTAGTTTTGAGCTCAATAAAGAAAAGAGAACTCTCTATTAGTTGTTTAGTTCAAGATCATTTAAATACAAAAGAATTACATTAATTACTAATCCAAATTTGAGTTATCTCGAGAGGGAAAGGAAGTGGCAATACATACTATTGAAAAAGTAATACTAAAAAATTGAACCAAACAACCAAGCAGGGAATAGAAATATTTTTTTACTTTAGTTTAAAACGCATATAGGAATGGACATTACGTACAGATTATTTTGGACCATCACCGACCAAAATGACAGGCTTTTTACTGGGCCCAAATTATGGATCAACCCAATTTTTTCTAAGCCTTCACTTTTATAGAATGGGCTTTTTACAACTTGACCCGCACCACTATAGTTGAGCCCATTTGTTAAGGTATGAAACCCAAACCCACAGAAAGTGGAAGAAAAATGTTTGGGTCACTTTTAAACTTCCGCATCGCATTTGCTGTCTTGTTTTATTGCATTTTCCAGCAGTTAAAATCCATTTGAAAAATAGATCGGTATTAAACTTCACGTATAAATCGTATGATCATAATTTAATTTTATAATATCATTGTTACATTAAGTGATGTAATTTACAGGAATTCTATTGTTTCTTTTAGAGAATTATTTTTTTATTTTTAAAAACTTATACAGTATAAGTTTTTAAAACACATAATATTGTTCTGCATACTACAAATATTTAAAGAATAAGAAAATAATTTCTTAAAAGGGACGGTAAAATTTTTTTATAATTTATTTAACTTCATAATGTCTACAAATAGAGTAAAAATCAGAGATATATTTCCTAATTCATTTACCTTGCTTTCTCCATAAGTGATGTAATTTATTTAATTTCATAACGTCTACCAGTGAACTAAAAATTAAAAATATATTTCCTAATTCATTAACCTTGCTTTCTCCATAAACAATTAAACATATAGAAATGCTATTTTTGTCTCGTTAGTTTGTTTTTCGATTTGATTTTCCTTAATTTATTTCTTTTTTTGTTCTTCCACCAACACCAATGATTGTTGACTTTATGGCTTATCATGCAAGCGCTTTACAATAATGCAAATCATCTTTATGACTTTATGACACCGTATTTGTTAGGTAAACAATTTTTTTTTTTTGGGTCAACTCCAAAAGTCTTCGCACTGCATTTTAATTTTGGATTAACCTTTCATGTGAAAAAATTTTACACATGCATTATTTAAATTTTAAATATTATTTTTATATATGTAGTATATATTTACATTCAATATTGTAAAAAAATTAATTAGAAGGTAAAAAAATAAATCAAATTTATTGCATGTAATTTACCCTGGATCAAATAATTCTGCTCCATGATCTCCATCCCCCTTCCTATCCAATTCAAGGACAAATCCCACGAAAAAGCACAAAGAACTGAAGTTCATAATCAAGTCAAAATTGATTCTATCTCTTGTTCTTGGTTTCTTTGAGAAAATAGCAGCAGTACTATCTAGGCATGGAAATCTTGGCAGCTGTAGTGAGTTCAGTACTGGCTCCAACCTGTGGCAAACTATTCAGTTCTATTAGGATAAAAAATCTCCAAAATTTCCAGGCCTGCTTCGCAGATCTCGACAGGGAGATGAATGATCTCCTGCGAAGAAGAGAAACTGTGAAACAAGATCTGGAAGCAGCAGAGAGGGTTGGACAAGTACCCAGAGCTGCAGTAAAAGATTGGCTGTATAACAGGAAGTCAATGACATTGAAGCTCAAGTCAATGAGATGAAAACACAACTTCTTCAAGAAAGCAACTTTTATATCATTCGTCGCGGTTGCAGTTGCAGCAATCAGGAAAATTTGAGACAGGCTGCGTCAGAAAAGCTTGCGGAGGTGAAAAGACTCTTAGAAGCCGGTAGCTTTCGTCTTGGAGTGGCTGCTCCGATAATAGTTGAGCACATTCCTGGACCATCTATAGAGGATCAGCCAACAGCTGCTAGAAATATTGCCAGAGTAATGGATCTGCTGAGCAATGAGGAGGCTAAGATGATTGGCATTTGGGGTATGGGTGGAGTTGGCAAGACTACTCTTGTGAAAAATGTAAACAATAAGCTCAAGAATATTAATTCGCCATTGGCAGAAGTTTTTAGCATTGTCATATGGGTTATAGTGGCCAATAAATCCAATGAATCGTCGGCCTTAAAAAGGGTCCAGCAACAAATTGCTAAAAGATTGAAGATTTCGTTTGAGAGGTGGTGGTGGTGATGATGATGATAAAGAAATTATAATAGCTAGAAGAGCCATTCAGTTGCATGAAAGACTCGAAAAGGAGAAATTCCTCCTCATTCTTGATGATGTTTGGAATCCTATTGATTTGTATGCCGTGGGTGTTCCGCAACCTGAAACTCCTACAGGTAGCAAAATCTTGCTGACTACCAGATCTTCTGAGGTTTGCGATGTGATGAGGGCTGATTTTATGCTCAAAGTGGAGGTCTTGAATGAAAGCGAAGCTTGGGAATTGTTTTGCAAATATGCAGGGGACGCAGCTACTTTAGCTGATGTTGAACCACATGCAAAGGCTGTTACAAGAGAATGTTGTGGAGTACCTTTGGCAATCATTGTTGTCGGGGCATCACTGAGAGGAAAGGAAACGGTCGAATTGTGGGAGGATGCAATAAATCGTCTACGGAACTTAGAGCATACAGGAATCGAAAACAAGGTCTATAGTTCTTTGAAATGGAGTTATGACTCATATCTTGCCAGACAAGAAAATGAAATCCTGTTTTCTGTTTTGTTGCCTGTATCCAGAGGATTACTCGATATATTTAGATGATCTTGTAAGGTACTGGTTGGCTGAAGGCTTACTAGATGAAAACCGGAATATAGAGGATGTAAGAATCAGAGGAATTGCGATGATTGAACATCTAAAAAACTCTTGTTTACTAGAGATTGGTAGGAAGAAGGCTACTGTGAAGATGAATGATGTAGTTCGGGATGTTGCTGTATGGATTGCATCCTCATTCGAAGACGAATGCAAGTCTGTTGTGAAGTCTGGAATTGGCCTTAAAAGTATTACAGAGGACACTATCTTGAAATCTGCTAGAAGGCTGTCATTCATGTGTAATGAAATGCATGTTCTGCCAGAATCTGTAACGGTATGTCCTCTTGCCTCAACTTTACTCTTACAATATAATGGCTCCCTTGCTCATGTTCCTGACGAGTTTTTGCAAGCATTTCTATCACTGAGAGTTTTGGATAATTTAAGTGGCTGTCCTATTGAATCACTGCCTTTTTCTCTTAACCAACTTGTTCAACTTCGGGCTCTAATTCTTGCTGGCTGTGAATATCTTGGAGAATTGCCCCCAATTGGAGGGCTTGGAGAACTCCAAGTTCTTGACTGCAGCCATACAAATATCAAAGCTTTGCCAGAAGGGATGGAAAGGTTGACCAGCCTAAGGCAATTGGATCTTTCATACATAAGTAGCTCAACAACCATTTGTACCGGAACTATAGCCGGATTATCTAGTTTGGAAACTCTAAAGTTGAGCAGGAGCACTGGCAAATGGTTTATGAAAGGAAGTGAGGAAGGGGGATCTAATCCAACACCATTGAAAGAAATACTTTTACTCCGGAGATTACTCAATTGGGAAATGGATTTTGACAGCATTCCCGGGATTAAGATTTCAGAAAGAGATGCTTTAATCCATTTTATCTTAAAGCTCAAGAAATTCAGAGTAAATGTGGGCAGCATTGCATTCCCCTGAGTGTCCAGAGGATTGGTTGAAGAGATTGACAACAAAAGGAGTGTGACTTTCAATGGACACTGTTTATCAGGAGAGTGGATTGGATGGTTGTTCCTCAATGCGACTTCTGTACATTTATGTGATTGTGAGGGTCTAAATCTAATGTTTGAGGAGATAGCCAAAAGCTGCAGTTCTGTTGGTAGTTTTAACACTTTAAGCAGACTTGACATTGTAAAATCGAGCAGCAGCTTTGAGCTGACAGCAAGCTGTGATGTGCAATCTGACTTTGACCTCCTCCCGAATCTTAAAACTCTTCACCTTAGTAAGCTGACCGGATTAACCTGCATTTCCGTATTAGCTGAACCTCTTCGACTACAATTTCCCAGCCTAAGACGCTTGGAGATAGTCAATTGTTCGCGGCTGAAATATCTTCTTTCGCTGAGTTGTTCCGTTATGAAACTAGGACAACTTAAAGAGATCACAGTGGAGTCTTGTGAGGAATTGGAAGAACTTTTCTGCTATGATGAGGTTTCTGCTAATAGTAGTCCTAGCCAGAGTTTGGTACCAGATGATTTGTGTGCAAACATACAGTTAATAAGATTGAAAAACCTTCCCAAATTGGAAAGCTTCTCCAGACCAAGTGCAATTACATGCCCACTTGTTGAGAAAGTTGAAGTGATCAACTGCCATCTTTTGAAGAGGTTACCTCTATCAATCACAAGCACTACATTGAAAGAAATAAAGGGCACTCCAGAATGGTGGCATCAACTGGAATGGGATGATGAAGATATCAGGTCAAACCTGGAGAATTTCTTTATACCTGTATCAGAGCCAGAGCCAGACCCTGAACCCGAGCCCGAGCCCGAACCCGAACTTGAGCTTGAGCCTGAGCCCGAGCCCCAATCTGAGTTTGAGCTTGAACAACATTCTCACTCAGGGTTCAAAGACTTGTCTGATACTGAATCGACTCAGATGAGAGGAGCCTATTCTGATATGGGAGACAATAGACTAGGTGGCAACTTGCTGAGGTCAGTCTATGCCTTCGGACCATTGAGTCAACAAATCCGCTTGAAGCGTCCGAATCATTAGAACCCAAATTTTACATAACTTCGTGGCAAATGATCATTACAGGCATGCCTAATGTGTTGAAGTTGTGTTATTATTTCACATTTTGAATCAATTAGAACTGACATTGATGAATTCAACCATAATTGATGTAAATTCGGAATTGAGCTGATTTTGATCGATTAGAGCTAAATTGAAGATGTTATTAATATATAGGAATTGAATTTGAGAAATGCACCACAAAATTTTCACTAATTAATAGTGAAGAAATACAGCAGAAACCCCGAAAAGGTAATACAGTTTTTGAAGAATTCTACTGATATCTTCAACTTCACCTAGACCTAGCATTGATAAAGGTAACTACGAATTATGCAACAGGCGTGAAAATTCCGTGGTCAACTTATTATCATTTTATGTTTGGGCGAACTTTTGTTTGTAGCCAATTCAAGCACAGAAAAACAACAAAAACCGTCTACCAACCCTGGCAGGAGCAAAGAGCTATATGGGTCTAGGTCGAGTTTTTTCTAATTTTTAAAACCCGATTTTCGTGATTACAAATATAAACTCTTTATTATGCGATCAAGGACTCATTTGAGGAAATGGAAGAACTCTTCCCCTTTGATTCTAATAGTTCAAGTCATACATTTGTTATAGATGGTAGTTTATTAAAGAAGGCTGTTTTTCACAGACATACCCGTTTCCGAAAGGAAGATTTCTGCCAGCTGAGATCCACTTGAAATCTACCTAGCATTCAGTGAGGATTAAGAATTCCCCTGAGAGCAATAAAAAGTTGCAAGATGGTTCTATTATTTACAAATCATAACTAGCCAATATGTTCCGGGTCTATTACTATTTACAAAGTTGCAGAAGTAAAACAAAGCAACACATTTTTCATAAATTCTGGATTGTAATCAAAGCCATTTGCCCAACTCTTCTGAACATCTTCAACCCCCCCTTGTTTTAACATCTTTAAACAACCTTCCAATGAGAATAGAAGAATAGCTTCACACCTGCAGATATATAAACACGTATATTTTCAACTGCATTGACAGAATAAAAGACTGAAATTAAATGTTGCCTACAGATAAAATAAATAAGGCATGGAGGAAATTCCTTTACCAGCACAAAATGAAGAAAATGAAGAGCAAACAAATACAAATCCCCTTATATGTATTGTACGTATGTATAAAAGATGTCTGAACGTTTTTCAACCCTCCTAACCAAAATTGTCGATCCAGACATATTGAAAGAACGGAACTGTGATGAACAGCTGGAGTTTGCCAAATAGTTGTGTCATTGAAACTATTGAACAAAGAAATCACCAGAAATTTTAAAGCAGTAAAATCAATTACCTTTAATCAAGCTCATTGCCACCACCTTCAAATCGATTCTCCTCTTTCAGCACATCTATACTATTATTTACAATGTTAAGTTGCACCTCCATCACAGAGCGCTCTCTATTATTTACAATCTTAAGCCGACCATTTGTCTATTCGCTTTAGGGTAATCAGACATATTTACGGAGCCTTTTGTGGTGCCTTTTGGCATCTGATGACCACCCCATTCTGTTTCCTCAGCCCCATTCTGCAGCTCAGCCACAGAAATGCCACCACCATTCATGGAGTCTAATGAACCAGAACTGCCCCTGCAAGCGAGCTTTCTGTTATCAGACACTCCAGACTTCTGACAAAGCAGTTGTCCATCATTGCTGCAATTTAAAACTTGCCTCATTAACAAGAAATCTAGTGATTCAGAAATACTAGAACAAACTCGATCAACTAAAATTATTGTCGGACAGAATTTTAAACCCAAAAAAAAAAAAAAAGTGGGTGGCTATAAGAAAAAATTGACAGCACATGGCAGTCAACAGAATATAATGGATTCCTGAATATGGAAATCTAATAAGCTTTTCCCTCCACATATCATAGAAAATCGTTACCAACACCACACACTGGAGCCTCACGTACAATATGGTTTCTACATATTGCAAATCAGAAAAAAGTGTCCCATAAAAATCAACACAGCTCAAAAATACAATATAAATGAACTCACCTTCCGGTTTGGAATTTGGGAGATTGAAGATAATCAAACACAGGAACTAGTTCTTTAGAACTCACTTCAATCAAACGAGTAGGGATTCTTTCAATCTCAATCTCTCCCTCAAAGGCACTTTCCTCACTCATGTCAATGCCATCTGTTGCCATTGTCTGAAAATATATCTGCAGAGCAAGAATACAAGAATAAAGGAGATCTTACCTATAATGAAAGAGCAGATATGAATAGAAAACATAATTTTCATTCATTGTTGAAAAGAAAAATATACCTCCGGTTTAGTCCATAATGGAATCCGAGGTTGATGCATTTGTAGCTCAGCTTCAGATATATACAAGTGATATCTTTCCTCAGAAGCCATCTTATCTTTTACGACTGTGTCCCTGGCTGCCTCAGAGTAGACACCTTTCTTCTTTCTGATTCCTTCAGGAAATACCTTGGTGCATGTATCTGAATTTCCATTCTCACCATATACGTCAATATTCTCCTCTCGTTCTTTACGATTCTGTTTCTGGCAAATATTCCACTTCCGCACAGCTTCCACTACTAATCTTGCATCACTTTCAAGACGTGATTCATACCCCATGCCTGGTCCATGCATAGCTGTCACAGAATCTAAGCCAGAAGATATTCGCATTACATATTGTACCAAACAACCAGGAGACGAGAAAACCAGCAGGTGACAATTAGTCTTCAAAAAGCTGGTATCTGAATACAAATCATTGCCATTGCAGTAATAGAAAGCTGCTGCAATTGCCCCGGATAAAGAGTTCATCCTTCCAGTAGCAGCAGCAGCTGCACCAGTTACAGTGTTTCTCCAGCCACTATTTCCACTCCTTATTCTGCTCACAGCAGAGAGTGTGATAGTAGATTCAGAAGCAGCACAGAAACTTTGCTGATTAAGAACCTGTAGACCAGAATTTGGTGGAGAACAAGCAGGTGTTCTAGTATAATGTCATAATACCCGCTCCACTGCCTTTTGAACTAAAACAAGCAACAGCAGATTGAAGTCCAGCAGATCCGCTAAAAGGAGATATTGCAAAAAGATGACTTGTCCCTCTTGAAGAACTTATCACAACCCATTCACTGTCCCTGCTAAAACTGATATCCTGTATAACCTGAAAAGAAATTACCAGAACCAAAAGGCGTTGAAAACATCCCTATCCTACTTGAAATTTGAAACAGCAAAATAATAGTAGGAAACGCTCACAGCATTAGTGAAACCACGTTGCAGCCTGTAAAGATGAACATACGAGGCCCCAGAACCAGCTCCAGATGTATTTTGAGGAGTTATTTGGAAAACATTAATGTTATGACCTTGAACTGAGGCCGTCACCAAAAGAGTGCCACTAGGATCAAAGCATAACGAGGAGATAGGGCTTTTGTGTGCCCTAAACTGAGTGATAAGAGTCTTTGCAACAACATCTCTAACAATTACCTGCCAAATGAAAAATGGACAAAGTTATAGAACACTACACCAAAGCTGTGTATACCTATAGTAATTTTCTTCAAAATCTATATCATGATCAGAAAACCAAAATATCTTGATAAAATATGAAAGGCAAAGAAAGATCACCATTCAATGATGATGCATGCAAAACCAGACTAATTGAACGCTCACAATAATTCAATAGTCACTTCATGTTCCCTGAAGTGTATGCAAGTAAGGGAGACAAAATGGTATCTTATAATGATATAATAGCACATAGTTATATGAGTAATTTACAGCAAATGCGAGTATAAAAGTGGAGTCAAATAAATAGCAGCATGCATGACTTCATTCTAATACGACAAGAAGCATACCATTCCAACATTTTCCTCATCATGCAATTGGCCATTAGCTACTCCCAGCCCAATCAGTCGAGGATTCCCTGATTGTGAATTATTTCCATCAGGTAACAGCTCAGAATAATACCTGGAAAGCTTCTTATATCCCATATCTCCAAGAGTCATTATTCTTACAATATAGACCAGCAGCTAGTTGCTTGCTGGATTCTTTTGCATAATGTGCAACGAGGCTCCCGTTAGATGCAGTACCAGGGAAACTAGAAGAAGGAATAAGTTGTTGTGGACTGACACGTCCTGAGTTCGAGATATCAACTGGACTCCCACTATAAGCCATCCACCTGGGACCCACTGCAAGAGGTCCAAAGCCAATACCTCCACATCCACAACCCATAGGAACAGGATTTGTAAGAATATTGTATTCCATCTCCAATGTAGCAGCATCAAAACAACGTATCTGCGATTGACATACTTTACTTAAAACATGCAGAAAAAAGCCAATAACAGTTGCTTAAAGAATGATCGAACATACCTGTGATGCTTGTAAAACAGCAACAACTCGGGAACTGCATCGTACCAATTGAACAACTGATCTAAACTTGAGTTGATGCACATAGGAGTGTGATCTCAGGGAATAGAAACAAACAACAGTAGGCACACTGCTACTATTAGGTAACTCATGGCCAGATAATATTGGATGGTTCCATTACAATGATTCGATTCCTGAAAGTTACTGCCTCCAGGGAAGCACCCATCAGCACATATTATGAGCAGAGGCCGACTATCAGCAAACTTGTCCCCGGATTGCTTTGATGCCAGAAGTTTTGGTAATATTTTCAAGAAGGAAACAGGACCATCTTGCCTGGAAACCAAGTTATGGACGTTACTCACTTCTTCAACATCCCAAACCTGGAAACCGTGTCGGAGTCCAAGCAAAAGAACTTGTCTAGTTACACAACTGTCGCATTCTAGTTTGTCAAACGCAGCGCACTGCACCTATGTTAATAAACCAGAAACGAGAGTGAGACATCCCATCCAGTAGATCCAAAATTTCGTGAATTGAAAACGTCACCAACTAGTCACAAAATTAGTCATATTAGGATACTAATTAAAGATAATACGAATAAACTTTAATTAATTAGCATCAAATGCATAAATTACAGCAAACAAAACTAGAATCATGAATCAAAAGGTTACCAGTTCAAAGAGAAAATTGATATTAACATCAAAAAGCCGGTAGACATACTAGAAATGACCACATTTTTGTTTACCATTGGATCAACAAGGGAATAACAAACTTAGACAAATGTCATTTATACAAATTAGACAGTAATTTCTTGGGGCAGCTTTTTTTTTTTTGCGGGGAGGGGGTATTTACAAAGGCAACTTCACTGTAGCACAAAATTCATTAGTGCTAAAGGACCTAAGCAGTTATCCTTTTTTTTTGCATTTATTTTATTTATTAAAACAAAAGGCAGGAAAAAGAGACCAAGATTGCCCTTACGGTAAAGCAAAAAACCGTCGTGCGAAAGCTAGCCATTTACATTCCATTCGCCCAACCACCCAAAGGGGAGAGAGGGCGAGGGTGAGGGCTCTGAAAAATGTAAATCGTCATGATGACTGGAAACCGCCCATACAAGTTTCAAATGAAAATCCTAAAAATGAACACGTCATGAACGCCACACCATAATTAAAATAGTTGTTCTACACGTGCCAAGTCCCTTGACAAGTCAGATCAGGTAGATGAACTGCTGTAGATGATGTATTTGTCAATTATACGCCAGATGCTGTCAGATGAACAGGCATGGATCAATGACAGCCAGATCCGACAAAATAATGACAACCACTCGATGAATTTGAAAAGGTTAAAATTTGTCGAGTAATAAAAAACATACACCTCACAAGATAAGCCCTAAGCAAGTCGACATAGTGGATCTAAATAAGTCAACAAACAGCATTCATGCCGCAAAATAACAATAAATTATGACGTTGTACAACTAAATCTTCGAAAGTGACAAATAATTCATTTTTCCAACAGTTGCAAATCATTTGACATCGACTAAATCTTCAAAAGCGACAAATAATTCATTTTTCCTATGCTTTCAAATTATTAGCTTTCCAGGCAAATACTTCACTTTTCTAACTGTTTCAAACTACTGTTTTCTTCCAGCAGAATGCATCACAATCAATAGACAGTGGCAGTGGTGTCGTGGATTACAATTAATTGAAAACTAGAAAACCTAAAGCAAAAGTTTTGACAAGTGAAAGAAACTCCTTTAGTGAGAAATCTCTCTTAGATTAAAAACTGGACAATTACTTGCTTCATGAAAATGATAGAAATCATGAGGGAAAATGATAGAAATCATTTCCTTTAAAACCTATGACCACAAAGTTCAAGATATAAGTTGCAATCTTTATCCGGGAAAACCATTGATGAATTAGATCTTGAGTATGCTGTTTCAAAGAACCCTCCTTCCACAACTTCCTGAATTTGGGAAATAAAATATTTAGATGAACTAAAAATACTAAAGTAAAATCCCATCATTGTTGCATGCAGATCCCCATATCCACTAAACATTAGAAACTCATTTAGTTCAAAAATCCACAAGATTCTGATTCCTTGAAACAAAGACACATTAGTTCAAGAACCACAAAATTTTGTATCTTGGAAAAAAAGAAGTCCATCCGATGACTGTATGCAGAAAAACAACTTAAATTAGAAACTCATAAAATACCTACCCTTAAACTGCATTTCCGAAAACGAAATGACAATGCATCTAGCTCAAGATCCACTCTCTTCACAACATACTAGACAAGTCCAAAGTTTCAATCTTTTCTAATCAAGAAACCTCCATATCATCAAAGCACGTTCATTTATCATCATCAAACTAATTCTCAACCCAAGAAAAATAATAATAATCTTCAGAAAAATAAACAATTATTTACCTGATCATGGGTAGACTCAGAGTCCCTCTCCACAATAGCAGAAGCAGCCGAAGCAGCAGACCTCACGGAGGAAGCAACAGAAGAAGCCCCAGATGAAACAATCTTCAAATAACTCGAAAAAGCCTTAAATGAAGTAGGAATGAAGCCTCCACCTCCACTACTCCGCCCTGCACCGCCACTGCCACCGCCTCCTTGCACAGGTTTCTGGCCATCATTCCTCATCCTCCACCCCAATCCAGAGAAAATAGCCAATACTCTCTAGAAACAAGACATTGTAACTCCCACCCCACAAAATAATAGTACTAATAATACTTTTATTTTCTCCGAAATAGTAGTGATCATAAGCATATGCTCCTTCGCATGACGTTAGCCAAAACTGCTACAAAACAACTTCTTTTGACATCACTCCCCTCTCTCTCAACTTTCTCTTCAATACTACTCCAACGTGTCTTCATCCTCAGCTTCCAACTCCGAAAACATCCAAAACTACACAACAAATTTCAACACAAACTCCTCCTCCTCTTCGTCATACTCTTGATTCCCAACAAAAATCCTTCAAGCTTTGATTTTTTTTTTCTCTTAATTTCCGTTTCCGTTTCTTCCCACCTTTTCATTCACACCACTAAATTTCCAACCGCACCGAAAAAAAAAAAAAAACACACACACACACACACAGAGACAAATACTTCCAAAAATCAATTTCAACAACAAAAAATTTATTTCAAAAAATTTTTTTCTAGCTGTTTACGTCATAATAAATTCACAGCAACCGATCATCTATATCTATATGTATATATATGGAAATTTAGGATTGATTGAAATTTAAAAATAAAAAAAAAAACTAAGTAAAAAAAGGGGGGATTTTTGTACAATTAATAAAGAATTTGTAGAAATTGAATTAAGAAATTGGGAAATTTTAGAGAGAGAAAAAAAAAAGTGAAGGAATTGAGGAAGGGGAAGAAGATTGAGGGATCGGATAATGATTATAGGGATGATTATGGATTTAAAATTAAATGTTTTTTTTTTAATTTTAATTTATTTTGTTGGGGGATTTTTGGGGTCGTGACGTAGAAGAGTTGAATGGGAAATTATCAATTACGAACACCAGAAGCCAACTTCTCTCTCTCGATTCGGCGTCTAATTTTTTCACTGTCATCGGTCAATACTGTATAAATCAGCTACGAATTTTCTAATCCACCTTCTGTGTCATTTTTAATTTATTAAAATCACACTATTAAATTTTAACAATTTATTAAATAATATGATAATAAATAATATAAAATAAAAATCACCCTATAAATCATTACTAACACCTAGAAAACAAGTTTAATGGTAACACAACTTATCCTTTATTATTCGAAATATTATTTAAAATAATTATTATTTACATATAAGATGTAAGTAAAGAGAGCAAAATACGTATTAATATAGATTTAATTTTAAATTTTATCTATAAATTTTATAAAATTTTATTTACGTTAATTAAATGTGTCTAAGAGACAACTTATGATTATAATATTTTTTTAATTTTGCCTGTTCATTATTCAAATACATCTAATATGATTGCATGTCATATTGTTGAAGTACTTACATCCTAGTTGTGTGTCATCTGATTACCAAAGAGTGTGAATTAAAAACTTAAACACATACTGTATTGATTTAATTGGTTGATTATTCTAACTTAATAATTACCCAACTCAATCAGAGCTTGTTGGCCGATGAACAAGATCTAGTTACAATTAATGCTTTGAAGTCGAATTAGCTCAATTTTGTTAAACAAAATATTATATAGTTTGTTATGATAAAGAAAATGCTTAATAGTTATATACTATATCCTTCTCAATATATTTATCACATTTGATTTTTTTAGTCAATGTAGTTTTCAAGATTTAATCCTTTTGTAGATTTTTTAATTTTTTATAAATTTTAAGTTTCACGTCATAATACTTTATATAAATTTCATTTTTGTTGAAAAAAATTTATAAAAAATTAAATAAATTTATATGAATTATTAATTACAAAATTGATGAAATTGATCAAAAAAATAAAATTATGACAAAATAAATAAAATAAAATGACTATATAAAAGTTTATTTTGACCCGAGTTGAACTATATAAAAGCTCAAATATACTATTGACTAATTTGAAAAACATGAAATGCTCATCCAACAAGTGCACCTTTTATAATATGTTTTTTCCTTTTTTTTTTTTTTTTTTTGTTGTTGTTTGATTTATTTCTTACTATATTATAAGTACATCTTTTGTTATTTTGTTCTTTAATCATTAATTCTAACGTGGGGAAATTGTAATATATCATTTTCCAAAGATATATATCCCAAAACAAAATACTAATACTATTAAATTCTTGAAAAACATTGAAAGTTCAAAAGAATAATGGGCAATATGTGAATTAATAGGTAAAGGCAATTGTAGTATCTTGATGTGAAAAAATGAATAATGAGAGCACTAATTACCATTGCATTATGCATCTAGGAAATCAAAATACGTTCTATTTGGATTGATTTTATTATTCATATTTTTCTAAATAATATTAATTTTAAACACATTTATTTTAAATAATATTCTAAATAATAACTTTTTTTTAGTATCTTATTATTAAATTTTACGATCTTGTTAAAATATATTCTTGTATTTCAAGACTTGTATCATATAAATATATAAAATATGTAATTTTATACTTTATAAGTATTTAAAATATAATGAGACGAGGCAATAATCAAAAAAAGATAGAGAGGAATAATGGAGATGATTATACGGCAACGGCGAAGGAATCCGATGAGGATCTGCCGACTGCGGGGGTGTTTTCTTGTACGCGGCAAGCATTTGGACAGTCAAGTCTTCTGCGTCGGCCTATTTTCCAATTAGGTTGAGCTTCAATTATCCAATTTGTCAAGAAAACACCTATAATTACAAACATTGAATTCCAAGTCCATAATTTGACTTTTTGAAAAAAAAAAAAAAATTTACAAAATTAAGGGGAGTGATATTCATTCATCCCAAAAAGTTCTTTTGCACACCCCTACGGCCTACCATATATTCTTGTTATTAGGCGTAACAAAATATCATTTCTATAAATAAAATGCCTATTACAAAATTTTAGCAAATAAATTTCGGAAATTAAAATGTTCATTGTGCTTTCTAATTTCATTTATGCCAAGAAATTTTGTGCTTGAAGGAAACTTTTGAAAAATAATCAACTAATGGAGAAATTTTTGTTCAACTGTTGATTAAAAATTAAGTACAGTATGAGGTATAAATTACCAATGATTATTTTTCCTTTACATTTAATTTTTTCGCAACCTTAAAGCCACTATGTCTGATATTCAATCAAGAAAATATCTTGGTGTACGCTCCTCATATAATTCCGAAAGACTTAAAGCAATCTAGAATATTAACAAAAAATAAATAAAACATGTTGATTCTTGAAGTCGATTCATTGAATCTCCATTGTTGACTGGTTACGAAAAACTCAATTACTTGTTCTAAATCTAGCATACTTATGCTGCATTAATACAATAAATTATTACCTTAATTAACCAAACCAAATAAAGTATATAACTGGGATCACATGATTAGTCTAGTGATTAAAGAGTTTATCCTCGCTTAATTTTGACATCAGTTTGTAGTTGCACTGCCACGCTTCATATATTTTTTTCTTGGTAGACTGGAATATGATAATCGTAATAAATGCATTAGGCATAGACTCATAAAAATATATATATATATATTGGACCGATGCGATGAGAAAAAAACTAATTAAAGCAATGCCTGTGGTGCACGAGTCAGCACAGCCGCCTCAAATGCATTTAGAAATTGCGTAATAAGAGATTATTTGTTAGAATATTTTTGTTATGGTTGTAGCGGATTTTTTTTTTTCCAAAATCGTCCCTTCCCCTATCGTTAATGACACGAATTTATGATCAATAAATTATAAAGAAAATGTTTATCCAACTAAACAGTATGTTGTTGTTGTGGTCGGGTCATAATGAGATGTAACCCTTAAAGATTTAATTAGTTTGTGTTAATTGAGCCCTTTTTCCAATAATAAATGAATTATCTCCATTGAATCAATTGCGTAAACTACAAATTGATTATTTATCTCCTAATTTTTCGCTTACGCGTTGTATTATGGATCCCTTGTGTGGTAGGTGAGAATTGAAATTGCTGAAGGTGTTACCAGATTTTTCTTAATTACCAAAAAACTTTATTAGTGCCTTTTTACTTTTTGCCTTTTTTTATCTGTCACATGTTTGTGAGAACTTTCCGTGGCTCACACCACTGTTTATCCATCTTAATTTGTTCCATAAAAAGATCATATTGAGATATAGAAGTAATTAACAATATCTTTTTTCCCTAAGTGTTTATTTATTTATTTTAGGTATAGTTGGTCTAGAAGTGTCGCGCACCATGAGTTCATTGCGCCATTTTCTCGATGTTTTATGTTTCGCAATCTCTGAGCAATTACTATGTATAACTTGTTTATTTATGTTAGTACTACTTTTAATCTATTAATTAAGAATTAAAGACCCTTACCTGCATGCATGCATGTGATGATATAGATCGTGTACTAGTGCCGTGAGGGCTTTGCAGTGTTAGTGACGAGATCATGAGATTGCCAAATGAACAAGGGATTTCTAGTAGGGGAAAAAAAAAAAACAAGAAATTACTTGAATAAAAAATCACTAACGACAGTAGTCGAGAATAGAAATTAATTTTGAAATTCGACAACAAAGAAATATATAACATATGTTCATCTCGAGTAATTTTATAATATTTACTTCATAATATCGACTATTATAATAACTGAGATACTTGTTATTTAATAATTTAATATACTTATTTTTATTTTGCTTGGTAAATTAAGGAGTGAATAACAAACGCTCATCACATCCTTTGTAATCCATAGCCAGAGCCGAAAAGTTGAAGTTTGAAAAGGACTTAAAGTTTTACTCACGAGTTTGGTGGAGCTAAAGGATTAGCAATTCCAGATAGGGAATATGCCCGCAGTCTTGCGCGTATGAAAGATATATGCACCTGATAAGATTTTACATATGAGACTTGTGCAGAACTCACATATTAGATTCATAATAAAATTTTATAAAGAACTTACATATTTTATATTTAGCAAATGCATGGATGTTAATTCATGTAACAGTTTATCGTAATATTTCAAGTTAAATCATCATTTGTCATCTTTTAGATAAATTCTTATATGAACGTGTATGATTTTAGTATACATTTTTTAGTTTACATTTGAAGTATATATGTAAATCGTAAGGTGTATGAAATCATATAACTTCATTCACGTAAAAATTTATCCATCTTTTACGTTAAGTCCTTTGTTGCACCTTGAACTCCTCTTTTTTTTTTTGTGGGGGCTAGGAGTTATATCTCGGGTCTGCTGACAACACAAACTGGCTTTTGTTGGATCATCCAGCCCACATAGGGGATCTAGTGTTTGGCCCTTTTCGAATGTCAAAGAAAGTTGATCCATCTTATATAGACTTAAACAATAAGGCATCGCTCTCAAATATCACTTGATCAGTCAGTTTTTGTAGCTAATGAATTGGGCATCATGTGTACATTGTCACATTAAAGAAATTAATCAATGGAATGTATTAGCTGGAAACCAATCTCTTTATCCATTTTTTTTAACATTAATATGGCTATCAGATTGGCCCAAAAGAACTGTATAAGAAAAGGGCTACGGATTCAATTGAGGAACTTGCATTCTTGTATACCTTTATTTCACTCTTTGTCAAAGAACCAAGGCCACTTATCGAAACAAGGCCACTTATCGAAAATTTTTATATGAATTCGATTTACAATAAGTATAATGGACGTTTTTATTTGTATTAATTCATAAATATTATTCTGAAAAAAAGTTTATTTTAATAAATTAAAATGATGCGGATGAATGCATAGTAAGAAATCTATCCATTTATTATGAATTGAATCCATATAACAAATTTTCGACTACTCAATGCCTCCATTCTCCCATCTCTTGTGCTTAAAGTAAAGGTAATTGATTTTCACATTCCAAATAAGCGAAGTTGGTCTACTTTTACATTTCTTTTGGCTTATTTGGAAGCAATTAAAACTTTATTGGAAATGTCAAATTCAATGACTTTGAACAAATTTTGATGTCAATTATTTATTTGTTGATTTAGTGACCTCAATCATCTCACCTTTGCTTAGGATACCAAATTTCTCATACATATGATTGTCAAGTTCTGCATTACCATTTATTATTGAAAACCCTTTTCTTCCTTTTTTTTTTCCCATGGGATTTTTTTTGCCTCACCGAGGTAATATATATTAAAAAACCAGGAATAATTATCGCTTGAAGTTTCATTTCATATAATGCATCACAGCGGCAACTTTTTACTTACCTATTGAAATTTCACTTTAACAATCTTAGCTAAAGGTGATAAACATTCAACTACACTTCTTTTAATTAAGAATTAATGTAAAAAAAAAACATGTTAGAATATATCAACCTTCTCATCCTAGTTTTAGATGCTTCTAATATTTTTACTTAATTTTGGAGCAAAATTAAAAAAATAAAAATAAATAAAGTACCTATGATACAAGTCAATCGAAGTGTCAAAATTTAGCTATTCTTATAATTAATGATGAATAAATTCTACTTATTTTTTCTCTAGCTTAAAGTATATAGCTAGCCAGTTCAAAAAATCAAAAAATATATATATATATTATGTGTTGATATTTCTTATTTTATTTTACCTTTTATTAGCTGTATGTATATGATCTTCTTAAAATATATGTATATATATATATATATATACATATATTTTAAAAAGATCATATACAGCTAATAAAGGATAAAATAAAATAAGAAAGATCAACACATAACCTAAAAAGATTGAAGGAGTTGTAAAAGGGAAAATAATAGATTATTATTGAGTACCATGGTATTAACTTTATAAGTTTGTAATATAAGTTATTATAAGCTTGTAATATAAGTTAATATAGAGAAATTTTATAATTTTTTTTTTAAAATAAAAGAGAATAATTTTTTAAAATTTTTTTTTTAATTATAATAAAAAAAAAACTCTCAAAATATTTGATAACAAAATCACTTAACGATTTCCATGCTTTGCCGTACCTTTAAAGTTTATTCCAGAAAATAAACTACTACTACTAAGACCCCGACAAACCCTCTTCTGACACTGCCGCACACCATAATCACTGCACCTGACAACACACCATCGCGTCCCGAGATCCAATACTCCACTGCTCTGTAATCATATAAACCCACCATCAATTCCCTATTCATTCCCTCCCTATTCATCCACCGTAGACCCACCATCTTGTATCATTTTCTCATGATTAACGGCTTATGATCGGATCTCGCCGAAAGCAGCTTTTTCAATCTACTTCTTGGGCCCCACAGAATACGAGTCACGTGACATTTGCATTTAATAACCCAGATCGCACGTGACATTTGCATTTCCTCCCCTTTTCACCTGAACTAAACTCTCTCCAGTAGAGAATCTATTCTCGTCTTTAACCCCTTCCGCCACCATCGCCACCGTCATCGCCGCCGTCATCGGTGGATCTATAACTTTCGAGAACGACTGTCTTCTAGAAGTTTCTGGAAGGCGCGAAGATCACCGGAAATGGAGTCGATACTGGCGCGAGCCTTGGAGTATACTTTGAAGTATGAACTGGCTCAAATCGTTTTCACGAGATCAGTTCAAATTGCAAGGACGGACGGTGCAACTCTCCAATTTGGGTACAAATTTTCGAAAATTCTGGTTATTTTTTGCTTATATGCTGCTGAATTTTGAGAATTTTTTTGGAAAATTGAATGATGATTTTTTGGAAATTTTGGTAGATATAAATGGAGATGCTTTGCACGCGAGTGTTGGATTACCGCCGGCATTAGAATGTCACCACTGCGAAAGTTGGAAAATTGGAGATTATTGTGAGTGATAAAATTTTCCACTTTATTTGTGGTATATAATTTTGTTCTTGAGATTCTGAGCTGGCATATAATTGAGGGTCTAGGAGCAAAGAAATTCTGTTAGTAAAATTAATTTCGTATGCAATTGGGGATTTTGCTTTGAGTTCTGCAAAAGAAAATATTAAAATTCTGGAATTTGTGAATTGAAATAGGCTTTTTTGCTGCTGCTCATTATTATTTGTTTTTGATTTGTCGATTTTGAAGCTTCCATCTGTGAGTAACGTACAAATAGAACCAATAGTGGTGCAAATTGATAGGCTGGACTTGGTTCTGGAGGAGAATGATGATATACATGCATCTACTGGCTCAAGCAGGTATATTCTTGATAAGCTTAATCTCGTGTCAAGATTTTTATTTCCAGTTGTTAGCTAGGTTTTGGGTGTTTTTTGTATTAATTTATTAGTCTTTGTTTTTAGTTCTCAATTGAGACATCTGCCAGCTCAACGAAGGGTAGTGGTTATGGATTTGCTGACAAGGTGAGTTTCCATTTTTTGAATTGCCATTTGTTTTCTTGGTTTACTCGTCCCAAGTGTTTGCCCGCCCCATTGTGCTTCTCTATTCACTTCTCATTGAACTGTTTAGTGACCATAATGGAGATTGTTGTTCCTAGGTTCTACATATCTGTTGCATACTTTTGCCACATTTACAGTTTTTAGTTCGTAGCTTAGTTTATTGCTGATAAGATGTTTCCAATTTTTTGGCACTTATCTTGTTAGCTTCTCCTAACTGTTTTGATTGACCCTCTATGATAAACAGATTGCTGACGGAATGTCGTTGGAAGTGCGTACTGTAAATCTTCTACTTGAAACACATGGGGGTGCTAGACGCCAAGGTGGAGCTACTTGGTACTTTTCCTTATCTTTTTCAGTATGTTATAAGTATTATTTACTTTGGGGAACCAATTTATCATTATTCAGTTCACACATAATTCAGACCTGTTGCTTCAGTTGATGTATTCACATCTATTTTCTCTACTTATACTAAGTTTGACCCCCAGGAAAATCTCTTTTATTTCAATGTCCTTTACCAATTTATATTCTTCTTCTGGAAGACAAGTTCACTCACTTGCTTGTGCCTTTTGGTGGTAAATATTTCAAGTGTCTAGAACAATATTTGCCTCATCTTGTTTTCTCTCCACTTATAGACTACATTCTTAGATGTCATTTTAGTATTGCACTTGTGATTTTTGAAATGATGTTTCTGTTTTTAAGTGTTCTAGGGACCTTTATCCTATACCGTAATCAATCCCTGCATGTGGCATTAGCTCTGATGGTACCTTTCTGCATTCCTGTAACTTCTCGTAGCTTCTTTCACTTTGATTTTAGTTATAGGTTGCCCATTTCAGGATGGTGCCATTCATTTTTATCATTTATATTGATGTCATTCATGTTCATTATTTATGCTTTGTCTTCCTTAAGTAAGTGGAGTTTTTCTTTATTTACCTTAATTTTTTTTTAAAAAAAAAACCCACCCCTACTACTAACCCCTTAGTGACTCGAATCCATGATCAATAGGTCGTAAGGGAAGCTTCTTACAACCCAAGCTGCACTTCGTTGTCATGGAGTTTTTCTTTATAAATGAACAACTAATGGACATTTAATTTGCAAAACTCAATATGCTTTGCTAGTAAAGTTTGTAAAGCATCACAGTAAAGATATAAGCGTCTAGGAAATTTGCTTAATCTGTTATTTATCATTTAGAAGTATTTTCCATTTTCTCCTGTTTAACAGGGCATCACCTATGGCGTCAATAACCATCCGTAATCTTCTGCTGTACACCACAAATGAAAGCTGGGAGGTTTGTCTTCTATAACCATCCAAGTAATGGATGTTTTCCAACAAGAAGTCACATTCTTTACCTAAGCAAGATCTTGTAACAGGTGGTAAATCTTAAAGAAGCACGAGACTTTTCCACTAACAAGGGATACATTTATGTCTTCAAGGTCGTTAACAACAGTCCCCTTCTCCAACTAATATTTTGCTTTCCTTTTGGTTCTTTCCATTGTACCTTTTCCTTAAACTGTTAATTCTATGTATACAACTATTTTTGACATCACTTTTCATAAGCCTTTGCCTGTGTTCCTTGTTGAAGTGAGTTTCTTGTTAAATTAATGTTGGTGCCTTTTTCGTGTTATGACTAAAACCTTGCAATATATTAATATAACTTTATATAACACTACTGTTATTTTTGTGTTGATTGCAGAAACTCGAGTGGGAATCTCTATCTATCGACCTCCTGCCTCATCCTGATATGTTTTCAGAAGCTCATTTTGCGTGCTCTAAGGAGGGTTCCAGAAGGAAAGATGAAGATGGTGCAAAACGAATATTCTTTGGTGGTGAACGATTTATTGAAGGAATATCAGGAGAAGCTCATGTAATATAATTAATACCTCAGTCAATTCAGAGATAAATTTCCATTTCAATTCTGCTCTGAAGAACAATTTCTTGTTATATATGTGTTGTCATGTTTGATTCTATTTGTAGTCTTCTTGATTTTTTGATACTTATGATTAGATTACAATCCAACGGACAGAACTCAATAGCCCGCTCGGGCTTGAGGTTCAATTACACATTACTGAAGTTGTTTGTCCTGCTTTGAGTGAACCAGGCAAGTAGAATTTTGTAATTTCTTATGAGATTTTGGATTTTTCTTTTAAGCCCTTCAAATTGTGCTTCTATTGTTCATATATTCTGTGCTGGCATCAGGATTACGAGCTCTTCTCCGTTTCTTCACGGGATTGTATGTCTGTTTAAATAGAGGGGATGTGAATCCAAATTCTCAGGTAAGAATGTTTTGTTTCTTCTTGCAATTTTTTACCATAGTCCATGATTCCTAATAATTATGCTGAAACTTTTTGGGAACATCCAGTTAACTATTTCCATAGTCATTTACTAATCTCTCATCCCCCCACCCCCCCTCTCTCTCTCTCTTTCAGCGATCTACAGAAGCAGCGGGAACACCAACGTTCTCTTGTTTGTATACTGGTCGACCATATATTTCTCTGTATAAAGGATGTTGGTTAGTTTGCCTCCTTTAAATGTGGTGGAGCTTGTGTGTCTCTGTATGATACATTGTTCCTTCTGTGTCGTTAGTTTTGCGTCCCACATAAACGTTGAATATTTGGTGCTAATGTATGATAATTTCTGTGAAAGCAATGTTTATTTTGTGGGAACCCTTAGCGGTTTCGTTTGACTTGCAGAGTTCCAGCTCGAACTCCTTATGCAGTCGCTGTTCTTCTCTAGGGTATGCTCTACTTATGCAACTTTTCCTCCTCTATTGTTTGTTGATCCTCATGCATGTAATGCACATGATTTCCTGTTACTTGTTTTGTTCCTTTTTATGTGGTTAGTTTTCTTCAAATGCAACATGAGATCTTACTTTAAACTGCAGGCTAGCATTTCTGACGGAGAAAATAGTAAATGCTTGACTCGGGTTATGATTGGTGGTCTATTTCTGAGGTCTATGATAGTGTAATAAGTGTAACTTCTAATAAATATCCTGTAGTGTAGCCTGCAAGAAGATGACTCAAAATGCTATATTCTTATATGTATTTTAAGTTCAGTTGACATTATAAGTACTCTTGATCCATAAATTTGTATAATACAGGGATACATTTTCACGTCCTCCATGTACCCTGGTGCAACCATCAATGCAAGCTGCTTCAGATGATATTATGCACACTCCAGAATTTGGTAATGTTTAACTGTATATACTCTGTGAGGAAACTTTCATCTATACTTGACTATTTGATCTTGGGGACGTCTCTTATTAGAAATTTAATGTCTTCATTTTCTTGCTTGAAACAGGTAAAAACTTCTGTCCTCCAATATATCCTTTAGGAGATGAACTGTGGCGGTTAAGCATTGGTGTCCCTCTAATATGTCTGCACACTCTTCAGCTCCAGCCTTCTCCAGCCCCACCAAAATTTGCTTCTCAAACAGTTATTAACTGTCAGCCACTGATGGTGAGTAAATAAATCTTAACTTTTTGAAGAGCTTTTTAGCATTATTTTCTTGTACAGCTTGATTTTGAAGAACTTTTGCCACTGTTTCTCAGATCTATCTTCAGGAAGAGTCCTGTCTAAGAATAACTTCTCTCTTAGCGGATGGAGTTGTAGGCAGTTCTGGTTCTGTTTTACCAGATTTCTCAATTAATTCACTCTTGTTCAGTCTAAAAGGTTTAGATATCACAGTACCTCTGGAGAATGGACTATCAAACTATGATGCTAGAAGTAGTGTCACCGATACCCAGGGTTCCTTCTCTGGGGCAACCCTTCATATTGAGAACTTGTTCTTTTCTGAGTCTCCTTCATTAGAACTTGGGCTATTAAACCTAGAGAAAGATCCTGCATGCTTCTGTCTTTGGGAAGGTCAACCTATTGATGCTAGCCAGAAAAAGTGGACAAGTGGGGCTACTCTCATTAGTTTGTCTTTGGAAACCAGCAGTGACTCAGCTAGAGTATCTCCAGGCTTATGGTAGATAGATGTGTTGATATAAAAGGTGCTTGCCTTGAAGCAGCATTGGCAACTGTGGATGGAAGGCCTTTAACAAATATTCCGCCCCCTGGCGGTATTGTAAGAGTTGGTGTTGCTTGTCAGCAATTCTTGTCCAATACGTCAGTTGAGCAATTATTTTTTGTGCTAGATCTCTATGCATATTTTGGTAGAATTAGTGAAAAGATGGCTGTAGTTAGAAAAAACAACTGTCTTATGGAAGTACCAAATAAATCTCTTGGTGGAACTCTAATGGAAAAGGCTCCTGGTGACACTGCAGTAAGTCTTGCATTGAAGGACTTGCAGCTAAGATTTCTGGATTCTTCTTTCAGCAACAGTCAGGGACCACCTTTGGTTCAGTTTGCTGGTGATGATTTGTTCATCAAAGTTACTCATAGAACCTTGGGTGGTGCCGTAATAATTTCCTCCAGTGTTCGATGGGAGAGTGTTGAGGTCGACTGTGCAGACACTGATAATAACTCGAGACATGTAGAAGGCCTTGGCACTGACATCTACTGAACACAATCTTATGTCAGGAAATGGTTACCCTCAACTGAGAGCTGTCTTTTGGGTGCAAAACAGGAAAATTTTGCTTGGGAATGGCAGTGCTGTCACAGATCCATTTTTGAACATAAGTGTGGTCCATGTAATTCCATATAATGCACAGGATGTGGAATGTCATAGTTTAAATGTGTCAGCTTGTATTGCTGGGGTTCGTCTTGGAGGAGGAATGAGTTATGCTGAAGCTCTGCTTCACAGATTTGGAATTCTTGGCCCTGATGGTGGTCCTGGTGAGGGTCTTACTAAAGGATTAGAGCAATTATCTGCTGGGCCTTTGTCAAAGATTTTCAGAGCATCACCAATTGCGGATGAGCTCAGAGATAGCATGAATAGTAAGCTTTTGAGTATACTTGTCTTTGTTTCTCAAGTATTCCTGCTAAACTGCTGATGTTTTATGGATCTTCAAATTTTGAACTTCTTCTAATCAGTTCATATTCTCTCTTTTTTTTTGTCTTTCTAGATGGAAATGTTCGAGATGAAAAGGAGATCACTGCAGTGCAGTTGGGTGCTCCAGATGATGTGGATGTACTAATAGAATTAAAAGATTGGTTATTTGCTCTTGAAGGTGAAGAGATGTCAGAAAGATGGTGGTTCAATTCTTTAGATGTTGGCAGAGAGGAGATGAGTTGGCACAGCACGTTTCAGAAAGTGCTTGTCAAAGCAAAAAGCAGCCCAAAGCATGTAATGAATGAACAGAGAAAATTACATGGAAAACAGAAATATCCCGTTGAGTTGGTCACGGTAAGATTTTGCTCCATTACTTTGTATATAGTTGCATTTACAAATGTAATAGATCATATAGATGTGGAATAGTGTGTGAGCCTGTGAGGGGAATATTATGTACTACTTATTAATACATTTGCATAAAATTTAGGACAATCTGGAAAAAATATTGTAAATGATGGTACTTAATCCTAATGGTGCAGCTCTAGGATGTGTAGTGGGTTTGGTTCATTTGCTTTTATTTTTTACTTAATTGGTGGAAATAAATGAGGGCTGAAAGGGCTTTTTCTTTGCGAGAGAATCATTGAATTTATTGCCCAATCTCTTAGTCCTTCTATATGCATTTTGGTTTCTCTCGTTCCTGATTTGTAGCAGAAGAAATTGTCTTACTGATTCAGGGAGGATATTGAGTTGATGAACCATTTAATTCGTGTTCAGTTTTGTTCAGCCAGTTTTGTGGCATTTTCTGGCCTTGCCTCTGCTATCTTTATCAATGACCATATGTACAAATTGCTGGTGGAAGCCAGTGGCAGCATACGTTCTTCAGCTTCTTGTTGCTGCAAACTTAAAATATCAGTATCTCATCTGTGCATTTACTAAATATCTTTTCTTTATGCACCTGACATTGTGCGCAAAACTTGCAGGTTGGTGTTGAAGGCTTGCAGATCTTAAAGCCTCTTGCTCAGAAGGGCATCCTGGAAAATGGTACAGCTGAAAAAGGGCATAAACAAATTGTCGAGACGTGTGGAGTAAATGCTGAAGTTGATATTGTAGTTTCTGAAGATGATGTTGATGATGGGTTAGCCCAGTGGGTGGTAAATAATTTGAAATTCTCAGTGAATCAGCCGGTAAAGTGGTTTAGATTTTAATTTGATTGCTATGGCTTTGATTTACGGTGTCATTTCATGTAACGAATTATTTTTTGCTTTACTAGATCGAGGCAGTTGTGACAAAGGAGGAATTGCAATATCTTGCCCTTTTATGCAAGTCTGAAGTTGAGTCTATGGGTAGAATAGCTGCTGGAGTCTTGCGGGTACTTAAACTAGAAGGATCTGTTGGCCCTGCAGCAATCAGTCAACTGAGTAACTTAGGTAAGTTTACAGTATATGCATAAAATAATGGCATTATAAATTTCTATTTACAGTAGCCAACTGTTTTAATTGAAGTGCTACCTGTTTTGTTGCCTTTGTGGCTAGAGTGTTAGAAAATGTGGAAGACATACTATCCCATATATTTGAATCTCTTTGTTTTCTCATTTCCCTTCCCCTTCCCCTTCTTCTCTGGGTCTCGGGTCTGAATAAAATGGACAACAAATTGAAATTCTAATTACGGGAAGAAGTACTGATTTTAAAGAAACCATATAGAATGGTGTTGACTTTTAGCTGTGTAGTTAATCATAATTAGTTATGATCTCCATAGAATAAAAGAAAGGATTGTGGTTCTTGAAGTTCTTCCCTACAGTGTATTGCAAGTTAAGACTTGGCCTGCTATGGGTTACACTCCAGTTCTGTTTACTTTGGTAGGATCAACCTGAATTGGTTATTTGAAAGAAAATGATTTACCTGAATAGGTTAAAACTCTGTGTGAAGTTATTAGTTAATGGGACAGAGATCGCTTGTCCAATTAGCCAAGGAGGGACCCTCCCATGGAGACAAGACACATCTCCACTGGAGATAAAATGTAATTAGAGTCTCCTCTCTAGAATAGCGCATTAAGGCTACAGGTTTTAGTGCCACCCATGCTCCCAAAAGAAAATAAATAAATAAATTAAAAGAAGATTCCAGAGAACCTGTTTGCATACAAGAGTAGCTAAAGAGTCGAGGGTGTCCTACAGGTCAATCCTGTGGAGTAACCTTTCGAATCTCACTCTAGCATGAATCTACAGACTATTGGTAATTCTGGCTACCTGAGTTTTGCTTTACCATCCTGAGACTATAGGTTAGGAGCCGTTAAAAGGTGTCCAACTCGGTGAATCCTAAATGACCAAAACAGCGTTGTATTGCCTTCCAGATGCACCATCCAGACTTGATTTTCCGGATATGTTATATGTTTACTATTTGAACTTCCTCTCCTATGGTTCCTTAATCTTTGCATGTTATATGTTTACTATTTGTATTGGATCTGTGACTAGAAAACTAGTCAGGGTATTAGCAGCTTATGAAGTGGTAACTTGCAGGAAGCGAAGGTTTTGACAGGATTTTCACCCCAGAAAAGCTCAGCAGGGGTAGTAGTCCAAGCAGTATCGGGTTCAGTACGCTATCCAATACAAATGGTGTAATTTACAGTCCATGTTTAGAGTCTACGCTGTCATCTCTTGAGGAGATGGTCTTGGATTCACAGGCCAAGTGTGCTGCTCTCACTTCTGAAATTGGTAGTCCAGAATTTTCTGCAGAGAACCTTGATAATGTTAAACAATTGAGTCAGAAACTTGAAAGCATGCAGAAATTATTGATGCAGTTGCGGACTCGAATTTAGTCTGCTTTGTCTCCTGCATTCCTGTAGAATTGGGGAAAGAAACAGACCCCAGTCATATAGTTTGGCCATTCTTTTTTGTGTATATTGTGTACATGGTATGATGGTAATACACGACGAGTTTATATGCCGGCAAATGTATAAAGGCTATTTATCGTAGTTCCAAGTTGAGATTTTGTATTCAAAAATAGGAAATTTTGTTATAAGGAGAGGAACTGATACCCTGAAAGTGGAAGACTGCAAGAATTATGTTTATTGAAGGTTGAAGATCATTTTACTGATTTGATGTGCCTTTTAATGAAAATATTTATGAGGTGTTGTTAATTTTTTAAAGTGGATAATTTTTTCAGAGTTCTAATTTATTATTACAATGTATTAAGTCCGGTTGATATAAGATCTCATTTACTGCAATATCATTTCTTATCTGCATATGCTGCTTCCCGTGCTTGATTCTATAGATCTAATACTAAGATGCTCAAATTCTTTTGTCCATAAAGAAGCAATTCATCAAACGTCGACCATTTCAGCAGATAAAGAGGCATTGCATATTTAACTCTTTGGTAAACTAGTGTAGTAGCTACCCTTGTTCGTATAGTTTTAAAATTTTCATTTCTATATGCCTTTTTATTTTTTATTTTTTGGCCGCTAACAAAGATATTGGGAAATTCTATAGTCTTTTTTATAGAATTATTCTTTTAGTTTTAAAAGTTAGTGCAGTATAAGTTTTTGAAACACATATATTGTACTGTACAATTATTTAATATACAAGGGAACGATTTCTTAAAAGGAACCGTGAAATTTTTTAAAGATATTATAAGGGGAC
Organism: Cinchona pubescens; assembly: GCA_025175665.1. Lineage (NCBI taxonomy): Eukaryota > Viridiplantae > Streptophyta > Magnoliopsida > Gentianales > Rubiaceae > Cinchona > Cinchona pubescens. Next base: position 907,108 of record JANKKI010000106.1, read on the forward strand.
TCTTTTGTTTTTCTTTTGCTGTTGTGATAAATGCGGGAGGGATGTCAAAAATTACGTCATGAATCGAATCTATAATATAGTGTCATAGATCACTTAATCTATGCTGAGACACATCATCACTCATTCAACACGGACTAAGAGATTCATGGTTGGTTCATTGGAGAGGGGGAGCCAAGGCCGCCAACCGTGCTTGCCACTTTCCGTCAAATTGTCGGGAAGAATCGCTTCGACAATTTTGCACCCATTTTGTTGTAAGCCTGGATGATATCTCCGGTTGGCCTGGGAAAATGCACTAATTAGTTGGTGCTCCATCCTCGATCAAAGACGAGGTAGGATAGTATTGAATCTGCCTAGTATTCTCATCATGATATATTGCTGACCATTGAACACCCCCAGAAGGCATTAGAGATGAGGAATGAGGATCATTCTTTGAAAAATGGGTACCATTGATGATGAGGGTTGAACCATTTGAAAGATGAGAGCTAACTATTTGAAATTGTGCTAGAGTTTTGCGTTTTACGGGATGAAAATAAAAATTAGTGAGAAAAAGGAGGCGATGACGATGATAAAACGAGAAGACGAACACGAAAATTTCACAAGGCAGGATAATATAATGCCCTTTAACTTCCTGATTATACTAATAGACTAAGGAATTAAGGAAGAATGATTAAATACACATTTATTCTGATCTAATTTTTCAATACATTTTTCTTCTTTTTCTTCTTGTTTCCCTTAGAAGAGACGGCTCTCATATATGTTGCCTGACAAGCCTGGATGACCCGGCTAACGTGAGGATCATCTCTTGGTATTTTATTCAGAATACTTACTGCAGATTTCTGATCCCCTAAAGCCAAAAGGGCCTGATACATCCTCACGAAACTTAGAACATTGTATGGAAGACCAGCTGCCTTGTATTCTTTCCAAATAAGAAAACAAGCTTCCAAATGCCTCGGCACTAACACAAGCTGTAAGTAGAAAATCAAGACTTTTCCGTGAGGGCCGAAGATCAAGTTCTTTGACAGCTTGAAGCATGGCCAGGCCAAATTGCATATCCGCTGGCTCTTTCTCAGCAATTTGGCAAAACACCTCATCAAAAATATTTTCTGCTGCTGCTTCATCAATATTGACCTTTTCCTTGAGTTGCTTAAGCAAATCAACAGCAGAGTTTAGATGGTCGTGGCGAACACAGTATGAAACAACCCTAAAGCACCCATCAAACCAGTAATGTGGATCATCCAATTCCTCAAGTAGCCGGAGCAATCTATTCAATTCCCCTTCCAATTGGAGATGTTCAATCAAACAAATAACTGCTTTGGGCTCCAAATGACCTCCTGTTTGCTTGATTTCTTCATACACATTGAGAGCATCCGACATTTGCCCATGTGATGCAAGAGCAGAAATGAGCACACTCTTTACTTCATTGAAGCTCTTACCTGGTACTCGTTTATTTCCACAATCACCTGTTTAGCCTTTTCAAATTGTCCACAAGCTGCATATGCAGTTATGAGGGCCATAATAACATTCGTAGCCATGTGAACTCCAGCCTGCTTCATTTCTTCAACAATCTTATCAATATCCTCTTCACGGTTGCAGTTGTTTAAAAGGTAACTGTATGTTTGAGAATCTGGCTTAACATCTGCATCCTTCATTTGTTGGAGAACCATCAATGCACCTTGAATGTTTTTCTCACGGAAATATCCAGCCATTATGGCATTGTATATGTTTGATGTAGGCATCAAATTCAACCTATCTAGATCCACTATCATGCCATATGCACCTTCAAAATCTTTCATTCTCACACTGAGATTTATCATCCTCTTGAAAGTTTCAGTATTTGGTTTCAAGTCGTGGCAAGATATCATAGAATAGATACGACTAACCAAATTATACTCCTTGCTTTCCTCGCAGGCATCCAACAGGGAATGAAATGTTTCCAATGACAAGGTAAACATTCTCCTGCTTTAAACATATCATCTACTATGTCAAGTGCAATATGTACCTTCAGCAATTCACGACAATATTGAATAAGCTTCTCATATTGCTCAGACAAAGGCATCAGCTCTAATTTTTCTAGCAAACTTTTAAACTTGAAAATGACGTCTTCAACTGTCAAATTTGGGATGCTAGTAACATAGTTGTAGATGAAATCTGAGATCTTGTCTGCTCCAATGTTATTTACTTTCAGTGCCAACAGAAACCTCTCTGCAAAAGTCTCCAGCAAAAGCTTTCCCAAAGATCTGAAAATGTTCACCACATGCTCCGTAGATGAAACTTTTGTTATGTCAAAAGTTTCTAATAGCAGCAAAAGCTCCTTTTTCCGGTCACTTTCACAAAATGCTAACAGATAGCTTTGTTGAAAGGAGGACTTGTCCTCGCCATCATATAGTGCAAGATTATAAAAAATCTCCTGTATTTTTTTTTCATCATTCACTCGAATGCAAAGAAGCATCTCATAATATAGAAGCCAATCTTGGACGTGATTCCTTGTCCTTGATAAGATCACAAAAGAAATGAAATTCGGCAACCAAGCCAAAATCGATAAGGTACCTAAGGAATGGACCGTAAGTTGTTTCCCCTATTGGGAAACCCAGTTCCTTCATCCATTCGAGAATTTTGTAAGCCTTGAAAATTTGCTGTAGTGAAACTTCTTCATCATCTGTTTTCCTGGCTGTTTCTATGCAAAGTCGTATTAAAGCATTAAATTCTTTCAGTCCAGTTCCTCGTCCCAATTTACCAAGTATCTGAATGGTTGCATCTGGCCCCAACTTCTCTCCGCACATTGTAGTTAGCCGGTCGAAACGACTTCTTTGACTGCTATTAAAGATCCACTTCTGCTTCCGCTCCCGGGATATTTCTTTCCTACGCAAAGATACGTTGTTGTGTGATGTGCATAAGGTCCATGGATCCTGCAAAATATTGCTGACAGATTCATCACCATCACTTGATGAAACATGTGAGCCATCCCAAATTGAAATCTCGATCACCTGTGTTAACCATCAAATAAAAGAATTGAACTGCACAACTCAGCCAAAACTTCAATTCTCACAGTATCGAAACATAAATACTCGGATTTGGTTGGTCCATTATGACGTCCTAAATAGGACAAAGCAGCAACTGTCACGACACCTATAGCTGAAGAAACTAACTAAAAGTGAAAACAGACTACTATAAATCTTTACTTGTGCCGGAAGATCATCATAAGCAAGATTTCATACTCTTTACAAAAGTCCATATTCCCAGCTATATTCAGAAAACAGCTTGCACTTTTGTAAAGCAAAAATTCAAAAGATTCTTTAAACACGTTTCCAATCATCTTTTATCACACACACAATCCTTCTAATGAAGTCTTGTGGTAATTCTTTTCCCCCAAAAACTCATCCAAAAAATGCAATCTAGACAGGCCAAACTTAAAATCCTGCAGGCTTGCAGGCCCTAATACCAAAGTGTTTCATTCCCCACTTTTTAAAATGGTGATATGATGTAAATGCTGCTTATTAAGTATCTTGATTTTTTTTTTTAGTTGATTTAAATCCAAGAAAACAATATAGCATTATTTCTGCAACAACCTGTAAATTCATTCAACATTTTCATGCTTTAAATTTCCTTTCTACAAAAACTAATACTAAATAACCTAAAACTAAAACTAGAAAGAATTCCCAAATAATTATAAATATAAAGCCATAAAATTGTTTCCGTACAATATAGTATTGCAGATATCTCCGCCGATAGCAGCGTCGCCGATTCCTCTACGCGCAAAAGAAAGCAACAAACATGAGCAAAATTGCAATCATTATACTAATTAATAACCGCAGAAATGAAATGATGGATGCAAATACCGTTATCAGCAGCAGAGAGAAGCTTCAAGTTTCCGGCGCCGCCAATATCGCCGAGAGGCTTGAGAGAAGAAGCGGTTTCTGATTTAGGTGACTTGTAGTTGAGCAACTTCTTGCGGACAGTTTCGGAGCTGGAGACATCGATCGTGGAGACGTATTGTTTTAAGGCAACGTCCTGAGCAGCATTGGCGGCGGCGGCGGCGGTGGTTTGGGGTTTGAATTTAGAGGCGGAACGGAAAAGATCGCTTAGGTTTTTCAGTTTTGAGGCGGGCATGGAGGGCGCATGAGAGGTGACTGTCAAGTGTTTGATGAAATGCAACGAGGGAGTGCGGGACTGTGTGTAAGAAAGAAGTAGTTCTGTTGACGATTTTTGAATCGAATTTATGATATAGTGTTATGAATTTTTTGATCTAAAATATTCCACATCAGGTGATGTGAAATATTTTGGATCAAAGAATATATGATATTATACTATAAATTCGATTTATATAAAAATTTTCTAATTTCTATGGGATGGCAACACGAACAAAGTGGGGTGTTCATTTTACTTGTCCATTCGAAAACTCTTTAATCTTGTAAAGTAAAATGTGCATTCAAAATCGTTAGTGTTAGAGAATTGGATAATAAATGTGCATTCCAAATTTTCTTGTCTAGTAAAATATGTATTCAAAATCGATAGCGTTAGAGAATTGGATAATAAATCAAAAATTTACCATCTATACGTATATTATTAAATAACGAATTAAAAATTTACAATATACACGTACACTATTCGGTCTATCTACAGTTAATTATGTAATCTTAACATCTAATACTAATAAAAATTTTCTCCCCTTCGGATTTAGTAGTCAAATTTTAGTCTTCTAAAATTTTTTAAACTAAAAAAAAAATGTCGTAAACAGATTGAGTATCCAAACTTTTATGTTTTGTAAAATTTTTGAAGTTCAAAGATATTGAGTAGCCAAATGTTCGAAGTTCAAAAAATGGTTATAAATTTGTTTTGATTAAAAACATACATATTCATGGAAAAGCAATTGTCTCGAAAAAAATAATCCAGTCGAAAGCATTCGAATTGATGACATAAGCTAGAACGAAATGCTTATATCTATGGCAGCATTTGCATGTCCCTATGAACGTGTAATCTTGAATCCATCTTAAATTGATCAACGCCTCATCACTATCAAACTTGCAAAGGGTCAAATTCTTGTATAAAATCCCATCACCCTCTGATATGATCTCCCACCCCAATCAACCATCAAAGTAATCAGTAGTTGAAGTTCTCAAGCAGAAAGAAAGAATAGCAAAGCTGACAGTTGTTGCAGCAGTCGTAGTCTTGATGGCCCTCTTGGCTATATAGCTTCAGCCACTGCCCAAAGAACCACCATAACAACTGCTGTTATGCAGGAGGACCAACTAGGAGGGATGCAGCCCTGCCTCCTTTCTGCCTATGTCATGTGCGTGAAAAATAAGGTTTACTCAGTCTCAATATCTGGTTTTCTGGCTAGAGATGGGGATTGATCATACCCATCCATGTAGTTTTTAATAAGCACATCAACCTGGTATGACTTTGTTTATGAAGTCACCTTTTAAGTGAACATCATCTAGTTTGGTGGTGCCAATGATTTTGATTCGAACAGTAAACATATCAACAAAAATCGCATTTTTAGATTTGATTCTCGTTATCCTTAGATTCAATGGACATTAATTTTGATGAATAGGTAAAAAAAAGCAAGTCACTGAAATATGTATCGCATGTATTGATAGTTTGAAGTCACTAAAATATGCACTGATAACTTAAAATTGCTGAAATATGCATACTTGAATATCACTGCATAAACATTGTTGAAATATGCATCATATGTACCGATAGCTTGCACTCACTGGAAAATAAAAAGGTAATCTACTTTTTTTTTATAAACTTTTTATTACAATAAATAAATAAAAATCTAGTTTAGTATAACGGACTGACAAACAATCCCAATCTAAATTCTCATTCCATCCTTCACTGGCTCCACACGGTAGAATTTCATCCATCCTAAGCTAATAAAATTCTAAATGTCCTAGAAAATAATAATAAATCCACTAAATAACAAAATAGTAACCACTTGGAAATTAGTTTAAAACTTTCACTCAAATTCTAAAATAAAACCTTCCAATAACTAAAATCTAGACTTGAAAACAATACAATTTACAACAGCAAAACTAGGAAATACAACACAATGGAAAGTCCCAAAGGCGCAAGACGGTGAAAATGCTCAGGTGAACCGGACTTGAGTCTAATACCCTTCTTGTTGACTTTCTCACCAGAATTATTAACATCCAAATTAGCCCCCACCTTCAAAGTATGTCTCTTGGTATACCAAAAAAGAATCTTGTACCTCACCCTAGTGACCAACCGCACCCGGAAAGTCACCGGCGACCCATTTGAGACGGCCGTGTAAGCAGCCTCCCACGGCACCCCATAAGTCTGCACCAGCTCTTTCCGGCGAGCTTTCTTGCCGTGACCCTGGTGGAAGCTTGGCACAGTGTAGTTTGCTATGGGAAGGCTATTATTATTATTATTTGGATCACCATAAAAAAAGGTGAGATTAATAGCACCATAGCCCACACCTTTGTCCTTCATCTCATTCTTAAGCCTGAGATCAAAGTAAAGAGTGTGATTATTTCTAGTGCTGTGGTGGAATTATCAGTGGTATTAAGGGGAGGGAGATAAAAGTTTTCTATAGAACATGAGGGCTTTGTCACTCGAAGACTTAGCCACAAGAAAAGAGCTGTTAGGCCTAAGGTTAATATGAAGTTGCAGCAGCACCGGCAGCATCCTCCTCCGCCGTGGCTGTAGTCTGACATACTTGCAAAAGGTAGTTTTCCGGTTAGTATAAAGAACTAGGGATGGAAGGGTTGAAATGAGAAGAAAGAGATCACTCCAATATAAGAAGAGTTGTTTATTTCTTTAATTGGGAAAAATTGGTACGCGTAGCGTAGGCCCGTAGCTTGTTGCTGTGGCTTTTGCGAAATAGACTTCCAGCTTCCAGGTTTCCTCCAAGAAATTCAGGTTGACCAGTGCATTGACTAAAAGCTTTTCGGAGGATTAAAAGACTATATTTACTAAATTTGTAATACAATTTTTTTGTTTAAGCAGATATTGGAGAACAAAAATTACAATATATTCTGTATTTATTCTTTTAGCTATGAAATGACAAAAAATAAAAATCCTAAAACAAAGACAACAGTTAATTGGTCTACGATACCGCGTAAATACCGTGGGTAAATGGGGGCTCCATGAAATAGAAAGGTAGTTGGTGTCGATACAGCATTAGGAACATCTAATCCAAGCCTCTCAATGGGTCGGGTTTAGACCCGACCCGACCCGATTCAGATCCGTTTATTCAAGTTTGAATCTATAATAAATTTTGATTATCAGGATCTGATCCGAACCTGTTTAGCTATTATAATAAACGGGTCAGATCTGGATCTTTGTGTTCCGATCCGATTAAGACCCGAATCCGATTAAGATCCGAATTCGATTAAAATATTTAATATATAATAAAAGTATTGTATATTAGTGTTATTTTATATGTATATATATATATGTTGTGTACATTGCCCGTATAATTTATATTTAATATTAAATACATACATAAATATTAATTATGAACTCAATACTTTTGTATAATTAAAAAAAAAAATATGTCGATAAGTTGCAATTATTTTACATATAATTTTAAAAAAAATTATTAAGACCCGAATCCGGATCCGACAAGACCCGACGAATCCGGATATGGATATACTTTTGTAGACCCATCCGGATCTGATTATATTAATGGAATCCAGGTATAGATATGTTATATCCGACCCGTTTACAACCCTAATCTAATCAGTCTACGCCACACTCCAGAATCATGGGAGCCATAGGAAAGCATGAAGATGAATTTTGAATTTAACTCCACCTAAAATCTGATTATGAACTCAGCCAACAGGTGGATCGATTGCTCTTGGCTGTTAATCATCCATGTCTGGAAACAGTTTCCAGAGCTACACTCATTTGTTCTTTGGTTCTGCTTTTTAATAAAGCATGAAGCATGGAACAAGAAATGTGAAGTAAATTTGAACTATTTCCTAGATTATAGCAATTCACGGGCATATACATATATCACATCAGTATAGGATCTTTTGTCTCATATCCTGTCACATTACTTACTAAACAGAAAAACTGTTAAAATTCTATATATAAATTAGTGATGTGATAAGGAATAGCAATGGATGCGAGACAAAAGATTTTTAACCTACCAAATGATTCATAATATGACGTTACCTGTGGCAGAGTGTCCAAACTCCAAACGTTTGCAACTCAACTGATAATGTGAATTAGTAACACTCATAACTTCTTACCTAAATTGTTCTAAAAGTGGCAGCCTCATTAAGGGCAATTATGTAATTGAGCTTCGTGTGAGCTAACATAGAGATAGCCTTAAACCTTATTGTATAAATCTATAAATAGGGGGCTTGAGTGCTACTAAAAAGGGGACAATTCAGAATCTAATCACAATTCAGATAATCAAGCACATATTCGCAACTCGGATATTCCACTTTCTCTCTCCTCCTAAAATCCAATTCTAGCTTCATCAATTGGCGTCGTCTGTGGGAATCGACTGATTTCCATCACTTTCAACCAATTCTTAGTCATCTGAATTGTTTTCTTTTTGCAAGGATGAAGAACCGTGGAACTACGACGAACTGCCAGCAAAGACGCCGAAACGAGCGATCAGGGCCTCGTAGTGCAAACCGATGAACTGGAAAATGTCGGTGCACCAACCGAGGCTCAGCAAAAGCAAAACGATGTTCTGAAGTACATTGCTGATCACTTCGAGTCTTTTCGAGCATTCATGGAACAACGTGAGAGTAAAACTCTGTCCGAGCGCTCAAACCGAGTGGCCGCTCAACAAGCTGAACAGAAACGTGATCCCGGCCGACGACCTGGCAAAGAGCCGGTCGATGCCGTGAGCCCAGCCGATCTGCAACACAAATTAACAAAGTCACGCTCAAATGAGCTATCAGATGAGTCACATTCATTGATAAGTGAAAAATTACTGATGCGCGAGAGACTCGGCGCACAGTCTTCAAGAAAATTGTTATCGCGATTTCGATTTGTCTCTTCCTCGGTTGTTTTAAAACAACTCGAGGAGCAGAACCTCGAAAACAAGATCCAAGAGATTTTGAAAGAATAACAATTTGCTCCTGAATACTCCTGCTACGGCAGACGGATTGATAGAGACCCGTTCACAATCTCTATCAAAATCGAACCTCTTCCAACACAATTCAAGTTGCCGGACCTAGACCGCTACAAAAGAGAATCTGATCCGTCAGATCACCTACAACACGTGGTGGCAATCACTAACCTGTATGGTTATACGCAAACCTGTCTCTTGTTCGCATCTTGATGTGTATAGGCACAAAAATGGTTCCAGGAATTGTCGACGTTCTCAATTGCCACTTTCTACGACTTGGCGAAGTCATTCCTGAGTCACTTCAGGAGTAAATCAATATTGCAGAAAGACACATCGTACCTCATGAACATCCGGCAGAAGTCCGATGAGTCACTTAATAAATTTATAGGCCGCTTCAATGATGAGGTGGTCCAAATAAAAAATGTTGATGAAAGAATTCTGATTGCTGCTTTTTGCAGCGGTATCCAACCAGGTGTCTTCAACGCCGAATTGGCCAAAAGAATGCCAAATTCCTATTTAGAGTTTCTAGAAAGAGCATCGGAGTTTCATCCGGGGTGAAGAGTCAAACAGGACAAAAAGAGAACTCTATGATACATAAAGAGAAAAAGTCCTAAAGACTCCGAACCCCTCTTCCTCAAAAAAGCTGAGAGTCGCAGACAGATTGAGCTATTCTAGAGCCACACCCATGGCTAACCGGGTGGTTTTTCCTGAACAATAACATCGGGAACCGACCCCCGCGAACAAGGAGCCATCCCGACGCGGACTTCACACCTCTCAATGTGACTAGGAGAGAAATATTATATCAAGTCCAACACTTAGGTCTTCTAGAACCACTTCCTCGGATGGTTTCAGCCTCAGACAAAAGAGACCGGTCAAAGTACTGCGCTTTCCATGGTCAACACGGTCATAATACCGAGGCATGCAATCATTTGAAAGTTGAAATTGAGAAGGCCGTCCAGGAAGGGCATTTGCAGCAGTTCATCTGCCGAACTGCGACAGAGTTCCAGAGGAACTGTGCCAACCAAAGAAATTCGGCGCAACCTTGATCGCCACCTCGTCAACAGATCCGGGGCGGCGAGAACATAAACCCCGCGGCTAATCAAGATGAACAAATCCGCGTAGCCGGGGTGATAAACACAATTGCCGGAGGCCCGGTGACCGGGGACTCAAACAATGCCCGAAAAAAGTATCCCGAAACATTCCTTCAGGAGAGGATCAGGAAAAACGACTAAGGCCATTTATGAGCCTCGGATACACCTCCGAAAACCCAGTCCCCAGCCGAATGCCACATAATGACCCCGTAGTAATTCACGTAAATGTGGCTGGATATGAAATGCACCGTGTGTTCGTGGACACCGAAAGTTCGGCGGATATAATCTTCTGGGGTGCTTGGCTCAAAATGCATGTGGATCATTCTTTGATAAAACCTTTCAAGACTCCATTGGTGGGGTTCACCGGAGACTCGGTCGTGCCAGAGGGACAAATAATGCTTCCACTGTGTCTTGGAACTCCCCCGAAGCACAGAATTGAAATGACCAATTTTATCATCATCAAAAGGGACAGCTCCTACAATATGATAATCGGTCGATCCCGACCCACGCAGTACACCTACAGAATCCTTCCCTCCGTATTCCATATTGGGATAAAATTCATTTTGAGGGATAGGTCTGAAAGAACGGTCATTGGCGGCCGACAAGAAGCCCGAGCATGTTATATGATGTCCTTGCGGTCCCAATCGCAAACGATGTCCATTGCAGACAAGGCTTATTTGGAAACCTTCGATGCTTCATCCCCCTGGGATGGCTTTGAAAAGTCCAAGACCAGTCAGAAAGAGAGGGAAGAGATGGGGCAGCCCCGGATGCGAGCTACTGAGATCCCCGAACCTCCAGAGCATAAAGGAAAGGGCAAGGCATCCCAGGGGGATGAAGCATCGAAGGTTTCCAAATAAGCCTTGTCTGCAATAGATCATCGCCTTGCTGATTGGGACCGCAAGGACTGTCTACTCTCCCAGTAGAGTTTAAGGCCCTTCTCTTCAGGCTTTTAGCCGAATACAAGGACGTGTTCGCCTGGACCGTTGAAGACATGCCCTGCGTCCCTCGGGATATAATTGGATCTGAAGAGAGCACAAACTTGGAGTGAATCCGGCATACAAACCAGTGAAGCAGAAGAAGCGCCTCTTCAGTCCAAAGCGCAGCTTAATAATCGAAACCGAGGTGGACAAACTCTTAATAGCCAGATTGATTAGAGAAGTATTGTATCCCACATGGCTTTGTAATCCTGTCCTTGTAGCAAAACCAGACTCTTCTTGGCGAATGTGCCAAGATTTTACTGATCTAAATAAAACTTATCCAAAGGACAGTTATCCGTACCCCCGGATCGATACAGTAGTAGATTCATTTGTTGAATTTTACATTTTACATTTCTTAGATGCATTTAAAGGCTACCATCAAATATACATGGCTAGAGAAGATGAAGAGAAAACCTCTTTCATAGAGGCACTGTCTCTGCTACACTACGATACCCTTCGGACTCAAAAACGCCGGAGCTACCTATCAGCGCCTCGTCAATAAGACCTTCAAATCCCAAATAAGAAGAAACATGGAGGTATATATTGATAACATGGTGGTTTAAAAGCCGAACATACGAGCAAACCCTGGAAGATCTCAGGAAAACATTTGAAACGTTAAGATCCATCCAAATGAGGCTGAATCCCAAAAAATGTACATTTAGGGTCCCCTCAAAAAAAAATTTGGGATTTATTGTCTCTCACCGAGGAATCGAGGCAAATCTTGAAAATGTGCAAGCCATAATTGATATGAGAACTCCCAACTCGATGAAGGAGGTTCAAAGACTAACCGGTAGAATGGCTGCCCTAAATCGATTTTTGTCCAAATCAGCAGAGAGAGGCTTACCATTCTTCCGAGTCATAAAGAAAACTGAGGGTTTTCAATGGACCGAAGAAGCTTCAAAAGCCTTTGAAGAGCTTAAAGAATATTTAGGTACCTTACCGAAACTCGCTTCTCCTCAGAAAGGCGAACCGCTATACCTGTATATCTCGATTGCCGAACCAACAGTTAGCTCGGTCCTATTGAGGCAAGATGAACAGGGTAACCAGTGCCCTGTATATTTCGTAAGTAAAGTGCTTCAAGGTCCAGAAAAGAACTACACTCCTATTGAAAAGACCGCCTTCTCGTTGGTGGTGTCAGCTCGGAAGCTGAAACCTTATTTTCATGGTCACAAAATAATAATTTTGACCAACATTCCTTTAAAAAACTCCTGAACAAACCAGATGCTTCCGGTTCCTCCTGCAATTGTCTTTATCACCCCGGCTAAGCGGATTCTGTCTCTTATACACATCTAGATGTGTATAAGAGACAGGAATGAATCTTTAAGGTTCGGGCACCCATCTGGTGGGTCATTTCCATTCCACAGATAAGGGCCAGGATCCGAGCTGTCAGAATGAGATCAGACCATTTCGATGTCACAGTTCTTTTCTGGACCTGTCTCTTATACACATCTAGATGTGTATCCGGAGCCGGAGCAGGGATAATAATCCAATCTCCAGAAGGGGACTATCTCACTTATGCCCTCAAATTCGGATTCAAGGCAACCAACAATGAAGCTGAGTATGAGGCCCTTATCTGTGGAATGGAAATGACCCACCAGATGGGTGCCCGAATCCTTAAAGATTCATTCTGATTCTCAGTTTGTTGTGAATCAAAGCCTAAGAAATTACGAGACTCGAGGCGTGAATTTGCAAAAGTACCTAACCTAGGTCAAAAGCTGGATTGAAAAATTTTAAAAAATAGACATCATCAAGATTGCCCGAACGAGAAATACGCACGCCGATGCTCTGTCAAAACTAGTCTTGGCAATATATTCGCATTTAACGAAAGAGATTTTGGTAGAACTGAAAGAACGAAGATCTGTTGACATCTCCGAAAGAATCTCTTGTATCCAACCGGACCTCGATTGGATGGAACCCCTGATAAGTTATTTGAATAATGAGAAGCTCCCCGAGGATCATGCCGAAGCTAGAAATGTCAAATACCGAGCCACCAAGCATACACTTATTAACGAAATCTTATATAAAAAGGCGTATTTGTGCCCCTTACTGAGGTGCCTCACTCCATCCGAAGCTAACTATGTTCTACGCGAAATACACGAGGGCATATGCGAAAGTCATGTCGGGATCTAGATGTGTATAAGAGACAGGCCTGTGGCCGTTTGTTCAGTGGGGAATTGATATTTTGGACCCACTTCCCCGAGGGATAGGCAAGCTTGAGTTTTTAGTAGTAGCAGTTGACTATTTCACTAAATGGATCGAGGCCGAGCCCCTGGCATCAATATCGGGAAAAGCAATAGAGAAATTCTTTTGGAAAAGCATTGTCTGCCGATTCGGTATCCCTGCGGTACTTATTTTCGATAATGGAAAACAATTTGAAGGAGAACCTTTCAAGAGCTTCTGCACTAACCTCGGTATCAAGCAGCACTTCACCTCGGTCGCTCATCCTCAAGCAAACGGACAGACTGAAGTATGCAACCGAACCTTGTTGACAGGACTCAAGACTAGGCTCTTGAAAGAGCCAAGGGCGCTTGGGTTGAGGAATTGCCCAGTGTCCTCTGGACATACCGGACCACACCTCGAACGGCTAACGGAAATACTTCGTTCAGTTTAACTTACGGGTCTGAAGCTGTTATCCCTGCCGAGATTGGGCTACCTTCGGCTCAAGTATCCTTCTGTGATTTGGAACTGAATGATGAGGCTCTGCGAGCTAATCTTGACTTACTTGAGGAAAATAGATTAGATGCATCCATCCGGGAAGCCAAGTACAAGCAAGTCATGGCTAAACACTACAACGCTAAAGTAAAGCATCGCTACCTTCGGCCGGGAGACTTGGTACTTCGGAAGAACGAAGCCAGCCGTGTAGAGGGGACAAAGAAGTTAGATCCGAACTGGGAAGGACCCTATCGTGTAATAGAAGCTCACACCTCGGGCTATTACAAGTTGGTTGACATGAAAGGGGATCCTATACCCAGAATGTGAAATATTGTAAATTTGAAAAAATATTATCAAGGAATATATGTTATTTTTGATCATATTAGATAAAAGTCCCTTCTCAAACGTCAGATGTTCTAGCTGCTCCGACTCTAAGAGTTTCGGATCCAGTTGAACAAAAAAAAATAAAAAATAAATGATTGAGGGCCGAGGATTAGCAGTCCCCCCCTCAAGGGCCGAGGCTTAGCAGTTCCCCCTCAAGGGCCGAGGCTTAGCAGTCCCCCAAGCAAAACAAAGCCGCGCCAACCCTCAGAGGTTCGGATAAGGCACTGTCAGATGTTCCAGTTGCTCCAACTCTAAGAATTTCGGATCTAGTTGAACAAAAAAGTAAATGATTGAGGGCCGAGGCTTAGCAGTCCCCCATCAAGGGTCGAGGCTTAGCAGCCCCCCAAGCAAAACAAAGCCGCGCCAACCCTCAGAGGTTCGGACAAGGCACTCGGATGTTCAGTGCTCAGACTCTAAGAGTTTCGGACCCAGTTGAACAAAAAAGCAAATGATTGAGGGCTGAGGCTTAACCAGTCCCCCCTTAAAGATCGAGGCTTAGCAGCCCCCGCCAACCCTCAGAGGTTCAGACAAGGCACTTTCTCTGACTGTTCTGGGCTTGTCAGATGTTCTAACTGCTCCGACTCTAAGAGTTTCGGATCCAGTTGAACAAAAAAGTAAATCATTGAGGGTCGAGGCTTAGCAGGCCCCGGGAGTTCGAAACAAAGTCTAATAAAAAAGCAACATTGGGAGCCCAGGCTGAACAGTTTCCCCGCACGGGTAGAAACTAAGCGACCCCCTTTATGCAAAATGAAATGGAAGAATTTCCGATCCGCAAAGGTTCTTGGGTGACCTGCTAGACCTGCTGAAGCAAAACCTTACTCTTGGGACTTTGAAAAGATTGACTCAAGTTAAATGACTAAGGCAAAAACAAGGAGGCAAATTTGGTCCTTTTTGCCTCAGCCCAGAAGGGTCAAAACAGAGCCTAAGCTCGAAATGAAAACATTCCTTAGACAATGTTTTATGTTGGAATGCTTAAATAGGGAAAGTTGTTTGCCTACTTACATCTTAAAGCTCTTGTTTTAAATGCAGAAAATAAAGGATTGAAAAGCAAGTAAAAAGACAAGAACAAAGAATGCCGAGGCTCTTATCAAGGAGACAAAGTTATCCGAACTTAACCATTTTATTTAAAAGGCCCTAACTATTACAGAAGAAGTTCTTAACTATTACAGAAGAGGTTCTAAACTACTACAGCAAAATTACGTCAGCCTGAGCATCAGAAGTAGAAGGCTCGGCGTTGGAAGTGGAAGCCTGGTTCGTGGGATCGGCCTCGACTTCGGGGTTCGGACCCTAGATCATCAGAGTCGCCCCAGAAGTTCCGGGAATCGAAGCAGGAGCTTTGAATTGGGCTTGAAGACCGTTGATGACCTCCTCGGTGACGGAAGCATCATACGGTAGCCCCTCGTACAAGCAGGATTCTTCACCAAGTGGTCACAGGCGAGTGTGAACCCTATGGAGAAGACCTTCTTCGTAAACTCCTTCAGCATCCCATCTGCTTCAGCCGAGGCCACGAATTGGTTCCTCCCCTCGACCCGCAGCTCCATTTCTCAGACGCGAGCTTTGCGTCGGCCAACTGAGCTTCTTCTTGATCTCTAGTTGAAGAACCCTTTGCTCCAGATCTGCGACCTTTTTGTCTCGGTCGCCAACATCCACTTCGAGGGTCTTCTTCTTCAGCTCGGATTGCCGAAACTTGTCCCTCACCTCGGTGAGCTCTTCCTTCCACTCGTCATATTTTTTGCCCGCCTCGATGTTGCATTTCATTTCATTGGCGTCCACGGCCTCCTTCACTGCCTGAGTCACGCTGGACTTCGCATGGGCTAACTCTTGCTTTACAGAGTTAAAGGCAGTGTTGAAGTTGGCCACCCGATCTGTACTAGGGCGGGCAAAATTGTAATTGCCTGCAAGCAAAGGCAGAATGATTAGTTGTGTGAGTTGAAGTATGAGGTACCGAAAATTAAAAATTCACAAAGGGATAGATAGTCTTACGTTCATCAGGCCGACGTGAAGTTCGTCCAGCCTCTGTTGAGGGGTGAGCCTTTTAACACAGGCCACATCCCGAGGCAAAGCCACCATTTTGGCCTACTCCCGAGCCACCCTGGGAAATTGGTGGCCTGTTGAGCCCGATCATTAACATTGATCGGCAGGGTGGGTCGGAAGTCAGAGCTCCCCGAGGTCGAAGGAACTAGCAGAGGGTCAACAGACAGCCGATCCTAGGGCACATCCTGTGACCCAGCAGATTTCCTCTCCTCCTCGGGAGTGTATTTCCTATCACCTGAAAAATTTAAGTGTTAACTCACAACACTGAAGAAAGGTTAAGAAATGAGAACAAATGAGGTCCAGTTGTACTTACCATATGAGGTGATGAGTTGTTTGGATAGGGCGCTGCCCGAGCCTGTCCCCAGGGTCCGAACCCTTGCCACCGGAATATTGGACCTCGGTGGCGATGACAAGGAAGGGAGGGTCATTGCGGAAGGATCCTCCCTAAGGCCAGCAGCCTCCCTAGTCCTCTTCCCTTGTAACCCGAATTGGCTCGGGTTCGATGGGGGTGGATAGCCAGAGTAACTTCTTCGACGAACTGGCTGCCCCGATTTGGTTCAGGGGTTCAGAAGTAGAAGTAGTGGCATCGACACTCTCTGATCAAACCGGGATGTTGATGGTCGCAGCTGGTTTGAGGTGCCCGCACCGGTCGCAGGTGTGGTGGACACCAGTCCCCTAAGGAATGCTCCAGGCTCTGCATAAGATTAGAGGTCAGCACATAAAAAAAAAAAATGAAATGAAAATGATGAGTAAAGAAAAATGACAATAACCTTGTTGAGGGTCGTAATTTGGCAAGATGTCATGGGAAGGAAATAGTCCTGCCCAGGCCAGAATGTTGTTTGAAAGGATGGCCGGTTGGTTATTGAAGTTTATTCGGAAGTTTGACTCGACGAGCCTCCGGGCATGAAAGGAGTCCAGTGGAGAGGCATTCTTGGTTTTTAAGTTTTCTTTTATAAGGTTCCATGGACCCCGGGGCATCGGAGGGTCGAGGTACCGAACAAAGAAAAATAACTTTTTTCAGTCATGAATAGATGATGGGTTACCTGAAATGAGCTGTTTGCCAGTAGTTCGGGGGGAGATGTAAAAAAATCCCTTTGTAGGGGATAATTTCAGCATCATCCTAAATGTGAAAGTCTAAAGAAGGAGAAATATTGTGTAATCTACATAAGAATGTGAAGCCAGCGATGACCCGAAGTGCGTTTGGGGTCAGCTGGGATATGTTGATATCCCAGTGGTTTGAAAGGTTGACTAAGAGAGGGCCTTTCATGAGCCTCAGCCGCCTCGAGTTGTTCCCGGTAAACCATTAGGTAACCAGTGGAGGCAAATGGCCTCGGTCCTCGGGGTCGGGAGCCGATGTGCACGTTCTCCGAAACGGCACCGATCCCTAAGGATTTTGATATCCTCGGGGTCGAGGATATCAAGATGTGTATAAGAGACAGCAAACCCAAGGTTTATCGAACTCCCTCAACATCTGTCTCTTGGAGTCATAAGAGAGAGCAGCAGTGCCACTGCTGCCAGAATTTCTTCGTCGAAAGGATTTAGCATCCTGTCAACGGCGTTTACTGGGGAAGGAGGAACCGGTGTGCTAATGAGAGAGGTGGGACTGAACGTACCGGCCATAGTCTTCAGTTTTGAGAGCGTGTGGGAGTATTTAAGAAAGAGCTCTGAGTGGTGTCTGGTGGTGGCGTAGAGCAGCGGTCGGAAACCGATAGCGGTGATACGGCGGAAGGCAAAGGAAGAGGAAATTATGTAAGTCTCTGGGGGATGAGCACAGAAAGGAAGGAGGGAGTGTAAGTTTCTGGGACAAAATAGAGTAAAAAGGGGTGAGAGGAAGGTAAGTAAGAAGAAGAGTTGAGATTTGGGGGTGAATGGAGGTATAAATATCTTTATTTGCTGTTCACTTAGAATGTTCTGTGTTTCTGGGGGGGGGAAATTGATGGTTTCGAAATGAAAAAAGGCTTTAGGTGGGAAAGACGAGGCGTTTTGGCGTGAAAATCGAGACGTGGTCTCGCGTTACGGCGCATAAAACGAGGCATTTTGGCGTGGAAATCGGGACATGGTACAGGCGTTACGGCGCGTAATGCGGGCGTTCTGCAGCAAAATCGGAGCAAATAATGCAGAGCATTAAATGTGAATTAGTGCATGGGGACTCAACGAAAACGTCACCCTTGAGAGTTAACCTTCGGTGCTGCTAGTATGACCTCGGATCGGCAGAGGATGCGAAATTATTCCGAAGGTTTCACCTCGGATCGGAAATTGTTCCGAAGGCTAACTAATCGGATCGGTATAATACTCTTGCTTTTGGTCTTCGGTTGGGGCTTGCGAACAGTCCCCTCGGCTCGGTCCCTCTCCACTAGGCTCGGCACCAAGCCGAGGGGACTAAGGATAATGTCTCTTAGTAACACTCATAGTTTCTTACCTAAATTGTTCTAAAAGTGGCAGCCTCATTAAGGGCAATTATGTAATTGAGTTTCGTGTGAGCTAGCATAGAGATAGCCTTAAGCCTCCTCGTGTAAATCTATAAATACGGAGTTTGAGTGCTACTAAAAAGGGGACAATTCAGAATCTAATCGCAATTCATATAATCAAGCACACACTCGCAACTCAGATATTCTACTTTCTCTCTCCTCCTCGAATCCAATTCTAGTTTCATCACCAACTATTCGAGAAACTTTTTCAAGTATAAAAAGATAAGCATGAAAACGTATCATGAATTATAATCACACTGGAATTGTTATTCTCAACAAAATGAAATCCATGGTTTGAGCACATGCCACACAAGCTCAGAATGCAAATACCTTGCAAATTAAAAATAAATAAATTAAACGTTTATCAAAAATTTTAAGGAGGTCTTCCATACAGAGACTAACATGCTGAAAGCATATATCTGACCAGAAGAAAGAAAAATACCAAATAAACTTCAGATATAAGATCCCTACTTAGTGGGAATAAGTTTTGGTTTGTTTGTGTTTGTTTGTTTAAACTTCAGATACAAGACCTTGATAATAAATAAAATACAAAGTTGTATTTACAAAATCATGCAGTCAAATAGCATGTTACTCGTCATCCTTGTAGGGGTACTCCTCTGGAACTTGCTTCAGGAGCTTCACCTGCATTTCAAATGCATCATCCCCTCTCAGCATATCACGGATCCATGTGACTTCAGTTTTCATCGACACCTGAACGTTGGAAAGGAAGAAGAAAACGTGTCTTATAAGCCATGAGCAAGAATAATTTAACTATCCACTCTCAGGTTTTCAAATGTACTCCAGAATATATCTTTATTTCTTTTAACTATTATGCTCCATTTAAAGAAAAGTAAGTAGAATCTTATTGCTTGTACAAACAGCTCATAATGTTGAAGTGGAACTCTTTCAAAGTGCAATCTTTATAGAATTATAAATCTTTTTCTTTATGGAATATAAATCTATTTCAAACCCAATATAATTAGACAAACTATTGCAGAAGTCCACTGATGATGCTATAATTAGTATCCTCCATTTCTTTAGATATTAATGTAGCAATGCTTACGTGACTGCCTCGTTAAGGGCATTTATGTAATTAGACCTCATGCCGAGTTGGCAATGTAATGGCCCGGACATCCCTCATCATTGTTTATAAATAGGGGTTCCTGAGCCTAAATTGTAACTTTAACTCAATACAATCCTCCCATTTCTCTCTCTCCTTTCTCTCTCTCACTCTACGATTTTATACTCTTATACTACCTCATCATCCACCATAGGTCAAGGCTATCAGATCTGTTATGTAAAACCAAGGTAAAGACTAATAAGTCCACCATTACAGCATTACTGATACAAGTCATAGACAGGTAAAATGCATGTTTCTACTGTCTACTACAGAGAGAATAGGCACATGACATTTCATTTATGTCCAAAGTTTTGCTATAATTGCTCTGCGTGAATAAGAATTTGTGTTTAAAGAAGAGGTTACAAACTAAAGATGTTTTAAATGGGATTATGAGACCTTGATAAGAAGTATAATGGGGAGGCATGACAGAACAGACTAGACCTTCAACAAAGAAGCAGAGATGGAAAACTCTATAGCAACTTGAAGGAGGACCATATTCTGCCACTTACAAAAAAAGGTAAGAATAAAGTTTACACTTGATAAAATAAGGGATAGAAGCAAGCACTTCCATGCACAAAAATATACAAAGAACGAGATATACTTAAGGTAGTTATGAACAAACAATAAGTAAGCTAATCAGCAATAAACAAATCTATGCAAGGAACAATAAAACAAAAGCATAATACCACAACAAAGATGGTTCATGAAAGGCATCACATATCCATCAAAGTTCAAACTCACCATCTCTAAAGCTCCTCTGATGACTCCACTCAAGATGTTGCAATAGTATAAACCTTGACAGTTGTCAGGAAGTTCAACAAAATCTACCAGTGGGTTATCCTCCAAAACAAGACTGCACGTTGTACCCTCAGTATCCCAATTAGTCACAGTTGCAGTGACCCCTAGGAACATTTTCAGACCAACCTGCAAAACAGGGAACCATCAGAGGCTATTGATCACATTTTAACCATTTTTAACGATCTTCAACTATTCAAAAAAATACAACATGCAAGAAACTAAGTCATTTTGAATTCAGATTTTAAATGAGAAAAGAACAACAAATTTGTCCAAAAAATACAAATTTACAATCCAATAACATGTTGTTTTCAGTATCAGACCCATTACATGTTAAATGCACTAGCAAATAAGTTTGTGATATGATTTCATTATTTACACCAAACATCAACATACACGAAGAACAAGTAATAGATACAATTCACTGTTTTCCACAAATTATATTAGATTACGCATTCTATGGCATCTAATATTTTATTGAAATGATAAATACATTGACACCCGATATCTAACATTCTACAAAATGGCATATTGAGGTGAACTATTAGTATATTATGACGAAATCAACACAGTTAGAATTCAAAGTAAACATAATCCAAAAGAACATTAATTCCCGACCTCCTCCCCCAACTGCAAGAAAAGTATAGAGAAGAAGAATAAATAGTCCTCCAACCCCCGACTGTCCCAAAAGAAAAGCAGCAGCAGCTATTCTATTTTCATAATTAGCCTTTCCATTTCTTGCTTATTGCAAAGAACACAGATTTAAACAACTAGTACATGGCACCGACTATATAATCTAGATTTTGCATGAATTGTATGAGCATAATTAAAAATCAATAAACCTGATAAAATAGAAGCAAGCAACCGAAACAACATGAAAGAAGAGACCTTGGCAATGACTTCAGCTGTTTCCTTGAAATCAACACATCTAGCAACATTTGATTTTGCAAGAAACTCATCTATTAGCCGTATTCCTATATTATATCCCCTGCCATCATAAGCAAAGCACCTCTCAATAAAGCAAAATTAAATGAAAAAAAATTATCAATGCTAAAAAATTCAAATCCTAATCACATAAAACTAAATAATTAATAACAAATTAACATGATTTAACACGTAAAATAAATGAATTTACATCTGATCAAGCTGTTTGTTGACTTCCTCGACCTCCTCCAGATCCGTAAGCAGCTGACGGACGATCGCGCCATAGGTTAGAGTGAAAAGCTCCGCGTTCTGCCAACAATTTTTTATCCAAAAATTAAACAATTTTATTTATAATTAACATTTCAAGCAAATAAATCGTTCAGAAATCACAACAAATGAGGATTTTCAATTTTTTATTTTATTTTTTATTTTGACTCAACGTACCACGCGTTCGACGCTGGCGAAAATGGCGTCACCGGATCTAGGAGCGACGGGAGGCATCGGAAAGTTTAATATTTTACAGTTCTCCGGCGAGATTTTTTCTTCGGAATTTGGTTGGTTTCCGGTAGCTCAAGGCTTGAGAGTGAAAGAGTGGGAAGTGAGATTTGAAGTGTACTTCTTTGGATTTGTTTATTGGGCCTGGATCTTATAATGTGTATTTGTTCAACCCATGTAAATGACAGCTGGATTTGGACTTTGTAATAGAATTTTAGACGAAGAAGTTATGGGCCTTGAAACAGTTTGGGTTTGGCTTAAGACGTGTTGTATACATCCAAAGTGATCTTGGGCTTAGTTGGATTCAATTTATTAATTTCATTTAACACAAGAATTCAACCTCATGGTGGTGACAAATGGAATATATTATGGAATAAGATTTTCTATTCCACACTGTCTCATTCTTTATCTCATTATTTCATGAACTGTTAAGATATTTTGGGAGGACTAATCTTAACAATTTATTTGATTTTCCTATCTCACCACCACCGTATGAACTGTCAAGATTTTGTGGAATAATTTTGATAGTTCATTTGATAATATAACTGAAAGTAATACGGGTTGTGAGATAAAAAATCTTAACAGTATATTATCCACTTGTTGTTCAAGTTATAGTTGTTGCTTAATCACAAAAAGTGCATGGCCCAAATATGCTTATGTGCCTGGTGGTATCCAATTTCTTGATCTCTCCGGATCGTAAACAAATCAAATATAGGGCTAATTATCAGAACAACAACCTTGGTGATTTAAGCAATTTTTAAACAGTATGGTCCAACCATATTGTGTTAGTAATGTACAATATTTTCAAACAAAGGTACTAGACTACTAGTTATCATTGCAAAGCATCTCTTGGGTTAGTTTAAGAGTTTAGGAGAGGAGAGAAAAGAAGGAAAAATTAAGTTATGAGAAAAAGGAAAAGAAAAGAATGGGATTTTTATTTTGTTTGGGAATTGCACATCAATAGAAAAGATAGAATGATTTTGGATATGTTGGGTATTAAGTGTTTTATTTATTGATATTTTATAGATAATTTTGGTATTTTAAAAAAAATTGTTAACTTTAATTTCATTTTCCTTTCATTTCTTTTTATATTTGGAGGAATAAATTTTTTAACTATTCATATTCCATTGATCATTTCCTTTCATTATACACAAATCTCTGTTACAAGAGAATTTAAACATTTTTCCTTTTTCTAACTTTCTCTCAAGATGTTCTATTCAAACATGGTCCAATGTGGTCTGGAGTAATTATGATGACGGTCTTATTCGAGTAGATTAAATAATTGTTATTTATTGATCCAATACAAAATAATGGTAATCCATTTTTAATAGGAATAAATTCTTTGAATACTTCTTTATTTTGGGATGAATTTGTTAGAAATTGGAATATGGACCTTGAATTTTCAAGTACCAATAAAAGAGAAAAATCACATATAGAGACCATTGCCCCTGGTTTCAGGACTCCGACGTTATCCAACAAGAAAACAACTAGTGGTATAAATGAATGGAGTTGAGCACATTACTCGAATTTAAATTCGAAATTTTGGTGAACACAATTTTAAAAATAGAATTAAACTGGATTTGAATTTGTTCAAAAATAAATAAAAATAAAATTGAATTTGAGTTTAAATTAAAATAATTTGATTTTTTTAAAAGTAAATATATAATTTTTTTAAAAATAAAGACATTTTAATAATTTTACATGTTATAAAAAAAATTTAAAATATTATATATATTCTTGAAAAATTTGATAAATATTTAAATAAAATATAAATATACTTAAAATCAAATGATTTAAGTTCGTACAAATTTGATTCGAAGTCAGTCCAATCAAATTCTGATCCGTCAAATAATTCAAACCGTGCAAATTGGATTTGAATTCGGTCAAATCAAATTTAAATTCAAATTAAACTTGTGATCGAATTAGTCACAGATAATTCAACTCGTTTACACCTAAAAACAACCGATTCCGTCAATACTAAAAAATGTCACGTCCCTCGTAATTTGCAAGGGACGGAATGTGCAAGTTGATCTTAACACCTAACTATATACAATTACCATATGGCCAGCCAGCCACCGACTTTACTATTCTTTTATTTCTGGCCTCTGGAAGGACCCACCAATAGAAAAAATCAAAATATAATAGTAATTCAGACCGATACAAACCTCAGTGATGTCTACGCGCCAGCGAAATTTGTATTTGGATAGCGAATAAATAATCATTATTCTTTAAATAATATTTTACACGCATATTTTAATTATCTCTTCATTTTGCATATATTTTATCAAAAAATTATTACAAAAATCATATTTTAAAAATAATAATTGTCCAAAGTATCTTTGAATATTTCTCCTTTCTTTGTCAAAAGTCAACTAATGGAGGGTTAAGTATCAAATCTTAAATTTCAAGATATCATGCAGTTACATTTTATATAAAATAATTACTTTAGCTGTTATTTGAGAAAATATAATATTAAAGTTTTGAAATGTAATGTATGTGAGATAAAGATTTATTGAAAGACTTATTTAAATAATAATTACAAAATATGAATATATGAAAAATAAACAATATTCTTAGCATCCAAATAGAATCGTTTACAATTATTAATTGTCTATGTATTTGAGTAAAATTTATTTTCTGTTTTGGAAACTACACTTTGTTTATTCTACACAATAATATTCAGGAAAGTAATTAAATGTATTTTATTTTTCTTGAATTCATGACTAAAAACAAAAAAGTACATAATAGCATGTAAATTTTATCAATTAAGAAATTAATTATTCAAGAAATTTTGTTATATAATCCTACCAAGGGAAAAGTATATTTCTCACTAAAATACGGTATATTTGCAATACAATTTATGTAGTGAATACAATTTATGTAGTCTCACTACGATATTATATATCCATTCATTTCACCTAATAGAAAAATAAATAATGGAGGTGAGAAAAAGACTCGAAAACTTTTACAACGTAAATCGTTCCTATAAAAGTTGCTAAATTATCAATTTTAACAAATAATAATAAAATTTTAAAAAAATCAAAAACTAATGAAAGGTGAAAAGCGAGTGTTGAACATCTCTCCCAGTGCGACTGGTAGTGGTAGTAGTGGACGAAACAACGCTCCTCCTAATTCCTATCTCCCACCCCGCAAAGAGAGCCAATTGCGGTTGCCGTGTAGGTTTGGTGCGCTACACCTCATTCGGGACACGTGGCCTTTGTTAATAGGCCGGACATTGAAGGCAATTTCGTAACAAGTAAGTCATTGTTCCTTTAAAATGAACCCCATCTCGCCTTTTATTTCTCGTTCATAATTATCTCTCTAATAATTCTTCTGTCTCCAAATATTCTCTCAACAGCCTTCTTCTTTTTATTCTCCCTTTCAAGGTAATTAATTGACTTTTTCTCCAATTATTTATTGATTTATTTATTGTTTGTGGTTGTTTTTATCGATTTAATTCATCGGATTTCAGATCTGATGATAATTGAAACCGATCTGTTTCGGTTATTTTGGTTTATGACAAAATATTCTGATTAGTGTTTTGAATTAATCTGATTTGTGATATTATCTTTGATTTTTGTCAAAAATAAGGGAAAGATTGGATCTTTTTTTGTTAAATAATCTTTTAAACCGGAAAACATTGGTTATTTTGTAGAAATTTTACCTTTTTCAAATTATATTTTTGTTTAAAATCCGGATTAATTTTCCGATCTGTTCGGTTTTTCGGTTTTTATAAACAAAAAAAAAAAAATAAGCATAAAAGATCCGATTTTTATCGGAGCTGCGTTTGTTTTTTATTGATGAAAGAGTGAAAAATTAGATCTTGATAGATGTTCGAACAAAAATTTGAGAAAGATCGGATCTTTCCCCTAATATTGCAAAAAAATTTCTTTGTTTTTTTATATATAAGATAAGAAATCATCTGAATAATTTGGATGTTTATTTGATGTGAGCAGATGCAGATCTTTGTAAAGACTCTTACAGGCAAGAGTCTACTCAATCACTCTTGAGGTCGAGAGTTCCGACACAATCGACAACGTTAAGGCCAAAATTCAGGACAAGGAAGGAATCCCTCCTGACCAGCAGAGGCTCATCTTTGCCGGAAAGCAACTCGAGGACGGCCGAACCCTTGCCGATTACAACATCCAAAAGGAGTCCACCCTCCACTTGGTCCTCCGTCTGAGAGGCGGTATGCAAATCTTTGTCAAAACCCTCACCGGTAAGACCATCACCCTCGAAGTTGAAAGCTCTGACACCATTGACAACGTCAAGGCCAAGATCCAGGACAAGGAGGGCATCCCACCAGACCAGCAGAGATTGATCTTTGCCGGAAAGCAACTCGAGGATGGCCGCACCTTGGCTGATTACAGCATCCAAAAGGAATCAACCCTTCATTTGGTTCTTCGTTTGAGGGGAGGCATGCAAATTTTCGTTAAGACCCTTACCGGTAAGACTATTACCCTTGAAGTGGAAAGCTCCGACACCATCGACAACGTCAATCTCGGCTAAGATCCAAGACAAGGAGGGTATTCCACCAGACCAGCAGAGGTTGATTTTCGCTGGCAAGCAGCTTGAGGATGGCAGGACTTTGGCTGATTACAACATTCAGAAGGAGTCCACTCTTCACCTGGTGCTCAGGTTGAGGGGAGGGATGCAGATTTTCGTCAAGACATTGACTGGCAAGACTATCACCCTCGAGGTTGAGAGCTCCGATACAATTGATAATGTTAAAGCGAAAATTCAGGACAAGGAGGGAATTCCACCAGATCAGCAGAGGTTGATCTTTGCTGGTAAGCAGCTCGAAGATGGCAGGACTCTAGCGGATTACAACATTCAGAAGGAGTCGACCCTCCACTTGGTGCTTAGGTTGAGGGGAGGAATGCAGATCTTTGTGAAGACTTTGACTGGAAAAACCATCACTTTGGAGGTGGAGAGCTCGGATACCATAGACAATGTCAAGGCTAAGATCCAGGATAAGGAGGGGATCCCACCAGACCAGCAGAGGTCTTGATCTTTGCTGGTAAGCAGTTGGAAGATGGAAGGACCCTTGCTGACTATAACATTCAGAAGGAGTCCACCCTCCACCTTGTCCTCCGTCTCCGTGGTGGTTTCTAAATGCTGCTTATGTTCTGTTGAAGGCCATGTGCTTGTGTGATTGGGCTATCTGCGCCTGCTTTGCTGAAGTTCAGTTGGTGTTTAAGCCATTTAATGGCACCTTAATAACTGTGTGATTCTTGTTTTTTTGGGATTGGTGGCGGTGTTTATGTTTTATTGTTTTTATGGGATTGATGGTGGTGTTATTTGTAAATTAATAAAAAATCAAGTTCCACTTGGTTCAATTTCTTTTATGTCCATTAGCCTTAAACATGTGTGCATCATTGCATATTTGCATGGTCATTGGCCCTTAAAACATGTTAAATTTACCTACTATAACTCATTGGCCCTTAAAACATGTTAAACTCAATTACAAGCCTAATCTAATAAATCAGCGAGAGAGACGAAAAGAAAGAATGTATAAAAGATTAGAGTTATTCATGGTACTTCCTCGTTATCCACTCCACATTTTTCTCGTAAGTCCGTGACTGAGTCCTTAAGAATTGGGCTACATTTTAGGCCTTTAGAATTGGGCTACATTTTAGTCCTTTAGAATTGGGCTACATTGTAGTCCTTTTTGAGCCCAGTCCAAGCTATAATGCGCGATAACATTTTCGCCCATATTCTCTTCTCAAAGACCATTCTTGAGTCTATTATTTAACAATCATTCTTGAGTCCATTATTTAACAAAGATGATTAGTGATTACTATATCATTTTACAAAATATGAGTACTAAAATAACCTTAATTGGGGAGGAATATAGAAATCTATAGTTTTTGGGGTGAGTCTAAGCATAAAACATGTTTGATGGTGTAAGGAACTTTCGATTGGTATTTTTTTTTGGTTTAAGTACTTGGATTGGTACTTAGTCGTACTTAATCCTCGTAGTTGTTTTTAAGGAAATAAATTGAACTTAATCCTCGAAACTAATTGGTAATAAGTGAAGTGGCCCAAAAACTTATTAATTAATCCAAGATCTCTTGACTAGTCAATGTGCGATTTATTTAAGACTTGGGTTGGACAAGGAACTCTGTTACACGTGGGTCAGACGGGCTCTCGTTAGAAGGGGCCGTATGAGAGCCCTTTGGAAGGGGCTGGACAGGAGACGTATGAGAGTCCGTTGGAAGGGACTGGACAGGACACATGTCGTATGAGGGTCAGACGTATGAGAGCCCGTTGGAAGAGGCTGGACAGGACAGATGTCGTATGAGGGTCAGATGTATGAGAGCCCCGTTGGAAGGGGCTGGGCAGGACACATGTCGTATGAGGGTCTCGTTGGAAGGCGCTGGACATGACACATGTCATATGAGGGGCTGGAGCTAGATTCCATATGAACATGAGAGCCCGTTGGAAGGGGCTGGACAGGACACATGTCGTCTGAGGGGCTGGACATGAGAGTCCCGTTGGAAAGGGTTGGACAGGACACATGTCGTATGAGGGTCCCGTTGGAAAGGACTGGACAGGACACATGTCGTATAGAGTGGCTGGACAGGACACATGTCGTATGAGTGTCCCGTGGGAGGGGTTGGATAGGACACATGTCGTATGAGGGTCAGACGTATGGTTCAATTCCATCTGGTTCTATGCAACACATTTAGGATTTTTGCGAATATTATCCAATCAACTTAAATTTAAAATCTTTTTAATGACATCGGAGCACACATGTAGGTTCTTGGTGACTTGGTATCCACTCGTGCCAAGTCCGCATTGGAGGTTGGCAGGGGCATCCAGGCTCTTGCAATTTTGATGGTTTTTATGTTTTGACACTCATGTTATGGAATATTTTTGACCTGTTTTCGTCTTAAACACACTTAGCAGTATATAAGGGTCAAGTTAGTTATAAATAGAAAATAACTAAAAAAAATATAGTGAAATTATGATAATGGCATAAAAGTTTAGTATATAAACCAAATAAAAATAAACACAAAGCCTATCATTTAAGAATAAAATAATTATATGAATTGTCAATTTAGGATGAGTCCGTCGAAAATCAACCTCTGCTGGTCCTGTCTCTTATACACATCTAATAAAGAATCACATATGTGGATGGATGAAAAAATACTTTAGGAACATGGGCTTCCATCTTAAAATCATTTGGTAACAAGTGGAGTGACCCAGAAACTTATTAATTAGTGTAGGATCTCTTGACTAATCAATGTAGAATTTATATTTAATATCTTTGACAATGATGATTCTTTATTCCGGAAAAAACTACTACTTTGGATCATGCATTGTCGGGGACTAGTATAACATCTGTTGGGAAGGTTAATTGCTTTCCTCACAATATCCTGCATCATCACTTCACCCGCCGGCCAACCACCACACTCCTTGTCCTGCTGTTGTTTCACAACCAGATTTATCGCCTGACAGCGGCATTCCTGATAAAAATCCAGCAGCTCCAGGCAGCATCCCCTGAGGTGCTTCTCCTGCTGGTCTGCGATTCTATATAGAGAAAAGTACCCATAGGGTCCTCCTTTTTCCAGCCCCTCAAACAAGTACATCTGACAGTGTTCGAGACTGATGGTGAATCTTGAGCTGATCTTGGCATTTTTCCGATGATGAGCTAATTTCTCAGGCGAAATCTCGTTTGAATTATGATGGTGGGGGTTATCCAAAATATTCTTGAAGTTTCTTAATAATCTCTTAAACATAATAACGAATAGAAATTAATGAGATAGCAGATAGGATTATTCTCAACAACTTCGCCATAGGAAGGAGTTTTCGAAATTAACCAACTTGGGGATATTCTATTGGTGGTGTGATTTTTGGATATATACATTTAAATCTTTATCAGTATAAAAAAAAAAAATTTACATTATCAAATTTAAATAATTTATATATAAATATCTAAAATTTAAATAATATACACGTAATATAATATTAAAAAATTAATTCATATATATATATATATAAATTGATTCAAGGGGCTGCTTGCATTGCATGTGTAGAACGTGGAAGCGCGTCGCCCTAGGTAGATGTCGATGAGGATGCATGGAGATTAATTAATTATATAAGTGGTGGTGTGCAATCTCGACAGGTGGCTGTCGATCGAGATTGCAATTTGTAATAAGATTTCGTGTACCACATGGACTGCTGAAATCCTAATATATGCATGCATGGGATGATACTGGATTTGGGTCCCGTTATATGTGTATTTTTATATAAAAAAATATTAAATAAAAAATAAATATCAACTTATCATATAATATTATAATAAAAAAATTCAATGCCGATAATACAAAACTCCACAAGAAGGGCATTAAATTAAAAGTACGGTGCACCTGAGCATTTTCCGTTGTGTTGCGGTATTTCGTAGTTTTGCTGTTGTAAAATTGTAAATTTTCAAGTAAGATTTTAGTTATTGGAAGGTTTTTGTTTTGTTAAGTCGAGGGCAGGTTACGTTTTAAACTAATTTCAAAGTAGTTACGTGCGGGAGCGGATTCAAAAGTTGAACTTTGAAGACAAAAACTATAGACAGTTTTATACTTTTTATAAAATATTACGGGATAAAATTTATTTTTTTAAAAAGAGTTATTAAATTAATTTTAAAAAATATCAAGAAAAATAAAATATTTTTGAAATTCTTGAGGAAAAAGATTGTATAAATATATACATAAAGAATACTTTTTTATATTATCTAAAATTTTTGGAGGTACAAAGTCTAATTTTTATAATAGTATAATAATAATTTAAAAAATTTTAAGAAGAGAAAAGCATAATTTTAAAAATCTTGAGAGGGCGGCCGCCCCTCCCCACTCCTATGATCCGCCCCTAGTTACGTACTATTTTGTTGTTAGTGAAATATCAAGAATTTTTTACACGAATTTAATCTATAACATAGTATCATAAATTCTTTAATTTAAAATACTTTATATTATTCACTTGGAGTAAGGTGACATAACGTGAGTTGATGTGAAAACATTCTAAACTAAGAGATCTATATCACTATATCATAAACTTGATTTATGTAAAAATTTCCCCGAAATATCTATAATCTTACTATATACAAAGGGCAATGTTATTGCCAGAGCAATTAATTTCCAGCCAGTTCATCAAAAGCAACTTTTTCTAAATGACAAAACTATCCTCCGTACAAAAGTCCAACTTTTCCGAAACTCCTTGTTTGGTCCCATGGCGATGTTTTCTGTTTCTCCAATCCTGTGATGTTATTCTTCTTATTTTTCCGGTGGGCTTGTTTCAAGTTAAATGGTAGGTAATTTTATTTTTCCATTTTTATTTTGATGGGCAATCTTCAGGGATTGAAAGGGCCATACAGCTTCATGATCAGCAATGAGGGAAGGAGTGGCCTCTTCGCCATCACCCAAGCCCGTCTTCCATTACTCAGCAGAATAATTCGAGCCTACTGGTTTGAATCCTCCATGCTTCGATTCTTTAAAATTGCATATTCCAAAAAAAAAGAAAAAAAAATTCATAAGCCCATGGCTCGATGAAATGCAGGCAAATACATACGGATTTGCTGTAAATAGTTAATATTTGCAGCGAACCAACATGTTGAAACTTAGAAGGGGAGAAGGATTTTGTATAGGGAAGGGAGATGCGGTTAAATCTTTGGAAGAGTTAAAAGGTAAAGTGCACAGACATGGCTGAGCAATGAGGGCTGAGACTGGACTGTGGGTCTCACAAATTATATAGGAATGTAAATGTGCTGACATTTAGAGGGCAATTTTGTCAATACAAGCAAAATTGCTCTGGCTAGAAATTAATTACTCTGGCAATAACATCAGCCATACACAGAGATAGCCAACTTAGTGATGTGATATTTTGCTTTGGATTCCTCTTAATTTTAAGGAGATTAAGAATTACAAAAAAAAAATCGCTAAGACAACTACCACTAAATTATTATTTCATTAGTTTTCCACTCCTTAACTTTCACATTTTTTCTTTTTTGATACACTTTTTTTTTATAATTTTGCACGCACATTGAGTGTACCTTTCCCACTAGTATCTATAAAGGGAGAGAGGAACATTGATATTTATCATATTTTAATTTGTCAATTATATTCTTATTTTCACAGTGTAATTACTATAATTTTCTTCTCACTATTCCTTTCAACTACTTGTCTTTTTATTTTATTTTTTTAAATTGCACAATTATTATTATTATTATTCCACCCGTAAGTGTGCATTTCCCACTAATATGTATTATTTTGAGGACATATAGAATTTTATTGGCTTAGGACGATGAATGAAATTGTACCATGCATGTAAAAGAAAGCGTGAAGGATGGAACGAGAATTTAGATTGGATTTGTTTTTCAGTGCAGTATACTAAAGTAGATGACATTCGACTTCATGAACAAAGGAGGTTCATAGCCAAAAGACGATGCTGTTATTAAATTACTACATTAATTGGTACATTTCACTCCCATCTCTGGAGAGTCACTGAATTACAAGAAGCTTAGAGGGGCTAGATAAACACAGCTCGGATTTGGCATTCTTGAGGTCCCATGTTGCACATGCGAGGAAGGTATCTAGCCTTCTATATAACCTGCTGTATCTGCTCAACTTGCCAGATTCCACCCTCCTGCTGTTGCTGCTTCACAACTTACCTTGACCACCTTGCATCTGCATTACTCGTCTTCCATGTTGCCAAGTGCCTGGCACCATTGCTTGAGGTACTTGTTGTGGTACGTGTTCAGCTCAAATGGACTCATATGAGACAAGTACTGCTGGCAGAAACAGAGCTGCTGCTGCTGTTGTTGGATCCTCTGTCGGCATTTCTGGGATTGTTGACCTCCTTTTTGGTTTGGATCCTCCGTTGACATCTCTGGGATTTTATCCCAGCAGAAAGGAGAGGGCAGGGCTGCAGCCCTCCTAGTTGGTTATCCTCCTCTACCTGTTAGAAAATCTGGACAGAACGCTAATTAAAACAGAATGAAATTTGCAGAGGCGTGTGATCATTCTTTTTTAAAGTGATTTCGCTCCCTACGGGATTGTAATCCATTGATGCAGATGGGAACACCTGGCGGTCACTCTCCAAGATTCAGCAACAGCCTCGATCGCGTGCACTCGTAAGCAAGGTTTTGAGCTTAATTCTTGACTACTCAGTACCCAAGAGCTAAGAATAAAAGAGAAGAAATTTTAGGATATTTTGAAGAGGTCCTCAAGACCTTTATTTATAGTGATAGATTCGGCTAGAATTTAAAAATTACAACACTTCCTTGAGAGAAAAAGAAAAAACTATACACAAGTCAAATCCACAAAATAGGTAATTAGTAAATGGAATAGGTAACCAAAAAATTATAAAATAAAAAAAACTCTAGTGATTCGCACGCATCACACCGCGCCGCACCGGGCCGAACGGGCGCACGCGTGTGTGTTTGAGAAAAATTTCCAAACCATCAACCATGCATAGTTTAGGCTCCCAACTAGAGTTGCACAATGACAAAACCCCAAACTCATATAACATGAAAACATCTAACACAAAATTTCAATGTGGGGCTAAGATTTTACAAAGGAGGGAATACAATTGGAGGGAATTTCAAATTTATTGAAAGTGTATTTTTGAGGCAGTTTCCAACAATCCCCCACATGACTCGAAAATACAAAGTGGTACTGAGTACAGAAAGGGGTATCAACACATAAATAACGATGTTTTTTGGATTTGAATCGCACTTAGTACATTCAACAGAGAAATATACGGAAGATATGTGACAAAAGTCTTGAATCTTTCACCTTGAAGCACACTCCTACAGCTGAACACATGTTAGATTTTGATCCATTGTAAACTCTCGATTTGGTACTTTTCCAGGCCATGCACCCTACCTGGATATTCATGAGTGCTCTAGAGACGAACCCGTTAGTCTCATAGAAAACGACCCCCACCTCCACACTCATATAGGTGAGCTTATCAAATGTGTACTGTCACACACCACCAACAAAGGATATAAGTTCATTAAGAGTTACCGACTCAACTCTCGCGAATTATAGACAGTAAGCATTATCTACACCATAGAAAAGGACCACATTTGATAGTGCAATTGGAATATCTTTGTGACTTGTTATTACCCATTGAACCAACTTCAAGGGATCTCCACTAATGTAGGTTGGGTTGCTATCACATTCAATTCCCATTAACGATTGGGTCTAAGTCCCATTCTCCTCGATGTATCTTGGACTAACTTTCGATTCAGTCCTTTAGTCAAAGGATCAGCCAAATTCTTTTCAGACCTCACAAAATCTATGGCGATGACCCCATTACTCATGAGCTATCTCACAATATTGTGTCTCAAATGGATATGCCAGCTCTTCCCATTGT
Source organism: Cinchona pubescens (assembly GCA_025175665.1). Classification (NCBI taxonomy): domain Eukaryota; kingdom Viridiplantae; phylum Streptophyta; class Magnoliopsida; order Gentianales; family Rubiaceae; genus Cinchona; species Cinchona pubescens. The sequence continues at coordinate 941,478 of JANKKI010000106.1, forward strand.
AAATTTTGCTTTTGCCTCTAGCGATCGTTGCCTGTGAATCACAATGCAAAGAAACAGAAGACACAGGTTTTGGCCACAAAGGAATGTTAGTCAATAAATTATGAAGACATGCTGCTTCTAAACATGCCAACTCTAAAGCAACAAATTCATATTGCATGGTAGATTTAGCATTACATGTTTACTTAGATGATTTTCAAGAAATAATACCTCCAGCGAAAGTAAAAATATAACCACTTGTGGAGTTAATCTCATCATTATCAGACACCTATTTAGCATCACACTAAACTTCTAGCACAGAAGGACTACCAGAAAAATAAAGTCCTAAATGCATGTCTTGATGGTGCCTTTTAAATATCTAAGTAATCTAGATAATGCATTCCACTAAAATTTATCAAGATTGTACGTGTATCTACTCAATCTACCAACAATATATGCAATATCGGGACGAGTACAATTCATCAAATACATCACACTCCCAATAATCTTAGAATATTCAGTTTGTGAGACACTATCCCCTTTATTCTTTCTCAAGTGCACACTAGGATCATAAGGTGTACTCACAAAATCCAAATCAAAGTGGTTAAACTTCTTTAAGATTTTTTTCAATATAGTGCGACTGAGACAGTATGAAACCATTGTTAAATCTAGTCAACTTAAAACCCAAAATAACATCAGCTTTACCCATGTCTTTCATATCAAAATTAGAAACAAGAAAATACTTGGTTTGTTTTACAACAGTTTTATCAGTTCCAAAGATAAGCATGTCATCAGCATACAAGCAAATAAAGACTCCAATATTTTCATGAAATCTGCTATAGACACATCTATCAGATTAATTTACTTTGGGAAATCATTAGAAACAAGAGTCCTATCAAATTTCTCATGCTATTATTTAGGAACTTGTTTACTGCCACACAAGGATTTAACGAGTTTACACACCTTATGTTCTTGTCCTTCAACAACAAAACTCTCAAGTTGATGCATGTATATTTTTTCATCTAACTCACCATTCAAAAAAACAGTTTCACATCTATTTGGTGCACAATCAAATTAAATATGGAAGTAATAGCAACAAGCACTCTAATGGTAGTGATTCTAGCAACAGGTGAATAAGTGTCAAAGAAATCAATGTCGAAGCGTGTGATCACTGTCCTTGAAAGTGATTTCGCCCTCCACGGGATCGTAATCCACTGATGTAGATGGGAACAGCGGGTGGTCACTCTCCAGGATTCAACGACAGCCTCGGTCGAATACACTCACAGGCAAGGTTTCGAGCTTAATTCTGGACTACTCAGTACCCAAGAAGAATAGAAGATAAGAGATTTTCAGATGTTTTGAAGAGGTCCTCAAGGCCTTCGTATTTATAGTGATAGATTCGGCCAGAATTTAGAAATTACAACACTGCCTTGAGAGACAAGGTAGGTGACTTGGGAGAGAATAAAGAAAACCACCTGCCTTGAGAGAAAAAGAAAGGAACTATGCACAAGTCAACTCCACAAAATAGGTAATTAGTAAACAGAATAGGTAACCAAAAAATTATAGAAAGAAAAACTCTAATGGTTCGCACGCACGCACCGCACCGCGCCGCCTAGAGCGGGTGCGTGTATGTTTGAGGAAAATCCCCAAACCATCAACCATGTATAGTCTAAGCTTCCAACTAGAGTTGCACAATGACAAAACCCCAAACTCGTATAACATGAAAACATCCAACACAAAGTTTCAATGTGGGACTAAAATTTTACAAAGGAGGAAACACAATTAGAGGAAATTTCAAATTTATTAAAAGTGTATTTTGGAGGCAATTTTTCAACATGCAATTGTTATGGTGGTTCTTGGGGCAGTGGCAGAAGCTATAGCTAAGAGGTGCCATCAAGACTGCTGTTGCAACAACTATGAGTTTTGCCATGAATTCTTTCTTTCTGCTATGCCGATTATATTTTTTGATATTCGAGTGTGGTAAGATCATACAGGAAGGTGATGGGGTTTTATAGGAGAATTTGAACTTTGCATGTTAGATACATGGATCAATTTTGCATTTGAAGACTAGAGAGCTACACGTTGTTGGACATGCAAATGCAGCCATAGTCAGGAGAAATTCTTGTATGAATCGGATTCATGATATAATGTTATGGATCTCTTAATTTATATTTTGTCACATGAATTATATCATTCTAGTGGAGTGATGTGTAAAAATATGAATCAATGGATTCATGACACTATATCATAGATCCAATCTATGTAAAAAAATTTCCTATAGATAAAAGCATTTTGTTTTATGTGATCAATTCGTTCAATCTAAATTTTGCACTACATTCATTTAATTGAAATTGTTATTGTTTGACTTTTCTAGTTAACGAATTAAGTTTTCATAAATTTATATCTATTCAATTTTATATAGATTTGTTAACATTTTAATTTCGTATATGTTAATATTTGATGTAAATTTCACTTTCGTGGAATAAATTTCATTGAATAAATCTATATAAATAACTATTTGTTAAAAAAAATTGTTATGTTTGATAAAAAAGTCAAATTGAGACGTATAAAGTAATGATTAAAAAATCCAACGGTTGAATTTTCAAGTTGAGTTAAATTTCAACCCCCTCTATAGACTCAAAATGATAAGTGAGGCAGTTTAATTTTCAAAAAAAAAATTCTTTGTTACTTATTTTATAATATAAAATAAATATTTCTTAAATTATTGTCATTAAATAATAAAAATAATCAATCTTTAATTATTTTTTAATCATCGCAATAATTGTGACATGAACGAGTAATACGACTTACATCACGTTTCAGTCTGTAGACTCGATGGGGTTAACAATCTTTTTTGTTTTCCAATTTATAGTTTCGGCCTTTGGGCTGATGCGATTTTTTACCCAGTTTTTACTTCTTGGTACGAGTTTCAAAACGGGCAACTTGATTCACCTGTTCCTTTTAGATCTTGTCACTATGGGTTATGGGCTAGTCGGCAGTAGTCCTTGGGCTCGTTGTATGCTCCAATCACAAGTATAGATAAATTGGTCACTTGGGTTGGGCCCAATTTAGTTTCCGAAACAAAGCCCTATTTAACTCTTTCTCTTTTCTAATTTCATGAAAACCATTGAATAAATCCTCTTCTTTTATATTTGTTTGAGTAAAAATGAATCTCTTTTATCCAACGGTTTCTTAGTCAATAAATAAGTACTAATGTTCAATCATATTATGGAATTAACTATTGGATTAATCTTTTATTTATTTATTTCTTATTTGTCTACTTGCCGATAGGGATGCAAATGAAACCGGACACTCCAATGTAAGTTTGGTAATTTTAACAAATTTGAAAATGTGTTCATACTCAAATCGATTTTATTTCAAAATGAAGTCAAATGAGATTTTATTAACTCGTGTTTGAATGACGGATCAAGTAATTTGAATTTTTTAACATAAATTTTGATATTTTAAACACATTGAACTGAGTTTTAACAAAAATAAAAACATTAACTAACATTTTTTTTTTAAAATTTAATTTAATTATTGATTAATCAAATTAGTCTTTAACCGAATCAAATTCAATTCCATCATTCGACTAACAAGTAGATTAGCTCACCTTGTAGAGAGAAAATCATTCACATGAATTTCATAACTTTACATTATATTGTATGAGACCGATAAATTTTTATTTGATCCAATTTTTAATTCGTGTCATGAATTCTGTGTAAATAATGTAACATCTTCAAAATTAAAGTATGGATGACTATAGTGTGGACCTGTTTGCGGTTCAGCTAACTATAATGTATGAGGCCGATAAATTTTTATTTGATCAAATCTTTAATTTGTGTCATGAATTCTGTATAAATAATGTAACATATTTAAAATTAAAATGTGGATGACTACAGTATGGACCTGTTTGCGGATCAACTACGTATGTATGAAACCGATAAATTTTTATTTGATCAAATATTTAATTTGTGTCATGAATTCTTTGTTTGCGGCTAACTTCAACAACCTACGGGGCCTACGATAAAGGAGGAGGCATTTTATAACGAGCCTGCAGGCTCCGAACGGACTTCATCACTTTTCGCAGCTCAGACTTATCCGGACTACTTTGGGGTTTGCTCCATTTACCTTCATCAGATCCGACCCACAACCCGAATTATCTGGATCAGGTACTTTCTTCCTGCCCAAACTTCTTAGATCCGTCCAATTCCTATTCATTATATGATTTCTATAATTTGATTGTCTGATTTTGTTTTCTTCTTTGGTTTTTGCTTTTGTTAGGCTGCTGGCTATTTTGTGATGTTTAATTAATTTGTGCTTGTGGGATTCAATTATAATTCCAATTTAAATTTCACCTTTGCTGATTCGATTCAATCATTTGGTTTTTTTTTTTTTTCAAAGAATTAGGATCTTAAAATGGTTTATTTAATTATAATTCCCATAAAGATTTAAGCTTTAATCAGTTGAATTGTAAGCCGGGATGATTGTTTTTAAAGAATCAAGGGCCTTAATCCTTATTTGTTAGTATTCTTGTAAAGATTTCAGCTTTGCATATTTTGAAGTATAATTTTGATCCAAGCTTATTGCCTTTCTTCTCATGTTTCTTTGTCAATTACTAATTAATCATTTCTAATTAACGATGACCAACCTGGGTTTTGTTTCATGATTCTGAAAAGATGAATTTTCCCCCTATATTTTTTACTCCAAGATTTAGTTTTCGCAGCATCCTGAGTTTCCTTTGCGTCTATTTGTTCTCACTTCAGTGTATGATTCGTGGGAGTTTATAGAATCAAGATTAGAATGGAGCAAGGCTATTAGTATATACATTTATTGATTGTTATCAAAACTGTATCTGAACATGTATGTTTTGCTGATGATGTCACTTATCCTCTCATGAAGATCTGAGCATTCGAGTTCAGCGCCAAAAGTCAATTGTGTGTTACTTGGATCTTTGTCTTGTTATCGAAGTTTCATGTCTGAATTCGATCTCCAGACTCCAGCTGCTTTTGGTATGTTGCTCCTTTATCTTCTCTTTTTGTGATAGCAGGATTAATATTCTTATACCTGTTGCTTTGGTTTTTGCACTTAAACACGAGAGGACAAGCTAGTAGAAGTATGTAGGGCGTATAGAAATAATGGAACTGTAGCATAGAAGAAGGCATCAATATGATTCTTTTCAGTGAGCTGTGAGGAGGGTAACAGAGAATGGTTTCCCCTTCTGCTCAGATGTGATATTGATTTGATTCGGTGTTTCTGTATGCTGTTTGTGTAGACCCTTTCGCTGAGGCAAATGCTGATAACTCGGGTGCTGGGTCAAAGGATTATGTGCACATCCGTACCCAGCAACGTAATGGTAGGAAAAGCCTGACAACTGTGCAAGGTTTGAATAAAGAGTTCAGTTACAATAAGATACTGAAGGACCTCAAGAAAGAGTACTTTTGCTGCAATGGTACTGTTGTCCAAGACCCAGAACTAGGACAGGTCTGTAGTCCATTTTTTATACTATAGGATTTCTGTGCTTTGGTATGGTTGTTGATCATATTTTAATTTTATGTACAATGTTATTGTTCTTGTGAAGGTCATTCAACTCCAAGGGGATCAGCGGAAGAATGTTTCAACATTTCTTGTTCAGGTGTTATTTTCAAGCCTCTCTTTACAAACAATTGCTCTGCTGTTTCCATTCCCTTTCTCGTTCTGTCACCTTTTAATTATTTGTTTTTCTTCTGGTTTGTGAAATTGATTGTGGTTTTTTAAGACCAGACAATCTCCGTATAATTCAATTATATTCATTTCGTGGCATTTCTTCTTCCTTTTATTGTTCAGTTAAGGGTCATTGCAATAAAAAACTGTTCCTGATCGAGTAGTTCACAGAATTTGGAATTTTTAGTATGGATAAACTTATCATAGTCTTCTGTCTTGAAACAGGCTGGGATTGTGAAGTCAAAAGGAGCACATCAAAATTCACGGTTTTTAAGTTGCAACTCCAATTGCTGACAGTTGACATTCATTTGGTGGTCAGTGCCCAACATACGAGTATCTCACATGCTTATTGTGAACCGAACCTCTGTCAAAGTTTTATGGTGCTTTAATACAAGTTTGTGTGTGTGTGTTTCTTTCCTCCAGCAAGTCTCTTGTAGTTCTTGTTACGTGCTTTTGTAATGGAATACTTCTTATTTCAGAGGTTTATGCTAAATAATTGTCATTTCTGCATGGCAAACATGATTTCTTCTCATTCTTCTTCTTCCTTCTTGCCTTGTGTTTCTCCTCAATCAGCTGCATAAATGGTTGGCTGGAATATCAGACTTAAACCACTGTTTGTCTTCACTGATTGAGTATGAATGGTCAATCATAGATCAAATAAAAAGGTTATGCGAATATACCTTGATGATGATGATGGATTGGAAAAGTCCTCGCAACAACAGTGATAGTGATCGAATGAAAGAGCATCATAAAGGAGGGGGAGGAAATAAGCATAACTAATCTATTGGGAGATATTTTTTAAATGATCCATTATCTAAAGTAAAGTATATTATTTAAAGGGTCATTATCTAAAGTAAAGTAATTTTGTTCGTCACATTGAAAAGAATGCATTTTTGAGCTGGTACTTTTTTAAAAAAAAAGGCCATTCTCCAATATAATTTTTAAGATTTTAAGTAATTTAGTTCGTAACGTGAAAACGATGCATTTTATTTTTTTATAATTAAACTTTATTAATTGAAAAAATAATCATTATAATTGATTAAATGCAACTTGATAATACGAAAAGACTGTTTGTCTTCACTGATTGAGCATGAATGGCAATCATAGATGAAATAAATAGGTTGTGTGATGAAGCTAGAATTAGATTCTAGGAGGAGAGAGATAGTGGAAGAGCTGTGTGTCAGAAGTGTATTTGATTATTTGAGTCTCGATCCCTTTTTAGTAGCACCCCGATCCCTTATTTATAAAATCATATAAGGGAGAAGCATGAGGCTATCTGTATGTTAGTCCAACTGAAGCTGAATTACATAATTGCCCTTAATGAGGCTGCCACGTAGGCACTTCTAGAACAATTTAGGTAGTATGCTATGTATCACTAATCCACATCATCATTAGTCCCTCGGCTTGGTGCCGAGTCTCACGGATAGGGACTGAGTCGACAACGACTGTTCATAGTCCCTAACCGATGACAACCAAGACTTTTATACCGAGCCGAGGTGGAAACCTTCGGGGCACCCTTGTAATCCATTGTCGACCTGAGGTCATACGACCCTTGGCTCCTCGGCGGGTCATAACTGCAGCATTAATTCCCAAGGGTGACATTTTCGTTGAGTCCTCATGCACTAAATTCGCATTTATTGCACTGTATTATTCGTCCCGATTTTGTTGTAAAATGCCTCGTTTTACGCGCCGTAACGCCAGCACCACATCTCGATTTTCACGCCATATACCGTTTATCACGCAATAACGCCTCGCTTTTCACGCCATAACGCCTAATTCGCCTTTCCCGCCTAAACGCCTTTTTCCATTTCGAAACCGTCAATTTTCCCCCCCAGTGTGGGAAACATTCTGGAAGAAAACTCACCTATTTATACCCCCATTCACCCCCAAATCTTTTTTCTTCTTCTTACTCACCTTTTCCTCACTCACTTTTACTCTATTTTCCCCAGATACTTACACTTACTCTCATCCCCCAGAGACTTACATAGTTTCTCTTCCTTCGCCCTCTGCCGTTTCACCGTTGCCGATTTCTGACCGTCACTCTACGCCACCACCGGACACCACTAGGAGCTTTTTCTAAAAACTCCGACACACCTTCAAAACAGAAGATTATGACCGGTACGTTCACTCCCACTTCTCTTATTAGCACACTGGTTCCTCCTTCCCCGGTAAACGCCGTTGACAGGATGTTAAATCCTTTCGACGAAGCGCTTCTGGCAGCAGTGCCATTAAACTTTCCTCTCGATCCGCTCTTTTCCGAACCTCCACAAAACGACCACCCTAACCTTCAAACCCAAAACAGTATATCAAACTCCCTTGACCCCGAGGATATCAAAATCCTTAGGGATCGGTGCCGTTTTTCCAAGAACGTGCACATCAAACTCCCAACCCCCGAGGACCGAGGCCACTTGCCCCCACCTGGTTACCTAACAATCTACCAGGAACAACTCGAGGCAGGGCTGAGGCTCCCCATAGCTCCTCTCCTCGTCAACCTATCGAACCACTGGGATATCAGCATATCCCAGCTGACCCCAAACGCACTTCGGGTCATCGCTGGCTTCACCTTCTTATGTAGATTACACGACATCCCCCTCTCCTTAGACACATTTAGGATGATGCTGAAATTATCCCCTACAAAGAGATTTTTTTACATCTCCCCCCGAACTGCGGGCAAACTGCTCTTTTTGGGTAACCCATCATCTATTCATGACTGGAAAAGTCATTTTTCTTCTTCCGGTACCTCGACCCTCCAATGCCCCGGGGTCCATGGAACCTTATAAAAGAAAACCTAAAAACCAAAAATGCCTCTCCCCCGAACTCCCTCCACTCCCGGAGGCTCATCGAATCTAACTTTCGGATAAACTTCAATAACCAACATGCCATCTTAACGAACAACATTCTGGCCTGGGCAGGACTATTTCCTACCCACGATATCCATCCGAGCTACGACCCTCAACAAGGTCACCATCACCATTCCCTACTTATCTCCTACTTTTTACTTTTTACTTTTTACTTTTTTTTTTTTTAATTATTGTTTTTATGACCTTTCATCTTCTGCAGAGTTCGGAGCATTCCTCAGGGGGTTGGTGTCCACCACACCTGCTACCGGTGCGGGCACTTTAAGCCAGCCCTCTCCGTCAGCAAGCGGATCCTCATCCGCCACGATCAACACACCATCAGGGAGTGCCGAGGCTACACCCTCAACCTCCGCACCCCTGAGTCAAACTGAGGCAGTTAGTCCGCCGGGGAGGTAACTCTGGCTCTTCGGCCCACCGAACCCGAGCCAACTCGAGTTAAAAGGAAGAGGACTAGGGAGGATATTGGCCTCAGGGAGGGTCCTTCTTAAGCCATGACCCTCTCTTTCTGGTCATCACCCCCGAGGTCCATGGTTCCAGTAGCGAGGGTTCGGACCCCAGGGACTGGCTCGGGCAATGTCCCCCTATTCAAACAACTTATCACTTCTTATGGTAAGTACCGCCGGACCTCATTTGTTCCCACTCCTTAACCTTTCTTTACTGCCATGAATTAACACTTACAACTTTTTCAGGTGATAAAAAATACACTCCCGAGGAGAATAGGAAATCTGCAGGGTCATAGGATGTGCCCTGGGGTCGGCTGTTTGTTGACCCTCTTCTAGTACCTTCCACCTCGGGGAGCTCTGATCTTCGACCCACCCACCGATCGATGTAAATGATCGGGCCCAATTTTTGAGGGTGGCTCGGGAGCAGGCAAAAATGGTGGCTTTGCCTCGGGATGTGGCCTATGTCAAAAGGCTCACCCCTCAACAGAGGCTGGACGAACTTCACGTCAGCCTGATGAACGTAAGTCTATCTAACCCTTTGTGAAATTCCCATTTCTTGCACCTCGCTGGATTTCATCTTTGCACCTCAAATTTCATCTAATCTCTATTTTCTTTTGCAGGCCGTCACAATTTTACCCGCCTTGGCAGATAGGGAGGCCTTCTTCAACTTTGCCTTTAACTCTCTGAAGCAAGAGTTGGCCCATGCGAAATCCAGCGTGGATCAGTCAGTTAAGGAGGCTGGTAAGGCCAACGAGCTGAAATGCAATATCGAGGCGGGCAAAAAATATGACGAGTGGAAGGCCGAGCTAACCGAGGTAAGGGACAAGCTTCTGCAATCCGAGCTGGAGAAGAAGACTCTTGAAGTGGATGTTGGCGATCGAGACAAGAAAGTCACAGATCTGGAGCAAAGGGTTTTCTTCAACTTCAAGAAGAAGCTCAGTTGGCCGAGGCCAAGTTCGCTTCTCGGGAGGTGGAGTTGCGGATCGAAGGCAGGAATCAATTCGTGGCCTCGGCTGAAGCGGATGAAATGCTGAAGGAGTTTACAAAGAAGGCCTTATCTATGGGGTTCACATTAGCCAGTGTGACCACTTGGTGAAGAACCCTGATTTGTACGAGGGGTTGCTATACGATGCTTCCGTTACCGAGGAAGTCATCAATGGCCTACAAGCTCAATTCAAAGCCCCCACTTCGATTCCCGAAGTGACTCTGATGATCCAGGGTCTAAACCCCGAGGCCGAGTCCGAGCCCGCGAACCAGGCTTCCGGTCCACCGCCGAGCCTTCCACTTCCAGTGCTACAGCCGGTGTAATTTTGCTGTAACAATTAGGAACTCCCTTTGTAAATAGTTAGGAACTTCTTTTGTAATAGTTAGGTCTTTTTTTTAATGAAATTGCTAAATTTTGGTAACTTTTGTCCTCTTGGTAAGAGCCTCGGCTTTCTTTGCGTCTGGCCTTTTACTTGCTTTTCAATTTTATTTCTTGCACTAAAAACAGAAGTTTTATGATATAAGCAGGTAACTAAACTTCCCATACTTAAGCACTTCAATCATAAAAGATTTTCGAAAACTTCATTTCATTCTGTACTTCGATTTTGTTCAGTATCCTTCCGAACTGAGGCAAAATGATTAAGGTTGGTTCCTTATGTTTGCCTTAGCCATTTAATTTGAGTCACACTTTCTAAATTTCGAAAGATGATGCTTTGTTTAAACAAGGCAATCAAGCATTTTTGAGGATAGGATCCTCTTCAATCTCATTTTGCTTGGAGAGGGCTATTTTTTGTTGAACTGGATCTGAAACTCTTAGAGTTGGAGCAGTTCGAACATCTGACATTGCCTTGTCCGAACCTCTGAGGTTTGGCACTGCTTATTTTTGCTTGGGGGGCTACTAAGCCTCGGCCCTTGAGGGGGGACTGCTAAGCCTCGGCCCTTGAGGGGGGACTGCTAAGCCTCGGCCCTTGAGGGGGGACTGCTAAGCCTCGGCCCTCAATCATTTTCTTTTTTGTTGAACTGGATCCGAAACTCTTAGAGTTGGAACAGCTCGAACATCTGACATTGCCTTGTCCGAACCTCTTAGGGTTGGCGCGGCTTTACTTTTGGTTGGGGGGCTACTGAAAAGCCTCGGCCCTTGAGGGGGGACTGTTAAGCCTCGACCTTCAATCATTTTCTTTTTTGTGGAACTGGATCCGAAACTCTTAGAGTTTGAGCAACTAGAACATCTGACATTTAAAAAGGGACTTTCATTATATTTCTTGATAATATTTTTTTAAATTTACAATGTTTCACATTCTAGGAATAGGATCCCCTCTCATGTTAACCAACTTGTAATAGCCCGAGGTGTGAGCTTCTTTTACACGTTAGGGTCCTTCCCAGTTTGGATCTAACTTCTTAGTCACCTCTACACGGCTTGCTTCATTTTTTCGAAGCACCAAGTCTCCGGGCCGCAGATACCGATGCTTGACCCTGGCGTTGTAGTGCTTAGCCATGACTTGCTTGTATTTAGCTTCCCGGATGGATGCATCTAATCTCTTCTCCTCAAGTAAATCTAGGTTAGCTCGCAGGGCTTCATGATTGGATTCCAAATCACATAAGGATACCCGAGCCGAGGGTAGCCCAATCTCCGCAGGGACTAACAGCTTCGGACCCGTAGGTCAAACTGAATAGAGTATTTCCATTAGCCGTTCGAGATGTGGTCCTGTATGCCCATAGGACACTAGGCAATTTCTCAACCCAAGCACCCTTGGCTCTTTCAAGTCGGGTCTTAAGTCCTGTCAGCAGGGTTCGGTTGCACACTTCAGTCTGTCTATTTGCTTGCGGGTAGGCGACCAAGGTGAAGTGTTGTTTAATTCCGAGGTTGGCGCAGAAGCTCTTGAAAGGCTCTCCTTCAAATTGCTTCTCATTATCAGAAACGAGTACAGCAGGGATGCCGAACCGGCAAATAATGCTTTTCCAGAAGAACTTTTCTATTGCCTTCCCCGATATTGTTGCCAGGGGCTCGGCCTCAAGCCACTTGGTGAAGTAATCAACTGCAACTATTAAGAACTCAAGCTTGCCATCTCCACTGAGAAGTGGGCCTAAGACGTCGATTCCCCACTGACCAAATGGCCATGGGCTTTGAACAGGAACCATATCCGAGCCAGGTTGCCTCTATTTGGGGTATTGGCGCATGTATTTGACACTGATGACACCCTCACACCAAAGTGTTTGCGTCAGAGTGTAAAGTTAACCAGTAGTACCTAGTTAGCAAGACTTTGCGAGCTAAACTACGAGAATCGATGTGGCTTCCACATATACCCTCATGCACCTCTCGCAGAACATAGTTAGCTTCAGATGGTGCAAGGCATCTTAGCAGGGGGCACAAGTATGCTTTTTTATACAAAATTCCGTCAATAAGGGTATATTTGGCAGCTCTGTATTGATCTTTCTAGCCTCAGCAGGATCCTCGGGAAGCATCTCGTTATTCAAGTAATTTATTATGGGTCCCATCCAACCGATGTCCGTTTGAACACATGAAACTCTTTCAGAGAAGTCAACAGACATGCGTTCCCGCAGTTCTACCAAAATCTCTTTTGTTAAATGCGAGTATATTGCCGAGGCTAGTTTTGACAGAGCATCGGCGTGCGTGTTTCTGGTTCGGGCAATCTTAATGATGTCTACACTTTTTTGAATTTTCCAATCCAACTTTTGACCTCGATTAGGTATCTTTTCAAAATCACTCCCCGGGTCTCGTAATTTTTCAAGCTTTGATTTACAACTAGTTGAGAATCTGAATGTATCTTTAAGGTTCGGGCACCCATCTGGTGGGCCATTTCCATCTCACAGATGAGGGCCTCATACTCAGCTTCATTGTTGTTGCCTTGAATTCGAATCTGAGGGCGTAAGTGAGATAATCCCCTTCTGGAGATCGGATTATTATCCCTGCCCCGGCTCCGGACTCACACGAAACTCCGTCAACATGAAGCTCCCATGGAAGATCTTCTCTTATTTCTTGTTCCCTTGCTAGATCAGTCACCGTGATGAGGTCAATCTTCTCGATGCCACAATTTTCTGCAATGAAATATGCTAAAGCCTGAGCTTTGATTGCGGTCCGAGGCCTAAATTCTATGTCAAACTCAAACAGCTCTACAGACCACTTTAGCATTCGGCCTGAAACATTTGGTTTGCTCAAGATATCGTTTTCAAAAGAAGGTTGGTCAAAATTATTATCTTGTGACCCTGAAAATAGGGCTTTAGTTTCCGAACCGACACTACCAACGAGAAGGCTGCCTTTTCAATAGGGGTTTAGTTCCTTTCTGGACCTTGAAGCACTTTGCTTACAAAATATACAGGACATTGGTTGCCTTGCTCATCCTGTCTTAAAAGAACTGAGCTGACTGCCGGTTCGACAATCGAAATATACAGGTATAGTAATTCACATTTTTGTGGAATGCGAGCTTCGGCAATGTGGCCAAGTATTCTTTAAGCTCTTCAAAGGCTTTAGAAGCCTCTTCTGTCCATTGAAATCCCTCAGTCCTTTTTATGACCCTGAAGAACGACAGGCCCCTTTCTGCTGATTTGGATAGGAATCGATTTAGGGCTGCCATTCTACCGGTGAGTCTCTGAACCTCAATCACCGAGGTGGGAGTTTTCATATTAATTATGGCTTGCACCTTTTCAGGGTTCGCCTCGATTTCCCGGTGAGAGACAATGAATGCCAAAATTTTTTTCTAGGGGACCCCAAATGTACATTTTTTGGGATTCAACTTCATTTGGATGGATTTTAATGTCTCGAATATCTCCCTCAGATCTTCTAAGGTCTCCTCATAGGTTCGGCTCTTAACCACCATGTCGTCAATATATACCTCCATATTTCGTCCTATCTGGGACTTGAAGGTTTTATTGACGAGATGTTGATACGTGGCTCCAGCATTTTTGAGTCCGAAGGGCATGGTACTGTAGCAGTATGTGCCTCAGTCTGTGATGAAAGAGGTTTTCTCTTCATCTTCTCTGGCTATATATATTTGATGGTAGCCTTTGAATGCATATAATAAATGTAGAATGTAAAATTTAACAAATGAATCTACTACTGTATCGATCCGGGGGTACGGATAACTGTCTTTTGGACAGGCTCTATTAAGATTAGTAAAATCTTGGCACATTCGCCAAGAAAAATCTAGTTTTGTTACAAGGACTAGATTACAAAGTCAGGTGTGATCATAATACTTCTCTAATTAATCTGGCCATTAAGAGCTTATCCACCTCGGCCTCGATTATCAAGCTGCGCTCCGGACCAAGAGGTGCTTCCTTTGCTTTATTGATTTACATGCCGGGTCTACTATGAGTTTATGCTCAATAATTTCCCGAAGAACGCATGTCATGTCTTTAACGGTCCAGGCGAATATGTCCTTGTATTCGGCTAACAGCCTGTAGAGAAGGCCTTTAAACTCTGCTGGGAGGGTAGCACAGATCTTGATTTTTTGATCAGGGAGGCTCGAATCTAGTGACACCTCTTCTATTTGAACCTCGTCCTGGGGCTCGATTTTTGCTTTTCCTTCCCCGTGGACTCTAGAGGTTCGAGGATTTCAGTAACTCCGCGTCGGGGCTGCACTTTCTCTTCTTTCTTCCTCTGAACTGTCAAAGGTTCTTCAACATCATCCCAGGTGGATGAGGCATCAAAGGTTTCCAAATAAGCCTTGTCAGCAATTGACATCGTTTGCGATTGGGACCGCAAAGACATCATATCTCTTATCTGGCCTCCTGATGGCTGTATAATGACTGTTTTCTCAGATCCATCCCTCAACATGAATTTTATCCCAATATGGAATACAGAGGGAAGGATCCTGTAGGTGTATTGCGTGGGTTGGCCCAGGATCATATTGTAAGAGCTGTCCCTTTTGACGATGACGAAGTTGGTCATCTCAATTCTGTACTTCGGGAGAGCTCCAAGACACAATGGGAGCATTATCTGTCCCTCGGGCACTACCGAGTCTCCGATAAGCCAACCAATGATGTCTTGAAGGGTTTTATCAAAAAATTGTCCATATGCATTTTAACCCAAGCGTCCCCAAAGATTATGTCCGCCGAACTTTCAA
Organism: Cinchona pubescens; assembly: GCA_025175665.1. Classification (NCBI taxonomy): domain Eukaryota; kingdom Viridiplantae; phylum Streptophyta; class Magnoliopsida; order Gentianales; family Rubiaceae; genus Cinchona; species Cinchona pubescens. The sequence goes on from JANKKI010000106.1 coordinate 956,523, forward strand.
TGTCGACGAACACACGGTGCATTTCGTATCTAGCCACATTTACATGAATTACCACGGGATCATTGTATGGCATTCGGTTGGGAACAGGGTCCTCGGAGGTGTATCTGAGGGTCATAAATGGCTTAAATCACTTTTCCCGATCCTCGCCAGCAACGGAATGTTTTGGGCATACTTTTTTTGGGCATTGTTTGAGTCTCCGTTAACCGGCCCTCCGGCAATTGTATTTATCACCCCAACCACACAGATCTACTCATCTTGATTTGCTAGGGGATTGTAATTGTTTTGACCGCCTAGGTTCTGTTGACGAGGTGGCGGGCGAGGTTGTGATGGATTTCTCTGATTGGCAGTGTTCCTTTGGAACTCCACCGTAGTTCGGCAAATGAACTGCTGTAAATGTCCTTCCTGGATGGCCTTCTCAATTTCAACTTTTAGGTGGTTGCATGCTTCGGTTTCATGGCCATGTTGACCATGAAAAGCGTAGTACTTTGCCCGATCTCTTTTGTCCGGGGCTGACACCATTCGGGGATGGTTCCAAGAGGCCCAAATGTTGTATTTGGAATAAAATTTCACTCCTTGTTGCATTGAGAGGTGTAAAGTCGGCATCAGGATGACTCCTTGTTTGTGGGGGTCGGTTCCCGATATTATTGCCCGGGAAAACCACCTGATGCCGGTTCGCCAAAGGTGTGGCCTGGAATAGCTCAACCTATCAGCGATCCTCGACTTTTTTGATGATGAGGGGTTCGGAGTCTTGAGGACTTTTTCTCTTTGTATATCATAAAGTTCTCTTTTTGTCCTGTTCGACTCTTCACCCCTGATAAACTCCGATGCTCTTTCGAGAAGCTCAGAATAGGAGCTCGGCATCCTTTTAGCCAGCTCGGCGTTGAATTTGTCTGGTTTGATACCACTGCAGAAAGCAGCCACCAGAATTCTTTCATCAACGTTTTTGATTTGGACCACCTCATCATTGAAGCGGTCCAAAAATTTACTAAGTGATTCCTCAGACCTTTGCCAGATGTTCATGAGGTGTGAGGTGTCTTTTTGCAATATTGATTTACTTCTGAAGTGACCCAAGAAAGACTTCGCCAAGTCGTGGAAAGTGGCGATTGAGTTCGGCGGCAACTCCTAGAACCATTTTTGTGCCGGTCCTCGAAAAGTTGTTGCGAACAACTTGCATCGGATCGCTACCACATCACTGTAGCCATACAGGCTAGTGATTGCCACCACGTGTTGCAAGTGATCTGACGGATCAGACTCTCTCTTGTAGCGATCGAGGTCTGACAACTTGAATTGCATTGGAAGAGGTTCAACTTTGACAGAGATCGTGAATGGATCTCTATCAATTTCTGCCGTAGCAGGAGCATTTAGAAGTAAATTATTTTTTCTCAAAATTTCTTGGATCTTATTTGCGAGACTCTGCTCCTCGAGCTGTTTTAAAACAACCGAGGAGGGTCCTCTCGATCCTGATTTTTTTGAAAAATGCGCACCGTGTCTCTCACGCATCGATAATTTTTCGCTTATCGATGAGTGTGACTCATCCGATTGCTCGTTCGAGCGCGACTTTGTTAATTTGTGTCTTAGATCGGTTGGGCCCATGGCATCAACCGACTCTTTTTCAGGTCGTCGGCCGGGGTCACGCTTCTGTTCGGCTTGTGAAGTGGCTACTCGGTTCGAGCGCTCAGACGGAGTTTTGCTCTTGCGCTGTTAGCCACGAACGCTCGAAAAGACTCGAAGTGGTCAGCAATGTACTTCAGGACATCATCATGCTTTTGTTGAGCCTCGGTTGGTGTACCGACGTTTTCTAGTTCATCGGTATGCACCACGAGGTGCTGATTGCTCGTCTCAGCGTCCTTGCTGGCAGTTGTTTCACGGTTCTTCATTCTCCTCAAAGCAGACACAAACAATTCAGAAAATTGAGAATTGATTGAAAGTGATGAAAATCTGTCGTTTCCTACAGACGGCGCCAATTGATGAAACTAGAATTAGATTCTAGGAGGAGAGAGAAAGTGGAAGAGCTGTGTGTCAGAAGTGTATTTGATTATCTGAGTCTCGATCCTTTTTTAGTAGCACCCCAACCCCTTATTTATAGAATTATATAAGGAGGCATGAGGCTATCTGTATGTTAGTCTAGTTGAAACTGAATTACATAATTGCCCTTAATGAGGCTGCCACGTAGGCGATTCTAGAACAATTTAGGTAGGATGTTATGTATCACTAATACACCTACATCATCATTGTGCGAATATATCTTGATGATGATGGATTGGAAAAGTCCTCGCAACAACAGTGAAAGTGATCGAATGAAAGAGCATAAATAAGAGGAGGAGAGGGAGATGGGAGATATTATTTAAAGGGCCATTATCCAAAGTGATGTAATTTTGTTCGTCACATCGAAAAGAATGCATTTTTGAGCTGGTACTTTTTTTTAAAAAAAGACCATCCTCCGATATAATTTTTAAGATTTTAAGTAATTTAGTTCGTAAAGTTGAAAACGATGCATTTTATTGTTTTATAATTAAATTTTATTAATTAAAGAAACAGTCATTATAATTGATTAAAATGCAACTTGATAATCGAATTTATCATATCTACATATTATAAATAAATATGAAAAGATAACTTAACAAATTTAGAAATCTAAATTTATACAAATTTCAAAATCTAAATCTAACTTGAAAGGATTAGATAAGTTTTGTATCAGTTCTTATCAGTTTTGAATATGTCACTAGGACTAAACTTACAAAACACTAAACTTCGATAGGTAAAGCACAAAAATAAATTTGATCAATCATATCTGTTTTGATTGAATTTTCATTTTATCCACCACAAAAAAAAATAAAAAAATAAAAAAATTATTCAAGAGGAGTGAAAAAACTCACTTATTCAAAAAGAAACTAAAACTTTCACTTATTTAAGAAAGACAAATTTTTTAACGAACAAATTTTACAAGGAAAAAAAAAAAAAAAACGTGTTATTGATGATGATTTATATTGAAAAATTAATGAAATCACTATCTATTATATTAAATAATATTAAAAGAGTTTTTAAGAAGAGGAAGAAAAAAAGAAAAGTGTTATGTTGTACTAACGACGCATTTTGCCTGCTGATGCATATTCGTAGAGTAACAGTTAATCACTTTGTGTATTTTCAATAATTTTTGTTCATTTTGTAAGATTCGCACACGTATCTTGCAGATTCAATTGAGCAATTCATCATTACAAGAAGACAAAGGTGTTTGAGAAAAATTAAGACAAACTCTTCATCAGCAATGAGGTCAGTTAAAATATTTCAGTGTCACGAGATGTATGACAAAAACCCAAACTCTTCCTCAGGAAAAGGTAAACCCAAACATTTGAGTGTCACAAGATGCATGAGAAAAATCCAAACTTTTTTCCTTTTTTCTATTCTGGTAGAAAAATCCAAACTTTTCATCAGCAGGCAACAGCTAGACCCTTCAATTCCGGAAAATTATCTTTTTAGTAAATTATTTTTTTATATTTTATATATTTATATAATACAATTTATATAATTTAAAATTTTATATTATATAAATTTTTAATATTAAAAAAATAATTCATAAAAGAGGTCATAGAAGATATTTTTCAGTAACATTTCACCTACATCGAGCCTTTGGTACTCATGTAGACCAACCCATTCACTAGTCGAGTTGCCTTCCACATCATATTCCAAAATCTCATATGGAAATAGAACAATTTGATATATATGTCTAACTAAAAAAGTGAGAAAGTTATCATTCGACACTCTGTTCTTTTGTATATTTCTCCACTAGAGTATTTATTTATTTCTTGAGCGACATGGTATGTCTTTTAGTACTACGTGTAAAATTTGGCATAGTTTTTTAACAATTCATAATCAAAACACACTAAAAAAAAATGTCAGTTGAATAAATCAAATTATTCCACAATCTCTAGTTCCATTACTTGTGCTACTATAACCTTTTTGTTAATATATATATTAGACAAAAATTATAATCACATTAATAGTTATGACCACGATTCAGAACTATCGATTTTTGATTTCGGAAAGAGCTGGAATTGGAATTGAAACCTTGGGAATCGATTCCGATTCCGATTTTGGTTCTGATTACAGTTTCGATTTCGAATTTTTTTAAAAAAAATAAAAAATTAGAAAAAAAAGTACATTATTGTGTTATTTATTGAACCATTAAAAATTAAGATAAAGATACATTTTGGATAATTTCTACTAAAAGATAATCTAAAAAGAAAAAATTAAATACATTAATTACATTAGCCTAAAACAGACTATAATAGGTTAAGGTCATTCAGAAATTTTGTTTTAACTCGGTTCCGATTTTGATTCCGATTTCAAAAAATAGATAACCAAAATCGAAACATTGTACATGGTTCCGGTCCCGATTCTTGGAACTGTTAATGACGGTTTCGATTCCAAAACTACCGATTTTTGACAGCACAGGTCCAACGATTTTGATTCCAAAACTAGAACGATGTCCATCCCTACACATTAATGTTCTTTCTTTCAGTGTATTTACAAATTTATTCAACCTGATCTCTTCAATATATATATACACAGAAAGTAATTTAAGGAGTTAAATTTTTCTACACATATAATGTAGAGATTTTTTACACTTATTGGTATTAATGCATACCATATATACAAAAATAATAGTTTTTAAATTTCAAAAAAAAAAAAAAATACATGTGACATGTATGTGTACACAATCTGTGTAAAATTGTAAAAATTGGTGTAGGAAAGATTTAATTAAATTAAATTAAATTTTAAATGTACAATAATATTAATCTACTTTCAATTATTGGCATGTTAAGTCAGAAAATCTTGTAATTATATTCAATAATTTTGAATTTGCCATATTTCCATATTTGTCTGGTCTACGGTTGCGGAAGTAAACCCAATCCAGATAAGTATCCTAGTGGCTCAGGAGTACTAGGCCTATATAAAAAAAACACACTCTTCCCAACACTCGTCTGTTCAGTGTTCACTATAAACTCACAATCTTTCTAAAGTCTGTCTGCATTCGATCTTTTGGTTTTTTTCTCGAAGATCCATCCATCTATGGCAACCATGGCGACAATCTTGACCTCCTCTCTTTCTACAAAGCCAAAAACATCATATTTCTTGGAGAATTCTCAATCATTCTTCCATGGATTACCTGTTACTTCACGAATTCAGCCCATCAAATCAACCTCAAATCATAATCATATGTCAGTCTCCAAGTCTTCATCACCACCTTATGATCTCCAATCTTTCACCTTCGACCCCATCAAAGAATCCATCGTTTCTCGTACTGTGAAATGACTCGCAGGTATATGATGGACATGATCACTTATGCTGACACTGATGTTGTTGTTGTCGGAGCTGGTTCTGCTGGACTTTCTTGTGCTTATGAACTCTCCAAGAATCCCTCTGTCCAGGTACGTTCCTCTTACATGCACTTTTGGTACTAAAATTTACCCTTTTCTTAAATAGTCATAATCACATGTATGTTGTTTTAATCCTTAATCAAGATTAGACTTCATTTTTTGGTTATTTTTAATTATTTAAATTAGCACTTGAGCAAAAATAGCAATTTTAGATCTAATCTAATTCTTGATTCCAATTTGTAACTTGGGTCAAAATACGTGACCTATATTATTTATGGTTTACCTATGGTTCAAAAATTCGGCCGACTCAATTATGATGCCCTATTAAACTAGAATATGAACTAGTGCTGTGTTTGGATTGATGAATTTAAAAAAAAAATTAAAATTTATTCATTTGTTATAGGATTTATAAAATTAAAATAAATAAATTTTTTTTAAATTTGTCTAAATTAAAAATTATTTAAATTCTTCATTTTATATTTTTTAATTTCATTAAATTTGAAATTTATCAATTTTAATCTCACAAAATTTTTCAAAAAAAAAAATTTTTTTAAATTCTTTATTAAATTTATCAATTCAAACACAATATAGGATTATTTTTTACCGGTAAATTTCTTTAAACTAAGCATCTATTTGTGATATGGAACTGTTGTCACACACCACACCTCGACTTTGAACCTTGGTCACAATCGAGTGAAATTAGTTCGACAGTCCACATAAATCAGGGATTTATGAGAGTGGATTTTTTTATTTATTTGTGTTTTAGGTGGCTCTAATTGAGCAATCAGTGAGCCCTGGTGGTGGTGCATGGCTAGGTGGACAACTCTTCTCTGCTATGGTCGTACGCAAGCCAGCACATCTTTTTCTTGATGAGCTTGGTATCGACTATGATGAACAAGACAACTATGTTGTGATCAAACATGCAGCTTTATTCACTTATAACTAGCAACGATCATGAGCAAGCTTTTGGCTAGGCCAAATGTGAAGCTCTTTAATGCTGTTGCAGCTGAGGACTTGATAGTGAAGGGAAACAGAGTTGGGGGTGTGGTAACAAACTGGGCTTTGGTGTCTATGAACCATGATACACAGTCTTGTATGGACCCTAATGTGATGGAAGCTAAGGTTGTGGTGAGTTCTTGCGGGCACGATGGCCCTTTTGGTGCTACTGGCGTTAAGAGGCTCAAGAGTATCGGGATGATTGAAAATGTCCCGGGAATGAAAGCGCTGGACATGAATACGGCTGAGGATGCAATTGTCAGGCTCACTAGAGAAATTGTGCCAGGGATGATTGTTACTGGTATGGAAGTTGCTGAAATTGATGGAGCTCCAAGAATGGTACGTATTTTTTGGTCATTTTTGAATTATGCATCACCTTGATGAACAATTTGAATGTTAATTTAACCGTTGTACATATAATTAACTGTAATGTCAATTGATGATGATTTAGGGTAAGGCCGACGTTTGGAGCCATGATGATATCAGGGCAGAAGGCAGCCCATCTTGCATTGAGGTCCCTGGGACTGCCTAATGCATTGGATGGAACATATGTGGGAAGCATTCACCCTGAGCTAATCCTTGCAGCTGCTGATGCTTCAGAGACTGCGGACGCTTGAGCAAAGAACTAAAGATGACAAGAGGTACAAAACAAGAGTGCTAAGGTCCTCCGGGACTTGTAATTCAACAGTGGACGAATAATTTTCTGTAATAGAGACTTGATGATTATCAATTTGTCTTTCTTCTAGCTGAAACTTTTCGTGGAAAATATGGTCCTGCAATCTAGTACTAGTTATTAATGTTATGCCTTCCGGTTTATTTTCTGTTTACTAAATTGTAGAATGTACAATTATTATTATTTTTTTTAAATGGACCTGTCCAAAACCTTTGCTACATAAATACTTTTTAATAACAAATTAAGATAGATTTGCTATAACTAACTTTCAAATAAAAATCTACCGCAGAGAACCCCATGTTCATGTAGTTGTTGGGATGTCTTGCATAACAACTAAAAGTCAAATATGGTTGCTGTTTCCTTCTGTTTCTTGGCAAACTTTGCAGATATGGATGAATTTGCACGTATTTAAAAATGGTTGTGTAGTCATTTCATTTTCAGTGAATGCAAAAGGAAATAAATCTATACTATTATAAAAGTGTGAGTTGTATTTTTCTCTTTTAAAGTCTTTATTTTTTTTTTTTATCTACTTAATTTAACCATGATTAGAAAAACATATATGTATTTATAATGGACAAATAAGTACAAATATTACATATTTTATATTTTACTAGCACTCATCTAATATATGTAAAGATGTTACATATTTTATATTTTATTACTAGGACTCATCTAATTTATGGCAGAAGACTATGTCATTGCTAATTCATGGCAGAAGACTCTGTCATTACAATCAATATTTATGTGATAGGTATTTAACTAAATATTGATTAAAAATCAAAGTGAATATTTTGTAGTAATCAATATTTATGTGATTGGTATTTAACTAGGACTTTTCTAAATTAATGTGAATTAGAAATTCCTTTTGTATTGCCGGTAGTAGCCAATACCCCAGCTTTTGAGAGAACCAAGGGAGAAAAAGGTATTGAAGAAAAACACAAATTAATACTAGTTAAAAGCTTTGATTTTTTGGATGGATAAAAGAATATAGAAAAGCAATCAAAAGATGGCAAAATTATCAAAGCTATACACAACGCAAGAAACTGCCGAGGATTATTGGGTTATTATTGATAGAAAGGTCACAACTCATAAACCTTTTCCCCATTTTTTTGTCTTTCTTCTTCTTCTTCTTCTTTTTAGAATTCACTACCATTATGTGCATATTTTGAAGTATTTAAGTAGCATTTTAATGGGGTTTTTTAGGATTTAATATTAATGATTTGTATTAATAAGAAAAATGTATGATAAGAAAATATTGTGTCTTTCCCATTATAATTCATTAAAAGTGGAATTGCTGCATGTGCCAAGGAATATGTGAATGCTTTTTTTCCTTACTTCTGTCTTAGGTAACATCCTTTTAAGAAAAATTTCAGTTATATTCATGATGTTGAAAAATTAAATAGATGAGTGACATTTCTATTCGCTGGCTCTTAAATGCTGGTTGATCATTAAATTATTGAGTGATTCGTAGGAATTGATCATTAAATATTAAGGTAGATAGATTGAAAATTAAATTTTGGATTTTTTACTCTGAAGTTTATCAAATCTCACTTTTTTGTTTCTTTCGGTGGTGATTCTACCATTTTCTTCTACTATATTATGCTGAGATTTTATAGTGATTCTTTTCTTCTTTTTTTTTTTGTGCTGGCTTCTGTTCTGTCATTATATTTCATCGGTATGAATTTTTTTGTAGATACACGAGGAAGCCAAGAAGTTCTCATACAAGACTTTTGAAGGCATATAGAGGGGCATCCATAGTTATGTTAGGAAGCCATAAGTTTTGGATATTAACTTTCATAGCAGCTAATCTCAATTGTTCAGCCATTCAGATGAACATTAGCCAGCATCTGTAGTCATGTTAGAGTTACAAGATCAATTTCCTGATTGATGTTTAAGTGCTATTTCTAACATTTGGATAAAACATGACACACATGAATTTTGTTAGAGTTAGTTGACATTGGGGCAGTATTGTACGACTGTGCTTTATAAGTTGGTGTGGCATCTTCAGTTTCTAGCCTCATTTACTGGTTGATTAGCAACTGTTTTCTTTCTCACAATACCTGAATTACTTTTTATAGTAAAAAAAATGAATAATGAATTTACCACTTCACTACATGCTCATGAATTTAAGCTTTATGAAGTGGTTAGTTTTAATAGTATATCTGCTTCATATGTGTGTTCTTCTCTTGCCAATTTACAAATAATTTTAAGTGGATATCTAGGGATTATTAGAGTTGATCACTTCGTATTAAAGATTAACAGAGTTAGTTTCTTCAGCTTTGGGATTGATTCTTTATCTTAGTTTAATCTGTGTCAGACATGTTGCTTGGTTACTGCTTTCTATTTAGTTTAATAAGTAGATGATATTCAATTTTATTGTTTTGAACCAAAATTAAAAAGAAAAAAGAGGGGATGGGGGAAGGGGAGGGAGGTTGTAACTTATTCCGAAAATGATAGTAAAACTATGCAACAAAAACTTGCGAAAGTTGCTATGAACATTGAATTAAATAAACAATGTCTATGTATAACTTTGATTTTTTTTTTTTAATATTACCATAAGAAAACGGATTGATTATTTTTGTTTTCTTTATTTATGCGATTATGAGATTTACAAATATAAACAAGGGTACAATAATGATGGAATGGGAAGGAAAGAGAAGGGAGTTTTAAACTCAGTTTATCTTAATATCAACATAGACTTGCAAGGTAAGGGAGTTAAAGTCTTCATCGGTGAATATTTTATTATCTTTCAAAAATCTATACTATTATAAAAGTGTGAGTTATATTTTTCCCTTTAAGTATTTCTTCCTTTTTTATAAGTATTTGCTTCTTCCTTTTTGATATACCTAAAAAGAAAGGAGGAGAGGTTTGTATTATGTGTACGATTTGTTTAGTTTTTAACTTCTTTTATATCCGTCTTTAGTGTCTTTATTTTCTTATAAGATGGTAGTTTCCTACATGTGTTTGTAGCTAAAAATATGTTATATCTAGACGATAGAAATTTTTAAAGATTCATTGAGAAGAAAATAGCAGCAAAAAAAGGTGCACCTAATGGGGTGGTAGAAAGTAAGGAGCGATTTCTATCGTTTGGAGAAAGAAAAAAAAAAGGAGCAAAAAAAAAAAAAGGAGCGCTACTTTATTTATTTATTTATTTTGGGATAGAATCATATTTCATGGTATTAGAAGGTAAAGATGCAAACAATAAGTATACTTAATAATTTATCCAATGGTGACTAACTCCTATCTCAAATCAATTCAATATATATTGGTCCAACTTGTATATGCAATTAAATAGTGAATAAATACGTGCATATATAAAATTCATTATAGAAAAAATTAATATATAAAAATTAAATATGTGGACCAATTGAAGTGATACATGAGATTAAATAGTTCATATAAATGTTGCATTAATACATTATTAGTCCTGGTGATATCTTTACAACATAATGGTCAAATTGAATTGGGATAAATTCACTTTGCCTTCCTAAACTTGTCACCATTTATCACATTACACCTCAAACTAATTTTTTGTTCACTTTGCCCTTTAAATTTTTTGGTTCTTGATACTTCACCCCCAAATCATGGTGGAAGTTATAAAAATAACAGATATTTGCGAGTTCTATGCACGTATCTTTATTAAATGTAATAGTATTTAACATAATATTCTACTTTATTACAGCCTTTGACATTACACTAACAATGCGTGTATAGAACTCATGAACATTATGCTATAGTTTCCATCAAAATTTGGGGTGAAGTGACACAAAATAAAAGTTTAGGGGCAAAGTCATAAAAAAATTAGTTCATGGTGTAACATAGGTGTAATGTGATAAATGATAATCAAGTTTAGAGAATCAAAGTGGATTTAACCCAATTGAATTGATTTTACTACTAATAATGCGGATTTGAAATATCAAATATTGTCAAAAGAAGATTCAACAACTAAAACAAAAATAGATTATTTGTGATCCTTTCTTTCATCGAACGAACAAACAAAAATAGAGTACTCCAAATGCTTTTATGGTTATTTCTCAAATGTTCTAGCCATTCATGGAAAACACAAAACAAACCAATACCTAAAAGAATTACACATAACTAATAGTTTAATCATACACAAGTAAATATTGAAGATATTATACACAATCGTCAATCATTAAAAGGGGTTTTAATAGTTATATTGAAATAAAAGAAGTTTGTTTTCAACATATACATCTAACTAATAAATACTTTATTTTCAAAGTTGTAGGGTGCGATTTACTACTATTATAGATAAATTATTAACATGATTAAAAATGCCATACAAATGGATTTGGGTCAGAGTTCAATTGTTGTTCAAGCACACCAAATCATCCTTAGGCACATGACATTTTAGTACAAAATTACATGAATTATTCATTAAACTTACAAAATATACAAATATTTAAACCTATAATAAAAGTGTCACTTAACATTGCCATTTAAAAAGAACGCTAGAGCTACCATAACATAATAAAAATATTACAATTGTTTATATTGGATATTCATATTCAGTTAGTAACTACATACAAATAGTTGTTCAGGTATTGATAAATTAAACTTCCAATTATCTTTTCATTATCATTATCAAATTCAAACTTCCCATCTCATCCTACAAACAATTACAAATGCTGGATGACAAATCATCTAAAATACATTCGAGATGCAGTGAAAATATACAACCTTTGAATAGAAATTCCTCACAAATCTAGATGAAATTGATTTGCATAAACAATTTCACAAATACAATCTAGAACAAAATGAGAAGTTGTGTCAATTGCTCAAAGAACAGGGATAACAAAGAAGAAGTCAAGAGTAGTCCTTTAACAACATAAAAGAACAACTGAATTCCTAAAAGAAAAAAAGATAAATAAAAAGACGATCACAGTAGCAACTGTTTTCAAGAGAATTAAAAAAAAATAAAAAAAATATTGAAAATACCTTGCCCAATTACAACAATATTTCCTTTATATGTCTATTTAGCATTTATGGTTAATTAGTTTATCGTACATAGAACTTAACTTGCTTAGTTGAAGTAGCTTTATCTTCTTTAGACTATAAATAGGTAGTTGTCCTGCGCACAACCTACTCCCACTCGAAGAATTTGTTGTGTTATGCTCCTAATTTTAGTTGAGTCAAAACCAAATAAATATAATAATATATACGGAGGAACAATAAAAATCATACAAAGAAAATGAAATAGCCTTTTATGATGTAAATTGAGTAAAAATAGCATAATAAAAATGGGAAAGGGACATACAGAAGTAATAGCAAAAGAAGGTAATATATGAAATATACTAATTTATATAAATTTATATCAATTTTTTGTAATATCTTGCTTAAAAGATCCACTTAGAGTATACAGAAAAGCCATATTAAATTCATTTTAAAATTTGAGAATCATTACAGCAACCCAACGGATGTAACGATGACTGAAAAAATTCTTTAGTTTTAATTTATTGACGAAAACATAATAACAGTCAAATTATATAAATCTTTAACAATAATATAAAATTTAATCCCAATTAGGTAAGTATAATTCAACAGTAGCCCACGACAAAAATGTATTTTTATTGGGCAACTTTTAAACTACTATAAAGAAGTCCAAGTGGCAAAAAAAAAAAAGATAAAACAAATAACACAACATAACTCTTAAACTATAATGCCACTTGGCAAAAGAGAATGATAATCCCAGTTCTCTTCTGGTTCAGAAAAAAATCCCTCCTTCCTTTGAATATGGTTCATATTCATTTTATGGTACACTCGATTTTTTTGATGATTTATAAAAAAGTGAATGATACTATTATACTGATCTTTTGATGGAAAATGTTCATTGATTAAATACTACCATTCTTTTTTACTATCATTAAGTATTACCTTTTAACTAGACTTAATTAATGCGATTTTGATTGTGAAGTTTAACATTTTCATTTCGATTCTAATTTCTGAACAATTTCTTAATTGATAAACTCCTGATTGTTAGATCAATATTGTTTACTGCAATACTATTAAATCAAATATTAACTATTGACTTATTAATTACCAACAAAAGAATATGGATCAACACGTGCAGCGCACGTGCATCTTACTAGTGCCTATAAATCACGGCCTTTAGAAGTCTTCAGGCACCAATGTAGTCCCCCCTTCACTCAATAACAGGGGTATATCTCAATTTTGAGATATTTAGTATTTTGTTTAGGGTTGGTTTGGTTCTGTGGATGTTTCTTCAATTTGTATTACTTGTATTGAGCTAGTAAAATTCTCTTCTTCGTCTGTGGATGTTTCTTCAACTAGGAAAGTGCACGTGCTTTGCACGTATATACATACAAGAACTAAGTTTATTAACAGTTTATATTTATATTTTTCTAAAGATGAAATTACATTTAATTAGCACCAAACTCGTTTTCATCTTTTTTATTTTCCTTTAATATCAGCACACATATATATATTCATTTTTATGTATGTTTTAATAATATATGAAATAATATATGAGCAAGCATTTATTTCCTAAATTTTGGTTTTTGTTTTTCTTATTACAAGTTTGTTGGGGTGATGGCAGTTAATAATATTTGTTTTTATTCTCATTTGAACACGAAATTTGGCTTCGTATTTGTAAATAAAAAGTATGATTCATAAAATAGAAAAATCAGAAGCAAGAAACACATTCCACCTAAAATTAGACTTTAAACAGAATCTTCTTTATTCTATTCTAACATAAGGGATATCTTCTGGGACGGAAGGATTCGAACCTCCGAATAGCGGGACCAAAACCCGTTGCCTTACCACTTGGCTACGCCCCATTTAGATTTTTATTCAACACTAATAAAAAATAATATTTGTATTGGTTGTTTGCCGTCAACTCCAATCTAAATAACTTTACACATACATAAATATTTTTTTGTGATTGTATCAAAATAAAGTACCATATGTTTATGGATATTGGATATTAGAATCCTTTTAGTTATTCGTATGTCTTTTGCAAAATCAAATTCTAATAGCCTAAAAGTCGTTTACATATTGGACTCTTGAATAGTGTTTGGGAACAAACTCAAACATAATGACATATTTATCTAGTAGTTATGTAGTAAATCACGTTTTAGTGCTTGGGACCAAACTCAAACATAATAACATATTTATCTAGTAGTTATATAGTAAATCACGTTTTAGTTATGGGCAATTTAAGTAAATCAAAATAGGAAGACACACAAGGAAAAACATCACTCACACTTTTATAATAGTAATTAGGTACATCAAAAAAGGAAGAAACACTAAAAGGGAAAAACACCACTCACACTACCAAACGTGAGGTATAATATTTGGGTTTAAATTCAAACAATATATCATAAAGTAAGCATGTGTCAATGCATCCTTTCCATTCATGAAACTTGCAATAACTCGATGATATAGTATATTACTATTCAATTATATTGTATTTAGTCGATGAATTTTGGAAAATATTCGAAATTTACCTATTTGTTGGAGGGATTTATAAGGTTAAAAATAGATGAATTTCAAATTCACCCAAATTAAAAATTTATTTGAAATAATTTATTTCACACTTTTTAATATCAATCCAAGAATGTATTTTCTAGTGTTTCTTGATAATATTGAACCATCTTGGCTTGACTTTGAGCAAGCATTTATTTCATAAATTTTGTTTTGTTTTGTTTTTTTTTTTTCTTATTACAAGTTTGTTGGGATGATGGCAATTAATAATATTTGTTTTTATTCTCATTTGAACAAGAAATTTGGCATCGTATTTGTAAATTGCATAAAACTTTACACATACATAAATAAAGTACCATCTGTTTAAGGATATTGGATATTAGAATCCTTTTAGTTATTCGTATGTATTTTGCAAAGTTTGATCAAATTCTAATAGCCTAAAAGTTGTTTACATATTGGACTCTTGAATAGTGTTTGGGAACAAACTCAAACATAATGACATATTTATCTAGTAGTTATATAGTAAATCACGTTTTAGTTATGGGCAATTTAGGTAGATCAAAAAAGGAAGAAACACTCAAAAGGAAAAACACCACTCACACTTTTGTAATAGTATAGATTTGTATTACTTGTATTGAGCTAGTAAAATTCTGGATGTTTCTTCAATTTGTATTACTTGTATTGAGTTAGTAAAATTCTCTTCTTCGTTTGTGAACATAGGTCGGTCGATCGAATTACATAAATTTTTGTATCTTTTTTGTTATTATATTTCTCTCTGTTTGTATTCATTATAATCGTTACGTAAATTTTTGTCTCCTTTGTTATTATATTTCTCTCCGTTTATATTCGTTATCTTCGTGCTTGTTAAAGGATTTGGACAAATTCTCATGCCTCTGATCCTAATACCCAAAATCCTGTCAATAGAGTTTTTGGGTAGGTAAGGAGGTTGTGCCTTGGCTGATACCAATGGAATAGCTGAAATCCAATTCAATGGATATTAAGTTCGTAATCCAACAATTGGATATCCATTCGCGACAAGTCCTCTTCTAAAGAGGAAAATGGCCAAATACAACTACAGAATTGTGAAAGAAAGTAAAAAAGTAACAAGAACAAAAAGACAGCACGTTTGTAAACAAATTTGCTTTGTGCTCTGGCCATAGAAAGACAACAACTAGAGAAATTGTGTCTCCGAATCAAACGTAAAAACTAGAGGAATAGAATGTTTCTGAATTGGTCTTGTTGACCATTCTTCATATATATGGGCATTTTGCTAACGACTTAAACGGTCCCATATATTGCCGTCTTTCTTTCTTTTTACTCATCACCTCCTGCGCCGTGTGCTCTCACGGTCACGCAGCCATAATTGGTTGGTGAATGGTGGTTTTTTCCAAACCATTTTGCCACCCCCTTCTCAGTCCTCTTTAATCTTGATAAGTTGTAGTAGAAAAAAAAAAAAAAAAAAAAACAAACTTCAAAAACAGTTTACATTTGAATTTGACAAACACAAACAAGAAGCATATTAAGGAATGAGAATTGCATGGAAAGTAGTAGTAGTGTCCTACATTGTCCTAATCTTGTTTAATCGGAGACTTTTGACGTGCAAGGCTGATGACTATGGTGGCGAAGGAGATGACGAGGCTGCACCACCACCGCCACCTGAACTCGAAAACTGCAATGGTGTCTTCATCTCCTATGACTTTCAGGGACGAGAAAAGATATACCCTCACGTGAAAAATGCATCAGCACAGGCATATTCATTCACGGCCATGTTGAGTGTGATCAATGCAGGAGCTGTTGAGGTGAAAGGATGGCAGGTGCATGTTGGTCTTCAGTATAATGAGCTATTGGTTTCGGCTGATGGGGCGATTGTTGTTGGCGGGTCTGGATTACCTGTTTCAGTTGGAAAAAATGGGACGGTTTTTGCAGGATATCCGATGACAGATTTCTATAAAGACAGCTATTGAGACAGCTGGGGATTACACCCAGATTCAGGTGCAGGTTAATATTAAGGGAACAATGTTTGGGTTGAAGACTGGTACTCCTATGCCCAAGAACCTTAAATTGTTAAATGATGGTTATAAGTGTCCTGCTGCAAAGCGCCAAGGTGTGTATTATAAGTAACTACTGTATTTCTTACAAATGTTTTACTATCAAATATGGCAAAAAGAGAATATCTGTGAAAACTTCTTATTTAGTAGATTAAATATGTAATCTTTTTGCTTCCTTGATTTGGAATGGGATGTTGGGGATTGAGTTCAAGCCAATCATGCAAAATCCATCTTTGTCATAGAAAATGAAAGATTCCTAATTCTGGGACATGTAAAAAGAATTTTGGGTACTAAAGGTGTATGTAAGAGAAATTAATGATAAATGGTATTTCAAGAATTTAGGGGGATTGGTGGAAGCTGCAAGAAATCATGATAGTTTCAAGAATTTAGCAAGAATAACACAGTGTTCAATTACATTTTCTATTTCTATTAAGATACAGGCTGTCCTGTTTTTACTTGATTAGAAATATCAGAAACATCGCAGGATCCCTGCATCTAAATTAGTTGAGTTGCTTTCAGCATCAGCAAACCTGTGCTTCAATGGCTTCAAAATGCCGTCATTTTAGTAGCAAAATTACAGCTTGTTTTGAATATAATTTGCAGGAGCACAGATGAGTGTGTGTTGCATGAGGGATCCAAAATTTAAAGGAAAGTCTATCAAAACCAAATTCTTGCCTCGCCAGTATGGTGACCTTGCTCTCGTATATGATGTTCTTCAAGCTTCTCAAGACAAGTATTTAGCTCAAGTCACCATTGACAACATCAACCCTCTAGGCCGTCTGGATCATTGGAATTTGACTTGGGAGTGGATGAGGAATGAATTCATATACTCGATGAGGGGAGCGTACACACACCAGAAGGACCCCTATGATTGTATTTATGGCCCCCAAGGACAGTTCTATCAGGAATTTTGACTTCAGCACTGTAATGAGCTGCAATAAGAAGCCAATCATTTCTGATTTACCTGCTGAGATGAGTGATGATGACAAGGTTGGAAAGTTGCCATATTGCTGCAGGAATGGGACTATTTTGCCTACTGTTATGAATGAAACTAAGGCTAGAACCATTTTCCAGCTTCAAGTCTTCAAGCTTCCTCCTGATAATCAGAACAGAACTGCACTTAGTCCACCCCAGAATTGGCATATAACTGGTGTTCTAAATCCAAGTTACAAATGTGGCCCTCCAATCAGGGTTGATCCTACAGAATTCCCGGATCCTAGTGGACTTGATTCAACTACAGCAGCCATTGCCAGTTGGCAAGTAACTTGCAACATTACTCGCCCCAAGGCTAAGGAATCTAAATGCTGTGTTTCTTACTCGGCTTACTATGCTGATTCTGTTGTCCCGTGCAACACCTGCGCTTGTGGATGTGAGCAGAATGCTCATTGTGATGCAAATGCTCAGGCATATGTGTCTCTCCCTCCAGAAGCCTTACTTGTACCTTTTGTTAATCGAACAGCAAAGGCAAAAGCTTGGGCTCATATAAAGGGAAAGAAACTGCCCTTAAAATTACCCTGTCCAGATAATTGTGGGTTGAGCATTAACTGGCACATTGATTCTGACTACAAGAATGGATGGACAGCAAGAATGACGCTCTTCAATTGGGGGGAAAATATCTTTGAAGATTGGTATGCTGCAATTCAACTGAAGAAAGCATTCCCTGGTTTTGAGAAGGTGTATTCTTTCAATGGTACAACACTGCCTCAAGGCCCTCAACTCAATAACATCATATTCATGCAAGGTATACCCGGATTGAATTATTTAATGGGAGAGGTAAACGGGACTCATCCTGACACTGACCCTAGAATTCCTGGAAAACAGCAATCTGTGATATCATTCTCCAAGAAACACACACCTCACATTAATATAGCTGCTGGTGATGGATTTCCTACAAAAGTTTTCTTCAACGGCGGATAAGAATGTGCTCTTCCAACAAAATTACCTGAGAGATCAAATGCGGTACATCAATCTATAGTTAGCTTGTTTCCAGCACTTTTGGTTACGATAATAACATTCCTTCTATTGGACAATCACGCTGACGCATTTAGACAGTTTTTCTAGCCATGTTGCTCCAATACAGTATAGGGGTGTTATATCTTTTGTAACTAGCTTGTTTTTTTACCGTAGGATAAGTTGATGTTTAGTTTACTGATCTAGCATTGTTCTCCTTTGTCAGCATTAGTGGCAATGATGTTGGCTTGGTAGGATATGAAGCCTGAAGGACATTCTTTATCCAATGTAACAGATGAAGAAGTTGAAGTTATAACCAGTTAGATAGAAAATCTCAAATTGTTACTGAATGATTGATGATTAATTTGCTGGCAGGTATTATATACAAACATGGACATGCATTTTTTCTGATCAAGTTCGCTGCTCTAGAATACTTTTTGTTTTGGTGTTTGACCTGCATTATAGGATCCAACTCTAACCTCATAAAGTAGCAGCTGAAATCCTGATCCGATTGGAAATTTTGAACAGTGTACACAATTGATGTTGACAGTTTATTGAAGTTAGATCAACAAATTGAGCCCCTGCACTTATTTTAGTGTCCAGAAGCATTAAAGGGTCAAGTAAATTGTCAAAATTATGCATTCTTGAATTGCAACTTCAGTTTTAAGGGTTTATTTTGATTCAAGACCCCTTGAAATTACACTCTGTAGTAAAAGGGATTTATAATTTCAAAAATACTATCTATTTTAAAAGAACATTTTTCTATTTTCTTTGTGCATGATTAAATATAACTAAACTTTATTAATAACCATCATTCTCGGGGATTTAAAATAAGGCTATCATATCATATCATATCACCTTAGGATCAAATGAAATATTTTTAACTGAACCAGGAAGGCCACATATATACATTTAACATTTTCCATCATTTTGCTGTCTCTATTGGCTCTGCATCCGCATCTCCGTTTCCATACAAGCTTACTCCTTCTGATGGCGCTGCTGCCGCTATTGCTGCATTAACTATGAGCTTAACAGCCTGGCAACGGCACGTTTCATCCATTTTCTTGAACTGTCTACAGCATGGCAATACTGCCAGTTCAGCCGGCCATTTTTGAGATATAGCCTTTAAGCAGTACTGGAATTCTAGATTGTCTTGGATCACATCTTTACACTGATCACTATCGTTTTCTTCCCCCAAAATCGTCGAGATTGTGTCATTTTTATCTGTGGTGGCGCAAGCATTTGTGATCAGCAAAAAGAATGCAACAAGAAGGAAACTGAATGAATATTTGAGTTTGTCTTCCATTTTATCAGAAATGCAGACAATGCAATGTAGAGAAGAAAGAGAGTTGTATTAGTATAAGAAAGAACTGATGTTGCTGGGATGTATTGATGAGTGAATTCAAGAGGGATTTGGCTTTACCTCTTCAAGACTTGCCCTGTTGAAGCTTCCAAGTAATTTACATGCAAATGATGCCATAAAGGCTTGAACATTTAATGAAATACAACTGCTTCTGGAATTATTACTTAATTCACTTCTGGCATTTTGTCAGATTTGGTTGGTGCAAATTCATATAATCCAAAGAGAAATTAAAATATCAAGACAATTTTGAAAATTGTTATTGTAAATTAATTGGTGGGATTAAAATATCACATAACTGCACCTTGATCTAAGTAATTTGGAATAATTGATGGGGCAAAGTGTCAAAAATTTAAGTTTGGGTGCCAATTTTGACAAGCATAATAGTTTAAGGGTATAAATGTAAAATTACTCCAAACACTTGGTCTATATCAAGGTTTGTAGAATCGGGATCCCACGTAGGGTCGTTTTGAAGGTTATAGGATCGGATCGTAGGATCGTAAGATCCTATCAAAAGGATAAAAATATAACTTTTATTTATTTTTAAAACTAATATTCACTAAAAACTTATACAAATAAATATAAAATTTTAATATTCATCATGAAATAAGTTTCTTTAACTAAAATTCTAGAACATTTGACATTATATACGCGTATTGTAAAAAGTTATGCGTTACCGCAAATTTAATACTGTTTTTTAATTAAAAACTAAAAAAACAATATGAATAGTATAAACTAATAAAATATAACATTTGAATGAAAAATTATCAAAATACTAACTTCACTTCAGTAAATATATACATAAATTACATGACTAATGGCACCAACTAGAGTTTATCTATAATAGCGATCCTACCTCTAGGATCGGGATCGATTTTATTAATTTGGATCGTAAAATCGTAGGATCGTAAGGGTAGGATCGGGATTCTAACAACTATGGTCTATATACGCATCTTAGATTGGACATGATTTTACTGTAGCATAAGGTTCTTAACTGCATAAAATACTTGGAAGACCGGTTTTGGCCTTCATTATATCAGTGCTTAATATTAAATCTTATGAAATTTTACTTACTTTAACTGATATCATTTCATTCATAAGGTTTAATCCGGCACTATGAAATATACAACTTATCTTGTAGAAGCTAAAGATTCAAGTCTATATAAGAATTTTTTTTTAACTGTTAGTAGTCAATACTACATCAGAATGATGAAAATGAAGACACATCACCTCAGCATTCTCTTCTTTTGACACATCAGAAATATTACAACAAAATACTCCTTGTATTGCATTTCATCAGAGTTTTACAAAATTTACATGTTAGTTTTCATAACAAGCAAATAAATATTTCATACCACCTCTGAAGAATAAGAATATCTGGCAGGTGTATGAAAGAAAGAATGAAGATTGCTTTCACATACACTTTGAGGAGTTCATCTGTGGAATGTGTCTGCAGTATTTCATAAGTACACAATCCCTGAGACTATATGATAGTGTGGAAATGTACAGTTTGATATTCTCACCCTACCAAATCGCACTATAAATTAGTGCAACATCTTCTGCTCTTTGTTGAAAAGCTCCAAGAATATAGTAAGGTTATCATACCAATCAAAATTTTTGCCCCACTATCAAGGTTTCTTTGCCTGTACTCCCTGCAGCAACAACAAAGCAATAATGAGCAAAGGAACATTTTTACGTTTCATTGTTTTGCAGCAATAAGACATCTATCTTATATCTTCTATAATTCTCACCCAACAAAAAACCAATAAAAAGAAGATAATTTCAGGCTTCTTGCTATTACAGTGGCTCTTTTTTGTTCTCTACCTAGAGAATATGATAACAGGAAGGTCCTTTTTTGTTTTAGTTGAATCATATCACTTGCCAAAATATCCATCCACTTTCCCAAGAAAATATATTTCAAACCCTAGAATTACTAAAAGAAGAAGTGGAAACAGGTAAGAAAAGGAAAATCTATTTCAGGAATTCTGCTACGATGATAGTATTACAAACATGCTTAGTATTTTCTCACTCTGAGAATTTGGTATAGCATAGATCTTCAAGTTATAATTATGCATACCTTCTTCAGATATTGCTTGTGAAGTTTCATAGCACCACTGCACGCCTTCTTTGCATCTAAATGTCCAGTTATGTCATAGGTCAATATCTGAGGAAATCAATGCAAGAGGAACTATAGTTAGCAGAATAAGTAATGATTGATTTGAAGAGACATATTGACAATGCTCATTCCCCATCATTTTATTACTATTTTATGTAAACAAAAGTTCAAATATGGAACAAAGGCAAAAACATGCCCAAGGTGAGATGGAGAGAACAACTGTAAACAGGAGGACAATTCATCGCCCCATCCCAACTCATCTCCGCTTCCAAAACCCCAGAAGTAGTGGATTTTCAGCTCCAACAAGTGTCTTCTGGCTTTGTGCACAAACACAAACAATTTTCTCAATCTTAAAAAAAAAAAAAAAAAACGATAAATAGCACGAATCAAGTTACGCATATTTCCAATTGTCGTGGTTCAAAAATCGAGGTACAGAAATATGTAAAACTGTTTTTTTTTTTTTCCCCTCCATGTTTCTGCTTCAGAATGCCTTGTATTCAGCAGTTAATCACCGATGAAACAACTGCTGTTTATTTTCCTTCAAGGCTTTACAAAGAAAATTACTATATCACGCAATTTATAAAGTATGTAACAAAGTGAAAGGTTGACCACATTCTGTTGAATGTTAAAAGAAACAAAGAACAAAGCCTTTTGTTCAAAACCACAATAATAACCTGTGTATATGGGACACAATTGCCATCTTCATAAGGGAACAAGTACTTACAGTCAAGGTTCATATGATTGAATTATATGAAGCTTATCAAACTGACCTTAACAACGTCATCTAGACCTCGAGCTTCTGTCAACAACTTGGAGCTTTTATCTTTCAGGACACTTGCTACAAGGAAAACAGAAATTGGGAGCGGTGCGTCATCATTTTTGCTTCCATTTTTTATGTTCTCTCTCTCGTATTTTCCACACTGGCGAGTTGACTTTACTTTTCCTTTAGATCCCTCAGATTTTTCAGTAGCAGATTCAGGGTCTTCATACATAGAGTACAAGTCTGGGTCATACTCCAGGGCCCACATCATCTTTAAAAAACAGACCAGCATTTTGAAAAAAATATCAGAAAACTCAGGGTCCTAGTAACAAAGAGAATAAGAACTTAAAAAGAAAAACAATCCAGGCCAAGGAAAATTTTCCAGAATGGTGAATATCTGGTCAAAAATAAACAAAGAAAACAAAGTCAAGAAAACCTCCAGAAGCGAGCAGATACATGTGAAAGACAAAAATACCTTGGAAAGATGAGCCAGAAGCTTCTTTCATCATACCTCATCTATTACATGTATCTATGCACGTAATGAGAAGCGAGAAGGCACACGTCACCAAAAGAAACACTAAAGCATTTACATGATGTCTGCTCAAGCACTTTACAAGTCATATGTGATCCCAACTCGTAGTCTCCTTGGATTTGTAAGTTTTTCATCTTCCAGTTACTCAATAGTGAATTGACTAATCAGCTAATATATAGCCAGTACAACAGTAAAGATAGTAGAATTTTCACATTTCATTTAGGGTATCATTTTTGCTTGAATCCACTAAAGCTAATATAAGTTCTCATTAAGAATTTTCCAGGTCGCCGGAAATACACTTTACTGCATGCATCCATATTCAAACTCAATCTTTTCCTTTTTTATGTTTTGAAATTACATTATAAATTTTGTTCCAGGAAATGCTAAGAAAATACAAAAACTACTAAGCTAGATTGTAACTGTTTCAGAATTCCATATAAGATAATTTATGCTTCAATCACAATAATTCTATAAGCAGAAATTTGGTCTTCTTTCAATGTAATGGATAGATAATCTTACAACCTATCATCAGTTCAGCACTAGCTCATCAGAAAATACTATAATATGAAAAGGATTTTGAATCTTACCTCCCATAGGTATAATGAGTCGCAAAAAGAGAACTCTCTACGAAACAAAACCATAAGCATGCGGAAAGCAAACAGATAATCACCTCCACCAAGGGTCTCTGTGTGCAAGATCAGATACAATGCCGTTAATTACTTATTCAGAGCATATGACAGAGTAAGAGGAACCCTCAAAAATTTTGTTGAAGATTCACTCTTGTCTACAGTTGAAATATTAAGAGTGAAACTAGAAGAAAAGGTTGAATAGAGTGCTAATGCACTTCAGACAACACTTGGTAACTAAATGCATACTAGCATTCATGCAGAACCAATCTTTGCATCAAGTATGACAAACCATGCAAAAGAATTTAAGTTAGATAAAAAAGAAACATCACATCAAATATAAGTTTGTCTGACCCGTAAATGCACTAATTAGGATGGGTTATACAGTTAATATGGAAGGTAAGACTAGAAAAGCAGTGTGACCAAAACAAACGTGAAATGAAGTAACAGAAAAACACTTTGGTAATAGTAGACTTGACTAGGAGCATGGCCCTCTATAAAGCAGATTCATGAAACTGAGGCTTTGCTGACCGAGTAAGATACCAAAAACGAGGAAAACTGTAGAGAAAAGCCCTATTTTTCATAAACTAGAAAAAAGAGTCAACGAATTATTAAGTGGACTAACTCATATAAGTAAAGCAATATAAGTCCACCACAAGCCTAAATATTCCATTCTCAACACAAGCAATGTAAGCAAAATACAATAGTTAAAACACAGATACCTAAGTGCTGATGAAGCTTAGGATCAATAACTTGAGTAACCGAAGCTAGATTACAAAGCTGTGTCTCCACACCAACAGAGCTTTCAGTGCATCTGAAGTTTCCTCGCTTTACAGTTTCAATAGCAAGAAATACAGTCAGCAACCAAACATAATTCTATTCTTAAAAGTAAAGAGATTCTCTACAAGAAATGGAAACCCAAACAGCATAAGTATCACTAAATATAAATGATAATCCTTTGATCCAGAAAGGAGCAATGAGATATCTCATCAACATAAAAAGTTGAGAAAAGTATCATTATGCGAGGGTAGATGATAATGCACTACAAGAAATTAATATTCCATGGCATCATTAGATGTGTATTACGTTTTGCATTTTTGAACAATCAAGTAGCCAGGTAAAAAGAAATCCTCGTTTGGCTCTTGCCATGGTTATGTTTCACATATGGAATAAGATCAAATGATATATAGCATCCTTAACCCTCATGTGAACGCTGGTCTCCATCACATTAAGGGTGATGTTGTCGTTATTGTGTTTCTAAAATGTCTGATTTTAGCAATTTGAGATTGGAAATAATGTTAATAATTTCCCCTATGAATGAGACATGAATAGTCTAATATTCACTCTATGAGAGCATATTCTGAGAAATTCTATTGCTGGAGCTAATTCAATCTATGTTAAATAGGATATGCCGGAGAGGCGTATATATTTGGTTAACACTGAAACAGGGAAATCAGTCAGTAGATTGATGCAATCTGATGAGAAAGTGACACGAATCAATCTCCTGCATCACTGTGATGCATTTCAAAAATAAGCGAATCACATGTAAACTGCAACTGATCAACATAAATCATATTAGACAAAGAGAACGTTTACCAATCTCCGCATTAAACGCTCAAAGCACCAAAAAGCATCTGCTTCATCTTCAAGAAGAATTATCATAGGGACAGAGACAAGAGAGCAAAGATCACTCATTCCTGCTCAGCACACTCCAAAAGTTAGTACACGACAACAAGCACCTTGATGCAGATGATAAATAGACCTGTCACATACTTGCAGTTCCAAGACGGGGTGAATATATTATTTGGTAACACCCAAAGTCTATCATTAAGTTCAAATTCTAATGTCAAGAGATGTTAATGTGTATGGTATATCCAAACAAAAGTATTGTTGTTACAGCAAAATAAACAGAAACTTTTCTAGCATGAGTAAGAGACAGGATTATGAATACAAACAAACCAAGCCTTATTTCCACTAAGTGGGGTTGGCTGCAAGAATCTCTCTACGCCATTGTGCTTTGTCATGAACCATATCCTCATTATGAATAACAAAAACAAATTTTACGTTGGATAATTATGTAACACAACATAAATCATAAAAAGATTAGGTGATTCTGTAAAATTGACTTCCTAAATCAATCTGTTGCATGCATTGGGTGAAGAGGCATTTTGCACAAGGATCAGGTATAAATTAGTTGATTTAGGCAGTTAATAAGTGTTGTTGACTTGCCTCTTCCACAGCTATACTATGTAAAAAGGAGCACATAATGTAGTTAAAACTACATTCTCCCTATCTAAGGCAAAAATCTTCACTAAATAGTAGTCTCTGTGAAAATTAGATTCACATACATATAATAGATTAGATATGAGTAAAAGAGAGGTGGCCAAAAAGAAGCAGAAAATTGAGGAAATATCACCTTCAAGAGTGCATTCGACTACCCACCTTGACAATAGCCAACATCTATATCAGACCAGGCATAAACAGCTAAAATGTCCCAAAGTTTTGACAAATTTTCTTGCTTCTCATAAAATACCAGTGTCCTGTCGGTACGAACCACATCCAGGCCTAGAAGGCATATTGAATCAAGCATAAAGTGTCACATGGCAAAAACAAGTAATCATCAAGTAGTAAAGAAATGAAGGTTCATGCATAATAATACAAGTGAAAACTTTTATTATACCATCAATTCAAACAAATAAATAATGAGAATATGGGAAGAAAGTAGGTCACAAAACAGTGCCAGTTTTTAAGATTGAATTGCTAAAAACAAGGATAAAAAAACAAACAAACAAACCAAGCCTTATTCCCACTAAGTAGGGTCTGCCTGTGTTGAGTTTTTCTTAGCATAGCCGGTCCCAAGCCCGGGTAAAGGAGGAGGGTTGATTTAGGTCGACAGGCAACGTAAAATTTTGTCAGATCTTATGAGATGAATCCACTACGATAATTGCTAAAAACAAGGATCGATGAGTTAAAAAAACACCAACCTATTTGATGTAGAGTAAGTTTCCATTGAATTACTTTCTTGTCTCGTGGGTTGTTACCAAGATAATCTGCAATTACAAGACAAAGGGCTTAATATCTAATTAGCATTCGGATCCTTTTCCTCTTGGTCAGTACTGTACTGCAAGTTCAAAGATGAAAATAACTCTACCATTTATTTGGTTTATTGATGCCGGGTCCAAATTGCAAGTGTCTGTTGAAGTACTATAGGATCTTGAATAGGCTCACCATCTTCAGTGATTATGGGAGCTGTGATGAACTTGCCACTTCCAATCAAGGGAAACATTTGGCAGCACTCTTCTTTCATTGAGGCATATTTTGCCCTAAAAGTTCACATAAGAAAATACTAAAATTAGAGTTGAAACAGAAAAACAAGCACAAACAGTTAAAGAGGAAAAATTCATGCATGTATGGCTTGAAAAACCAATCTAGTGGATGATTAAATCCAGTTAATAAACTATGTCAGAACCTTGACAATTTTCTAGGATGTTAGACCTTAATATGGACACAAGAGTATACTCTTTTAAGTATTTAGCATTTATTTATTGGTTTTACTATTAGAGGAGGGCTAGCAGGATAAGGTAAGATACAAAAACGTATTCCTTGTTTCTAAAATGAGCTCACTCAGAGAATACTTGAAATATAATTTTCTTGAACTGAAAACAAATTGTTTTCTTTTGCAAGTTAATTGTGATAGATATGTTATACAAAATGCAAATTCTAAGCTCATTGCTTGAGCATTCCTTATGACAGCTTCTGATAGGTATGTTAATTTTAGTTGCCACCTTCAAATGCCACGAAGCTTTATTCTGATCATTTGAACAGAATGCAGCTATTACCTAAGTCCGATGCAGAAATTATTTGTTTCAGTTACACATGTAGGTCTTCCCAAGCATGCAAGAACAACTTTTATTATATCACATAAAGCAAAAACAAGCTACCTACGACTTTTCCTTCTCTGGTCTCGTTCATCAAATGTGCTTGTAGGCTCATAACAACCCAAAAGGAACTCCCAAACTTCACCCCTAATTGAAGGATGGATCCCCTGTTTTGTCACAAATTCAATTATACATTACGAAATATCAAAACAATCTCTGGCAATGGAATAAAAGAAAAGATAAAATACAATATTTATTGTCTTAAGTACTGAAAGCTCATTGACATTATCCTTGGACAAACATTGGGTTAAAGAAGAAACCGTACATAGAAAGTTACAACAAGATAGTAACAGTCTCATTGATTTGTTCTCATGTTTCCTGACTGTACTTACCCCACGATAAATGCGGCTAAGTGTTTTGCTTATATCAAGCTGCCCTTCTGAAGTAAAAGCAGCCTGCCATTTCCGCACACTTAATGTTTTTCCAGCCTGGATAAGCAAATTCAACAGAAAAACTTGAGACAATGAAGGACGCCAGGAGAATTTTAGGTTAGTGTTGATACGGTGCGTAAAATCAACTCTAATCATCAAAGAATACCACCATTTAAGAATTTGAATCATGTTGGTAGAAGGGTATGTAATCACATACTTCCCTCTCAAATTGAAACTCATCCAAAACCTGGTATTTTAGCTAGGAAACTCTAAATGAGAACAAGTCACATGACATAAAAATTCTCCTTTACTCAAGTATTTTCTAATCCAGAACTCTCATCAGCACTCAAAACACTGATTCGCCTATGCTTGAAAACACATTTGAAAAAGAGATAAGAGGTCTTAGTGGAAATGAAATGATTGTGTTTATCACTTAATTGAGTTATCTTGGATTTTGGACAAACAGATCTATAGGCAGGACTGTGTGGGTTAAGTTAAAAGAGTTAAATAATTCCAAAACAAGGACATACCCTTTTATCATATTTGATTGAAAAAACCCTTTTACAGAAACGAAACTCAATCATTTTCTCTTGCCAAAAGATCATTCAACTAATTACGAATTACCCCAGATAAGCTACAGGAAATTAAGAAGCCTTCTGATCCAGTGAAACAGCTGAACGGTAATGTACTATGGTAAAGTTAAACCAGTACTCCATGGCAAGCAATTGGTCTGCTACCTCAGTTATCTTACTGTAACTAGGATGAAAGAATGCAAAATTTGAAATTAGTACTAATATACAATAACATTTGGTTCGTGAATGTACTAAACCCAAAACTTCTCCAAACTATATCCAGTGAGTCTGATACAGAGTATATGTTATCCTTGTCACAGGAATCTGTCATCATATGATTGACAATGTGAGACAGTAACTGTTTAATTACTCAACAAACAGATCCCCCAACTCAACCAAAAGAGCCCTAATCAGAAAATGGTTATACTTGCATTCAGAGCATAGAAAACAAAACAACAACTTCACATAACCACTAAAGAATCAATCATTAAACAATTAGTGACAATGCCAGCACCACACACGACATATTTAGAGCACGAATAGAACAAGACAATGTTGAGTTCAAGAGCAACAAAAAACCAAGAAAGCATTTATCTTTCTCCAAAATGACATCATGGGCAGCCAAGAAATCAACTAACCTTGATTCGAAACTTGCTTTTGGGAACATCTGTACATTCAGGTCGAACCTGATAGAAATCATCAGCAGGAGATCCAGGGTCCCTCCACATTTCAATGTACCAGACAACAAAATCCCACTTGAGAAATCCTCAAAAGCACCTGAAACCACCAGCAACAAGCTTAATCCCAAAAACCCAGATCAGAAAAAACTACAAAAAAGTGAAAAATCCAGATCATTTGCAAATGCTTATAGGGTGACCTTATATACCTTATTTGTCACGATGATCCCCAAAAGGCCAGCTCAAAGCCAGGAAAAACACATAAACAAATACATAAATCAAGAAAATGATTCCCTCTCATTCTTTAATCTTTTGGGATTATAATTATTCTTTTCAACAGTTCTTGATTTAGAAATTAGTTGGGGGTGGCTGGCCTCTGATAATGGTGGTTAGAGAGGCAACTAAGTCCCCTTAACCACAAAAAAAGGACATCTAGATGTGTATAAGTTTAATGCGTTAATATTAATGAAAATTTGTTTCTTTATCTCTCAATCTTTTAAGGTCCCAACTGGTTTTTCTCTTCATTTGTGAGTGATGCGTAGACTTGGGGTTGAATCGTGGCAATCATGGGGGCCGAGAAAGGCGAGGGGTCAAGGGATTGGTGCCGCCCACTCGCCTTCATTCGCGGGGATCTTCGAATGCAAATGTTAGAGAGTGTAACACCACACATTGGCAGTGGAATGAAATGATCTTGTTTCAGATTGTTGGATGCCTACGTACATTAAAGGATTAGGATGCGATTAGTTTACCTTCGAAAATCGGAATTGAATTATTTTATTAATATGAATTTATATAATTTTTTTATTTTTTTGATTTGAATATGGAATAAAATTTGAAATTCAGATCAGAAATATAAAATAAAAATGGATATTTTATAATATTTTTATTTTCATAGAATTATGAGCTAATTTGGGGGCGACGCCACCCAAAATTCTAAAAATTGTAAATTTTACTCTTAAAATTTTAATTTGTATTTTTATAAAATTTATATTTTGCTCCTCTAAATTTTTGAGAGATATATAAATTAACCTTAATCAATAAATGGCTATTAAGACTTATCTCCTCAAGTTACGATTCCAACATCTGCCATAATTTTCATAGTGATTAAGTAAACAACTTTTATAGATACCATTAATCTTGATTTCTATTCCTTCCCTCTAAAACTTGCATAAACCAAATACCTCCTATTTCATTCATTAATACTATAATGAAATACATTCTATTTTCAAACTAAACAAGCAAAGAGAGATACAAAATTATATTGTAAACATGAAGTTTATGATTTTCATTCATATTTCAATTCCCAAATGCTAACGAAACAGCTCGTACATTCTTTGATAGCCAAGAATGATCAGTTGAACATTCCAATTGTCATCACACAAGGAATTTTAGTTATCGAGCTGCATTTCATTTCAACATGTCTGTAATATAACATATATTGTCACGACATCTCTATCCCATGTGAAGAAGAAGCTGCTGTCTAGGAACTTGAAAAGCAAGAATCTTCTCCCGTTGCATGCAGATGCCAATACCCAAAGCACAAGATAAGAAAAGTCTGGTAATGGTGAAGCAAAGTATAGATCCCCAAGTTGGACAGTGTAACATGAAAGGCCTCAAAAGAACAAACAACCTCATGCTAAAAAAGGGCTTATATACTTTGCACTGGAAGCTCACCTGACAAGATATCCGAAAGGAAAAGAATACCAAAAAGAAGCAAAAGCTTCAGTGCCACAGCTTGTAAAGTCATTCAATTTGCCTTACAAATACCCATGACCATTCTTGTCACACCAGTAGCTTCATAGATTTCTAACCTCTGCAATTTATACTGGAAGTTTATTTCAGTTTTGGCATTGATTTCGTTTCCAATGGCCCAGGCCAATCTGAGATCAGTTAGAAAGGCCTTTCATGTCCTAGGCCTCTTTAGCTTCTTGCTACTTGTTCAGAAAGGCAATGCATTTGAGTTCAAGGTTGGAGGATATAATGGTTGGGCTGTTCCTCCTGATCCTAACTCAAACAGCCACAATCAATGGGCAGAGAAAAACCGGTTTCAAATTGGGGACAGTCTTTGTAAGTTGATCAGTTCATCACAATCAGCATCATTTTCTCATCAACTTCTACACTAGTCTTGTACTGCTACTTATCATCCACAACCAGCATTCTGCATTCTGCAATTATAACTCTCTTTCATCTATTCATCTTTACCATTGCAGTGTTCGTTTACTCGGGTGACAAAGATTCTGTGCTTTCTGTGACTGAGAAGGATTACACCAATTGCAATACAGAAAATCCCCTTCAAAAGTTTACAGATGGCCACACTGTGTTCAAGCTTGAGCATTCTGGACCTTACTATTTCGTAAGTGGAGTCGAGGATAACTGCCTCAAGAACGAAAAGTTGATAGTTGTTGTGATGGCAAACAGAACAAACCATGCTCCTCCTTCTAACGAAACAGTGACAGCTCCTCCTCCTTCTAATGAAACAAGTACAGCTCCTCCTCCTTCTAATGAAACAATGGCAGCTCCTCCTCCTTCAAATGAAACAACAGCTTCTCCTCCTCCTTCACCATCAGCCGAGGTACCCCCATCCCCGTCTCCAGCAACAGGAGAACCATCATCACCCCCTTCTGGAAATCCAGCTCCAGCTCCTTCACAACAATCATCCCCTCCTAAGAAAAGTGGTGCATCTTTCGATGCTAATGAGTTTCATTGGCTCCTTGGGAGCTCTTGCTGGATCATCATTCCTGCTACTTTTCTGATTTGAACCAAAGAGTTTATTTTTTTTCCACACTTTTTTTTTTTTTTTTTTTTTTTTGTGTGTGTTTCCTATTGTACATGATTTTCCTTGCCTTGACCTCAGTAGGTTCAACTGGGCTCTCAAGGGTAAATTATTTGTTGCACTATGATACTGGCCAGAAATAAGATGATGTTTGAGTAAAATTTGTATTGTCTATTGCTACATTATGTATAAAGAGTGTGCTGACGAAATAAATTGCTATAATTTGTGAGGACGCAAGCAATAGATGGCTTCAGTTCTTCAGTTTCCGTTTCAGCATAGCAAAATCAAAACTTAATCAAATCATGCTACATCATTTCTACCTACGTACAAAGCAGTAGACTCTACTGATCACTCTCCCAGAAAGAATTAAATATGGAATTTTTGCGATTGGTAATGCTTTCAGTCTATATCACACTTCAATTTACAAACACTTGATCTCCTCATTATTTGCCCACAGAATCTGATACAGTAACACCTCTCTGGTCCTCGTAAGGTCATCCCATGAGGGGTATCAGAAAAGAACATGACTAGAAAAAATAACCTATACTTAAGCTAGAAAAGAGCCCACACGAAACAAGAGTAAAATCTCCCTTCAATTCAAGCTTCTGAGCATCTGTGCAGGCTACAATAAGCTCGTCTGCAAAATGAATGATTGTCATATTGCTTGGGATATTGATCTCCGCTTTTAGAGCAAGTTTAGGTTCTTGATCACAATGATATCCTCAAGTTCACCTACAAAATTCAAAAATTCAAAGTTTTGGAGTCTCGAGCACAAGTTTATAGATAAGGCCTAAACATTGTCAACCTCTTAAGTGAAGAATGCAGATGGGAACCTTCCGCACATGTAGGAAAAAGCAAAGATGTAATTTAAACTTTCAAGAACGGAATAGCAGAGGTAACACAAACAGGTAAAAATACTACCCAAAAAAAAACAAAAGAAATAAAACATTATGAAAGGTCAGAATTGAGCAATAAACATGGTAGTATATAATAGAGTTTCACCAAAGAAGTTTTCTATATCAGCCGCAAATCAACCAAAACTCTCTATACTTCCCTTGCAAAATTGTGCAACTCAAAAATAAGATAAACCTAATTTAACAAAGTAATCCAGATAGAATATGTGTGCAGATGTTTTCGTACTCTTTATACAGTAACTAATGTGTAGCTTCTGTTTTCAAAAGTTTTTTCCTAGTTCAACTTTTTTCATCAGACTCATAGTACTGTGCAGAATTGCATCCAATATTCCAGCAACCTGAAACAACAAAAAAAAAAAGTAAGTGAGCTTTAATTTCTTTTATTTGTAATTACTATTTTTTTGGATTGAATATGACACAAGTGGAAGTGGAGGTAGAAGAGGGGAGAGAACTAACCGTAAAAACACCACCAATTATGGCACAGACATTAGTAACGAAGTGAGAAGATAAGGACTTTGAATTTTCTGTTATTAAGACCTGATGGCAAGACAGAAGCATAACCAATTAAGTGGCGATTACCAAAATCTAGAACCAGAGAAGTTTGGAGATAAGAAAAAGACATTAAATCAATAAAAGGCTTTTTTTTTGGTTTGTATGAGAGAGAGAGAGAGAGAGAGAGAGAGAGAGAGAGAGAGGAACAGATCAACAGATTGCACAGACCTGCATTGGGGATAGCTCAAAGTGAAATTTTGCAACTGGAATATTGAGACTGTGAGACAAACTACTATGTGCTGTGTACTCATACTCTTCAACTATTTTATATGATCTTGTCATCACTTCAGTTTTCACAACTTGCAGATAATGCTCAATCTGCATTTTAACAATGAAAATGTGAGTTATTCCCAGGCTGCATTATATTCCTCTAAATCAAAATACCAAGTAAACTAATTACTCATATGCACGAGAAGTAGAAACAACAGAAGGTACATTAAGTAAAAAAGGTGAATGGAAGAACTGATTCTAGTTCTTAGCCAATTTTGGAAGTGAACAGAGCACGATAATACTAACATGTCAAGAAACAGGATAGGATCTGTGGGCAAAGGTGGTAGAAGGGTTAGGATAAGTTGTTCAAATGACTACCACTGATTGAACTACACCATATGCTAAATTATTCGATAAATATATCATAACTGTGACTCGTGAGGACATTTATTCTTCATCTCCTCTTGAGAGGTCCAAGTTATTTTAATCTGTGACATGCCAGCCAGACCACCAAACATGCATAAAGAAAGGAAGAAGAATGGTTAAATTGCATATTGCCCTAATGGAATAACATTATTTGTTTACAAGAGCAAGTCAATCAAGCATGCATAAGCAAGAAATCCAACAATAATCAAAGCTCAGAAAAAGGACAAAGTGGCATTTGCACCATAAAATAGCAGAAGAAACATTACAAGTTAGTGATAAAGACGGAAGCCTACAGTAACGTTTGCATCCGAATCGTTTGGGTTCCCTTAGAGATATATGAAAGGCCACTCAGTTTGTCATAACTTCCAAAAAGAAATGGTAGTAGTCGCTTCACATCACTTCTCTCCCTTGGAGTAATCTTCTTCCCAAAGGAAAAATGGGAAATTACATGCGACATGTTCATCTGAGAAGCATCAAAGGAGTGGGAAGCTGAACGAGCTGAAATAACAAGGTTGCCAGGGACCTGCATCATGAGAGGCATGTTTAATACCATATACCAGGTCCAGAAATGCATAAAATCATATCTTTGCCATAAAAGTTCTGAGATAAATTATAGGCGGTTAAACATGTATTATTCATTCAGGTAAAATTGTCTGCTCTATTCTTTCCTTTTTATTTTTTTGGTCATTTACAGACAACGATTCAAGGGAAATTAATTCAAGACCCTTGGAAAATTTCCTCTAGCCACTCATATTGCTATTTTAGTGTGGTGAACTTAATCATACAGGAAAACAACATTGCAAATGAAAAATGTCAAGCTATGCTGCAGATGACTTCAATGAAAACAAGATTAACATAGCAAAACTTCAAATAAAAAGAACAAGTGGCTGCATGGTTCTCTTATACACATCTAGATCTGCCCCCCCCCCCCCCTCCTCTTTCTCTTCTGTCCAGAAAAGACAAACCTTCATTTTTTTTTAATTAAATGAGTCTAAAGATATCAGAACTATGTTCAAAAAGAAGAAATGACAGCCATGCTTTGCTCATCTTCAACTGGCTTAACACCTACCTTCTTAACACGTACAAAACCTTCAACTCTACATCCTCCTGCTAAAGGCGCAGGTCTTTTTGCATCTTTTGTCTTGTTAGATTTATCCTCTAAAGCAAGTCTTTGAGACTCCAGAGAAACAGATGCAACTAAATTTTCCATTGTCTGCATGGATTAGAAACACAGTAGTGCCACACATATAATCAGCGACAACATCAAAGACCTAGGCAAAACTTCCATAGGTTTAAAGTAAAAGGATAACAGCAACTGTGCTAACAAAGTTGCAGAGCCACACTTACACACTTTTTCATTCCCTTTCTCCATTCATTTTTATTTTAACTTCCCTAGCTTTTCTTTTACCTGGCTTTTTTCCTTTCCCTGTTAATGATCTTTGGCCACACAACTTTTCTTACCTCAACCAGGCTATCAGTATCTCGATCCCCATAATATGATTCATGATCATGATGCCCACGTTCATCCCTATATTCAAAATTTCAAACAGCCAACAAACTTCTAATTCAGATACCAAGAATTCTAAACATGATATAATATCAAGGAACCAAAATATGCAAAAGGAAGCCAACTTGATAAAAATGATAAGATAGGGTGCAACAAGTCACTTACCTAACATCGCTTCCTTTACGGAAGATGCGTATTGATGGATACCCTTGTATGTGATGCCTGAAAATTCATTACTAAGGAACTGTTAACAAAAAATTTACACATTATTTTATTTTACTTTTTAAAAAAAAGAAGCATATAAACAAAAATCATGATTTAGAGTAATAATCAGGACAGATGGATCTCAAAAATTCAGAGATGAAAAGAATGTATATGAGATGCAACAAAATCTAATAGAGAATGTATCAACCTTAGCAGAATTAACTTAACGGCTAACAGGTGTTCAGGAACTTGTGACACCCAAAGGTACGGGTAATTCAGCAATTGCAACCATTTTAAAGTGGACTAACAAGATACATTGTATATGAAGCAATAGTTAGTATGAGCCAAGACATGGACAAATTAAGCACAATAATCTTTTGCCGGTTAACATATAACCAAGAAGAAGCAAATCATTAAACAAACAAACAATCAAACAAACAAACAAACAAACCAAGCCTTAACCCCACTATGTAGGGTCAGCTGCATGAATCCTGCTACGCCACTGCGCTTTGTCATAGACCATATCCTCCTCAATTCCTAGATGAGCTATATCTTTCCTACAAGTTACCCACCAAGTTTTTTTCGGTCTTCCTCTACCCCTCTTATGTTGACTACTCTCTCTAAAATCTACTCACCTGACAGGCACTAGTTCTACTGGTCGTCTTAACACATGACCTAATCACCTTAAGCATGTTTCTCTCATCTTCTCATCAATAGATGCTACTCCAATCTTCTCACGAATATGCTCATTTGGTATCTTGTCCATCCTAGTGTACCCACACATCCATTTTAACATTTGCATTTCTGCTACTCTCATCTTTTGCTCATGTGTGTGATTCACTGCCCGACACTCAGACCCATAGAGCATCACCGGCCTAATTGCCGTTATGTGAAATTTACCCTTAAGTCGTAAAGGAATTTTAAGGTCACATAATATTCCCGATGCCATTCTGCATTTAGTCCATCCCGCTTGTATCCGATGTGTAACATCTCGATCTATACCACCATTACTCTGAATAACTGATGGAACAAAATTTTGTAAAATTACAATGTCTAAAAATCCAGATCAACAATAATGTGATAAAGCAAGAGCACGAGCTAACTTGTACCAATCATTTACCGAGCTTGCACTCTTAAGAAAACTAATAATATAATGAACAAAATCTGGGCCAATGGAAATATACTTATCCACTAATCATACTGGTAGATGTTTTAAAAATGAAAGGTTAAGAATATTACAAAAAGCAGATATGCTCTTCCAGTGTCATACTGGGAGATACTTCATAATAACGGTAAAGAATACATTTATCAAAAAGTACCTTCTACACAAATCAACTTCTTCGGTACAATCAACCTTTCCTAAAAGAATACGACCGTCCATTTCTGGGTCATATCTGGGAAAAAAAAGGTTGCAATGAGATTTTGATTGGACCTATTGAGCTAACCTCTATTCAAAACTGAGATGAAGTTTCAATAGAAAAAGCTGCGTCTATATAATAAGAAATAATGAACAGAAGATGAGATTAGACCTTTCTCTTATGATTTTGGCTGCTTTCTCCCAAGAAGGTTTCTGAAACAAGCAGCAATATTTCAAATCATCAGTCTACTAATACAAACAGGATTCTTTAAGAGCTTGTCGTCAAAGAAGCAACAAGCAATTTTACAATTGATGACCACTCCATTCCAAGTTAAGTAAACAATACAAAGCTGAGAGTGACTTGCTCAAACTTTGTTTGAGATATCATTGAAACAAGCTTAAACCTTACAAGTCAACTGATCATACCTTTAAAGTTAAAAAGAAGTTATATACACAGACATATATACAAGGAAATAACATGTGTATGTCTATACAGAGAGAACGTGTGTGTGTGTGTGTGTGTGAGAGAGAGAGAGAGAGAGAGAGAGAGAGAGAACATATTCAGCTCAGTGTCAGTCAAGCTAGATATCGACAAGATCTGAATAATACCAGGCGATTACTCCAATAACACCAAGGAGCAAAGAAATTCACAACCAAAATCGGATGCCTGAGGAAGTTATATATAATACAAAATTAGCAAAACCACAAGCAGAAAAACAGAAGATAAAGAGGCATAAAGTAGGATGAAGTCCACTCACTGATGTGCGATTCTATCAAAATTATGCCCATATAAGGAAACATCAGGAACCTTCACCATGTTCTTCATCAACTTCCTCATCATGCTTGATCGCATTTGAGATTGGTCCTGATTGAAACTCTAAGCCAGTAGGCTTCAAGTTTGAATCTATTGAATACTTGCGGATAGTTTTTGTTATGTTCAACCTATTCTGCAAACAAGACAGCACAAATTCAGTTAGAATCATAAAGTATGAAAAGCAAAATTACAGACGTGATAGAATGACTTCGTACAAGGTTACTCTTATTATTACCTTAAGCTTTCAGAAACAATAAAGTATACCCCCCCCCTTCTCTTCCCCTTCTTTCTCCAAAGAAAAAGAGAGAGATTTGCGGGCAACTTCCAGTTAATTACATTCTATTATTGAACGTAAACTTGCCAATTCACCTCCACTTTTGTTAAGACTTACTGTTCTGAAATATATTTCCGGACGACAAAATGAATTCTACTTTGACTATGCTGACAAATATCCCATTCACAGATCCAAAATTACTAGAATTCCACTGTCCACCACCACCTAAACCCCAACCCCAGCCTTTCCTGACAAACTCAATGTGTTTATCCTCCACTTGCATTCCAAACATAATTTTGTTACCCTTTAACTTCCGAAATGTTGGTTTTATGTTTTTAACCCCAGTTGGTTGCTCAACATTCTCCTCGAATCTGATAGTGTTTACCTGGTTTCACATGGGCAAATTTCCAGCACGATCTTTAGCCATGGTCAGTACAGATTAAAATTTGATGCGAATCACCAAAATATGGCCTCAAAATCCTTATCTTTTTCATTATACTAATGACACCTTCAAATTCCCCCAAATTATGTACTTTGAAAATCCAATTATATATCTTTCCATCCTCTGTCTAGCAACAGGTGATTTGGAGTGTAATGTTTCAAAAGATAAACATTTATCAGGAAAAGTTGTATAAGAAAGGAGAAATAAAATTGACAAAAAAAAAAAAAAAAAAAAAAAAGATAAAGATGTTCACAGAAAGTTCATGATAGATGCTTCACCAATGTTGGAGAGGAAATAAGTGATTCAAAGAATCCCATTGAAATGATGCAGCATTATTATGATGAATGATACTATGAAGTATTCAAACAAATAAATTTACTATTTCAGAATGAAAGCAAGCAGACCTCCAAAACATACCGTTCCCAAGACATCACTGACGTCAACAGATGCAAATTCACAAGACAGTGCAGGAAAACTACAAGATTTCAGACAACATGTTAGCTTGATTTAATAAATTATATTTTTTATAAAAAAAAATAAATAAAGGACGAGTGAATTTAAAAGTAATATACATCAAAGTGGAGAAATTGATAACAAGCCATGGTGCATGAAGAAAAGATAGAAAGAAATCTGTATATCCAAAATTCATGGAATAATATTAAGCAGGGGTAGAAAGCATAACAATTACCAGTATGGGAAATACTTAGGTAGACCTGGTTTATGACCCCACTTTACCCTATGGTGTAAATTAAATGTTATGGAATCTATGACATCAGCTGATGTAAGCAATAAAGATTTTATAAGATTTAATTTTGACCGCAAGGTCTACAGGTGAGGTCCAAGGCCGGGTTTATGGTAGTATTTTTCTTACTAGTATTATAGCCATTGAAATTCACAACTGCAAAATGCATTAAATTGAGAGAAATAATTTCCGTTTCTTTACAGCTAGTGC
This sequence comes from Cinchona pubescens, assembly GCA_025175665.1. Classification (NCBI taxonomy): domain Eukaryota; kingdom Viridiplantae; phylum Streptophyta; class Magnoliopsida; order Gentianales; family Rubiaceae; genus Cinchona; species Cinchona pubescens. The sequence continues at coordinate 996,409 of JANKKI010000106.1, forward strand.
ATTATACTTGACATCATGTGATACATGCCAAAGATTTATCCCAATTTTAATGAGGTGTAGAACTAATTCAACTATCAAATAAGGGCAGTAGAAACCTATAACACAGAGTTGACACGGGTCCAAATCTTTATCCTTGTTACGACAGAGATATGTTCCATCCTTTCTAGCTTTCTACAGCTATTTGAATAGAATGGAAGGGAAAGAAACTGAAAAAAGGCAACTAATCAATAGCTCAAGACCGGAGTACATTAAGAACATGCCTAATATTAAAATCAATCCGTAAGAATTCCCCATCAGAACTATTGTCAATAACAACTGAAGTAGAGGTGCTCACTGTCAAATGCAAGTCATTCAGTCATTCAGTTCCTGCAAAATGAAAATTTTGACCAAGTTATATGCAAACACATACTGATATAAGAAAACGATGACTGGCAGTTCACACCATAGCTCCCTGTGATCAAATTACTTGCAGTAACTTATATGGCGCAATCAGAACAGAAAATCGAAGGAAGAGATAAAGGATCACCTTCAATACCTTAGACACAGGAAAGGCAAAGAAATCTATAGCTGAACACAAATGTCATTGTGGTGGCTACAAATATGATTATCCTCTTTTAATCTACAAATAGGATCATTAGATCTTCAACAAACATGTACTATAAGTTTCTTACCATTCCAAATAAAAAGATCATGGAGAAGGCAGCTATAATGGACAACCCAGCACCTGATAATGATGCCTCAGTTAAATCTCTTGGTATTTTTCTGTAAGCAAAAGGAAACATTCATTACTGGGTTCTTAATTGATAAAAGTGCCTGAATGAGTAACAATGAATCATATCTTATGATTTCTGCTCATTAGACCAAGGCTCTGAATGGACAAAAAAAAATCATTATGCTCCGAATAATATTTTGCAAATCATTTCATATCACGTTTTTTCCAATAACATTTACATATCACATACATCACACCAAAAAAGTTGCTACAGTAATTATTCCAATAATATCCTGAATAATAGTGGTCCAAAAGGAGCCTCAGTTTTTTCACTTGTATACCACTTTCCTCCCTCCCCTCCCCTCCCCCCGGGGGGGCAAAAGAAAAAGGAAAGTTACTTGATGAACAAGTTTGCTGACAAGAAACACAATCATTTTAATCAAGAGGGATCATCAAGACGCAAGAATGAATCATGCCCTCCTGCTATCTCCATCTTGTATTGTTAATTGTCACGAGTACGTATGGAAAAATTTCACATATTAACCTTTATCACCTAAGTAGTAAATGCACTCCATGTAACTACCAGTAGTCTGTCCATTTAGGACCGTACGTCCCATAATAGAGGGAAACTTTCATCGTTAGACCAACAAGAAAGAATATTTTTCCATGCGTATTTTTACATCAACATGACTCACGGACATATATGACAGACTGAAAGGAACAATTAATTCATTCTCGTTTGCTCCTTCTCGAGGTTCAAACCACTATTTTCACTCAATCTCTCTCTTTAACCATGTTGATTTCCTTATTTCCTCGATATCTATAGAACTTGGGCATGCAACACTTAAATCAATGTGGCCAATAATAACAAATAGAACGTGGATACTTCAAATCCTAGAACTCTGATAACTCAATCAAACATACCTTCCAACAAAGAATCATGGTCCACACTATCAACTCATCAACTACTCGGTTTAACACAGAAAATCTCTCAATAATCCATACCCAATTGACTAAAACGCTGCTAAAATTCACAACTAAGCCAAACAAAGGAAATAAACATATAAAAAACAAACCATTATCTCAATTAAATGAAGACCAAAACTAGCATCAACAAATAAAACCCATTTGCCTAATAGCTCGTAACTGTTCGTTTTGCGTAAATGTCGTATCCCCAGCTACAGCTAAAATATTGAAAATTAATGGAAAAGTATAAATTTAAATAAAAAATGAGGAAGTTACCTGTAAAAATCCACGGATTTGAGTTTACTGCTTGAAATCATTTTCTTTTTCGTTCTTTAGAGGGTGGGATTTTTGGGCAACGATTAACAGATCTGAAGATGAAAATTGGGAGAATTTAGTGGAACGAGGAATGGATGTAAAGAAGCCAATTGAATAATGAGAGACAGAGAGAGCATTCGGCTTCTAGCAAACTCCAGTAAAGGCCTGAAATGGGTTCTCCAATGTGAGTATGCATTAAACGCAGGATCTGCAATGCCGCATTATTTTTTTTGCATTTACCTCCCATGAGGTTTGGATATATTACCAATCAATCCATATATTTTTATAAAATTACATTTAACCCCTTAAATGACCTAACTTATAAATTTTAACAATCACTTCCCTACTGTTACCTTGCTTTTAAAAGAGAGATGACATCAGTTAAAAATACTGTCATTTTCATATCTTCATAATACACTCTTTGATTTATATTCGTTTTTCTAATTTTATTAACTATTTTTACTCCAAACCCTCGTCACATTCAAACGCAAACCCGAACTCGAGCCCAAATCCAAACCAAAGTCCTCTCCCTTTCTTCTTGTAGCCCTAAACCCATATACCCAAATCCAAACCCATAACAAACCCCTCACAGCTCGCCTTCTCCTCATCTACCATTAGCGGCCAACACCGCCTTTCTCTACATCCACATCCTCCGCCACTATCACCTCCTCCTTCTCTATCCCTACCTTTACCTATTACAACCCTTAAAACCAACCATTTCCCACGTCATCTATAATCCTGCAACCCACCCCTTCCTTGCCTACCCCAAACCCAAACCTTTTGTGGTCAATGGTATGGTCCAAAAAAGCTAGGATAGGGCGGGGAGGATTGTTTGTGGCAGAGAGTATGGTGGTTTAGGGCGAATAATGGATTTAGGAACTGAATTGACAAAGTGAACATTTGTAACAAGATTTAAAGGCTATTATTGCTATTGGAAAACATTTTTAGGACTACTGTTAATTTTAGAAAAAATTGATGGACTAATTGAATAATATTTGATAAGGGTAACTTAATCATTTCATAGACTCCGTTATCGAGAGTGAGTGGGTGGAGAATTTATAATTTTGTTAAATTATATGAGTCGATTGATAATATGATCGTACCTCAAGGAGGCATATGTAAGTAACCCTAGTTTTTTTTTTACTTGTAACTACTAGTATTGGTTCAATTTGAATGGTTTTTTTTTTTTTCCTCATTATTCCTCGATAAGATAATGTTATGCAATCATTTTATACTCATTTTTAATTATATTTTCATCTCATTTATATCTATCACAAAAATTGTTATATTACATTTTTAAATAATATTCCAATAATAATTTTTTTCCTCCTATTTGTCAGGTGTGGATGATGCAAGTTTACAATTTTATACTTTTATTAATGGCTTTGTTTGAATGACTTATTATTCATTATTTATCAAAGAATAATATTTTACAATCACACATCCCAATCACAATTTTATCTTACAAATATCACATAAATAGTTATAATTTTATTCTAAATAATATCATAAATAATTGTTGTCAAAAACATATCTAATAATTTTTTAACATGAAATAATGGTTAATGTGGTATGTAAGGGTTATTGCAGTCTTTTCACACAATAAGGGGTGCTTGTGTCGGTGTATGACGGTCCATTAGGTTTTGTGAAATAAGATTTAACAAGCCCATGCTTGGTCCATCAAAGTCACAATATAAGGCTTATTATTGACTCATTTAGTTAATCAAGTTTTATTGTTCTAGTATGAGTTTGGGACAATAATTCACTTAAACTTGATACGTTTTATACTTCAATTTCATATAATTTATTTATCAATTAAATTATGAAAATAATTTCGTATGTTAATATTACGATACAATAAAATGTTTCGCTCTATATATGCCTTATTTGGGTTGAGTTTAAATAATTTAAGCTCTGTAAAGCCAATCTAAACTTGCCTTACTTTAAATTGAGATTAAATTTGAAGTGCAAACTCAACTCAACCATAATTCCGCCACTAATTTTAATGGGTCGATCAAGCTAAGTTCAGACCCTCCTAGTTCAATTATGCTCGTAAACAAGCCAAATTCAGGTCGGATGATCAAATTAGGTACGTAAACCGGTCAAACTCGAATATAGTAAATATAGATCCAAATTCAAATTTACATTCTGATATAGAAATCAACGGGTTTATAAAATTATATTCATACCCGAATCTGTCTAATATTATTCAATTCGTCTAATCCCAATGATACAAAATTATTTGGATTATTATTTATTATTAGTTTTTAAAACCCTACCTTTCCTATATTTTCCAGTGACTTTAACTCATTATCATATAATAAGCTACACTTTATGGTCGGGTCTTGTATTCTTTTATAACTTTTAAAATTTATATATAGAAATTTTGTAATCCATAAAATTTTTATTTTAATTATAGAAAAAGTTTTGGTTAAATACTTAATAATTAATATTTGTGCACGTGGTCAACTATAAAATATAAACTAGTCTTATTAGTACACTCGATGTGTAAGCAGAATTGTACCAAATTTTCCTAAATATTGACAAAAACGAAAATTACTGCTTTAATAATGTAGGAGTAAACCCTTTAGTGTAAGACCTTTACACTTTCTATTAATACCCCTCTATGTATAGCATATCTTACACAACTTCCACTAACCTCTCATGTGCACACAAGTAAGGTGTGCCTTCACCCATAGTACAAATAAATTAGGAGTTTGAGTGTGCAATTTTGTAGTGGGTTGATGGGAGTTATTTGATAGTGGGTTGGGGATAGGAAGCAGGAAGCGGGAAGTTACTATATAAAAACAGGGATAGATAGATAAATTACACAAAAAAAAAAAAAAATCAAGAATTACACCAAAAATATTGAAACATTATATAAAGTAGTAATTATATTGACAATTTACACAATATATATAATCTTTGCTCTTGATGCGAACAGAATAGTTCTTGCTTGTTCAATGCATATGAAGAAGCCGTGTTCTATTTCTAGAATAAGAATAGTAGCTTTCTGTAGAGTAAAGTCCCTCAAGCCAAGCCCATCCAAGGCTCTCCCTTCTCGCTTTTAGGAGGTCTGCTTTGCTGCTTATCCTGCGTCGAGATAGGATCTTACACCATTCGGGACCAAAGGCTACACAACCTATACGAGGCAAGTTTGTTTTTCCAGTTTGTAGGTCCTCGATCATAAGTTTTCGTTGACCACGGCCTATAAGAACCATGATATCTACCGCTTTTAAACCTATTTGCATAGGCTCGTGCACAGATTTACGTGAGCCGGTGGTAAGGTTGGAATAGAACAGCTTTCTGAATTGCGAAAGAGCCACTTTTCCATCATCCCCTGTTCTAGCCTCGGTTTTTGCTTTAGCTATACATATACATACCCCTATTAATACCACGTGATTTTCTTATATATTAAATGTTTTAATTAGATATCAATCTTAATCGAGTCTAACTATTAAGTAACAACATACACAAATGATTTGTTTATTATAAAAGTTAAATAAATTCGGTAATTAAAATTACATGTGAATCCAGACTCGGATAAGCATAGGACGAGGGAAAATAGTTAGGTAAACTCGGTCTTTGGCCCCACCTATAGACCATGTGGTCAGGATTAAACTTTAAATAATCTTGCTTACATCAGCTAATGTCATAGATTCTCTAAGGTTTAATCCACACTACAGGGTTTACAAGTGGAGCCAAATACCGGGAAGTATTTGCCCTGGGACGAGTTATGTGCTCAACCCATTGATAGTTCGTAATCATTCAAAATAGAATGGACAGTTCTTGTAAGTATATAAAACTTGATAGGTGGAATGTGAAAATTATACCGATTTAAGAAAAATTATCAAATAATATAGGGCTAATACCACTTTGCCACCTAAATAGTGGGTAATTACACTTTACTCCACAAACTAAAAATATATATACTTTATCACATTCACATTATTCATTATTTTAAAATTGTAAAATATCAAAAAATCTAGTCAAATAATTGAAATACCTGTATCATTATATTTTGATTTTTCATTAGTTTAATTTTGATATTCAATATTTATAAAAAAAATTAGTAAAAAATAAAATATAATAACAAATTAATATCTTTGAATTTAGGTAGTGAAAATGTGAAAAATGTTGAATTATATCATATCCAATATTGTAATTTGCACTGATTAAGCCAAATATTAAATACTAAGAGATATCAAAAAATCACAAAAGTTTTATAAAAAATATATTGTCATAAATTTTAATAAAAAATAAACCCATTAAAAATTGTTTTGTCACTATAGTTAAATACTCAAATTCAAAATAATATAAGATGAAATCCAAAAAGTTTAAAAAAGTGACCAAGAAACATATTGATATGGGTTATATTGAAATATTATGGTGTAGTTTATTATTTCTTATTTTTTAAATAATTATTATATCACTGTCAAAATCTAAATACCTAAAAATTCAAAATATAGTACAAATTGATGACTTTTAAAATCGTTACTAGATGAAAATGTGAATGGAATAAAGTGTATTTTGTTTTGAATTAGGGGGTAAGGAATAATTAATCACCTAGTTAGAGGGGCAAAGTGTAATTAAGCCAATACTATATTAATTGGTGGGACCAGAGCACAGTATCGTCTCTTTGCTGCAGTTTCTTTCTACTAATCAGCTTCTACTCCATGGCTACAAGCGCGATGCTCAGAGCTTTCAGAAATTCTTCAATTTTTCCACGAATCGCTCACACCTATCGATCTGTAATTTTTTGTTTTTCTCTGGGTTTTATCTTCTTTTACTTATTTCTGCTGTTTTCAGTTTTCTTGATCTTTAATTTCCTCTGTGATTGTTCTAAGAACCATAAATCAGATTTAATTTCACAAAGATTATTGTTTCGTTTATCTCTTTTATTTTGAATGAATGCATGTTATCTTGATAGTTTTGCCAATTTTGAGAAAAACCCACAAGTCAATTTTGCTCCTTTTTATTTGCTGATCGAGTATTTAAGGTCCCAAATATTTTTAGGCATTTTAAGGTCCCAATTTGTTGTGATTTCCAAAAAAACAAAAAAAGGGGAAAAAATGGTCTAGACATGATTAATTGCAGTTTTGATAGTTATATTACATGTCAAGATTGCTGTTCTGAAAGTATTATTTGTTTGTTGGTATTAGTATATCAGTAATTTTGATATGTTTTGTTTTGTGAAATGCTTTTGATTGCATAGCTTAGCACATTGGTTTTAGCTGAACATGAAGGAGGTACTATCAAGGCCTCATCAATTAGTGCTGTTGAGGCTGCGAAGTCCTTAGGTGAGGAAAATTCAGTGTCTGTACTGCTTGCTGGTTCATGTGCCTCACTTAAAGCAGCTGCCGATCAGGCTGCCTCATGCCATCCTTCCATTTCGGAGGTATATTACTCGATTCCTTCTATATCATTTGATGCAGCCGCTATGGATAGCCTATAATTGACCTTATTGTAACTGAAAGAGTTGTTACTTGAATTCTAATACAGTAGTAGTAGGATTCTTCTTCTCCTCTGTGCGTCTAACTTTTGGGCATCTCGAATCACTTTGTTGTTTCAAGTTTGTATGTTGTAAATTGACTGTGGTCCACTTAAATAAGATGCACGTATAGAACTGAACTGAACCAAAATGAATGAATTTCGTAGAAGCAAAAGTATATCCCCTCCCTAAACTGACCACATCCAAGATCTTGCATTTTCGTGTCTGGATTTGACTATATAGGAAAGACAAGGAGAACATTGTTCTTGGTTAAAATGTTAGCAGCATCTTTTAGTTTTTGAAGTTTAAAATGACAATGAAATGTACAAAGCTGATTGTGTTTGATGTTTCTTGTGTAGGTGCTTGTTGCTGAATCAGATCATTTTACATACCCTTTAGCTGAACCATGGGCTAAACTAGTCCGTGTGGTTCAGCAGAAAGGCGGCTACTCGCACATTATAGCTGCTTCAGGCTCATTTGGGAAAAACATCATACCTCGTGCAGCTGCGAGTGTCCTTTTGGATGTTTCCCCAGTCACTGATGTAACTAACATTATTGAATCTAATATTTTCGTGAGGTAATTTTGTCCATTACTACTCATGGTAGACTTGTTTCTCTTTTAAATTATTTTTAATTACACAAGTCTATTATTATTTGCCACCATTATAGAAGAGTATTAAGTATATTTTTGAGCTTTATGCGGCATGTCTTAATGAGATTGTATTATAATTATATTACATACAGCTTTTGGAACTTGAATATTGTATCTTGTAGATTCCACTAGAAACTGTTGGCTATTTATAGGTGTGCAATTGTAGAGCAAAGAACTGTTGAGAATATTGCATGTCCAATAAAAGATATGAATAGGAAGCATAATGTAGTGCATGCTTCGCACTGAAACATCTTTTTAAACTAGCCAAATTGAAATGGCATTTCTCTTTTGTTGAGACCAAGTCGAGACATAATTTGCTTTCATTGGATCATCAGTCAACTGGATTCTGTGGCAGGCCCATTTAACATGCTGGGAATGCTCTTTGTACTGTGCGATATACTGGTTCCAGCCCTTGCATGTTGACAATTAGGGCTACATCTTTTTCTGTGCCCTCAACCTCAGCCGGTTCAAAACCCACACTTGCACCAATTGACCGGGTTGATCTCTCAACCTTTGGTGAAGGTCTGTATATAATTTTAATGTGCAATCACATATTTATATGCCTCAACATTTTACTCTTTCAGAAAATGACCTATCTTTTAATTTAGGCACTAGTTATTTCAGGATTTCAATGGTGCTGCAGAATGAATGAGCGCATATAGCCTTCAAGTCATATTGATTATCAGTGTCTTCATGTAGTCAGTAAAGATCTATAAGAAATCAACAAAATATGTTGTTGTTCACAGATGATGCAGTAGCTAAATCAAGATATATAAAACTCTCTTCTGAAGAGACAGAGCGCCCAGATTTAGGGAATGCACGTGTTGTGATCACGGGTGGTCGAGCTCTGAAAAGTGCTGAGAACTTTGTTAAAATGATAGAGAAACTCGCCGAGAAACTTGGTGCAGCAGGTTTTTCTGCATAACATATCTATTTTTGTTATCCTTGTATTTTTATCTTCTATACTTTTTCCTCGAGCTATATTGAAATTCAACAGCGTCGCTGTGTGTACCATAAGCTTGTATACAGATATTTAAATGTTAAAAGTGCTTTTAACTTTTTAGCATTGTGAATTCCCCTTCCTTTTCGTTCTGAAGAAGGCTTACCATTTGATGTTTTGCAGTTGGCGCGACGCGTGCTGCTGTAGATGCTGGATATGTTCCCAACGATCTTCAGGTAATAGATGGAAATTGTTGCACAAGGTTATTTTATTACCCATACGAGTAAAGACCTCATGTGGTTGCCTGGATATCATCTCAGTGTTTTTTATTTCTTTTGAGTCTTGCCATAAAATTAATTCTTGATACCTTCATTTTGGAAGAAAACTGTAGTGATCTTAGTGATATCTTTAACCAATTCTTGTGGATATTTCAGGACATCGATCGACTGCATTATTATCGCATGCAAGTAACATGTTTGAGTTCCCATTCTAATTTATTCAGGATGATATTTTCAAAAACTAATTATTATGTAGCTTGAACAGATGTAGATGACCCTGACGTAGATTTTTTGATTATCAGGTTGGCCAGACTGGAAAGATTGTTGCTCCAGAACTTTACATGGCCTTTGGGGTTTCTGGGGCCATTCAACATATAGCAGGAATGAGAGATTCTAAGGTCATTGTTGCTGTAAATAAAGATGCTGATGCACCCATCTTCCAGGTAATGGCAGAATCACTCTTCTTTCTATCTATTAGAAAGGCTGGTGCCCCCATATACAAATAGAGAACAAAAGAGATGAGCTTTAACCATTTACTTACGCATGTTGAAGTTACAGAAACCTTCTATAACAAAATATGATCATGATATAATCACTTGTAAATTTCAATTACAGGTTGCTGACTACGGACTTGTGGGTGATCTTTTCGAGGTGATACCCGACCATATGTTGTTAGAGAAGCTTCCAGAGAAAAAGTAGACCTTGTTGGGGTTATTTCAACTTACCAACACCAAGGTTCCTTTTTCACCTTAAATGGCTAAATCAAGACTAAGATGGCATCGGACCATAGGCGTTATATAAGAGCTGACTTCTACGAGGCATTGTACCCTTACTGTAAATCCATTATGGTCTATAGTAGGTGATTTAAGAACGAAAAGGAAAACAACTATCGAAAAGGTTTTTCCTGCCATTTGGGTCTCTGATTGTAATCTCATTTCATTCCATTCGAAGGAATTGGTCTTTGTCGGGGAATCTTTGGCTAAAGAATTGACAAAGGTTATCAGTTAGCAATGCAGGCATCTGTACAAATTGATAAAATCGTTGATGTATTATTACTTATTAGATTGACGAAAGAATGAATCAAATTTCACTAAATATTATGGGTTGGTAATAAAGATGGTCCAAATAATAAATCAAGAGCTGTCTGTTTGCTAGAACTACTTGCTGTGTTAAGCCTTGTAATTTTTAGTAAAAGCTCTAGAATTTAATACCACTAGTGTAAAATAACCAAAAGCAAAGAAATTTGCATACTGCATGAAATCCGAAAAATCTGTTTGGGACATTATACACTGCAAGTTAGATAATCGGAATTAGAGAATATCACTATCATTTTCCCGCTTACAAGGATAATAATTATTTTTTTGCACACACACAACGAAAAGCGCATCTGGTGTAGTGGTATCATAGTACCCTCCCACGGTACTGACCGGGGTTCGATTCCCCGGATGCGCATTACTCTCAATTGTTTTTGCTCATTTAGTTTTCCTAAATTTACTACATTTTTTTGATATAATATATTTTGATTAGTAATTAAATGCCTTTTTTCATTTCACTATACATTTGATTGGCTTACTTTAGTCACTTATATCTTGATGTTCTTTTAGTCTTTTTGGTCATAAATTTATAGAGAACAGATCAACTTAAGTCTTACAACATACTGAATGATCAATGAAAATTCATTTTTGGAGCTATTTACATATTAATCAAGATGGTCGCGACATGCATCCAAGAAAAAAAAAAAAAAAGAAGAAGAAGTTAGAAAGTGGTACGAAATTATTGGAAATAATCTTATCTTCATTCCCAATTTGATCAACATTCAACTGATCTACTTCCATAATAAATAAGTTTATTATGTGAAAAAGAATTGGAATGACAATGAAGTGCACATTCCCTTGTGATTTATTAGTTAGGTGGAGCTTTACGATAGATTCTCTTTAAAAATGGTTTATTCTAAATTTTATTCTAAGACGACTGGTTATCAGGAGGTTTTATGGAGTCAAAATGGGTGTGATTCTAAATTTTCTTGGGCTAAAAAGGACAGAAGCCTCCATTATAAGGGAAAACATGCAATGTCTTGTAATTGCTTGAATAGTTTTTATGTTTTGAAGTTTTGAGTAAGAAAATTGTTGCAGCCACAGAACAGAACATGATGGACTCTAATATCATTAAAGATACATTCAGCATAACTTATAAATTAAATTACCTTTAACTGTTTAACAAGAACTTTAATTAATAATGCATGAGAAGAAGGCACAAATTCCTTGAAGAGAAAAGAAAAGACATGCTTGTGCAGTCTCATAATAATTAAGATAAACCTTAATTAATTAGCCTATGTAATTCGTCAACATAGACACAGGTACTAAGCATAATCCCCTTTTCTTCAATTCTGATTGGTTACTGTTTTCCTCTTGATCAGCATTACCAATAACTCCAGTACTAATATTTCTGGAAATATTTACCTGTGAGCTCCAGAAAATGATTCTTTGTTATTTGGTTGTTCAATATTATAACCTTGAATGTTTTATAAATTAGGTAAAAAAAAAAAAATCAACATAGCTACACAACAAAGGGAACAGTTGATGAATAGATTGTGCACCTGTGAAACATTTACATTATCCTTCTCGTTTTGACAATTATCATTCATCTGTTCGATATAAGAAACCTGTGGAGAAATAAAAAGACATGGACACATTCACATCAAATTTAGGAAAACTTTTTTTTAAAGATTAATTTGATCAAGATAATGATTGATGTATATATATAAGAAAATGAAATTGAATTTTTCGATAGAGAAACAAATAATGATCTTACCTTGGGACTATTCACAGGAGAACTAGCAGTATCTTCCAAGTCATCATGATGATTAACAGCAGTTCCTTTAGCTTTTCTCCTCATGTTCTTGCAATTACTTGTGCTAGAAGTAAACTTGATTGCCTCATTTTTATGATCAGAAGCTGCAAATTTTCTGGCTGCTGAAGAAAATGCATCTGAAATAAGAGAAGGGCTACTTTGATCATAGGTAGAAGAGAAAGAATTACTAGTAGTGTTATCATGGTCATGACCATACAAGAAGTCCTGCATATAGAAAGTCCAACTGCTCTCTTCAGGTGGATTTTCTGTTGTTTTTCCATTATTAGTAGAAGAAAGGGCCTTATTCATAGAGATCACAGAATTCTCCATCTTTAAAAGCAAGAAGTCTATATGAATCTAATGTGCAAGAATGTAGGGTTATAGGCCCCATAAGATGGTGATGTTATAGATATATAGAGAGAGAGGTGTGTATATAGTTCATCAACATAAAATAATGCTGCAAGAATTCTGGGGCCATGAGGGATAAGGGATTTGAGCAATTTAATTTAGGTAGTCAATTTTAGGACTAATTTCATTTTGTACTCCTCAATTTATACCAAATTCTCACTTTGTACCCCGAATTTTAGTTCTGGACACTTTGCACCTGCAACTCTCAAATTGTCGCACTTTAGCCACCTCCCCTTTTTTAACACCATCAAAAAAGTTAATGAAAATTTTATTTTTGTATTTGCACCCCGAATTTTAGTTCTGGACACTTTGCACCTGCAACTCTCAAATTGTCGCACTTTAGCCACCTCCCCTTTTTTAACACCATCAAAAAAGTTAATGAAAATTTTATTTTTGTACGCAAAAATATTGTTGTACGGTAATTTTTTAAACAGCATTAAAAAAAGGATGAAGTGGATATGAATATTAATTTAATAGTTCGGAATGTAAGGTGTCCAAAATTAAAATTTGATATGCAAGGTGAGAATCGGATATAAGTTGAGGGGTGCAAAATGAAATTAGTTCTTAATTTTATCAGTCCATCTACAACACAAAAACAAACAATGATGTTCGACACTTATGGTTAGGACAAGTCTTCACACACAGTTGCTCCCAAAAAAAAAAAGAAAAAAAAAGAAAAAAAGAAAAGGTCTTCACGACCAACAGAGAATTTCCAAAATCTTATTTTGAATGTTGGTGGAATCACTATTGAATAATGAAGTAGTACGTTGAATCACTCAATTGTTCATCAAATTTTCTTGGACCATTTCCTCTTGTCATTTTCTTGAATAACTTAATTTAGCATACCTGCATTTATAGTATTTCCCAAAAAAAAAAAAGAAAAATCTTAAGTGTATTATTAAATAGAAAAATATTTTACAAATTCACATTTCAAAGCTGTTTTTCAAATTCAGTTCACGTGTAAAAATCTTATTTAAATGTCTAATCCCTAATTTTATATCTTTGGTCGATTTTTTTTTTTTTTTTCGAATCTAATAACATATTAATAATTTTTATTTGTCACCATATATTTGTCATTTTATACAGGTATACTCTATCTGAAACTTCTTTCTGAAAACTGAAGTAAGCATACGTGATATATTCTCCATTCTTTATCTTTCAATGAAAACAATTTAGATATTTTTGTGCCTAAAATTAAGTATTTCCAAAGAAGTTAGATGCTTTTTGTATAACTATATGTTTTTAAATTGTCCCTAAAAACTTTTATACTTAAATTAGAATAGTCTGCTGTTGAGTCATACATTGAAAATCACAAATTAAAAACCTCCATCATTGGATGGAATGTTGTATTGACTTCAGGCAGAAACAATTCTCTATTAATTGTTGAAGATTCAAGTTCTCCTGAGTTTTATTATTATTTAAAAATAGTTCTCCTGAATTAATGAGCTTTTGACCTAGTGACTTTTCTAGGCTTTAGACCTAGTGAATAAGTTAATTACAAAAGAAAAAAAAAAAATTGTTAATTACCAAGTGTTTGGTATCATGATTCTAATAGAACTTAATGTTTGGTACTGTTGATACAATTTATTTATATGGTTCTTTTTTGTTGTAAAACTTATCATTTATTCATTGTGGGATTCTTCATAGGGAGCTGAGTAATTTATTTCCCTCTTGGTATTTTTATTCCTCTTAGTAAAAACTTTAAAATTTGGTTAAGTGTAAAATACAAAATACCTTCGAAGGACTTATTTTTCTTTCTCTTCTTAAAATTTGTTGATTTTTCCACAAATCTATATTGTGAGCTTCTCTTATTATCTACCCTTTAGCATATAGAGGGTAATAATTAGCTTCCTCAAAAAACTACAACTTTTTGTTAATTTGTTTAAACTCGAGAAAATGAATAAAAGATCATGTACTACTAATAAAATTTTGTGGAATAAAGGTAACTTTTAGGCATGCAAGTTAATTAAGCAAATTAAAAATGTACTTAATAAAAAATACAATGATGGTTTTCTTCCCCCACTTAAAAATTCCCCCTAAAAAAAATAAAAAAATACTACTATTTATTTTCTTAAGGTGGCTTAAGTAGTGATGAAGAAGAGGACATGAACCATTCATTGGATTCCAAATATTTCTAAACATAAAATTAAAAGTTAGCTCAAGAGGACACAAAATTTCCATGCTGCACGAGTCCTTTTTGAAAGGTAACTGGTAAGGTAGTAGGACATGAATCATGTTATTATGTCCATCCCTCTTGGCTTTCGCTTTGTTTTATCATTTAATTTTGAGGTATATTGAACTGTTATTTTTTGCTCTTTATAGCATACAGTCTCTTAAACTAGCCTTTTCTAATGTACGTCTAATTTCACACACCAAAACAGATGTCAGACCACTTTATTTGCTGTCATCTTTTAACAATACACTACAAGAATGTGTCCTTGCTTCAACTCGATTGTCCTCTAGCATCAATTAATTCTAAGCATTTTTAAAAATCTTAGTTCTTAATTTAATTTATATCATTGTTTCAAAAGAAATTTCCTTGCCCCTGAGGAGGGCGTAGACAATATATATATATATATGTAACAATTTATTTTTTTCATTCTATTTCTATCAAAAGCTGTTAATCTTGAAAAGGGTCGGACCAAGGAAAATGATAATCCTCTTTATTGTTATTATTATTGTACGTGAAGCCTACTCCCTTTTTCTTTGTTTCCAGTGTACCAAAAATAAAGAAATGACTAGCTGAACTAACTTTGATGGTTCCCATTTCCATTTTTGCAATTAAACTTGAAAACAAAGAAAAGGAGTAGGCGATACATGACAACTCAATGTTGAGACTGAAAATGGGTGATATAGATAATATTTCTATATTAGTAATCATGCTTTAGACGGTGGGCTGGCTATAGTCAATTCTTAAAAAAGGATTAATGTTGAGAATTAGTCCTAAACTAGTAAGGGACAATGGAAATCATTGTCAATAACATGGGAGAAGTGAAGTGATCAATTAGGGCCAAATACACTTAGTGGGGTCCAAGAATAACAATCATAACACGATTCCAAAGACTCTAAAAAGGGTTGGGTTGGTTTTGGTTTGGTTTGAAAATTTAGGTCAAATACTCTGCACTTTCCTCTTCAATATATACAAAATAGTTGTGGAATCAATCTATTGGGGATCTTGGTCGTGGTTAGATAGATGGTTCCATCAAAACCTAGAGACATTTTAATGAATTGGCACATGCTCATTACTGCACGTGTATTCTTTTCTTCACCAAAGTTTTGCACATGCCACCATACGAATATAGTTGCACTTGCACACTTCATCATTAACCTTCGAATTTCATCTATACATGATTAAGTCTCAAAATGCCGCAGCATTAACAGAAATCATAACAAAATGTAGATTTTAGCATTTGAAAAGTACAAATGTCATTCTCAGATTGCCAATAAAGCCAAATACAGCCATTTGCTTCGAACCAACCAGCTAAGCTAGCTCTAAGACTATGTGTTGAAGGTCAATCCTGTTGCCATGCCAAAGAAGAAAATGGAGAAGCTGTATGTGCAGGAAAGGTTTAGTTTTTTAACAGACTTGTATATAGTTTATGCCCCTATTCACATGATTGCAATGCATCATTATCCTGATGCCTACAATTCTTCTAGGAGCTAACACGAAGCCGTTCTCAATTGCAGGAAATATTCCGCCCCCCCCAAAAAAAAAAAAAAAAAAAAGCAGCAGTGAATCAGCAATAAGACAAAGAAAGAAGTATCACTTTGCAGTACAGAAAATGTAACATGGGATTAAATTATTGCTATTTTACAACAACATTCAAACAGAATAAGGACATGCTTCCAAACAAAAAACAGAAAGCAGTCGACTGGTGATAACAATGACAGGATTACATGGTAGTTCAGCAAACTACAGGAAAACATCTCACACAATGTTTTCTCGAAAAGGATATCAGAGTTCCAAGACAACCAAACAAGATGGTAGAGATGTATATCAGCATGTGTGAGATTAAAGCCTCTACAAAAAAATGTGACACAATAGAGCGAACCTGTTTACAATACTTCATTCACCTAAACCAATATCGGCCAATGAAGCTCCAATTCCAGCCAGATGCAGAACCATGGAAACTGCAAACTCCAGCATCCTGGCCTACCATGTTTTCAGTGCCTTCTTTACTGAAAACTCTTTGCACACTTTCCTCCAAATAAATTCATACTCGAGGAAGAATATCAGAAAATGAAAAGTCATGGGAATGAGGACCTGCAGCAAATTTAGCACATAAGAAACAATCTCAAGTTAACAAAAATAAAACAGAAACTTAAAAAGTAGCTATGAAGGTTTACTCCCTTGCTATTAAATGTTTCAAAGAATTTTAGAATAACATCCATGTAGAGATCAATTACCTTCTTGTTCCCCTAAAATGTAGAATGGAAGATGAGCAATCATTCTCCTGCTACCTTCATTCCAATTTACAGTGCCTGGGTTTTGTGTGCATCCACTTGAAGGTCTAGAAGGACCCAAGACAGAAAAGTCTACAACATAATGCAGGTTCATTCATTAAACCCAAATAATCACGTGCACGCCTCCAGACCCTGGCATCTGAAATCCGTGAACGAGCTACCTGCGTAGAAGCTAATTGATTTACAATAGCTCAATTATACGAAATGTTTACTAAGCCAACAGAAAGCAATCACAAATCAGTTACTACCATCAACTCTGTAGAATACAAAATCATTAAGTGTGGTAAAAGATAAAAATTGGAAGCAGCAATCAGCTACTGATATGAAATAAATAAGACTGACCTTTGCCAATGATACCCGGGCTCTTGGTGCTAAGTCACGGTGATATGTTGCAAGCTTTGCTATAGCAGTCACAACAAAACACAGAAGCCTCGACACTGATGATTTTCTAAACGTTGAGCTACCAGAGCCAAAAGTTGACTCTTGTAGACCCAGACGACTTCCCCAGAAGCAGAAGATACATCAGTCCTTCAACAAACACATGATAAAGCAAATTTTTGATGGTACTACAATAGCTGAACCATATGCGTTGTACCTGGAAGACAGGTTTTCGTACAAAAGTAGTTCCAAACTTTCAAAAAGTTCACGAGCTACATCTTTGTGAGATTCACCACCACCTCCATGTTCTCCAATGGCCCAACACAATTGTAATGCCAACTCAGTCTGTCAAACAATTAGAGAAAATATGTTATTGCAACTTAAATAGAATATCCTCAATCCTTCATTTTAATTCTGGAGAAAAGGTAAAAGCCAGTGCTCTCACCTTTGCAGAATTGTCATATGCTTCTGCAAGCCTGTCCACAATAGGCTTCTGCAGATATTTTGAGGTGCACTTAATACAGCTTTACAAATAATAAAATGATAAAAAATAAGATGCATTTAATACATGAAGTGATAAATTAGGGATAACGCTAACGGCAATCCAATTTAAAAAAAAAAAAAGAGGAACAAGATTATCATTTAGCATCCTAAATGTACACTTGCAACACTCCTCCCCATCTAACTTTTCAATTTCATAAAAAAGTATACATTGGAGGGAACTTATCCTAGCCAACCTTTAATCCATTATAGCCAAACAAACAGACTTTCTTGCTCTTAAAGAAAGATTCTCTCTCATTGGTTGAAGATTATGATTAATATGCTTTTTATGAAGTGATAAAGACCCCAGCAACTAAAAGAAGAATCTGTAAATTGCCCACTTCAATGGGTTTTTGCCATCACACAAGTCTTTGATTTTATTATCACCTTCAGAATGGACACAAAGTCTAACAAAAAATTGTCGTAATGCAGCAAAATTAACAATTTAGGAGGGAGCAGATTGATGCAACTGAATTCTCAAGCAGATAAAGTTATAATTGGCATCTTTTCAGAGGGCAAATTGAATTAGCTGTAAGACATATTACACACAAAAATTTGAGAGAAGTAGATTCAACTCGTACAAATATTTCACAACTTATTTAGGATTATCGCATGCAAACCCAAATTCAACAGGGAAGAAATTTAAGTATCAACAAATTAACATATAGGTTTGGCTTTTAAATTCAAGATGTATATGGCTCTAAAAGTCCATGTTTTTTTTCAAAAAAAAAAAATCATTGAGCAGTCATTCTAGACTAGTAGTAAAGGAGCTACAGGAACCAGGGTCCTCAGTCTTTGAATTCTAAATCTCCCTCAAGCAAAAAATGCTCTTAGATACCTTCTTCTAGATTACAATTTAAAGGTTACGATCAAAAGCACATCATTTCCTTTTCCTTATTAATTTCTCATTTTGTTGAACAACACTCATTGACACAAAATAGCGTACAAAAGAAAGCAGAGATCTTTTTTAGCTTTCAAAACTTTCAGGAATTGCATCTGCAGTCAGCTTTTCAGACCAGATCCATAACAAACTTCCAATGAAATTCTTTGTAACACCCCCATATGAATTTTAACCATGACCAACAGGCATAAGATCAGATTTATATATCATTTTTAGTGAGACAATACCTTTAAAAGTGCAATGAAATCAGGGGATCGGCGGAAAGCAGCGAGCATGAATTCAGCTATGTTATAAGAGTCTCTTTTGAACCTGGTTTAACCAGATATATTAGATTAGTAATTCAATTACTCAGCAAGCAGCACAGCAACCTCCCAAGATACACATAACAGATGAAAAAAAAAAAAAAATCTTTAGCCGGAAATCTTAAAAGCCAAAAATTATAAGAATAGTAGGAAACAACAAAGCATGGATGCTTCCACTGTACTATGGCTGCCATCACTATGAGGACATGCTGTGGATTAGTGAGGTGCTCTGAGACACTCAGAATATGATGGCTAAAAGCAAAATGCTTAACAGAAATCTTGGAACGAACTTCCATATCGAATATATATATATATTGGTTATCTAAAGCAACATGTTACCTCGTATGAAAATTTTTTGTCAGGAAACAATGTGGAATACCTCACCATGAGTAGGGGAACCAAAGCACACACTAATGCTGCAAGAGATAGATTTTACAGCCAACAAACTTATGTTTCATCAATGCTTTCATACAACTACAAACTTCCAGAAACAAAGCTGATATAACTTTATATTTAGAGCAAGCCCTGAAACTCAAACGGGTTCTAACATACAATCATTGACTTCAGAGATTGCAATGGAAAAGTACACATCAAGAAGACGAGGAGTGATTCTCAGAGCCTGTTTCAATCTATCAGACTGAGAAGCATTAATTGCTGCCTGCAGGGCTGCAGCCATTGCAGGAGAAGTCCAATGACGTTCCTGAAACATCAAAAGACCATTTAATAACCAGTTTCCACAAGTAGTTAACATGAAGAAACAAATTCCAAATATTCGGTAAAATTTCATTACATTAGCAAAATTTTCCGAAAAAGGAAAAAACTGATCAAATAATCAACTGAAGTCAAGAAGAAGTCAACAAAAGATTTGTCTTAATGCAATTGGACAAGGTAGAGAGCAATACAGCAGTTGATAGAAAAAAGACATACAGCCAGGCCATCATTCTCATCCTTGAGAAGCTCAAGAAATAATGGATCAGCTACAGCCATTGTACTGCTCTCCTCAGATCTCAGAGTCAACCTCTGCATCTCCTATAGTTGTTCCAGTATAGGCTTCATCCATTAGTTGAAGCAACATCTGCAACAAAACAGTAGTGTGGTTAGTCACATTATAATTGCTAAAATTTGCAGTTTTTTCTCCCTTAGAAATTTAAAAAATAACCTCCGGACGTGCACTCTTCTCGATTGAAGCTATACTGCTGCCAACTAATGACCCAGAACTCCTTTCCACTTTCTCCAAGGCGACAATCAATACTAGTGAAGTAAAACGAAACATGTTATAGTGCTACGATAAAGAGCAAAGAGATAAGGCAAAATATATTAAAAAAATGATAAAATCGAAATTACATATTACAAATACATTCCACAGAAATTACAAAATAAATCCCTGTGCTTGTTACTGGTGCACTAGCTATTGTTAAGGAGCAAAGGCTTTCACCTGCCTTGTTAAATTAAGGCCTGGGGATAAGAAGGGGGTGGGGGGCAGAAAGCTTCAGCTGTTAGGAGAGAGTTTACCTCCAGAGCTATATAGTAAAGCTTCAAAAGGTAATGTCTGAATTTTTAAAGCTTCAAAAGGTAATGTCTGATAAAATTCCTCTATGCTCCTTTGTCTATCTCCTAGTCCAAAATTATTCATTCCCATAAGTATATAATCCTCAAAGTACAAGTTACATCAGATTCATGGCAGTCCAGCAGAGCCTCAATTTCAAAAATGTTGGAGACATTAAGAAAAGGCATACATATAGTACAAATTATAAGAGAATTGAAGTGCTGTAAGCGAGAGATAGAGAGGTAGAAGATGTATCTTGGTGTTGTTCAAAAATGATCGAACAAATAAATAAATAAAACATACTCTGAATCGATCTGTGTTACTAAGCCCTCATCTTAAAAGAGTGAAAAGGCTTTGAGTAAAATCTCAAGATGACTCTAGAAGCAAATAGGTGAAGAACTTATTTCTAGAGTTTCAAGCCTTTCTAAATTTCCATGACAATTCAATGGATGAAAAGGAAAAATAGTTCGAGAAGGGAAGAAACAGTTTCAGGAACTCAAAGATAGTATATGTATGCGTGTCTATACACATTCTTCAAGATTGGAGATGCTCTTGCTATAAAAATTAGATTCATACTTTTTCTTAACCAAAATGAAGAAAAGTGACAAAAAATTCAAGATATGTTCACGACAGAGTACTTGAAATCATGAAGACAAAATGCAGAAAGGAACTATGAGAATACAATACATATAGAAAAATAAGAAACAAAAGTTCAACGTAAAAGCTAATTGGAAGCAAATATGAAAGGAACTTACTAGGGAGGTCAACAAGTGATGGAAATAGTGGAAGAAATGATCCAGGAGATATCAATCCAGGATGTGTATCCTAGAAATGATTTTTCTAAACTGCAAAACAATAATCTTATTAACATAGATAGGAGAAATGAGGAATAAAGATGGTCACATCTTACATGTAGGAATCACCTTCCAACTCCTAAATGCTCAAACACCAGTAGTTTCATTAAACACATTATTTTTTATAGCAATAAGCAATCTTAGGTGAAAGACAATCATTATCTTCCCTAGAAAAATATGAACAACCATAAACAAACACATTGCTAGGCATGATTAGAAATGAAAAGGGAAAAAGATAGTTTCCAGCAACCCGTCTCTCAAACAACCCTCTCTCCCTCCTCGTACTAGAAAAAAGAACAAAGAAATGCATATGCACCCAATGGACATATATAATCTTTACAAATTTCTCACAGACACAATGGATTTATATTATTTATACTGTCACTTTAGAGAACTCGGTATATTAATATGCCTAGATGCTTGCCACATATCATTTATTGAGCATTTTGGAGATACTTTTGTACAGAAACATCTCAATGGCTTTAAAGGTTCAATATGGGGCATGATTACATGCCTAAAGCCAAAGAAGAAAGAACAGCTGATCTAACTCATAAATTGAGCAGGCAACATAATTTCTACTAGAACCTAACCTATTAAAGGATGTCTGATTCACAAAAGTTTACTACATCAGCAATTCAGAACTAGAAAATAAAACCTTTAAAGGCTTACTTCTCTCCATTCCAGGCAATCAGCTTTAGTAATAACGGGAAAAACTGCAAAATCAATCACAGAGATTAGCGGACAATTGGCAACAACATCCGTGTTTCTCTCACCAAGTTATGATATCCAAAGAGATAAGATGACAAGATTTGCTTCAAAAGAACATCGACAACAAACCTAAGTTCATTATTAGTGATAAACAATTACATTACCATTTATTTGTAAATCAAAGGTAGGATCAGAAACATTGACAGCTCATCTATTAAATAGATTTAATCATCCAACAATAGAATATATATTTTCCTTCAACTCTTTGATTTCCAAAATTTCTTGAAACATCAAGTTTACTAAGGCCTCATCGAACAAAAGCCCAACTTTCTGAATAGATGTTCAGGGTTAAAGATCCTGCTGTCTATCAACTTTTTACAAATTACAAATCAACACAATCATGATTGGATTGTCCCAAATGTGAGAATTTTTTTTTGTATTTGATGGAAGAGGTGATGAAATTTGTTATCTTCTATTCCACCTTTTGAAAACGAAAACCTTCAAGTTTTACTAGTGCAGCCAATCATTCAGCCGCTGCTTTCATACTGAGTCAGGCTCAAGTCAACAACCACGTGTATCTATTAAACATCAACACCAAAAAATCCCCTAATCTTGCTTCAGCAGCATCAGAAGATACTAGCATCTTGATTGTACTACTTAAAAGTGGAAACGTAAATTAGCTGAAGTGTCTAATTGCAATATATGCTATAGGGTGATATGGAAGCTCATCAAATAAAGTTTTGTCTTCAAGGTCCGACCATCGCACAACAGATTAGATATGAAAATGGTCTCAAAGATTAACTACCTGAGGGAGTAAGGTAGGAAATGAACTTAGAAGCTTCTTCTTGTTTGCATTCAGAAATTGAAGGGTTGCTTCAGCAACAACAGGGTCTGCAAACTCACTGCAGCAAACATTAGCATCAGTTTGCAGTTTTGATTTATGTATGTATCTGAAAGCATACAGTTTACTAACTTTCGTAGAGAGCTCATCACTTTAGGTCTTTTAATTCTCACAAACATACAAGGCCTTTAAAGGATATGTTTTAAACAGGTTTGTACTTCTTTTTTTAGTAATATTTAGCATACAAATGCAACAGCATCAACATCTCAATCACAATAAATGCTAACAAATAAAAAAATGAAGCGTCCTTACCGGCTTAAACATGAACGAAAAAATGTCCTGAGACTAGGATCAGCATCATGCAGAACTACGTCTCCATAATCAAGGAAAAATTGGAGAATGGCCTGGAATGATTATAATTAATTGTAGACCGTATGCAATATATGTCCACATTAGCATTTGAACACACAAATGGTTAAGGTAAGCATAAGAAAAGCTGTATAGAGTAATCTCAACTCCAATCAATCTTTAGATAAAGCACCCTTGGTGGTTTGGCAAAAGAAACAAGAACAAGTATTTCTTTCAAAAGAAAAAAACAGTCTCCTTGAGAATTTAAGGTCAAAGATAAATGCATTACAATGGTGGATATCTCGCTCCTTTCTTCTTTTTCCTCAAATTTACTAGGGGTATCTAGCATGCCCTCGAAATATGCCTTATAGCACGCAATCTATTTCAAAGTAAGCTTGTTTATTATGGCGTTAAGCTAAGAAATTATACTTCTTACATAGTTTCAAATGCAGTCTCAATAAATTATCTACTTTCTGCAGGCACAGCAGCTCAATTCAATGAATATAAAATTGCAGGAAAGACAGCTAAATTATACATTCAAAAAATGATAAACTTTTCCATAAACCCAAACCTCAGGCGTTCTGCAGCAGATAAATAATGGAAAAAAAAAAAAAAAAAGCGAAAATGAAACCAATTATATACCAGTAGAAGAGCGGCAATGGAGGAACGAGACTGAGAAATCGATGCCAAAGAACGTTGAAAGATCTTATTGAGATGTGGATAAACCCTAGCTATTAAATCCTCCGATTTTTCATTTGTTTACACAATTCGCACAGCCTTTTCACCTGAAAAAACAACAGAAATTACAAAATCAAAATCCAAAAATTCAAAAAAAAAAAACCTATATATATATATAGATCTATATATACTTCACAAATTATATATATAGCTTACCGAATTAAGGAGAGAAGGATCGAAAGCAGGATCATTGGCGAAGTTGGAGTCTCTGGCAATAGTAGATAGCGATCGAAGATGAAATTCCCACTCTTTATCACTCATTTCTTTGGATTTATTTTCTCTTTCAAAAATTCAAATTCAAAATCGACTTTCTCTCTCTAAGTCTCTTTCTCTCTCAATCAATCCCCAGCTCCCAGCTGCTGCTTCTTCTTCTTCTTCTTCAGTCGTCTTCTCTTTGAATTATACTGTAAAAAATGTTGTGTTCCACTGCACTTTTTTCTTCCTTTTTTTTTCCCCCGTTTTGTCTGTTTTGGGTTCAAAAGAAAGATATAATTCAGATCTGGGCTAATTGGAAATTTTGGCCCAAAATACCGAACATTATCATCATATAATGAATTTGATGGGTTGGGCTAATCAACCCATAGACCTGAACAGCCCAAAGTCCGGCGCATTTTAATAAGGTATTTGAATTTGTTATGCTATCGGACCAATAAATACATAGGAATTTGTATAATTTTACAGATTATGAATTTATGATATATTATTATATAAGACTTCATCCTGTCTTTCCCATCTATTCGCTATTTATGTAATTCGATTTTTTATCAATTTTATTTTTTAAAGTTTTGATTCTATAAGTTGGGACAGGGATACTCTCCATTTAGGGGTAAATGGAGAAATTTCTATTGACCATTAAAAAATAAAATTTAAAAAATATTTTTAAAAATAAAAACCATTCATAATTTAAATTATGTTTTACATAAATGTTTTATGAAAAAATAAGAAAAAATAATGATATTTTTCTATTTAATTAATCTATTTTATATTTAATAAAAAATCTGAAAATTTCTGCACATTCCGATGAATTAATTTTTGAATATGATAATCAATTAAAGATGATGGGATAAAATTAATAGTATGTTCAGATTATTTTTAAGCTAAGAGAATGATTTCCTAAAAGGGACCGTAGAATTTTCCGATTATATTTGAGCCATTAACATGGTTTTGTGTCCTTAGTTGCATGAATTGTCCTTCCTTTGTTTTACTTCAAAAAATTAAGGAACTAAAGATATGGGCTTCTCCGTTTAGCTCGGCAGTCAAAACATAAAAATATCCAAAATAGAACGTCTTTCTCGAGGGTTGCACTGCACGTTGTTGAAATTAAACCAAACTCCCATTATAATTAGGAGTCAGAATTTTGTTGGTTATTGCAGAGAGTTTAAGATGTTAAATTCTCTAATCAATTGGAATTGCAAATTAAACCACAATTCAATGAGGATTAAGAAAAGAATATATACTTATATATCTATATATTGTATCATTCTAACTTTTTAAGTTCATTTTATATATAAATCTTCCTCAATCTAATTCTTTTTTCACATAATTGAACGTGCAATGGGAAAGGATAGAATGAAGCTCTCAGTACCATACTTGCAACTAATTAAGAAAAGATTTCCTGCTGAAAGTGAAGTTTACAAAGCCTTTATCCTAATCATGGAAGATTATTTGCAAAGAATTATTAATTTTGCAACATTTTTATCAAAATTGGATGATTTATTCGAAGGGCATAATGACTTGATTATTCAATTCAGCAGTTCTTGCCACCGGATTACACATCCGTGCATGTTAAGGAAAAATTCTTTGCTATTCACTTTTTATTGGCGGAGTGAATATTCTTGATCGTTGAATGATTGAAAAGTAGTGAGATTTCAGTAATTTTAAAGA
Organism: Cinchona pubescens; assembly: GCA_025175665.1. Lineage (NCBI taxonomy): Eukaryota > Viridiplantae > Streptophyta > Magnoliopsida > Gentianales > Rubiaceae > Cinchona > Cinchona pubescens. The sequence goes on from JANKKI010000106.1 coordinate 1,022,525, forward strand.
CTATGATATCTGCTCTACATTACGAAGTGAGTAACCAAAACTTACTCCATATTAAGAGAGTATGAAAAACAAAGAGTTCGATTTTGAGAAGTTTGACTTGTCAAGAATTTCTTTGTCGAGTTGGGACAAATTCTTTGTCAAGAATTTCTAAGTCGTTTCTTGATTTATTGATTAGCTATCAACATTGCAAAATGATATTGGTCGATTAGGCAAAGAGTTTCAAAGCATTTTCAGGAGACTCCGGAATTGCATATTGAGTTTGCGGCTTTTTCAGTTGATGCATTTGAAGCAAAGCTCAAAAATCAAGAGGGCGTTCGTGAAGATCTGGATGCTGATTGTGATCAAGAAAAACCCACATAAAAGAAAAAAAATCAAGAAACAAAGATGTTCAAAAAAAAATTATTATTATTAAAGTCATGATTCAAGTTACTAAATTATTAGGCTATTAATAGAGAATTTTGGGTGGATTTAGACTTTAAATTCAAATCTCTCTTTAGATTACATTTCCAAACGAGTTGAGGGATGAGAATTTAAAATCCATCAAAAATAAGGATTGGATTTTGATAATTTATATGAATGAATTTCGATCTAAATTTCAAGTTACTTTAGATTCACCTTCATCAAATTCATTCATTTAACATCATTGTTGCAAATTAAATCCACCAAATCCAAATGCATCCATAAGAAATGTTTCTAGCTTTATTCATAAAAGGAGTCAAGAGAACAATTGGAAATAAAAATGGATAAAATTTCCTTTCATAGCAATTAAAATGCACGAATTTTGCGCAAGAAGCTATCAAGCCAAAACTATTATATTACCATCAACATCATCCTAAAAGTTGTAATCACCAATTTTAAATGATTTCTTTCCTTTCTTGTATAAGACGAAGACAAATAATTGTGTTGGAAGTTTATGCATGATTAATCTCCTTTTATTTTTTTTATTCCACAAAGATAGACTTTTTTGCATTCCTCCATTAAAAAAGAGAAACATCTAGATTTAATATCTGGAAAAGAAATTTTCTCCCCCTATTGTAAATTTTGGGTATACGACAGTCGTCCCCGTCGTTGACTCACAATTTCTATGGTGCACGAACCAAATTAACATATTTATTTTGTATTACAGAATGAATACGCAAATACTTTTAATTCGTAAGCCATATTACTAGTGGTAGCATAAAGGGACAATGGTGGGTTGTGAGGTGATCAGTTCAACAATCTCAAAATTCTTCTTTAAGGGATCTCTTCTATATCTGTGCTATAACTGCATTGGTTCAATCAGGTCAGTTTATTAGATGAAATTTCAAGGTTGAAATTAATCAATTGCTCAATATGAATATATATTTTTTGTTCAGTTGATTGATATATCAATCAATTTTTATTAGCTGATTCTTCTATTTTTGTCCATTATATTGAAGTCATGGAGTTGGATTTGCAAAATATTATTGAAGGAGAAGAATTCAGTAGTACTGGAGAAGCACAAGACAGAATCAGCAAATTACCTGATGCAATTCTGTGTCATATACTGTCCTTCCTTCAAACTAAAATCGCAGCACAAACTGGGATTTTATCTAAAAGATGGAAGCCCTTCTGGCTTTCAGTGCCTAATCTAGATTTTGAGATCCGTCTTAGGGCCAATTACGAGGGCGAGATGAGTACTTTCAACAGCGTTACGAAGCCTAAGTTTGATAGTTTCACAAAATTCTTTACTTTTGGCTAATCGTGATGAAAATTTAATGAACACCAAGAAATTCAGATTGTTTTGTGATGGAAAAATCGACCCCGAATGCCTCTATAATTGGATACGTGCTGTGATGATGCGTAATGTCGAAGAGCTTGATCTTGAAATGTGGGATCTTGGGGAGGACACGCCGGAGCTACCATGGAATGTTTTTGTAGGCAATTCTTCGCTGGTAATACTGAAGCTCAATGGGGAATTCTTGCTTAATAGCAACATTTCATCTAATGTTTCGTTTTCAAGTCTCAAGATACTTCGTCTAATTGATGTAACCTATGCGAACGATGCATCAATTCAAAAGATGCTTTGTTATTGCCTTGTTCTTGAGGAATTGCAGATATGTAGGAGCAATTGGGACAACGTTAGACACTTCGTGATCTCAGTACCTTCGTTAAAAAGGTTAGATATAGAGTTCATTATCCAGGAGATGGACTTATATGGTGGTGGTGAAGAAGACGATGATTTTGAATCATGGATGGAGCTAATGTTGAGTACAAATTATTTGTTGATGCACCAAATTTGGAGTGTTTAAGAATGACTGATTACATGTCAGATCGTATTCAAGTGAATTATATGCCTTATGTAACTGAATCATATCTTTCTGTTTACAAAATACTAGAAATTGATCATCGGACAGCAGAACAAAAGAGTAATCACACCAGAAATGTCTATGGAATATTTCGAAGTATCCCAAACGCCAAGTATTTAGCAGTAGATTCCTTCACTTTGGAGGTAATTTTTTCTTCTCTTTGAATAACATTACTTGCTTTCTTAGCTGAAAACCTGAAACTTATCATTAATTAGCTTCATATGTATACCCTTTGTAGTCTCTGGTGATCGATGAAGCTGATTTTGTTAGAACATTTCCAATATTTGACAACTTGGTTCACTTTGAGCTGATAGGTGGATTCTGGATTTGGAAGGAATGGCAGGTTTACAATGGAGACACTGGTGGCATTTGCCCCATCTGCCCCAAGGAAAATGTCAATCCAAGAAATATAACTTTAGGGAAATTTTATCTCTGCTCTCATTGAATTCTAAAAAAGAAGAAGCTATTTACCGGTTAGTTATAATGTTTGTTGAATTGCAATAATATTGACATTGATTCGGCCTGCTATTGTAGGTTAGTTGTAATCTTTAAAAAATATATATGCATATGATTATAGAATTATCTTGGTTTGACAATATTTTATTCCAAACAGCAAAAAAACTACTCTAATCCTATATTTTGACTATTGGAAATTAAGGCTGGACCTTGAATGAGTTCGATGGGAGCTCGAGAGAAGAAACCCCGGAATGATATAAATTAACAAGATGAGTGAGACCATTGTCCACAGACATTCCAAATACAAGAACATTCAATTGAACATGTCAATGTGAATAAATTTTAAACATGTTGAATTGAATCAGATATATGAATATACATTGTCAAAACAAAAAAAAAAATGGAAAAAGTTAAAACCAAATTACAAAAAAACTTTTGACAAAGCCAAGTATTTAGAATTACAGACTCAAACAGGTAATAGTAGCAAGGTATAATCAATGTCATCTCCAACCATCATGGACGAGGCTAAGATCATCCAATTTACTAAATTCACCTAAAAAGAATCCATGGTTGTCAAGAATAGGCAGAAAGCACTTTGATCCAGAATTGTCTTCTGGGCTTCCTGAAACAGGAATAAACATTCCCATAAAACATCCTCCATCAAAAACCATAGTCTCCACCTTCACAATATCTTCCGAATTCATAGAAGAAGCAGAATCATGAGATGATCCACTTCCAGTCCCTCCAGTACAACCCGAAGAATCCATTGCCCCTGTTTCAGGCATCGGAGAATGATCATCCGATAATCCAGCCTGATCAGATGATGGAGATTGATCATTATCGGATAATCCAGGCTGAACAGGCTCCCAATGGAATCCTTCCGCGGCCTTAAATTCACGCTCTTTAGAAAGATAAGCATCATAGGCTTCTTCAGCAGTTTTAAAGGTAATCCCAACCAAATTTTCTTTTTCTTGATCGGGTCTCTAATCTCAGCAACAAACTTTCCACATCTCCTTCTTCGAACCCCACGAAATCTATTTTTGATTTTTTTCTTAATGCACTCGACCTTGGATTCCAATGAGGCCATGTTTTTCTGGTCAATAATAACAATCTCATGAATTTTATGTTTTGCCTTCTTCACATGGCTGCTTTCTTCATCTGAGGAAGAATCAGTGGCATCAGGGTCTGCATATTGAACTCTGATTTTCTTGATTGTCATTTTTTTTTTCCTTCTTGCCTAGGTTGTTTGATTGAGATATAGGCAATTAGGCATATATAATTAGAATCTTTCTTTGTAATCCTTAAATATGGTAACAAAATCCAAATCCAATAAGTAGTAGGAAAATTAATGTGTTAAAAATAATTTAAAGGCACAAATTGTTTATTTTTCTTAAGACCCCTGGCGTTAGCAATTATTATATAGCCAAAGCAAATTTTAAGTTTATGCCAAAATAACACATACCCCTTGAATATTTAGGGCATAAAATGCAATCACTTTGGTTGGGTCCCACTATTGACTGTGATTCCTCTGTTCCTCGTAGCTAAAATTTCTTTGTTACACGACATATAAAATTGTGCGAATATTATAAGTTATTAAATGATTATAAAAATTTTATTCTTTTTTCAGTCACACCATAATTGTAGTAAATAATCAAGAAATACTCCGACTTAATACCTTACCTGTTTGGGAACTGACAATTTTCATCTTCTTCATCACCAGATTTTCTTTTTTATTTTTTTAATAAATTTTCTGTTTTTCTTTAGTTTAAATAAACTCACCTATACCGAAACGAATTAAATGAAACCTATCTCCGAGTTGGCCTTGCATATTTTTGGACTACAAAGCATCAAAAATTTTCATATATATATATATATATATATATATCACATCCCCTGATTTCCACTCCCCCAACGGCCACTCCTAATATATGGCCATATGAACAAAAAAAAAAAATTAAAGAAAAACATAAATAAAAAAAGTCAATCTTTGGAAAAACTCACCGGAGGTGAAAGGCCGAGTTGAGCTTTGACGAATGTATTAATTGAACAACTTGCTGTGAAGAATCTGACAAAGGAAACAGCAGGTGGTGGACTGGTTGGGTTGAAGAAAAATTGATAATGAATTCAATTATCATTAATTTATGAAAATTAGATCACTCAAAAAAATAAAAGAATTATTGGAAAATCAAATCCAAAAAATTGGTAATTCTAAGTGAACTAAAAGGAAGAAGAAAGAGAGGCTGAAGTTGTGGTGTAGTGTGTGGTGTAGTGTGTGTTTCATAAGTAGTAGTACTACTGATATTAATTATTATTACGGGAATGAAGAGAATAAACTCATAAACTGGTGGAGATGACCGAGGAAGCGACAAAAGAAAGGTAGTTGACGAAAAAGGTGCTTATTTTTTAATGGGTAATTTTGTCATATGAGCGAAATTCGTTTTGGCTAGCTGGCAATAAGGCTTAATTGCAGTTTGCTCAGTAAATGAGGATAGTTATAAATTGTTTTTTATATTTATTTTATATATAAATTATTCTTTAAGAATTAATAAAATTAAAATATTTATTTAAAATGAGTAGTAAAATATCATAATCGCTCTTAATATTTTATTATCTTAATTAATATAAAATTAGGGTGAACTACAATTTGGTATATGATTTTATTTCATAAGTAATGATGTTTTTTCATCCATTATTATTAAAAAAAAAATTATCATTTCCATATTAAATGTATTGTTTTAAAAGTTAAACAAAATATATAAAAATATATGAAAATGAGAGAAAGAAAATAAAAATAGAAAATTTGACATTGTATTCTTTTATTTCTCATGTAGTGCATCTATTTATAATAGTACAATAACGCATAAGTTATGTAATGTAAATAACGTAACTTGTATATACAATTATGAGATATTTAAATATAATAGACTTCTACTATAATTTATCAAAACTAAAATATATGTGTAGACATCCACAACTAATAGAGGAGCAATTTATAACACTCTCCTTGGATGTTTAATGACTAAATCATGTGCCTCGTTAAAACTTTATTAGGAAAAATTCGGTGGGACAAAAACTTAGTGAAGGAAAAAGAGTATACAATATTTGTATTACACTTTTGCATGCTACTCATTAAAAATTTTGCTTGGAAAATCCATTGGGACAGAACCATGGTTAAGGAAAAAAGAGTACAGCGTATACTATTACTCCCCTCATGAAAATATCACTTAATATCCTTGAGACAGTGCAATCCGATATTGTAAACTATCTTCTCGAATGTTGATGTTGGTAGCGCCTTTGTGAATAAATAAGCTAGATTATCACATGAGTGAATCTATTGGATATCAATATCACCATTCTTCTGAAGATCATGAGTGTAGAAAACGTTTAGAGAAATATGTTTCGTTATATCTCATTTGATATAATCTCCCTTTAACTAGGTTATGCATGCTGCATTATCTTCATATAATATTGTTGGTAACTTCCCTTCTAATGTTCTGGAATGAAACCACATATCTTCTAGATATGTTGGGTTAATATTTTTAGCCAAATACTTTTTCTACTTACCTCATGTATAGCAAATAATTCTGCATGATTTGAAGAAATAGTGGCTAAAGTTTCTTTTGTTGAACGCCATGAAACAATTATAGCTCCACATGTGAATAAATGACCCGTTTGAAATTGAACTTTATGTGAGTCAGATAAATATCCGGTATCTGCATTACCAATTAATTGTAATTTAGATTCACTTGAATAAATTAAACCCATATCAATAGTCTCTCGGAGGTATCTAAATATATGCTTAACACCATTCAAGTATCTTCGTGTTAGAGAATAACTAAATCTTGCTAACAAACTTACAACAAATATTGAATCAGGTCGTGTATTATTAACAAGATACATTAATGATCCTATAGCACTTAGATATGGTATTTCGAGACCAAGAAATTTTTCATCATTCTCCCGAGGACAGAAATGATTCTTTTTCACATCAAGTGATCTTACAACCATTCAGTCCTCGGGATAGGTATTTAATGGATATGTTTTATCCATATAGAACCGCTTTAATACTTTTTATGTATAAATTGATTGATGGATAAAAATTTCATGTGTTAAGTGCTCAAATTGTAGATCTATACAAAATTTTGTTTTACCTAAACCTTTCATCTCAAATTATTTCTTTAAACAATTTATTGCATTTTGAAACTCTTCAATAGTTTCAATAATATTTATATCATCAACATATACAGTAATTATTACAAACTTTGATCCAATTTTTTTTATAAAAACACATGGGCAAATTGGATCGTTGTTATAACCCTTTTTCAAGAGATACTCACTGAATCAATTATATCACATAGGCCCAAATTGCTTTAATTCATATAAGGATTTATGTAGTTTTATTGAACACTTTTCTTGAAAAACTTTATATGCGTCGGACATATTAAATCTTTCAAAAATTTTCATATAAATCTCTGTATCAAGCGAGCAATAGAAATAAGCTGTCACAACATCCATCAGACACATTTCAAGGCCTGTTTTTCATGAACTGCCAAACTAATAAAATATTTAAAGGTGATTGCATCTATCATCGGAGAATATGTTTTTTTATAATCAATGTCGGGTCTTTGTGAAAATTCTTGTGCGACATCTAGATGATTTGTATCGCATAATTTTATTCTTCTCGTTTCGTTTTTACACAAATACCCTCATCTGCTTTACACATTTAGGTGTTTGGATTACAGATCCAAAAATTTCACGTTTTAATCGTGAATTTTGTCCTCCTAAAATTGCATTTTTTTATTTTAGCCAATCATTTATATGTCAATACTTTGCGATAAATTTAAAATCAAAATTCTCGTTTTTCATTCAAAACATCAGCTGATATTTATAAATAATAATATTGTCAACAATAATATTCATTCGGTTCCATATTTTTCTAGTATAGACATAATATATCTAGATCTCTTTATTTTAATTTTATTCAGGTACCTGATCTATTTATGGGGTTCTATAATTTGTTATGTCTAAAGTCTCTTCAAGAGCTTGACTCACCTCCATTGTATGACCATTTTGAATATTTGCTCATTTCTTTTATAAGCATTTTTTTTTTTTTTTGGAATCGATTGATCAACCACGCATTATGCATAACTAACTATCATTTGTATTAACAAGCTATCCTACTAGGACCCTAATTCAAATCAGAGCATTTAAATTGGTATATGAGATTTCATAACTCATATTAGGTCAGTAAATGAATTTGACAGTTGATTCGTAATGAATTATTTTTCAAATTTCTAATTCACATTACTTCGTACGAGAATCAAAATGTGATAATTCATTTCATTTAATTTTTCTATCCAACTACTTATATTATCCTCCTAATGTTGAGAAAATATTTTTCATCAAAATGACAATCAATAAATCATGTTCCCTTATTAATATTTCAAAACATTTATTATAGGTGGTAAGTAATATATAATATGTATTCTCAACATTCTTTTAAGGATCCATCTTTGTGTCTTGTGGTGGAACAATTGAAACATATACCGTAAGATAACTAAAAATCTTTGATGGGATATATTAGACTCCTGACCAAAAGTCAATTACAATGGAGAGAATTTAATATATATCTTGGCCAGATGTGTGTGTGAGTGCTCATGTATGCAACATTGTATGTCTTTATATAGAATTACTAATTTTGTTCTCTTAAAAAAATGATACAGCTATCAATTGAAGGAATTTAATAAATCATTCTACTAGACCATTTTGACTATGAACATATACTTCAAGATGTTCAATATTTACATAAATTGACATATATATATATATATATATATATATATATATATATATATATCATTAGATGTATGAGATATAAATTCACTAGCATTATCAAGATAAATTTTCTTGATTGCATAATTTAAAAATCATACTTTTAATCAAATTAATTGAGTTAGCTATCTTGCAAACTCCAAGTTACAATTTGATAATAAGTACATATGTGACCATCTAGTAGATGCATTTATTGAAATCATAAAAAATCTAGTTGGTCCATAACACAGGTGATTGGGCCCATAAATATATATCACCTTGAATTTGTTTCAGAAATGTAAAAAATTCAATTCCTTATTTTGACTGGTGATTATTTAAATTATTTTTCGTTGAGAACAATAAGTACAAGAGAATTCACTGAATTGAAAAATTTTCAAATTCTTCAATAAATGTCTATGTGAATTTTTCGTGATTTTATACATCATAATTGACTCGAAATGGTCTGACCAGTCTTGCCAAACAATAAAATTTTTTGAATCAATAAATTTCTGGTTTACTGTAGCAAATATTTCAATTGTATAGTACAAATTAAAAGAAAGGTAATTTGCTGATACTATTCTGTGATATAAAAATATTCAATACTTTTCTCATTTACTGCTTCAATATGATATTTATTTCGGCAGATATTCTTGAATAACATTTTTTTTGAAACTCTACGGGTAATAATATGGCTGTTCTTCTAGAACCATCAATCGATTTAACATTACTCGATGAGAAATATATATATATATATATATACATATATATATTATATATTCATATATTTCTTATTAAATAAGAAAAAATATAATAATAGAATAATATGGTATAATAAATTTATGCAAAAGAATAAGATATACAGAGTTTTGAAACTATAATAAATATATGTAAAATAAAATATCACAATATTTTTTTTCTTAATTATTTTTACTACGAACTAACAGTCAATACATCATTCAGGGAAAAAATTATCAATACTATAACCATGACTAAAATAATTATAAATAAAATTTATTTATATAACTTTAGCATACGACAGGTACGTAAAGTCACTTTGTCCGTGTTTTGGCGTACGACAGGTACACGGGCAATGCATTTTTCATGCCACAATAATAATATTCATTTTTTTAGTATTTTCTGGTAAGGTTATTTTAGTTACTATTTTTCACTTTTCTTCTTTAGAATTAGTCCACTTCTGGTGCTATGAATAATTATAACGGCCTGATTTACGACCACTGCTACGTCTACAATCATAACCATAATTATTTTTATGAGTATTATTATACATAATCAGATTCACTTCAGAAAATGGAATAAATTCAGACATGATAGATTTCGCTTCAACGAATGAAATAAATTCAGTAGTATAACTTTCATAATTTATCGTTGACAATTCATTATTTAACTCAACTACAATATGACATGAATTATTTCAAACAGTTTCCGAAAAGATATTGCTGCTACTCGAACATATCTTCGATAAGAAAATTAGAGAATATTTTCTCAAACATATTTTTAATTTTCTAAAGATCTGCTGGATCTTTTAAATAAGATATATTTTTTTTCATAAATTTACAGTATCTTTTACAGTAAATATTCATTTTTAATCCTTTATAGATAGATTGACGAAGGAAAATCATTGATTTTGCCATATCCTAATTAGATGCAATATTTTTCTTCTTGATGAGGTCTTCAAAATCCATAAAATATCTTCAAAACCCATAAAATATTTTATTTACTGATAGTGTCTTCAAAACATATAGATTCCAAATGTATATCAACAATTCAAATATTGCCCGTTACGTCAAGATCTATAAATTCGAATTTGGTAAGATATAATCCAAACTAAATTAAATAATAATAAACAATTATACTAAGGGAGTATAATTAAATCAAAGGTATATAAAAATTAAATATAATAATAGAAAATACCCGATATCAAATATATCTTGGTTGCGATGATTTAAATTTCTACCTGATATTCTACCAGTTATACGTCAATTGATTAGAGTTTCGTGCTACTTGATATTCTACCAGTTATACGTCGATATTCTGTATTGTGCTACTTGATATTCTACCAGTTATACATCAATTGATTAGAGTTTTGTACTACGTCGATATTCTACCAGTTATACATCAATTGATTAGAGTTTTGTGCTGATATCGTATTCTAAAAGTTAAACAAAATATATAAAAATATATGGAACTGAGAGAGAAAGAAAATAAAAATGGAAGATTTGATAGTCTATCATTTTATTTCTCATATAGTGCATTTATTTATAATAATACAATGACCCATAAGTCACATAAGTAATGTACATAACGTAACTTGTATCTACAGTTATCAGATACTTAAATATAGATAGATTTCTATTATAACTTATCAAAACTAAAATACATGTGTAGATATCTACAACTAATATAATTTGTAACATGTATGAATTAGTTCGCTATTTTATGTTATTTTCCTAGCATTTATTTTTAGCATGTTATTACATACTTGTTTCGTCAATTTTATTTTATATCTAGGGTAAATTATTTTATGTATTTAATCACATTATTTTAGTTGTCTTATTTTTATTTCTCTATCATCAATAATTAATTCATTACTTTGTATTTAAAAATAACATTATTTGAGTAAATATATTACGTTGACATATTGTCAATATATATTTTAAATAAATTTAAGTTGATCAACTAACTCACTCTCTCATGTTATCTAGAAAAAATGAACAAAATTAGAATAATAATTTTAGTTTATTATTATTGCCAAATTTAATAGAATAATTTTAGTAAAGAAATTCACAAAATATAGTCTAAAAATATTAAAAGCAACTATGATATTTTACTACTCTCCTTAAATGAAAATTTTAACTTCATTAAATTTTGGAGATAATTTATAATATTTTTTTCCTCATTTTTACTTGATTCATTTTTCTCTCTTATTTTATTGACATGATTCAAATTTTTTTTTTATTATTTATCACCATATATTAAATTTTATTAAACTCAGAAAATAAGATATTTTAGATTTCATGAAAAAATTTATCCACACTTCTAATTTGAGAGTAAAAATATTGTTTTTGACTAAAAATTTAATACCGCTAGCTTTTATGGTTAATCTAGAGATTTAAGTGGCTAAAAATTAATTTTAGAAATTAAATTGATAATGATGCTAAACGTTAAAGAGGTAAAGTAAAATTTATTAATTTTATAATTACACTTTGTAATTATGACATTTTACACTCTTTTTGCATGGAAAATTTAACACGTAAAGTCTTGGAGAACAACATGTAAATAAAATTAATACAAAAGACAATATATATTTATAATTGATTCCTATTTATAGTGAGCAAAGTGTAATTAAGCCCCTATTGTTACATTAATGTCTTTTGGACGAGGGGCCAATTGTTGCACTGTACATGAAGCTTAAATCGTATATATAATGTAATATTAGATGCAGTATAGTATTTTGCCATCATAGTGTTTTACTGTACAACCTTTTAAAATACAAAAGAATGGTTATCTAAAAGGGATAGTAAAATTTTCCTAAAATATTGGAAAATTTTATAATTCTATTGAGGGAACTATTTTGTTATTTTTAAAAGTTTGTGTAGTACAAAATTTTAAAATATATATTATTATACTGTATAAATTTTTAAAATATAAATGAATGATTCCTAAAGGAATGTAGAATTTTCTAACACATTATTTACACAGTGTGAGGCTGCCAAATTCAGATTTCTAGCATTTATTTCAGTTGTCCATGATTCACATGGAAAAAAAAAAGGTCAGTTATTGATTGAAATCTTCTCACATTTTTTTTTTTTAATTGGATAAGTAAAAATTTAATATGGAGGTAGGTTACCCTTATTCTTTAATATTAGGATAAGTTACTAATGTATATTTCATTAACAACTGCCCACTAACCAAAAGTAAAGACAACAAAAGTAAAATTTAGAGTTAATTATATTTTACTCTTTTGAACTTGCATCTCAGTTGTACTTTATTTTTTGACCCTAAAAATAAACACTTTGTCCCCTTTAAAAGATTCCATCATACATACATATATATATCTATATCTATATCTATATCTATATCTATATGTATATGTATATATATATGTATATATATATATATATATATATATATATAAATAAAAATGATGTAGACATTTATTTTGACATTATTACCCTTCAAACATTTGTAGACAAATTATATTATTTTTTATTTCATTTTTAATGATTTCATATAATATATTTTTATTTCATAAGAATAATAAAATTTTTATCACATTTTCCTTAATAAAATACATATATTATTTTTCTTCATTTCTAAATAATTAAATACTAATAGAGCGAACTCCAACAATACTTTATCTTCAATTTTTTTTTTTTTTTTGTGTGTAGGATTTAAACATATTGAAAATAAAATATGATTTTATTTTTACACATTTTATACTTAACAAAAAAATTTGTAAAAAATAAAAAATTTTGCATGTGTTTTGATGTCGTAAAAAAAAAAGAAAAAGAAAAAATGTACTTATTTAGTTAAAAGATAATTCTTCTTGCACCTTATTATTAATTGTGAAATGAAAATTATATTCTTGTATAAGATATCTTTTAATTAAAAAAATTATTTAGTAATTTATAATTAACATGTATAGTTCATGCAAAATGAAATGAACAAAAAATAGTTGTAAAAGTCTCTTTTTTGTATTTAGTTTTATAAATAAACAAAATAATGTATAAGTTGATTAAAAAAAATTTGACAATTTCTAAAATTCTCTTATAGTCTTGAAATAAAAATAAATAAATAAATAAAAAGAATGTGTGCAATCGAATTAAAAATTAATTAAAAGTAGAATAATTTTGAATACAGATGGTTGGAGTTTGTTAAAATAAAAATATCCATACTATCTTTTTATAATTATTTATATGATGAAATTTTTTAAGAGAAAGTAAAATATAAATTATTAAAGTTCATAGGACAAAATATAATTCAATAGGTAAAGTATACTTAACTCCAAAATTTATAACCTTTTGCATGGCCTTATTGCGAATCTAGCCCCATTGGTACCCTATCTCACGTGTTCCACGACATTCACAAAGGTAAAATCATTACAGCTACGTGTAGCCAATCAAAGGCTGATATCAGTTGCGAGATCTGAATTCAATATTCAGCAAATAAATAGTACTACAAGTTGTAGACATCTGTGACTCTGCAGAAATTTTATGTCAATCAAAAAAAAATTATTAGATATATTAAGTAATTATTTTTAATTAATGAAAGTTTTTTATTTAGAACGTTTTTCGTATTAAAATGAGACTCATATTTCTAAACAAGAATTAGAGAATCATTATATTTAAAAAAAATCAGTAAACAGTCTTATGATATTTATCGAAAATTCCTGGTGACTTTTTGTTTTCCATATTGATTCGTGTGCAGTGTTCAATTGCTGTCTTGCCGACAAGCCCACAAGAACATATTGATAGATATATGATACACTATGGTAAACTTATTCATCTATATAAAATCAAATCATATAACATTACTTTAATATCATTTTATTAAATAATATAATTTAATATGAATCCAAAAGATGCATGATTCATGTAAAAAATTTCTCATTCAAGGAGATAGTGGGGAGTGGGCTCCTTATAATCTTATGCCTGTTGATCATTTGATATGTTTTAATGTAAATAAGTGGAATCTTGTACAAATTTCAACACTCAACTGCATTATAAAGATTAGGATTGCATACCAAAAACTTTCAATTTACAATGGCTTCAAGCAAAACAGTGACTTTTCTTGAGCAATGCCATGTTTCACCAGCAGCATCCACCACTGGTAAAACAGATTTATCACTCCCCTTAACGATTTTAGACGCGCCGTGGATAGGCTTTCATGTAATTCAGCGTCTTTTCTTCTTCAATTTCAATCACAACAAGACTTATTTCATTGAAAACACTATTCCGAGTCTCAAAGAATCCCTTTCCCTCACACTCAAACATTTCTTTCCTCTTGCTGGCAATCTGATTTATCCTTCAGACTCTTCTGGCAAGCCTGAAATAAAGTACTGTATTGGTGACTCCATTTCCTTGACTTTTGCTGAATCCAATGATGATTTTAGCTACCTTGTCGGAAATGATCCGAAAACTGCCCACAGATTCTACCCTTTAGCCCCTGAATTGAAACTAGCCTCCTCTGAAATATCAGGCAACAAAATCGTTCCCCACTTAGCTTTGCAAGTGACATTGTTTCCAAATTCTGGTATATGCATAACATGTACTGATAGTCATTCGATCACGGATGCAAATGTGGTGGTAGGTTTCTTAAAAGCATGGGGTTCGGTGTCATTTATAAAAACAAGGGAGATGCAGAGTTGGTAGCCACTTCTTCGGTACCATTTCTTGATAGATCAGCTCTGATCAAAGAAAGGGAAGTTCTTGATAGAGTACTTTCGATAGATCCACAATCAATCAACTTTAACTTGAGCCCAGCTTTAATGCTGTCGGAAAACTTGGTCCGAGCCTCCTTTGTGATCTGTGAAGCTGATGTTGTGAAGCTCAAGCAATCAGTGAGGTCAAAATCAGGTGTTGCAGTAACCTGTGCATATATCTGGATATGCAGGCTGAAAGCAATGAATGATGTTGGGGAGAAAGTGGACGAGAGCGAAAACGTTCACTTCATTTTGTCTGTTGATTGCAGGACACATCTGGATCCACCAATCGCTTCAACTTATATGGGAAACTGCGTTGCTCCCTGCATTGCAACATCAAGAATTGGCGATTTACTCCGACCCGAAGGCCTCAAGATTGCTGCAGAGTTGATTGGAGATGCCTGTGATAAAAGGGTTGCCGATACAAAGAGGGATTGTTGAAAGGTGGATTTATATCTGAACTTGAAGAAGTGAACTGGAGCAGGTCATTTGGAGCTGCTGGATTGGTGACTTCTGATGTTTATGACACTGATTTTGGATGGGGAAATAAACTGGAAAAATTTGAATCTATTTCCACCGATATGGATGGATCCATATCTCTTGAGAAATCTGGCAAATGTGAAGGAGGATTTGAGATTAGCTTGTCTATGGCTAAGCACAAGATGGATGCTTTTACATCTATTTTCACAAATGGTCTGAGGGATTTGTGATTATTATGGCTTATTATGTTCTTGCTGAATAATTTGTCATTTTCATGTGAAATGATCTTTGAATAAGATGTACGAAGGATAATTGTGTTGCTGATAATCTCTCTTGAGCATTTGTAATTTTGCAACTCATATTTGATTGTCTTTTATTCATTCCCCTAATATGTTTCTACCTTTTATTGAATTTTCCAAATGTTTCCCAAGCCAAAACAAGGTAGGAAATTTTATGATTCTAAGATTGAAAGAAACAGCAATTGAGCAGACTCAGTTCTTTGTCACATTCCATGGTCTTTCCCAACAAAAGATATCACAGTTATAGTTGAAAGAAAGATTCGGTCGAGTCGAAATCGGAGCAAAGTCCACCGATACGAGTTCGATCCGGGACATGTTGAAGATGCCGAAACCGACATCAGAGCACCTAAACTCGCCCGACACTTCAGGCAAATGAGAGTGTCAAATCGTCCGAATCACAGTGAATCGACTTGGTGGTTCTTCAAAGTAGTTGGTTATCCATACATGATACTTGGTGTAGGTTGCCCGGATATGTGGATAAGCGTCATCAGCTAGCAACAAAATAGCCGTTTGGCTGGGGATTAGCCCATAACTTGCATGATATCCAATCTCTGTCTTCTTATTAGGAATATCACACTAAGTTTTTAGAATCGTGCCCGTGTATCAAAAAAAAAACCCTCATTAGGAAAAGGACATAAAAGAGAGGTAAGAAATTGGGCAGTAACATTGGAGAATTTAGGAGAGAAATTGGACAGAAATTGTTAGAGAAAATTAGGCGAATTTAGAGGAGAAATTGGGGCAGAAATTATAGCAGAAAATTGGGCTTAGAAGAGGAGGAGGAGCTAATTAGAGGAGGATTAGGTGGCTATTATCCTAAATTGGTGAAATATATTTGAGAGTTTTAATTTTTAAGGGGTTTAATTTCTAAAAAGTACAAAACTTTTACAAGTTTTTTTTCCCTTTTTTATTTTGATGACTTTCTAGAGGGTTCTGTATTTTGGCTAATGGCTGTGTGTATATATATTTTTCCTTTTTTTAATTACAATTACCTAACCTTTTTTTTTTCTATTTATTTTGGGATGTGTTTTTTTCCTACTCTAAAGTACATTGTATTCCATGTTATTATTTTGACACCAAGTTAATGAAATCACTCTTTAATTTAAACTTTAAAACGATTAAAAGAAAAATGTAAACATAAATATTTTTAAATATTGCAATTTATATGAAATGTGTATCTAATATTCTTATAATATATTTATGACATTTTGCAGTGCTAAGATTTAAAATTCTCCATTTATAATAAATAACTAAAACTAATATCTAGTTATGATTACATTTTGACAATTTAGTTTACAATTAAGTTTTTTATAGTGTTGTATATTTTTTTAATTTTTTTTTTTTAGAATTTTTTAGACTTTATATATATCAAAATGTGCATATCATCCAATACGCGACCGACATACCGAAACTAATGTGAAACGATATGTTCCGCGACCGTCATTGCAACCACGACTTTGAACCATGATCACAGCCACTTCCTTTCTTTTCAACCAAATGGAAGAATCTTTTCACTTCAATCGCTTGTTTTAGTGTAAAATTTTTACATGGATTTGATTTATGGGATAGTGCTATGGGTCCCTTAATCCAAAAATCTCCACATCATCTACTTGTGGTGATGTGAGATGGGACTGATATAGAGATTTCGACTTAAACCAAAAAATTTATGTCATAAATCGATTTCATGTATGAATTTTTTTGTTTTAGTAATCCAAGCACGAAAACCAACTTCACAGGTTGCTTGGGGCATTAGTGGATGATCCTCTTGTTCATAAGCTTCCCAAGGCACAAGTCCACATAGAACATCATAGCATTATTATGCTTAATGAATTTTGCTACTGGTGCCAACAAATGAGGTTGGATCGAAGACGCTACTGGGCTTTTTATTAGAATACTAAGACATTCCAATTTCCAAATATGAGGCTTGAGGTCGGCTTTGTTATGGCTCAAACCATAAAAGGATTCGTGGCCCTTACTGAGCCACACTGGATCACTATCAGACACAAATCTTTAGACCGTATGGGACCAGACAATTGTCATTCATTAAACCCAGTTTAGAAAAAAATTCGATAAAGGAAGTGGATCAACGGATTATTAGTTTAATCGGTGAATCACTTAAATATATTTTTTATTAATATATAATAATTATATAAATTATTAAATATAAGATATATAGTGAAAATATTAATAAAAACATATTTTATTAAAAAAATTTCAATATAAATGTAACTTTTTAATATTTTCGTAATCTTTTTACATGAAAAGTTAAAAAAGAATTAATACATAGAATGGAGTTTGGAGAGTATATAAATTAAAAAGAGGCATCTAATAACCAAAAACTTATACGGTTAAGTGGTAAGGCTTTTTATTATTATTTAAGAGATTTTTTGTTCAAATTTGACAACTACAATTTGATTTTTTCCTTAAAAATTTACTGGTCGAACCCGACGGTGATTTTTTCCTTAAAGAAACAAACCCTTGAGGTTTCTTTTTTTTCCGTAAAGAAACAAACCCGTCAAGTTTCTTTAAATTCGGCCGAATTCCAAGATTCATCGATTGAATCGTCTGATTGCATGAAACCCGATTTACTCCTTCCTTGTCGGTCATCAAAGAAACTCAAGTCAATCTCAAGGCCAATTCATCAAATTCACTTATTAAACCAAAGTCAAATCGAATCGAATTCAATAACTATGTACGTAACCGGGCCTTCATATATACTCCCACTCACCGCAAAATTCTTACATGCACCACTGCATTTACAACTCTTCGTATTTACTATATAATTAAAACAGAGTCGCACCTTTATGCATGATATCAATTAATTCATGTCTATCATTCCCCTTTCAACTATAAATTTATTTTATTATTTAATTTATATAACTCTTGTGTTCACACTTCACTAGAATCAATTTACGTAAGAAATTTTTTTAATTTTATTTTTAAGAAATATTTACACCAAAATTTTATTGAATTAAGAATATTAATAAATAAAATGTTATAAATAAGATCATAGTTTATTTTTTTAACGTTTTCTTTATTATAAGAGTAGCAGTACAAATCATGCTTAGTATACAACATCTACTACTCACTCTTGGATCGAATCATATCACCAGTTTGAAAGAAGGGCAACCACCATCTTCGTATGCTCTAACCATTTCCTCCCAAAGAAAAAAAAAAAAAAAATTTCCACCGCCATGACTCTCTCTCATCCTTTCTTCCCCTGACCATCATGATAAAAACCATCCCTTTTTTCCACCACCTTCATCAAATGCCTTTTTGCATTCCTTCATCCTTTTGAGTAAATTTTTTTTTTCTTGCAGGGGAAAGCTGACTAGTTGGCCTCTTCATCTTCAGTAATCGTCCCATCCCTTTTGCTTTCTCCGTTTTATTTGTCTCTTTTTGATATGAATTGAACTTGATATCATCTTAAAAAGCCTGTTTCTTTCATTTGGACTTGTGTGTTTTCATTCTTGCTTCAACCCCTTCTGGCGTGGCGGGCAGGGGTTTAAATTTTCTTTCTTTCTTTTTTTAATGTGAAAATAGTTAAGTATTCCTTTTTGTTTATCTGCATTTATGATTATTGCCCTTCTGTTAAAAGGGTTTTTTTTTGGGCCTTTCCCTAGCTTTTTTATATAGGTGATAGGATCATAGCTATTTGCATTTGGATTTAAGGACGAAATAAACACATATTCAAAATATGTGTTTTTGCCTCTGCATTTGGATTTTATGACAAAGTCGAGATTTTGATTATCTGTTTTTCTGACCTATATGATTTTCCGTGTTTTTGCGTTTTTTCGTATATCAGGCGATGGGATCATACCTGTGCATTTGGATTTAAGGACAAAAAATGACTATTGGAGAATATAGAAAAAAAGGATTTTACTATTTTGAGGAAATAAGGACACCTCATAAAGTCTTGGGACTTGATGATTTTCCTGCAACTTAAAATGTCATGCAACATCAAATTAACATATACTTAACAAGTAAATTCTGAGTGAACAGATTTTGCAGTTAAATAGGTAATTAACTCTGGAAAATAATATTAGGTGACTAATGTAGGGCTTGCTCTAGCCTAGGCAGCAGCAAGTGATATAAGGCAAATGCTAAAATAGCACATGATCATGTAAAGAAATCAGCTGGAGACTCAGATATTAGTGTATTCACTTCAATTAATTAGCAAGTTGAGGTTTTCTCTGGAGAATTTAATTAACTTCCATTCCAAATCATTATCATGAAGTTAAGAGTTATTATAATAGCTAGTTGCCTTTAAGTAATTCCTCTTGAATTGTATTTTCCATTTTTGGTGTTCTCTGCCATAATTCAATACTTGTGCATGATTTATTTGTGCCCTGTTTTCTTTTTAATAACCATTTGACAATATATCATTAGCAAAGTAACGCGGAAATATACACGTGTTGCATAGATATCAAAAGTCTGAGTTATCAAAATACATGCAGCCTTCGTGTGCTAAAGGAAATCATGGTTGGCTTTTGTCAAAGAGTAGCTTTTGTCGTTTGGATTTTCCGGATAGTATTTATTCCTACTGACAGCTGTAATTACCATTCGCTTTCAAAGTACATCCATATAGTATTCGTTAATTTGTATCACTTCATATTGTTTGCCAACATTGTTTGGAAGCAAATTCAAGTGTTCAAATTTCGTGCAAGGAAAATATTGACTGAAAATTTTACCACCTCTATTGCTGCCATATTGATGTTCCAGTTCTTCAACTCTTCTTTCTCTTGCAATAGTATAAGCCAAAAACTTCCTTGCAAGCCGGCTTTCCGGAAAACGACTTCTTGATTGTTATCATACCAATATGAACTTAGTTGTTTATTTGCCATGCTTCTGCTTGTTTATGATAAATTTATGCTTCTCTATGTAATTAATTCTCAACTTTGTTTGAGTACCTTCAACAAAGAATTTTCCTTCTGATATTAGGCAAAAGGTCAAATTATGAATGGTCTTGAGCTGCAAGATGTTGGTGCAGTGCTGAATGTTGATGAAGCGAAGGATAGAATCAGCAGGTTGCCCAATTGTGTTCTTCAATATATTCTTTCTTTTCTTCCTACCAAAGAGGCTGTAGCAACTAGCATGTTAGCAAGACGTTGGAGGGATATTTGGACTGCTGTTCCTGTTGTGGATTTTGATGATTCCATGTTGTACTCAGATCGGCTTAACTCTTGGCATCCAATTGAGATCAGTCTCGTTTCATGAATTTTGTTGAGCGGGTGCTTCTACTTCGAGATGCATCAAAGATTGAAAGGTTCCGACTTTCATGTCGTGTGTGCTTTAGTGCATCTCATGTTCATGCATGGATTTTAGAAGCTATCAGACATAGCGTTCAAGAACTTGATCTTTGTCTGTTTGTAGAAGAAACTTTTCTGCTGCCTCACTGTGTTTATAATTGTGGAACGCTTACTAGCATAAAATTAGAAATGAACTGCGTCCTTCAGCTACCTTCTATCATTTCGTTTCCAAGCCTTAAAAGCTTGCATTTGGGTCTTGTCACATTTCCTGATGATATATCAACTCAAAGGTTATTCTCGTTTTGTCCAGTGCTTGAAGAATTGGCCATATTAGATTGTGACTGGACAAATCTGAAAAGTATTGTCATTTCTATTCCCTCATTAAAGAGTTTGATAATAGATGACTTACCAGTCTTTGATTCTAGTGATTATTTTCGAGACTGTGAAATTAAAATCGATGCTGGAAACCTCATATTTTGGAAGTACAGAGGTTATCTAGTTAATGAAATTCATCTGACTAATGTTTCATCATTAGTCAAGGCATCACTTCACATTCCAGTGCTGCACCAAGCGAAAAACCCACTAATGCATTTGCGCCTCCTCAAGATGTTTTGTGAGCTGAAGAATGTTAGTACATTGGGAATCTCTAGTTGCACTCTTGAGGTAAACTAGTATGTTTTTTCTATACTAGTTGCACTGTTGACATAAACTAGTAATTATTTTCCAGACTGTGAAAGTAAAATCTCTAGTTACACTGGCTGACAGAAATCTTATTTTATGTCTTCGGTGCCAGTCTCTCTACGTTGCGGAACAGATGCCAAGTAACCTTCCGGTATTTCAGAAGGTTACTCATTTAGAGTTGACCATGCAGCTTGGGCTTCATGCTGGTGGAGCATTGATGAAGTTTTTACTTCACTTACCAAATTTGGAGTTGCTTAGTCTTTCCAAGGCAATATTATGACACCTTTAATGATCAACTATAATGTTTCTGCTACATTTATTAATGAAAAGCTTTCTTCTGTAATTCAGGGACTTGATCCTCTCATGTGCCTGACTGAAGGCGATTGGACACCGCAATCAGCATCTAAATGTTTCATGTCCAGCCTCAAGACTGTGGTCCTCCAAAATTTTCATGGCAACAACACTGAAGTATGTCTGCTGAAATCTTTGATGAAACATGCATTTTCCTTAGAGAGGATAAATGTGTTTCGTCACAAGAGTCCTTCAGGGTATTCAGAAGAGCAGGAAGACTGGAGGAATCAGTTGCAGTCACTTTCCAGAGTCTCAGAGAGTTGTGTGATCATGTTCTTTTGAACTCAATGCAGCTGTACGTACTTTTTCCCGACTCTTTTCCAATGTAATTGTCCCATACTGAATGTAGAAACTTCTTGCTCTTTGCTTCAGATTTATAACAATCCCTTCATGTAAGGGAAATTTTTGGTTTGGATATTTAAGACTTTGGAGTAGCAAGTGCAAATTAAAGCATTTTGTCCTCCTATCAAAACCTTCTTTCATCAAGTTGTTCCCTGAATCCATGTTAGATTATGCACTTTCCCCTGATATATGTGATTGATAAATGTGATGCTTTCTGAATCTAATCTGTTTTTACTCTTTAGAGTTGAATTTACTAGAATTTATGTCCAATACTTTCTTCTGGGACTATATCATAAGTTGCGTACTGGGACGATACTCATCTAGCTTTAATATAAATTCGAATTTCCTTTTCCTTATTAATTGCATGCGAGGCTGCACTCATTCAAGATATTTATGTACTTCTATTGATTTGCAGTTTGTTTCAACAACTGGCATTCTTCTGCAAGGTAGCTGTTGGTTTTGGATGAAGATGGCAAATTTAGTTTGGTGATATAGTTTTTGTTGGTGGTCTTGCTGAGCCTCGAGGCAATTTCTGAGAAATTTTGTTATCAAAACTGTAGTATGAGTAGCTCTGATCTGATTTTGTAGCTTCTTCAAGCGTTTCTGTTTGTGGGATTGATATTGGCTGGTGGTATAGGTTAAGCTGACCGGAGACATCCCATTCCAGTTTTTTTGTGTAGATTGCTTATGCTGAGATCATTTGAAGATCTTGTTATACCAAAATTCAGAATAGTCTGCATAGCATTTATAGATTGGTTAAGGCAGCGCAAACTGGTCTAAAAGTACATTTCATATAGCGTGAATACCAGTACTGAATATGTCATTATCAAATATGTATACTTATACATGGATGTGAATCAATGTTAAAATGTTATACAGTTAGTTTTTTGATGGAAAAAGCTACTTGTTAATGAGAGCTGCTATTAGTGCTTGGTTACTGCAGTTTTATTGTGCAACATAGTGAATATTGTGGTTTATAACTTTATGGTAATTATGTCCTCAGTCTGCACTTCTGTTTTCAAGATGGTTAACCAACAAGGGATGAGACTCAACAATCAGTAGGCCAGATTGGCCATAGTTATTGATCGATTCAAAAAAATTAGCTATAATCACAGTTCTCGGGTCCTGTTTTTGTTAATATTTTTGTTGTTATTTCACGGTGTTAGTGATTATTCTTTTTTTGTTTAAAAATCAGTGATATTGTTAAAATATTGCTAATCCGAGTCTCAATATTTGGAAAGAGGGTGAAAATTTTCCCTTTAGTGATCATCAAGAGCTGTGAACATGATTTTAGTTCAATCAATGTGATTGGTACTATAAATTGTCAATGTGACATCTACAAATATCCAAAGCCCAGAAACTACGAAGGGAAAGAAAAAACACAGCATGATGTGGGCGGAGAAATGAGAAAAAGGCAGCTGGACTTTTCAAGTTGATTAATTATTAAGTTGTAGGGCAAGGGTTATAAAGTATTGGGATAGTACATATTAAATATATCCCTCGAATATGCTGTTGGTTATTGTTTAAGATAAATGTAAATTATTATGCTCAGATTTAAGAAATTGGATGTGTAGGTGAAGAATTATATAATATTGACAGGAAAATAGATGTAATCATAAATTTGATTTTGAACATTACATGTAAATATTACCGTCAAAATTAAATCTTACTTACATCAGTTGATCTCACAAGAGACATAATATTTAATCTACATCACAGAGTTTACAAGTGATGCCATAAATCAGATCTACTTAAATCTTTCCAATATTGACCAAGTATGGTAAAGGTGGACATTTTTAATTTTAATACTACCTCCTATTTTTTTTATTAGACTATTCCTTTACAAAAAGCATGTGCATTGATATGATTGAAACTGTATATAAAGCAGAAGAACAAATCTTTTGCAAAAGTTTTATAACAAACCAATAATTTAGGTCAAAGGAATCATAATCAAGAATAATTAATGATAGTTGCTTAAACCAAACGGGTTCATATGTTAATAACTTTTATTTATTTATTTATTATTTATTATTTTTGGCTAAATAATTTCAAATTCAAACGTTTTTATGTAGGAGTGTTTATTTTGATCCGTCAAACCGATCTACCCCCAATCTGAAAAACAGAGGATGCACAAACTATATTTTCAAATTGAATTGGGTAGAGGGTCACATTTTAGTGATCCATCGGATATCTAACCTGATCAATTTTAGGGGTAAATTTATAAATTTCCTTAATAGAGTTTCCTTATATTTAGAAGTTAATTGGGTTATTATTACACTTAGTATCCAGCTTCTCACAAGTCTCACATCTTCTCCTCATTATCTTCCTCGTACTCTTTTCATTTTTTTTTAATTCTCAATCACCTCTTCATCTTCCCTTGTTAGTATGTAAACCTGTCTCTTGAAATGTAAATATTCTTATGTATTTTGTCTAACGCTTAAAAATTTAATTATTGTTGTTGCCTATTTGTTGGGACACGAGTATGGTGGGATATAAACAAAATGTATGAAATTAAATTAATTAGTATTATTTTTATTTTTCATATTTTGTTGTATACAAAGTTGGGTACCCGATTTATCTGATCTTCTTTTACGGTTACCCACTTTGTGTGAATTGAATAGATGGTCGGAGTAGAATTTTCTTTATCCAATTAAAGAGGGTCAGATACCATTTTTAACTTATAGATTAGATACCCAATATATGAACAACGTAGTTTTATCTGACCACGGGTGGGCTGTGGCTGCTGCGAAGAATCCCTATTCCATCTTTTTCTTCGATTTAACTTGACGAATTCAGGCACCATTTGACACAATCTATTAAGGTTTTCGGGCTTCGTCAATGGACAAATTACAATCCAAATGGATTAATTCTAAGTTGAAATGCTTGAGATTGAACATATAAATTGTTTGAAAATTTGGTTTTTATGACCTTGTGTGAGTTGACTTGTATAAGACTGAGAAAGAAAATATAAATGGGGTGATGTTTAGAAAGTTAATAATACTTATTTTTAAACAATATTTTATAATCATTTTATAATCATTTCACATATATTTTTTAATTATTTTTTATTTCACATATATTTTATAAAAAAATTATTACATATAATATTTCAAGAATAATGACTATTTAAACAACACCAATGTTATTAGTATTATCTATTTCGTTAGTCATTTGTACGAGATTTTTCGTTTATTCAATTATTGAAACAAAATGAAATTTATACTATTCTCGCCTGCCTCAACATTCCAAAATGTGAATAAGCCCCTTTCACAGTACGTTACGGGATTGTTTACATTTGCAAGCATTTGAAACGCTGAAAAATATTCATTCGTTTTAAAGTAATTGGCACTTTAGAAATTTAAATTTATTATCAGTGTCACATTAATTAATAAATGAAAAATTATATAATTAATATATTAATGCAAAAGATAATTTAATTATTTTAAACTATTATTTTACAAAATTAATATAATTTAATATATTTTTTAATTCGTATACACCAACAAAAAAAATTATTATTATTTTAACACAAAGTGAGTAACTGGCCGTCTAGTTTGGGCTGCAACAATAGCAATTCGGTATGACCCACTAATTGCCAATCCAGATTCATCCATTATTTCAATAATCACATTTGACAAATGATGTGGTTCTAAATTTTGCTATTTTATTCAAAATTAACATGATTATTAATTAATCTATTAGCATAAAAAATAATCAACGGAAGATAAATTTATTCAACACATATAAAAATATATGGGAGAAGAGGAGGAAGATAAATTTATTCAACACATATAAAAATGGGAGAAGAGGAGGAAGATAAATTTATTCAACACATATAAAAATATATGGGAGAAGATGAGGAGTTACAAAATCATAATAGCCTTACCATTAGGTTAGAATCTCTCTATTATAGACTCTCTCAACTCAACTCTTCTATTCCCTTCTCAACTGAATCAACTAAACAAACCCTCTATTTATAGGGAATAATAACTCTAAATATAATTATATTATGAAACTAAATTATTTAAATAACTAAATTACCAAAATCTAACAATAACATATTTCCTAATTGATAAGAGTTTGGTTTAATTATGCCATCAATACCTCCCTTAAACCAAACTTTCCAAACTCTCCATGAGAATAGATCCTACTCCAAACTCTCCATGAGAATCCATGTACGGTACCACAATTTGGCATCATCAATTTGATTTAATCTTCATCTTCAAAGTTTTTCAAACGATCCACGTATTTGAACTGATAAATCTTCGTCTCCATTAATTTCATGATAACTAGTATCAAAATTCTCAATTTTTGTAAATCAATCACAATCTATCTGGTAGGATTTTTTTTTCTAATCACTGCTCAACACCAATAAAAACAATTACGATAGGATTCCTCTTTTTAAATCTCTATCCAATTAGGGCCAATTTCATTACACCTTAATTGTCAAACGATTACCCCAAGACCAACTCACATGATCTAATTTTTCGATGTTCAAGTACTCCAACAAAAACTTTTTCTTCAATTTTCAACAAATATCCCAAGATCCAATTCTTGAACCTCGAGTTCTGATACCACTTGTTAGTATAAAAACATATAACGAAAGATAAATTTATTCAACACATATAAAATATATGTGAGAGAAGAGAAGGAATTTTACAAAATAACGCATCGGACCGCATAAACCCACGGCATAATAGCCTTTTCATTAGGCTAGAATCTCTCTATTATAGACTCTCTCAAAAGGCTAGAATATCTCTATTCTAGACTCTCTCAACTCAACTCTTCTCTTCTCAAGAATCTCTCTATTCTAAACTCTCTCAAAAGGCTAGAATCTCTATTATAGATTCTCTCAAGTCAACTATTCTCTTCTCAAGAGAATCAACTAAACAAACCCTCTAGGATAACAAATTTAACTACCAAGAAACTTAATTAGAATAGAAAATAATAGCTCTAAATATAATTGTATTAGGAAACTAAATTATTTAAATAACTAAATTATCAAAATTTAACAATAACATATTTTTTAATTGATAAGAGTTTAGTTTAATTATGACATCATAATCAAGTACAAATAAACTAATAATTACCTAAATTTAATAACGATAACAAATAATTTTATTCACTTTTCAACTCGTATCAAACAAAATCAAAATTGATATACTTGGTAAACAAAAAACTCTATTTGGCTTGTTGGTAATTTCAAAGAGAAGGGCGATACAACGGAGGAATCATACCAAACTAAACCTAACCACCCACCAACCCACGCTTATATACGAATGGACTTTTATGATTCATCCAGCCACCCAGCTACCCGTGTTCTGGAAAATTCTTGTATTGATTCTATTAAGTAGGATGAATTATTTAATTTATATTTATTTATATTATTTTTATTCATTAAAAATAATATTTTTTAAATAATATAAATAAATATGAATCAAATAATTTATTCTACATATCGTAGTTCGAATTCATATAAAAATTTCATTCGTATTCCCATTCTTTGTTGAGTAAGATTGTCCTCACATCAAACATTTGTATTTTTAGTCTCACGTATATTATAAAAATTCTTTACAAATTATTCTATAATTATTAAATCAACTTTTGTTTTTTAAATAAATAGCTTATTATCTCATTTTATGCATATAAAGATTAATATTTATGTTTAATTTTTTAGTAATAAAATAATAATAATGACATAAATTCTTTTTTAGTTAAAATATATAAAAATAAGACTAAGTAATTTTTAATATTTATAAATTTACTAATTAGAAATAAAATAAAAATATTATTGTTAAACATGTATTTAAAATATTTATATTATTTTGTTAAAAGAATTATGTTATTATATTTTAAAAAATTATATAATATAATACAATTTTATTTAAAATAATATATAATATAAATTTTTAAATAACGAAATGATTCTTTTTAATGGCACTATAAAATATATAAAAATAAGACTAAGTAATTTTTAATATTTATAAATTTACTAATTAGAAATAATTTAAAAAATATTATTGTTAAACATGTATTTAAAATATTTATATAATTATGTTAAAAGAATTTATATTATTATATTTTTTTAAATTTATACAATATGTGATGTTTCAGAGATTCAGGATTTTATATAATGTCTCTTTTTTAAATAACGAAATGATTCTTTTTAATGGCACTATAAAATTTGATATTCCACTTATATATTAGAATTATTAAACCACTCAAATTCCTAGAATTTTCCTACGTTTGATAATAATCTCTCGTACAACAGTCCTTCTTCAACCTGCTTCTCAATTCTTACACAGCCTGAACAAAGTAACACTTTTTAATTTTTTCTGGATTTATTTTTTATTTTTTTGCATAAACTCATAAACAAGTTTTAAAGCTCCGATCTTAAGCCCTCCACACTTTGAAGTTGGATCTTTTCAAAAGTTGTCAACTTGTTGGTTTTGCTAGTCAAAAACCCACCGTGATTTTCGCCTGAAAACTGAAAAGAAAGTTTGTATTTTTATAGAAATAATAATTAAAAAAAAAAATGATCTCTTCTTTGAAGCATCCAATAGTAAATCTCAATGGGCCACAGTCCTCTATACCATCACACCGGCGGCAGTTCTCGGTTCTTCCGCCGATTCCTGCAGTTAATACTCGCCGGAGTTGTAACTCTGTTGTTGTTTCACTCTCAAAGCCTCTTTTTGTTCCAGTAAATCCAAAATCGAATCTTTTTCCCCTTTAGGAGATTTGAAGAGATCTTGTGCTGTTACAAATGGTGATCACACGAAAAAGCGTGATTTGGTTGTAGTGTGCAAGGCTTATGAGGCTGATAAAGCCAGCCCGATTGATGATTCCCAATCGCCGGCTGAGGCGGCCAGGAAATTGAAGATTGGGGTTTATTTTGCAACTTGGTGGACTTTGAATGTGATCTTCAATATATATAACAAGAAGGTTTTGAATATTTATCCCTTTCCTTGGTTGACCTCAACTCTTTCATTGGCTGCTGGCTCTCTGATCATGCTGATTTCTTGGGCTCTAAGGATTGCTGAAACCCCAAAGACTGATCTTGACTTCTGGAAAGCCCTTTTCCCTGTAAGCTACCATTTTTATTTTTATTTTTGGTAATGCAGGTCTTCATTAATTTTGCTTTTTGTGATTTGGGATTGGTTGAAGAGTGATTTTTCTGATCTGGGTCTTGCTTAGTTCATTATTGTCGAGTCAATAGTTTATTAGTCTATTTGAAAATTTTCACTTGCTAAAGCTAATTCATAATCATATTCAATTACCAACCTATAGTTTTAGATCCTTGGTCGGATTTGTTTGCTTCTTTGGCGGATCTGGTGACACTTCAATGGCTTGGCTTTGCGACTTTGTATAGATGCATTGCTATTAGGGAAATTGTAAAATGGAAAAGAAAAAGAGTGAATTTTGGTGATTTTGTTTGGTCTAATTTTGGGGGTGGTTGATATGGTTTATTTATTTATTTTTAATTTTTAAATATGGGTTAAGGCCTGGATTGTTTTGGTTTGATTGTCTGGGGTTTCTTTGTATAGGTTGCTGTTGCACATACAATTGGGCATGTGGCAGCTACTGTGAGTATGTCAAAGGTGGCAGTTTCATTTACTCACATAATCAAGAGTGGTGAACCTGCTTTCAGTGTCCTTGTTTCAAGGTTCCTGTTGGGAGAGACATTTCCGGTGCCAGTTTACTTGTCGCTAGCACCTCCCAATTATTGGTGGTTGCGCTCTGGCTGCTGTCACTGAGCTCAACTTCAATATGGTTGGTAAGTAATTGTCTTGTTGTTTGATGTTAGTTGTCTTTCTCTTTTTTTATGTGCTTCATTTTTAGTTGCTTTTCTAAGACATTGCTAGTTCATTTTTAAGTTATTCTTTGCTGTTTATTCCTTGGGGGTTCCCAACTTTTAGTGAAAAGAATATCTAATCGTATCCAAAACAAAGGCTATGTTGACAAATCAAACACTTTAACTACTGATGTTTTCGAAACCGATTTTTTGCACCAAAAGTTATGGACTATAATTCAAGTGATTGGTGTGGACTCTTGTAAAGTTCTTATATTTGCACCACAGCACCGGCATAGTTTGATAGCCTGCTTTTTATTATTTTATTTTATTCAAGCAATCAAAGTTTTCTTGCTCAATTAAGTGAATGCAATTAGGCATTTCTTGATATTTTTTACTCCTGAAGAGGTAGTTGGGTAGTAATGTTTACAGCTAGCTGTTTGGTTTGTTCTCTAATGCTATAATTGATTGTTGGCTGGAATCTTCAGGTTTTATGGGGGCCATGATATCAAACCTGGCTTTTGTTTTCCGAAACATATTTTCCAAGAGGGGCATGAAGGGCAAATCTGTTGGCGGAATGAACTACTATGCTTGCTTGTCTATTATGTCTCTCTTAATTCTCACGCCATTTGCAATTGCTGTGGAGGGACCACAAATGTGGGCACTTGGATGGGAAAAGGCAGTCTCCCAAATTGGACCCCAGTTGATTTGGTAATTACATGAAGCCTACCAACCTTTGTATATATTGTATTTAAGGACGAGTTAGTAAGTTACGGTATTCTCCAGTGTACGGGTTAAACTTGTAATTCTGACTGCAATTACTCGTGATATGAACATAAGATTTCATATTTTGTCCTGTACTTGAGATAATTAAAGAAACTACCAGGAAGAAAAAAGTTTTCAAATAATTTATTGCCTATGGTTATTTAATATCATATTTGTTTGAAATTCTTGGAGAATGTGTTGATGTGGATGGGTGTTGTATGGAATTTATCTGGCTTGTTAAGATGATGAATTGCACTAACTAATCCAATGTTGCAATGAATATTTTGTAAAAAACTTTCTTTAGGAATTATAATGCTGACATTTAATTATTTGGTTGTTTGTCTAATATCGTGGAATATCAAAAGGAAAAATCTAGTGGTGAATTTTACCTCTGATTTACCTATGCTGTAAGAGTCGAAATGTAACTTATGCTGTCAGATACGATAAATCCTGATCTCTGATACACTCACGAAGGTTTGAGTATAGCTGTACCCTTTATCACTTTATATTTATTTCTTAGGTGATCTATTCTCCCCTTCTTGCGTTCATCTTTACCTTGTCAGATAATAATATTTGAAACAAAGATATTGACCGCATTTTTGTTCCATTACAGAGGAAAACTTTGTATTTTCTGTCTTTTTCATTGGGAATATAGTACTTGTTTTATCACAAGTTCAGGACACATCTAGCTGTCACTAACATTTTGTGGTTCCTGTCCTAATAGGTGGATGGCTGCTCAGAGTGTATTCTATCACCTCTACAATCAGGTGTCATACATGTCATTAGATGAGATCTCTCCTTTGACGTTTAGCATTGGAAACACCATGAAACGTATATCTGTCATAGTCTCATCCATCATCATCTTCCATACACCTGTCCAGCCTGTCAATGCTCTTGGAGCTGCCATCGCAGTCCTTGGAACCTTCTTGTATTCGCAGGTGATTATTTGATTTTTCCTTGAAGGTCTGAAAGTGGTACTTTGTCTTCACCTGATAGCTCTATCAGTAGTGGACTTCATGGTGCACTTTTGCATGAATTTTGTGTTGTCCTGATTTGTGAGTCAAACTTCCTATATCATCAGTTGCAAGTAAATTGCATGTCCCTTGAGATTTATGAGATTTTGTTCTGCTGCCGGTAAGGATCATGTCCCTGAGTTTGTTCTGTTAAGTTCAAGAAGTATGTCAACTATGGTTTAAAGGTTCAAAATTTGAGAAATGAAAATTGAGGGAATGATTATTATAGGGGGATGCTTTCAGGAGCAAAAGTTGAAAATAACCGGGAATGAAATAGTATGTAACTGGATGAAGAAAGTAGAGGTGTAAGAAATTCCTAGAACATGAGTTGTGTTCGTATTTTGATTGAATTCCGTTACATGTATATCATGGCCCTTTGTTTACTCTCTCTCTCTCTTTCTCTCCCCCTCATATGTTATATTGTTCTGCACCTCTCTGTCAGATATTTACTTCTTGTCCTTTCAATTTTTTGAATTTATAGACTTTTTACCTTATACTTATATACGAGAGTCATGTCTAGATGTATTTTCTCGCTAGAGTAGTTGAAAGCTTGTTTATACATGTCCTGAAACCTCAGTATGTAATTTGCTAAAACTATGGGGGCAAAATGATGACCTAAACTTATTAGGTCATCCTCCCCACTGTGGTGGTTGCATTGCCAGCATGATCAAAGACAAATTGGTATATGGCTATCATGGTGTTTAATGAGCAGAATTAGCATTAATTTAATACTACTCCTACATTTAGAAAAAACTGAGTCCCATATGTTCATCGATTAGTGTAATCATTGTCAGTGCTGCTCTTGTTTATATTACGGACCATATGTGTTACTTCTTTCAATTGAAACAGACTATTCCTTCTTTATCTTTTAGTGGTACTGTGCTTTTGGTTTGAATGACTGGCTGTGTTGAGGGATTTGTAGCTAAAGCTAGACATACAAACACAAGTATCAATCTGTTGATTCTATAATGACCTTGATCTTGTTATGCAATATATGGTTATTTATTATCCCATTGCACCCATTTGGATCATAAACCTTGAAAAGGATTAGATGGGCAGCAATAGATTTACCTCTGACAACAATTGCTTCTTCATCATGTCTGAATGAGTTGTTTTCTTATAGTACTATTTAGACTCTGCTGCCTGCTGGAGGATTTTTCATCTGATTCTAATAATGTCTTGGATGTGACAGTTTTTTGTTTGACGCCATTCTTGATGATTGTGAGGGGATATTGATTGGACTCTTGAGCCATTGGGTCCTTGCTTGTTGCTTTTTAGTCTTATGAAATCCATGTGTACTTCAACCATTTTTCTCCTGAAAATATTGGGGACTTTGTCCTTGAGTTCACCATGTTCTTCTTCTCTTTCCTTATGAACATTTTATGTTTGACAGGCCAAACAGTGAGGAGTAACGTTTGAGTCCCACTTCCTCATTTGAGTCCCATCAGGCAGCTTAATCACAGTGCTGGTGATTTCAAGTTTTGTTCTTCTTGAGGTGTTGAGTTGGCTTTTCTTATTGAATCCATGAAGATTGAGATCAATCGGATGGGCCAGTAGCTTTACTTGTGGATAATAATAATAATAATGAATTATGACATTAAGTCCTATACAGGTAATGAAACGCACTATCTGCATCCACTTCAGACATTCTATCTGTATTCGTATTAGAAGTATTGACAATGAATGTATCTTTGTGGCCTTTTAAAACTTATGGATTCGGCAAGGAAGTTGATGCCTTAATCTTTTGCACATAACCCGTATACTCATTTACTGCACTGTCAAAATCACCAAAATTTTGGATTTGTGGCTTCTTTTGGCCGGCTTTAGAATTTGTCATGACACAAGAAAGATAAAAGCTCAAGCATGGCTTTTAGGGCATGTATGTGTTTGTTAGCTTACAGTAACTCTTTGTTTCCTTTAAAGGAAAGAGCAATCTTGGTATCTTTGTTTTTATGTCCTTATTTGAGGTTACTTGAAATTGGAATGCTTAATCTTTCTAAAGCATTGGAATAACTTCTCTATTTTTGGGGTTGGTTCCTTTTGATACTACTTAAAATAGTTTGACGAAGTTTAAGTGGGAACAGGTTCTTAGATGCAAGTTGGCAAAGTTGGGAAACCAAGAGTTTTGTGTTCTCAAACAGAGTTTATGGTGATTGTTGTACTATACCAATAGTTTTTTAACTTGTCATCTGTTTGCATGATTGCAAGACTTGATCAAGATTTGGTTGTGTTTAGTATTGTTTTCGAGGAACAGAACCAGAATTTGTGGTATGGCTCGACTCCTAAGAGAAGATGGGATAGATTTAGGGAGGATAATGCGCTCATCCCATGTTACTTCGCTTTGCCCCAATTACATAATCTGCCCTCCTTGTTACAAGTTTTAAAGTTAACGAGATGGTTTCTCAACGAAACTGTAGAGTTGTCCTAAATCATTCACCTTTACATGTCTCTGACGGGCTGTCAACAAACTGTGGTTAACTATGAAAACAAAAACTTGTTAGCTACCTCTATTGGCCGCTGATAAACTTTTGAGATTCAGCCAGAGTGGTTTTCTGAACATGCAAGCTTAAGCAGGTTTTAAATTTATTTATAGAAGTATGGAGCTCAGATCGAAAAAACCATTCTTGAAAGCTCAATCAAGCTTGGACTTTGGCAAAGACTTTAGGCTTTTGCAGAAACATGAATATAATAGTAGATGTTACAAAATACTAGCAATTAGTAGTATATTTTACTGTACCTTTCAGCTAGCATGGTATCTTGAGGAGGGAAGTTGGGCTCTTTTCTGGGTTGCAAGAAAACGTTATGAACTTGATGAGCTTGCTGCATAGCATATTTATCGCAGGATTTTACATGCTATAGTCGAAAGTTGTGGACAACGATACAGGGCCGAAGAGGGTTCAGAGTTGCTAGGATTTTTTTCACCATAAATGGAGGTTTTATTTCCTCAAAGTTTGTTTCCCTGTAATTGGTGCTGTGGATTCAAATCGATAAAGAGAACTATAAGGGTCAAAGTTGGTTGGTTGGCAGTGCTTTTGTGTGTTCTGCAGTTATTTTTATAATGCTCAAGGGGGGCATGAATGGAAGATTTTACGTAGTTATCTTCATTTTCTGTGAACAATATTGTCAATTTTATACACCAATCTATCAATTAGATGTTGTTGGACTGACTTGGGATTTCGAAGTTTGAACCTTATGTTGGACTGATAAACCATTCATGGCTGTGATTCAATATTCCTGATATCACAAACTTTATCCACGGAACAACTTTGTTTACCTTTCAAAAAGAAAGTCAGCCAGTATTTACCCCTTTCTAACTCTCCTCTAACAAGAGAACGGTCAGATTGACATGGAAGAATATGTCTATCAAACTCGACTTATTATTGAGAATCTTATTGGATTGATCATGAAGTTATCAGAGTACAATTTCCACAACATCTCCAGGACGAGTTTTTCACATATGGTAACAGAAGAGTTCTACTTGCACGAAGAAGCCCTTTCATCCAAAGAACAAAAATACTGTTCCCGTGAAAGTTTACAGTTACATTCTCCTAGTGATGATACAACTGCTTTGACAAAAGTCTACTTCAGAGTTTCAGATGTTTGATGGCTGTCTGAACATCCTTATCTCCTCTGCCACTACAGTTAAGCACAACCTTAGCTCCATCACGAAGAGTTGGGCATAGTTTCTCCAAATGTGCTAGAATTAGCATGAGATGTCTCGAGTGCAGGGATAATACCCTCAAACCGGGATAGTCTCTTGAAAGCTGCACATACATTTAAAAGGAAACATCTCAAGGACAAAGATCAAAAGATAAAGAATAGAAAGGTGTCAGACTATAACACGATCACAACACAAATTTCTTTTCAGCAACAGCATAACAAAAATAAGGCATTCAAAATCCACTCAGATTCTTTTTATTCCATACCTTCCAATGCCTCCTCATCAGTGACGCTAAAGTATTCAGCACGTCCTATATCCTTCAAAAAGCTATGTTCTGGTCCCACTCCAGGATAATCCAGGCTATTCAAGTCATAAACAAATACTTAGGATTCATCCCAAAAAAAATGTTTCCAAACAGGAGAATATTAAGGACGGAGGTGATAATTTTACCCAGCACTAATAGAATGAGGCTCAACTATCTGCCCGTCTTCATCCTGCAACAAATAGCTCATGGCTCCATGCAACACTCCAACCTCACCCTTGGTTGCATGTCAAAGTAGCAGCATGCTTGCCACTCTCTATTCCAAAACCAGCAGCCTCCACACCAATCAACCTGACATCTTTGTCATCAACAAACTCATGAAAGAGCCCCATGGCATTTGAACCTCCACCAACACATGCAACTAGTACATCTGGTTTCCCACCCCATTTGTCCAATGCCTGCTTCCTTGTTTCTTTACCAATAACAGCGTGAAACTCTCTCACCATCATTGGATATGGATGTGGGCCTGCTACAGAACCAAGGATGTAGTGAGTCGATTCCACATTAGTCACCCAGTCCCGTATAGCTTCTGAAGTAGCATCTTTCAGTGTGGCAGTGCCAGAATGAACAGGCCTAACCTACATAAAATTCAAAATTTTGGAGTCAGAAGTGGCATCATCAGAGAAAATATTGTATGAATGTAACTGAACCAACTAATACAAATTCAGTAAAACCATGCAAAGTTATAAGCTCCAAGCCGAACCCCTAACTATGAGCTAAACAACCACACATCAGATGTTTAAACTCTAGTTAAAACACATCATTCTTCATATACCAACCATATCTCCAAAAGGACCATTGACCAGTCTTTTTATCACAAGTCTAGTCACCCAAGATAATACTCTAATTTTTTTTTTTTTTTTCATTCTAAATAGGGGGAAAATACAGCTTTGCATCAAAATATTATCCTTTCCTACCACATAATTTCAACATTAAATAACTATGGAAGAAATCTGAAATTAACAGATTATGGGAAAGCATATTACTGACTGCACAGGAGCCAATTCAATTATGCATGACAATTACAAAAAATTTCAACAGTGTTATATGCCTGAAAAGAAAAGGTCCAACAAGCAAACAAAATCTTTTTCTCGACGGTTAATAGATTGGCTTTGAAATCTGACTTTAAGAAAGAATATTAATCTCATGTTGAGCTAGCATCAAGGTTTTCATGAGTTATCTTTGAGTAATCGTCAATACGTGAAGCGAAAATGGACAAGTAGTTTGATTTAACAGTGACCATGGACCAATGGACAGAGCTCAATTGTTAATAACAGCTTTCCCCAAAATCAACCAAATAGATGGGAATGGAAAAGAACAACTTGATGGTAGTTTGTATAGTAATCTAGAAGCAGGCTCGATTTTTGAAGAAATAAATAAGCAAGAGAACAGTAAAAAACCTCAGCTCCAAGAAGCCGCATTCTGAACACATTGAGAGCTTGTCTCTCCATATCTTGAGCACCCATGTAGATGATACACTCCAACCCAAACCGAGCACAAACAGTAGCAGTGGCAACACCATGCTGACCAGCACCAGTTTCAGCAATAATACGTTTCTTGCCCAACCGCTTGGCAAGCAAAACTTGTCCAACAGCATTATTAATTTTGTGAGCTCCTGTGTGGTTAAGATCTTCCCGCTTAAGATAAATATGTGGCCCTTCACCATTAGGATGTCTGTAGTACTCAGTAAGCCGCTCGGCAAAATAAAGGGGGTCTCCCTTCCAACATAGTCTTTCAATAGACCTCCCATCAAGCTCTTTCTGCAATCAACAAGATCTCTCAAAATAAAACCATTTCTTTCATAAACCCATAATCCATAACTACAATTAAACTCTGATTGAGTTGATTGCCCAAAAAAAAAAAATCACCAAAAATTTTCAAAAACTTTTACTTAGCATGTGAACAATGGTAAACAATCGAGAAAAAAAAAAAAAAATACAAATACATGACTAAATTCCTTCCAGTAACTATTGATTAGAAAAACTGTCACATAGTTATAAAAAAAATGGTTCAAGAAAAAAACTTTCCGATAAATTCATAAGCTTTATTATCAGCAGTCTGTCTTGAGCATTAAAGCTACTCTTCTTCAGGCAATAGTCCAATGTTCGAAACTCACCATTGCCATTACAGCATCTTAAATAGTAATTTGATGTACTTAAAAAAATATTACCAGCATCTTTCTCCCCTTCCCTAATCCAGTCATCATTTACTCCATCAAAAAATGCTATCTTTCATACCAATGAAGGAAATGATCAATCTCCGAAAATCTACTTCTCAGGAGCCGGATTCGATTTTGCACTAATTAATTCCATTAATTAGCTAAAAATATGAACCGGGATAACCAGAAAACCAAAAAAGCAATCACATTTCCAAAAAATCAGACAATTAAAAGAAATAAACAAAAAAAAAAAAAAGGTTCAATTTGTGAGAACCTGGAATTCTTGATCGGCGGAGAGAGATTTGAAGGCATCCTCGAGCTCAGAAAGGGCATACATTAGGGTTTCAGGCACATATTTCCCGCCAAACTCACCAAATCGGCCGAAAGAATCGGGCCGGAGCTCCTCCTCCGTTGAGGTCATGGGATGCTCGGTCAGCGTGCAGAAAACAGGTGGTGGGGTGGTAGAGGAGGTGGTCTTATAAGAATTGTTGAATTTGAGGGGTGGTGATTGTAAATAGGCGGCGGAGGAGGGGCGGTGGGGCTTGGGAAGCGACGGAAGGGCGGTGGACTTTGGGGTGACGGAAGCTGAGGAGAAGGCGGCCATGCTCATATAGCAAGCAACTTGTATTTGTTGGCTGAGATATGAATGATTTGTATGCTGCAGTATTTATATTTTATTTTATTTGTTGAATATTTTAAGGGTTAATGGCATTTTGCACCACTCAATTATGCTAATTTGCACTTTACACGTCAAATTATTAAATTTTGTAATTTACTATCTCAAACTTCTAATTTTCAATACTTTTATGTAATCAATTAGACAAAATTTATAATGGTCATTGAATAATTATTGATATACTTAATAGTTGGTTAAGACTACTGGGAGGAACTCATATGAAATAGGTGGTCCACATTTCTACAAAATATAAGATCGTGTTTCCTCAATTAGTGGATCACCTTGTCCAAATGTGAATCTCTCATTCATTTTTAAACAACTATTAAATAGACGTCTAATAGTTAGTATTCAATAACCAAAATAAATTATACATTTTACTAATCACTTGAACTTAGATTAATTTGAAATACTAAATGACGAATATAATATTTCACAATATTTCAAAAATTCTCACATAAAGTGCGATATAACTTGTATAAAATGATATTTTTACCAATAAAAGTTGACCAAATTAAATAATTTTACCTATTTGAATTCAAGTGATTGCACGATCTTTTCACCAATTAATGACATTACGCACCTCTCAATTTTGCTTGTCTCATTGTTTATGGATTTTAGTGCTAAAACATTCATACATGTAAGTGAATGATGATTGTGTATTGATAATGTACTGCTATATAAAAAACAGTTTATCAATATAAAATAATAAGATTATTGATGTATCATTATATCAGTAAAAAGAAAAAATAAATGTAATCAGATCAAATATTTAAAATCATAAATTATTGATTCACTATTATTTTGATACATTGATTAGTTTTTGATAAATAATTCTAAATTTTTGACTTTATAAAGTATTTTCCATTAAAAAAAAAAAAAAAGTTAAGCAATTCATTAGTATATCATTACTTTTTGTGTGCTTAATAATTGGAGGCCCAATTCAAATTAACTAAGTACATTTCCATGATGGGCATTTCATGGATATCACAAAACGGATACCCCATTAAATATCAAATAAACACAGCCCAAACTTTCCTTTAGCCTATTCGATCCAAATAAGGGCCTAATAATTTTAAGCCCCGAGAAATGCCAAAAAATTTCTTGATGGGCCTCAAATGACAAAAAATCTGGCCCAAAGAAAACAACCAACGCAGCAAAATTGACAACAATTTTCGCACTGCTGACAGCTCCTCTTCATCGTCTTCTTCACTCAGCTCTTCTGCAGAAAACCCTAACTGTAAGTCCTTGTAATTTCGATATTATTACTTATTTTAATTTCCTTAAAAAAAAATTGAAGTAAAGATGATGGGCTTACATCATTTCAGCGCTCAGTTTGGTTAGAACGAATATTTGAAGTTTTTTTGTTGAATTTTTCTTTTTGACATTTATTTGGTAAATGCCGAACATGGTTTGAGTAGAAATGCCGCTATTTATGTGTATTTCATGTGGATTTGTGATTTTTCTTTTATTGTTGATTAAGTGTTCGACGAAATGTCTCTTTGAGTTTCGAAAGAGTTGATTGATACAATTTGAATTAAATGAAACATTTAAATGAGTTTTGTAGGTTTTATGTATATTAAGAATTGGAATTTTTGATGATTCGTAAGGACCAAGTTTAAAACTTTGAGGTGTATTTTCAATCTGAGACAGGTGTTCTTGTGAATGAGCTGTATGTGCTTTAAATGGTTTTGATATGTTTTCTTGAATGGAAATTGGAAAGGAGTTAATTTTAAGCCTCTGATGCCTAAGATACGAAATCATGGTTTTAAAATTGTATTCAATGCTTGAATACTCAGTCAAAGAAATCTTGATTAACTTACATTTTGTAATCAGGTGAGTGCATTGAGCATACTGGAAAGCGTCCATGGGACATAATGATTCAGAATCTCCTCCTAGAGGTCGTGGGTCTCCTCGTAGAAGGAGTCCCTCGCGAAGGGAAAGGTCTCCTGCTGGACGACACAGGAGTTCACACAAAACAAACTCGACGGTGACTGAGAATACTTCATCTCATAACAGGTCCCCAGAGTCACGTTCACCTGTTAGAGAGAAATCTTCAAGTCATAAAAAGCCCCCATATAGGAGAAAATCGATATCTCCTGCATCACCCTCTCCAATCAAAGAAAGATCCTCAAATCGTACCAGGTCGCCAAAGCGAGCAAATTCAGGGTCACCCGAAAATAGCTCACCTTCTCCAAGGACCAAAAGGTTAAAGAGAGATCAAGCTGAAAGAGAGGCTGAAAAGGCAAGTGAGAGGGAACATGAGAGAGCTCATGGTAAGCGAGGGGATAGGGCTTCTAATAGGAAAAGGGATTCCGAGAAGGAGGTGT
This sequence comes from Cinchona pubescens, assembly GCA_025175665.1. Lineage (NCBI taxonomy): Eukaryota > Viridiplantae > Streptophyta > Magnoliopsida > Gentianales > Rubiaceae > Cinchona > Cinchona pubescens. Next base: position 1,063,671 of record JANKKI010000106.1, read on the forward strand.
CAAACGAGAGAGGAGACAGACGGTCGGGAAGGGATGGAGTTGATAATGTGTCCTCTAGATCAAGGCATGGCCGCTCAGCTTCTCTGAGAGATAATCACCGCAGCAGTCGGCACAGATCCAGATCTCCACATCTATACTGCTGCTGATAAAAGAGCACGTGATGAGGTGTCTGGTGATATCCATTCCCTTTTATCAATTTATATCTTATAACTAATCATAGTCCCACTTGCTCTAACTTGCCATATAAATTTAAGTGCAATTATATTCTGGTGGATATACATTTATGGATTTTCATTCTTCCTTTTCATATGGTTTAAAAATTCTTTTAGGTGTTGAATTTAGTGATTCTGTCTAGTTTTACCAGTTGGTATTACCGATTTTTTTTTTTTTCCTTTTTTTCTGTATGTGTTCCATCAGCTCGTTTATGGTTTGCCATGTATTCATGAGCTTGTTTACAGGCATTTTGCTACATTTGTGACATGTACGTTACTTGAAAAGAAGCACCTCATGACCAGTTAAAAATTGGATTTTAAACAAGTCAGACAAGATATCCGCCTTTAGAGACCTCTCATTGTTATGCATTTGTGTCTTTCTTGGTGTGATATGATTACAGTGTACTTTTAACAACATGCATCTGCATGTGAAAAAAAGTGTTAAAAAATGACACTGTGTTATGCTAATATTTCAGTGGTATGCAAGGGTAACAATTGACAGCATTATAATCCTTTAGTGGTTGTTGAAATTGTTTCTTTGCTAGAAGTTTAAGCTAGTTGACTCATTAAAGCATTTGAACTGCTATTTCTTGTCAAAAACATTGCTGCTTCGTTTCCCTGATGATTCCCAACAATCCTTTTCTTTTTGTAATATTTTTTCCCTGATGATTCCCAACAATCTTTTTCTTTTTCTAATTAATTTGTTATCCTGTATGCAATCCATCATTTATTGATATGCATGCACAATACAGTAGAAAGTTTAGGTTTCTAAATTATTTTAAAATAAACACTTGCTAATGAAAGCCTTTTTTTCTTTTTAAATTATTCATTTTCTTTACTGTTGGATGGCCATGTTGTTATATGCCTTCCACTGCACTTAGAGGAAAAATTGTATGTTCATATGTTATGATTTTATTTTTCAGGGAACAAACTCAAGGGGATCTGATCATCGGTAAGCACTTGAATTTTACTTCCTTATCTTGTCTGAGCTTTTAAGTTAACCATTTTAACAATTTTCATCTATAACATCAAATATTGTGTTTATATTACATGCCTGATTTATGTCTAGTAGATCTGCTGACTACGATGTTAAGTGGGAGATCATTAGATCAAGTTCTGTCCCTTGGGTGAAGTTTGAATTGGCTTTCATGATTGAGGCATACTTGGATCATACTGCAATAGTAATTAAGGAAGAACTTGTTATTATCATATATCTTATCATTCTTCTAAGTAGTTATAATTGATAGTGTTACCATGCAGCTACACTGTCTTTGCTGACAAAGAGAATTTCTGCTCAAGCCCTTATGCTTTTAAATCTTTATTTGGATAAGTGGAAATCACTTGGAAAAAAAAATGCCAGAGAATTCTTTAGTGTATGATAGAGCTTAGAAGGGAAAAAAATCTTGGACTTTTGTGTCTTTGGGAGTGTAAAGAATAGGAATTCGAAATGCATGGCTAAAACTGGTTATATTGGACAACAGTTGCATCATCTTCAGCTGAATATATTGTTGCATTTATGATTGTTAAATTTTATGATGGCTCATTGCTTTCTTTTTTTTATAAATATTCCCAGTTAATTGGTGCTAGTCTGATACATTGATGCAGGTCTTGTCAAATATGCTTGCAAAATTTGTTATCAGAATTATTCTTGTGGAGTCTGTTGTTTCCTTTTTAAGATTAGTGGACATTGCTCAAAAAAAGATTAGTGGACATTTAGGAGTACTTATCATCCTTCACTTGTGTGCGTCTATAAATTTTTGTTGGAAAGAACATTGGTGGGCCCACATAAGCTGCTGCAAATTGGTGTGCCTGTTCCATCAAACTTAAATTAGTCGCTTATCAGACAACAAAAGTTCAGTCTATCTGAGTGTGATGGAGCTATGTATATAAAATAATTCTGCATTTGCCACTTCCAAGTTCATAGTACCCTGATATAGTTGTCAGCTCCAGTGATGTTATGGGCTTCTTGAGAAGGAATGGAGATGATGATTCAGTATCTAAAATGAAGGCCACTGAAGCAGCTTTGGAATCAAAAGAAAAGGTAGTGTTGGCCTCAATCTTGGAGTTCTTGGAGCAGTTAATATATAGACTTGGTTTTGTTGATTTCTTGTTTCCATGAGCGTTTCCTCTCTACATTGGAAAAAATTATCCTCTTTTTTCATTTGGGATGAGGTAACACTGCAGAAGCTTATGTTATCCCATGGCCCTGAGTTCTTAATATCATTATGCAAAACAGTTTTCCTGGTACTATGTTATGCTTCTGTTTAAGTTTGTCAACTTATTAGGCAGGGATTACCTTTTGGCAGGAAAAACCCTCATTTGAGCTGTCTGGGAAGCTTGCAGCAGAGACTAATCGATTTAGAGGTGATAATTAGATTTCTTTCATCATTTATGGTGAAAATTTCTTCCAGCTCTGTTTGTTTAATGGAGTTTGCATACGATTTGATTTTTAAAAAGATAAAATCTAAAGTGCTTTTTTGGGTGAAGTATTGTGCTTTGCACTTCGTTATTTTTCAGTGTATTTGCTATGTTTTTTAAATGACTAAGAATTAGGGTTTTTTTGGTTGTCATAGTTTTTGTGCATCTCAGTCTTTCATTTTTCTCTTTTCTTTATTGAGTGCCACTTCTTTTTAGGTGTAACACTGCTGTTCACTGAGCCACCGGATGCAAGAATGCCATCTATAAGGTGGAGATTGTATGTTTTCAAGGCTGGTGACGTGTTGAATGGTATTTTCCTAATTCCTATACATATTCTCATTACAGTTACTGTTGTTATTGGTTGTTCTTATTGATATATTTCATATTTTCCCGTGGTTGAAGGAAGACAACAAATATTGATTTAAGTGACAGCATTAGAATGTGTAGTTAAAATAATTTATCTTAGAGTGGATTTCTAGTAGTTCCTTTTATCAGTCTATAGTGTTTCATCTTGCTTGTATCTTTCTAATTTTTTGAAAGAATGCTTGTATTTGTCTGCTCTATCTTATAGACTTCTTGTTTGACCAGAACCCCTCTATGTACACCGCCAAAGCTGTTATCTTTTTGGAAGAGAAAGGAGGGTTGCTGACATCCCTACAGACCATCCGTCTTGCAGCAAACAGCATGCTGTTCTTCAATATAGGTAGTACTAACCAAGGCCTGTTGTTGTTACTGATTGGTGCTGGTATATGTTCTGTAACTATATTGAATCTTGGTTATTTTGGACTATCCTTATAACTATTGCTATTTTTTTTTCTCCTGCTGTATTTGCAGGCAAGTTAAGAAGGAGAACCCTGATGGTACTTCATCTAAGATAGTAAGGTAAGACTAATTTCACATACCTAAGTTTCTTACTTCCCTGAGCTGGAAGTGGGCCTTATTTGCCCATGTCTAATTGTTTGATTTTGTCCTCCTTTGCACATTGTAGGCCTTATGTAATGGATCTTGGTAGCACCAACGGAACTTTCATCAATGTAAGCAATTGGTAGCTTTGTGATTTCCATCTAAATAATTTACCTTTCCACATTTATGGAGTCATAGCATAACTACATTTGATTGCTTTTGCCAAATATGTTTCAACATTGTTTTCACAACTTGCAGGATAATCGAATTGAACCTCAGAGATATTATGAACTTTTTGAAAAGGATACGCTGAAGTTTGGTAACAGTAGGTAGGCTGCCAATTGGAATTACCTTTTCTGTTTCTCTGATAATCTATATTCTGCATATGTTTCCACCAGTCAAGTTTCTTATAAAACCGTATGATATTTTTTGTAACTTTTGGTAAGATGTTCTGGGCCTCTTTTGTCATCTAGACTTGGCATGAATTACTTCTAAATATTGTGTGCGGGTGTTTTTGCAGCCGAGAGTATGTACTGCTGCATGAGAACTCGGCTGGATGATGTTCATTCATTGGCTTCCGTTTCTTTGCTTGCACAGGGTATTTTGGATGGTTTCTGTAGAATTAAATAGTGTTGCTCAAAGGTTGCAGAAATAGTGGGCAAAAGTACCCAACTGCTTTTAGTAGATAGCTGGTGTGTTTTTGAGCCAAAAGGAGTTGCCTGCTAAATTTTGTTCTCTCTATTAAAAATTCTATGATGACGTCATTTGTCATGTTGAATTGAGAAATAGTAAATTTTTCTTTGCTTGTGACCCTCGGGGGTCCAGGTGAATTAAGCATCCTTGAAAATCCATGGAATGTTACATTTGTATGGCTATTGTGCATATGCCAATACTTGGACATATTTAGTCTTGTACGGCACAAGTCCAAGGAAAAAAAAAAAAAAAGGTGGGATCCACTTGTGCATCCTACATGTGGGCCAACTTTTTTTTTTTTTGGGTCTATAGTTTTTGGGATGGATCTGTTTCTCTTTATCTGTTCAGAGCAAACTGGAATGAAAATAATTTAAATTATGTTCATCTGATTCATCCGGAGGAACAGATGTCTTTGTCTCCACCCGTATTTCCATTTCCAAATGCAGAGTGCAGTGCGGGCAGTATGCGCGTGCACTGTACATATATGTCTTGGTCACGAAGTAAGTTGTGAGCAACTATTTACACCATCTTATGATTTGATACTACTAATTACTGAAGCTTCATCGGAAGATTATCATATGTGTTGGGATTATGCGTAGGAAAATGTTGGTATGATCGCACCTCCAATTAATCATGTTAATCACAATAACTATCACAAATAATTTAAACTAAAAAAAAAATATATAAATATTACCTCGTTTAAAAGGAAAAAGAAATTTTGCATCGTTTTACACGAGCAAACTCCTACCAAGAAATACAGTAGGGATGAGTCGCGTATTCGCGCTCTTTAAAACGATTCGCGGCTCTACGGATTTTCTCATTCCCATGCATTAGGTTGCAACGCGTCACCTCTAGGATACAACAGCCTAATTCAATAAGTTACTTCACTTTGATATGCACAATCAAAGAAAATAAAAGTTTTTTTACACACCTTACTTTGTCAATATACTACATGGTAATTTTTTTCACCTATATAAAACTGTAGAGTTGGGAAAGAGATATATATATATATATATTTTATCTTATAGTCCTATATATTTATAGGTTAAAATAATAGGAGAGTAGAGTTAAGAGAAATTACTACATAATTATTTCATTTATAAATCACATTTGTCTATATACAATGTATAATAGTCAAACATATTAATATAGTCATTATAACCAATTTATACAAAATCGTTACATTTGTTTTGGTATTTATGTAGTAGAATAGTAATTAAAATGATTTAGAAGAATTATAACTCTCATAATTTAAATTCAAATTAACTCATAATAATTATAGCCACTTTAATTTTATTAAAATACTTCAACAATCCCCCATTTGTGTTAATAAATAAGTACTATTATTTATTTATTTATGAACAAAGTGAGAATACCATGTCTAATGAAAATGACAATTCCTTGAAATCTTCATTTACTAGAGTTAAAGTGGCTAAACCTTGAAATTAAGATTGTTTTAGGGTATGAAGGAATATGTCACACACGTAATATTCAAGCTTTCTCATGTTAATATAAACTTCTTAAATCAGCACATTACGGTCTTGTGCTTTATTCCAAATTCATGAGTGCTCTGGAGAATTAGCCAAATTCTCATCAGGAAGCTACCTTACTTCCATACTCATTAGGTGAGTCTATCAAGGATACTCCCACAACTAAGACATCCCACCCATAAAGGCTATAGTACTCATTAAGAGATTAATTCTTAACCTTCTCGTCATAGGATCACATGCATACTTTACACTATAAGAATGGGCTTATAGAATTGATTACCAAGTGCATGCTTTTCTCCCAAACCATTCTATGATTCGTTTTTCTTCAATTTAGTTCTTGATATCTCCAGTCCCTAAGTAGAAGTATTATCATAGATGGTTAATAAATTTTAGGCATAAGTCACATTCTCCTCGATGTACCTCATATATTTGCCCCAAGTTTGGCATTTATATTTTTCACAAATTATTAAAATAACAAAGATATGAGATTTTGGCATTCAAGTCAAAATATTTCTTAAAATTTCTTGAAATAATAGTTTCAGGATATCATCATTTTGTTGAGAAAATCTCCCATATAATTATAGCCATCAAATAGAAAAGATTCAAATTCTAAACATCAGTAAGTAACACTAGCAGCAAAGATAATACCATGACATGAATATGCATTTTGTGCAAAAGCTCTCTAATATAACATTATAGTTCATTTGAAGGCCGACATTAAACAGTTGTCTTTAGATGAGATGATACGTCCACAGAACACATAGCTTGCTAGAGTTTGTACTGCTCCTGGCTTAAATTTAGAAGTATAATATTTTCTGTTTTCATAAATAAAATGGGCTATGGATATTTCTACTGGACTACCACTGGTCCCATGATAATAACAAGAACACTTTTAATTTACATAAATTATTCGACTTACATCACTGCCAAAAGATCATATTGACTGTAAATTATCCCAAGTCACATTGATTCGTCAGATTTACATTTTTTAAGAAGAGGCGAATCGTTTTAAAATTGTCATGTTGGTTGGTTTTACAATAGTGAATGGTAATAGTACACATTTAACAAACTGAATTTTGCTGTCTACTTAACCGTTCCACAAAGTTTTAAACTAAAATTCAGATTCAATCTTTATGATAACAAAATCACTGCCTTGTTGTTTTTCGTGAAAAATTTCACCTTTTTTTTTTCCCAAAAATTATGGGTAAATTGTCTTAAAATTGTTGGTATGATCACACTCCAACAAATCATGTTAATGACAATAAACATCACAAATAATTTAAATTCAGAAAAAAAAGAAACAATATAAATATTATCTCGTTTTCCACAATAAAAAGAAAAAGAAATTTTGTACCGTTTTGCACGAACAAACTGCTACCAAGAAGAAGTACGGTAGGGTTGAGGCGCATATTCGCTCTCTTTAAGATGATTTGCGCCCCTACGGATTTCTCATTCCGATGCATTAAGTTGCAGCACGTCACTTCCAGGATACAATAGCCCAACTCAATGTTGTTACTTCCCTTTGATATGCACATCAATCAAGGAAAGTAAAATTTTTCCCACACACCTTATTTTGTCCATATATTATAGTTATATACTACATTGTATTTTTCACTCATATAGAACTATAGAGAGTTGGAAGATATATATATTTGGAATATATATATGTGAAATTCTACAGTTCTTTTTAGAGAACCATTCCCTTAACTTTAAGAACTTATACAATACAAGTTTTTATAGCATATAGTGTTGTACTGTACAAACCCTTAAAGTACAAGAGAATGTTCCCTAAAAAGGATTGTAAAATTTTCAGAATATGTATATCTTTTATCTTATAGTCTTATATATTTATAGGCTAAAATAATAGGATAGTAGAATTAAGAGAAATTACTACATAATTATTTCATTTATAAATCACATTGTCTATATATAATGTACAATAATATAGTCACTATAACCAATTTATGCAAAACAGTTACATTTGTTTTGGTACTTATGTAGTAGAATAGTAATTAAAATGATTTAGAAGAATTATAGGATTCCCACAATTTAAATTCAAATTAACTCATAATAATTATAGTCACTTTAATTTTATTAAAATACTCCAACAGAAAATGAAGAAATTATAGGAAAACGAACTTGGAACTTAATTAGCCTTTACGTGTTTGTATGCTAATTGGAAAACAATGTTTTCATGGTGAATTAGAAATGTGTTTGTACAGTATAAATTTTTAAAATATATGATATTATATTGTACAAATATTTAAAGTACAAACAAATAATTTTTTAAAAAAAATTATAGAATTTTCATATATATATATATATATATACCCATAGATTGCACGGGGTCTTCGCAGCCATCAATATGTAGAGACTTGAGATACTTTGAATGGTAGAAATCCCAATGCTTTTGTAATACTATTTGGATTCATGGGAATAATACTTGACCATTTAGTTCCTAAAAGAGTTGCACAAAACTGCTTTGAAAGCTTTCAAATTAATATGATGTGCAAAATTTGAGAACTCTATTACTAATTTATAGATTTTAGACAAATATTCTAAATTTTTAATCAAGAGTTTTACTATGTAATGTTGTATCGCAGGTTTGCCTAAAAATCACCTCAATCATTTAATTTATAAGAAAAAAAATACTAAAATGACAAGACTATGAACACACATCAAAATATTTCAATAGTAAATATAACAAAGTGGTGCAATCATTACAGCTAGGGTCATCCCATCTTCTTGAAAATAATTGTTGGATTATAGTATAATGTAGTATTTAACTGCATATCGATTTCTATCCAGAAAATAAAAATGTACACTACTAACCAACATATTGATGCATGTTGCCACAACATACAATTTTAAGTAGTCTATATGCATGTAGCGGTAAAATTGTGACATATCAATCTAGAAATAATTTTGAAAAATTTTACAATTCTTTTTATGAAATTATATTCTTATACTTTAAATATTTGTACAGTATAATATTATGTGTTTTAACATTTTTTTGTTTAAACTTTTAAAATTAAGAGAATGATTCTCTTCTAGAAAAGATCATAAAATTTCCCAATAACTTTACTTTCTTTTTCAGTGTAAAAAGTCTAGATTAATCTTCTCATTTTGCCAAAATTGCAAATATAGAAAAACCATGCACAATCAAATCCATTTTGTTTTCTTGTCCAAAAGGGTCATAATAAAATCGCAACACCCCTTCGACCCTTCGTTTGTTTTGTCGTAATAATACATCGACACTCCTCAATTCTTGCGGACACACCTTTTCAGGCCATATATGAACCGTTGAATCCCATCCCAAAATCCCACCGCCTTCTTTCACTCGAAGTAGGCTGAGCATAATCTTGTCTAGATTTACAAGCAATTTTCGTTGGTGTTTTTAGGGCTTTTGGAGTTTCAAGACTACATTTTAGGCATTTTAATAGGTAATATATCCCATAAATTAATCAACAAGATGATCATTCTTAATTCTTCAAAAACTAATTTCAAGAATCAACTGTGGTTACCATCGCCTCAAAAGGGGTCTCAAAATAGCAATATGTAAAACCAAATTTGACTTACAATCTTAATAATCGGAAACAATGAAAGTGCAACAGCTCCATAAATTTAAATGCAGTATCAAGTTCATTGTTATTTTGCTAATTGTCCAAAAAGAAATGTTTGATCACTTGAAATAACAAAAATACAAATTATACTATTGTTGCTTATGATGTCCCACCTAGAAATGTGAAGTCTACGAAAAATGCATATTACTTTAAAGTTTAAACAAAGAATATTCATATCATTTTATCAATGTGTAACTTAATATCGATTAACCAAACGAATACAAAATTTTTAAACAGATTTGTTAGAGACTAACCTATATAGATATCTTCCTCTTCTTCTTCAATCCTCTTTTTCCGAGCCTTGTGATGTGTAGCTGAAACTGAAACTGAAATTGAACGAATACGAAACATGAGCAAATCCAAAAACAAGAAAATATTAAGATGAAAAGTAAACATACATCAGTTAAAATATTAATTAATACAAGGAAAAAAAACAAAATATCACAAAAATAAAGAAGTTTTTACCGTTCTAGCCCACCAAACATCATTGTCATATGCATCAACCAATTCATACAACAACGTAAAGTAATTCTTGGGAACTTGAGGTGGCACGAAGAGGAGCTGATCAGCATCGACAACTTCTTTCAATAGGTCGGACAGATCTTCTTTCAAGAGGGTTTTGCACTCTACTTTATAGTTTATACTGAGATGAACCCTCTTTTGGAGATAATTTTTGCTGCATAAAACGAACCCTCAAAACCTTCTTCCATCATGGCCTTCAGATTTCGTGTGCTTAATTAGTTAAATCAACTAATAAAAATTTCTTGACTAGATATTTTATGCTAATATCTAATGAGTGACTTTTATGAAAAAATTTTATAATATAATGAAAAAAAAACTATGAAAGCAATTTAACATGAGTTGCACGCACTTTACTTCTAATAAAATTTAGATATTTGGTTTATTTTTCACTTTTTTTATTTGCTCTTGACCATTTAGAATTGTTCTGAAAAGATGGGAAAACAATGTTGCATGTGTTTTGATCACTTGAAATGCATCTAATTGAAAAAACTAGAAATAATAAAAAAAAAATACGAATTATACTACTGTTGCTGATGATGTCCCTCTTCAAAATTTGAAGCCTATGGAAAATGCATATCAATACAAAAAATTATTTCATCCAGTTGATTAAGATGAAAAGTAAACACACATAAGTTAAAACACTAATGCATACGAAGAAAAAGCAAAATACCCAAAAATGCTGATTGGATATCAACTAATTTTTACTTTTTTTTTAAATAATAATTTATAATCATTTCGCATACATTTTTCAACCACCTTTTTATCTCATATATATATCACATCAAAAAAAATTATTACAATACTTTTACAAAAAAAAAATTAAAAAATAATGACAATCCAAATAACAGTTTTTGCTGTTCTGTGCAAGTCCACTCTCCATTGGACTATTTGTGATGGATCCTCAATTTCTTCAAAGGATAAGGCTTCTCTTAACCATGTTGTTGTTGTTGGGAAGTAAATGGAATAGTCTGATTGGAATTTTCTACAAATGATTCTAGCCCACCAATTATCATGTTATATGCATCAGCTGATTCATTTATACAACGTAAAGTAATTCTTCAGAACTTGAGGTGGCATGGGACGGAGCTGATTAGCATCGACAACTTCTTTCAATCAGTCGGATAGATCATCTTTCAAGAGGGTTTTGTACTCTACTTTATAGTTTACACTGAGATGAACCCTCTTTTGGAGATGATTTTTGCTGCATAAAACGAACCCTCAAAGCCTTTCTCCATCATCTTCACCTCCAAATCTACTCTAGTTTGAAACTCCATAATTTGCCTTTTGTTAGCCAGTTGAAATGGAGAAAGAAAAGCAAGTCTTAAAAGGCTAGACATGATTTCCCTTTATCACGGCCTTTAAATTTTGTGTGCTTAATTAGTTAAACCAACTAATAAAAATTTCATGACTAGAGATTTTATTCTAGTATATATCTAATTAGTGTTAGTTTTATGACAAAATTTTTATACTAATATGATGCAAAAGGTCAAACTATGAATGCAATATCACGTGAGTTGCACGCATTTTACTTCTAATAGCGTTTGGATATCGAGAAGGTTTATGGTGGTTATTAAGTAATTAGTGACATTTTACTAATTGTTCAATAATCAATAAAAGGAAGTTATTTGTATAAAGTAATCCACTTTATTACAAATTAGGGACCATATTTTGTCTAAATGAGAGCCTTTCGTTGATTTTTGAGCAACTACTAAAATGTCAAGTAGTTGCTCAATTACCACAATAAATTTTGCCTTGAATATCTAGTTAGCTTTGTCACTTTTTTTACTTGCTCTTGACTATTTAGAACTAATAAGATGAAAAAACAGTGTTGAAAGTGCTTTTGATCACTTGAAATGTATCCAATTATACTATTGTTGTTGATGGTGTCCCTCCTCGAAATGTGAAGCCTATGGAAAATGCATATCACTTCGAAGAATGAACAAAGATGATTTTTTCATATCATTTTATTAGTGCAAAATTTAATTTTGGTCAACCAAACGAGTACAATTTTTTTTTTTTTTTTAAAACGGGATTATGTGAGAAACTAACCTATTTAGACATCTTCTTCTTCTTCTTCTTCAATCCTCTTTTCCCCAGACCTTAAGATGTCTAGCTGAAACTGAAATTGAACAAATATGAAACATGAGCAAATCTAAAAACAAGAAAATTAGTAAATACAAATTCAAATGAATTTATATGAAAATATCATAAGATGGAAAAAATAAATAAATAAAACACCGTAAAAACAAAGTTTTTACTGTTCTGAGCAATTCCACTCTCCATTACACTATTCGTGATGGACCCTCAATTGTTTCCAGAAGATAAGACTTAACTCCATAATTTACCTTCTGGTTTAAACAAAAGCGAGTGTTATAAGAGTGTTTTCATAATCTTTTTAGAAGTACTTACAATTATTTAATTAGAAAATAAGTACCTTGTTACAAATGAAGAAAACGAATGAAAAGAGCGAGCTAATTACTTTTGCTTATTATCTTAATGAATCCATGTTTTGTAAAACAAATTTTTCTTGAGGGAAAAGAAAAAACTACAGCTAATTAAAGGTGATGTAAAAGGTCTCTTACATTGAATCTTTCTTAAAAATTCCTTAATTACGAACCTTCAGTTTCAATTATCTCTTTGATGTTCAAGAACTTGTCTTGTAATTAAACTTTTTCTAGCCAAAAGGACAAAAGTTTTTTTTTTTTTTTGGGTTGATTTTGGTGGTGCAAATTTTGGTCTGTCTATGAATGTTTATATTGAAAGCATCATAATTCCAATTTCTGATTCTTTGTGCATGTTTAGTGTTTTGTTTTTCTTCACTGGATTATAGATATACCCATTGATTGCACGGGTTCTTTGCAGTCATCAATATGCCAATTGTAGAGCCTAGAGATGCTTCGAATGGTAGAACTATATATTTGTATCTGAAGCTTTTGCATGATTATTTAGTTCCCAAAAAAGGGTTGCACAAAAATTGCTTAAGCAAAATGTGTAGGAATTTATAGATCATCAAATTATTAAGTTATTGCATACAAAATTATTACATTATTTGTTTCGCAAATTTGATCATTAAATTATTTAAAGTGTATATCTGGAGTTAATAAATTATTTATTTTGTAAACTTTGTTACTAAATTATCTTAAATTTGTATTTCATGGTGATTGCATACACACACTTAAAATAATTTAGTGATCAAATTTACAATTGAGTGATTTTAAACACAAATTTAAAATAATTTCATTGACTAAATTTATAAAATAAATAATTTAATATATAATAATTTAATGATTATTCGTACATTTTACTCAAAATGCATTAAACATTAATACCACGTGCAAAGGTTGAGAATTCTTACTAATTAATTTGTATTTTAGACAGACATTTAATTAATCAAACCAAGGGTTCTGCTGCATAATATTGTACATCAAGTTCACTTAACAATGGCCCCACTCATTTAATGTGTTAAAAAATAAATTTATAATACATGACGAGACCATACACACATCAAATATTAATAGTGAACGTACACAAAGTAATGCAATCATTACATTTACTATGCTAATTATCAGTTCATTGTTTTCAAGGGTCATCCCATCTTCATTTCCAGCATGAATGTAATTGTTGGATTCTAATGCTAATTATCTATGTATAAATTTCAGAATTCTTTTTTATTGATGTATGTTATTTTATAAATTATTTATTATATTCTTATATTAGAATATAAAAATATACAATTGTATTAAGATAACTATCATTAACTCCCTATTATTAATAACTTATACGCAAATTCTTTTATTTTCGTTATTATTTTTTTAAAATTGCTCTCACACACTAGTATATATAATGTATCTAACTACATTGTTTATTTTTATCCAGAAAATAAAAATGTACACTGACATTTTGAGCATATTCCTACAAAATACAATTCTATTAGTATGTAATTTAGTTCACATTCCTTTAAAAAAAAATGAATTATTAGTATTGTGTATCAATTCAAAAAAAAAAAAAAAAATTATTTTTTTTATTTTTATCAATAGTAGAAATTTTATTGATATCAAAAAAAATTTAGTCTGCACTAGAGGGTTGACACCTCAATTATATCAGAAAAACTAAGAAGAAAATCCATCTGAGAAGCTGGACAAGGAAAGGGAATCTCATCAAATGATGTCAAAACACCAATGTGATATTCTCCATTCCATAACCAAATTCCAATTTATTTTAGACAAAGGGACTTTTCTCTAGGAAGCTGCACATTCCTGAACTGTTTGCACAATGCTAGTAACCAATTGAGGTGCTGAAGTTGGGACATGCTGAAAGATAACTTTTGTTTCTAACACTCCAAATTTGATATATAGTCACTGCCAACATCGTTTTCTTCAGTCTGTTAGCAAAAAGTATCATCAATCCGATGCTTATTCATCTAAGCTAAGTCTTCTGCAAAATTGCATTTCCTTTTGTAAGTGAGACAGAGAGAAAAAATCTTCCTCCATACATTGTAAGTAACTGGACAGTTAAAGTAAATATGATCCATACACTACTCTACAGAGTCGGAAAAAATCAATGAGAAGCAACCTGTAGTTCCCATTGTCTCAGTCTATCTCTTGTGGATAACCTCCTTTTACACAGTAACCACAAAATAAAAGAGAATCTAGGAACCGAGTGTTTGAACCAAACCAAATAGTGCCATTCAACCTTTGATCCAGTAATAGAGAAAGGTTTCATGGCAGATTTCACAGTGAACAAGCCAGATTTACTACCTAACAAAAAAGTTTGATCATCACAATTTGGTTGAGGTAAGAATGAATCAGGGGTGAGTTGTCTCAGCAGCTTAACTTTTGCAGTTACTTTTCTTCCTTGAGGATATTTCCATGCATCATTGCGTATACAAGCTCCCACAAAATCATTCTTTGAGCATCCAAAGCAGTGAAGGAGATTTTCAGAGAACTATAAAGAACGAGCTGGGCACCAATAGTCATACCAAAAATCACCATGATTGTTTGTTTTCTATTACCAATACATTTCTTAAGAAAAGGTTGAGCTAATTCCTTCATCACCAAGATTTTCCTCCAAGATCATGAGCAATCAAAAGGGATACTAGTTCCCCGAAATGACTGTTTCTTCAACTTTACCATATGAATCCATTTGATCCAAAGTGAGTCCTTTTTGCAGCACAAGTTCCACACTTGTTTCAATATCAAGCATTTATTCCAGAGAACAATATCCATGATGCCTAATCCTTCTTGCTTACAAGACTTGCAAACCTCTTTATAGGAATAAGTAAAATAACAACTACTAGCTTCTCCAGTCCAAAAGAAAGAAGCAAGCAAGTTATTTATTTTCTTCAGGACAGCTTTAGGAAGGATGAAGGTACAAGACAACTACAGGTGTATCCCAGCCGCAACTGATTTTATCAATTGCAGTCTTCCACCATAACTAAGCTTCTTAGAAGCCCAATAGTGAATCTTCTGCTCAATTTTAAGGAAAATAGGCGTTTTGACAATCCTTGAAAGTAAATCTGGAGGATATTAGGGGGAGTCCCATATCTTAAAATGAAGTGTTCCTATAGACATATGAAGTACATTATTGAGCGACAACTTCTCCTCATTTCCAACACCTGAGAAGAATACTTGGCTTTTCATAGGGTTGGCCTTCAGTCCAAACAAAGCAGCAAATTCTGCCAAAGTATCATTAATCAGCTGAAAAAAAGTTAAGCTTGGCAGCACTGAGTATGAAAAGGTCATCTGCAAAAGATATACGAGTCAGTTTCACCTTCTCACATTTGGGAAGAAAATCAAAGCCCTTTTGTGCAACATTTGCCTCAAAAAGTTTAGTGAAAGCTACCATAGCTATGAGGAACAGGTATGGGGAAATGCCTTAAACCTTTTCCACTCCGAAAAATACCCCACTAGTGAACCATTCATATTCAAATAAAATCTGGCAGTGGTGACACAGTTCCTTGTCCAAGTTAAAAACTTCGCAAGAAAGCCCATCAGTTCCAGTAATGTGGTAATAAACAAAAAACACCAATCCAAAGAGTCATAGGCCTTCATGATGTCTATCTTTAGAACAGCTCTAGGCTTCCCTCCATTTCTGTGATAATTCCTCACAACCTCATGCATTAGGAGTACATTATTTGCAATACTCCTGCCTTAGACAAAGGCATTTTGATTTTCTCTAATAAGGCTAAGAATCAATTTCTTTAGCCTGTTGGTTAAAATTGTTGAGTAGCATTTGTAGATTACGTTACAGCATGCAATCGGCCTGGAGTCCTTCATCATAGTAACATTCTCCACCTTAGGGATCAAGGTAAGTATAGTACTAGTTAAAGAACTACTCATGGATTCAGAATTGAAACAAAACTTTATGGGTTTCACTACTGAGTCCCCAACAACTTGCCAATTTTGTTTAAAAAACTCAACAGCGTAGCCATCAGGTCCAGGGACTTTGCCCTCTTTCATAGCAAAAAGAGTGCTTTTAATTTCCTCTTCTGAAATCTCCATTTGAAGTGCTTCAATTTTTGATGCTCAGTAACACGAGGATGGATGATTTGCTGCAATCTGTCTAGAGCCTGCCCTGTGTAAAGGAAAGTTTGGCTAAAAAGTTTCTTATTACAACTGATAGCAATATCTTTCACAAGTTCATAGTCAGTTTCATCCTCGTTATTTTCATTTTTTAGGACTGTTATTTTATTTCTTGTTGAATAAGTATTACTTTTCTGAAGAAAAAAGCAGTATTCTTATCCCCTGAGTGAAGCCAGGAGATTCTAGACTTGGCTCTGTAGAATTCTTCCTCTGCTCTAACCAGCTTCACGTACTCCATGATCAGCTCTTTTTCTTGTTTGATGATATCAATCTCAAAAGGTTTGTCCTGAAGTAATCTTTGGACTTCCAGCAATTGTTCTTTTTCTATCCCACTCTACAAGTGATGTTACTAAAATTCTTTTATTTAGAGACACCCTTCAATCTCTTCAGTTTCTGACATAAGATTTGCACTGGATTACCTTGGTCAGAACTTGATTCCAACTAGACTCTAAAATTCCAGCAAAGTCAGCATGCCTCATCCAAAAACTTTGGAACTTAAAGGGCTTAGGTCCAAAACTTAAAGAATTATTGGTTTCTAAACAAATAGGAGAATGATCAGATATCTCTAGTTCCATAATCTCAACCTCAGTTATAGGAAAAGATCCGAACCACTGCTCATTTACAAATAGTCTATCAATTTTACCATAAACTCTGTCATCATGATCTCTTTTGTTGCACCAAGTGAAAAAGAAACCTCTATTGGATATTCTACTACATCCATAGGTTCAATCCAATGATTGAATTCATCTGTGGCCCCAAAATCATATTCGGCACCACCAAGCCTCTCGTTTACATTTCTGATTGTTAGCTACAGTAGGGGGCACAAAGCAACTTGTGGTATGGCTTTCATCTGCCATCCACAATTTATTGTCCATTTTGACAAGCAATTGGATATGGGCTTTTGCGTGAATTGGAAACTTTGTCAGCTGAAATGACAAAATATTTTGCTTTTGGAAGCTTGTGTTGAATTTTGCCTATAAAAGGAAAGAGTTATCAGCTTATTCAGTGCACCAACTGAAAAGAAAAACACAGAAAATTTTATAAGTTCTTATAACTTATTTTTCGGTTTAATTCTCATGTGTTTATTTGAAATATCTCTCTTTCGATCCTTCAAAATTTTTCCCAAAATTTTTGTATGTTTTTCATATAGTGAAATATTGCTCCCCTCCACCCGTGGACGTACGTCTAATAGACCGAACCAGTAAATCTGTGTGTCTCTTTCTACTTATATTTTCTCTACATATTTCGTTATTATTTTTCGTTATCGTCATTAAAGGTTTCGCTAAAATTAATTTAACTAAATTTTCGGGGCACAAATCCTAACAAACTGGTATCAGAGCTTTGACACCCCGGATTAATTTCTAGCGGCTAATATGACGGTAACGAAATCATATGATGAGAAATTTGACCTTGTGCTCTTTTCGGTATTTGGCAACTCAAAATTCGGTATCCGCTTTCTGCAGATGAGACACTTGAATATGATTGTAGAAGAAGAAAAACATTTCATAGCCAGAGATAGACCAAGGAGAGAAATTCGACTACCACAAAGGTATGCGAATTTGGCTGCATATGCTTTGTCAGTTGCACAGCAAACTGAAGAAATTGGTGAACCATCTATATATTCGGAGGCAGTTTCACGTGCTGATTCATCCAAGTGGTTGATTGCAATGAATGAATAAATTGAATCTCTCCACAAAAATGGTACATCGGTTCTTGTAAAGCCGCAGTCACGAAAGAAAATTGTTGGTTGCAAGTGGGTATTTAAGAAAAAAGAAGGAATTCCAGGGGTTGAAGATGCAAGGTACAAGGCACGTTTAGTTGCAAAGGGCTATAGTCAGGTATAAGGTGTCGATTGTAATGATATTTTCTCACCTGTTGTCAAACATAGCTCTATACGTGTTCTACTTGCTTTAGTTGCCATGTATGATTTAGAATTGGAACAGCTTGACGTTAAAACAGCTTTTACATGTTGCATGCACTACATTGCGAACTTGAAGAACAAATATACATGAAACAACCTGAATGATTTAAAATTGAAGGAAAAGAAGACCATGTTTGCTTGCTAAAGAAATCCTTACACGGATTGAAGCAATCTCCAAGATAGTGGTACAAGAGGTTTGACTCCTTTATGTTGGGTCATGGTTATTTGATAAGCATATATGATAGTTGTGTTTACTTTCGTAAGTTGAATGATGGTTCTTTCATTTATTTGTAATTATATGTTGATGACATGCTCATTGCTGCCAAGAATTTGATAGAAATTCACACTTTGAAGTCTCAATTGAACAGTGAATTTGAGATGAAAGATTTGGGAGCAGTTAAGAAGATTCTTGGCATGGAGATCAAAAGAGATCGAGGAGTTGTAAAGTTATTCTTAACCCAGAAAAATTACCTGGAGAAGGTATTGGAGAGGTTTGGCATGAAAGATGCTAAACCTGTAGGCACTCCTCTTGCTGCTCATTTCAAACTATCAGCTGCTTAAGTACATATTCACCACACTCAGGTGAAGAGGAAAGGTATATGGCACATATACCTTATTCCAGTGCAGTCGGCAGTATTATGTATGCAATGGTTTGTACACGTTCAGACATTTCACAAGCAGTTAGTGTGGTAAGCAGATATATGTCTTGTCCAGGTAAACACATTGGCAGGCTGTGAAGTGAATTCTCAGATACTTGCGAGGGACTTCAGACACATGTTTGGAGTTCGGAATGAACAGTAACACTTTGATTGGCTTCGTGGACTCAGACTATGCCGGAGATCTTGATAAAAGAAGATCACTCAAGGGATTATGTATTTTGCATTGGAGGTTATGCTGTTAGCTGGAAAGCTACCTTACAACATGTTGTAACTTTGTCTACTACTGAGGCAGAGTACATGGGTATCACCGAGGCAATCAAAGCAGCCTTGTGGTTGAAGGGATTGTTTGGCGAACTCAATCTACTTCAAGATGTAATTACTATTTACTGTGATAGTCAAAGTGCCATTCACTTGACTAAAGACCAGATGTAGTCATGAGCAAACGAAACATATTGATGTGAAGTATCACTTCATTCGGGATATCATTGTTGAGAAGAAGGTCTCTGTCCAGAAAATCAATACCAGATACAATCCCGCCGATATGTTTACGAAACCTCTTCCGGTTGTTAAGTTCAAACACTGCTTGGACTTGATTGGTGTTTGTGGTGATGATTAGCTCCGTTGGGGCTTATTTGGAGAAGGTGGGCAAGTTTACTATTTTGAGTCAAATGCAAAGCCAATGTAGAGATTTGTTAGCTACAGTAGTATAGGGGGCCACAAAGCAACTTGTTGTGGTATGGCTTTCATCTGCCATCCACAATTCATTGTCCATTTTGACAAGCAATTGGATATGGACTTTTGCGTGAATTGGAAACTTTGTTAGCTGAAATTATTTTGCTTTTGGAAGCTTGTGTTGAATTTTGCCTACAAAAGGAAAGAGTTCTCAGCTTATTCAGTGCACCAACTGAAAAGAAAAACACAGACAATTTTACAAGTTATTAGAACTTGTTTTTCGGTTTAATTATCAGGTGTTTATTTGAGATATATCTCTTTCGGTCCTTCGGGATTTTTCCTAAAACTTTTGTATCTTTTTCATATAATTAAATATTGCTTTCCTCCGCCCGTGGACGTAGGTTTAATAGATCGAACCACGTAAATCTGTGCGTCTCTTTCCACTTATATTTTTTCTACATATTTCGTTATCGTCATTAAAGGTTTGCTAAAATTAATTTAACTAAATTTGCAGGGCACAAATCCTAACACTGATGATGTTGAAACCTTAAAAAAAAGTTATTAGTATTATGTATCAATTTTACCAGGAAAAAATCCAGTAGTATAATGTATGTAATGGAAAATTATTACATATCAACTTCTTCATTCAAGATAGATAATTTTAAAAAAATTTACTATCTCATTAAAAGAATTATTTTTTCATATTTAAAAATTTATATAATACAATATTATATAATTTAAAATTTTATATTGTATTAACATTATAATTCCTTCAACTAAATTATAAAATTTCTGAATAGTTTTACTTTATATTCGGCTAAAATTATAGATTAATCTTCTCATTTCATTAAAATAGGAAAAATATAAAAACATGCACAACCAAATCCCATTTTGTTCTTGTCCGGAAAGGTCATAATAACATCGCACCCGACCCTTCGTTTCTTTTTTGTCGTAATAATACATCGACACCTCCTCAATTCTTCAGAGACACGCCTTTTTGGGGCATTTAAGAACAGTCGAATCCCAGTCGCGACTCTTCAATCTTCAGATTTTGAAGCCCCTTTTAATCACACCATTTTCTTGCAACATTTTCAACAACCCTTTTGTTTCTTTCTTCTTTCTGATAAACTTTTTTTGTTTTTTGTTTTTTTACCATGAAGAATCACGATAGGCTGTCTAGTTTACATGACAACTTACTGGTCACAATCATCTCTTTTTTACGGTTCAAAGAAGCCGTAAAAACTTCCATTCTTTCAAGAAGATGGCGGTTTATTCCACGTGCCACAAGAAACATGGAGTTTTTGGATAGCGATTTCGTTAAACCGCCGCATGATTCTGAAGAAATCAGGCAAAATAAGAGAAGGGCTTTTGTCGAATTTATAATGGGGTGGATTGGAAACTATCAAGATTCCAGTGCAGATAAGTTTCTCTTGAAATTTTCTCATCCTGAAAATTACCTTTTACAAATGCAACAAATTCTCACTTTTGCTATTAATCTTCAAGTAAAAGCTCTTGATGTTGACTTTGCCGATCCTACGTTGAACCAAGACAACATAGAAGATGAACACACTTTTCTCCAACTCCCCATTGTGAATAATAATAGAAGAAGTAACATAGAATCTTTGAGGTTGTTTTCATGCAATCTTCCAGAAGTTCCGGAAAGATCCCATGATTTTTCTTCACTGAAAAGTGTTTCTTTGGGGTGGATTACGTTGACTCGTGTTTCTATACAGAATTTCTTGAGAAAATGTGTTGCACTAGAGAATTTGATCTTGATGAGAAATGTTATTATAATGATTCTTTTGTGGTTCATGGACCAAGATTGGAGACTTTGGTACTAGAAAAATCTTATCCTCATGGACCCTGTATTGTGAATGCTCCGAATTTACGAATTTTGAAGTATTCTGGAATAGTGAATGAAATTATATTTGATAGCAAGAGAATTGAGGAGGCAGAACTTGATTTTGGGCTTGAAAGAGAATATGAAGATTGGGGGGATTTTCTTTATAGATTCCTCGAGCATATTTCGTCTGTCAAGACTCTTACTCTTTGCACTTACACGCTCCAGGTACTTATCATTTACTATATCCAGTGCTATATATGTTGTAGAGTATTTTATTTTCATGAAATTCTTGAATTTTTGGCATTTTGTTTAAAACAATTTACGTGCAAGATTGTGCATAATATTTCTTTTTTCTCTAGATGAATGTAATATATATTCGAAAGGTCAAAATTAAGGTGGCATTCGATAAAAAAAAAAAAAAAGTGCTTTTCTTGATTTTTTATTTTTTTCTCTTTTTTGTGAAGGCACTTCCTAATGGGGAGGAGCCAATAGTGTCGAAGCCCTTTCTTGGTTGTGTTAAACACCTGATACTAAAAGCATCCTTGGTCGATAGAAGCGAATTTTATGGGATATCATTCTTGCTGAATAGTTGCCCTAATCTTCAGATTCTCACATTTGATCTTGATGTTCCTGCAAGAATTTTCCCTGTAAGCTCTCTAATTAGTTTCTCTCTTACTTTCAATTTTTTTTTCTCAAAATTATTTCTTAGTACAATATCTATATTTTTGTTAACAAAGTCTAACAAATGATTGAATAAATGAATGGTTTTTAGGAGTACGAGGCTCCATTTAATATTGAGCAACATGCATTCTTGCTTAGAGGTCCATATCAACTAATTTATACAAGTGTGGAGAAAAGGTTAAAATCCGTTGTGATGAAAGGGTTCAAAGGGGAGACAAATGAGCTTGTAGTGTTGCGATATCTTCTCAAATATGCTAGAAATTATGGAGTCACTGCACATTCACATTTCAAAGAAAACAGCTCGTGATGGTTCGAGTTTGGAAGCCACTTACATAGAAAAAGTTCAAAAAATACCCAAGTTTGATATAGCATCCCAAAAACTCCGAATATTCTTACATCGCAAGTGAGATAATATTGAGATGTATTATAGGCAAGATATGCTTTCTTTGAGGGTTTAGAGGTTAATGATCCTGATTAATGATGGAATGGATCATTAGTCTCTAAACTCCAAATTAAAGAAAATACATATTACAATTTTATTTTTTTTTGGAGATGTGATGAGATTTGTTTAGGGACGTTGATAGATCAAATACATTTGAACCCTTTTTGTTTTTTGAGAATTGTGATGAATGTTGTATATTGAAGTTACTACTATATGATTCCTCCTAATGATTTCTTTGTGTTCATTTTATTGTTATTCTAGAAATTGTTGTGGAGTGAGAATGCAGTAAATAATTTCTCTTTTATTGCAGGAATAACTCTATGTAATTTTTCATTACAAAATTAATATATTTGATTAAAAAAAATTAAAATGTGATAAAAAAAATGGTAATATATATTTGTGGAGTAAGCATGTATTAATAGATTTTATGATGCATAATATTTTTTACAATATAAAGTAAGTATTATATATAGTTAAATAAATAAAAAATTATAAAATTTATTTATTTTTTTAATCATTTCAATAACTATCATATTCACTTTATATTACAAAAATTAGTAAGTAAACTTATTCCTCCAATTACACAAAATCCGCGCGCACATTGCACATTCATACCCCAAAACAAAGTGTACCTATAGGGGGCACGTTTGCATGCATATATACACTTTTTTAGTTTTTTCTCTATTTATTTGTGATTATTTATTCAATTAGAAGCATCTACATCATAAAGTTTTTAAAGTAGTAAACGATTTACAATTTGGAAACAAACAATATAATATTTTAGTTGGAGCAGTAGAATTTTCCTTATAACTTCTAAAATGAGAATATTTAGTTTCGTGTCTTAAAATGGTACATATCCTTATTTCAAATTTTTACATGACACCGTATTTTCAAATTATATCCATTTGATAAAGACCATAAATACATGCACATAAAAATACTTTTTTTTCAATTTGATCAATTTTATGTTCATTTTCAACAAGCCTGACGAAGTTTAGGACCTTTAGGGAACATGGCCGATTCTTACGTACAAAAAAGCTTTGTTTTGGTTTGTATCTACGTAAAAATTGTCTTTATAGTTTATTTTAAGAAAAAAATTTAAAATTAAAAAAATAATTACAAAATTTTTTCAGGCATTACCATTAAACATTTCCATGTATAGGTTACGTCACAATGTTACATATTTTTTTTTTCCCAATTAAATCTTTACCCTAAAAGTCCTCTTGTAAACAAGGGCTTTAGATTGGAGCTTAGTAATTTTTTTCCTGTAAAAAAAAAAAAAATCTAATAATCTGTAATTTCTGGAACAAGGAAATGATTCGCCTGTGATGTGGTTGTGATCCGTGAGGCGTGAGGCGTGAGGTGAGGTTGGGCAATGAAAACTGCGCATCAGATGAGATTTCAGATTTTCGACGGTGATTTGACGTTTGTACTGACAAGTAATCATCACATGGACTTTTGATTCATTTGATAAAGTACTTAGAACCACAAAATAATAATAATAATAAATAGGTATGGCACATAAATATATTATTAAATAATTCATAGACACGAGACAATGTATTCAAAATAATTAATTAATTTCTGTGGTATTTTCATCACTTTTAACATGTACTCAAATTAAAGTAAATAAAAATTTTATGGATTAAATAATTATTTTTAAACTAATAAATCATTCAAATTTATCAAATATTATTATAAATAATCAATTCACAAGGTTTTGTTCTCCCTTGCACACATAGCACAACTCTTATTACAATTTTTTTTTGACCTTTTTAGTTTTTATTTATTCTCTAATTTTTTTTCATTGATAATTTTTTACTTGAACTAACGTTGAAATTTATTTTGGGGATAAAGTCTCGCTACTCTTCGCTTTTGTCTCAACTGTTCTTCTTGTGACGTTCCTTTTCTTTAAGATAATTTTAGTGATTACATAAATTTGGACACGGACTTTGGCGTTTATACCTTGGTGTGAACAATTTTATTTATCAATAAGTACCATAATTTATTCGATTTAATTCATTGAGAAACGTAAAGATAAATAAAATAAAGAAAAATTTTACTAATTTTTTTTTTAAAGAATTATTCTCTTAATTTTAAAAATTAATATAATATAAATTTTTAAAATACATGTGTTATATTATATACGTATTTAAAGTACACAACAATAATTCTTAAAAGAGTCTATAGAATTTTCTTTAAATAAGTTTTTAGTCCGTGTAAACTATAATATCTAGTCTTGGGGACAAATAATTAGTTACTCCTAAGAAATTTTTACATAAATTCGATCTATGGTAAGTAACATAAATCTCTTGATCCAAATTTACTATATCCTAACACGAAGATGATTATTTTAATAGAATAAAGTAATGTGATTGAATCTCGATCAAAAATCTATTTCAACTCCCGTAAATTAAATCCATTTAAGAATTTTTCGTTGAGCCCGGCTTTGAGCCGGACATCAGGAGAACTTTGTAATTATATTTCCTTGACAGTTTAATCGCTCTTCGACCCAAATTACGGAAGCCCAATATCAGTTGTACAACATGTAAACTACCAAAAGAATAAGGTACAAAGAGAAATAGTAGTGATCAATGGGCTGGGAGGTAGTCAGACCAGGTTTTCCTAGGTAATGGGCTTGATGTTTTCCCCAATGGTGGTTGGCCCATGACTACATGTGTATAAAGACATTGCTTTCCAGAACATGTAAAACACTTGTTTAATGGCTAATCGACACTTTTTTTTGCCCCCAAGCCCAATTTCACCTTTTTTTATTAAAAAAAAAAAAAAAAATCATTTTTCTACAGAAATTGGCATAAAAAAAACCAAGTTTTCAGATTTTTCTTCCTCTTTTCTTGTAGGTACAATGTAGGACATGAGGTCCCTGAAAACAAATTCCTTACAAGGTTCCAACTCCAACCACAAAAACATTTTCCACATCCTCTTTTCTACCATTAAAAAATTCCAAAAAAATGAATAGAGAAAGTAAAGGGCTGTGGTTGCATGTGGGGGATTGGATAGAACTATTTACAAAACCTCTGGGGTCCAAATGCAAAATATTAGAAGTCGATAATAGGTTCTCCAATTGTCAAATTTCTCTCCACCGTCCATGGCAAGTTAAAGAGCTTGGCCATAATAAATTTGAAGATTTTGTTGACATTGATGTTGTGAGTTGCACTTGAGAAGAAAAGGGTTGCCTTCATAGCCCTTGCATATGCTCGAGCCTGTATAATATGCATGTAACATATGAAATTCAACATAGTAACTTGTACTAAAAAAAGTAAATGTTAGAAACAAATAGGCGAACACATATGATAGGTTGACTCGACCTGATTTCTAATTAGTTAAAAAATAAACGAATTTGCCTCAACCTCAAAAAAAAGATGATTTTCTTGTGAGTTCCTACAGTACCAAAAAGAAAAAAAATCTTTTGAGTTTGATACTTTGTTGAAACAATAGAAATTATTGTGTTGGAATTGGGAAAGAGCTTTATCTTCTATGCCAACGCGGAAATAGAGGAAAAAAGTTTGATACTTTGACGTATGTTTTTCTTTCTCTGTTCTGAACACTTGTCCTTGAATTGACAATTCAGTGTAGTACTAGTTAAGACTCCAACTAACTGTTAACCTTTTATTTGCGAGTTTAATAGCACTTGTACACATGGGGTAAGCACCTCATAAAATATTTTGCTTTGGTGTTTGCAGATTATCATGCAGGTTTGATGGAAAAAGCCAAGAAAAATAAATAACATGTAAATTGGATCATACATGTTATGTTTATATAGAAATATGCTCTCCCCAAATAAAAATGCTATCAAATTTTACCTGAGTTATAACACTCCATTGAATATCTGGTGGAAGCTGCACAATTAAAATCATCAAATTTGGTCCCAATTAGAATTGGAATTGCTGTCTGCAAATGGTTTCAGATGAAAAGGAAATAGTATTAGCTAGATTCATCAGGCATAGAAGGATTACTAAAAGATTTCAATAATTAAGTTATCAAGAAAAAGCCTAAAAATTCAATCTTCCGTTCTCATTCAATTATAAAGTACCTATTCTTATCAATCTATTCTCAAAATCATTAATTTTCAGTAACGAAAGCCTAATTCTTGAAGCTACCCAAATTATCAACAACACTTGAGTTCCAACAACTGTAGTTATTCCTCAATTATTACCACAGTACAGAACTCCTTTCCCAACATGGGATTTTTTTTTATTTTTATTTTTTCAGTCAGGGCCACTGTGACCACATCTCCCTAATGTGCAGATAAAGCTCTACCTACAGGAGTTATTGCTCTGTTAGCCCCTTCTCTAATACAGTTCCAATAAAAGAAGAGTGAAAGTTCAATACCTGATTCCATTTTCTTGCTTCAGTATTTATGATATGTACCAACCAATTACACTGCAATTAATCCCATATAGGTAATTCAAGAAAAGAAAAATCCAAATTTAAGCTCTTATCTGTTTATAATGTGAGATAAATAATAAAAAATAAATAAAAGATGGCTGCAAGTATAAAATAGTTACCTGTTTAATGTACAACGACTGGTAAGATCAAACATGAACAAAATTGCAACTGCATCTTTGCAAGCAATTGGAACTTGATCAAATGACCTTCTATCACCTGCATATATACATCCAAACACACCATGTAAAGAACTGGATAAAGAAAAATCATGTTTAAACTTTAAATTCAGTACTATTAATTCATCTAAAATAACTCGGGAAAAATTTTATGTTCTGAAATCATTTTGTTATATTTTAAAATTTTATGTTTTACAAGACTAAAAAAGTACAATAGAATGATTACGTTAACTGAAACAAAACATTGTAAAGATGAACTGAATCTTTCAATTCATCAAACTTAATTACCTCCAACATCCCATGCAAGACTAATCTACAAGCAATCCTTGCACCTCTAACAAATAATGTTTTGTCCATTAAATTCAGTCCTTTCATCTGCAGACTTTTCTTTTGATGCTCATCACCCACATATTTTATCTACAACATAAAAAACCCAGAAAAAGAATTAGTAAAATCTTCATCAACATTGGTCTCTCGAGCACAAAAATTTATAATTGCAAAAAAATTAAAAATAAAATTACTAAAAAGTACTTACCACAAAACTAGTTTTACCAATCTGACAATCACCCAAAAGGCTGATCTTTAAGCTGACTAAATCTGAATCAGAACTATCATTATCAAAGCTATTACTAATATAGGAAGTTGTGGGCTGTTCTTGCACCATTTTACCAGACTCTAAAGCTTCCATGGATTTTGAGAAGAACAACTTTGAGAAAGTCTTCTATACCTCACAGGTTTTTTCCCCAAAGAACAAGAAAGAATTCTCTCCCAAAGGAATCTAAAGAAGTCCCTAAAAATGGACACTTTTTTTTCTATAGCAAACTCCACCTTATCTTCACGTGAACAATTTTATTGTAAAGTTGTTGTTGATGGGTCATCTTTTTTTCTTGCCAGAATTTTTCATGGATTCTTGAAGCCATTGATATATATGAATACGAAAGGTGTTTGACTCGGCATGCTGGTCTTTGTTTCTTTTGGTTTGGGACCCCCTTCGGTTACTATGGATTTCGAAGGCTAAACTACCTAAGAAGGTGTGTTACGAAGGGCGGTGCTACCGGTGTCCTACGGATACCGAAAGAGTCCAAGTTGGCCGGCTTCTTGGTTTCTGCGAAGACTGGGCAGTTTGGTCACTTGAATTATACTACTTAGTCTCATTTTTTTTTTGTCATAATTTAACTTTTATAATCAAATTCATCAATTTTGTAATCAATAATTTATATAGATTTATTTAATTTTTTATATAATTATTTTATTAAAAATGTACATCAAATATTATCAGATAAAAACTTAAAATTTTTTTTAAAAAAATAACAAAAAATATAAAAGATTAAGCACTCAAAAGTTGAGTTGTTAACTAATAAAATTAAATGTGGTAAATATATTGCGACGGAAGGAGTAGTATTTTTTTTAGTTATTTTGTTAATTAATTTGTTGGGTGGGTAAATCTTTAAATGATGATTTTCAAACGTAAAAAAGAGTTTGAATCAAGTTTTAATTAAGTTGGTATATATACGTTTTTAAAAGATATTATAGTGATAAAAGATTATTAACGTGTCACTAAATTTATAAAAAAAAATTAAATTTTATCCAAGTATTTAAAATCAAAGAATTGTTGATTTAATATGATGTATGAGTTAACTATGATAAGTGATTTCCGAAATATAGAAAAGTTAGAAAGGAAAAATGAAAAGAGAAGGAGATACAACATGGCAAAGCGGCAATAAGAAACAAAACGTTTGTTTTAAGAATTGTATATATGCTAATGTCCTTTGGCACCATCAAAAATTTGTTATCACTTCGCTTTACACTATTAGTAGGAGAAATGTTTACTGAACTTGTTCAAAATTTACATACCTTTTCCCTAATTAATCCCTTCTTCTGTGTATTTATAGTTATTATTTATGATATTATGTTAAATATTATTTGAAATAATATTGTAACTAATGTGATATATATATATATATATATGCAATAAAAACATGGTTAAAAAATGTGTTTGAGTAATAATTTAAAATATTAATTAAAAAATAATGAATAATGAGTCATAAGAACAAAGACAATAATTCAAAAATTAAAACTATAATATTTGAATAATTAATACCCGCATAATATTCAAATAATTGTAGTATATATAAACGTAGAATCTTCATGGTTACCATGAACATAAAAATTGTCATGATTTTGATGTAAACAATTCATACATTATAATGTCCACATATTGGAATCTACCGTTAGATGGATCATGATTATGCAAATTTGAGCTAATACACATTAGATTAAGGAAAATTTACAATACTATTGACATATCATATCACATTTTTTTTTTTTTAAAAGTTATCTAGAGTATAATACAAGTATATATAACATATACAAATTTAAGTTTTAAAACATATGATATGATTTCATTAATTAAAAAAAAATCATTAGACTAATAATACTTGAGGTTAAAAGTTAGTCATTCACACTATCCAAACATGCAAATATATGATATTTTTCTTCTGTTTTTGTAGTTTCCTTTCTTTTTTTCGGGTTTCATTTTCTCTTTACCTTTTGAATTATGGTAATAATATTTATGTCATGTATTATAAACATTCCCTATTTAGTAAGGTAATCATCAAAGAATATGTTTGTATTACCAAAAACAAATTTCATCTACCTCGTTAATAAATGTAAAATATTGAAAACGTAAAAGAATGTAAAAGAAGATAAAAATGATGGACTACTAAATTACTACAATTTTAAATGTAGCAATTTATTCAATATTACAGGAGTAAACGAGATGAATTGAGCACGAATAGTGTCTTCTTCAAACTTACAATTCAAAATTTTTTATGATACTCAAACCTAGTAGACAGATGAGTTTGAACGAGTTTTAAAATTTAGCTCGAGCTCAACCTCAAAAAATTTTACTTATAAAATGAGTTCAAACTCAAGTAGTTCGAATTTTTTTATAGATAAAAGATATAATTTTTATAAAGAGTATAGATATTTTAGTAATTTTACATATAATAAAAAAAGTTTAAAAAAAATGTATAGTACCCAAAAAGCTCAATGAACACTCAAGTATAATATATACTTGAGATCGACTTGTTAAAAATTACGAGTTCATGGAAATTTGATTAGTTCAATTCAAATCGAGTTTTTAATCGAATTATTCGGAAGTTATTCGATTCATTTAAAGCCGTGTTCTGTTCAGCTATTCAGCATGCACCAAATTGATACCAGCTAACTATATATTTTTGCATTTGCTTTTTCACCAACCCTACAAAGCCGCCCTGCCCATCATACCATACCACCTGGTATTGTAAGATATTAACATAAGATTGTTGCCAAATTAAGGTTTTAAAGACCAGATTACAAGAGGTAGAAAACAAGAAAGAAAGATAATCAATTTTTGCTTTTGCTATTTGCAAATTTCTTCAAAATCTTTTAAAGTTCAGATTTAGATAGACTTTTTTTTTTTTTTTTTCTCTTTGATTTTTCATTAATTATAGTATTCCGACAATGTTTTGAAAAAACATAATCTTGTCCGACCGAAATATTTGTCTTTACGTACTCTTTATTTTATTAGAGCAATTGCGATCTAATCTAGAATTTTGTTGTAAGTATAAACTATTGATTGATCTAAACTTTCAAAACTTGCATTATTAAGGGGTTACATCATCCAAATCCTCATATGACACTAAAATAAGCTCCACTTATTCTACATGAGACAAATATATTGGTCTTGTATTTAGTTTAAATAATATCACATTAACTACTTTAATTTGAGAGACAAAGAAAGACCAACTCCACATGCTTGCATCTTATCATTAGAAAAGAATTTTTTTTTACATTATAGGCAGTTGGATGATTGAAAAGTTGTGAAGGAAAAATTTCTTACTTTTTAATCATTTTAATGACTGTCGTACTCCCTCCACAAATAATCAAGAACTACTCCATTAGCAAATGTTACTCATATTTTGCAATCGAGATAGTAAAACTTTGGAGAGTAATTTAAATACAAAAAAAAAAAAAAAAACATTTATGATGAGTAGAATTAGGTGAAGTAATTTAGTAAACATACGAACCTTAATGATTTAATTAACTAGATGACGTGACCAAAAAGGCTCTTAATGCACACCAAACCACTAGGCATTTTGCTAGGGAGGGGTCCAAGGGGTGGACACGTAAGTGTTAATTTCTAACTTAAATTAACATTATTTAAATTAATATTTCGTAGTTTTATTTTATCTTGTTTGGAGATATTTGTAATCATGTTATTTAGGATTAGAGAAAGTAATTAATTGTATTAGTTCGTAAATTAACAAATCTCTCAAATCTCTTAAGATCTTAAATGTGTGTATGATTGGGGTATTGCAAATAATTTAGTACTGTTCCCTTCATTTTCAATGTTTTATTCGTTAAAGACATTGATGCTTTACAATGACACATGTCTATACAAGCTACATCAATAGAGAGTGAAATTCATGCACATTATAATCTAAATGATGGATCAACAGCCTGATTACTTCTGATAACTACAAAATTGCATTAATTATCAAATTAGTTGGAGTAATTAGTATACAATTAGTAAAATCACATTTTGCTATAAATATATAGGAAAATCATTTACAAATGTATAAATTCATATAGTCACTTGCCAAAAACAACTCAACGTGGCAAAATCTTATCAAATCAAATCATGACCCCTGATTTTAAATATCGATCAAATTTCTTTTTTTTTTCTTTTTTAAATCTAATAACACATCACTAACGTAAATTTATCACTTTATATATATATAAGTAACAAAGGGAAAAACAAGAAATGTATTACTAATTTGTGGTTGTATGATTAGATGATATTTATCCTTAAAGGTAACTTGCGTGTAAATTGTAACAAAAAACACAAGTCAATTTCTTGATGTCGAGTTTCGTGTAACATACTACTATAGTTAGCTTATTTAGAAGGGAAATATTTAGTTAGATCTAATTTTTAATTTTATTTGTAAATTTTGTGATGTAAATTAAATATTATGAAATTTATGATATAAATTGATGTAAATAAGATTTTATAAAATTTAATTTTGACCGTAAAATTTACATGTAAAATCAAAAATCAAATTTATGGTGATATTTTCCTATTCAGAAGGTTGACTTGGCCGGCATGATTGTGGTGGTTGAATTTTTCTCTCTTTTCATCAAGACTAGTGGATTTACAATATATTCGGTGGTTACATTATCTTGCATGGAATGATAAACAATAGTGTCTGGCCTAAATTTGTTTGCTTTTGTCTAAATATGCAATTTGTTGTTGCCCCTCTTTTCTACCAAATTTGTTTGCTTTGAAGGCCATGCTCATATGTGGATGAGATTTCGACAGCAACAACAGGTTACAGGAGCTTGCAATTAGCTGTAATGTTCTCAGAGTATAAACTATTCGATTTTACAAGTAGTAGCCAAGACGAGGGACTTGAAGTTGTCTAGATTATGTTTTAAGTATCGTGACAAAAATGATAAAGAATTATTCGTATTATGATTGAATTTGTTTTCTTGGAATTGTCATTATTACTACTTTAATAAAGAGGACAACATTTTTTGTGTAACATTTTTTTATGCTTGTCTAGTATGAAAATAAGTAAATAACGTCTTTATACAAAATAATAAAATTATTACTGTGTCACTAACTCTTACAAAAATAAAATAAAATTCGATTAAATATTTAAATTCGAGATATTTAAAATCTGGTACAAGACACTATATCTTGGACCCTTAATCCATTTTTGTCTCCACAACTTCCCCCCCTTTCTTTCCACCATTCACGTATCCTTTTAAATTGATTATACTTCAGTTTTATTGAAACACACTCGTTACTTTCCATGCTTAAGATTTTCACCATGCATTTATCAGATGGTCCACAGACATTAGGGGCTTAAAAGTGAGTCCATGTAAATTCAATAGCTTGAACAGCCCATTATGATGGCAAGTTGTATCTCATTCAAAGCACATCTGTATTTTGGGTAAGACTCAAAGCCCAACTCTCTTGAACCAGCCCATTGATTTTAACAATTGTGTGTTTTAATTGTGATAGTTGAGGAGAGATTGAAATCTTTATTGTCTCAGCTCCAAACAGAAATTCTTATTCTTGACAGAATTGTTTACAAAAATAAGAATCAGCAATGTAACTTTTTTTTTTTTTTTTTTTTTTGGGTTGTACTGATTGTGATTTTGATGATAGGTTAGTAGGGATTTGAAATCTTGAAATCCAGCTTTCTGGTAATTTATTGGCAAGAGGAACAAACAATGCAGCTTTTGGAAAGGTGTAAAAAAATGACCCGGTAAAAAATATATAATGACATCTTATTTAAGATCTAGTTATGTAAGACTACAAAACTAGCATTCATAGCACTATTCAAAGTGAAAAGAGCAATGAATTGCAACAACTCGGCAGAAAAAGGGAGAGTAGGAATAAGAAAACAACAGGGGTATTTGGATTAGTGAAAAAAGAAATTGATTTGTAGTAAACCTGATGAAGAGAGCTGATCGGAGAAATTTTATGTAATAACTACTGAGTTGCCTCTCAACCAATGAGAACTTTCTATTTAGAACTGAGGGTCCATATTTTTAAAAATAAAAGGGTCATCATATTTAAAAAAATAGATCTTGCATTTCAAATGACAGATTTCTATTAATTGATAAATAATTATTGGACATATTTAATAATTAGTTTTGACCAAAATAAAAATTTCCAAAATGATTCATAGAGCAAGATTGTTATTCCTCTCGGGGAGTGTTAGAGCAACAACAAATGTTGGTGCTGTCGAGACAACAAAAATCACTATTGAAGATAAAGCTGAATAAGAATGGCCAGTATCTAATTTCAAAATTTATAATTAGATGACAGTATGTACCTTCAGAAATAACTGATATTTCTTGAAATCTAGATGGTAATCAACAAATGCATTTTAGGACCACTAGTTAGTGGATCCACATACCATTTTTAGGGGCACCAAATAACCATGAGAAGGGAGGAGGAAGAGATTCTCTTAAATTGTATACTCAGGAAAAGGACAAGAAAACAGGCATCATAATCAACCATTCAAACCGACCCATATGCATTACAATTTATAGTATCTGGAGGTATAAAAACCCTAGTATGGAGGTTTTCTTGAATTCATCATACGGGCATTTCCCCTTTAACGGCTTCAACAATTGCCTTGGCGGGTACTTTCGAGGCCCTAGCCTTTTGTCCATAAATTCTATACAAAGTTTTTTGTATCCCAGATTTTAACCATAGAAAGAAAATTTCATCCAGAAATTGCCAACATACCTCATGGTGCCTGGAATCCTGTTCTTGTCTCTAGGTTTATCCTTTGAAATTAACTTGTTAAACTTTTATGGGTTCGAGACCTTTCGGCCTTTCCCCTTGGTCTTCCTCTTTTTGAATTAAAAGAAGAAACTATCAATTCTTAAAAGAAAATTAAGAAGGAAAGCTTTTAAAGAGAAGTCTTGAAGATTTTCAGAAAATGAAATTGATTGATATTGAAGGGATTGTTTACAAGGAGAGCTAGTTGAGAGCTTTTGATAATTTTCTCGATGATCTATACAAATGAGGAATGAGTCTATTTATAGAATGAATTCCGAACTTTAAAACAGGATGTTAACTATCCTAATAAAATAAAGTAGAAGAGATTCCTTACATTATTTTTGCTTTTCTAAAAGCTGACTGCATAGTACAATAATTGCTACCAACTGTCTAAAGTTTCTTACATAATACAATAATTATTTTAAAATTATCTAAAGTGTAGTCTCCACGTTTTGGTATCCGATGCTGTTTACTCCATCAGTGGATGACACCTGGTCTTCCAGATCACATGGTTCCTGTTGATTTTCTTTAGTGGAGTCTGTCTCAGTCTTCAAGTCTTCAATTGTTTTGTCTTCTAGTTCTGTTCCTTTGTCTGAGTCATTATTCATTACACTAAGTGGAATTTTTGGGAGATTTTTGAATTCTCCAAGTAGTTGACTTAGAATAGTCTCAGTAATGTCTTCTTTTTTCTTTTTATTTTTTCTTAATTTTATTCCTCTTACATCATCTGAGGAAGAGGACTCCTCTTTTTCAGAAGTTTTTGGCAAACTTCCAGCCATTAACGGATTATTGACTTTGTCTTTACCCTTATCCGTTTGTAAGGGACTAGATACAGGCTTACACCCTGTATTGGTCTGTATGATTTTTAGTAAATCACCAACTATCAACGAACTTGTCTTGTCTTTACCGGCTGCCGTTTGAACCGGACTAGGTGTTATAAGAGCCAGAAACACTAGCCTTGGTCAAATTTTTTGTATTTAAATATCTATTTTTTCAGTCTTCCTTTTCTAGAGTTAAAATTTGAACTCTATGTTCTAATTCAAACAATTTTGTCTTGTTATCATAAAATTCTTGTTCTAAATTTCTATACTTTCCGTTTATTATTCTAAATTTTTTTACAAGGGTCTACTCACAGTGACATCACAGTGACCACAAAAATTAATCTGGTTACCTTCATCCGTCTGAATAACGGGTCTGGTATTAATTTGATCTGAGATATGGAACTGATTCCCTAAGTAAAATCTACAAGCTTCAAATCCTTCTGTAATTGTCTTAAAACCTTTATATTTTGGGTTTTTTACTCCTCTTATTGCAGTGAGTACTTCAACCCATGTCTTGTATAATCCTGCCTTGCCTGGAGTGCCATGGAAAACTGCATAACAATCAAACTTAGAGAGATCATTTAGTCCATTAAAATAAGCAGATAAAGCATTTAAAGAATTAGTAAAATGTCCACTATTTTTTCTCTGATATGAAATCCATAAATTATCTAAAATTACCTTTTGTTGTGCATTTATACTTCTATAAGTGTCTAATATTCTAAAACTATTGAGGTGGCATGGCACATAAACTATGTCCATTAAAATCAAATCTTTTTTCTGTGCCACTAGGAGTCTGTTTTAATATGCTAGGAAAATGAAATGGATTATCTAAACTTATAAATGTCTGATGGGATTGCTGGCTAGATTCAGCAACAGCAGGTCTTGAAACTGGATATGAAATAAAACTTGGTCTGGGAGCCTTGAGCTGGGCTCTTGGGTCTGATCCAGGCCTGTAAAAATTAACAAACATTAGACCTGTGAATTATTATTTGTTAAAACTATAAATTTTTCTAGATAAATCATCTGCTAATTTATTATCTTTTCCTTTTATATGTTCAAAATACCCATTATATTCAGCTATTTTTAAAGAGAATATCCACTTTCAATGCTGTCTCTTATACACATCTGAAGATTTGTACTAAGCTTCACAATCTGTTCTAATTGTAAATTCTTTTTTGGAAATTATAAATAATTAGAAAGTATCTAAAGTATAGATAATAGCTAAGATTTCACAATCTAAACTAGTTTTATATCATTTTTCTCTATAAATGCCACTAGCATATCTACATAATTTTTCTTGGTCTTTTAGAGAATATTTGTGTGGTTTATTGATTTAAGAATTCCTCCCCATCATAAATCACAACCATATGTTTCTATTACTAAATATTCTGTTTCTAAGGGTAATTGTAATGAGGGTATATTTTTTATCATATTTTTTATTTTCTTTACTAAATTTATATCTTCTATATTAAAAAATCTTTGTAAAATTTTTTCCTGTTTTGGAATATAATAGTCCTGCAATTTTTCCTATATCTTTAAGAAATGGTCTAGCATAATTTATAAGTCCTAAGAATTTTTGTAATTCTTTTAAAATTTCTAATTTATCAGGCATTTCTAATATTTTCTTGGCTATATGATCCTGTAATTTTATCTGACCATTTCCTATTTATACTCCTAGAAATTTTATATGTGTTTTAAATAATTCCACTTTCAGAATTTGCTTATTATTATGCCATGTTGATAAAAAATTCTAAAAACTGTGTTAAGGAGTCCTACATGTTCTTGTTCATTTTTTGTGTAAACTAATATGTCATCTATGTATACTAATACAAATTGGGAATCCATTCTAAGAAAATTTGATCCATTTTTCTCTGGAAAATACTAGGTGCATTCTTTAATCCAAATGGCATTACTAACCACTCAAATAATCCTAATGGACATGTAAAGGCAGTCCAATTTATACTGTTTGGGTGTATTTTGATTTGCCAAAAACCTGACTTACAATCAAATTTACTAAAAATCTTTTTACCTTGTATTCTATTTATCAAAAATGTTTTGTCTGGAATATCATAACTATCATCTATAGTATTATCATTTAGTCTTTTACAATTTATTACCATTCTGCTTTTTCCCTGATTATTTCACTGTATTTTCTAACTATAAATGTTGCTGACCTATGAGGGGATTCTGATGGTCTTATTACTTTTAAATTTAATAATTCTTTAATGTGCATCTTAAATTCCTCTATAGCTTGGGGACTAGCTTCTATTTTTACAGTTTTTATTATATAATCTGGATTTTTAACTTTTATTTCATAATAAATTTTATTTTTATCCCATAATTTTATGGGTAGGGTCTTCTCCTATAAATGGTAAAGTGTCTATTTGTGATTCTATTTCTGTTTTTGTTTTTAAATGTAATAAATTTTTTAGATTAATTCTATCTATTAAATATTCATTTAATTCATCGGCTTCTAAATAATCTTGTTCTAAGACTGTTATATTATTACAACATCCTTCTTTTCATTTTTGGCATTCTATACATTTTTCTTCTATTTTGTTACTAGATTTTTTATCTTCTATTTGTTTTATTAAGTCTGGATGAATCGGTGGACGTGATGTTGGATTACAAAGACTTGTAGTTACATTTTTAAAATGTTTTACATATTCTTTTGTTAAAATTATTCCTCCATCTAGATCTAATAAGAATTTTAATCCTATAATTACACCTACCCCATGTTTTTCTAAGATGTCCTTAACTAATTCATATGGCATAAAATAATATTGACTATAATTATTGCAATTATTCAAAAAAGCTATATTACAAGTTTTTGCATAATAATTATATTCATTTATAGTTATCTTCCATCCATTTGTGTGGCTTTTATAGGGTTTTTGAATTTTAATATTTTAGTTGTATCTATCAATTTTGGGTCTACAATTATAGTTGTACATCCTGTGTCTATAATTGCACTAGTTCCTATTATTTTATTATAATGTTTAAAAGTAACTTCTAATTTTATAGAATTTAATTTTTTGTCTTGGTTACAAAATTTTATTTTTTGTTCTAAATTGACTAAATTTATATTTTCTTCTATTTTTTCTTTGTTTTTATAAAAAAAGAGCTACACAAACAAAACAACTGAACATGTGAGAAACAGAAGTCGAAAAAATTCTTTGTTATTAGCCATTACATAATTGAAAAGTAAGAAATCTTATTACTTTTTTCAGTCATCTCAAGACGACAGAGACAATGCGAGAAACGTTGGCTGAAGTGTTTGGGAGGAGTTATATTTATAGGAAGCGGAGTACCCGCCGTTTTTATTGGTTAAGAATATTTTATCTCACATTCTTTACCACTTTCTGTCACACTATACTAATGAACTATCAAAATTATTTCACTAAAATTTATCTACAGAATCTTAAGATGTGAGATAGAAGATGCACCCTTAGAGAGAGAAAGCCCAACAGTAAAGCCGTAAGCAGTACGTGGGCACTGAAAGAGGCCTATTACTTCCTCGGGATAAAAGCCTGAAAGCCTAGTATGGCTTTTCTTGGGCTTAACTTTATGGGCCTAAGACACAAGGTTTTGTGCTGTCTCATTTTTTAGTCGGAAACCAAAAGTCCAAAACCAACGGCCTCATCTGCTGGATTGTGTCTAAATATTGTAGCCGAATTGAGTCAGCAACATCAGAGTGGCGCAGCGGAAGCGTGGTGGGCCCATAACCCACAGGTCCTAGGATCGAAACCTGGCTCTGATATTTCAAAGAGAGCAAAGGCTTCCCTTCACCACTCCAGTAAATTTTTTTTACACTTCAGTTGTAATTTGCCTCATTCAATTTATTTAGTAAGTATTTTACTCCTTTGTTCCTTGTTTTTCCATGATTTGAGACGAAATTATCCTTTTTTTTTTTTTTTTTTCTTTCCTGTTCTTACCAATTTATTTATTTTCTCTCTCATATTTTTCTTTTATCTTCCTACTCATTTTTTCTTGCAATCGCTAAACTATTATACTACTGGTAAATAGTTAGTTAAAAACTCTATTTTTTTTACATGTGTATAAAAAATTTATAGAATAAATAAATTTTTTAATACAAGCAACATATATTTTAATACTATAGTATAATATGAATTTTGTGAGTTTTACTAATACTATAATTAACAAAACAAACAAATTAACTATAAAAAAATAAAATATTTTGTAAAAAAATATATTTTAAGTATACAAACAAATTTTTTGTTATGCCATATCATTTGCGTGTCATATTTTAGTTGAATTTATCGTAACTCGAAAATCCTTATATTAGGCATCCGTAATATTTTTCTTACTATATTTTGCTGATATTACACCATAAATAAAAGTTGTACACGTTTTTTATTATATAATTTTATAAGCTTGTATACTAAAATAAATTTTTTAATTTCCTCTAGCTCAAAATTTTTATTTTTTATTTGTTAATCTTATTATTAATAGTTAATCACA
The DNA here is from genome assembly GCA_025175665.1 of Cinchona pubescens. Taxonomy (NCBI): domain Eukaryota; kingdom Viridiplantae; phylum Streptophyta; class Magnoliopsida; order Gentianales; family Rubiaceae; genus Cinchona; species Cinchona pubescens. The sequence continues at coordinate 1,103,565 of JANKKI010000106.1, forward strand.
AACTTTATATTACAACAAGTTATATTTATTGTATTAAAGCATGATTAATTTATAATTAAATTGTTTAAACACGTGTGAAAAGTTACAACTTTAATTAACTAATTATTAAAAGTGATGTAATTGTTTAATAGTAGTAAGAGAGAATAGTAAAAAAAGAAAAGAAAAAGAAAAACACTATAAAGAAAATAAATAAATGAAAAAAAGAAGAAGAAAAAAGAAAAACAATAATAATTAAAACAATAGGAATAATTTTGTCTCAAAACATAAAAGAGGGGATAAACTTATTAAATAAGTTGAGGGAGGTGAACTACAACTGGGGTATAAATTTAGGGGGTTTGCTGCATTTAACCCAATAAAATATTGAGATTGAAAATTTTATTCTCCGGAAAGAATTTATTTTGATTTTAGAAATTGAACAGACCTCTCTTTTATTACTCGCTTGGTGATAATTTAATAAGAACTTATTTCAAATTTTCATTTTTTATCCAAATATAATATATTTGCTTACTTCTATAGATCCATTCAGAATTTAGTTGTATCAGTTTAAGAATTGTTTAAAGTTGCAGCCAAGGCACCTAATTAAGTTCCAAGTAGAAATCAGTTAGTGATTGCTTAGTTAATAATGTTGGATAAAGTTAATTATCACATATCCCAAAAAAATTGTGCTATAAGCACTAATTAATTAACTATCCATGCATGCCTCAATCAGTGATGGAGATTAATAAAAAATAGACAGCAAATTAATTAACAAAGAAAACTAACAACTTAATGGTGATCAACACCTTTTCATTACTGATGAAACACGGTTTTACAAAATTTAACTCCGTAATAAATTACACAGGATCATCATGTGATTAATTATTACTCCTTCCATCATATTTATTCTGTTACAGTTTAACTCTTCTGATCAATCAAATTAATTTTCATACATGATCAATAATTCATATAAATTTATTTGATTTTTTATGAATTTTTTTCAACAAAAATAAAATTTATATAAAGTATTATGACATGAAAGTTAAAATTTATAAAAAATAAAAATTAAAAAATAAAAATTTACAAAAATTAAGTGTTGAAAACTTAATTCAATAAAAAAAAGAGTAAAAAATGATAAATATATTGGGACGGAAATAATATTATTATCATATCATGCACATGATATTAATTAGAAAGGCTTTGATTTATGTATAGTAGATGTATGGCTGCTGCTGAATTTGGTATTCCTGGGGTTGCAGATTACACATATCTAGCCCGTTGAAGGAGCCGTTCTTCTTGTTGTTGTTGCTGCTGACCTTGGCCGCCACCAAACTGTTGTAGAACTTGCTGAACAATCTGTTTCACGGCCTCACATCGGCATTCCTCAGCTGTTGGCAACATTGCTGCCTCAGTTGCTGCTCTGGCTGATGGTGCGTGTTTATGAGCATTGGACCGACCCCGTTGCTGGCTCTATTGCTGCAAGAACTGCTGGCACTGTGGGAGCTGCTGCTGCTTTTGCTGAACTTCTTGTCTGCATCTCTGCTGTGATTGCTGACCGCCCCATTTGCCTTGCTCTATTTCTTCATCGTTTATTGTTGTTATTCTGGCTCGGTAGCCTGAAACCTCTGCAATAGCCAAAAGGGCTAATGCCAAGAATGCTGCATATAGCACTACTGTCATCTTAGCCATTGTGTGTGAAAATTGAGATGGTGATTGATAATTTGATATTGATGATTTGGTGGTTTTGGAGGGGTATTGGTGAAGGGGTTTTTATAGGTGATTTTAGCCTTTGCATGGCTTGAACGTGTAAGTTTGATACTATGAGGGAATTGAAGGAAGATTTAGGTGGCTTTTGTGAAAGGCATTCAGTTTCCACGTAGTAGATCAACATGCAACTGCTGCCATATATAACGAGAAATTTTATATCCGTCAAGAATAATTACTAGACACGTCAAGAATAACCTTTACTTACTAGACATGTCTAATAGTTATTCCTTAACGGATAAGAACCTTTCATTCTATTCAGAAAAAATAGCTCCCGCATCCCAAATGACAACTCTTATTGGTTGAGGAATAACTACTAAATAATTGTTTTTGATCAAAATAAAAATTTCCCATATATAACTAAGGGAAAATCGCCAAAATAGTCCCTCAACTTTTGCACTTTAACCAGAATAGTCCCTCAACTTTCTTTTTAGCCAGAATAGTCCTTCAACTTTTTTTTTAGCCAGAATAGTCCTTTAACTTTTATTTTTTAGCCAAAAATGTGTATTATTGTAGTCACCATGGAGCTGTTTTTTCACACATTTTTATGAATTTCACATGAAAGGACTATGTTGGCTAAAAAATAAAAGTTGGAGGACCATTTTGGCTACAAAAAAAGTTGAGGGACTATTTTGGCTAAAATAAAAAAGTTTAAGGACTATTTCAGCGATTTTCCCTATAACTAATTAACAAGAGCTTTTTCCACGGGGATCCAACTCGTCTTTTGCGGTGGATTTATGATTGCTGCTTTCAATGGTAAATTAAATTGATTTTCAATCTTCTAGAAAGACTTAAAAGACTTCCAAACTATATAGGTGGATTGCAAAAAAATTAGTTTACACAACCAGCTCACCAGTTATAGGGCTGAAATGGGCTGCCAAGTTGAGCAAAAATTACGCCTTGGCCCAAATATTAAAAGGATCATCCTTGTATCCAAAGGTGATTGGATCAAGTGGTAAATAATTTGTTACCCACACAAACGAACTTGTATTCGAAACTTACTAGAGACACCATCTTAGAGGGAGGTTTTCCTTTTGTGCGACTCGACTAGGAGATTATGCTATCAAAAAAAAAAAGATCATCCTCGTGGATATGGTTGGTTTAACTTAATTTTGTATTCACATGCTATCAAATATCCAAGAATAAAAACAAGAATCCCAACAAAAAAGGAGAAAGCAGTTTTTGCCTTGAAAGGACAGAACTGATATGTCCAGTAATAGCTATGAATATGGCCCTTAGTCTGAAAGAGGACAGTGAAAGAAAGCTAACAATGATCACATAAGGAGAAGTTTAATTTTTACTTTTGATTCTTATGTCACATTCACATACAATTTGGGCCCGGCAGGGGACCATTTTGATTGAACAAAATATAGTGATGGATGGCTTATGCTCATGCAACGATTTCACAACGATCTGCACCAATCAAGATGAAAATCAAAATAAGATGATGACATTAAAAACTGAAAAAAAAAAAAAAAAAAAAGTGGTTAGAAAATTGAACAGGAATTAAATTTTCTTTAATGTATCAATCTAGCTGCACATGAATACAATGAATATATCCAACCATACCCTCTACAAAGGCAATCTCCACCTTAGATAAAGAATACAAGGCAGGGAATGCTTGCGAAAAGCACAAGACAAGATGTTAAGCCCCACCAAAATGCCACACACTTTAACCAATTCTCCCACCAAGACAAGTCCCAAAACCACCTCTTTTCAACTGGAAAGCTCAACTTCCAACTCTCCTAATATGCAGGAGGAGGCAGTGGAAAAATCCAACAGCAGTGTCTTAGAGATTCCTAAGAAAACGACTACAAAAACTAGTCCTGTTGAAATAGGCACAAGAGGCACAGTTGGATCCCTCATACTACGAGAAATCGAGTTCTTCAGCCAGCTAGAATTAGGTTGTCAAGATAGCTTTCACAAACCTTGTCAACCGATAGACAAGCCATCTTCAAGTAGTTCCACCAAAACTAAGTTTGGATCTCCGGCAACAACACCACCCAAAAAGAAGAAAAGAGCAGGCAGCAAGCTCATACCAAGCATGTGTAAAATGGTAGAAGTTGAAGAGAGCAGCCAGCCAATTTCAAAACATGGATTTTCTTACAGGAATTTGAATGCTGATACTAAAAGTTTGCATGCTTAGATAATAATACTTTCAGATAGCTTTGAGAAACCGAGCTTCTTTAGGCGATTGGTTATGGGGCTTGCCCATGCTCTATCTGGGCTCCCACATTTAATATGTCCACAAATTCAGTCCTGTAAGATAACCTTTTGTCAGATTTTTGTCTAATAGGAGTTCCATCCACTGAAATGTTATCTGAATCGAGCATTGGAATTTGACTCTTCCGGCTGTAGTGCTTGGTCTTCCGAATGATTTCAGGATTGATGTAGTTAGCACGATTGCTGCTGCTGCTTGCTTCATTCACCAGGCGTTTGGACTTGAATGTCTTTCGAGTAGAAGCACCAGCAGGAAGTAAATTACAATCTGTCAAAGACATATTTCCGAAGGTTGCAGGTTTCTGAAGTTCAGGTTTTATAGATTCTAATTCCCTTGACATAAGGGCACCAATTGTCCCAGTAGTTCCCACTTTGATAGAGCCTCCACCACCCCTGATCGCTTCTAATCTCTGAACCATTTCTTTTCCTGTCTCAATTAAAGCCCAGCTTCTGTAATTTCGGCTACAAGTTGCAACAAAGATCCAACCAATTCAGTTTCAGACCCTGCAGGGCAATGGCACGTCAACTACCAAGCATGTAAGATTGATCTCTCTTGGAATGATGTGTGCACTGCAATATGGCCATTCTTTTGTACATTTAAAGACTAACGCATGAACATAAAGCATTAGGCATATATCCAGAGAAAAAGGTACGAGTACTAGGCAACCTAATTGTTAATATCTAATCTATCCTAAAATTAGAGACACAGAAATAATGATGACAACGGTGTTTCAACCATAACAACTGTTAATATCTAATCTATCCCAAAATTAGAGACACAGAAATAATGATGACAATGGCATTTTAACCATAACAGCTGTAAATTATGTCTTAGTATCCACTAGCAGAATGAAAGACTATGCCATGGATGAAAATGCAAAAAGGGGAAACAAAAGGTGGAAAAATCGAGTTTTTACTAATAATCTCCAAAAGAATCATTGTTGTCAACAGCAAACACCATCCAAAGATGAATATGCTAAAGGACAAAGAATAGTTACAGTAATAATGATGATAAGCAATCTTTAAAGCTAAACAGTTTATCCTGGGCCATAACAGTGTATTAGCTTCAATTACTCAACTAACAGACAATCCGGAAATTTAACTGTGAAATCGGTAGGCATGAATGTTAATAATCACGCAAGAAACAAGAAGGGTTGACTTCAAAAAGCACAAAACTATCGTCTGAAAACAACCAGAAAATTTAGATTTTGCAGTATCCTGCCGACCACCTTACCAAATAATTAAATACTAGCACTGAGCTGGCTAAAGGTATTCATTAAAGATCACAGTAACCATTCAATCAATTTGGATCATTGAACAGTGTTGTTGACTTTTCAATACAAGGGGACTGCTAGCTTTAAACAAGAAAACCTACTAAAGCTGTTTCCAGATTATATTCAACAGTACATTAATGAAATGCATATGAAAAGATCAAAAGGTGGTGTCTTTAATCTACAGATTAATCATCAAAACCCCCACCAAGAAAAACAATAAATCTTATTACAGTATGTCCCAAAAAAAAAAAATAATAATAATACTCATACAGTCTATTTATAGAATAGAAAGGTCAAATTCAGATTGAAGCTAAAATGAAAAAAGGGATAGAAGCAAACAAAAAATCCCACAGCCCATGAACAAATGCAAACATTTATAAAGCAATTCATCCAGCATTAATAGATCAAACTCCAGATATTTTAATAAATCAAAAGAAAAAAGTCAAGGACATTATAGATCTATCTAAACAGAGTAAAACCATATCAAAAGGTTAAACCAAAAGAGCTAACATGGAATTTGCATTGCATAGCAAATGAATTTAAAACATCAAGAAAAAAAAAATTTACCAAAGAAACTGGCCGTTGGAGCTCTCAAAGGTGAAGGACAAGGAGAAGGGTCTGTAGATTACCCCTTTAAAGCAAAGAGAAAGAAGAGATTAATAAAAGCGAGAATAAGTCCTAAAGTCTATTAAAGAAAAGAAAAACAGGTCAGAGCAAGCAAAAATGAAGTCATCAGTCCTTCATTACTGACCAGTTAAAATATCTTTACAATTATCCAAAGAATCTTGAAAATTTACAGTTATTATGTCATTTTCATAAAATTATGTCATTTTCATAAAAATTAACAAGGTTATTGCCAAGATTCACATGTCCAACCCTTTAACGTTAAAGCTATGTACTATGAGTCCAGGCCCAAAGGATCACTAAAAACATCTTTTGATACTAATTATTGGCAAGGTCACCATTGTGTTGAGTTATTCAGCTAATTCCGAGTACAATGTTGGGCTTCAACCTTGTATAGTCAGCTTATGTTTTGGGCCATATATTTTCAAACAAACGACATAATGTGCTTACAATTTTACAGGGTAGCCTTGTATGTATGTATGTATTTTACGTAGATCCCTTTAGCCCAAACCTTGAGACTCATTGTTGATTCTTGATTGTACAGCATTTTAAGTAAGCTTTATAAAACCTACAATGAAAAACAATTGTTGCGAGTTTCTCCAAATGTTGATTACGAGATTTGCATAATTGGTCAAACACCTCCAAATCATTCTGAATTTCTCATCTCCCTTCTTTTTAAAGTTTTTCCCAACATTCAAATGGCTAGGATCGATAGAATCAAAATGCTCCCTCTATATTTTCAAGAAAAAAGAAAAAATTTCCTCTATTATTATTCCACTCCTAAAAGAATCAAAATTTAAACCTTTTCTTTAAGCTAACAGATCAAGATTTCATTGAACATTAATCTACAAGTTTGACCCCACATCATTTTTTTATCAGTAATCTACTAAAATGATACTACTACTTCAACACTGAAGATTGGTTAATGAATGAAAATTAGATCTCCCATCATCTTCCTTTCTTGTCAGTTAGCTCTCTTTCATTTTTGCTTCCATTTCACTTCAAGAATAATCTTCTTGTATTTGCATGACTGCATATTTGTATCCTCTACATCTTACAACCACACCAACAAACAATGAGTTCAAAATTCACATTCTCCCAACCTTAGCATTTCCAAAATAGAAAGTCCAGTTTTGCCAGTTGCGCTGTCTCATTCTTGAAATTCTTCAAAGAAAAAATGAGTACTAGTTCAAAATCTTCAAAACCCACAAAACCCTCTACCCAATCTTCCCAAACAACCCCTCCAAGATCTTCTTCATCCTCACTTTCATCCCATTTAGCCACGGTCGAACTCAAGCAGAGAATCCTTACTTCTCTATCCAAGCTCTCCAACAGAGACACCCACCAGATCGCCGTAGAAGACCTCGAGAAAATCATTCAAACGCTCCCCAACGACGGCGTTTCAATGCTTGTCAACTGCCTCTACGACGCCACCAACGACCCTAAACCCTCCGTCAAAAAGGAATCCCTGCCTCCTCGCCGTCCTCTAGTGCTTCCCATACCGATTCAGCTGCCACCCACTTGACTAAAATCATAGCACACATTGTCAAAAGGCTTAAAGACTCGGATTCTGCTGTCAGGGACGCGTGTAAGGATGCCATTGGATCCTTGGCCTCGTTCTATTTGAAAGGGGATGCTGCTCCTGCTGCAGCTTATTCTTGATCAAAATGCGGGATTGAATTCCGTGGTTTCGCTCTTTGTGAAGCCGTTGTTCGAAGCAATGAGCGAGAATAATAAGATAGTTCAAGGTGGGGCGGCTATGTGTCTGGCTAAGATGGTTGAATCTGCTTCGGACCCGCCTATAATGGCTTTTCAAAAGTCGTGTGCTAGGATTTGCAAGTACCTTAATAGTCCCAATTTCATGGCAAAGGCAGCATTGTTGCCGGTTGTTTCCAGTTTATCCCAGGTTTGTTTAGTATCAAATGTTTCCTCCTAGAATTTCTTGTTGAAAGGAAAGTTGTTTACGATGATTAAAGGAAAGTTGTTTACGATGATTAATTTGTGCATTTTGTTTGTGTTTCTGGGCTGTGATCGTTGAAAAGATTCGCTCCTTTTTCTTTTCTTTTTTTAATTGGAAGTTAGTGTTTTGTTATATACAAAGGAGTTTTCTGATTGAAATTTGAATTTGTATGATTAGTAATAATGTATACTCTGTCGATGATAAGAAGTTGAAGTTTCAATCTTTCGTCTGCTATTTGAGTAATGTGGAATTATAGGGTTAGGAGGTTGTGGATTATATTAGCTTCTTGGTTAGAAGAAAGGCGAGTGGATATTTGGTTAGGTATAGAACGATAATGTCCCAATGCAAGGGCGATTTAAGTTTACTTTTGCTTTAGATATCTGATAGGACAACCGTACAGGACAATGTGTTTTTGCTTCTCTTACCCTGCGTATATTGATAATCTTCTGTTTCAGGTAGGAGCTGTTGCACCTCACAGTCTTGAATCTTTGGTGCAAAGCATTCGCGACTGTCTGAGCAGTCCAGATTGGGCAACACGTAAGGCTGCAGCTGATACATTAAGTGCTTTGGCATTGCACTCAAGCAGCTTGGTAAAGGAGGGGGCTAATTCCACACTGAGTGTGCTAGAGGCTTGCCGGTTTGATAAGGCATGTTTTTGTATTTTTCACCTCTAGAAGATTATCCAATTCCAATGAAGTGCTACTTTTGATTCCAAATGGATTATTTCCTTTTAATGCAGCTGTTATTTCTTGAATACCAATTATGGAGCCTAGAGAAGTCAAAAGCCTAATAAATACATCGAATGCTAGCTATTGTGCTTTTTGTCTTCTACTGTTTGTATGCTAGGTTTTGTGATTATTAATAATTTTAAAATATTCTTATTAGGACATGTTTTTTTCTGAAGCTACTAATATTTCTAACTTATAAAGCGTAATGTTATTTTAGCCTATGAGGATTTCAAGTCTCTTCATTTACATATACAGGCCTATAATTGCATTGAGGTCATAATGGATAAGTGTTCAACATTTTCTTCAAAAATGAGTATATTTTTGTTTTCAAATTTTGTTGTCGATATTCATGCAATTTCCAACTTTCTTTTATGCTTTTCTCATTCTTTGATTTTGCCGAGGAATGGCTTATAGCACATCTTTCGTTTCTTTGTTCTTTTTATTGTCAATAGTAGGGCCTATCCATAAATGATTGAAATGAAACCTTAATCCTTTGGGGATTCATTAATACATTTAAACTATCTTAGACATGGAATCCCTTGATTCTTACTCACATGGACTAAAAAGTTGCTCATCCACATGTTACATAAATGGTTGGGCAGAAGACATGTTAACCTCTCCAGTTGGCATGAGGTTGAAGTAAGCTTTTGTAGACATATTAACCTTTCCAATGCAAAATGTAGGAGTAAAACCTGTAAAAAGAATTTCATTTCAATTTTTGATCCATTTTCGTTTCCCAGCATCTCATAGGCTTCCTGTGTATTTCCATTGTAATGATCATATATGCTATTATAGATGATTTTTTACTTCAGTTTGGTGGAAATGTTCAATATCTGAACCTATTCTTTTGAGACAGGTGAAGTGTCTCTAATGTTAGGGGTAACTCAATTACCAAACTTAACGTGTTCTCTTTCCAGATAAAACCTGTCAGAGATAGTATAACTGAAGCTTTGCAGCTGTGGAAGAAAATTTCAGGAAAAGGATGAAGGATGGTGCTTCGGACGACCAGAAAGCTTCATCTCAAGGTATGCATGACTTTAGTATCTTTTTCATTTCAGTTCTCCTTGAATTAATTTTTCCTGTTACTTCTCTTGTGCTTATTCTTGCTAAATGTATGACCCCTCAGATGGTGAAACTTCTGAATCAGCTGACTTGTCAGAAAAGGGCCCTCAAAATCCTGGTGAGAGAATAAATGAGCCATTAATGAAGGACTCATCTGATGGTTCATCTTCTAATAATGGATATCTAAAACCCAAGGATAGCAACATTTTGGACAAGGCTGTTGGAATACTGAGGAAGAAGGCACCTGCATTAACTGACAAAGAATTGAACCCTGAGTTCTTCCAAAAACTTGAAAAAGGGTTTCAGGTGATTTGCCTGTTGAAGTGGTTGTCCCTCGTCGATGCCTTAATTCTTCAAGTTTGCAGAATGAGGAAGCGTCTGGGCACAAGGATTTAAGGGAAAGGATAAGGACTGGCTACCAGCCAGATAGATGAATGTGTTGACTTTAGGTATTGTAACACAGAGAAAATAAATTCTGGCTATGGTTGTAGGGAACGAGATACTGATGATGTGAGTGATGTAAATCAAAGAGATTTATCTGGCATTCATGGGGGGGTTTCTAAGAATCCTGGTCAATCTGACAGTTTTGCATGCAATAAAGGAAATTGGCTGGCTATTCAGAGGCAATTGTTACAACTGGAGAGGCAACAGGATCATCTTATGAACATGTTGCAGGTTTGCTAAAAGAATATAAAATTTTGTGGAATTTTTCCTGTATCCGCAATTTCGCTAATCAGTCCCTCATATTGTAGGATTTCATGGGTGGTTCTCATGATAGCATGATTACTCTTGAGAACAGAGTAAGAGGTCTTGAAAGAGTTGTTGAAGACATGGCGCGAGATTTTTCAATATCAACAGGTCGAAGGGGTACTAGTTTTATGGTTGGATTTGAGGGATCTTCTGATAGAAGTGCAGGGAAGTACAATGGCTTACACTGACTATTCTAGTGCTAAGTTAGGGAGTGGTAGTGACGGAAGGATTCGCTTTGGGGATAGGTTTGCACCTTCTGATGGTAGACCTTCAGGCACAAGGGGAAGGGGCCCTCTTTGGAAATCTGATGCAACAGAGACTTGGGATTTTCAAGCATATGGTAAAAATGGGCAAATGGGTTCTAGAAGGGCTTTGGGTGGTGGTCCTGTTGATAGTAGGTCTGCTAAAACAGAAAATGACATTGATCAGGTTAGCAGCAGGAAAGCTTGGGACCGAGGAGCTGGACATGTTAGATTTGGTGAGGGACCATCTGCTAGAAGTGTCTGGCAGGCTTCCAAGGATGAGGCAACTTTGGAAGCAATTAGGGTTGCTGGTGAAGACAATGGAGCTGCTCGAAATGCAAGAGTAGCAGTGCCAGAATTGACTGCTGAATCACTAGGGGATGACAGCAGCATGCAAGAAAGGAACCCTGTCTGGATTGCTTGGAGCAATGCAATGGATGCACTTCATGTTGGTGATATGGATTCAGCTTTTGCAGAAGTTTTATCGACTGGAGATGATCTTTTGCTTGTAAAACTAATGGACAGATCAGGGCCCGTAATTGATTTACTGTCAAGTGAGGTTGCAATTGAGGTTTTACATGCCATTGCACAATATCTACTGGAGCAGAACTTATATGACATCAGCTTATCTTGGGTTCAACAGGTATCATTTCTGTTGATTAATGCATGAATATTGAGCTGTTTTAACAGAGAGGGCTTAAATTTAGCAATTTTAAGAATGAAAAACCTAAGACAACTCTTAACAATTCTCGTAACATATTAGTATCACAAGTGCTGGGGGTTTAATGCTGGTATTTACATTTCATGGATAGATTTCTTGGACAGTAAATTAGACCAAACATGTTAACATGAGCTATCTATTTCCAGTACGACTAATTTCATGATGGAGAAATCGTGCTAGTTTGGAATGGAAACATTAATAGGTTCAGGACATCTTTATATGAAGCCATAGATACATATGTCATACCTCGTACATTTCAGTTTCATAGAAACAAATGACAAATATTTATGACTGATTTGTTTAGTGTATTACTCCCTCCGTCCCAAAATTTTGGTCGCTTTTTGGAATTTGTGTTTTTTTTTTCAACAGTGATTTACAGGCAGATTTTCATGGTTTACTTTCCATATATACCCGTGTTAGTTGTCATGCAGAGAGAAGTTTTGAGGGAATTGTAGGGTCAAGTACATTAAAGCGTTTGAAATTTTAAAAGTTTGTGACATCACGTGCTTTCACTACTTCTTGGCTCTAGTGATGCTATGTTTCACGCAATACACATCTGAGTTTTATTTGATTTACTTTGGTGATGTAAAGCGGACCCATTATTAAGCATATAAGTGGTTGCATTAAACGGGGCTGGGGTAGAGTTAGAAATAGCATACAAACTCCTTGGCTATTTTGGGTAGTGACAAAAATTTTGGAACAGACCAAAAAGGAAAGTAGGACAATTCCACCAATGGGGACAGAGGGAGTAGTATTTTACTTGTCATCAAAATAAAACAGCAGGAATGCTACCATGTTTACATTCACATAAATCATCCTTATACGAGTGCCTGAATTGCTTTCACCTCAAGGAAGGAGTTCTATCTCAGTCATATCCATAGTTGTAAACACCTGTTGTCAAAGTGGTATTATGAATTTGAGTTCTATTTATATAGTTCTTTTATCTCAATTTCTTAAATTCAATCCAATTAATTCTTGTTTGTATTTAGATCATGGTGAGGGTTTATATCTTCAGAAGTTCTCTAGTTTGTTGTTGCAATTTAGATCTGTTAGCTTTATTGACGAATGAATGGGATAAATTCTTTGAATATCTCCTAATAATACAAGGATGACTTCTAACTATTTATTTGAAAATGGTTGATTCTCTTGGTCTAAAGTGTGGCAGTTTCATGTACTGTAAAAGCTTAGCCTATTCACAAAAGCCTTTTGTATTTCACATAACGTTGTTGCATGTTGGAGTGCATGGTTTCTTGTATACAAATTTCCTTTCTGGCTCCCCTTTCATACTAAATCATGCTGTTTCTCATCCATCATTAGCTGGTGGAAATTACGGTAGAGAATGGGTCTGACGTCCTTGGCATTCCTATGGATGTGAAGAGAGAAATTTTGTTAAATTTACACGAAGCTTCGTCCATTGCTGTATCTGAGGACTGGGAAGGTGCAACACCTGACCAGCTTCTGTTCCAATTGGCATCTGCCTGGGAGATCGATTTGAAACAGCTTGTGAAGTAGCTTCAGTAGCACCTTGTTGGAGAAATAGATGCCTCGACAACCTATGAAAGTTAGCAGTATCCCATGATTATATATGGAAGTTGAAACCGCCACAGCATCAAACTCTCTTCCATTTGATTAGTTCAATTTTGAAGTTGGAAATGGATGTTTCAACCTAGATCCCAGTACATAGGTTTTGTTTGGAGCAATATTACATAGAAATATATTTGAAGCCACTGGACAGCAAGACTTTTATCCCCCTTGGTGCTTGTTCTTTAGTGACTCCGGTTGTAACTTTTAACCCCGAAAATATAACCAAAACCTTAAAAATTAGAAGGGAAAAGATGTTAAAGCTAGAAACGAGGACACGTCAACTGAATTTACACACAATCAAATGAGAGATCTTCCTATATACAATTCATCAATCTTCAGCATGCTTTACTGCTTCCATGGAAATTTAGAATGCTGAGAAGCTGCAAAGGACTCTTTCATCCATAAACAGCGAGATAATAATTGCCAACTTGATTAACACAGAAGATCCGTGGCAGAAGACACGTTAGAACGATCCAATTGATATGAATCAGGTACCGCAAAAAAATTGAGAAAACCAAAGAGCCATCCTCAGCATGAAGACATCATGCAAAGCCCTTCACAAGAACCAAAATTGAGCTAACCACTAAGTTCACTCAAAGTTTCGGCAATGGATACATCATCTACTTGGCCGCATACCAATTTTGTGCACACTTGGCGATCAACACATAGATCCACCTTAAGAATATTCTTTCCATCAAATGGTCTTGACATGCACTCGACTACTATGGCCTTGGCTATCTCAGCTGACTCTGTTGGCCCTTCTAGGATAACTTCATCATGTACCTGTTCCCAAAGAAATCCTTTTACTTGGCAAATTTTCGAAAATAGATTTAGCTAATGAGTCAACAATTCAATTCATTCCGACTACAAGAGCTCTAGAGGAATGGAAAGTTCCAGCAAGTCAATCAGATATATGACAAAATAACATGAATGTATAGACAGCTGATCTGAAATTCAGTAATGTCAACTTGGCAAGCATGAGCAACATTAATTTCAATTAAAAGGAAAGGCAGCCGCAGGTATGAGCAAATATAGATCATAACAGTTGCTCCTGTATCAGGTCATTTCTTTTGGTTGGTGAGGGAAAAGCAGTTCAGGATAGGTAACAGGGTTAGAGAAGAATCTAAAATTAACCTGCAAAAGCAACTTCCACCCAATAGCTCCTTCAAGCGTTCATTCTTTGCTATTTCCAACATGGCGCACATAGCAACATCTGCAGCACTTCCCTGTTGCAATTTTCCATGTGAATAAAATTCAAAGACACCACAATTTCCAGGTTGATGATGATACAAGAGATATAACAGTATTTGCAATGTAAAGGATACTTCACAAATAAAAATTTGAAACTGCATTCGTTAACTTAATCTACTAGAATACAACAAAATTCTTAAAGGCCCAAAATATGTGCAGAAAACCAGGAAGAATTTTGAAAATTAAATGCTGATATATAGCCTATAAGTATAACTTGTGATATCAGAAATTGCTTTATAAGGCCTACCAAACTTACCAAAGGGGAGATTAGATCGAATAATGATTCCACATTCTAATGTCTCACCAATATTCTTTTTGTCAATTTTCTTTTGTGTCGCAACTACTTCCGAAACTAGAACAATAGTAGACATGCATACAAGCATGAATGCAACATCCCCAGACATCCTGCCCTGTCCAGTTGCAGCAGGGGTTGGGAAGGGGGTTTGGTGGATGGATGGGGCTTCAAATAATGAAGAGTGGGGGTGAGGGCAAGTCATGAAAATAAGACAAATAAAATCAGAGACCTGGACTGGCGTGTTGATGGCAGCTCGTTCAATGTGACCTTTTTGTGAGGAAGTAGCACCTTTTTGTGAAGGGAAACGGCGTGCCCTTCCAAGCAATGTGTAGACACATCCGCTCTGACGAGCTTCAGCTTTGCGTTCTTGTTGCCAATTCAAAACTTCTTTCCTGTCGCTGTACCAGAGATCAACTGTATTCTTAGCTTCCGCCACAGAGACCTGATAATGCAGATGGTGATTAAGGCCCAGCGGGTTAAGTGTGTTGAACTGAAATAAATGGTATAGACCCATTAGATCAAACAGACCTTCCAATCACGGGAAAGCCCCACTGCAGTTTTCCCATATGCAATGGAAAAGTTGAGCATCTTAGCTTTCCTTCTTTCAGAAGCAAATGCATCCTGAAAAAAAAAAAAAAAAAAAAAAAAAAGCGCTTTGAATAAGAAAATATAATTGAACACGTTTATACAGTTGTTCGTCCGTAAAAAATAATTCGTATCTATTCCTGTAACCAATTAGGTTGTCCTTGTTAACATCACCCAGAACTACTATGACCCCAGAAGCTTTATAATCTTGGAGTCCTAATCGCAGCGCAGGTTGGCAGTCATTCCATGTATTAGACATGGCAGGCTGTGTAACAACAAGAAAGACAAGCGGAGTTTCATGAAATAAAAGATTTTTGTTAACTGAGCTATAGGTATCAGCACACTGCTAACCATGTTTTCTCATTCTTAGCACCTTAGATCCACAATTAGTTCCAAGGAAACTAGGTTGTTACAGCATGAATATGTGCTCTCATATGGGTACTTCCCTATTCTGAATAAAGGGGAAATATTTAAATCTTATTTCAGGCATGACTTGCTACTGAACCTCACAAAACAGCAGGGCAAGAATAGAGAATGTTATGCAACGAGTGTTGACATCAAGTGCTTCTGAAAATTTGTTAATTACATATTAAACTTCCATAGAGTCATTTACAGTCAACAACATTTTGAATTCCTTGCCCAAGCTTGAGCTACAATAAAAGTAGAATTCATGTCATCAATGAGATTTTCCATCAAGCATATGATACAGTATCCATTATTCCTACCCAGCAAACATGATAAATAAATAAAGAAATTCCAAATTATACTTTTGTACTGTACTCATAATTTTTAAGCATAAACTTGACCTTTAGTAAAGGAACTGGAGGCTTCTCTTCACCAGGTTGAGGATGCCATTCAAGAAGCACGTGCTTTTGTTCAATGGCTTCATGAATATGTGGATACATGTTCATCGCGGTCCTTGAGTGGAAGTCTCCACCAGCTTTGAAAGCATCCAACATGCTCTTACAGTTAGTAAGATGTGCAAGAATCCTAAGCTCCAGCTGATTAGAAGAAATGATCAATCAAGCCAGAATTTATATAATTGACTAAGATCTCAATAAAATATTGGTCAAAGCCAACTTGCTTCACCTGCCCATAATCAGCAACAATTAGTGAGTTCCCCGGTGCAGCAATAAATGCTTGACGAATCTTATACCGGTCCTTCTCTAAGGCAGGCTGGTTCTGTTCAACATAACATTTAAAGTATTCACTCAATAAAAGTTCAGCTGAAAGATAAAGGTGGAGAAATTCAGGTCCTTTTTTTGTTAAAAGTTGTCAGTGAATGACGCATACTGACTCAGTCATTCAGATGACAAAGCTATGCAAAAAACCTGGAATGGGTCACAGAAATCGGGGTATTGCATGGACTATGAGTTTCCGTATTTAGGATACTCAAATATAGATGGCAAACACAAAGGAATAGCAAAAGACAAGGCATCTAAGAAAAAAATTGACAACGGTAACCACTTCAAAGCATGTTTTTAGCATTCAACTCAAGTTGTACAGTATGGACCGAGATTCAGTATTTTCAAAACAAAAGCACAATCTTGAAAATGATTATGCACAATTTTTATTGCTAATACCATGCAGCAGGCGATGTAGAACAAGCAGTCAATGTCGAACATAAGCCCATTGTTGTTTGACAAGCTAGCTTGGGGTGATCAGACACATTATACAACAAACCTGCAAATTTGGCCTCCTTGCTGACAGGCGTCCAGTTTCTGTGTTGATGTTGAGTGAGCAATGAATTCGTCCATTCTTTCCTGATATCTGACTGCCCTGTGAAAAAGAGAAACGGATGCAATCTTAACTTTTCACATTCTTGAATTCTAAATAATAGCCAATGAAATTGTATTTATGACATAAGAAAAGATTAACACTCACATTTATTATTTTCAGATTCATTTGATTTCCATACACATCACTTCTTTTTTGTTAGTCCATAGGCATGTAATGCAAATGCAAGGAGAATAAATCATCACACATACACATTTTCGAAGGACAGACTCAAACAATATACACGATTAACTCAAACTGAAAATGCAAAATTTATTTTAGTCTAGTGAATTACTACATAGGTTCCAGCCCAATACTGGAGGACTATAAAGATTCATGTAAAGTAGTTTTATCATCAAATTTGTATTCAAAATTTCTTAAACCTGAATGTTTTAATAAGGCTAAATCTTGGAAAAGCAACACCACACAAAAAGGACATCGTCTGCAGATAAGGACAACAGCCTCAACATTTGGAAAAGAATTCCTTATAAGACATCTTATCCTTCCAAAGCTTTATGCAATCCCTAATCTCATAAACTAATCGAATCTGCCGACATGTATGCAAGGAGTTTCCATGTAAAAGAATTAAGGAAACGGAAGAATATCAAAGCCCACAGTGTGCTTTGGCTTTGATCACGACAATGAACAATAAAGAACAAAACTCTATAATTCGCAATCAAAGGAAAATCGAAAGATGAAGATGACAAAGAATAAGAAGAAACTCTATGGTACTGAAACTAGGACAGGGTGAAAGTAAAATTCAGCAAGGCAAAAAGGAGGATGAAGAGAGGCAGATTAGAGGATAATGTTTGTTTCACATCCACCACTTGATTCCTTTTCTCATATCTTAGGCTTGTGTACTAGTCCAATTTGTTTTGCTTGACATGATAATTTTACCTTGGCTTTTATGAGGTTAGAGAATGCATATTTCATTATCATACTTTTACTTTTTCAGATCATCAAAATGACTGCTTTTTAAACACACTCAAGGCATCTTTTTATTATACTCTTGGGATCCTAAGCTCAGAGTCAGGAGCTTATCTTTTTGTTTAGTTCTATCAGGAATTTACATCTCAAAAACCAGTAATGTTTCACAGCAACTAACCTGCAAGGGTAGGATAAAGTTGGATATCAAAGAGTTTATTGAACAAACTTCACACAAAGCAGAAATGGCATTGGAAGCCTCAAGTCCTTGCTCTCCTCCAAGCGCAGTACCAGCCGATCTATCTGTGAGATCTTTTTCATCCATTGCTTCAGCCTGTTTGAAGCTATTGTCTGACTGCAAGTCAGCAACTGATCTTCATTCAGGAGATCAAATTCGTCAGAAACACTCCCAGCAAGTGCCTTCAAAGCATCTCCACTAACAGAGGGCCAACCGCTTGCCGTGTACAAATCAGTCTTCAAATGATCATCGAAAATCCTATGTAAAATAATAGTGCGAAATTTTGTGGGAGCCTTCTTTCCTTCTTCTATCACCTTATCGACATTGGGGACTTTGAATCCCCTTTGAATAGGAAGAGTCTCATCGGGGTTTTTTCTGTGAACAGATGATGCAGGGATTAACAGATAGGGAAAAAAAATGAAGAGTGATCAAATTAATTACATCAATTTTATTAAGTCTCTTTCCAAAAGTAAAAGACAAGTGAAATAAGGTGGTAGAATGCCAGTGAGTTTAGCCGCACTTATGTCGTCCAAAAAACACGTTAACAGAAAGGAATGCCATACTCTAAGAAAAACATGAACATTACAACTAACAAACAGCTTAACAGCCAACTTTATCAATTGCAAATCTGTTCATAATGATATGCAAATATGTCCAGATAAATGCGCATTTAAGCTCCGCATTTTTACCTGTTCTGTTTGCCACCAAAAAAGAGTTGGCGCAACTGCGCATCACTTCCCACATTCATATAGTTTGCATCAGGACAGTACTTAGATGCCCAGTTGCGAAATCTATCTGCAGCAACCTGTTGCTCTGCTTTAGCTACTTTCTCAATCTTCGCAAGGTACACTCGGTCAACCAGCATTCCCTCAGTTTCCATTTTCACTAGAAGCTCACCAAATGGCAGCCAATATTGTTTGTAAAATTCAAACATTGATCCTCTTGTAGCTCCATCTAGTTTCCACTCCATTCCAGATAGTTTAGTTTTCAAACTCTCATAAAGCCTAAGTGTGCTTATTGAGTCCAATGCAGAATAGCAAATCCATAACTTCCGCTCTTCAGTTTGCAGCTCTACAACAGAAGGGATGGTGATAACTTTGCCCTCAGAACCGTCTTTCTTCAATTTTTTCCTTCCAAATATGGTTAAGTATGCTTCATTGACACCTTACCAATCAACTCTTCACCAGGGCATAACCTAGCATCAGACATAACAGAGGAATCACCTGTAAGTGATTCCAGAGAATACCCGCCTTCTATTCTTCTCGATGAATTCCACAATCGAGCCATGTGCATTGTATCAGCATGAAAACCAGCAAGGTTAAGCCCATAATTTTCTATAACATGGTTATCAAAGCTATAGTTGTGCCACACCTACAGAAAAACAAAGCAGTTTAGTTCCCTAGATGGCATAAAATCATTTCAAGCAGATGATGACCAACAAAAGAGCCCCTATGGAGAATCACATATAAAAAGACTTAACCTTTTTGATGGATGGATCTTCAAAAAATGGAGCAAATTCTGCCAAAAGATTCTTGCCACCACCATCAAGGAGATCAACCCATATACAAGACTTACCATTACCAAAATTTGCTTGTGATCCAGAATAGATACTGAAGCATATAATTTCACCATGATCGACAGGGGTGTCCTGCTTGCTGAAATGTGAGCAACATCAATCTTTGACACCTAAAAATTGCCATAAACAAGCGGAATGAGCTCCAGAAAACAGTAATCGATATTGGAGAGAATCATTCAACCAAAATACAGGACACAAATGCCCTGTATCTAAGCGCAAAATAGTCTAAAAGCAATTCAAGCAGAGACATACTTCCGTATCACATGCATGGACCATATCTCTGTATTGATTCGTGAGCATAGAAACTACTGCCTTAGCTGCAGAGATAGTATCAACAACAAGAACCCTGTCATAAATGCAACCGAGCCTTTTACGAATATTTGACAGGCTAATAGCTTCTGCTTCCATAGAACCTCTTCCTATGTGTGTCCCATTTACTTTATCAGAGGAAACAGACTTTTCAGCAGCATCATACCTTTTATTTACATCAGAACAACTGCCTTTTTCACTTGAGAAAAGATTTTCTTTCTGTTCTCCAAAAAAGTTTGGCGATGAACCATTATGTTGGGAAGGTTTTGAAGGTAACTGCTTTGTAACAGAGATTACCCTAGTATTAATCCAGTGCAGGCCTTTGAATTTCAATTGCCGCTTATTTGATGTATAAGACAGTCTGCTATTCGAAGAATCGTCCTTTATTTCATGCTCTGGTGCAATTGGACTCCCAGTTACAACATTCGGTGGTCTATGATTTCCAGAAGAACAAGTTGAATCACGAACCTTTTCCAACAAGGGAGGCAAATTACTAGTCAATGTGTAAGATAAATCATTATTTGCACTTTGCTGTCTAAATTTGCGATCACTTCCATCAGTCAAACTATGTAAAAAAGAAGCCCGGTCAATACAATAAGCTTCCTTCATTATCTTTAAAACTTGAGTCGCGTGACCCCAGGTTTCATAAGATAAATTGTGACAATCACGCACAAAAACATTCATCCTACTCCTACTTGATATCTTCTTAAGGGAATCACCAGATACAGGCCCATTTGAGAAGGTTAGAAAAGTGGCCAGGGTCTTGCAATATTCCAGTCTGAGAGTTGCAGTGTCGTGAAAAGCCAAAAAGCAAGAGAATGGCCAATTAGGATACATGAAAGCACCATCTTGCCATATTAAACAAATAAAAAGATCAAGCAGTTACATCATCAGCTACAGCTAGTAATTCAATGATTTAACTAATAAAACATGCAGTCAAAATCTGTAAAAATTGTAATAGCAAAACTACACAGATCCACCATTCTCTGTAACATATGGTGAAAAAGGAAAAAGATATCTATGAACTAAAATAAAACAAAAGTTTTCCTCAGCTTCCACCAAGGTGTCACCTTTGGCTATGAAATTTACTGAATTGACCCCCTTAGTTTTTGCTCAACACTTAATTCTAATCAATTACTATACAAACATTAGCTAAAAGTCTCATCCCGTTTGCATCATCATAGTGAAAGAGGCTCCAGTTGTCGGTTCTCCCCTCCTAGAGGGGATTTATAATTCTCAGTAAAGAGGTAAAAATGCACCCAAGCCCAATCACATAGAACATTGAAAATTTAAAACACTCTGTTCTTTCAAATTATCCTCCCGTAACACAAAGCACACAAAAATTCACATTTTGCGAACAAATACAGCTTACTAAGCAATACTAACACCCATCTCAGCCTCTTAGACTAACTACATTGCCCAGTAGACAACAGAAAGCTCAACTATGAACAATGCCCATTTCACAAAATAAGTATAAAAACACATTCCAAAAGTAAATAGCCATTGCCTTCACCATACAAGAAAACAAATTGGATTATTCAAAACCCAAAAGTCCAAATCTTTAACGACTTTTTCCCCTCAAAATATAAAAATGAAGAAACCCAAGTAGCAAAATGCAATAATAAACTTAAAAATAGTACATTTTTTAGAAAGAAAGCAAACCTGTAAAGGGTTTTACTAGAAGCAGCCCGAAAGCAGCGAGAAGTAGAAAAAGAGTGAGGACAAGATTGAGAAAACAAGAAATAAGGGGTCTTTTTGAAAGAGGTGGAATGAATAGAGAATAATCCCATTGTAGCAGCCTCCATGATTGCCTCTGCAACTCTGCTTAACTTATGGCTAGCGCCACAGATTTTACTGTAAGCAGCAGCCGTTTTGATAATCCTTTTTCCCTTTTTATATAAACAGTTAAAACTTCCCCTCTTTTTCTGCAGGTGGTAAGAGGGAGGGGGGGTGTTAAATAAAGGGTTTTAGAAGGGATTTACTACTGCTATTGTTTGTCTTGAAGCGCTAGAAAAATGACTTTTGGTTGAAAAAAAATAGCAGATTAGCAGAACCCATAACGTTATCAAAGCAGCAGAGTGCAAAAGAAAAGAGAGGATTTTTGTTTTTGGTGAAGAAAGATGAAGCTTTAAGAAGGGTTTAAACCTTTCAGCTTCTTGCAAGTTAATGGAAGGAAGGACAATCGGGCATTTTCTTGGGTGCCTAAATTTCTTGGGTGTTAAAAAAGAAATGGTGTATTTTGCCTCAGGTTTTTTTTTTTTCCCCCATTTTTTTGGTTATTTAATTTTTTTTTCCCAATTTTTTGGTTATTTAATTAATTATTATTATTATTTTTTTAACTATAACTTGGAATGAATGACTTCCCATGTCAATGTTTTGATAAGGGGAATTTTCGGAATTATAAGCAATTATCTATTAATATTACTATATGAAGTGGAGGGCATAGTAATGATAGAAATTAGTTATAAAGGACCATAAAAATATTAGGTAGACATTAGAGTATAAATGTAACTTTATGTAATCTTTATAAATTTTGCATTATATAACTTTCATATTATGTGTTATAAATGTTTATATTTTGTAAGTTGAGTTATAGAATGAATATAAATGTTGCCATTTATTTGAAAATTAGTACCAATATTTTGGCTGATGTGTTCATTTAAATACATAACATAAAATAATGATAGTATAGTTCGATTTGCACCATATAAATAAGAAATAAATAATTCAAAACAAAATATTTTATTAAAAAAGTAAGTCGTTAAATAAATTTTTTTTCTTTTAAGATCCTTAAGTTAATCCTTTTCAAATTCATACAGTACAAGTATAAGAAAAACTATCAAATACTTACAACTTCAAAAATCCATGGTAAACACAAAACAATTGAGAGGGGAATAAAGTTGAGAAATTGTTGAGCAAAGTTGTGGTACTTTAGATTACAAGAGTCAAATCATATGGCTTCCCCTTGCTCTACATTTGATGCAGTGAGCTCCATAGTATATACATTATTTGCCTCTTGATCAGCTGATTTTTTAATGTCTTCTGCAACATCATCTGCATCTTCCTTGCCTACAGATAGATAATCCAATGCAGTAACTACATCACTTATCAAAGGTCTAGTTGTAGCTTCTTCTTGAAGACACATTGCTGCAATTGCAAGAGCTTGATATAATGCCTTCATGGGATAGTTTCCTTCAAGTAAAGGATCTACCATCAAATGAAATTTCTTCTTGTCTTTGAACAAAGGTTGAGCCTGCACATACAGTCAGTAACATAAGCATTTCATCTATAATTTTTTCAATATTTGTCCTTAACAGTCTATCAGAGCGTCGATAGTTCCAATGAAGTGCAGGTTATGTGGTAAAATACTTTCCCTCTGACCTATTGGTCATATGGGTTCGAGTTGCCAAGAAATAAGTTGATAGGTGGGTTTTTTTTTTTAAAAAAAAAAGGCTGTCAGAGTGCAATTCTGTTTATAGTACTAACAAGATTTTGGAGGATTTTGCACCGATGACAGATGCAAATCTTTAAACTTACCCACTGAATAAGGTTCTGTTCTTCACTTGGTCTTGAATTGTCAATGACTCTTCTCCCTGTGATTATCTCCAAAAACACTACACCAAAGCTGTATACATCAGATTTACTTGTCAATTGACCTGTTAAAGCATACTCAGGTGCGCAGTAGCCATATGTTCCCATTACTCTGGTGGATACATGGTTCTTGTCACCTGTTGGAGCCAACTTGGCAAGTCCAAAGTCAGAAAGCTTTGGATTGAAGTCTTCGTCTAAAAGTATGTTAGATGCTTTAAAATCACGATAAATCACCGGAGGGTTAGCTGTTTCATCATGTGCAAGTATTCGAGCCCTCTTGCTGCTCCTTGTGCAATTTTCATCCTAGTATTCCAATCAAGAGGCTTTCTTTCTGGACCTATATCTGGAAAACAAATATGGTCCGATCAGCTTGCAAAACAATACCACCTGTACTCTTCATTGAGACACTCCTTTTAGGAGTTTGAATCAAACCAGTTAATCCAGAATCAAAATCATATGATATTAATTGCAACTACAGAGGAATAAGTTGTGATCTGTCATACCAAGAAGGTGATCCTCAAGTGAGCCATTGGCCATGTATTCATACACTAATATCCTTTGATCACCATCAGAACAGTATCCTACCAAATTGACGAGGTTAGGATGATGAAGAACATTCAAAATCAGAACCTCCACAAGGAATTCTCTGTTTCCCTGGAAACCATTCCTGTCTAATTGCTTAACAGCAACATCCTGAGTAACATGGACAAGGGAGGAAAGGTAAACATAAGAAAGTCAGTTCTGTAGAAACCTGGAAGATAATTGCTAGGTAAATAACAAAAGAAATTGAAAAATGACAGATGAAAAAGATTGTGGAAGTACTAAATGTTTTCCTTGAATATGCCCTTTATATACTCTACCGAATCCGCCTTCACCAATCAAATGTTCAGAATTGAAGTTGTCAGTCACAAGGGACAACTCTTGGAATGTGAAAATCTGAGCTGAAATATTCTGTTTTCCAATTTTTTCAATTTCTTCTGTTATATATCTTCTCCTGCTGCTATCTGCATAATTATTTGGTCAGTCAAGTTAATCCCCCACCACTCCAAAAAAGAAAAAATATATATATATATTAAGAAATTTGGTCTAAAAAACTCTGGACGAGCTTATGCAGGCACATTTTAGAATTTAACAGTTGATATTGTAACTACCACTGGTTGTGTACAAAAATCAGGCTATGCGCTCATCCATCATGAAATAGTGATTTAGACAGGAGAATTTCCAACATATTGCCAGTCCGTGAATCCATTTTGTTTGAAAGGATTACAGCTGAAAGTTCAGAAGTTCTAAAACCATACATAGCACCATAATAATAGATTTGTGTTAAATGAATGATGTTTTCTCCTTTTGAAAGAGACAACAGTGCAAGCGAAAGTACAATTGTTTCAAATCTAAGTTCAGACATATGGAGCTATGATAAACATTGTGTGATGTACATCAAAAGTATATCAACATTGAACATTTACAAAATTGAAATGCAAGAAGTGCAAAACTTTGAGAGATTTGGAAAAAGATTACCATTTGATCAAATTAACAATATATGAGGAGATTTTCTCATAAAGGGCAGGAAAGGGACACACCGCGATAAAACAGAAAAGATTCATTTGTATCAGTAATTTAATTGGGACAATGGAAATAATGAAGGCAAAGAAAAGATTCATCTCTTGAAACTTTCTTCTCTAATCAAAAAGAATTCGAATTGGACATGGAAATTAACAAGTTGCGAAAGAACAAAGAGGTGAAAAGAAGCCTTCCATAGAAAAACAGGAAAGGATTTGGAAAGATGGATCTGCCTGAAAATAACAAAACATTGGCATTTGTAGACATCAGATTACCAGATTTATGGGAAATGTTAGCAAATGAGGCTATACTCCTTGTTTCTTGATGCTCCTGGATGCTCCTTTTGAATTCCTCAATGCTCTTTTTCAATGACCTTTTCTGATTTTTTTCTTCTGACATACAACACGAAAAAAAGCTCATCTTTTCCTTGTGCTAGTTCAGGCCTATCATATTTAAATCCGAAAATCATGGAATCGAGGAATGAATAGCACAAGATCACCTTCTTGTCTAAGAAAAATGTTATCTTTTATTGAAAAGATTAAACAAGACAAATCCTTTGTGGGAAGACACTTCAAGCTTGAAACTCAGATCAAGAAAGAAATCTCAGTCCTCGAAAGAGCCAGCCATTTTTTTTTCTGGTCTTTCAAGAAACTAAGAAGAATTCAGCAAAGTCTGTTATTTCTTTTCCCAACAGAATCAACGTTGACGCTTGAGAAGGGACATTTTTGCAATATCAAATTTTCTAATTATAGAAACAGGCAAATAAGGAAATAAGTCTACCATTTTAAGTAACTAATCTTTCACAATTCATGCACTTAACTGAACGTGGAATTTTCTCATTGCTGGACAAATCTAATTATATCTTCCCTAATATAGGCAATTTTGTGGTTTATGTTACACTTTGCATTTTTCAGCACCCTTCAAGGTCTCTGTGGTGTTGTTTTTTTCTTTTCTTTTTTATCTTAACCCAAGCAGTTAAAAACCTCTCATTATTATTATTTTTTTTTTTAAGCAGAAGCACCACAAATTCTGATAGAAAATACTCCTTGCTTCTTCACCTTTTCTCAGTTCTTCCTCAATAAACAGAATTGGAAGGGAAAGGTGATTGTTTTTAAATCATCAAGCTAATTTGCGCCACGACATTAAAGAGCCATCTTGATGAAAATTGATAAAAACCCGATAATGAAACAAATTTGGTAATTTCCAGGCTACAAGTCCTGCAATTTCTGAATGTAATTTATAGATTCTTGAAAATCATCAGCTTCAGATTTAGAAACTAGCTAGAGCAATTGCAATGTGACCACATTTCTCAGTTTTGTTTACACAATTTTTATTGTGTTTGGGAAGCTGTACAGTTTCAATGGACTGAATTCACCATCCTGATTCCTGATAGTGGATGGTAAGCTGATCAAAGACCAAACTCTCCAACAGCTTCTGAACAAGGTAAATTATATTTAATAAAGGAATCCTTTTTTAGGCTTTATTCATACTTATAGCTGATGATTTTCACCTTGTACTGATTATGGTAAGAAAGCAGAATTGTAGGATATAATTGGTTTTTATGATTCATATATCTGATACCAGAACCTGGATGAAGCCTTGTATGTGGAACTGATAAGTTATCCCAAGCAGTCCAGAAGAATAAAAGATCAATGGTAGACAGAACTGACAACTGGGGAGGATTGACAGTGAAAGTGCAAAGGAGTATTATTAATAAAATGCATAGACTGAAAACGTGCAAGAAAATATAATAAAACTGAGGGTGATGAAAACTATTCAGCACTACTTTAACTTAAAAAGTAGTATGCGGGTTCAGACTAATGAAAATAATGTCTTTTGGAATCATCTTAGAATAATGATCCACAATATTCTCTTGTAAGAGCTGTAGAGTATGCATGGTAAAGCAGATTGTTCTTTCTACTTTAAGACTGAGAGTAATGTCTATCAGAATTAACTGAAAAGGCAAAACTGCATTTCCACATCGCAAGCAAGATTGATTCTTTTGGCAAAAATGAGAAAATAAAGCATCCGGTGCATAAAGGAAAAAATCACAAATCCAAGTTCAATCAAGGTATACAACAAATATGAAAATAGCTGCTGCCAAAGAGTAATTCTGCCTAGTCACAACTGCAGCATCTGCAACTTTTACCAGTTACATTCAATATTATGCATCAACTTGAAGAAAAGATACTGAAAAGACAGAAAGACTCTTCAAATTTTCATCAACAGCCTGCAGATTATTGTCCTCCTTTGTACCCCACAATAATTCTCCTGAGAAATCTGATCCTAGCTTTAAGTTTCATTGCTGGATCTTCAAAAGCACGTACACTGCAGCTTTCGACGTTTCCTCTATGAATGCTGAACGTCTTGTGACTTACAGCCTCAGCTCCATTGGTTCCCTTTGCTGAAATTGGTGACTTTGGATTGAGAGTGCAGAGGGGTTGATTTTCAGTACCTGCAAATTTATGGCTTGATCCACGATCAATGAATCGACCCATTGAGTTTACTCCAGGTCTACTCTCAGTTTGATGTCCCAGCAATGTTTTTGAACTTCCCTTTTCTTTTTCATTGTCTAACTTATTCTCTAAAGGTTGTTTGTTTTGAACAGTGATGTTCTCCTCAATTGAAGAAATTGGAATTTCTAGTTGAGAATCTTTCTGAGCTTTGTCAAGAAGAGCTGCATTATCCGATTTCTTTCTAGCTGAAGTTGGCAACATTCTTGTTCCTAATAACTTTTACAACTCACTTGACTTGCAAATAATCTCTTGTATGCTGAACCAGTTAGTTTATTGACCCCATTCTTGTCCTTTCTGTCACTTTGGCCTCTCAAACGTTTAACTGGCCTCTGTCCTTCCTTATCCTCTAAATCATCCCTCGTTCCCATTGTATTGCATTTGGGAGGAAAAATAGGAGGAACAAGAGCGTCATTATGTGATTTCTTTTCTTCTGAAATTTCTAATACTTCCTTTCCTGAACTCTTAGGAGTCATTCGAGTTAAAATGGCCTTCTTATATTCTGAAGCAGTTAGTTTGACCCCCTCTCCACCAGTTACTTTCCTCATTCGTTTGGCTTGTACATCCTTATCTTCTGAGTCCTTGGTTCCCACTGTATTGGGCTTGGCAAGAAAACCAGGGGTTACACTAGCATTATTGTCTGATTTCTGTTCAGCTGAATTCAACAACACTCCCTTTCCTGAATTCGTAGGACGCACTTGATTTGCACGGGCATTCTTATATTTGTAGGTTCTGAACCACTTTCTCTGACCATGTTGCACTTCCGAGGTAAACTAGAGGAAGTTTGTGCATCATTCTTTGAGTTCACTCCAGTCACAAAAGCTTTTGTACCACCACAATGAGTAGACATGGACTTCTTCCACCAGTCCCTATATCGAGTTGTAACATCTGCCTCAAAGAGGCGAGATGGAATATACACCCACTCATCTCTAATTGTCCTAGTATAGTTTTCCCAAGCTATGCTTTGATTCGAATTAGCTCGCCCTACATGACCAGGAAGATCTTGATCAATTCCAAACTGCATGGCCACTCGATGAGGGAGGTACTGTACAATACAATCAGGATCTATTCCAGCAACCTCACTCACCCTCAGGCATCTTACAAGTACTTCTAAATCCTCATCCATGTCAGAATCAACCAATACCCTTTGCTCCCTTTCTTTGTAAATTGTGCAAGGCAATAAGCTATTAAATCCCATTGCATAAGGCCGCCAATGGAAATGTTTATATCCGCTCCATCTATAGCTAGCCTAACATTTTCAATGTCATCCATCCTTAATTCATCCCACATGGCAAACCTCGGTTGACCCTGTCCCAAAGCTATAGGCTTCGGCTGCAATTTTGGAAATCTCTCCCATACCCATATCTGAACTAATTGAAATGGAGCCGAAATTGAAAGTTCCGAAATTTTACCTTGCTTATTACAATTATGCAGCCTTTTAGAATCAACCAGAGCCCCTTTTAATTCACCCAAATTTGTATAAAGATCAGCAAGGACAGCAGGTGCAAGTGCAATTTTAGTGCCTCTAGCTAGATGGACTGCAATAGGCATAAGATGTCTTTCTATATTATCAGATTGAGATTTGGTAGGGAAAACAAACCTCGACAGCCAAAAGGTAAGAAATGCTTCGTGCTCGATTTCATTTCCACTGTCCATGAATTTCGCCAACCAAAGACTCTGGGAGGCCTTCTTAGATTTTGTCCTGATTAACTCTGTTCGTGCAAAAATCTGGAAATTTCTTTTCAATTACCGCAAGTTCTTCGGTATCAAGATAGCTAAAAACAGGTTCACCCGCAACGGCATAACCACCCAAGATCATCACATCCTCCAATGTGAGAGTAGCTTCTCCCCAAGGAAAGACAAACGTGCTCGTTTCGGGACACCATCTTTCACCAAAACTAAGAATCAGGTCATCGTTTCGAATAACTCGATACGTAGAATTCATAACAGCATCAAATATTCCAGCTTTCTTCCACAAAGATTGGTGCAAAGAACACATGTGATCAACCCAAGTTTTCCAATCTTTCTGTGGATTTCTCCATCCAGGAAAGTTCAACTTAAGTGCTGATTTCGTGCTACTTTCAAAAAAATTTGATTCACTCAAAGATGATGAAAAAGCATTTGGTGGAAGATCAAAAACAGGCCCGTCAGTGGCACGGACAGAAGGAATCAGGAAATGAGCAGTTCGCAAGGTTGGTTCACCTCCTGACGGAGACACCATCTTCTCCCTTCTCTGCCTCCATAACCTCATCGGAGTCTGTCGCCAACATAACCTTATCATACCGCCTCTCCGCCATTGATGGAACTTTTGAAGTCCGGGAAACTTAAACCGTCGTATTTCGGGTGGTCTATATGCTGACGGTGTTCTTGTCTGATAGTAGCTTTATGTGTTTTATTGGTTTCAAAGTTTGAAACCAATTCACCTCAAAAGAAAATAGATAATAGCAAAAGCAAAGAAAATAATGGAGTACTAAAAAGTTGAATGCACGATAAATTTTAGATTTATAAAAAGTTTTATTTTATTTTATTTTATATTAAGTAAGTCACTTGATATTTTGTAATTATTATTTTTTTTCAAAATTAGTTTAAGAACACGGGCATTACACACTAATACATTGTTTTTTGTAATTTTTTTTAGATAATTTAGTAAGATTAATAAAAAGAAAATATTTTTCCAAAAACTAATTAAAATAGATACAATGGAGACACTATGAATTTGACCTGGATTTCATTTTTCATGTCATTTTAAGAATCTATTTAGATAGGAGGAAGCAAATCCTACTTATTTTTGTCAAATGTACAATAAAATTTAGATATACTATTAAAAGTTTTTTTTTTTTTTTTCATATTAAGAGAGTCACTTGGTACGTTGTAATTACTATTATTCTTTCAAATTAGTTTAGGAACACGCACGTTAGTATGTTATATTCCATAGTAATTTTTTAATATTAATAAATGAAAAATAATTTTATTCATAAACAAATTGAAATAGAGATAATGGAGGCACTATAACATTTGTTTCAAGAATAATCCTATGGATTTCATTTTTTATGCATTATAACAATCAATTTAGATGAGAGGAAGTAATTCCTACTCATCTTTGCCAAATGTATGATAAACTTTAGATATATAAAAAGTTATTTTGTTTTATTGATATTAAGCAAGTTACTTGGTATGCTTCAACTACTACTCTTTTTTTTTTAAAAAGAAAAAAAAAATCAACAAATTTTAGCAATATGGAAAAATTTGGTATAGACTACGACAAATATTTGTAATTGTTGGATTAGTTATACAACTTTTTAAAGGATTAAATATTTGGGGCAAACAAAAAGATAAAAGTGGGGGACAATCTAAGTTATATATCCTTATCTCAAACAATTGATTTTGTATCCTATGAAATTCTTTTTTATATTTTTGTTGATTAAATTAAATACAATTGTCGATATAGTAGTCCTATTATCCCAATGAAACTGGTCGAGTTTGAATGCAATTTCTATAAGGACGTCGGCATCTGAAATAAATGCAAATATATTCTTTGAAATCGTTCTTGGAAGCTCTGCACAAGTCCGCTGGAAATCATAGGTCTATCAAATTGAGACACAAAAGAATAATTTCTTTGTATTCTAAATAATTATATAATACAGTATTATTTCTTTCAAAAATTAATACGATATAAGTTTTTAAAATCATCGTAGAATTGTGATAAAGATAATATAAAACTAAAAAATCACTAGTACATTGTTTTTATCTCTTATACATTGAATTGGACAAGAAATATCAAATCTTTCACCACTGCATCCCTCCTACTCGACATTTAAATCTTTTTAGACTATCTTTGCATGTTCACAAATATTTCTTAGCTAAATCTAAAAGAGCAATCATTTTGTCCAACATTTTTATTTGTGTTAATTAATTAATGGTCCTTTCTGCTGGTTGCTTTGAGGGGTGTACACTTTCTGAAGCTGATGAAGACTCAACTTGGACTTTAGAAACTGAAGGAGGATTCATTTCATGAGTTTTATTTTGTTCTAATGTGCTGCTGGATCCGAGAAGAAAATTGAAATCGAAATCCGACACTTTATCGTGTTCCTTGGTAAAAAGTGTATACCTTTTGTAGGACTTTTGGTTATATTCAACATTTAGGTCGACAGATTTTTCTTTGGTTTGCTGATTGATAGAAATTTTTGTCATCAGAATAGGAGATATATTGTTTATTTTTTTGGAGGAGAGTCAAGAGGAACATTTAAGTCAATGGCCTCTTTTTATTTTGGATTGCTGCTTTATAGAAATTTCTGTCCTCAAAATAAGCGTTTGTTTATTTCTCTCCTCGTAATACATCTCAACATTTATCATATTTACTCGTAATAGCATTATAGAGTGATATAGAGTGAGTGAGAATGAGGAAATAAGATTTCATCTTGGAAACATGTTTGTTTTTGTCTATTGATGGAAAATAATTATATTTATATGTCTTCTTATATTCTTATGCCAACCAAAAACTCTAAGATTGGTACGTAGAATTCATATATAACAGCATCAAATATTCCAACTTTCTTCCACAAAGATTGGTGCAAAGAACACAAATGATCAACCCAACTTTTCCAATCTTTCTGTGATTTTCTCCATCGAGGAAAGTTCGCCTTAAGTTCTGAGTTTGAAATTTTTGATTCATTTACGGGTGAAAAAAGCATTTGGTGGAAGATCAAGAACAGGTCCATCAGTGGCACAAATAGAAGGAATTAAAATAAGGAAATGGGCACTTCACAAGTTGGGTTCACTTCCTGATGGAGACACCATCTCCTCCCTTCTCTCTTCCATGACCTTATCAGACCTTGTTGCTGCCATTGCTAATTAAAGCTTTAGAACTCCCTGGAAATGCAACCATCGTTTTTCAAGTGGTGTGTGCTGATGGTGTTTTTGTAATATGCGGGGTTATGAATACGATATTCTTTAAAACGATATAAATTCTTCTATGAACCTTGATATTAATATACCAAAATACATAAATTGCCGACTATATATAGGTCTCGATATGAACTTTAGGATTTATAATTTTTATATTTTGATACAAATATATCAAAGTTTATAGAAAAATTTACCTTAAAATGCACACACGGTAAGGTTCATTGTTGAACTGTAATACCAATAAATTTTATTTTTTAATAGGTGCAAGCACATGAGAATTTGCAGATTGTACCATTTATTTTTATTTTTCAAACGTTTGAAATTATGTCATGTCATTTGGTCACTAAATCATTATTTGTAGTAAAAAAAAGCACATCCAACATGTATAGTTTGAAGAAAATTAAAAAACAGTATCGAAAAGAAAATAAATAATGAAAAAATGAAGTAATTCCTTCTCATTTTTGTCAAATATACATAAATGTTTTATATATAAGAAGTTATTTTCTTTTATTCATATTAAGTAAGTCACTTGGTATGTTGTAATTACTTATTTTTTTTACAAAAACATTTAAGTGCACGTGCATTGCACGTTAGTATGTTACATTCCTAATAATTTTTAAAAACATTTTAAGATATATAAAAGGAATTTTTTTTTTTTTTGAAAACTAATTGAATGGGATAAAGGAGGCACAATAACATTTATCTCAAGAATAATCCTATTCAGTTTGACCTTTTATTTTTCATGAATTATGACAAACTATTTAGATGGGAGGAAGTAATTCCTACTCATTTTTTTGTCAAATATACATTAACTTTTTATATATAAAAAGTTATTTTCTTTTATTCATATTAAATGAGTCACTTGATATGTTGTAATTACTATTCTTTAAAAAAAAACTAGTTTAGAAGCACGTGCATTGCACGGTAGTATGTTATGTTTGTAATATTTTTTTAAAAAAACATTTTAAAAATATATAGAAGGAAAATATTTTTTTCCTTTTTTTTTTTAAAACTAATTGCAATGGGATAAAGGAGGCATTATAACATTTGTTTCATATTTATTGTGAGTTAAGTTTTATTTTTCATGCATTATAACAATTTATTTAGATGGAAAGAAGTAATTCCTACTCATTTTTGTCAAATGTATGATATATAGTTTTAGATATATAAAAAATTATTTTCTTTTATTCATATAATAAGCGAGTCACTTGGTATGTTGTAGTCACTCTTCTTTTTTTTTTTAAAGAAAAAATAGTTTAGGAGCACGTATATTGCACAATTGTATGCTACTTTTGTAATAATTTTTCAAATACTTTTTTAGATTATTAAAAGGAAATTTTTGAAAACTAATTGAATTAGGGATAATGGAGACAATAAAAAATATTTGTTTTAAGAATAATCCTATATAATTTGACTTGGATTTCATTTTTCATGCATTACAACAAGCTATTTAGATAGGAGGAAGCAATTTCTACTCATTTTTTACAAATATACGATAATTATTAGATATATAAAAAGTTATTTTTTTATTCATATTAAGCGAATCACAATTGGCTTTTTGGTAATGTACAACACATTTTAGCAATATGGAAAAATTGAACTACGACAATTATATGTAATATGATGATTTTATTAGACATTTTCTTAACATATATATATATATTAGGCATACAAAAAAGTTAAAAGTTGTGGATAATTACACTTGTCTCAAACAACTTAATTTTTGACATTGATCGAGACAATTGAAATATATTTCTTGAAATCATTTTTGGGAGTAGTTCTTGATATAAAGATTTGCTAACAAAACATTCATACTTGACTAACCCATAAGTCCTTTGGAAATCACAACTTCTATTTAATATGCTACTGCACAAGTCTATCCACCCAATTAAGAAACAAATTAGTTCAATGACAAACCAAAAAAAACAGCATTATTTTTCACTGAATTGGACAAAAGAAACATCAAATCTTGCTCCCCTGCAAGCCTCCTACATGACTTTTAAATCTTTTCAGGCTATCTTGCATGTTCACTAATATTTCGGTGCTGAATTTGAAAGAGCAATTATTTTGTCCAGCATTTTCATTTTTGTTGTTGGTTCTTTCTGCTGGTTGATTTGAGGGTTGCACATTTCCTGAAGCTCCCTTAGCTGAAGCTGAAGAACACTCAACTTGAACTTTAGAAATTGAAGGAGGGTTCATCTCATGATCAGCTTGATTTTGTTCTAATGTGCTGATGAATTCGGGTGGAACATTTAAGTCAAAATCTAGTGCTTTATTTTGTTGCTTGGTAGAAGTTTCTACAGGACTTTGGTTATGTTCGAAAGGAGAGTCAGGAAGAACATTTAAGTCAATAGATTTTTCTTTGGTTTGCTGATTTACGAAAGTTCTCTGTTATCAGAACAGGAGTTTGTTTACTTTTGGAAGGAGAGTCAAGGGGAACATTTAAGTCAATGGCTTTTATTTTGGTTTCCTGCTCGTTAGAAGTTTCTGTCCTCAGAATAGGAGTTTGTTTATTTTCTGGAGGAAAGCCAAGAGGAACATCAAGAAATTTACCTTCCACTTCAATTTGCGGCTTGTTAGAAGTTTCTTGCCTCATCTTGGGAGCATGTTTATTTTTGGGAGGAAATCCAGGAGGAACATCAAGATCATTGCTTTTTTCTCTGATATGCATCTTGCTTGATATTATGTGAGAATCTTTAGTTTTGGGAGGAAATTCAGGAGGAGGAGAAACATCAGCATCTTTGCCCGTTTCAATTAGCTTTTTGCTTGAAGGTTCTGACCTCATCTTTGAATCATGTTTATTTTTGGGAGGAAATCCAGGAGGAACATCAAGATCATTGCCGCCTTCTCTCATTTGCTTCTTGCTTGCAATTTCTGGCCACGTCATGCTCCTTTTGAGAATCTTTTGTTTTGGGAGGAAATCCAGGAGGAGGAGAAACATCAGCATCTCTGCCTGCTTCAATTTGCTTTTTGCTTGAAGTTCCTGGCCTCATCTTGGAATCATGTTTATTTTTGGGAGGAAATCCAGGAAGAACATGAAGATCATTGCCTTCTTCTCTCATCTGCTTCTTGCTTGCAATTTCTGGCCTCGTTATGTGAGAATCTTTAGTTTTGGGAGGAAATCCCAGGGGAGGATAAACAAAAAAGAGCATCATTATTTTTTCTTCAATTTGCTAAATTGCTTGAAATTTCTGGCCTCGTCTTGGAAGCACATTTAGTTTTATAAGGAAATCCAGGGGGAACTTCAAGATCATTGCCTTCTTCTTTGATCTGCTTGTTGCTTGAAATTTCTACCCTCATCACGGTAGAATCTTTAGTTTTGGGAGGAAATCCAAACGAGCATCAGTATCTTTGCGTTCTTCAATTTGCTTCTTGTTTGAATTTTCTCCCGTCTTCTTAAGAAAAGCACTATTATTTTTGGGAGGAAATCCAGGAGGAACATCAATATCATTGCCATTTCTTTTGTTTTGCTTCTTGATAGAAGTTTCTATCCTCGCATTAGGAGTGCGGTTCCTTTTCGGAGAAAATCTAGGAGGAATATCTAGGTCATTGGCTTCCACTTCTGCTTGTCTTGAAGTCATTAAATCTTTGTGCTTGATTGTTGAACTTCTTTGTCCCCGCAAGATACCTTGAAAAGAGTTTACCAAAACCAAAACAGTTCCTCTCCACCATTGTTGATATTGAATACTCCAATCTGATTCAAATAGCCTACCTGGAATGTACAATGTTGCATCACTGTCTAAAGGTTTGCTATAATTGATCCAGGCAACTTCGAGGCTCTCAGTCGAACGAGGAATCAATACAGGAATATCTTGATCAAATCCAAATTGCATTGCTACCCTATGTGGCTGGTAAGGCTCTTCGCAATCAATCCCAACTAGCACACAAGCTTTCAAGAATCGAGAATGCAAAAGATTCCAATGCCTCATCGAGGCTCTGACCAATGTGTACCCACTCTTCTATTTCCCTATAGAATGCAGGAAATGCCCACTGATCCACAGACAAAGTATATGGTCTCCACAAGAAAATGTCTCCTGAAGAATCAATCATAGGTCTTACATTTCCAA
The DNA here is from genome assembly GCA_025175665.1 of Cinchona pubescens. NCBI lineage: Eukaryota > Viridiplantae > Streptophyta > Magnoliopsida > Gentianales > Rubiaceae > Cinchona > Cinchona pubescens. The sequence continues at coordinate 1,140,060 of JANKKI010000106.1, forward strand.
TATCAGACTTCTTCAAGTTATGCCATCGAGCTGCTCTTGGATCACCAAAGGAGAGGAAATTTGGCTCTGGCTTGAACATTAGAAACCTCTCCCAAGCCCAAAGCTGAAATAATTGCAAAGGTGCCCAAAGGCTGAGTGCCAAAATGCTGTCATCACTTGACTCATCCTCTAACTTAGACGAAGCAAATATTGATTCTTTCAACAAGCTCAAATCTCTGTATATACAAGCAAGAACAGCTGGTGCAAGCGCAATCCGGGTTCCTCTAGCAAGATGCACTGCGATAGGAAAAACATGTTCTCCAATTTGATCAAATTCATTCCCAGGGAACACAAACCTTGACATTTGTGCCAAAGGGAAAGAAAAGCTTCATGCTCATATCTTTTTCTAGTCTCCATGTAGAAATTTAACCAATGTAGATGGTTTTGCTTTTTCATCCCTAACAAGTATCCATGCACATTTTTCAAACTCTTCTCAATCTGAATCAGCTCTTTTTCTGCAAGAGGCAATAAAACAGGGCTACCCAAGACAGAGAACCCTCCAAGAATCATCATATCTTCCAATGTTATGGTTGCTTCACCCCAAGGGAAAACAAAAGTATTGGTGTCACAACACCATCTTTCTGCAATCCCAAAAATCAAGTCATCATTTCTGTGAAATTTGTACTTGGAGCACATAATAGCCTCAGATATTCCAGCTTTTTTCCATAAAGATTGATGCTTGGCCTGCATTTTTTCAACCCAATTTTGCCACTTCTTTTGAGGGTCTCTCCATCCATTGAATTCCACATGTAAAGGCCACCTTGGTTTGGGTGAAAGATAAGGAAGCTTCAAGTTTGAAGCTCTAATGGAGGAAGGAACAGTGGGTTTCAAGAAATGGGCAATCCTCATTTGTGGGGTTCCACCAGTGCCTGAGGCCATGAGCTCTTCTCTTTCTTCCATGATGTCATTTTCTAATGGACCTGCCATTTTCAAATAAATAAAGTGTACTTTTTCATTCAAGTGAGCAAAGGCAGAATTGTTAATTGAAAAAAAAAAAAAAAAGAGAGAGAGAGAATTATTAGAGATGGTTTTTCTTTTTCTATGTGAATTTATATTGTCACTTTTTTAAAACAACTTTGTTTTTGTAATCAAAATATTTTTATTAAAATTCTTAATTTTTACACCAATTTTTTTTTAATAGTATTAAAGAGTTTTTATCAATAAATACTATATACAAATTTGAAATTTTCATAAAGGCTAAAACTATGTAAAACTTTAGGTTTATTGCAAAACTAAGTCAAAATTATTAAATTTGACTATAAAACTAACTAAAGTATGAAATATAGTAAGTGTAGATTAGGAAAAGTATATAAGAAATTAATAAGAATTTTTTAATGTTCTCTGTTGTCAACTTTTATTTCACCTTACAAGTGAAATACCAAAATCCCTAATTTATATTGTTACAAGATATGAGATTTATGAACAAATATTTAACATGATAAATAAATTATAGGAATCAATAAACCAAGAGAAGGTACTTCACATAATCTAATATAACTAAAGGAATGAATAACACATTTACCAAGAATGAACATCCATCTATCTATACATAAAATTCATAACAATGTTCTAAAAAGTTATATTATTAAGCATAGTAACAATAAATAACAATGCAATAAAAGAAGTACACAATTGGGAACACATATTTGGCAAAATACCATAAACAAGGACCATTTAATATATGTTTTGTCACTCATGGTTCGCATACAAGAAGAATAATAAAATACTTCATTGACCTTTTATTCAATTTTTATGTAAAAGAAATTCAACTTTTCCTAAAAACAAAAAGTTTTTCTTTAGAGAACTAAAAAAAAAAAAAACAAAAGATTAATATTTTTCTTTTATTATTTTAACATAATAATTGATTGATTACAAATAATAGGTCCTTTACAATAATAACAAAGTAGCATAATATATTGAATAATGGCTGCATTTACAAATAATAATTAAAGATAACAATTAAGTTTAATGATGATCGTATGTATAATGACAATTATTTGCAAAAACAATGGTAATTGGTTATTGTATTACTACTAGTTTGTCGACCAATTACAATATAATTTTAACTGATAACACTTTATATTTTAGTATATTATTACGTATACAAAACGACAATAACCAACGACAACAATGACGAACTAGAATATTATATTAAGCAACAAAAATGTTTACAACTCCAATAACTAACAGCAACGATATTAATAAACGACAAATTAGTTTCTAAAATAGTAATGTATAATGATTATAAAGAAACAAATATTTAGTACAACTACTATGTACTAAAAATTTGTAATATTATATCATAAATAATTACTATGGAGACTACGATTAACTATTTAACACAACGAGATCTAGTTACTAGACCTAGACCATTAGTAGCATCTCGACCAGCAAAAAAAAAATCTTCCTAAAGTCTTGCGAAAAGCCCACTCTCTCCAGCACACATGTGTTCTTCACATATTAATCCATCATAATATTTTTATTTATTATGCCATTACTTATAATTTAACAAATGAACTGCCCATGATAAAGAAGCAATTTAAATGGTTTCATCAAAACACTAGGTTATACTACCCTGTTCCAAAATATTTGTTATATTTGACTTTTTTTGGTCAATGAGTCAAGTTTTCAAGTCTCAATCTTTTGTTAATTTTTTAAATTTTTTTTATAAGTGTTAAATTTTATGTCATAATACTTTATATAAATTTCACTTTTGTTGAAAAAATTTCATAAAAAATCAAATAAATCTATATGAATTATGTATTACAAAATTGATCTGGTTGACCTAGAAAAGTCAAAATGTGAAAAATAAATAAGATGGAGGGAGTAGTAAACTCAAACTGTATACAAGTGAAAATACAAATAAGTAAATTTTCCTAGTTGTATATATATATTAAAAAGAATATAAAATCAAAATTAAAATTTTAGGATGACCAAAAGCAATATACATTTCCTATGGTACTATTGTTCCCAAATAAAGGGCATAGATGGTATTTTGGTTTGGTAAACTGTCAATCCTTTAACACACTCAGATGCCCGGCCCCACATTAGAACTTTTTGCGGCGGTTTGCTCAACTTCAGCCTTCAGTTCATAAGTCCTGACTGATGAGCAGGGCACGGCATAACGATGGCTTAATGAGTTCAAATAATGGTTGTCAAATTTGAGGATCTTGAAATACTTTTAGCTTTCTAAATTCTTCAGAATATTTTAATAAGATTTAGATGGGAAAAAACACATACACAAAACTGAACTTATTCTTATTATTGTAGTGAGATTTGTGAATTGTATTTTTTTGGTACTAATTTGATAGAGGAGAAAGAAATTTCCTTTTTTGGCCTTTGTTCCTAAATCTTTGAGATGGTCACCAAAAAAATATACTAAATAACAACTATGAGTTTTTTTTTTTTTTTTTTAATTTTTTTTTAAACTCTGTTCTGTGATCAAAGGTCGAAATTTATGAAGGTAACATTTACCTCGAAAAATAGTAGTCAATTCACCAATCTAAATTTTATTTTTTTTTATCAAAGGTGAAAATCTTTTACATCACATGAAGAGGAAAACAAGAAACAAGAAATGAGAGAAAAATAAAAATCTAGAAAGAAAATTTGATGAGATGAGGCTTACCATGGTCTAAGAAAGCCATATGCGGTGAGGAGTGACAGTGTTGACAAAAAAGGAGAGTATGGAGCGGCAGACAAGAGACAAACAATACTTTGTGTTGAGGAATAGTTGATGCAAGGAAATTTTTATACAAGAAAAGTGAGAAACTGCTTATATTTCTCATTTATGAAAAACCAGCTCAGACACTTGTCCCATTTGTATTCTGTTGCCATTTGTAAATTGCATTTTTTTTTTTTTAAATGTCAGTTTGGAAATGTAATTTGTCATTGTTGATTGGCATAATTTAGTGTAAAAATACAATTTACCTTATGTAATTGGTACAATATTAATTAGTGAATATTGGTATTATGTGAATCTACTATAGGTTTTCGAAAAGTATGAAGTAGTCTACTCACGTTTTAAATTAAATTAATTGAATTGAAAGAATGAAAATTTAGTTACTATATGTTACACTTTCTTATTTCTTTCGTTCGATACGAATATAGTAAAAAATATATACTATTGTCCACCTAATAAAAAATTAATGCGAATTTTATTTCATAAATTAAGAATAATTTATGTCCATTACTTATATCATCTGTTTTAAGGTTGATAATTCAGTTCATAAAACATACTAGTAAATAGTTTATGCATTAATAAACTACTACTCGTGTGTTAAAATGGTTAACTTTGTGTTGGTCTGTGATATAAAATTAAAATATTATAGTGTTGAATTTGCCAAAAAAAAAAAATGAGCAAATGAATGTATATACAGAGAGGTATGCAATCCTAACATGATTTAAAAAGTTACATGAAACTACACCAAAACAAAATATTGGTAGCTATGATGTTAATGATACACATTTTGCGTTACGGAATGAGTAGTACAGACTTACTTCAGCACTCTGACTGAGATTTACTCGGTTAGTTACCTATGCAACTTTATGTTAAGATATTCTAACTAGATTTACTTATGAGGTGTTTGGTTTATGGGTATGAGAGGGAAAATGTGAATCAAAGTTAATGATACCCAAAGATGTTGTTTAGTTGAGTACTATGGGAATCATTCTATGGGAATGAAAGTGTTAGAAAATGTCTACTTTCATTCCCTACTTGTGATATGGGTTTCAAATTGAGTAACTTGTTAAAATAATGAAACCCATTCATATTTCAAACCAAACAAGTAAGGGAGAATGATATAAACCCATACCAATAGTAAAGTTTATGATTCCCACTCCGATTTCGATTCCCGATTATAAACCAAACACCTCATTAATCTTTTAAAGCTTAAGCTGGAAAAAGAAAATCTTGAAGGTACATTTCCAAACAATCCTTACATTAAGCTCATTTAATTTCCCAAATCACTTCTTCATAATTTCTTTCCAAATGTTTCCACTTCTCAAAATACTACAGCAAACAAAAACATGTCATATAAAGTCTCCTTCATTACTTAGTTTTAACTACAATAAACTCAAAATGACATCAATAATGACTTCTTGAATAGTATAAGTTCTTTCCCAGAACCCTTTTAAAAGTGCCACTATATCTTTTTGCTAGATTTTTCCCTCAGTTTCTCAAGCCACACTTCTTGAATAGTGCAAGTTCTTTCCCAGAACCCTTTTAAAAGTGCCACTATATCTTTTTGCTAGATTTTTCCCTCAGTTTCTCAAGCCACACTTAGCAGTTTTCAATCCAGAAACTATTCTATCAAGATAGCTAATCCGAGCCTTGAGTTTTTTCGGTTCATCTTCCTTGTATAGTCTCTTCGGCAATGCTTGAGTAGTTTTTGTTCTACACCTGCTGCAACACTACCATCATCTGCTGTTTTAGTTTTTACTTCTAATTGCTTAACAACATTACCATATTTGTAGCTTTCTTCTTCATTTTTATCAATGCTCACCAATCTTTCTTTACCATTTACAGGATTTGCAATATCCATTGTAGATTTCTCAGGTACTCATCCAAGATTCTCATCCTCTGATCTCACTGAACTTGTTACTGACTGAGTTGGTTTAACTGCACCAACTTTATCTTCAGACACCAAGATTTGAGATAGTAGCCGAATTTTAGGACCCCCAGATGCTCCAATTTCATCATTTCTATGAGTCCATTTCCTCTTACTCATTAACTCTTCGAGTGTTATTTCATCATCATCATCATCATCCACTTGCTGCACCTCATGAAATTCGGAAGGAAATCCTGGCAAGACAACATTTCTAGGAGCATTTTCCTGTTCCACCGCCTTTAACTTATCCCACCACTCAGAATACCGTTTCGTGACATCTGATTCGAACAATCGGGCAGGTATATAAAGCCTAGCATCTCTAAGCGGCCTGTTGTAATTGCTCCAAGCACTCTCAGGAGTCGGATCATTTGTTATCTTAACAAAGCCCGGAACATCTTGGTCCAATCCAAATTGCATTGCTACTCTATGTGGAAGATATTGTTCTATACAACCAATACCAACTAGATCAGAAATTCTCAAGCACCTAATCCAGGACTCCACTTCGAAGTCCATACAAGAATCAACCAATACAAACTCTTGATTTTCTTTATAAAACTTCACGAAGTTCAAGTTTTTAACTTTCGTTGTATAAGGCCGCCACTGAAAATCTTCACCTGCAGAATCTAAAGCCTCCCTAACATTTTCAACATTCAGTTTCTTTAATTTTTGCCATCTAGCTATTCTTGGTTCTCCATATTCAACAGGATTAGGCTCAGGCCTCAATGACAGAAATCTCTCCCAAGCCCAAAGCTGTACTAAATGAAGCGGAGCAGATAGTATAACTTGATTGATTCATCAATATCATTACCTCCACTTTTACTACAATTTCCAAGCTTATTGAAAGCCATTAAAGATTTTTTCAGCAACCCCATATCCCTATATATGCTAGCAAGAACAGCAGGGGCAAGTGCAATGGGAATCCCTTTAGAAAGACTGATGGCTATGTGGAAAACATCTTTTCTTACAGTATCATAAAATGTGGAGAATACAAACCTTGATAACCACAATGCAAGAAAGGCCTCATGCTCCAATTTCTCCCCACTGCCCATAAAGTGTTGCATCCAAGCACAATCCCTTGCATATTGACCTCTAGACTGTGAAATGGTGCAATGGATAGCAGTCAGTTTCTGCTGCATTCTCAAAATATCTTTACTTCTATGAGGGCTGCTGATAATAAAATCACCTAAAACAGAGTAACCTCCTAAAACCATCACGTCTTCCAAAGTGATGGTTGCTTCACCCCAGGAGAACAAGAATGTGTTGGTCTCGAGACACCATTTTTCTGCATTAGATTCATGATCAAATTGTTATCCCTCAAAGTCTGGTAGGTGGAAGCAAGAATGGCCTCAAAGATTCCAGCTTTCTTCCATGTATCTTCATTTAATGGTCTTAATTGATCAACCCATTTTTTCCAGCCTGTTTGTGAGGACCTCCATTTTTTCCATCCTGCGAAGAGGACCTTTAATGTGTTTTTCTTGGACGCTGGAATGTTGAGGTTTGATGGAAGGGATGTTGAAGAAAGGTTTTCTTGAATGGAAGCCTGAGCGGGTTTCAGAAAATAAGCTGTTCTGAGAGTTGGTTTTCCACCACTGGGGGGAACCATCAGCTCCATTCTCTCCTCCATCAAAGTATCATCAGCTAATTGTTCGTCCATTTTTTGGGGCTCCAGACAGCTTGCTTACTCTTCAGTGTTTCAGGAATTTCTTGAGATTTTTTTGGGGGAAAGAAAGTGGTGTTTGATACATAATTACCCAATTTTATGTAGGTAAGCAATACGTTATTTTTTTAAAAAAATGCATATTATGTACATGTGTACTCAGGAGCTCAAATCTATATGTAATTTGTTAAGTGAAATAGATAAACTATGGTTTGGAATTAGTTTTTGGATAAACAGGGATTAGTTATTACTTATTAATAAAAGGGTCTACATCATAATCTTGTATTTAGATTATTTTAGGGGTTTTTTAAATCGAGCAAATTTTGATTACTCACTTTACAATATAAGGTGAATATAACCGTAGTTGAGATGACTGAAAAATAAATAAATTTTATTATTTTTTCATTATCTAATGATTTGTAATACTTTTTTCGCAATGCAGAAACAAATAATTTTTCTTTTAAATCAAGGATGCCCATGCCATTCGGATGTGCTATTCTATGGTCAACAATCTGAAGGAGGACAGTACATTAGTACACAGTTTCCATGTTTGGCAACAATGCAGAGAGCACACAGCTGCATATTCTGGGTAGTCATTACTGGAATAAGACGTGGGTAAGAAGGCTTTGCCAAATACTTGAATATGGAGGATAGTGGCCATTTTCCTTTAGCTGTAGACAACTTTGCCATCTTCACAAGAAAAGGAAGCTGTCCTTCTTGGACTTGCCTTTAATTTTCCTTTTGTTTCTGCAATATTCCATTTATTATCTCATCGAAGCCAAGAATTTATTGGGGTAATTACCAAAAGAAGAAATTAGACTTGATAGGCTTAATACATGAAATAGACAACATGTTGTTCTATAACTAGGCTAATAACATGGACTCAAAAATTGAAATATAATGCTCGGAAACGATGCCTTATATTTTACGTTTGTACTTTTCGTCAATCACATTCAAAATAACTTATTTTTACCCTTCAAAATTTTTGATCCTTCAATATAATTACAACATATTTCGGTTTAAAACATTTATACTGTATCACATATTATATTTTTAGAGACAAAATTAGCACCGCACAAAAATGGCAAGAGTACAACAAGAGTGTTAAAATTGTTAAAATTTTATAACATGAGAGGAGTGTTGTTCTGTGTTATGCTGGACAGTTTTAACCCTTAAAAAATGACATTTTAAATTGTTAAATGACCAATTTTGTCAAAAAAAAAAGTATAATGACCTGAACAAGAAATTTGTAAAAGTATAGTTACTTCGTGTACAATTTGTTCTAATACTAATCTACCATAAAGAAATATTTAGGTAGATCTGATATTTGACTTTATTTATAGACTCTATAATGTAAATTAAATGTTATAAAATTTATGATATAAATAAAATTTTATAAAATTTAATTTTGATCCTAATATTTACAAGAAGAGACGGATAGTATTTTCCATCGACAATCATCCTATGGTCAAACCTCCAGAAACAATAGATTAACATAAAAGGAAATTAACGTCCAAATTCCAAATGGCGAATCATGATTGGTTGAATAACTCATAAAGACGTCCAAATGCCACGCGGCCCATCAATATTGGAGACAATGACACAACGCCCCAAACAGCCAACTCCAGCAGCCTCCGTAGAAGTGTAGAAAACGGGAAGCGCTTAAAGCGCAAGCAAGAAACGAGCTTTGAAATTCAAAACCGCCGGAAACAGAACCTGGGAGAGAAAGCCAAGGTGGTGGTGGTGGCAACCGGCAAATTAAGCAGGGCCCTTTAAAAAATGAATAATTGAATATTGACCGTCTCTTTCTTTCTTTCTCTCTGTGGTGGCTGCTGCAAATTGTAGTAACATGATACGTTGGTTTAATCAATTAAGGATCGCTTTTGGGGCCTCATTTCTTTGGCTTGTTTGCTTGATTTACTTCACACAGGTTTCCTCTCCTAATTCCCTTTATTACTCTCCATCAGTATTAACACGCATGCAGATTTTTTTTTTCTTCTTGTTTTGGCTTTTCTTTTGGTAATTCTTGGTGGGAATGGTGACCTATTCTGGGATAGTTTGAATTTTGGGGTATTGGGTTTCTTTTAGTTGTTTATATAGACTTTAGGGGTGTAATGAATTCTGGGTTTTGGTGGAAAACAATTCTGAATTAGTATAGGAGCGGCCTATACATAATTTTGTTATGTTTTTTTCTGTCTTCAATGTAGTTGCAAAATGCTGGAGAAAAATCGTGCCTTTTTGTTTCCAGCACATGCTTTTGATCTGTTGTGAAATTAAAAAGTTGTTTCCGATGTAATGCAGGACAAATAACATCTAGAAATTAGCTTTTGCGGATATAATTAGACTATTACTGCCGGGCTGATAATTTCACTGGCACAAAAGTTATCATCAGGTGTTATAATGAGGTTAACCATACAATCTGCTGTGTCAGAATGTTCGAATGTTGTTTAACAAGAATTTTTTTTTTTTTTTTTTTGTGTGATTGGTTATTTGTTTCTTCAAAATGGTCCTTGTCTAGTCACTGAATGTAATGATTTTGTGAAAGCAGGGATTCAGATCTTTTGTCTGGACAGCAGTCTCTTATCAGCTGAAAGACAATCTAAAATTATCACCCTCAGCCTCCCAGTTTGTGTCTTCAATTGCATTTTTCCCCTGGAGCATTAAACCATTATACTGGGGGTATGTATTAATCCAAGTTCTTCTTTCTGCTTATGAACTACTTAACTGAAAATTTACAAATTCATTAGTTCAGAATAACTTTAGTTCTTCCCGTGCTGCTTCACTTACATTACATCGTAGTCTTAATTATTCTATTTTACTTGGGGGAAGCAGGGGGGGTAGAGTGCTGAAATATCATTTGTTTATATTGGAAGTGGGTAATGTTACTATTTGATAACAGTGAGTAGCATTTAGTTCATAGCAAGGATTTGGAAGTACATATAAAATACATGCCTTCTCAAGAAGGAATATCAGCCTGTAAGTACTTTAATGAAAGATTAATGGCATTACTTTGTATCCGATCGGATCTGTTTGGATGGAACTGATGTTGGCTATTAGAGGATGAGTCAGTTTTTTGCTACATCTTTCACTGAGCTAAATTAGTTTTGTCATTCAGAATGTCTTTTCTTGAATGGGTGGTTTGTCCCTGAACTTTTTGAGGAAGAGTCCAGTTCTTTGTTCACCTCTTTAAGATCTACTTACACATGTTGGTATCATGATTGCAGAATCTTGTCTGACTGCATTCCAATTAGAGGGAGAAAGCGGATTCCTTACTTATTTCTTGCAACTCTACTGTCTCTAGGCCCATGGCTCGTGGTAGGCCTAAGTGCATCCTTGAGGGCCTCAAGGGTGCAACTCACGATTCTTTTGACATTGCAAAACCTTGGCTCTGCGATGGCTGATGTGGTAATTGATGCGATGATAGCTGAGGCAGCAAGACGTGAGCGGTATATTTTCATATTTCAATTCATGTTTGTCATTTTTAGGATGAAATGGACAATTTTGTGAGGAATATCATTTCTTCTTCTGGAAATTGTAAAACATGATGATCTAGTGCTCCTAATAAAAACATGCTACTATCTTCAGTTCTGATCATATGGTAGATAGTTTGGCTGAGGTTTTGGCAAACCAGCTACTCCAGGAACAGCTATTTGACATAGTGAGACAAGGTCATACAACTTCAACATAGATATCTGCAGCATATGCACAAATTATGTTGCTAAATCAGCTACTTGTGGTTAGCTTGTAATGTATTTGTCACCTCAGATCAAATGAACCAAGTCTCAACTTCATAGTTAAAATTAATTTCCATGTCAGGCTCGAGGAACAAGGGCCTGCTAGTAGATTGTTAGGTTTGGAGATCAAGTGAAAGAAAGTATCATGACCAACAGATTGGTCATTTTTTGCTATTGAAGGTGGAAGTTTGAGTTTCATGCAAAAGAATAGAACTAGGCAGATTGATATCATGTGATGCATATGAAAAAGGTGAATAAGTTTGAAATGTCAGATAAAAAAGGAGTTTTTCACACTTAAGGTTTAGAGAGGCTCAATCCATTGCTTCAATGGACTTGGTCTGTTGTAATAGAAAGCCAACTGTACTGTTTGATGTGTCTCTGCCTTATTTTGTGGATTCTTACTAGCTTGATTATTTTGGTCTGTTCAACTTCAACTTGAAGTCACCCAATCTGAGAAGGTGGAACTTAGTTTAGTGTGTACCTAATGTCTGTACTTGTTTTTGAATCACAATGTCCATGTCTGAGATACTACACTACCCTTGCCTAATTTCTCCTAGGATACCTTGTAGTAAATCTCTCGCTCTTGCTCTCTCTCTCTCTCTCTCTCTCTCACACACACACACACACGGTGGTTATGAAAAATGGATTAAAGTTTTATAGCTGCCGATGAACAGGGCTTCTTTTGCTGGTGATCTCCAGTCAATATCTTGGATGGCAATGGCTTTAGGAGGAATTTGTGGAAGTTTGCTTGGAGGATATGCATTAGTAAATCTGCAGATTGACAAAATTTTTCTGCTTTTTTCTGTATTACCGACCATACAACTATTTTCTTGTGGTTTGGTCAAGGAGAATTCTCTCCTGCCTGAATTGTCTACTTCAAATGGTTCACAAATGCTGAACAAGAATGTCTTTGATGAGGATAAGTTAACTACCAAGTCTAAATCCAGCACCTCAAGGCGAATAAAGAAGGGCCAGAAAAGCACCAAACAGAGACCTGCAGTTGAAAATAAATTTGAGATTCCTGAAAAAGATGGTACTTTAGCTTCACGATGGTTCCAATCTCTGAAAATGGCTTGTTATGCACTGTTCAGGGCTTTCCGTCAACCAATGATTGTAAGGTAATAAATGAGAAGGTATTTTGATTATTGGCTTTTCCAATTTAATTTACTAGTGTGCCCCTTTGATTCACATATGTTGGTGAAGTATGTAATGTCTAGTAAAATTGTGAAACCTGGTTGGATGTGGCCTTGGAATTGACCCCCTGAAAAAGTAAAAACTTCATGTGGCAAATCCTGCAATTAGTTGTGGAATTTTCTTTATCTGGCTGATCCAATATGATTTTACATTGTTTACTCTTCTCATTGATCTCTTGATTTAACATTCTAACTATGTTTTTTTCGTCTCGGATTCCAGACCAATGGCTTGGTTTTTCCTAGCAAATGTGACTGTTCCAAACCTCTCAACCATGTATCATGTTCTATTTCCAATCGGAAGCGTTAAACTTGGAAGCATCATTCTTGGGCACAGCTCGTGTTGTTGGTTGGTTAAGCCTGATGTTTGGAACATTCTTTTATAATCGCTACTTAAAGAAAATGAAATTACGAAGAATTCTTCTGTAAGTAGAAATTTAGTCGATATATCCTAGATAATTGATCCAATCTAGATATCTGGTTTTGACTTGAATATTTTATGCAGGTGGGCTCATGTTGGTCTGGCTTTTTCAAGTCTTCTAGACGTAGTATTGGTATCTCGATCTCATACTGCATTAGGCATATCTGACAAAGTTATGGTTCTAGGCGGGTCTGCTCTAGCAGATGGTATCAATCAATTCAAGTATGTAGTGCATCTTTCCTTTTCCTGTCAATTGAGTTGATTTAATAACTGTAAATTGTTGGATACTGAATTTGCATGTTTATGTCCATATTTGAATGAGCACACATTGATTTCATGTAATCTATCTTTTTATGATCCAAGTTTATCCAACATTGCATGCCTTCAATAATTAGTTGGACAAGTATATGTTATGTGAAGCTATAGAATTGATAACTTACATCATCCTGTAGTATCAACTCCTTTTCATATTATTGCAGGTTGATGCCCTTCCTTATCTTGTCAGGACAGCTTTGCCCTCCTGGAATTGAAGGAACTTTATTTGCCCTCTTTATGTCGATAAATAACTTGGGGTCTACATTGGGATCATTTGTTGGTGCTGGTCTTGCTTCAGTCCTAGATATCTCTTCAGGATCTTTCGACAACCTTACTTTAGGAATTGCCATTCAGGTCCTCTGCACTTTTATTCCCATGGTGTTCCTATTTTTGATACCAAAGGAAGCTACTGGGATAGCAACATAGTTATCATACATATTCGAATTACAGCAGGATTCCTCATTGACAAAACTGTTCTCTTATAAATCCATTGTGCCCATTGTGATTCAGGGCTGGAAGTAGAACAAGCAGACAGTCATTTATTATTTTCTGCTTTTTTGATCTCATAAATTATTTTAGCCAGCGTTGATATTGTAATAGTAGTTCATCTATCCGCGAAACATGTACAATAACTGAATACTATTAGCTGGTATAGGATGCACATGAGTTGATTTTTGCTGAAAGAAACAGATAATAGTAAAAGATGCTGTTGCAATGTGATGTGATGTGTGAAAGAAGGTTGGGTCAATAGCTTGCAACTAAGCTCGTATCTTTGCACAGCTAGCTATCTTTCATATATTAGCAGCAAACTTGCACCTTTTTTTGTGGCCATGCAAAGCCTAAGATCAACTATAAATACCCTTCTCCATTACCCCTCCAAAACAACCAATATTCATAAAATCATCTTGTTTTTGCCGGACAGTATATGACATATAACATAACCGAAATATCAGCATGGGAAGAGAAGCCTACAGAGTGGAAATAAAATAAAATAAAATAAAAAATAAAGGCCTACAATATCAGAGCCAGGTTTCGATCCTGGGCCCTGTGGGTTATGTGGGCCCACCACGCTTCCGCTGCGCCACTCTGATGTTAGCAATGGAATACGCGATGAGGTTGTTGGTTCTGGACTTGTGGGTTTCGACTGAAATAAGACACCAATTAAACGGTGTGTTTAAGGCCCATAAAGTTAAGCCATACTGGGCTTTCTGGCTTTTATCTCACAGTTGAAGCTCTGCGCGCTCTCTCCATATTCTTTTAAACTATTTTCTTTTTGTTTGTGGATGTTTATCCTTTGAAACCCTCGGACAAGTGGGGTCAATCACACCGGATGATCAATATTAATTTTAAATCATTGATTTGATGATCTCCATCTTAATGAAATTGAATGTGTTCGCTTACTTGTTTCTGCTGGTTTAATTTCTCTTTTGTTCCTCTCGTAATTTTTTGATATTGAGAAATTAAGATTTTATTTATTGACCTGATATACCACCTCTGCTGTTCTTATTGACAATACCAGGATAACATTTTCTGTCCATTTTTTGAGCAAGTAAGTTGAGATAAGTTGAACTCAAATTTGGCTGATAAATGACATCATTTTAGCCTTATTGGAGTTTATTAAGAAGAGATCCTTAAGAATTTTTGCACATTGCAGCAGGACTCTGGTATACTTACAGTGAGAAGGAACTCTACTGCGCGTATTGTAAACCTTCTTTATAAGATAAACAGGCTTCTTTCTACTCTTACCCTTTTAATTTTTCTTGAGATATAAAATTTTTAAAGCATTTGAGGAGGAACGCAAGATTCATGACCTTATTTATTTAGTGGGATTAAGGCTTGATTTGTTTGTTTTTGTTATAAAATTTGTAAAGCATCATTTTGCTAGTCTTTTGCAGGCTGTTGTTCTTTACCAAGGGCTTGAAGCTGATCTTTTGGATGACATCCAGAAATACTTTGAAGATTTTATTACTGCTGGACTTAGACAGTGGTTTATATCATATCAATAATAAAGGTCATGCTGTTGATCTCTTTATAAACCAACAATTTTGTTGCTCTCTCGTTGTCTGACTATGTATTAGCCAGCAATGTAATACAGCATTTAAATTATATAACAATTTCTTAAGTTCCTTAAAACAATGCTGAATTATGTAGTCGTGATGAAGATTTAGCTGTTCATGAGGCATGCATGATAATTTTAATAATTGCTAACCTGTGTTAACTTTCTGTCTTGGTAGGAGTTTAAATTTTTTTGACAGGTTTTGGTTTATCTTGCTGTATCTGTTTGATTTGTTGAGTTAACACATAAACAGATTAACTGGTTGTAAACTCATTGCAGTATGGTTTCTGATATCAGTGTTATTAGTATTATTCATCTGCTTCATACCTTTTTTTTTCCAAGTGTGACAGGAACTGAATCGAGAAGAACCTGCAGGCTTGGGGGGGCCTAATTCAAAATGCTTTGTTCTTGACTCAAGAGTGCTTTGGTGGAATGGCGAGCTGTGGTTTGTAAAGAAAAGGTAATTCTTGGCCATTCCCTTGTTGTTTTTGTTTTGGTTGTGAGGACATGTTATATTAAGATCTCGGGTTGGATATGGTTAATTGTTTGTTTCTAATTTCATGCTCATTTTTACTTCTATGTGTTGTATCGATTACTTGGATACTACTATTATTTTGTGTTACAAAATATCAAGACTTCCATGGTTTTAATGTTTGCAATTTATCAATTGTATGGATACTACTATTATTTTGTGTTACAAAATTAAAAGACTTGCCATGGTTTTGAGGTTTGGAATTTGAATTGCTCTTATGTGAAAATTGCCTTTTGAATCCTTCTCAAGTTATATTTCTGTGTTCCCTTGCTTCCTCTGCTGCAGTTGATTGTGGATCACTTTCTCTTTGTTAAAAAGTTTTAGACATTTAACCTCCGAAAGCAACTTTGTATATGCTGCTGTGATATACAATTGGAAAAAGAAAAAAAGAACATGCTGTGTGAAAAACCTTTTTGTGATGTAAAGTCTTGCCCTAGAGAGTCCTGGTTCTTCGTGCTGGTTTTTCTCCTGTACCTTGATTTTGGGTCCAACTACAATAGTACAATGTATACCTTCTTTAGTTCTTAGAGTGCCATTATTTATGTAGGATACTAAAATTATTGCCATATAATAAGGTACTCCAATAAAGTTGTCTATCTATAATGCAATTGTTTGTGTTGCATACTATGTTATTGGATTTCTGAGCAAGTGATTGTGGTGAAGTTGTTGGGGAAGCTCACCAAGGTTCCCACATGTTTTTTGCAGTTCTGATGTTAGTGAACTTATACTACATTTTGGACTTATTTCATTTCCAGGGGACTTAGTCTCATTATAAACAACTTCAAGTTGAATTTACCATTGTCAAGTTGAATTTACCATTGTTTGCATTAGCACTTAACTAGCCCCATTTGTTTTCTCAAAAGCAGTTGATGAAAATTTTTTCTGTGATGAAAAAGTTTTTAGGACAGTAGTATCCGTTAATTATGGCTGTGACACAATTTCAGTTGGTTATTATCTAAAGTATCATCCCCGTCAAATGATTTTGATGCTGTATACAGCTGCTAAAATAAACACACATTCTGGATATTTATGATGTTTCCTGCCGTATTGCAGACCAGTCATATGCACTGCATATGGTATTTGGAATATGCCTTGTTTTATTGATTAATTTGATGCCAACTCTAGTGTACAGCATCCTATTCATGATCTCTCGTGTGGAAGTATTACCCTTTTTGTCTTATTGATCAGGGCTGGTCAATAATTTTTTGTTTTATCTCTATAAAAGACGAGTACAAAAACCTTCTCTGGAGTGCAAACTTTTACTTTGAGAGAGCATGATTCAATGGACGCAATCTTTTGTTCAAAATGCTGAGAGATCATGTTTTTAAATTGCTCTCTAAAGAGAGCATGATTCAATGGACGCAATCTTGTGTTCAAAATGCTGAGAGATCATGTTTTTAAATTGCTCTCTAAAGTCTAAACTCGTATTCAGTTATAGCAATTCCTTCGGGGTTATTTGGATTGGAAGTCCTTCAGTAGGCACTGGCATTGGATCCCTTAAAGAATGAAATGGTTGTCAGTGCCGCACAGTTTCCATTTGAATCGAGTAACCAAATGATGTATTGTAATTAGAATTTCAATCTTTGCAAAGTCGTATCCTGGACACATATGAGCTCCTCCTCCAAATGGAATAAAGCAGTAAGGAGGAATGGATGCTTGTTTTTCAAATCTTGCAGGGTCGAAGTTTGCCGGTTCTTGGAATATGCTGTTGTCCATATGAGTCATGGCGGTAACCCAGAGTATCTAATCATCAGAGTTTGTTAGTATCATGTTCTTGGGAACAAAAATAGTTGTTTTGTAGAGGGAAATAAATTATTTTTCAGGTGCTTGATAGAAGGAAGGAGAAAAAGATGAACAGGTGGTTACTGGTTGAGAATCTTACTTGCCATCCTTTGGGAATAATGTAGCCTCCATACTCGATATCTTTGATGGCCTTCCTAAAAGCTCCAAAGATAGGCGGATACAGTCTTAGAGTCTCCAAAGCCACTTTCCAGGTATAGTTCATTCTTTACCTTTAAGAACAGCTTCATAAACTGTAGGGTTGTTGGCTAAAATTCTGATGATAAAAGTAATCAAAACTGATCCAGTATCATATCCTGCTACCATGACTAACATCGCATTATGTATTATCTCGTCTTCTGATTTCAGTTCTCCATTGCCTTCTCCCCGGATGCTCAGTAAAAAAGAGATGAGATCCTTCTGGGATTGAGCTCCTTCCTGTTGTTCAAGCCTCTTCTCCTTTAAAAGCTCCTTCATTAATTTTTGAACCATTGCGCTACCCTTAAGACCCAAGTGGTTGAAACGCGTGAAGGGTATGTTAATAGGAACCGACCACATTCCTTCTATCATCTTTTGGAAATTCTGTACATATTGATCTCTTTCTGCTCCAGGTTCAATCCCAAAAATAAGAGAGCAAATGATGTTGAATGTGAGAGTCTTCATTAGAGGTAATACCTAATAACAGCACAATCCACATATTAGTGCAAAAAAGTTACAAGAAGTTATTTAAGAATAGTAGTCAAGTGAGTATTTTTTAGAACCTACAGTAACCTGCTGCTTCCCTTCCCAGTGCATCTTAAGATGCCTCAGGACCTCTTTTTCCATCTTGCTAATGTACATCTTTAAAAATTCTGGCTTCAGGAAAGATAAAACGGCGCGTCTAACCCGCTTATGATCTTCACCACTTAGTTCCAATAGGTTTCTGTCACCAAGTATCATTCTCATAGACACTGCTTGTTGGTTAACAACAATGCTGTCATCACTGGCGAAAACCAGCTTGTTCGCAGCTTGTCCATAGGGATGAAAACTGTTGGTTTTCCAAAGAGTCTTAGCTTAGAGATTGGACCATACTTTTTCGTTCTTTCTTCAAGCCATTTTTCAGCTGTGTTGGCTCTCATTGCCCAAAGAAGGCTAAGGCTTTGGCCTACTAGGGGCATTCCTAGTGACCCTGGTGGGAGCCTTTTTGATGATCTTTTTCTATTAACAAGGAGAAAAGCAATAGGCAGAAGGATCAAAACCAGGGTGAGTAAGAAGTTCATGCTTTCGTGTGTTGTATTGTGTGATTGCGAAAGAAAAAGAGAGAGAGACAAAATGTGCCTTACAGATAGACCGGCTGTCAATGAAGCATCAACAAGAATTTATAGGACTTAGAGAAGAAAACATGCTCCTCATTAATTTGTCTCTACAGCATATTTTCTTGATGGAAGTTTGATTGTTGTCATCCTCAATAAATAACTTACAGTTTGGGGGAGATATTTATTGGTGCATATAGATAAAAATAATGGTTTCATTTTCCACAAATCAGTATGATGTATTTTCTTATGCAAATGGAGTCATTAGACCATGGTTCATAGTGGGGCGTCGTTGTTCGGTTACTTCATTAGAGTACATTTTGCCGTCTTATTAATTAATGCCTTATTTTGTATTAGTTCGATTCAGTAGTTACTAGTTACCTACAGATTTTTCTCAAATTTTTTACTTTGCTAGAAAGGATAAATCATAATTTTCTGATGCCTTTATGTAATCTTTCTTTACTCATTTTGCAATTTCTGATTGGGGGATTCTTCAGCAATGATCTGCCTCGAATTCTTGGCATATAGTCATCTTCCATCTCGTGTAGCAACGGGTACATGTTCTGGACTCTTGGAGTCTGGATGCCCTTGCAAATTGAAGAAAAAACTATTTAATTTTTTTGTTGGCTCATACTATTATCTTCTGTTTCTCATGTTTTTGGTTTCAATTTTTTCTTAAAGTATTTATGCTTTCAAGTGGCAGGTATTCTTAAACTAGATCAATTTTTTCTGCCTTAGTGTTTACATCCTAAAGTCAAGAATTGCTGGCTACATTTGTTGGCTATGAGAAGAAACAATCTTGATGGTGGTGTTGGCTGCTGATTCATAAACTTAACTCTTGTAACACGCAGCCAAGAATTTAATTTGATGTGCTTATTCCTCTTAGATATCTATTATTCTATCTACTAGTAGTATAGATGTAGTAGAAGTTTGGTGACATACAAAGGAAATTAAAGGGCTTGGATTAGGATCCTCCCCATGGTAAATAGTAAATACTAGTAAGAGCGAATTAAATCATGCAAGTACTTTTCTACTGTTTCTCAATATAGAATACAATGCTCATTTTTTGCCCTTGATTATTTTCTTGTACTTATTTGATGTAAAAGTTTGTGTAGTTTATTATAAGCTTGATTAACATTCTGTGAAGTTTTCTGTTGACCTCTGGTTTAGGGGAATGGAAAATGAAAAGCTAGACACAAGATAAAATGTTGCAAAGGTGAATGTCTTTCCGTAAGTGCATTACTATTCATTCAAAACATACACATACATTCAGCAGTATTGTCTCTTTATGCCCCGTCCACTTGAAAATTGTTGGTTAGAAATATTGCATCCATTTTTTGATAACATCAGCTGGTTAGAAAGTTTGCCTTCATCATTAGTGAACACAAACTTGTTTGCACCCTGTCCATAGATGAAAGCTGTTGCTTTGCCAAAGAGGCTTAGCTTAGAGATCGGACAGTACTTTTTTCAATCTTTTCTGAAACCGTGATTCAGCAGTATTTGCTCTCAATTCCCTGTGAAGGCAAAGGTTTGGCCTACTAGTGGGAGCCTTTCTGATAATCTTCTTCTAACAGGGAAAGATGGCAAAAAGAACAGGCAAAGTGTGAGGAGCATGTTCATGGATGTTCCTCTACATGGGAATGTGTGATGTGTAGATCATCAATAAATATGTATGAAGGCCATTATAAGAGTCAATAATTGATATTTACATAAGAAATCTGAATGGATTTGCGGGTGAAGGCCGGAAACTTTTCATTCTTCTCGGACGTTCATGCTAAAATGTAAACCTCAATTCTTACAGATTCTTTATTAGGCTCTTATATTATGCCAGCCATAGCCAATGGGCTTCTATATATATATATATATATATATATATATATATATATATATATGAGAGAGAGAGAGAGAGAGATTAATGATTTCAAGATTCCTGTGAAATATGCTGCAGGATTCACACAATTAGCACTAGCACTGGACAGTAATAAAAGTCATTCCTCTGGTTCCATAACTCTTTGCAAGTCCAAGTGAGTAAATATTACAGAGCCCTTGTATTCATAAACCGAGTGATTGTGGTAGAATATGTTGATTTGCCAATAACATGAAAATTACAAATTCTTTTCCTGCTTTTGAACGTCTAAAGATGTTTGTGGTAATATAGCAAAGCAACCAGAAAACACTACCTCAACTTGAACTTGAAAATACAGTGCTAATCCTCGGGGCCTACTACTCGCTCTTTTGGGGGATATGGTTTCCACCGGTGACTAGAACAATTTTGTACAGATAAAATGCAGTCATAAGCACACTGCAAGACAGGATAGAGAGTTTTCAGTTCAGAATTCTGATGATCTCGAGCAAAATCATAAAAACTAGGCAATGCTTAATACATAAGTACTAGTGTTCTAGATGTTATTACAGCAAAAATCCATGTTTGGTTTCCTATCTAAACCTGGCCCTGTTTTGAACAGTTAAAATTTTGTTAAGCTCCAAACATTTGTCTAAGAAAAACTGAAGGTGAATGATCTATTTTCTCTCCATCATGCAGATGATTCTTTAATTTTAGTTTTAATAACTACTCAAGAATAAAGCGAATATGAAAAGATCTACTAGGAATTGATTTATGGCCAAAGAATCTAAGATATTTAAGCACCCTTTCTTTTCAGGTGAGAAGTCACTTAGGAAACAAGTATTTGGATGACGGTAGCTTGATAGCTTCTATAAACTCTTCCTGGTCCTATTGTTATCTCCTGCTCTTCATTCTTTGTGAATAGTATAATCATGTGATGAGGGCCAAGTGTTGCCTATTTTAGATAGTATTGCAGCCTGTAGCTAGCCTAGTTAAAAATTCTGCCTTCCCTTTTTCAAACACAAACTTCCACATGAAAGTTAAAGAACTTATAAATGCTTAAATGCATAACCTAGATGCAAGAACTCCTTTATTGAGATTCTAATTTAGTATGGAAATATAAAAATCCAACAAGAAAACATCACCATCCACCATCTTTAATTACCTGATCCCAGCAACAATACCAGCAGGCATTATCTTTGAAGTTTGAAGGTAACGATTTACCATGACCCATGTAAGTATGCCAGCACAAGCTGTTCGAACAAACCACATAATAAATTAGGGTATGGCAACAACCTTCTCAAAGCAAATTGCTATCAAACAATATGTATGATGGCCATTTAGCATCCTTCAAGAATCAACACATGACATTGTTGACATTGAATAAACATGATCATACAAGAGATAACTATTCTTTACATCTTAACTAGTGTCAAAGTTGTAACTTGCACTGAAATGAATATTTAGCCTCTTCAAGAATCAACACATAACAATGTTGGATGAAAAAACCATAATCATGCTAGAAAGAATAACTATTCTTTAAATCTAACTAGGTCATAAATTGCATTGAATCACAAAAGAAGCAAGTACGAGAAACTAGACAACTAACTAGAGAGGAACTATTATTTTCCTCTTAACTAGACCATAACTTGCATGAGAGACAAAAGACACGAGTAGGAGATACCAGAAATCTAACTAACCGGAAGAGCTATTCTTGTCATCTTAAAACCCATTAAGGTACCCATATCTTGTGTATACAAGAACATAGCCATAATCCTTCACAACCTTAATTTACAAACTTTTGATGATAGTTCCTGCATTGGCTATTTACAGTTTCATGTGGCAAATAGCGCCCCTCATAGATATGCACAATTGATAGTCAATAATTTCTCTTAGAACACATTGAAATGCAAGATAATCTTTTTCTCGAGGAATGAACTGCTTAAGATAATCTTTACTAGTTCTTTAGACACTACAGACCAAAGAGGATCATGCTGTTTTGAACAATACATGCAGCAAAAACATTTCATTGCAGTCATTTAATTGATATGTGACAAGTAGATTGAGAATATGCAACACGCATCAAACATCCTTAAGGTTAAACAAGATAAAAGCTAAAATAAAGCAAATCAGAACAGATTTGCAAGAGCCAACTAAATATGCAAACTAAATCAGCTCCTCTGCTCATAAAGTTCTGAATATTCTTTGTACTGAAGATATAACAGACAAATGCCAAAATTTAACACTATACACCACTAGATCCCAGTTTCTACTGGAGCCAGATGGTCAAGAAAAGGAAGTTTCTGAGGGGATCAAGTAGACATTCAAGAAACCAAATCAGATAAAAGAACACGGAGACCATCAAAATCTAAACCAGGAAATGAGTCCACTACAAGTCTAAATCATGAATACACCAAATCAGAATTCAAGGCAACTACTAGAACCTTAGTTCTTGCTTTCCAGCTCCATAATTCATATTTCATATTTCATAACCACCTAAACACAAATACAAGAAAATATCACCTAAAAAGGTCCAAATAACCATTTAAAGAAGATTAAAATCTACAAATCTGTAAGGCATCGCTTACCAGTTTCAAGAATCAAGGCAAGGTAAGAGTTCTTGCGCTTATGGAAAGCTTGGAGACTGAGATAACCAGCTAAGATGAGGACTAATCCAGTGCCAACGCCCCCACCCAGAGAAGCTGTGCTTCCTTTCCTGGCATATCCGATAATGCCACCAGCTACCAAAATCAGGCCATACGGAATTGTAAAGCAAAAATCATGCATTTTTACAAACTGGGTTTCAAGAAAGATTGAAAATTTTGAAGAAATTGAGGATTATTTCAGATCAAGAAGGGTCTTCTTCCGTTATGGCTTTCTTTTCTTTTTTTTTTTGTTTGAAAACTTCAACTGTTTAGTGGGCTTATGGTGGGCACGAGCTGGTGGCTTCACGCTTTGGATCAACATAAATAAAAGCGATAAATACAGTAAACCTTCCAATCTTTGAGCCTTTTTTTACTAAACTTTTTAATATTATTTTTTACTCTATTCGTTTTATTTTATTTGTATATAATTTTTAAAAAAATTGATGTATCACCAACTAATAAAATAATTTTTTTCATAATTATCCTTCAATTAAAATACAAAATTTATTAGTTGATTTTTGAATTTTAAATTTTGAAATAGCTTGTGAAAGTAATTAATGCTGAAACATGAATTTAATGCTATGTCTTCGGCACTTGCATGAAGTATAAAATAGGTAAAATGCCCTTTAAAATTTATCATTTTAAGTAGTGACAAATAATTTAGAACAAATAAAAATAGAAATAGTGACATATAAAATAGGATGGGGAGTATCACTTTATCCTTTTGATTAACAATCAAATGTAATTCCGCCGTTAATTTTTTCAAAAAAATAAATTTATCCCTAAAGATCAATTGTGGTAAATCCCCTTAAGCTTTTTAAATGAAATTTTACTTTACTCTTTCAGGTAAATTTTGTAACATTTAATACATTGGGATAAAAATAAAATTTAATAATATTATCAATATTGTTAAAAATATAAATATGCTCCAAATTAATTACTAATATAGTAATATTCTAATTATTGAATTATAATTTCTTCCATATTTAAAATTTAAAAATATGATAAAATAATTAATTTTAAAATTTTTGATGAATTATTAAAAGTATTTCATCTAAATTATTTTAATTTTTATTTTTATTTATATGATAAAGTTTCTTTGTATAATTTAGATATTAGTTAAATTATATTAACAAAGGACAAAAAGTAACAAGAAAATAATTTTAAATAAACATAAAGAAAAATAGACTGATATAACTTTAATAGATGGTTATAAGTCTCGTATATTTAAAAATTTATTTTTACATGAAAATAAAATATAATGAAAATACTAAAAAAATACCAAAAGTGATACGAAATTTTTATGTTTAAATTTTGTTTCACACAAGTATTTTTAAAAAACCAACATCATTATATTTTTAGTTATTTTAACAATATTTTTATATTAATTAATGGATAAAATAGGTTAATTGATACAAAACTTGAATTAGGGACTAAAATGACAAATATAATAAATTTCAAGAGGTTAATTTTATATATTCTTGTAGTGTCTAAGGGTAAAAATATATTTTTTGACTTTTTAATAGTCAAATTGCTGACAGAAGAGGCAAAGTGAGAAAAAAATAACGTTAGAGATGTTTAGTACAAAATACCCCAAACCTTAAGAAGCTTACTGTATTTAACCCTATATAAAAGTTCAACTCTTTATATTCTTGGCTAAAAAATACTTTTAGTACCCAAAATTTGGTCAGGTGACATTCAAAATTTAACAAAAACAAATCACGTTCCTTATATTTTAAATTTTAACTGAATTGGGATGATTGATAGAAAAATAGCATAACTTTTTGTTAAAATTTATGAGAGAGAGATTTTTATTTGTTTAGCCAAGAGTGATAGATAATAACTTTTTAAGATTTATCAAAGAAGAAATTATATGTTTGTTAGGGTAGAGGTATAAAAATCGAAAATTATATTATTTTTATATCAATTGTCTTAATAGAGTTAAAATTTAGAAGATGGGGGACGTAATTGGTTTTGTGTGAAACTTTGAGGACCAAAAATGTCACTGGGCCAACTTTGGGAACAAAAAATATTTTTTACCCTATATTCTTTTCCTACCAAATCTCTCAAAAGCGTGCAACTGTCTTCTGATTAAAAACCACGCCTTTGAACAGGCCACATTTTCTACATGTCCCTCCATTGGTTATTAAATTATAATCCGGTGGATATGCAAATGAATAAAGAAATGGTAAATTACAAATAATTCCTTTTGGTTTAACTAATATTAAGATAACTATTATAGTAAGTAAATCTATAATACGCTCTTTGTGACTTGAGTTAAGGTAAAACTGTTAATATTTTTGTTAAATATTCCTTAGTAGACATTTAGAATATCTAAATCAAGATTAGTTATATATTTTAATATAAAATAAAACATCTAACTTCTTTTTTGGGGCTTCTGTGAACCAAAAGAATACTAGATTTAGATATATTTTTATTTTTTTATACAAATTTGTTAAATTTTTAAATTTTTATCCATTTTTAAAAACCCAAAAATTGAACATTAGCCCCATCAATTACAAGGGTCTTTCATTTATTTTCCCACGAACAAAGGTCCATTTTCAGATTCAAACTGGATCATTAACCATCCAGGCCCAATACTCTATTGGGCTTTCAATTAGTAGTATACAAACTTGTCTGGTTTCCTATCACTTTTTAGACCCGACCCGACCCGACCCGAAACCCCTCCAGTTACAGAGTCTGCATTCATCGATGCTGAAGCTCTTCTCATGGCGTCGCACGACCTCCACAATCCTACCAAAAATTACACATATGCCCTCCATCTCTCGTATCCACAGCCGCCACCATCTGTATCTGATGAAGAAGAAAGAGTACGACCCTCCTAAGCATTGTACACTTTCACCGGCATCCAAAATCCTTAAACCCCCCAAACCCCGGATACCGATACAATTTTAAAGAAGAAAAACAAAGAAAAGAATCTTTGTAATCCCGAAAAAGCCCAGAAGAAGAACTTTCCGGTGAAGTCCGATCTGCCGTTCGATTTCAGGTACTCTTACTCTGAGACTAATCATCCGGATGTTAAGCCCATTGGGTTTCGTGAACCGCCGAGGTTCTCTCCGTTTGGGCCTGGCCGGCTTGATCGGAAATGGACCGGGACGTCTGCTCCGGCGGAAGAATCTTCGGATTTGGAGAAGTTGGATCAGCAGCGGAAAAGGGTCCTCGGAGAACCATTAACGGAGGAGGAGATTGCTGAGCTGGTGGAGAAGTATCGGCATAGCGACTGTTCTCGACAAATCAATTTAGGTAAAACTATTCATTTTTTCCAAATGGGATTTTAAAATCATTTTGTTTTAATGCCAGGGGGAAAAAAAAAGTTGACTTTTTTAACTAAGTTCTTACGCTTTTTTATATATATATATATATCTCTCCTTGATAATTGATAGGGATTTGAATGCTTGAGGATTGATGTTTTATGCATCAAGTCTACAAATTTAAGGCATTGTGGCTGTAAACATATTTTTGTATTTTGTTATAAATTCATCTGCGACCGGATCGAATTGTAATATGTTGTTATCAAGGCTTTGAATCTTATTAATTTTTGTGTTAAGTTGTGTGGATGAGTGAATTATGCTTATTATGTTAAGATCATGCTAGGCTTTAGTTGAGAAGAATAACAAATTGGTATTTTGTCTTGTGAAAATCTAAGGGAAAGGAGGAGTTACACACAACATGCTTGAAGACATTCATAACCATTGGAAAAGGGCTGAAGCCGTAAGGATTAAGTGCTTAGGAGTGCCAACTCTTGATATGGACAATGTTTGTTTTCATCTTGAGGTTTGGAACTGTGAACTACCTGTTTATCTCTATTCATAAAAGCATTGTGATATTTTTTTCCTATGTGCATATTTCAACTTTGGTTCTTGCTCATGAAGATCACAGTCTGTTTGTAGGATAAATCTGGTGGGATGATTATCTATCGTCAGATTAATGTTGTCCTACTATACAGAGGTCGGAACTATGATCCTAAAAATAGACCCGTGATTCCTTTGATGCTGTGGAAGCCGTATGCACCAATATATCCAAAGCTTGTAAAGCATGTTGCTGATGGCCTTTCATTTGAGGAGACAAAGGAGATGAGAAACAAAGGACTCAACTCTGATCCTTTAATGAAACTCAGTGAGCAAATTTTATTTCAGGAAATTTGGTTTCTTTCTAGTTCTTTTCATGGTTAAATTTAATAGGTTTGAGATGCTACTTTATTCGTCACGAATATGCTGTTTTTTACTGCTGCTTTTCTACAGCCAGGAATGGTGTGTATGTGAATGTGGTGGAAAGAGTGAGAGCTGCATTTAGGACTGAAGAAGTTGTTAGATTGGATTGTGCCCATGTAGGGACTAGTGACTGCAAAAGAATAGGTGTCAAGTTACGGGTACGGCTCTGATAGATAGTAAAATGTTCTTATCCACTCTATTTACTCGTCTCAACTTATTTGCCCTTTCCAGAGAGATGTCTAGTACCATGTCTGTGATTTGCTATTCTTATTCCGATGCAGGATTTGGTACCTTGTGTCCCAATCTTGTTCAAGGATGAACAAATTATTCTTTGGAGGGGAAAGAATGAACAGATGCAGAACTCAACTGCTGTGGAACTTGCGACTTAAGATATGCAAGAAGGAAAGTTGGGATAATTGGATTTGGGGTTCAATTTTTAGTCCAGGGACGAGGTCATTGTTAACTAGGGATCCCATCTTGCTTTTTTATTTGCCTTGTTCAGTTGTCCACTAGATATGGCAAGACTGGGCAAATTGCTGTGCTCTTGGATGATGTCTTCTCGACTTCATGGCTGATAATTACCTTATTGGTCTACATACCCCACTTTGCTCTTTGAATTCCAAAGTTCTACTGGCATGTCCAGATTCCAGAGGTGCCACACGTCCCGAAGAGTATCTTCTTTAGCTCAATGTTGCACTCAGAAATACAGAAACTGATGAAGATGGTCAGGTTGACCTGTTGTACATTTTGGCTTTTCTGTTAATGAAAATCTTTGCCTATATTCTTTTTGTTTACTAGAGAATATCATGCAATCCAGCATGTAGGAGAGTTGGATGATCTTGAAAGATTAGGTATTACCAATTTCAGTTACAACGAGTTTATTGTAGAAACTGGGGCGGTGCCAGACCGAAGATGAGTGATGGTAAATCTGGATGTGATGAAACATAGTGAGGTTTTTCAATCTGTTTCCGGATCTCACCAAGGAACGAATCAATTTAACACTGTCACCCATAGTGTTGTCAAAATCTGATCACTAGTTTCACCCACCATTAACCAACATATCTTTCATCCTCGAGCATTTCGCATTTTCATCAGCTAGGAAGAATTAAAGATATAGGATTCAATCCACTTCCAGAACCTGTAGACACAGGAAGGCATATTCTGCTCTTATGATACAGAACAGGCTACTTTTCACAGCTAGAAACAGAGTTAACATCACAATATTCGAGTATTTCCTCTACCTCAATCTATACTTTCATACACTGTTTGAAGAGTTCATGAAATACTCTGGTAGGCACCTCTTTAAGTAACAGTTTCACGGCCCCGTCAAGATCTTTTTCAGTTCATGACTCTTTTCAGCAATGCAGCCTGAACTCCTTAAAGTGGTTATCCAGACCTGATCAGACCTCACTGGTTCATCATCATCATTCCTATGCCAGCTCCAGAATGCATGAGTTGAATTCACTATCTTGAGCTCACCATGACCAAAACTTGCTTCTCGGAACACTGACCATTCAGGTTGCTGGTTTTTGAACCTGTCATAATTTGCAAATACCAATTAGACCTCAATTTGTAGAATAAAGGCAAAAGAAAGAACAGAATAGGAAAAAATACAGCTGACCAATAAACCTTCATAATGACTAGGATCTTAAGATATCAATGTTGCACTCTTTACAAGACTAAGTCAATAGAATCCGGTCCTCTTTAAAATATACATGCGCTAAAATAACATCCTTGTCTAGAGCTATATCACTTTCTTTTCAACAACATTTAAGGAAAAGAATCACAGGGGAAAAAAGGACATTTTTATGTTTTTAATTAATCAGTAAAAGTTTAGTTCATTATTCAATTTAATTCCTAGAACCAAAGAGACTACGCGGTAAAAGAGGCTTGTTTCATCTTTTTAAGGGGTGCAAGGGTATCAAAAGGAAGAATTACTTGTGTGCTAAACCTTCTCTATTTCCTCCATCGCCAATTGTTATGTGGACAGCACCACAAGGATCTGATTTGCCATTGTAAACACGTTGCTGTAGAGAAGGAACCAAATAGACAGGTCAAGTTCATAACCATTCAAAAAATAAGGGAAAAAAAAAATCGCACCAAATATGGCCATACCGAGCGTTCATAAGCATGCACGTGGCCAGCAAGCACAACACGTCATCCACACCGGCAGCATAAAGCAAAGGTTCCATGGATGCCATCATGTTGTCACCTTCACCTTGATGAGCCTCATTACTGTTATACCATGGCACATGGAATAGAGCAAGTAGCCAAGGTGCCCTCTCACGATCTACCTTTGCAATATCAGCCTATAGTTCAAGGCAGAGTAGTACTGAGTTATCTGGGTCCAATAAAAGTAACAACAAAATATTTTTGTCCTGTTCTATTACTCAACACATGAATTTTCAGAATTGTATATCAATGTTATTTTCTGTTTAAACTACTTTGAATGAAATGAAAATCATAGAGCCACCATAATTTTTTGAAGGGAAGAAATAATCTTGAATTCTTGATCTTCTCTGAAACAATCATTATCAAAGTAATAATGGCAAAGATGGATGCAGGAATATATTCATTAAAAAATAAATAAAACTATGTAACTATTTATAATAAGCATTTCACATGTTCTAAGTTGTCACAGCAATCAAAGGCTCATACAATAAGATTCTCAAAGATCTATTGGTGCCTGTCAGATGCAGCATGTCATAAGCTTCAGTACATGAATGGAACCAGATTAAATTGGACAAAATTCAAGGTTAATTATTTTAGGAATGATTTATTTTGTGATATCTATATGTAATACCGATTAGTTTCAACTATGTAATGTTTTTCTATTGCCAACTTCCAACCCTCTTTCAACTAGGACACTTTTTTTGAGACAGCTGTAACTAACAATGTCAATAGAAAATTTTGGTAAGATATTAATCAAAAACCATATGACCCTAATACGCTAATTGAAAAGAAAACAGTTTTCATTCAAGAGCATACGGGGGAGTTCAAACCTTCAGCCAGCTATATTGATCTGAGTACTCATCATAATCTGTATATGAACCAAGCATGATAATATGAGCTCCTGCAACATCAAATGAATAGTACAGATTTGAACTGGATCCACTCTCCTCATATGGCATTTTCCATCTTGCATTATAAGAAGCAAATCCTTCCTTCATCTTAAATAATGGTATATTCTCCTTTTCATGATTTCCTTGTGTCACCATCCAAGGCCTTGCACTGGCAAGTGGCTGCACCAGCTCACCAAATGTGTCCCACCTTCTCTGTATGTAATCAGCATATGAAAGGTCTCCAGGAAGCATATGCACATCATATTTGCACCGGTCTATGTGGTCTAAAGTGGATTTTGTCCATCCAGTTTGACCCAAATCACCGGCCACAGCAAAAGTAACTGGGAACTGAGATGGTGGGCCTTTGAACTGAAACTCAGGACCCTCTCCGCCACACTGATAGTAATATACCGTGTCATCCTTCAATGGCCCAATGACAGTGTGGTGTATCTTCCCTGAGTTATAGAGAAGATAACTATAGGAAGTGCTCTCTCCTTGAGCAACAGAGTTGTATTTTCCTGGTGATGTTCCATATTTAACAGCTGAAGGAGCATGATTATCATCCGTGATCCATGTAACACGCATGTGATTCTCCCCAGCCAAAGAGATATTAAGAACCTGCAGTAATTGGAGTACAGAGTCGAGTGCAATCAACGTAAGCAAACAGAAACAAACAATATATCCCTAACTAACAATAACCAGTTCTATTGCTTCATTTCATTTCCAGCATTAATTGCTGGAAAGTACTCCTATAAAAGAATAACTAACATCAACAAACTCTGACAACATTAAGAGACTAACATTAACAGAGTTTTAACATCTTGCTTTCCAGCATTAGATGCTGACATCCAACATCAGTTCCCTTTGAAACATTGAACCTTGAACCAACACAATCATGAATAGGTACAAGAAAGTAACAGAACTCACATCTATGAATAATAAATGCCTACATATCATTAGAATTATACAACTCTCATACATCCAATTGGCAACTTTCAGGTCGATTTTGCTCTCCTATATTTCATTAAAACTCAAAATTTTGCCACAAAGAAGTCATCTTTACATCAAAAAACATAAACTTTAAACATAACAAAAGCTACCAATTTACAAAATTTTTGTGTTGCAAAGATAATCCACACTTTCTTGAATACAATAGACACCCTTTCCATTAAAGATCATGAAAATTAACAAGAACCCATTATCATACCATCACAGACACTCAAATTCTAACCAACCCTTCAACCAAAATCCACTAAAGCAAAAGGCAAAAAAAAAAACTCAAATAATATCTCAAAAGAAAAAACATGAGCTTTTCAGTTCCTCCAATTTTACCTGTTGGGGATGAGAAGAATGCTTTGGACTCCACGGAAACTGCAGAGTTTTTCGAGGTGCAGGTCGAATGTAATCGCTGGCAGTGGCAGTTACATTGATCAGCAAAACAACTGTTAATGATACTAAAAATAGAAACAATGTCAGATTTGGCTTCATGGTTTTGTGATCTCTATTTACTTCTTCTGAACCCAAAGAGAAAAAAAAGGAAAAAGGAAGGGGGAGAGAGTGAAGTGCCATCCAATGGTGTATGAATCCGTGTTTGGTAGTCTTAACTTGGGATTGCTGCTTGTCTTATCTATGATTTCTTGTTCTTTTGTCTTCATTGCTTCATGTGAAAAAGTTCAACCAACCCTTTCTCTACAAAATTCTAAAATGGACAAATCTAGTCCTCTAAAATTACATGCAAATTACAATTAAATAATGTGATTAAATTTGTATTATGAGATCAACATATAATATTAGTGGAATGAGTCCATGTAATGATATAATATTATCTTTTTGCAAATCTTACTATTTTTTATATGTGTTTAAATATTTTCATAAATTACAACTTTCTCTATTAGTGTAATATTTTGTGAGAATTATAATATTATTCAATTATATTCTAAATTCAATTTATTATGAGACATATTTGTTTGATTTAAAAAATAAAGTTGAGACGGAGGGAATAGTTACTGTATTTATTTGGTCGATTTTTTTCTATTATTCTTTTTCCAAGTACTGTGATTGTGTGGTATTTTTTGAGGCTAAACAATTATTAAAATTTCAGTTTAGGAGCTAGAATACTGTTATCAGTGAATTACTATGCTAAGACTTTTTAATTGTGCCAATTCGTAATCTAATATTTCCACTTAATTTATAATCTTAATAAATAGTTAATCATTAGTAGGTTTACCATGAATATTTAAAATATAGCTACCTGATGCCATTTATATATATCTATATATTATCTATTATCTATTACTATTATATATATGCGAGTTATTTCTCCAATTTTTTTGTTTCTCCACTCAAAGTATTTCTCTCATTTTTTGTGATGACTAAAATGTCCGCTCTTAAATATAATTTCTAATTCTCAATACAAAACATATGTAAGTATTTCTTCTATTTTTTTGTAATGTCTAAAATACTCATCTTTAATGAAATATTATTTCCAATTCCCAATAGGAAAATATATTTAATTGTTTCTCTACTTTTTTGTAATGCCTAAAATATCCGCCCTTAATGAAATATAATTTCCAATTCCCAAGAGGAAAACATAATTAAATTACTTATCATCTATTCTACCTATTTTTTATGATACAACTACCTATTTTGAGGTATACATAAATACATAATAACATGGAAGATTTTTATTCGTATAAAAATATCTATTTAATTAAAATTTCAAAAAATAGAAAAAGTGAATCATATTTATTATAAAAAGTATAATTAAAATCACATTTATTATAAAAAATATTTATTATAATTTTCAATTCCCAGTAGAAAAATATAATTATATGACTCATCATCTATTCTACCTATTTTTTAGGATACAAACACCTATTTCGGCATAAATATATAATAAGACGGAAGTTTTAATTTGTATAAAAATATTTGTAACAATTAAACTTTCAAAAAATAAAAATGAATCTAATTAAAATGTAAAGATTAAATTAATCAAACAAAAATTATATCTTGTGTATAAAAAATTAAACATATTAAACTAATATATCCTTCATATTACAGATAGGTATCACATAGTAAATTAAATTTATTATAAAGAATCAAAAT
The DNA here is from genome assembly GCA_025175665.1 of Cinchona pubescens. Classification (NCBI taxonomy): domain Eukaryota; kingdom Viridiplantae; phylum Streptophyta; class Magnoliopsida; order Gentianales; family Rubiaceae; genus Cinchona; species Cinchona pubescens. Next base: position 1,173,568 of record JANKKI010000106.1, read on the forward strand.
AATATTTGTTCTTTTGTCTTGCTTTAAAATGCATCGAGTGCTCATGAAAACAGCAAAACAATTGTTTTTTATCTTGCTCTAAAATGCACAAAATGCTAATAAAATAAGTTGTTTCTTACTTAACTTATTATGAAATTTTTGCATAAATACATAATAAGAATGTATATAATTTTAAGAGTAGAAAAATTATTTATATTTAAGCAAAGAATAAAATAAAAATATTAATATTTAATTTTTAACTATTATAGTTATATATTTTCAAATTGTATTTATTTTTTGTTCATAATAAAAAATAATCTTTTGTAACTATTATAAATATTCCAAATTCACTATAATTATTTTTTTTTCTCTAATTGTTTATTCAAGTAAGCCCAACCTATAAAACTTAATAAGATCATTCCTCCTATGTGTTTTATATATCAGGTTAACTACACTTTACCCCTTTTTAGTGTCTTGACAGTGAAACACGTAACATTATCCTTTGACCAATAAAGTCATGTTATGTCAACTAAACATGTTAACCATTTTACCCCTTATTATATATATTTTTTGATCAATTTTGTTTGATAAATTAAAAATTAGAAACTTTTCATAAACAGAAATATTTAATTCATACAGAATTTGATGAAAATATACACTGAAGTTGAATTTGGCATTTTTTGCTGACCTTTTTGGCTAGGATTAACTTTAAAAAATGACAAATTTGGCCAACATCATTTTTTAAGCAAAACTTTTCTTAACTGACGGTTAAATATAATAATTTCACGATTCTTGATTAAAATGACTTCTTTAACTTGAAGTTTTGGTTGATATGATAGATACACCCATGAGTATAAAATTTTTAAGTATGTTCCAACTTAAAATTTACAAAATTAATAATCATACAAATAAAAAAATTAAAATTTTATAAAGTAAAAAAATAGTAGAATATATAACACTATTTTCTTATTTCTTTTAAGTTTGTATTACGATTAATTTAATTTTTTTTTCTCTATCCTATATGAAGAATAGAAAATTAACCAAGTAATGAAAGTAAAGTTTAGGAACAAAATAGAAAACTCACAATCTTAAAATATTTGTTAATTTTTATATCTAATTAATAGTATTTTGATTACTAAATCTTTATCTTTAATAATATGATTTTGTAAAATATTAGTTTAGAGGAATTATTGATGAGTTAGGAAACAAGATCACTCCATGATACACTGCATATGCCCAAAATATTCTAAAATAATATTTGTATTTAAATATTAAATACGAAAATTACAACACCAATTGTTATAGTATATAATAAAATAATAAAGAAATATTGGTGTAGAGTAACTATTGATAAGGTAAAAACAGTTCAACCAATTGTATGATTCATGCCCAAAATATTCTAGAATAATTATTGTAAAACTAACAAGAATACTGTATATAAATTTTAGGAATGACAATATAGAAAAAAAAATAAGCAGGTAAGTATTGTAAAAGACAACATAAATTATTCAAATATAATCATACTATTAAATACTCTAAAATAATTACAGATATAGATTGATTTTACATCGATTTTGGAAATGACAATGCAATTCTTTACTACTTAGCAAAACAATTCAGTTATATAGATTAAATGTTTTAGTAAATAATAAAATGAATTAATCAAAAAAGTATGAAAAATGAAAAAATAAATGCACACACTGTTATTAGCCTTCATTTTGTTTATGTATTTAATAAATGCAAATTTAATTTCATATTAAAATATTATATTAAAATATAATTTTGGAGTTAAATACAATTTTGGAGTTAATCACATTCAATACCATTCAAAATGAATGTAAGAGTTTAGAATATCAATAAACACGAAAAATTCCAATATATTCTCTATTTGGATACATAATTACTTTACACAATATGTTAAAAATAATTAGAATAGAAATTACATGTTATTTTTTATGTATTTAGAACTAAATATTTTTTATTCGAGTTGCGTGTATTTTAGAGTAATATAGAGGATTTTTTCATTATTTTTTTTGAAAAATTTAGAGTAAGATAGAATAATAAATTTTTATTTTTACCTTTTTTTATGATCTTAATATACTATGTGATACCTATCTATATTACACAGAACATATTAGTTTAATTTGTTGGTTTTCTTATACAGGAAATATAATTTTTATTTGATATCTTTATTCTTTATACTTAGGTTTATTCTTTCTTTCTTTCTTTTTGAAATTTTAATTAATTATTTTTGTAATTATCACTATATTATTTAATATCCTGTAAATATTTTCATTAATAAAATAATTTTGACATGCTTAATCTATTAAATGATATTTGATACTACTTGATAATGATTTTATCCTTTATTAATGATGAAGAATATATAGATATATCAAAAAAAAAAGTTAATATTATGGAAAAAGTCTTCATTTATAGCTGATCAAGTTATTGGTGGTATCGTTATTAAAAATCATAACCTAAGAAGCTAAAAGAAAAATAAAAACTATTATATATTGGAGTAAACTACATTTTATGTCAATAAAAATGAATAAAGAGTTCAGAGTTTGGTGGTGACATGCAGTTATTGATGTTCTGAACTCTTCCATTCATCTTGAATGGTACTGAATGTTGTTAACTCTAAAATTGTATTTTGATATAGTATTTTATTATGAAATTAAATTTGTATTTATTAAATATATAAACAAAATGAAGGCTAATAACAATGTATGGATTTATTTTTCATTTTTCATACTTTTGTGATTAATTCATTTTATTATTCACTAAAACGTTTAATCTATATCCTAATTGTTTTGCAAAATAGTAAAGAAATAGGAATGCCCTTAATAAATTTATGTATTATGTTTGACTTTATTTGATTTAAATTGAATAAAACATTTTTTTAATATCAAAATTTTGAGACAATTTAAAATTACAAGACTAATAATCATACAAATACAAATTTTATAAGAAAATACAATTATCATACGTTGTTCTCATAAAAGAGAAAATTGATTTAATTTTTTAAGAAAAATAAAATTTATATATAATGTTCTAACAAATAACAATATTGATAAATAATAATAATAAAAGATAGGTGAAAATAATTACAATATATTATTAAAAATATAAAAATCAACATATTTAAAATATATAACTCTTGTGTAAAAAACTCAACAGACAAAAATTTTATAAAAATTTCTCCCAAATTTTGTTTCTCCCCTCCTGGTGTTTCTCCCCTTTTTTGTGAAGAGTAAAATACCTGCCCTTAATGAAATATAATTACAATTTCCAATAGAAAACATATATAAGTGTTTTTTTTTTTTTTTTGTAATGTTCAAAATACCTACCTTTAATAAAATATAATATCCAATACCTAATAGGAAAACATATTTTAAGTGTTTCTCTAATTTTTTGTAATGCCTAAAATACCCACCCTTAATGAAATATAATTCCAATTCCGAATAGGAAAACATAATTAAATTACTCATTATTAATTCTACCTACTTGTTAGGATACAACCACTTATTTTGGCATAAATACATAATATGATGAAAGATTTATATTTGTATAAAAATATTTATTATAATTAAAATTTCAAAAAATAAAAAAATGAATCATATAATTTTTAGTTTCCAATAAGAAAACATAATTTTAATTAAATTACGTGATGACTAAAATACCCGCCCTTTATGAAATATAATTACAATTCCCAATAGAAAACATATATAAATGTTTCTCTTTTTTTTGTAATATTTAAAATACCCGTCCTTAATGAAATATAATTTTCAATACCTAATAGGATAACACATTTTAAGTGTTTATCTACTTTTTTTGTAATGCCTAAAATATCCACTCTTAATAAAATATATACAACCACCTATTTTGGCATAAATACGTAATAAGATAGAAGATTTTTATTTGTATAAAAATATTTATTATAATTAAAATTTCAAAAAATAAAAAAATGAATCATATAATTGTTAATTCCCAATAAGAAAACATAATTAATTAAATTAAATGATAATATAATTACAATCCTCAATAGAAAATATATATTAATGTTTCTCTCTCTTTTTGTAATGTCTAAAATACTCCCCCTTAATGAAATATAATTTCCAATATCTAATAGGAAAACATATTTTAAGTGTTTCTCTACTTTTTTATGTAATGCCTAAAATACCCACCCTTAATGAAATATAATTTCCAATGCCGAATAGGAAAATATAATTAAATTACTCATTATTTAGTCTGCCTATTTTTTAGGATACAATCACCTATTTTGGCATAAATACATAATAAGATGGAAGATTTTTATTTGTATAAAAATATTTATTATAATTAAAATTTCAAAAAATAAAAAAAATCATATAATTTTTAATTCCCAAAAAGAAAACATAATTAATTAAATTATTCATAATCTATTTTACGTATTGTTTAGGATATAACCACCTATTTCGACATAAATAATAAGATGGAAGACTTTTATTTGTATTAAAATATTTATTATAATTAAAATTTCAAAAACAAAAAATAAAAAATGAATCTAATTAAAATGCAAAGACTAAATTAATCAAATAAAAATTATGTCTTATGTATAAGAAATTAAATTAAACAAATATATTATTCATATTACGAATATGTATAATATAGTATATTGATTTCGTTATAAATTCAAAAGAACAAAATTGAAATAATATTTTGTTCTTTTATCTTACTTTAAAATGAATTGAATACTCATGAAAGCATCCTTTATCTTATTATAAAATGTATGAAATTTTAATAAAATAAATTGTTTCCTCCTTAACTTATTACGAAATTTTGGCATAAATACATAATAAGAATATATATAATTCCAAGAGTAGAAAAATCATTTATATTTAAGCAAAGAATCAAATAAAAATATTATATTTTGTAACTGTTATGTAAGTTTAAATTGTTTCTATTTTTTAGTCACAATAAAAACAATATTTTATAACTACTATAAATATTCCAAATTCACTACAATTCTTTTCTTTTCTCTAATTTTTCATTCAAGTATGCCCAGTTTAGAAAATTTAATTAGATCCTTCCCCCGACGTGCTTTATATGTAAGGTTAGTTACACTTCACACCTTTTTTAGACCAGTAAAGTCTTTCTATTATATCAACTAAATATGCTGACTATTTTACCCCTATTATATTCTAGCTTTATTTTTTCTTTAATTTTGTCTGATACAAATAAACTTTTCATAAAGAGAATATTTAATTCATGTTGACTTTGATGAAAAGATACATTGAAGTTGAATTTGGCATTTTTTGCTAGCCTTTTTTGGCTGGGATTAATTGAAGAAAATGACAAATCTAATCGATATTATTTTTTAAACATAACTTTTCTTAACTGACAGTCAACTATAATTGTTTCACGATTCTTGATTATAGTGACGTCTTTAAGTTAACATGAGAGATATATTCTTGAGTATAGAATTTTTGAATATGTTCTAACTTAAAAATCACAAAACTAATAATCATACAAATACCTAATTAAAATTTATATAAAGTGAAAAATTATGGAATATATAACATTGTTTCCTTATTTTTTTTAAGTTTATATTACGATTAATTTAGATTTATTTTTTCTGTCCTACATGAAGAAAAGAAAATTAACCAAGCAATGAAAGTAAAACTCAGGAACAAAATAAAAAAACTTATAATCTTTAATTGAAGATAAAAGTATTTGTTAATTTTATATATCTTTAATAGTATTTTTATTACTAAATCTTTATCTTTGATAACATCATTTTATGGAATATTAGTTTAGATGAACTATTGATGAAGTGGAAAATAAGTTCAATCCGTGATACAATGCATATACCCAAAATATTCTGAAATAATGATTGTAACAATATTCTAAATAATTACAGGTATACAATGAATTTAAATGTCAAATTTGGAAACTATAATACCGGTTGTTACAGTATATGCTACAACAACAAAGAAATATTGGTTTGGACTAACTATTGATAAGGTAAAAAAACGTTAAACCAATTGTATGATTTACGCTCAAAATAGTCTAGAATAATTATTACATGACCTATAAGAATACTACATATAAATTGTATGAATGACAACAATAAAAAAAAATAAGCGAGTAAGTACTCTAAAAGACAACATATATTATTCAAATATAGTCATACTATTAAATATTCTAAAATAATTACAAACATAGATTATTAAGATTTTACATATTGATTTTGGAAATTATAATATAATTCATCACTATTTAACAAAATAATAAAGACATAGATTAAATATCTTGATATATAATAAAAAGAATTAATTGAAAAAGTACAAAAAAAAATAAAAATCCATACACTTTTATTAGCTTTCATTTTGTTTATATATTTAATAAATAAAAATTTAATTTCATACTAAAATGTTGTATCAAAATATAATTTTGAAGTTAACCATATTCGATACTATTTAGGATGAATGGAAGAATTCAGAATATCAATATTATTATAAGGTTAAGAAACATGAAAAATACCAATATATTCTGTATGTGGTATACATAATTAATTTACACAATATGTTAAAAAATTAATTAGAATAGAAATTATAGAAAATACATGTTATTTTGGATGTCTTTAGAATTAAATATTTTTCATTCGAGTTGCGTGCATTTAGAGTAATATAGAGGATTTTTCATTAATTTTCTGTAAATTTCAAAGTAAGATAAAAGAATAAATTTTTATTTTCACTTTTTAATTATGATCTTAATAACTACATGATAGAATATCCATATTATATAGAACATATTAGTTTCATTTGTTGGTTTTCTTATACAGAAAACATAAATTTTGTTTGATATTTTTGTTCTTTATATTTAGATTTATTTTTTCTTATATTATTTAATTATTTTTGTAATTATTATTATATATTATTTAATCTCCTATAAATATTTTCATTAATAAAAGAATTTTGACACGTTTTATTTATTGAATAATATTTGATATTTTATGATGATTTTATCCCTTAAAATAAAACAATGTTCGTACTTAGTCGGATTTGATAATGTCTATTAGTCGTTGTGGAGTGTTGGGATAATTAATAATAAACTGAAATAAGATTGCCAATCAAGATTGCTTGATTGCCCTTGTAAAACTTCGTTTACGTGATAATTTTCTGTTGAAACATCATACTTCTGTAGCATAGTATAACACTTTCATAGAAAAGTATTTGCTACTCATCCTGCAAATCGTTGAATGAGGGAATTTTATTACAACTATCATACTCACTCCGTGTTCACGGAGTGGGTAGCCAAGAACTACTCCACTTTCATATCGCATGCTGCATATGGGAACAAATAATCTACCGCAATCAAGTCTTTATTGCCTTGTAGACTACTAGTCCCGTAAGGAACTTCTTAACAGAACTTTACAGCTCTCCTTGTTCTGAAGGTAAATGCTTTACCGGCGAAAGACTCAACAGGATGGATAATGCTTATGCAAATTCATTTCCCATATCATGAACTCTCTGCAAAGCCCATAAGGTTTCCAAGTACCATCAGTCGCATAATTGAGTAAATATACCTAGACAAAGCTAAAAAATAAAAAAAAAACTTGTATGAAACCCAATGTGCTTTTAGGCCGATAATTATACATTTAGCACGAAACAGCAACAAAGACCATTGTTTATGCCAATCATTCAAGATTTGGTATAACAAACAGGAAAGAAACACAACATAGTGCATAAAGGGAGTATTCAAAATTCACGACATAGTCATAACGGTATAGACCATAATACCACTGCAACTTTAACATCCTCTCATAAGAACCACAAAAGTTCTCCAAAATAAGTAAAGACATTTAACAAGGAATGACATAACCTGCCCTTCAACAAGGCAAAGAAACACAGCCAATCAAACTAACTGGTGTTATCAGCCATGCTAACTGGCACAGACGCAACTAACTTGAACAAGCTACAAGGTTCCCCAGAACTAACTTGCATAAGCTTGCCAACATGCAGCAAGTGGATCACTGCAAAACAACAAGCATCATGAGGTCAGTTCATGATAAAATTTAAATAAATAGAAATAGAGGCATAGTAGCGAACGGTGATTATGCACAACACTGTTGAACCAACAGAGCCATTTTTGAAAAGTAAACCCCTCCCTCCCTTTTTCTTTTTTCCCTTCTTCTTAAGAAATCCAAATAAGGATGGAAATCACAAGTAAACGACATTGTCCCCCGTTAAGTACCTGCTGTGGCTGTTGGTAATTTGCATATCCAGGGTAACCTCCATAATACACATTCGGGTCTTGGGGAGGAGGAGCATATCCATATGCCTCGTAACCTTGTGTATACCCATAATATCCACCACCATTCCACTGGGCCTGCTCTGACTGCCCAAAACCAAGGAGAGAATAAGTTACTAATTAGATGCAAAAAACAACTGTACCAAGACACATATAGACGATTTGAAACCTGTTTGTTGGAAGGGCTACGCCCCCATGAAAGTCGAATATTTTGCCCTCCCAACTGTGTACCATTCAAGCTTGCCAACGCTTGTTCAGCACTTGCCCTAATGCATACAGAAAGACAAGAAAGTTGGGCATTAAAAACTGCAAAGCCGACTGAACCAATTATTTCAAAAACAGACAGAACCAATTATTCAAATTATGATTACCTGTTAGTGAACTGGACAAAACCACATCGCTTACCCACTGGTATTTTTACATGCACCAATTCACCATAATGGACTTTCATCCAAACACTTGCCTCAAATGCTCATCTGTCACACTGGGGTCCAATCCACCAACAAATATCTGCAGTTGCAATACAAGGAGTAATTAACATGAAGATAACAAATATAAACCCAATACCAGGACATGTTACCCACTGTAGTATTATTTGGGTCACTTTCGCCCTGATTTCCTTGAGGATTCTGGTTGGAAGCTGCAAATGATAGATAAAGGTGAGAATGACCCAAAACGAAGAAGAAAATTGTCAGCTTACAAGGACACTTACAATTCATGGAAATATTGTATCTCACAGTAGAATGTATATTTTAAAAAAATAAAATAAAATAAAATAAGAAGCATGAAAGTCACCAATCATCACAAAGCGAAAAGGGGCATAACTGCCCTTATTGATCGTACTATCCATTTTCTGAAGATTCTGTTACTTTATTCATGCATCCCCAACAACTTGAGCACATTTGAAACATGAAAACATTCCAGAGTTAACATATGTCAAATCATTGTTTCAATCAGCCACAAGAAACAATTAAAAGGAAAAAAGGAGAAAAAAAAGGAAACTCAATGAAAACACTGCAGAAAAAAAACATACTAATATTCAGATTAAATAGTGACTCTGACATCCAACACCAGTGAACATCAAAGCAAAAGAAATCATCGACCATAATTTAAGTACTACTGCTTCATATAAGAGTTGAATAAACAATGTAGTTGCATCGCAAATATGGCCAAGGTATAGAGATCTTAGTAAACCTACATCTACAATGTTCATACTTGTATAGAGATCATAGTAAACCTACTCAAATTACATCTACAATGTTCGTACTACAGGCAAAGATGTTTATAATAAGCCTTTTTATGAGCATGGCTGCTGCTAACATATATCCAGCATGTTTAAGGCAGGAACTATTAAAGCAAGGTGAGCCCGAATAGTTGCAAGGCAATGAACAACATAAGAGATAATAGAAGCTGAGGTTAAAATAACACAGAATAAGAGAGGGTAGATTCCTCCCTCAATAACCCCATACCTTTTTTTCTCCCCTTTCAGATGGCATAATACAAATTGATGGCTCTCCCAATAGACCAAGACAGGCCAGAGACCTCACTCTTATTACCACATTTCACACCATAAAGATACCAATATTTTCGAATTTACACTTACTACATCTACAAAATGTTTAAATCACCCTCAGATAAAAAGGGAAGGAAGAGCATAAGCTGGTAAACCTAAAACCAGAAATTGTTAAAAAGTACAAAATACCTCATGTGGTGAATACAGGTCATTAAAAAAAAATCTGCTACAAATGCCAACCCTCATATAGTGGAAGTAGAACTTGCCTCAAATGATTAAATGTTTCAAACATGTTGCTAGCCCCTCCAATTCTGATCTCCCTTTTTATGAAATATTGACGAAATTGTGAAAATATTGTATCATACTTGTATAGGCAAAACTAAATGGGAACATTCAACTGCAAGCATTAGGCCACTCCAAGTACAAGCAAACCATGAATCCCTATTAAAGGAAAAATTAGGTCCCTAAAAATTGTAGAACTACTAATGTATCCACATAACTAAAAAATTGTAGAAATCCTAATCTATCCACATAACTAAAAGCTTGTGTATAGGGGAAAAAAAAAAGAAGTTCAGGAAATACTTAAACAAAGCTTTGAAATCCAAAGTTAAATGAGCCTTGAAGGACAGTCTCATTGCACCAAAAACTTAAAAGCCCATAGATTATACAATTTCATCGAAATTTGGCAAAACTAATTTTCTAAAAGAATTAATAGTCCAATAATTGGGTGGAAGATAAGAAAAAGTTAACTGGCTAACAAACGGACTCATGTATTAATAACTTGGCTTGGTAAAATTATAAAACCTTTAAAAAACAAGGAATAGAAAAACGATAGGCAAGGGAAGAAATGGAGAACAATTTCACCCAGGTAACTGTCTGTGATGAAATAGAACAAAAGGTTGTTGTGGATTTAAAAGAATGAAAGAAAACTTGGGAAAGGAAATGAAACCTTCGAAGACAGCAATAACTGAATGTACCCTCCTACACTCCAAGTAAACGGAACTGGAAAGCAAGTGTGCGTAGCATAAATAACATCTTTCTGTGAAGTAAGGAAGTTTATGACGTAAACAAATTAACTGACCTAAAAGGAGGCCACCCATTAAAGTGGAATCATTTCAGCTGAAATCAGTTCCAGGCCCCCGTAAATGAGAGCCTCTCTGTTTCCTGCTTCGAGACAACATGAGTTTTATAAGATTTTAAAAGTTTTAAACATAATAATGAGCCCAAGTTTAAAAAGGTAAGTACTGGAACGAAACGACTTTGTAAATCCGCGTATCTTCAAGTGCATAACTGAAAGAGCATTAATTCTCAAAAGCCGTAAAAATAACTTCTGAACGCATCAACTAGGAACTTATTGCTTCACCCAAGACTAACAAATTGTAAGAGCAAACAAAACAAAGAGTAGAACAGCTCAAAAATAACAAAGAAAACAGGGGAACGGATCAATATTTACTAGTCCTATTTTCTTTGCCACATAGCACCATCATGGCTATAGATATGTCAAAGTCACCAAGCAAGACATACCTTGCTGATATTGCTGAACACCCACAGGCTTTTTATTAGCTGCAGGCCCAATCCTCATGGGCCTGGTTGAACAAAGGACACCATTCATCTCAGTCATGGCACGCATTTGTTCACTCTCATCGCCAAACCTAACGAAGCCATAACCCTTCGACCGTCCAGTATTCCTATCAGTGACTACTTTTGCACCCTTCACTGATGAATACATACTTTTAAATGTCTCTTGCAGCTGGTAATCGGTCACATCAGCAGCCAAGTCCCCCACAAATATTGTATAATCAGAAAAGTCATCCATACGCCTCTCACCAGCACCAAGAGTAGCCCAATTCAAACGGAAGTTTTGTTCCACATTTGGCATCAGAGTGCCATTGTATGTTTGCAAAACATTTTCAGCTCCTGCATGACTCCTGAACTCAAGGAATCCATAACCCTCTGATTGACTTGTTTGCTGATGATTGTTGTTTCGTATAACCTTTGCAGAAGCAAGCTGAAAGGAGAAAAGACTATCAATATCACTTAGGTAAAACACAAGACTACTACAACACAATACCAAACAAAACCTTTGCAGAAACAAGCTGAAAAGAGAAAAGACTATTAATATCATTTGAGTAAAACACAAGACTACTATAACACAGTACCAAACAAAAAATTACCAACTCAAACACGTACACCATCTTCCCTCTCACTTGGTCAAATTTTTAATAACTAACATCAGCTATAATCCCATCAACTACTACAAATCTTTTTCCTTTCCTTACAATAGGACCATCAACTATCCATATTTTTATATGATACTTTACATCAGGACCAGAGAACCTCGGGAATACTTGCAAAGCTACAGATTACTACTGATCAGTCCCTCAAAAATGCGGCTATGAAAATACTTATAATTTTGGGGAAAAGAATACGTCTGTCTTGAGTCTTGACCTACAGTTATGGCCAAAGGACAATATCACACTAAGACAGGCCAGAAAGCCGAACACCTTCCTTGGTACAATTCTGATCAGTACCTTTATTGGGCTTTTCAACAGTAATCTATGCTCTTATCAGTTCAATACAAGTATTACAACAAAAACCATAAGTATACACCAAATCTACCAAAAAACTCAGAATTAATGCTATTTTCTCAAGTCTTTCACAAAATTAGCCAATCAACACCAATGTAAAGCCCTAAAATTTCTTTCTTTAAACAAAGATGTATTTCGTATAAACATATAATTACTTGTATACCTCTCCAGTATGAAAGAAACAGCTGGAAAGATAACTCTCGTCCATCCAATACTGCAAATCCCCAATCCAGAGAGAGCGAACATCGCCGGAGCCAGAAGATGCGGCAGCAGAAGGCGGCGCAATTCCATACTGCTGAGGCTGAGACTGCTGGGGAACCGACATCGGCTGCTGGCCCCATACCTGCGGAGCCTGAGGCTGAACCGGAGGTTGCTGCTGTTGCATCGCTAACCACTCTTCTTTTTGGGAGGAACGGGACCCTAATTAGATAGGGTTAGAAATTGAGGGAAGAGGGAGATTTTGAGGTGGAGATTGGGTATTTATGGTGGGAGTCCCTTCTCGGTTTGGTGGGTGGGCCGAGATGATACAGTCGTTGAAGCTTGTGATGGACTGGAGAGGTAAGAGTCCATTGGACCATTATTAATTAACGACTTGGTCATAGTCACACCCAATGGGCTGAGAATAAAGAAAGGTCTTTCTTATAAATGTATTGCACAATGATAATTTATAAAGTAAATGCTGAAAAAATAAAATTTACATAGAATATCATATCATTATATTTTACAGATTCGTTAAAGTATCACATTATTATATTTTAAAGTTTAGTATATAATACTATAAGGAAACAATAGAATTTCCATGAGTTAATAGAACTGTTCTGTTATATTTTAAAAATTTATATAATATAATATCATATATTTTAAAAATTTATACTGATAAAGATTTGTTGTTCTAACTTGGAATTGCTAATAATGACAAGATTTTACCTTCGTTAATTTTTTGACTTGAACTTTGCTCCATAAACTTACAACTTTAAATTTATATATAAATATTTAAATTCATCAAAATTGGCTCGATAAAAATTTGTTTAAATCTAATATATAATATAAATAAGCCAAAATTTTGAGTGAATTTTAATATTTGTAAGAATAATCACAACGGTTGATGCTCTAAATATCTCCAACAACTTGATTATATTCGTCTTTCCATGTGCACGGGCAAATTGTTCAGGCCATCAAGAAATCTTTGCAAAAGCACCAAATTGAACTGGATGTCTAAACGTTTGTAATCTTTTCTTCTCCACAGAAGATAAAAAAGAAAAAGAATTTTCTTGCCACAAACAGTTCAACTCGATCGTGATTTTACTCGACAAAATTGTGTAGCTTTACTGCCACAAGACAACCTATGAATGCATGGAACTCAACAACTTAAGAGCCAGCTCCTCTTGCTCTCTCAGAGAAAGTGTGTCTGCAGCAACCCCCTTTTTGTCCTTTATCATCCTCTCACCATCATCACTGTCACTGTCAAAATATATCTTCACCTTCTTATTGACTCTATCTCCGGTTTCTTCTCCATCGTATGCAGAAACATCCTCCTCGTTTCCTGTATCTGTCTCCTCATCCTCCCTCCCTCTCTTCCACTTCACTTTATCCTTGATTCTCTTTTCTTTTCGACGCTTACGGTCCAGAGCCTTGTCTTCTTCGTCTGCCATCTTTAATTCTTTCCTCAGTTCCGCAAATCTCTGTTTAACTGCATCTGCAAAGGAAGCACAAAACATCAGAAGCAAAAAGGAGTGAGATCTAGTTCGTACAACTGCACTGTCCCTAGTTCTAATAGGATTCTGTGTCGTTTATGCCAATCTATTAACTCCTCTAATATCATCAAAATAAGATGTGGAATTCTATTTCTGTAGAATATAGCATAAGAAATCACATATAAAAAGCTTAGTTTTAACCTTTTCAACATGCTCAAACATTTTCAGAATATCATTTGGGGAATGTATGGTATCAAAGAGAATCAAACTGAAAGACGTTGAGTGTGCATATCCTGTCAGCTATCACATTCTAGCAAGCATAGTGAAGCCAAATTACTCACCTTTGTCCTTATCCAGCTGAACCAAGTCCGAGCTACTTTTTACATCAGCCAATTTTGCGAGCGGCGGTAAAGTGTTGCCTTCTTCATCAAACACAACCCTTGTCCCAACTGGTCTATGCACATTGATCTTCAACTTCTTCTTCTTTAAAACCCTAGTTGCAGGTTTATTGTTGATAGCCTACCACAATAATGAAGCATAAGAACTAGTTTGGAAACTTAAGATCAGGATATATCATGACAACAGAAAAACCATTTACTGAGTGGCACAGCAAATGTAACTTGAAATAATATACACAACAATTAACATCTATCTCAATCAGCACCTGCTCAAATATATATCAGTTGTGAGGCTAAAGTGTACAACCGAACAATAATGCACCCTGACACTACAGTCTTTCTATTGCTAATATATGACTCGACCAATATAACATTAGAACATGTCTAACAAATAAATCAGTGTAAAAGTGGCCCAGTGCAGGTTAATAAAGTCTACTACACAAAGCCAGTGTATCACGGTGTACACATTTCTTAACTACTATTATAAAGTGAGGGCTGAAATTAAGTAGCTGGGAATTGCATAAAATCTATGTACATTCTGAATGCAAATGTCCTAAATTGCTAATAGATAAGAGATAAATTTAAAAAAACAAAATTAAATTAAAAAAAAAACCAAAGAAAGCAACCGTAGGTAATTACCCAACATCTCCTCCAATTTCAGTTACTTTTTCTCCGAGTTGAGTCTCTTTCTGTAGAAGAATACCTTTGTCTTCTTCTGCTTCCACTTTGTCTTCCACAAATTTGCCAGTGCCAAAGCTTTCTACATGATCTTCAAACAAGTTCTCAACAGGAGTATGTTCTTGTACAAGAGACAGCTCCTCAGAAGTTTTTCCCTTAACTTTCTGTTTCAGAAAACGAATCTTTGGAGTCATTGGAAGTCCTAGTGATGCAGAGAAATCGTCAACTGGGAGCTTCATCACATCAAAGACCTCCTTATCCCGCTGCTTATGTATGGACTTCAAATATGTAATAAATGCTCTCTGAGCTAGTTGTTGCAAATTGGGGTACTTCACCAACAGAGCTGCTAGCAGCCCAGAAACAGGTTGCAATCTTTTCGCATTTGCCTACGCCAATGACCAATGAGCAATTAAAGGCTAGATAGTGAGAGTTGTTAATAGATGTTATTTCGTAAATGCAGTAGAGTCAAATATATTCAGAATTAACTGGATGAGAATAAGAACCTTAATACATCGAATGGGTATTTTCTTCTCTTCTAATTTGTTAAGCATTTTCATTTCTGAAGGCATGAGAAACAAAACAGATCTCCCTCCAGAAAGGTATCGAGCAGTTCTTCCAACTCTATGTATGTATGCAGCAACATCTTCAGGACAGTCCATCTGGAAGTAAATGAGTAACAGGTCAATGACCCCCTTTCTGTCGTAGCTAAACTTAATCAAGTCAATGATTTGGTATTTCAGTATCTATGTCCTACTTAATGACTATCTAACCTGGACAACCCAATCAACTGAGATCAAAATCAAGCCCCCTTGAAGCAACGTCAGTGGAGAATAATACTGAACGTTGCTCACAAAACTCAGAGTATATCCCCAATCGTTTCTCCTGCTTCATCCTTCCTTCGTCCCTGGCACTTCAAAGGGATTCCAGGACGAAGTTTCTTAAATGTTTCAAACACATTGCGAAACTTTACCTATAACATAACATGAAATGAAAATCAGTTAGGTTGTTCTCCCGATCATAAAACTCTTTAAGAAATAAACAATAAGGAAAAGGATATAAAACAACTAGAGTGAAATGCATTTTTTCCCTACTCCAAAAACAAAAGAAAACATTTAGAATAACAGAGGCCCAAAAAGATTACATTAAAATGTAAGAGCCATCATAAAAATATCAGTTTCTCAAATTCCGCTTACAATTCCAAAAGGCTCATGTCTGAAGCATGTAGATAGAATACAAGTGCTAGGCATCTATCTGCAACAACACATCCATCAACTAGATGCATCTGTCAAGAGATTCCAAAACAAACTAAAAGAAATAAAAGCTATTGTAGCCAGATCCAATAGGAAAAATCAGAAATCCTAAAGGTTCATGCCAATGAAATTTCCTCCCTCTGATCCTTTATGTATTTTAAGCCAGTGTCTTATGAATAAAATGCCGATCCTCAAAAGCGGCAGAAAAACTGAGCGTGTACGTTTGCTGGAAACAAGGTTGGCATCTATTTAGCAGGAATTGAATGGTATAGCATTAAATAACAGTGCCTTTAGCTTTAGGCTATCCCACTACATCTCCTCTACACCTATGTCTCACACACTCGGACAAGAAAGATGACTGCTGAAGGTAATATTTGCCGAGAAAGAAATTTAGACTACTAACTTCAGAGGATAGTTATTATGTATACCAAGTCTGTCCAGAGCAGGAGCTGCTGGGTTTTACACACTATCAGGAACTTATGTATTTGGGAGATCATATTTGTGCAATGTGCTCTAAAAGGAAAGTAAAATGCTTGGAGATTGTCCATACAAGTCAATAAAACAGTCAATCCGGCCATCAATTACAATAGTGAGCAAGTTATGAATGAGAAATTTCTTGGTTTTTCCGGCTCAATTAGCTGAAGGTCCCAATTCAGAAAAAAGAAAAGAAAATGCAGAATAACCTGCTTGCAGCTTGAAAGAAACACCAGAATCCTCGAATTAAAGGATGTGACTTTACAAAACTCCATAACATATCCAATTTTTGCTCAAGCGGAACAACCATAGCCGTTTGCTGCAGCCGATTGGGAGTTGCAGTTTCAGACTCTTCATGCACACTCAGGTATTCTGGATCTTTCAGACTAAGCCTTGCAAGATCTTGAACGGATTTTGTTTGGGTGGCTGAGAATAGTAAGGTCTGTCTATGCTTAGGTAATTGGGAAATAATTGCATTTAAAGCTTTCTTAAATCCTACATCAAGAATACGATCTGCCTCATCAAGCACCAGAACCTGTTCCCTGGCCAGAAAAACACACCAAGTCGGCTTATAAGGAACCATGAAGATTTCAAACAGAAGAACATTTCAGAACACTAACCCTCCTAATAATGGGAGCTTGACGAACATTGTGCTATTAGCACATTCCTTATTTCACTCAATATCACCAACAATTTCTATATTGAATGATTAAAGGTAATAACATAGTCCAAAGGAATAAACTTTAACCTATCTATGGCGATGCTTAGTCTTCAACTTATTGTTAACAACTTGGAATGTAGGACACATTATGGGAATTGAAGTTACTGGATGAAATACCATACTACATAGTGTGAAGATTTTCTCAGGAAATGCTAACATTGCAAGAAGAATAGGAGAGCAAAGTCAAAAGAATATATGGACCTGAAGCTGTGAGCAGTCGAAATTCGGGGTTTCATCCATGTGCTGAAGAAGCCGTCCTGGAGTGCAAACCAAGATGTTCAGATCATTAACATGCTCTTTCTCTGAGTCAACATCTTTACGGCCACCAATTAGAAGGCCAGCACTAAAACCATGGAATTTCCCTACAGATTTTAATACTTCAAATAGTTGACTAGCTAATTCCCTTGTTGGAGACATTATAATACACCCAACTCCATCTTCTGGACCCCATCTAGCTCTGTACAACTTTTCAAGAACCTGTCAACAAGATATAAAACTCCATCACAATAAGAATTTAAGATGTACTGAGCAAGAAAGGTTCTTAGTGCCAGAGGGGGGGGGGGAGAGCTATCTGCTATATTGAGCATGATAATTACAATGGAAAGGCCTTAATATTTTCTCTCACAATTTGGGAGGGCAAATAGAGGAGAGCAAAATTGTCAAGCTCAATCATCTAGAACATTTAAATGAATGCACATATGGAACTTGACAATTATAAGCACATGCTACTCTTCAAATCCAAACTAACATCGCAATCATGATTTTTGTATTGTTTACAGCATTTAATCCGAAAGACTCAATCTTTTTACTGCCAATTACACTGCACACACCAATCCCTTAAGTACCTATGTACCATTCTTCTGCCAAAAGCTTAGCATACAAATATCAGAAAGCATAAAACCACTTATTGCTAACTTGCCAATAGAGTAATAGACTAAAACCAAAATTCTCTTCTAGGCACTAGATCAAATTTCTAAAAACACCTAGAATGAGCAAAAAAACTAACCAAATTCAACCCAATTCTTTTGCAGAATTCCAATCTTCAGTTCGATTTTCTTACTTCGATAAACAACATGAACTATAATATGAACCAAAACACAACCCCAATCGCGTTCCAATTGCATAATTTCATTTCTCACAGACCAACAACCAAATCTTTAACATCAATAAGCACAAAACTCAACAAAAGGAAAATTAAAAAAAAAAAAAAATCAAAACTTGAAAAATGAACTGAAAAGTAAAACCCACCGGCATAACGAAAGCAAGGGTCTTTCCAGACCCAGTTTTTGCAGCGCCAAGAATATCCCGGCCGCAAAGCGAATGGGGCAAAGAAGCCCTCTGAATATCAGTCATGTTTTTATACTTGGCTGCAGCCAACCCATCTTTAGTTTTCTTCGACAGAGGCAATTGGCTGAAGTTTTCGCAGCCGGCATACCGAGAAAACGAACCGTTGGATAGTTTTCCAACCGGAGATTTATCCGGTAACGGTTGCAGCGAAAGTGGGTTGGAACCGGACTCGGGTTTACCGGATTCAATCCATGATTCGAGGAGCTCTACTTCTTCAACCTCTGCTTGACGGTTCTGAATTTTGAATTTCTTCGATTTGGGTTTTGGTCTTCTCATGTTTATTTTTGTTCGGGGATTTTGAGCTTTTCTTAGGGTTTGGGAATTTGGAATGGAGGGGTTTAAGAGGGGTTTAAATACTTTCCTAGGAAATATATGAAATACAAGAAGGGTAAAATTACTTTGATGCCCCATAATTATAACCAAAGCCACATTTTACCCCTAACTTGTTATCAGTGTAGCTCTTATTTCTTAAATACAGAAAAAAAAAAAAAAAAAGGTATGTTATCTTGCCATTATTTGCCATCACAGTTAACAATTTTGAAGCTTATTTGATTGGTAAAGGTGACAAACTAAGAATCCTAATGAAGAATTGTTCTTTTTTCCTTGTTTCTTTCTTCTTAATTAAAGAATACAAACTTGCTTGTAAAAGTTACAAATATTTCCTTTTCTTTTCTCCTTTCTTCATTTTCTAAACTATATATTCAAAGAATATACTAGAGTTCAATTCAATAATCAGATTCAAATGTGTAATTTGTGATTTTTTTTACAAGAGATATGTCATACTCGTATTTTTGTTTTAAATTTTAGCAAACAATTGTCAAACAATATTGTGAAAAGTATGGACAAACACAGATTTTCAATACTATACCAAAATGGACTTGGAAGATTTGCATATGGCTTCCCTTGAGTCTTTCTTTTGCCTCAACTGTCATTGAGCCCAGTGGAAAGTTTTCCTGTACAGTTGTCAACTTTAAATTTTGCTCAAATAAAGTCTCTGTCGAATTATCAATTATGTTGTGGGTATTTTCAGTCTATAAATGCCTTGCGCACGTCAATCTAGACAGTTTCTCTCAAGAATACAATTACTATGTACTTCTTTTTTATAATCAAGTGTTTTCTCTTCCTTTAAAAGTTGCCAGGATTTTTGTTATCATAAGTGATTCTTTTGAGTTCTGCTAAAATTATTTTAATTCCTTCTATCATTTTCTAAAGTATGTATCTTATTTTGCTCTTGTAACGTCCCAAGAATAACTGTTGACAGACTAGTTGAAGACAACTAAGTGGAAAAAGAGGGTGGTTTCATAGGGGAGCCTGTTTGCCAGAGGAGCTAATAACAGTATGCTAAACAAAATCTCTAGCATATTGTTTTCAGTGCCATTTCTTAATTTAGTGATGTGATGTTTCTTACTGTTTTCCAGACTGATGAAATTGAAGGCTCAAGATCAAGCTGTGAGTCCTCGCACTTATTGATTGGTGACTCTTTTGATTAACCGTTATTCTGATAATATTTTTGTGCACAATGAACCGAATTATAGAGTCTTGTGTGAAGTTTGTATTGTTGTCTCAGTGCCTCTCTCCAGTGCGTGTCTGTATTCCGTGGGCCTTTTAATCGGGCATTCGAGCGTATTCTACAATGTCAAATAAATTTTGATGCTCATGCATGCCAGTGTGTGTAACTGGATAAATCATCTTCAACTGCAGGAACTCCAGCGATGCAAGCACATGATGCAGCTTTATGTTACTCCTTTGTTAGCTAATGGGCAGCAACTATTGGCAATGCCTTCCTACATTCCCACTTCACCTCTTCTCTTGCCTGTTGTAGGGTCTCTTCTAGTTCCAGGGTCTGCTGGTTCCTTAAGAACCAAATTTGCTTGAATACAGTTTTTTTTTATAGCAGAACGTCTACGGTTTAAGAACCCGGACTAAACATTGTAAATTGAGGTTAGGAGGGGTAGGAAGATTTACTGTATTTCAGCTTCAGTTTTGTGTTACGACGGGCAGTGCTTTACAATTTTGTAGTACAGAGAAGAGTTAAAACTTCTCCTGAGATGAGAGGAGCAGCCATTGATGTTGTGCAAGTACAGAACTGCAGGATCCTTTTGTCTGGTTTTTCCTCTCAAATCTTTAAGCCCAAGTCAGTAATATTTTATTACCTTTCCATCCATCAGTTACCCAGAGGAAGAATAAGCGAGGCAGAAGGCCAACTACATGGAGAAGCCACTGTGTGTTGAAACAACTAAACCTTGCATGACATCAAAGGAAGCTCAACAACATTTATTACAAGGCAATAACGACACAACAAAGTTTATGATAGTCATTGAGCAATTGGGGACATTCTAGTTGCTCAATAACTAATGAGAAGAATCTATTTAGATTAGTAACCCGCTTTACTATTAGGGTCATATTTCATCAAATGGGAACTTCTTATAGTTTTTGCACAACTATTAGGATGCATAATAGTTATTCAATGACCATCATTACCATGGCAATATATACACATGATAAGAGAACTAAATCATACAAAATAAAAATCAAACCTGAAGTTAACATAAAGAAACATTCTCCCAAATAAACATAACGAGTCTTGCAGGCAAAGTTCTCACCTACATTGCAACTACTGAAATCAAGGTACACCTATCTTTCATCTGAACTAAGAGCTTTTGCATGTCAACATCTAAACAGTAGTTGGTCAGATCGGTTATCAAACCAGATTAATTTTCACCCATTCACAATCTGTATCCTTCCATACATGCACATACGCTCATCAGAATCATTTTAGAAGGGTAAGAAAATTTGGATGCAGTTCTGAAGGAGGTACTACAACATAAATGCTATTCAAATCTCTGACACTATAACCAGAGGCTTGTAATAGAAACAAAATGATCATTCATATTTTCTCACATCTTTTGCGTTTAAATCTGGATTTTCCTTTTCATGAGACACTGCTCCAGAACCAACAGATGGTTCAGAAGGCACCTGCTTCTCGAAATTTTCCTGCAAAGCCTTGATACAAGATAATTAACTTCAGTCTTCGTTATCAAGAACTTCAACATAGATATGTATAACACCACGTCTCATGCAATATTCTTAATTAATGCTTTATGTTACCTGTAAAAGCTCAGTCATACGGCCAGTTCCATGATTATTCATTGGCTTCAGAACAGATGGTAACTGAATATTGCCAATATCTTGGCCTGCATCCATGTGAGAGGTTCCAGCTGATGATTTATCAGATATCAACATGTGTTTCTGAAGATTGCGAAGAGCCTTGGGATCCCGTAATTGGTTCTCCTTGTCTAAGCACACTGGTCGGTTTCACTTCCTGAGCATCTTTCCTTTGTGCAACCATAGATGCACCTTCGTTATGAGAACCATTTTCAATTGGAAAATTTCCTGCCGCCACTTGATTGCTACAATGCACTTGAGAAGGCAGTTGTTGACCTGTGGGAACCTGAAACTGACAAGAGGATACTGGTTTATCAGGTGGTAACATAGCCAAGGGTTCTACTGTCACTACATTTCTGCCTTTTGAAGCTGATGCATCCAGAATCACTTGATTGGCAGCTGGTGGCCCATTTAATGGACCGAAAGGTTGCAATACAACAGGAACCACAGTACCTCTGGCACCTACCGGAGGAACTAAAGGGCCTGCAGTTGGAGATGCAGACTTTCCTTTTGAGACCACCATGTTAGCTGATTGATATGATGATCCATAATGGTCATTCCTTTCTCTACTTTTGAATGGATGGATTGCTGCTCTGTGTCTGGTTATACAAAGGGAGATTGACTTCACTTCTTTGGATCATTTCAACATGAGGAGCTACGTCATTCTCTGATGTTACAGGAACATAATGCCCTGGCTTGAAAACAACCCCCCTCAAAATGGTGTGGGAGTTGCCAATCCTAACAGTCAGCAAGTACCCAGCATCAAATGAGGCCTCAACAACCCCTGTAACTGCCTGGCCAACCATACCATCTTTGTCATCAATTTTATCTGCTTTTCGGGATTTGTTTTCTTTTACTCCTTCGAAACCAGGTGGCACACGAAAAACTCCCAACCGATTTAGGCTCTGATCCTTCCGTGGGCGACCCCTTTTCCGCTTCACAGGCAGGACCTGTGACAGATTAGAACTCTCTGCTTGAAAGTTTAGACTCATTTATTAGACACAATTGTAGAATCTCTTTCTATTCCGAAAAAATTCAGTCCTTGCACCTGTTAATGAAGAACAGTCATTAGTTATTAACAGCATAATCAATAAATTTTCAGCTGAGAATTCAATACAAGGATTGCTTTAGAAGTGGATTATACCCTACTAGAGTATTATATCCCTATGGGGGAGAGGATTCAAAGCCTCGCCTTTTCCTTTCCATCACTTAATATGATATGAAATGTTAACCAAAACACTCTTATCTGCCTCATCCCACCCCACAAAAGAAACAACAAATATGTAACAAGAAGAAAAGAAGAAATTTTATCAGGAGAGGTTTTTTTTTTTTTTTTTTCCCCTTTTTCAGTATATGCATGTTAGGAGAGGGGGGGGTTGGAGTGTAACTTATTAAAGGTAGTTAATAGAAGGCAGGAGACTAATTAGTTATTCAAGTTCCACAAAAAAAAAAAAAAGGAGCACTTTTTTCAGCAGAATGCAATATTATTCTTGATTATAGATGACATACCAGAAACATAGACACTCAATATAGTTCTTTATCTAGATGGACCCTAAAACTGCAATTAGTCTACAGCTAGAAGTAACAAAGTTTTCTAAGATCTCCCTCATCTCAAGCAAAACAGCATCCATAAACTCTTTGTACAGTTACACATACATCTAACTAGAGATGCATAAGCTAATCTACAATGAAAATAACTGCGATCATTGCAAAATTTAAGACTAGAATAACTTATAGTATCAAACACAACAAAATTAGAGCTACCAAACCATTTTCACACATTTGATCTTATCATCCAAATAACTTAAGCAATAAAATTTACTGTACATAAAATGATAAAATGCAACAAGTTTAAATACCATTTGGATCATTCACTACCTTAACAATGAAGTTCCTTCTTCAGCTGCTTTCTCTCTCCTTTTCGGTCCAAAATTCTTTTCCTTTTTAGTGCTTCAGAGGTTTCTACTTCCTTTCCTTTGTGCAATTGTCTGCCTGAGAAAATTATTCTTTCCAAGAAATTACTACCCAAAAACATGCATGCGTGAAGACCTCAAATTAAAAGCTAAAATCACAAATTATAGGTGAAAAAAAAAATATAAAAACTTCTATATGTTAATATTACAATAAAATATTTTTGCCCCATCAACACTATAACCAGATAGCAAGGTAAAAACACAACCCCAACACAGAAAATGCCTTTAAAAAATAGTTTCAAGAAATTATTTTAACAATGCTAACTTCAGCATGCAACATAAAATTACCCAAAAAAAAAAAAAGCCTGCAACTTTACCTCCTTCCCCAAAAAACCCAGTAAGAAAAAAAAAATCTACAAATACAGTCATGTATTCAAAACAATTTTGAAGCATTAAAATTTATCTAATCAAAAGAATAATACTCCAAAAAAAAAAAAATGAAACCCAGAAGACAAAATTAAGGCATTGACGCAACAAAAAACTGAAAAAGCAGAAATTGAAAGCTAAGAAGTGGTGAAGGACATTACCCTTTACAAAAGCCGACGAGGGTTTTGGAGAGAATTAATTAAAAATTAGGGAACTCTTAGAACCCTAGAAAGGATTAAACTTCAATTTTTGGAAGGTGACCGAAACAGATAGAGATTTAACACGGCGATTAGTTAATAGTATTACTAATTTACTAGGGACTGCCAGTGTAGTGTGAAAAGTCTAGCGGTGGAGTAAATCAAAATGAGTGTTTGGTGAGGGTATTTATTTTGGAATGGCTTTTTTAGCAAGAATTAATGATGAATTTAGGATTTTACTTAGGGAAACGTTTTAAAATAATAATCGTTTTAAAATAATTTATATTATATTATGTTATAATTTAAAAAAAAATATTAAATGATATTTTTTTAACTCTAACATTTAGTATCATATTAATAAAAGAATAATTATATAGTTGGAATATTAATCCAAAAGCATAATTTAGTTATTTTAAATTATTTTTTACAAAATAAATTCAATTTAATAATTTCTCGTGTGCATTAATTATAGATGAGTTATTTTAAAATAAAGGGAATACTATATAAATGGACCAAATATCCGTTGAGCGAAATATTTTTCTTTACATGTATTTGGGGAGATTAATTAGTTTGATGATAATTTGTTAGAATTTTGAATTTATAATTACAATCTTGTGATGGAAATCTACAACCTATATATTATTTCTTTATTTTTTTTAAATGCTAATTGGGTTACTTGAATCTCGTGATTCGTGTTAGTATATTAGTATTAATTCCCAACCTTTTTTGAGTAATTTTAATTTTTGTTGTAATTATGAATAATATGCATAAATAACTTAGTAGTCCTCTCATCTACTTATTAATTTTCAATAACTCCATTAACTTCAGATGGATTAGTAGGAATTGAAGCAAGGTCACGTATAAAAAAGCACACACGTAGAATTTGCCTTTGGCCCTAGTTTTGATGATTTGAGATAAAATCTTAGACAAATTTTGTTGTTCTGTTTATTTTCAATTAAAAAGTACACTTAAATATAACTTGAACTTTTAATCCTTAGTGCTTCAATGTTAAAAAACTATACTTTTGGTTCAGGAAATTCATATCTTGGGTTAACAATGAAGTTTTTCTTTTCTTTTTTTGGGGGGATGAAATTTTCTTTTGAACTATTAGTTTCAAAACAAAAGTATACTTCTATACTTGTGTAATGTGAACTACAGAATTTTCTTTAAAAAGTTCAGCCTAATAGGAATCTAAGAAAACTAAACACGAAGCAAGAAACAGACACTTGTAAGCATTATTTACACTGGCAAAATAATCAGAAACCATGAACATGTACATGTAGTAGCTTTCAGAGAATCAAATTTCAAACACAATGTTGATTTTATTGGATGGAAAATAGCATCATTATACATTACAGCTTAGCTACTCCCAAAACTGAAAACAACTGTGCTCTCTCTAATGCTCTTGTGGTTCAACTAAGAACTACAAATTACAGGAAAATCTTTTGCCTGAAGGTGATATTTTCCCAGCATTGTTTCATTCTAAGTCCTAATGCTTTGGCCTTTGAGATTCTGGGAGGTTTTTGACATAAACATCATGCACCATTTCTACATACTCATCAATTCTGTCTGCTGTCCAGTCATCAGTTCTGATAGGAGGAAGATACTTCACGCTCAGAGGTGCCGGCCTAACATGCAAGCTGCCCTTCCGCCATGCTCGATGAGTGCCTGTTAAGACAATAGGAACAATTGGCCGGCGTGTTTGTAAAGCCAGGTGTACAAAACCCTGCAGAGGGAAAAGAAATCGTACTCAGTTACCAAGTTCCAGGCACAGAAGAGATGATTGATCACTATATTGATATTTTTTTTTTCACTTGCATAGCTATGGAAAAAAATGTATAGTTCTATACGGCTCCAAAATAGCTCACTTTCAAGAAAATACTCTAATTTGCAATCCAAATAAAACTAGAAGAAAGAAACCACAGACATCATGATTCTGGATGCCTTGAAGGAGATATTTGGCAATATTCTTCTTTACTAGGATGATAACAATTGCTCAAGGTTCTTTGAGACATCAGACAAGATTCTTTGTCACTTAACCTAGTAGCTAGTTAACAGTTATCGTTGTTAAACATGAATATGTCTTTAATTAAAACTGGAGATTGAAGATCTTCATGATTGATACTATATTTGTACCAGTTAATTATAATCTTGCCTTTTTAAAAGGTAGCAGATGCCCATCTTTGGACCTTGTTCCTTCAGGGAAAATAATTAAAGATAGATTGTTCTTGACAATGACATGAGCAGCCTGCACAAAAGACTTGAAGTCGGCAATTGGAGAGTGGATGTAATAAAAAGAGTTGGAGACAAGACCAGCTACCTTCTTCATGGACTCTATGGCTGAACTTGGATTGCAGCGGTCTATCCGAAGATGATTGGCTAAAACATACAACTGCCCGAAGAGTGGGTAAAATACGATCTGCAGAAAAATCATCTCTTATAATTAGAGGCTAGCTAGATGTGTTAAGGACAGCATCAGTCCCTTTAGACCATTGAAACTTTGCTGACAAAACGAATGAAATGCTGTGACTTATTGTTAAAGACTAGACGTACTGTGTTTTATAAATTACTGGCAAAAAAGAAATATTTGACACTAACATGAAAGATGATTGCTAGGGCTTCTATTATTTGTCCATGTTAGATAACCAGTCCAAAGTAAATACATGATTATTGTTAGAATTTCAGATAACAACTAGTATTATCTAAGGTACTTTTTCCAGCATTCCGGGTAATGACAGCTCATACCTACAGTATGTTGTCTTGAAGAAGATTAAAAGACGACATAGTCAGCTGAATAGACTAAAGATATGACTGTGTACCTCTTTCTTTGCAATCCCAACAGTGCCAGTAGGTGTCAACCACATTATGAGGAAAATGTCAATAGGAGATGCATGATTACTGATATAAATCGCCCTTTCATCAGCATATTCAGTACCTTCAATCTTTATAGGATTCCTTAAGATCCACATCTGCAATCAACAGTCTGAACTTTTTGATCATCTAAGTCTTGAATATTTGTCTAAGTCAGAATTGGAAACCAGATACAAAAATCAGAACATCAACAAATCCTGTGGAAGGGAACTTTATAGATTATTCTAATCATTAACAATCTAAGGCAGGCACATGCTTTAGGAGAGCTTCTGATTAATGAAGCTCTGTTTTTATGTTAGTTGCTCTCCATATTTAGTTTTATTCAACAACTATATCTTCACATCTAAACGAGAAAGTTTCTCCACAAAAACTCAGCTGTGATCCCATATATATTCCACATCTATCAACTCCTTAATAGGACAGGGCTCAACACATTCACATTGAAGTGATGTTAAAACTTAAAAAGGACATTTGTTCTACAAGCTACAACTTATTATGCTAGCTAAAGCACAAAGGAAGCACATCAAGCTCCCAAGATACATTTCAAAGAATGACCATGAACTTCACACTTTGCCTCAAATAATAGATCTATACACATCTTATCTGAAGCAATCTAACCAGTGGCCACAGAAAAAAAGAGAATCTATTAATTTCCATGTCAACACGACCCTTTCTGAAAACTGGGCAAAAGTGTATCCCTAAAATTTAATACCAGAAAACGTGAAAAAATACATTCCTACTTAATGTTGGTCCAACTGAGAAGGTCATTTAATTCCATCTAATTGAAGATAGGGAGATGCAAGAATGTAAATATGATGTATCACCAAAAATGGATAGCTATATTGTTTTTCTCAATAAGGAAAGTGCTTAATTTACAAACCTCAGAAAAATCTACAACCTTCCTGTCAAGACAATAATTGTATACCTTTCACTACAATAAGCCTCATGGATTCTGAATTAATTACCTTTAATGAGCCAGATAAGATTAACTAGTTCTTGACAAGTTTTATTAACACGTATGCATATAAATCAAGATGTCCTTCCTAGAAAAGAAAAGAGCTTTTTTAATCATAAACGTCAAGAGGAATAACATGAATTTTGAATAAAAAAATTTATGAACATTAACTGTCCCTAAAATAACATGACAGAAGATGCACACCAAAAACATTAAATGCTTATTCCATAGGAAACAGTGCCTACTTTCATTTAGTAACGTAAGATGAGGCACATTGAAAATCTAAACAATAAAATTTTCCCATTACTTTCTACAATCTACGAGTAATTGGATCATCATAAAATAGAAACTCATTTGTAAAGTACGGATCTCTCTACTTTATGATAATTTAACGGTTGTTATTGTGGAGTAACTAACAAAGAATTTTTCACAATTTACATAAAATTGCAGTAAAGGCTAGCAAAAGATTTTCCAACTTTTATGCAATAAAAGGTTCTCACAATGATCACAAACAATCAGGAAGCACTAAAACAGAGCTAAACTTGAAGTTTGTAATTCCAGAATATATATATATATATATATATTCATCAAGAACTAATGTGGAACAAAGAGCAGGCAGAGTGACTTACCAACAATCTGCCAGTGACATGGCCATAGATATTACCCTGCCTAATCCTCTGGTTTGGCCAAGGAAAAAGCACCAGCATGATCAAGGCCCATATGAATGTTGTGAACAGCATTGTCACAAAACAAACAACAATTCTAATCCATGAGATCAACACAGCCCCCACCCCATCATCATCATCACCACCATAAAGCATCAGACTTTGTCTTCTTTTCCACCTCTTCTTCCTTTATAGCAACTTTTGATGGTGAGTGAAAATTCACCCCAAAACTAGCATCAAAATAGCTCCCAAGCCTCCTATTCCTCAGAAATGAACTAAGCCCAGAAATCTCCATATCCAGTGAAAGTCAACTTTCACTTTGCTCTTTTATATTCTTTTTTTTTAGCAGCCTCCTTCTCTAAATAATTGGCCTATCAATCTGTGTAGAAGGTTCAAGAATGAAAAGACGAACTACCAGTCTATGATGACACGGCATCAAAAGTGAGTAACTAATTTAATAAGCTCCTAAAAAGGAATAGACCATAAAAAAAGAAGTCAATTAAATTAATCATCTTTGTCTGGCTTCCAAGAAATTCAAGAAGAAACATTAGAAAAAGCCAACCATTTTCATAATAAAAAAAAAAGAGGAAAAACATTTTTTTTTACTACTAGCACTATTTTATTACAGCTTTCGGATACCAACTGGATTAATTATCAGAAATAAAAAAAAAAAAAAAAAAAAAGAACAAATACAAAAAACTTCCCTCTAGTGGTCTTTCATTGAAGAAAAAGATTGGCATTTTTTTTGACTTATCCAAATATTTTGGACAACAGAACACAATCTTAAACTACCTTAAAACTAGAAAGACAGGACTTTTTGAGTAAAAGGGTTGCTTTAAAGTAGCTAAAAACGTTGAACCCAGAAAGGAATCATGCCAAAAAGCAGTCTTTCTAACGTACCTTAATATTCTACTTCTTGAGAGCTGTTAATTGGGAGAAAAGATGGCAGAGAATTTAAAGAGAAAGTTCAAGAAATATTGGGATGTCAGCAAAAATAGATTTGCTGAAGATGGATAAAGAGAGTAGGGTGAGTGAGTGAGAGAGAGAGCAAAAGCTTGTGGAGAAAGTGAGCACGCAATCTGTGTCCAAAACGATGGTGGTGTGTAACGTATGGTGTCGGCGACAGTTTCACAATTTCTTTTGTTTGTTTCTATACTAACCCCACATTTTTTTTTATAATTTCATTGGTTTCTCAAAAATTTTAAATATATAATATTTCTAATTTTTTGACATTTTTTGTTCCTACACAACGGAAGTACGGATACCTTGAAAACTATTTGATATGGATAAATATTTAGATAAATTTGATATTAATTTCATTGATAAATCTCGTAATATTTGTTAAATATTATAAAATATATAATGTCAATTGACGTAAGTAATATTTCATAAAATTAAATCTTGAACGTAAAATTTATAGATAAAACTAAAAATTAAGGGTACCTATGGTTTCTTTTGGGTTATTTTTTGGGAAATAAAAGAGTTGTTGAGGGGTTTGGTGGATTTGGGAGGAAGGAAGGGACAGAATGAAACAGTGTTAGGAAGGGAATAATGGTGCATGAAGAAGAGAATATTTTGTTGAGCTTTCATTTGATTCCAATGAAAACAGGATATACTGGTATGATATATTGATTGTTATACCTTCCACCATTAAAATTGAAATTAAAAATCTGAGTTTTGCTTTTGCAAACTTTTTGTAATTATTGACATGTTGGTCTACTCTAAATTGTAGTAATTAAATTATTTGTTTCGTCATATTTGTGAAAATTTACAAGTTATTGCTGAAATCATAATTGAATCAAATCAAAGCTATTAATTTAGGTTGGAGATGAGTGTACAAGGACTAGTAGTGTTTGGGACTCCTAGCAAAAAAATAAAAAAAATAAAGTGATATATATATATAAAAGATAAAAAGATAATTTGATGGATTTAGTCTTTTCTGGAAATTTTCTAGTACTAAATGCCCTAAGCACAATTATGAGTAGAAAAATATTTAAATAGATTCGATTTTAAATTTTATTTATAAATTTTGTAGTCAAAATTAAATATTACGAAATCTTACTTGTATCAAATAATGTCATTTATTTTATAAAATTTAATTTACAAAATTTACAAATAAAACTATAAACTGTATTTATCTAAATATTTCCCTTGTGGGTATTGAATACTGCTGTAACATAATACCCAATACTCCTTTCGTGTTACACCTTTAATAAGTGACCATGCACATGAAAGCTCGTGACTAATGATTAATTAGTGCAGGAACGTACCCTTAATATGTGTGCTAATTAAAAAAAAGTATAAGTTATTATTTGAAATTATAATGTTGAATAGTAGTTTATGTTGATAGGTTGATATAAAA
The DNA here is from genome assembly GCA_025175665.1 of Cinchona pubescens. NCBI lineage: Eukaryota > Viridiplantae > Streptophyta > Magnoliopsida > Gentianales > Rubiaceae > Cinchona > Cinchona pubescens. Next base: position 1,205,059 of record JANKKI010000106.1, read on the forward strand.
ATTATTCATCAGGATATTATTAGAAATGTCAAAAATAACGGACACTAAATCTAGTATTCTTGGTGTGATGTTATTATTTGTTTTACTAAATTTATCTTTATTTTGATACTTAATTTCAACTAATACCATTACGAATTATCACTAACTAAATTTATCTTTATTTTGATGCTTAATTTCAATTAATACCATTACTAACTATGACTGACCATCTACTAACCCCTTTGGCCCCGTTTGGGGTTGTGGTGACTTATTACAAAATACTTAATTTAGTAGAGTTTTGAAGAAAATGTTTAATAAGTGCTTAATTTTTGTTGTTTGGATATAAACTTACAAAAGTACTTTTTTAAATATTTGGTAATGTATAATTTTGAATTTTAAAATATTCTATTTTTATACCTAATTATAAATTTATGGTAAAATGGCTAAAATTTATCTTTAACGATTTTAAAAAGAAAACTAAACCAAAAGCACCAATTTTTAGCTTGTGCTAAAAGTACTTTTGAGACAAGAAGCTCTACTCCTAAATTTAAGGACAATATTCACCAAACAATTAAAAAAGTACTTTTACAGTTTAAAAGCACTTTTTAAGCAAAAGTACCGCAATCCCAAACGAGGTTACTTATCTCCTTTTTTATTTCAATCACTTATCTTATCTCTTATCTTTTCTTTTTTTTAAAAATTTTTGTATAAGCTTTTCTCACTAGAAAACACGAGTATTGAGCATTAAAATTTTGCTAATAAATTACCATTTTCAATACTATAGCGTCATTACCATAGATATTTGTCTTTTCTTTCGTTCCATATTTAGAGTTCAAGTTGACTTGCAAGACAAAATGCGGTCAGAAACATAGGTATTAAATTTGGTCTGACCCGACGATTCAACCAATGAATCAATCACTAAGTTGAGCTGAGTTGCTAGTTGGATCGGACAAAGAAGAAGATCGTTGACTTTTTAATGACTTGTTGGTCGAACCGCTAAGACCGGATGATCTAGACGGTTCAACCAGTTTCATCCGGATTGTTGGCATGTTGCAATTAGAAAAAATGTTTTGCTGCTTACAAGGCTCAACGACTCACTGGTCGAATTGATAAGATCGAATGATCTGGACGGTGCAACCCGTTTCATTCGGGTTGTTGGCATGTTGCTATGGTTGAACTATTAAGACCGAATATCCGGACGGTTCAACCCGTTTCATTCTTTCAAGGTTCAACGACTCATTGGTCGAACCGTTAAGACCGAATGATCCGGATGGTTCAACCATTTCATCCGGATTGTTGGCATGTTGCTATTGGGAAAAATGCTTTGCTACTTGCAAGGTTCAATCACTGGCTACTCTACTCCCAAAAAAGATGCATTTTACCGCTGCACTGCAAATGTGGTTGCGTCTTTTTATTATTATTATTATTATTATTTATATAAAATTTCAAAATCTATTGCTTAATTGACTTTCCCATCATTTCAAATAAAATGATTATATATATATATATATTAATCTTTTCTTACATTAGAAAGTATTTCCCATAATATCATGCAATTAAAACTTTTGAAAATGCTATATAACATAAAAAATCTAAAAAAATATATAGGTAGATTGTATATAATATACCATTATTATAAAGTAACCATCTAATAAATAGTATAAAGACAATTTCATATGCCTTTGTTTAGATATTATTATATTTTTTGTAGTAATTATTTATTATAATTTAATGTATATATTTTGTTAATTCTTAGTGAAATTAATTATTCTAAAGTTCTTTAGAATTAACCAAAAAATTAATAAAACATGTTTTGTCAATATTTTCATAATATGTATAGTATTTAATGATTTCCTTTTATGACCATATATTAGTAAAAATATATATTTTTAATGACCCATCGATTGAATTAGTAACCCACCAATTGAATTAATTATTCGTTGATCCACCTACTTTACCGGATTTCTTTCCGGGTCGGTTTAATAACTATGGTAAGAAATGAACTTGAATTGAATTACACAGTCCACAACTTTTTTTCACTAATGTGAGTTCTGAAGCCCCTTGTTCTAGTGCTTTTGTTTTATTAAGATATTGTAGATCAGAGGCCCACTGACCATGGAGCCAAGGGCCCAAATCTAAAGAGTTAGTTTCTTGGGAGACTTTGAATTAATTCTTTTGGGAACTTTCTTTGGATTTTTTTTTTTTTTTTCCTGCAATACACTAATCAATCAGAATGAGCTTTTGTCCTTTCTTTTCTTTTGTTCTCGTTTTTTACCCCCCACTATTTTCCATATTATGGTTATTTCTTATACATAAAATGGAAAGGAAAATGACTTCAATTTGTCTAAACAAACTTAGCGATGAATTCGGGTGAAAATCAAGTTTGAGAATACTATATTTCCGTTTATTATACAATCCCGTAAAGAATTATTTTATTATTTTTTAAAAACTTGTATCATATAAATTTTTAAAAGACATGATATTGTACTACGCAAACATTTAAAGAATCATTTCATTATTTTTTAAAGACTTGTATCATATAAACTTTTAAAACACATGATATTGTATTACGCAAATATTTAAAAAACAACGATATAGTTTCAGAAAATTTTTTGTATAGATTAAAGTATATAATCTTATCGTACACTTTGTGGTCTACATTTATTCACATTCTCCAACTTTTCTTAAAAAAAATAAAAATTATAATACATCTACAAGTTGAAGAATGTATACAATGGGATCATACACCTTAATCCATACAAAAATTTTCCAATAGTTGGATTATGTTATTGTATAATTTTCCTTTAGGATTTATTAACAAATAGCTATCTTTTGGGAAATATTCACCAATCAATTTTATTTTATTTTATTTTTCCTCACCTTATTAAAGCCACCCATCATTTTTTTCCCTTGCATAAAAACACAACAAAGAGAGGACTTTCAAAGCTCATAAGACCGTTGATTCTCTATTCTCCGGATACAAAATTCCCTCTGAAATACAGTTCAAAATACACTCCACTCTTCCTCCCTCTGATTTCCTCACATCACATTCCCAATTTTCATCCCGTCTATGCAATCCAATTTAATTTTCTGCATCATTTGACAGGATTAATTCTGAAGCTGAATATATACATACCAAGAAACAGAGGGAAAAGCCCTGTTCTTCTCCAACTTTCTTGGTCATTATTCTCCCTCCAAGAATAGTTCAGAACTCATCAGATTCTCATTCAATCAAGAACTTCCAAGATGAAAAGGGCGTTAATGCACAAGTAAGTTCAATCTTTTACTGATACGATATTAATCTTTTACATCAATATCTTTGATTGAATTTTTTTTTTTTTTTCGTGTGTGTAGACTAATAAGCGAAGGGTATTTCCAACAACCAAATGATCACAAGAAGATCAAAATCCACAACAGGCCATTAATCAAGAAAATCAACCCATTAATCAAGAAACCCTAATGATGATCAAGATCAAGAAGAAGAACACCTGCATGAAGCTCCAATCCCAAATTTTGTGGAAGATCTTCGTGGTACTGGTTTTGTTTCAAAGAAACAACGCGGACCCAGAACAAAGAGAATATCCTTTGAAACTTATCCTGGTTTTGTTTCAAAGAAACAACGCGGACCCAGAACAAAGAGAATATCCTTTGAAACTTATCCTCTTCCAAGAACGGCAATAGTTAATAAGGATGATGTTAATAATGCAAGTAGTAGTACTGGTACCGAGACTGAGAAAGACCAACAAGAGTCCAGTAGTAATTCAGAGAAAAAAGATCTTACATATCAACCAGAACAAGAAGTAGAAGAAGAAGAAGATGATTATGATGATGATGAGGATCTTGAAAACGAAACTGAAGAAGAAGAAGAAAATTCAGAAAATGGTGAAGGGGGCAGTAGTGCAGTGTTAATCCCAGTGATGAGAATGGAAGTGATATTTCATGGAAGCCATCTGATGATCAAAGTGATGATTGATGTTTCATCTGCAACTGCCATTCTGATTGATGTTCCTGCATGCATGGAAAATCTTGACTGAAAATTTTTACGGTAGTTTTGTTTTAGCATTTGAAGGTAGAAGTAGAATTAGTAGTGTAGTGGAATTACATTTATCTAAAATGTAAAAATTCATGTTGTAGTAGTTTTACTCGAGCGAAATGCAAGAAGTATTGAAATGATTTTGGCAGAACTACCATATCCAAAGTTAATGAGGGTGGATTTCACTCATTTTCTCTCAAGTTGAACATCCAGTTACTTTACGTTTGATAAATACTTGTATTACATTTTTAAGTATGTTGATCTGAAATTGATTTGCTTATGTTTAAGTAATCGACATTGTTAACTATCAATTCAGCTATTCATGTTTTGCCATTTGACCTCTTTTTGAATGATCCAAGAAAATTTAAATTATGGCAAAAATTTTCCATCTAGTCTAATTGCAACGTCTGAGTCAATTTGGTCTCGGTTTTTGCAGAAAGACTAGCATCAACCATGAAATTCGATTAGGAAGAATTTTGCTGCTAATAGTATTTATCATTACTGTTGAGACCCATTAATTCAATGAACTAATTTTAATAGAGTTCAAAATGCTGATCTTTTAATAGAATTAGTTTTTCAAGGGGGAACTATAAGTCAAATTTTTAGACGCATTAATTTAATGAACTACCCTTCATCAAATAAAAGATAATACAAGTATTTGTGTCCTTAACATTTACAGACATAAAATCAATCTCTATACAAGTAACCATTTTACTGTTTCAGAATGAAAACAGAATCCCCTCCCCTCTCAAAATGTGAAAAAAAAAAAAAAAAAACCGACGATCTAGGTTCATGTGGCAGGCAAAATTCAATATAATCGTGACTGCATGAAACCATGAGATGGTTTTGGAGGTCAGGAATTTATTTCTTCTTGCTACCAGTTTTCTTCTTTGCTGCTGCTTTCTTTTTGGACTTTTTGATTCCACCTCGATTTTCCTGTCAGCCAAAATAATCAATATCATGATTTATTCAGAATCCCAAATTATGAGTAGTAAAACGAAAATCTGCAATAAGGTTCCACAATCTTGATGAGAACATAATATATCAATGTATGGCGTTATGCTGAAGTAACAATATATATCAAACAGTATAGAGTAAACACCAGATCCTTATGAAGAAGAAACATGGGAGGAAGGAATTTCGACATTAACTATTCAGTAATAGCACATATGCAATCGTATAAAAGCTCACCCTTCTGTATTGTCTATAAGCAATTTGACCAGTCAACTCTTGCCCATTTCCAGCTACATAAACCTGAAGACAACCTTTAGGTTAATACCACTGTACGATGTGAACACAAGAAAAATAGATTCACCAATGCAAATAAATCTTAAACAAAGAAAGGGAAAAACATATGGCAAGTATGAAAGAGCAAGTAGAAACAAATAAATGAAGGCAAATAGAAACTCAGAGCAACATAGAAAAGAAGAATCAGAATATTTCTACAAAGAAATGAAGATAAAGCTCACTTGGAAAATTTGCAGGTAAGTCATGCAATCTAACAGCCAACATAATACATCAGATTCTATAACAATTAACTAGTAGTAATGTCCATGTTAGAGATATTATGAAAAACAACTGGACGAAAACTACAATCTGAGTTTAAATCTCCAAGCATATAGACACTGTTTCAACTTACTTTTCTTCCATCAGCACCTGTGTACCAATGCCCAGCAGATTTACCAACTGCATGTACCCTTCTTTTCCCAGCGTCTTTAGGATTTTGAGCAGAGCTCCTAGGATTTATCCAGTTCTCAGACTCTTGTGAAAACTCTTGAGAACCTGATTTTTTTACATTCTTTCGACTCCTTGATGAGCTTGCCCCGTTGTTAGATCCCTTTTCACCTTGTTTTGAACCTTCTCCATGATTGAATTGGCTCCTGAAGAAGGCAAACTGTGAGATCTTACACATTCACCAGAAATACTCATTGAAAACTTCATGCATATGTATCATAAAAAGCTTACATGTAATCAATTGTGCATGCATTAAGCATTTTCTGCCCTTGGTTCTTCTCAGCCCCCAACGGCAAAAAGTTGGGTAAACGAGCACGAACAAGCTTCTGGATCCTTGGATCCTTGTGATTATAATAGTTATAAGCAGGAGGGAGAGGACCAGAACCACATTGTTCCACATGATTCTTGCTAAAATTGCCGGTCTGATAACAATCTTTGCGACATTTCTGAAATTCATTCTTATCTTTCACAGATCTGAAATACTCTTCGCAAACCTCATCGAAAGCTGGAGTGGGAACATGGAAGGTTTTCTCCGAACAGATATCTTTCCATAAATCCTCAGAGACTACTTGGCTGGGACCAGATTGTCTCTCCTTTAAAGAAATACCTACTCGATTGACTACTTCTTTTGGAACTTCAGAGAGAGAAAGTTCATCCTGTTTAGAATCAGAATCAATCAACTGGAACTTTCTAAGGGGACTAATATGTAAGTCGGGGAAAACTAATTTGTTGTTAATTGTTTCGTTGTCCACTGCAGTAGAATCATTTGAAACCGCTTGCTTCTTCCTCTCCTTCAACTGTTTCACTGATTGTGAGGCTACAAACCCATGACTGCTTAATGGGAACTTTGAACTGCTGCAGACAGAATATTGATGCTTTGGAACATTATCTGCAATAAAAAGTGACAATTCAGTAAAGGTGACTTTTAAAGGTTTCACAGTTCAGATGTCTTCCTCCTAACAAACAACAGAGAAAGATCACCTTCAACAACAAGAAAACATTATTTTAAACATGACCAGCAGATGAACATGCAAATACCGATGAAAGATTATTTCTAGCTAGTACTAATTGAGTGAGAATGTTATCAGCGGATTAATCATACTAAATAGGCTTTGAAGATAGATCGCGCTACTCTCCAGTTGATCAATGAATATTAAATAGATGGACCAAAAAACTTACAGAAAAATTAAACTTACTGATCAAAGATTTAATAAGATAACACACCTTAATTACACTAAAGAACTGGAAAGTCTTCTACTCTTATCTTAATTAAGCAGAATGAAAGCCTAATTATCCAGTAAACCTACTAAACATCTGCCAGGTTCTTCACCAAATAAACCTGCCTTCTAACTATTGCATTCCACAAAAATTTGAGCTTTTTAAATAAAAATCAATTTTTTTTTTCACAAACACATAAAGGGGACACCTTAATTTAGATAGAATTTCAGTTCTTTAATTCCTCTTCTTTATTATGAGCAAGAAAATAAGCTATTTAATTCCCAACAAAAAAAGAAAAAGAAAGCTATTTAGAGCCCAAAATTGCAATAATAAATAAACAAATAGAAATGACAAAAAAAATCTGGATCTTTTGACCTGAAGGCGGAAGCCGATCTTCCTGAGAAGAGAATTCTTCAATCTCATCATCTACATTCAACCAATCGTCCCTTTTCTGGGCCTGCAATGTGGGCCCACGCCGGAGACGCTTGAGAGCCCGGGGTGGATTCGGGACTTGTGGGCAAAATTCCGTTATCGGCGTCTCGAAATCATCGCCGTTTGAACGGAGAGAAGGAGCTCCGGCGGAGGATATCTTAGCTTGTTTAACGTTGTAGCTGGTTGATGGTTCGGGTCTTTGAGAGGTTTGGGGCTCCGAATCGAGGTCCAAATCAAACCCTAGAGAGAATGATGGAGGTTCAAAATCCGACATTGGTGAAGCGGAACCGTTGAAGAGGAATGGGTCAAGGATTTCTAGGGTTTTTTGGAAGTGAAGAAATTTTTCTTTTTATTTTTGCGCCATAATTGAGCTCCAAATTGAAAAAAAATTGGCGCTTAATTCGTGAAATATCAATCTGGGTAAATGACTCTTACCAAGGATTCCGAAATTCTTTTACTAAGGGAATGTTTGGATTTGGAAAATGAAATAAAAATTGTAAATTTTAGTATGATTTTATATTTATTTAATTTGAATAAAAAAAAATTTCATAATTTAACTTAAATCACAAGTTTTGAATAAAAGTATAGGAGCCATGACTCAAAAAACAGGTACAATATAAATTTTTAAAATATATACTGTTATATTATATAAATTTTTAAAATATAAAAGAATAATTTTTTAAAAAAATTATAAAATTTTAAAAAATATATATATTTTAATATTTTCATTCTAATAAAATAATTCATATAACTATTAACCAAACACATGTATAAATATCATTAACATTAATTTGCAATTCTCGGTACCTACAAACCAAACATTTTCCTAAATTTTTTTTGGTTCATATACTTAGCCTATTTTCCTATTCAGTCCTCCAACTACATAATTCTGTTGATTTAGTCCCAAAATTTTGAATGTTGCCCTTGTTATACTTCTATTGCCTATGCTTTGTTTCGATAGATACGATGAAACAAAAGTACGAATTTTAAATGTGTGATCCACCTTTTGTTTTCCAATATAATATAGGTTCTATTTAATAATTTTTTTCTTATTCTAAAGCCTAAACAAACATCAAAGACCATCTTTCCAATTACTACACAAATCAAGCTAACAATACTCAAACTGAATTATGTTTGTCAAAAATTTATTTTGTGATTTGTTCGACAAATTAAAATTATTTCATAGCTGAATTATTTAAAATTTATAACTTTCAAAATTCACTCAAACTCTGCACAATAAATATAAAGTTTTAATTCATATGTAAATCAATCAACTTATGTAACATAACTATACTCAAATTTCTTTTCATAAAAGTTAATTTCATGTCAACTCAAACTATAATCACGTCAATATCAATCTTAATCATTGTACATCCCTTGAAATTTAACTATATCACTTCATAATATGGATTAAATACAAAAACACGACATCCATGGCATTTTGAATAGGAAATCTTAGTCATATAATGCTTCCATCACAACAGCTTTGTCTGCTCAAATGGATTACTAAATTGATGGGGCAACATTTGTGGTATCAACATAAAGATGGTAAATCCGGCCTCTGGTGGACCAAATTGATAACCATATTTATCCTTATCGTGTGACAAAATTTGATATTCCTACAAGACGTGGTCCCATGCGTTCTTCTATTACTGTTCATTTATTTATTTATTTATTTTTTCAATCGATAATAATTTATAATTTACTCTTATCTAAGGAGACGGGAAGGCCCAACAAGACCAAAGGGATTAGAAAATCTAATCTCTATCCTAAAAATACAAGGGATTCGAATTTTTAATTTCACAGCCAAACAAATACTTAGTGGTCAACTCACATAATGTGAGTTGGTTAGTTCACTCATTTATACTATCGCAAAATTTATAATTATCACAAAATTTTATAATTTTGTTGGGTGAATAATTCTGTTGATTTTAAAAATTGATATAGTAGTACATATTTTTAAAATACGTAATATTTTATTATATAAACATTTAAAATACAACGAAATATTTCCATCAACGTGATTATATAATTTTCCTATACTATCAGCCCATGTTCAGTTTAGCTATTCATTTCAAGTTAGTATTGTTTTAGCAAGTTATTTTTTCTGATATTCTTTACAAGCAGCACACTTTAGAATCAAACTTATTAGAATCATAGTAACAACTAAACAAAAAGCAACCACTTACATTAATTCATTAATTGGATTGGTTGATAACAATAGCTGTACTTAACACACACACCAAAAACAATAGCTGTACTTAACACACACACACCAAAAAAAAAAAAAAAGAGTAGGTGATATTTGACATCACCAACTCTCAAGTAAACCTAAACCATAATCAATGAGAATGTGTTCAAGAATCAAATTACAAGGCAATGTTACTGGCAAATGGAATAAAAGCCATCTCACATACAATAGAAATAAGATTAATTACAAGGTAAATATATATATATATATATATATATATATATTTTAAAATCAACTTGTTTCCTATTTAATTACATGTCCAAAATTTCCTAAAGAACCATTTAATCTCTAATTAGTGTAGGATCAAGGAAATGGTGTTGAGAAAATGATTACAAGATTGAGAATGAAGGCTGAGAGGAATAGAGGTCCTCCAGATATCACAATTCACAACCTAATCAATTTACTAATATATACCTTCTTTAATTTACACATCTACCCTTTTAGTTTGTTCAATCAATATTCAATACATCTCAGTTTCAGGTATACTTTGCAGGGCAGGCCTCCACGGCCGTTGATGTGGCTGATCATATCCATCGCCAAAGTTGAGCAACTGTGTTAAAACCTGTTTCATTGATTGGCCTTGTGCATCCACCTTACTCAATAGTTCCTCCAACTGCTTCTTTGTGATCTTGATCTTCACCTCTTTCCCCATTGTTGTTGTTGTTGTTGTAGGACAAGGAAAACAAGGTCCCTTTTTCTCCCCAACACAACAACTTTTTTCCTCCATTTTTGTTTCCTTCTTGTACAACTTATAATTACTCTCGTGCCCAATACCAGTACTAGGAAACATCATGGTTTTCGCGGCGTCGACGGACGCCACACAATGGCCTGGTGACAGATAGCCCCAATCGTCACCTCCCCATTGTGTGGAGGACTCTTTCTTGATGCAGTTTCCCATATTGATTGTAGTATGATATCAAAAAAATGAGTGCTTGTGTTGCAAAGAGCAAGATTTTGACAAGGGTGGAAGTTTGTGTCATATATAGGGAGGGATGTGAGTGGGTAGAGAATTAGTATTTGGCCCCACAACTTATTTTAAATGAAAATTAGACCCAATTTTCATTTTTGATGAATGCCTAATGTTTGAAATGTACAAACATTGTACTACTACTACTAAATAAACCCCCAAAAAAAAAAAAGTGTGCAATGTACAAAAATTATTTGTACAATTTTAAATAACAATTACACATTATAATAAGCAAAATTATAATTATGGATCAGAATATACACGGATTATTATGTAGGATTTCGAAGAATGCATGTTTCCAAATCAGTAAATAGTTTTATTGATAATTTTCTGGCAAGGCAAAATTCTATTATGAGAAAGTTATAGGTTATTTCTAAATAACATGTAATATTGATATTTTAAAATCAATTAATTTCTATTTTATATAAAATAGGGGCAACATGTAAAAAACAAATAGGAATTTTGGATTAAGGAATAATTAATAAGAGGTTGCGATGACAAGTGTGTCCTACATGGCAGGCTTGACCTAGTTATTCAGGGTCCCACCCCACCTATTCCATTCTTGGTTGGTCTTAGATCAAGGTAATTCAGTAAAGCGTTTTTAAGGAACCGATGGCGGCTCAGCACTCGGCATTCGGCGGCTATTAGCCTATAGTTCGTGGTAGTATTTGTTAATAGATCTTTCATACACGGTAAAAGTAGAAATTTTTTTTTATACCATTATGTATAAATGTATATTATATATATATATTATTTAAATTTTAAAAAAATATTTTTTTTATATTTTAAATAATTATATAATATAATATCATGTATTGTTAAAGACATTTATACTACACAAGTATTTAAAATTAAGAAAATGATTTCCTCAAAAGAATTGTAATGAATTTTCTTAAATTTTAAATCTTATTTTTATATATGTACATGTATCAATATTCGATAATTTTAAAAAAAAAAATTATACTAACAGCATATAAAAGATTTTCTTTGTTAATTAACTCGTTAAATTTAATGGATGTTAACGTTGGATGAGTACAGTTTTCTACTGGCTCGTTCAAGCCTGTGATACGATTTGGAGGTTATTTTGATTGTTTTGTCACTGCAATTTTATGGTACGTAATTGAATGGAACGTTTCAAAGTTCCTCTTAGTTTTATTTGATCTAACCACGGAGACTATCTCAAATATGTCATTCGTTTTAAAATAATTATCACTTTAAATAATTCATTATATTTTATATTATTTATTACTTTAAAAAATTAAGAAAGTATTAAAAGATATTTTTTTAATTTTTACTCTTAGTACAATATTAATGAATGAAGAATTATGTAATTGAGATATTAATGCAAAAAAAGTAATTTGGTTATTTTAAATTATTTTTTTGTAAAATGCCTATGATATAATTTAATTATTTCTTTAATTTGTATATACAGACTAAAATAAGGTAACAATTATTTTGAAATAAAGGGAATATTAATTCTCCTTTCAACTTTGATTTTTTTCATTCTAGATTTCTTTTCCCCCTCTTCAACACTTTCATCGTTGTTGACTAATCGTCAATCTTCAAGAGGTTACTTCCATGAACCATGCATCACCTGCCAAATACAATTTTTTAGGTTTTATACATTTGTTGTATATAATACAATTGCCGACATAGATGCTTGGATTTATGTGCAAGAACGTTTCATAAAAAGGTATATGTTTGATTATTTACTTACTAATCATACTTAAAAATATTATTGGTAAAATACTTCTTCCTACCTTATTGCAATGTATTTCATGTATGTAACTTTTGCTCTAAATTTTGATGGCGTTTTTAATCTATAATCAGACTATTTAATAGTCTAAACTGTTTTTAACCATATATTTATTCATGACAAGTGCTAAAAAATACATCATTCTTTCAAATGAATAATTTAGTTTGAAATTAATGTATTAATGGGTATCATGAAGTTTCAAGAAATGAATTTAATTATTGTATATGAACAAGTTCTGAAGAAGAAACAGTATGATCTAAACTTCCTTTGTATAAATACCAAACAAAATGAACGGCAAATGTAACCTAGCTAGCTTAAATTTTAGAACTTATATATGTATCAAATTTGCCGATCTAACTCAAAATTGGTTGCCAAAAGGTTGGTCAATAATTAACTGATAATATAAGCAACAAAATTGAAAAAAAAAAAAACGAAAAGTTAACAAATGCATTAACATAAACCACCAATGTAAATTGTAAAAATTGTCGTTTACTCCCACTATTTTAAAATAACTGTGCACTGATTAACGAAGTTATTAAATTGTATCAATTTTTACAAAAAGATAATTCAAATAGATTAAATATCCCAATTACATAATTAAATATTATTTAATATTTTCTAATTTTTTAAAGTGATAGATAATATGAAATATTGACTGGATAAATTATTTAAAATAGACGGAGTATAAGGAAAATGGTTTAGAAAAAGAAAAACAAATGAGAAAGAATGGCGGGGTTTAATCACTCAAGCGAGCCAAATGCGGCTGTAATCGGCTCCGTGTGAAATGAGATTGGCACCGAATCTTGATCTCTGACGTAAATGTGAATGGAACAGGGCAAATGGAATCAAATACTTTTCGCTCTAATTGCAGTTTCCCGTGTGGGTTCCTTTCTTTTCTAATCTCATCGTTTGTCGTAATTAAGCACCTTAATCCATCATAATCGCAATCTTTATTCATTGGGTAGGTTGTCCCCTTATCGCAGGAAGGTCAATAAAACCTAGCTACTTATAATTAAACCTTAAGAGAATAATTTTTTTAGTATTTATTTTCGGGCACAATAACTTTTCACTCAAGCAAATAGGTATTACCTTAAGGGGTCTTTCAGTTCTCGCATATGAGGTTATCATTTTTCAATCCAAACACTGTACAATATTAGTTGTGATTGATTAATAAATCGGGTAAGAATATATGTATATGAAAAGTTTTTTTTTGTAAATATTAAGATATTCACTATGAACACTAAATTAAATCAAGCAATCTTGATATCTTATTTTTATCAGCCTCTCACGTAAAACGCACATTTTAATTGACAAAAAATAGTTAGGTATATCTGATTTTTAAGTTTACTTGTACATTTTATGGTGTGAATTAAACTATATAAAATAAATAATATTAGTTGATGTTAACAAAATTTCATAAAATTGAATCATGATCACATGTAGTGACGTAGCCAAAAAATTTGTGCAGTGGAAGCAAAGTTTATAATATAATTTGATAATAATTTTTGTTGTTTTAATATTTCATTCTCCTAATATAATTTTTCATTTTCTAATCGTTGAATTTTTTTTAAATTTCTAGGTTTACTTAAATAATAATAGTTATTTACAAGAAAACTAATATTAATAATAAATTATAAAAATATTAAACAATTTTTCCAACTATTTTACAAGAGAATTTATAGTAGATTTTCACATTTATTCTCTTGGTGTCTTGACCTATGATTCAGGCCATAGAAAAGTATGGTCTTACTATTTGAGTTATAACTTATAATTTAAAAGAATTATACTTAAATTTAACATATAATATTTGTTATGCATGTTTTTCTTTTGTCATGCATGTTTTTCTTACTCTAAATGTATTTTTTAGAATGTGATAATTAGCACAAAATCTTAAAACTTATGGAAAATTTCATGATTCTGTCACGAGAACCATCCCTTTATACTTTAAAAGTTTATACAATACAACACCATGTGTTTTAAAAATTTATACTATACAAGTCCTTAAAACTAACAGGATAGTTTCCTTAACAGAACTATAGAATTTTCCAAAACTTACGTTTTCTTGACATTGTTTATTAATTATTAAAAAGAATGAAAAAACAAAAATCAATTAAAATTTTTACCAATAATTAATTAATTACTAAAGCAATAGAACTGTAGCTAGCTAGTTATAATAATTTGTAACTAAATTATTTTTTTTATTAATGATACAAAATTACTTGGTGGCATGGAAGAAACACGATTCTTTTGGTTAATTCATATCATATTTTATTTGTTAGTAAATATTAAAATTATTACTCATATTCAAATTTGTAAAAATTTTTACTCCTTGATACAATGTGTATAGGGAGACCACCGAAGGAACTATCCTATTGCCTCTAGTGTTGTCTCCGCCACTGACCACACGGTCTACAACACTTAAAGGGTTTTCGATCCTCTGTTACACTTTTAGTGTTGCATTCATGTTACATCATCTGATGAGGTGACATATGTCTTTTTAAAATAACAGAATAATAAATGAGGGACAAATATCACTACATCATATGATATAACATGATTGTAATATCAAACAATTGTAACAGGAGATGCAATACTCTACCTAAGTATTTTGCTTAATTGGCTATAGCCTATAGTACTTGAGCCTATCTAACAATGACAAGATATAAAAAGCACACGGGTTGAATCAACCTAGATTTACTAATTAACGAAAGCTGGTCATAATTAAGTAGTAATATAACTGACGACTCCCGAGTGAAGGATTAATCACTTTTGTGTACTAGAGACTGATCTTGAAACTCGACTCACTTTTTGAATTAGAGTGGCTGCATGCGACAATACATCGAGTCTCATTAAGTTGGCTCCTACTATTCGCCTCGACGACTTGGATAAATCAGGCGGCTAATCAATCGTAGTAGTGTATATTACCCATCCAAATTAAGGAATAAAATTTCGCCTACACGTGTGATATCCTTATCTCTTCTATTAATTAATTCTACGTTCTTTCAAACAAAAGCACTATTTTTTGCAGCTTTTAGCGTTTGAATTACCATGGTAGGTGATGAAGCAAATTTTTGTCAAAGTAGGAAGGTAGAGATAATTTGGTAGAGATAATTTAATATTTTATTTCTTGCGATGTACAAATGAGGGATAATTCTTTATTTTTAAAAAATTAGTTGGAGGGTCATAGTGTTATGTCCATGTGAACCAATCTAGTGAAACACATACATATGACGTATATTCAAATTATTTGTATCGATCCGAATTCGTGTCAAATTCGAATTGATTACTTGTGCCGAACTCCACGTTTCGAGTCTAACATGCATACATGTTAATTATACATCGGCTGTTAAAGAGTTCATGTAGGAAATTAAACCAAAGTATAATTTAATTAGGAGTAGAGTATTAGAAGAGTTGTTACTTTGTTTCCTAAGTGATCTTTAATTGTGAGTTGGTCAAATTTTAGTTTGAATAGGTTTCCTATATTCAATTGGTTTAGGAAGTCAATTTATAAAGTATTATATATATGTGTTGCTGCTGCTTTGTGTGGGTGTGAAAAAGTTCAATAAAACTTTGTTGTCTCTAAATATTGTCTTGTTGCTATCCTTATTGTTAATTGGCCTTATTTCAATTTGCCTTCAAATTGGTATCAGAGCAAGGTTCGTTTGAGCAATCATGTCGAAGATGTGTATAAGAGACAGATTTATAAGCCAATGATTTAGGCATGGGATATTTTGGCAAAGACATACCGTGGAGTTGATCGAGTCCAACAAAATAATTTGTTGATGTTGAAGAGAAAATTTGAGCTTATCACCATGGAAAAATCGGAAACGATTGAATCTTATTTTTCCCGGGTGACGGATATCAAGAATGAGATGGCTTTAAATAGCCATGATCTGAGTGATGAAGTGTTTGTTGAGAAAATTCTTAATACACTACCCATGAAATTTGATCATGTGGTAGCGGTGATCCAAGAGACAAAAGATTTGTCAAATTTGAGCCCTGAGGATGCTCATGCAGGGATCGTTAATTCTTCATGAACAAAGAATTAACGGGAAGTTAGATGATGGCGCAGAAAAAGAAACGGTTGAAAAGGCATTGCAAGTAGCGATAAACAAGGCAAAAGAGAAGGGTGAAAATTCAAATTTGTTGCATCCATTTTTTCACCACATGCCATAGAATGTCAAATTGAGGTAATTTTAGGGGCCGTGGTAGAGGTTATTTTTATTATCAACAAAGAGATAATAATCATGGTCCAAATAATGAGCAAAATTATAATGTTGATAGACGTAAAATTCAATGCCATAACACATCGAAAATTTGGTCATTATAAATTTGAATGTTGGTCAAATAAATCTAATAATAGAGATGTGCATGCTAAAGTGGCTGAAAATAATGGTGAAAAAGACGAGACAATTTTATTTTCCAGTTCTGGATCTGAAGAAAATAAAAAGAATAATTGGTTCATTGATTCTGGGTGTAGTAATCATATGTGTGGAAACAAAGATATGTTTTCGGAATTGGATGAGTCTTTCAGATCCTATGTTAAATTTGGAAATAATGAAAAAGTGCCTGTTCTTGGTAAAGGAAAAATTGGTATTACTTTGAAGAATGGATCTTCTAATTTTATATCTGATGTCTATTATGTACCAAGCCTTTATCACAATTTATTGAGTTTGGGACAACCTTCGAAAAGGGTATGATTTGCGTTTCAAATATGGTGTTGGAACAATCACTGATGATCGATTGGGACTAATTGCAAAAGTAAATATGAATCACAGTCGTTTATGGCCTATTTCTCTAAATTGTGGTGATTTACCTTGCTTTAGTTCTGTGAATTTTGATGATAGTTGGTTGTGGCACATGCGTTTTGGCCATTTAAATTTTGATAGTCTAAGTTTTCTTGCTAGGAGAAAAAAGGTTTATGGTTTGCCCACCATTAATTTTTCAAAAAAATACTGCGAGTCTTGTATTTTGGGAAAGAAACATAGAGATTCTTTTCCTAAAGGCAAAGTTTGGAGGTGCTAAGAAACCTTTGGAATTAATTCATTCAGATTTGTGTTCAGTTGAGATTCCTTCAAATGGTGGTAGTAGATATTTTGCTACTTTTATTGATGATTTTAGCAGGAAAACTTGGGTTTATTTTTTGAAGAATAAATCTGATGCATGTGATGTTTTTAAAAGTTTTAAAGTGTATGTAGAAAAGCAAAGTGGATATTTGATTAAAACTTTAAGAACTGATCGAGGCACTGAATTTACTGTCTGTGATAATTTTTTGGAGAAACATGGTATTAGACACCAAATGACTACTAGATACACTCCTCAGCAAAATGGCGTGGCTGAGAGAAAAAATCGAACTGTGATGGATATGGTGAGATCCATAATGCATACTAAAAATTTGCCTAAAGGTTTATGGGCAGAAGCTATTTCTTATGCAGTTTATATATCTAATAGGTGTCCTACACGGTGTAATAATGGGAAGACACCGCAACAGATTTGGACTGGTAAGAAACCAACTATTTCTCATTTACCTTTAGGAAATGTGTTTTTGAACATATGGTCATCAACAGCTCCATCCTCTATCTCTTATACACATTTAGATGTGTATAAGTTTGATTGTCTCTTATACACATCTAGATGTGTATAAGAAACAATATTAATGAGCCAAGTATAAGTTGATTCCTATAGCTAGGCTGCACATTAATGCCAACAGTTATAGAGGAAGAAATTATTGAACAACCATCTAGTTCACAATCTACTCTTGGAGAGTCATCTAGTCGCCCACAGCGACAACGACATTTGCCAGCCCGCTTGCAAGATTATGTTGTTAATGATGACAATGATTTAGATAGATGTGTATAAGAGACAGGTGTTATTCTTCTCAATGGCTTGAATTTCATCATCCATTGCTTGGCTCCAAGCAATGAATGATGAAATTCAAGCCATTGTCTCTATATCATCTAGGTTGACAAATCTACCAATCCACCTCTCCAGTTGGCTTGTATTTCGTCTTGTACACGAAATTGACTCCAACTGGAGAGGTGGATCGCTGTCAAAGCGAGATTGGTAGTCAAAGGATACAAATAAAAAGCAGGTATTGACTACTTTGAAGTCTTTGCACACATCAAGACTTGACACTGTTATACACATATTTCTCTTGCTGCAAATAACTCTTGGAAAATTCATCACAAGATGTAAATCTGCTTTTTGAATGGTGTCCTTGAAGAGGAGGTATATGTTGAGCAATTGCAGTTACATCAAAAAAGGCCAAGAAACTAAAGTCTATAAATTGAATAAGGCACTTTATGGTTTGAAGCAAGCTCCTCGAGCTTGGTATACTAGTATTGATTCTTATTTTGTTGAGCATGGTTTTGTTAGATGTCCATATGAGCATACCTTGTATATTAAATTTAATCCTGGGGGTGATATTCTTATTGTATGCTTATATGTGGATGATTTAATTTTCCGGCAATAATCCCAAGTTAATTTGTGAGTTTAGGAGGCTATGATTAATCATTTTGAGATGACTGATTTGGGATTAATATCATATTTTCTTGGTATTGAGGTTACTCAAATAAATTGTGGAATATTTATTTCACAAAATAAGTATGCTGGTGATATTTTGAAGAGATTTAAGATGGACACCGCTAAATCAATAATGACTCATTGAAGAAAAGTGAAATTGACAAAAGATGGCACTGATGAGTTTGTGGATGCAACAAATTTTAGAAGATTGGTTGGGAGTCTAAGATACTTGACTTCTACAAGGCCCGACATTACTTATAGTGTTGGGTTAATTATAGATTTATTTGAGAAATATTATCATCTCTTTGTTACAAGTCCAAGAGAATCTTGAGATATATTAAAGGTACACAATCTGATGGTATCTTTTATTCATATTCTAATGAATCTAGACTTGTTGGATATACAGATAGCGATTGGGCTGGTGACATGATACAAAGAACAAAGTACTTCCGGGTATACTTTTCACTTGGGAAGTGGTTGTCTCTTATATATCTAGATGTGTATAAGAGACAGCTTTAAATTTGGCCATTCCAACTTCGGAATATATGGCGGCGGCGAGTAGTGCTACACAAGCACTATGGTTGAGAAGGATGCTTGAATTTTTGCAACACAAGCAAGACGGACCTACAAAAATTTTTTGTGATAGCAAATCAGCAATTGAATTGTCAAAGAATCCGGTGTTTCATGGACGAAGCAAGCACATTGATATTAAATATCACTTCATTCGTGAGTTGGTCCAAGACAAAGAGATTATCATTGATTATTGTAAGACTGAAGATCAAATGGCAGACATTTGATCAAAACCACTGAAAGTGGAGTCGTTCATGAAGTTGAAGAAGATGCTTGGAATACACAAATTTAAAGACTTTATTTAAGGGAGGCAATGTAGGAAATTAAACCAAAGTATAATTTAATTAGGAGTAGAGTATTAGAAGAGTTGTTACTTTGTATCTTCCTAAGTGATCTTTAATTGTGAGTTGGTCAAATTTTAGTTTGAATAGGTTTCCTATATTCAATTGGTTTAGGAAGTCAATTTATAAAGTATTATATATATGTGTTGCTGCTGCTTTGTGTGGGTGTGAAAAAGTTCAATAAAACTTTGTTGTCTCTAAATATTGTCTTGTTGCTATCCTTATTGTTAATTGGCCTTATTTCAATTTGCCTTCAGTTCATCACATACTACGTGCGCTTAATTTATTTGATGACTATTTTTTGTGTCATCAGTAGGGTTCGATAGTAGTCGTATGATTTTGATGATTATGTTGTTTCCTACTTGAATGTCGGCTAACTGCCTAGCTATCTATAGACTTGATTAATTGGCTGTGGTAATTAAATGTCACGTACGCCATGCTGAGCCTGTGCATGGGCCTGCATGACTCAATTGGACGAGTGCAAATTACAAACGGTTAACAATTGTGAGGATGAATTACTGGTGCATTAGATGAAATCATCGACGAACTGTCATGCCATCTGAGAAACGATAGAGCAAAATGGTGATATTGATTCTATAAAATGAAACAACATGTACCGGATTGTTCAATTTGAGGTACGTACAAGCACAACTTTCGTACATTAAAACAATATTTCGTTTGGTATGACATATGTGTTTTACTTTTTTTTCTTTGATTGTTTGGTGGCTGTCATATAATATAATTAATATTATGTATTTATATGACGAATCTTAGACCAATTCTAAAGTCTTCAATTTTTATTGCACTTGTATGCTAAAATATTCAAACTTTGCGCATAATTAAATTTATCCTTATTTCGTATGTCACATAGATATTCTCGTTACATGTTGTAGACTCACCTAAGAAATTCGCTTTCCTTCTTTTATTTTATTTTTAAACAGATCGATCGATGTGCTCCTTAATTACTCTTTACAATATCCCTTCTTGGTTGAAAAGTCTTAATTATAGAACCAAACATTAGCCAATTGTAGGAGTAGTAAAGGGAAAATCGTTGAGCCCAATAGTCCTTTAACTTTTTTTACTTTAGTCGGAATAGTCTCTCAATTTTTTTTTGTAGCTAAAATGGTCTTTCAACTTTTATTTTTTAGCCAAGATAGTCCTTTTATGTGAAATTTATCTAAAAAATAAAAAGGTTTTTATGGTGGCTCCACCATAAAAGAACTTTCTTGGCTAAAAAATAAAAGTTGAAGGACTATTCTGGCTAAAAAAAAGGTTGAAGGACTATTTGACTAAAACAAAAAAGTTGAGGGACTATTTTGGCGATTTTCCCCGTAGTAAATTTTGGTGCCCTGATTTATAATTATGTAAACAATTAGTCCTCTCACAAAACCTTCATAGCTAACTAATTCAATCAAGTCAAGTTATTATTATTTTTTGAAGAGGAACAAAGGGTTTTCTATTTATAAAAAACAACTTATCACATAGTATATAGTGTATATATTGCAGTTGGTGAGAATAGAATTAGGATTATGTAATAACTGGTCAATAAGCAGCAAAGAGAATATGTGGATAAATAGTCGTGAATTGCCATCTACGGATTATGCAACAACGAATTGAAATATGAAGTGGAAGATAAAATTCCGAATATGTTAAATAGTTTGTTGAAAAAGAAAAGAACAATCAAATGGCCTTTTTTTTTTTTCAATTCACCCTCGTGTACAAATACTTGAGTAAGAAATTTTGGTTGTGTATTTATTTTTAAATGGATTTTTTTTAAGGCTACACAAAATTTGTAATTTTTGGGTAAGTAAGACATATATTCATCCCTGGCTGTGTGTATAAACAACTCATAAGAAAATATTTTTTTCATACCTAAATTCTTTATTTGCCCGAATGATAAGAGTCTAAACACTATATTTTTCCTTCAAATCTGACAACATTTGTAGTAATAGCATTTTAGGTATACAAACCCATAAGATTTTTAAAATTTCTATTTGAAAAAGAGTACCAAATTGGCCGTCCTCCATCATTTTGATCATACACTATTGCCTATTTGTTGCTGTTTTAGTGATAAATTAGCATAATCATAAAAGCCGATCGAACAAATCATTGGTCAAGTATATAAGTACATAAATTTGTCAGATTTGATCATAATTCTCATATTTTCATCGGTCGACTCAATTACAAGGTTAGGTCAATGCAATCATGCATACCGAACAATCCAACTCATTTTCTTTTAAAAATTAAGTTTAAAGAAATTAATGCATGTAGCTTAAATTTCATTATTGAAGGGTGAATATCGCTGCAAAAGTCAATTGTTATAATACAATTTTCATATTCTAACTTGCTTTATCCTTTTTTTTTTTTTTAACTGAAACAATAAGTGTTTATAATTAAAAACAAAAATTGGATCAGTAAATAAATGAGTCTAGTCACTAGCTAGCTAATTAGTTCTTGGATTAATTACTAAGTAGAATAACTATAATAAGTTTGTAACATGGATAACAACTTTGTCCCTGAAGAAGTGAGCGAAAGAGTTGAAAAAATAACAGGGTTCTGAATCTTCCTTTAATAAATGATGTAAAACTAAATTATCAAAGTATTCCAATATATTTGTGTACGTACTAGTAGGATTCAGACTCATATGAACAATTTATAAATAAATTCCAATTCTTATTCCTGATGAACATTGGAA
Organism: Cinchona pubescens; assembly: GCA_025175665.1. Lineage (NCBI taxonomy): Eukaryota > Viridiplantae > Streptophyta > Magnoliopsida > Gentianales > Rubiaceae > Cinchona > Cinchona pubescens. Next base: position 1,227,557 of record JANKKI010000106.1, read on the forward strand.
TCTTTCTAGGGTCCTTCATGTCTATTTTACTTAGTGTGGGGATATCAAATAGAGCAAAGTGCCTATTTGGTCATTCAACTATGCCCGATTGTTAATTTGGTCACTAAACTTGTTGGGTGGTCGAAAAGATCACTAAACTACTAAAAATGCGTCTTCGTGATTACTCCGTCCATTTATCCGTTAACTGTTCTGTTAGTAGTTACATGTGTGGTTCATGTGTTGTATAATCTAGGGCATTTTTGTCCCAAACAAAGGCACCCATCCTCATGCATAAAAGATAAAATGATTGCCCTAATTAGATCCAAAAAAGAATTGTTTCTTCTCTTCTCCCTCTCCAAGACAAATTTCTTCTCATCTTCCTCTCCAAGACAAATCTTCCTTTTATCTCTCTCTTCACTTTGAAGTGTAACTTGAAAAACAAATCATGCCAAGAAGGATACTACGACCATTATGCTCCTGTGGTAGAAGAACAATCTCGAAAACTTCTTGGACAAATCAAAATCCAGGAAGGAGATACGCTATGTGTGCGGGATCTAAGGTGGGTTATGGTTAAATTTTGATATTTATGTTTGATAGACTAGTTTTCAAGATCCTTCTAATAATGTCTCTATTGTTGTAGGGTAAACATTGTGAATTTTAAGACTGGTATGATCCCAAAATGTGTGATAGGTCTATTGAAGTCATATCTAGACTCTTGAAAATGTGTAACAGGTTATAAAGTGAAATCCAAGATTTGAAGGCTGATGGTAGAAACTTGAAGATTGAAGTTACAGCTCTGGGAATAGAAAACAATAAATTGAGAGATGAATTGTATACAAAAGGAAGGGTTGTTTGTAGGTTCAAAGTTACACTAACCTTGAGTTTGTTGTTTGTACTTATTTGGATCTTGAGTAGTGGAAATAAGAATGTTATGTGGAAGAATGCTAGAAATTGGAAACTAAATGGTGGAAATGTATTGTATTTTGGATGATTTTGATGTTATGGGGCTACTGCTATGTAAAATGAATATTTGCCAAATGCTTTTACTTAATAAGGAGTTGTTTGTTTGCATAGGCTGATTTTTTATGTTGGTAGTGTTGTTTACATAAATTCTTTAAAGAGTCATAACATTGTAGACAATTGAAAATGAACACATTTTTGTTATTGCTGATGAACCAATAGATGATAAGGTATGACTAATTCAACATGACAAGTTATGACCAAGTTAATAAAAGTACAAAACCCAATGTCATCAACACAAGTACATGTACCTAGTTCACCATAAACTATGATTTGAACCAACAAAAGCAAATATATCTAGCTTAACAAAAGTAGATGTATCTACCATAACATTGATACTATCTTAAACCCACAAAAAGGTAATGACAAAAATAGTTTTGCCTAACATAAACATCCTTCGTGATCTAAATATGAATTGAATAATTTATTTTCTGTCCTTCCAATATTTTCTAGCCCAATTCCCAACCTTGTATAGTGGTTCTTTTCCTAAATATGCCACATTGAGGTTGAGCATGGCCTTGTCTGCATCAGTAAGCTTTTTCTTGTTTCTTGCACCTCTTTTATGCATTGCTGCATCTGCTGGTCTGCTGGTTGGTTTTGAGTTACTTGTTTCAGCATTAGTGGCAGCCACCACTATTTTTCTTGGCTACTGAATCTTTCTTGTCTTGCTCCTTTTAGTATTAGTGCATGTTCTTACTTAAAAAAAAAAAGAAGTAAACTTCAGGACATGATTTTGACACACATTAAGCTCTTCAATATCAACACTTACACTTTTCCTAGGAGATCCTCAACTACCTACTGTTGTTGATCAACAACATTCTTCTCCTGTTGATCATTATTGTTCTCCTTCTGTTGCTATTATTGTTGCTGATAATGATCATCAATGGCCTGTTCCTGTTGCTGATCATCACTTTCCACCATCTACTGATGTTCTTGTTGCTGCTGTCCCTGCTGGCGATCACCATTGTTCTCCATCTGTGACTCCTGCTCTGATTATCATTATTCTCCTAGTGCTGCTATATATCTATCACATGTAGGGTTGTAAACGGGTCAGATCCGGGTCGGATCTAGCATATCCAGACCCGGATCCGATTAATATAACCATATCCGGATTCGGACGGGTATACAAAAGTAGATCCATATCCGGATCTGTCGGGTCTTGTCGGATCCTGATCCGGGTCTTAATAATTTTTTTAAAAATAATATATAAAACTATTACAACTTATTAAATTTTTTTTTTAATTATACAAAAGTATTGAGTTCATAATTAATATTTATGCATGTATTTTATATTAAATATAAATTAAATGGGCAATTTAAATAACATATATGTATATATACATATAAAATAATACTAATATACAATAATTTTATTATATATTAAATATTTTAATCGGATTGAAACACCAAGATTTAGATCTGGCCCGTTTATTATAATAGCTAAATGGGCGGGTCCGAATTAGATCCGGATAATCATAATTTGTTATAGATTCAGATCCGGATAAATGGGTCCAGATCGGGTCGGATCCGGGTCTAGACCCGACCCATTGACAGGCCTAATCACATGCTTGCAGGTTAACCTATCTGCTTACACCTGCTGCAATGAATGATCACTTTTTTTCTTATCTTATACACTCCATTTGATATTTTTCTCTGATTTTGCACATCACATATTTTCTCTTGAATTTGTTAGGTCTCCAGCTTGGACACAGTGTAGGAGGGTTCAACACCATCTGATTAGACTATGGCCAAAGTTCATTAGAGTTTATTGGGTACAAGACATTTTCATACAATTGCAAGAATAGCTCCCTATTATAACAGTATCTGTATGTTCATGACGGTTTCTTTTATATTTGTGTATACATGCAATAGCATGACAACAAGGCGGACCATTCACTTGTTACAAACCACATGAACATGTCTTCTTGTCCAGATAAACAACAAATTGAACTCCCAGTCTTGTAGTAGGACCTTTTACTTGGTATCTACCATGACTATTTGACAATGGCTTCCACTATCTAGACAATTTAGTGTTGTCTTCAATCAAGATTTTTATACTGGGGCTTATAGGACTTTTCACTTTATTTTTCATCCATCTAGTTTTTTCTCCTATTCTAACCATTACAAGCTTTCTTATTGACTCAAGCATACTAATAATTATCTACAATCCGTAGCTTGTAAAATATGAGAATTGAAGGACACAGACTCGTATATGTTATTGACTACCATGTCAGATTTAGTGTGAGTAGGGAAGAAAGCCTTGCACCAATGAGTTAGTGGTGGAGCCTTCATTATCCAAGCATGGGTTTGTGGGTTGTAATCCTTTAACTCTTGCAACTTATTCTGAAAAAGTTGTTCATTGTTGCAATCTGCAAGACCCAACAACATGTTTTTCAATGCCGCCCCAGAATTATTTTTCTTGAAATTTCTATACATGTGTTGGACACAGAATCTATGCTCTGTATTGGGCATTATTTTATTCTGCAAGGGCATTAGTAAGACCCTACAAACAAACCGTTAAAGGAACCACTGTTAAAATATGTTAAAACTACAATAAACATATAAGTTACTTAATGTACTAAAATATATATATTGTTGACTACATTTTGTTGGTCTGAAATGAATGTCCAATAATTAGTACTTACCAACTGAGTAAATTAAAAGTTTGTAATGTTCCTCCTTCTTTCTAAATAAAATATATTTATTTATTTATATGATATGATCTTACAAATTAATACCATATTTTATATATAAAATAAATATATAATCACAAAAATGATATGATATATGTAAATGCAAACACAAACACTTGTATGTATACAATTATAAATATATGTGTGTGCGCGCTTCTAATTTGGATGAATTGAAAATATCTCTTCTCTATTTCTATTTATCCATTCATATCTTTGTTTCATGTGTTCCCGCCATGACTGAATATATTTCAGGATACTGTCTAAATAACTGCGGCTAGAAAATCAAATTGTTAGGTCGAGTGGAAAGAATTTGAGATTGGGTTGGACTCAATTTCATGCAATTAGGAAGGTCAAAGTATAGAAAGAAAGGTAGTAGGAAATATTTAATTATGAAATTTTTACATGGATCGGGTCTATGGTACTATGTCATGTACCCCTCAGTCCAAATTTTTTTACATCAATTCACGTCACATTACTTGTTAATACGAAGTGTTTAAACCAACTGTTTTATAGCACTACGTCACGAACCCAATCCATACGAGGATTTCCCATATTTAGATTATACAAGTGTTTAAAAATATGTAAAGAAACGAAGAGATATTAGAGTTTCAAAATGAATAGAACACCTAGATTCTTTAATCAATTGTCAAAATTATTTTTAAATATAATTATAAGTAATTTTAGTGGGAATGGAATAAAAAATGAGATAGAAAATCTTTAGGGAACAAATTCTCGCACCTAAATTAATGGAGTGTAACTTTATCAAGATAAATCTGAAGATAATTTTAATTTATACCGTTTTTAATGTTTGTTATTTGAATTAAACCTTGATTCAAATTTGAAGATAATTTTAATTCATATCGTTTAATGTTTGCAGGACGACTATTTCTTTAGCTTTAAAAATATGTATAGTATAAATTTTTAAAACACATAATGTCATACTGTATAATTATTTAAAATACAAAAAAATAATTTCTTAAAAAGTATTCTAAATTTTTCCTGAAATATTAACTCATTTTATAATATCACAAATTCAAAATTACTAACTAAAGTCAATTTATGATAAGATTATATTGTTCAAATTTTATTAATGAAAAAGTCTTCTTTAAACTTGAACCGGTTTAAACAAATTTTGTTTGGATACAATAAAGTTCGTTAAGAATTAAAACTTGGGCTTGAGCCAATGCCTCCGCCAGAGTCCTAGATCTTTACTTGGCCCAACATCGACAAGCGAGGTGAACTAAATTATGCTCAAAAAAGGGGAAAATCACTGTATAAACATTTTAAATAGTATGATTCATGACTGATTAAGACCAGGTGAAACCAAATATGATATTATTTAGGTAGATTCCCGTATGACGGACTTGAGTAACATTAAATTAAATTTATAAGTTAGTCTGTGATTATTATTTAAATATTTTTTTTGTTCAATTAGAGTTTATATATATTTTAAAATATATAAATTTTTTATATTTTTAAAAATAAATATTATAAGATAGGTTAATTTTGATTTGAAATTCATTTAATTTAGTAAGTTTAGCGTGAGTTAGGCATTAGTTTGAATTAAGCTCGACTGCATTCTATTATTTAACATGTGTGGTGGTCCAGTAAATTTTACTATGACACTTATTTAACTAACAATTCTATATTTATAGACATGATGTAAGACAGTTATTGAATAATCAATAATATTCAAAAAAATTTATTTTAAACTGAAATTACTTACTGATTGCTACTAAACTAATGTCAAATTATATATCCATCAAAAAATAATAATCTCTCTAATTTTTAGAAAAAATGAGCCTCTTGTTTGATAAAAAAATAACTACTGTGCATGTCGACATTATCAAGCATGACTAAATGCTCCTCAGGCCAAGATAAAATTTCTCGTCCCAAACGAAACTTCTCACACCATTCTCGTACTCACGTATCAGCTCCTTAACACGACACCGTTTTATCCTATTTGTATTATACGGAATCCGACGTTGTTGTAATAAGAGACGTTGACCGTACTACATATACGTATACTCTTTTTAGTTTCCTCTTCTTTTTTACTCAGCAGCTCAACTCCTCTCTTCAAGAATTCCCCCTTCCCCCCGCCCCCCCGGAAAAAAGAAAATTCAAGATTTATCAGGAGTTATAATCTATTATAATGGCTGAATCTGTGTGGAGAAAATGAATATCACCGGCGGCAAGACAGAGCTCCAGGAGGGTTTAGCTTCAAAACAGTTGTACCGTTTTCAAAGTTCAGATCTTTTAGAAAAATCAGTTAAGCCCGGCAAGCCGCCTCGCCGGAAAAGTAAGGCTTCCTTCATTGGAGTGCGGCTTTCCTGAGGAAAGATTCTGGGGGGAAGAGGAGCAGCAGACCGGAGACTCCTTTACTTCGATGGAAGTTTGATGAAGTGGGAGATGAAAATGAGTTTAGTAAGGAGGAGAAGCCTCCGCCGGAGGTTGGTCGGAAAGTTAGGGCTCTGGTTTCTGCTAGAAACCTTGCTGCTGGATTATGGAGAATGCAGTTGCCGGACGTGACTACCGGCGCCGGTGAAAGGTTAGGGTTCCAGGTAGTGTGATTCAAAGGTTATACTTTTAAAATGGTTATCTTTATATTTGATGAAATTTAGGAATAAATTGTAATTGGTTGATTCGTGGAGCAAAAGGTGGATCAATTGCTAATCTTGCATTAAATGATATAATTGATTGTCTTTGCTTTGTGGTGGGGAAGTTTTAATGAAGATTAATTTGGATGTTAATTAAGAAAGCAATGCTGACAGATATCCATCATGAAGGTGGAACTTTAATTGCAATGCATTGGTTTAAAAACCTTTTATTTTTATGTACTTCCTGGGAAAGTTTTTGACATCCATTTACAGAATTAATTACCAGAACTGGACTGCGATTTTCTTGATTGGATGAACTGTGGTTAATTTCAGGATTTCTTTATTGCCACCAATGATTTTATATGTGCTTATGGAATGGTGCTACTTTAGATCTTGAGATAATAATTATGAGAAAGTTTTTGCCAGTTAAAGGACTGAGACTCGGGATATTGTTGTTATTTTCTCCCTTGCAGTCTGCAGATAATTACTTTGGGGTCCCCTTTCGTGGTCATCATAGCTGCAAACTGCATGATACCACAACCAAGGATCTAGTGCAAAGTCCCCAGTCTGTTAATGGTCCAAGAAATGGGTTTTTGTCTAGGGTATGTGTTGTCCTTATCGATTCTGTTTCTTTTTAAGTGTTAATGAGTGCTAAATAGCATAGATCTTCTCATATATAATTGTATCTACGAAGATAGTAAAATCTTTTTGGAAGGAAGTGAGACCTGGACCATCTGGTGAGTGATTTATTTTGCATCACAACGTACGATCATGCATTTTACTGCTTTATGTACAGATATGACGCCTTCATTTTTTAGCACTAGTTATTGATAAGGTTTTGATTAACTATAGCTTAACTTCTGGAGAACTCAAAATATTGTCAATTTATCTCTTTGTGCCATTTTGTTCTTTCCTGTTTGTTCTGGTTATGCTTGTCTGATCACATTTAAAAAAACTGTGTAGGTTGAACCCTCATTCCAACTTTCCAACTCTGCAATGGAAGGCGCGACAAAGTGGGATCCTGTTGGCTGGAAAACATCCACTGAAGTAAAACAGATTTTTGGGCAGCAAAAGCAGTTTAACCAGGATGCAAGAGCATCAGCAGTGATGTCTTCTCTTGAGACAGAACTTGAGCAGGCTCGAGCTCAGATTCATGAACTTGAAGTGGAGAAACGGTCGTCAAAAAAGAAACTTGAGCACTTTCTGAAGAAACTCAGTGAAGAAAGGGATGCATGGCGTTGTTAGAGAGAACATGAGAAAGTTCATGCAATTATTGACGACATCAAAGCTGACTTGAGCAGGGAAAGAAAAAATCGCCGAAGATTGGAAATTGTCAATTCCAAGCTGGTCAATGAATTAGCCGAGGCCAAGCTATCAACAAAGCGGTTTATGCAGGACTATGAGAAAGAGAGGAAAGCCAGAGAATTGATAGAGGAAGTGTGTGATGAACTAGCCAAAGAAATTGGTGAAGACAAGGCCGAAGTTGCAGCATTGAAGAGGGAATCTCTGAAACTCAGGGAGGAAGTCGATGACGAGAGGAAAATGTTGCAGATGGCAGAGGTGTGGCGTGAGGAACGGGTTCAGATGAAACTAGTAGATGCAAAGGTAGCACTTGAAGAAAGGTATAATGATATGAACAGGCTAATAGCAGATCTGGAGACATTTCTCAGTTCAAGAGGTGCAATACAAAACCCTGAGGAGATGAGAATAGCAGAACTCCTTAGGCAGGCAGCTACCTCTGTAAATTATTAAGGATGTCAGGGAGTTCACTTATGAGCCCCCAAATCCTGATGATATCTTCTCTGTTTTTGAAGATGTTAACTTTGTTGATACCAACGAGAGACATATCGAACCATGTGTTGCATATAGTCCTGCCAGCAATGCCTCGAAGATTCATACTGTCAGTCCTGAAATTAGTGTGTTTAACAAAGGCATCATTCAGAGACATTCTAATGCTTATGTTGATCAAAGTGGCACTTTAGAAGAAGAGGGAAGCGAGTGGGAAACTGTGAGCCATCCCGAGGATCAGGACTCGAATAATTCACCAGATGGAAGTGATCTGTCTATTAATAAAAACCACCGAGACAGTAATGTGTCCAGAAGCGGTACGGAGATCAGTGAAGTCTGCTCTATACCTACTAGGCAATTGAAGAAGGTATCCTCAATATCCAGAATTTGGAGATCAGGCCCAAGCAACGGTGAAAATTACAAGATCATATCAGTGCAGGGAATGAACGGAAGCCTTTCAGTAATGGGGTTGTAATCTCTCCAGACCATGGTTCAGGCAAAGACGGGCTCAGTCCACCAGATATGGCCGGACAGTGGAGTTCACCTGAGTCGGGAAATCCACATACAACAAGTGGCATGAAAGGGTGCATTGAATGGCCGCTTAGTGCACAAAAGAATAGTCTGAAATCAAAACTTCTGGAAGCCAGGATGGAAAGTCAAAAAATACAGTTGCGGCAAGTCCTAAAGCAGAAGATATAGAGAGACTAACTCTTGAATAATTGAAACCTGCTCAGTAGAGCTAAGTCATTAAGAAAGCCAGAGATCACTGGTAGTTTCTCTCCGGTCATGTAAGCTGATATTTCACCGACTGAAACTACTCGGAAGGTATTTATGAATCTGTGAATATATAGGGAGGAAAAATCTTTAGGAATTCTGATTCTGCTCCATTCCCATTAGGCCTGGCAAGACCATCAATCCATAACTTCCCTGATTGGAAGAAATAATGGTAGCTTAATTGATGAAGCAACTGGGCACAGGGGTCTTGCTGGAGGATATTCTTTATGCTTTTCAAGGCCGAGTTAGCATAATGTAGCCCAATTAAGTGAAAAAAAATTCATCATTGGAGGGTCAATTCTTCAAATTCTGGTTCTATCCATCTTTGTAATTTGATAAGGGGGGCAGCAGTCCCTTTGAGATGGAACAGTATATTTGTATTCTGAGTAATTAATTAGTAGATTATCTTTTATTCATTTCTTTTTTGTTGAATTTCCATTCATCTTACTTAATCCTAAGCAAGATTATAGACGCAAGCAATAAGCAGCAATCAAGATAGTTTGTTTTTGTTTAAGAAACAGCAAGCCAAAAAGCTCAAGCGATGCGTGAAAAATATGGAGTTTACTGAGATTTTTAACAAATCTGATTACGCAAGGAAAGTTTTATGATATTTTAATCTACTTAAATCAACTAGAATAATAGATATACTAAATAACTTCCTCTAATTAGTTACTTAGCGATCATGAGTGACAAAAATTCATAATTTTCTCTCTGTAGTGCTTAATAATTATTAAAATAATTTCTTCTCGATAGTTACTTAAAAATTAGTGTGATGCATAGTAAAATAATTTCCTCTTAATTGTTACTTACTAACTATTAAAATAATTTCCTCTTTATAATTATTTAACAATTAGTATGACACATATTAAAATAAATTTTTTTCTATTGTAATTAGTAAAATGCATACGAATTACTTAATAACCACCATGATAAGGATAAAAATGGACTAGAAGATACGCATTAGGCGACCTTTATATAAAATTTCTAATTTTCTTGTCAATCTTTATTTATTTATTTTCTTGAGGAGAAAAAAAAAATACAGATTACAAAATATAGCAAGACGTTGTTGGAGTTTCCTCTTCAGGTATAAAGATACAGAGGCGAAAGCTTTGGTGTCTTGGGCTCTTAATCTCATTCAGATTCAAGACAGATTTTTTGCTTCTTTGACATATTTCCGACGCTGCCAGATTCCATATTCGGATTGTATGAGCAACACTTTTTTACCACGCACTCACGTACTTACTATTTGTCTTCTGTCAGCATATTCGCTTCTTATCTTCCAATCCAGTTTTAAGTGACTTCCATCTAAAGCAATTCTTGGTACATAGATAGATCTGCTGATCCCTTTTCTCTTTATTCGTTTTGCTTATCCGGGTACAGCTCATTTCATCTTGTTTAATCATTTTGTTTGAATTTTTAGGTAAATCTTGGTTCTTGGGTCGTTTTATTTGGGAGTTTTGGAGAATCCCTTTTCATTTTTCAATCATTTGAAGAAGTAAATTCCAAGATTCACCCTTCTTCTCATACAGACCTTGTAGTTCTTGTGCTTACTTGTTTTACAATTTCTGTTTGTGAAAGTGTATCTTATCTGGAGCAGTTCTTGATTTCTAATTTTACCTTAATTATCATTTCTTGCATTTATTTTTCTTTCTTTCAATGGAATTTTAGGGTTGGGGGGGTGGTTTGGATGGGATTCTGAGTTTTTCATGAACACATCTCCATTTCTAACTATTAAGTATATATTTTGTAGATTGGTTAACAGATTCTAGTTTGATGTTCACATTCCTGTAAGGCCTGATTTTTTATTGTATGTTCTTGTTTTTTGGCTCTCAGGAATTCATTAGTGTATAAAGATGGAGGGCATAATTGTTAGGAGGGTAATTCCTTCAGATAACAGCTGCCTCTTTAATGCTGTTGGGTAAAGTTCGATTCTTAACTTCATTTTTTAGTTTGATGGGGTTATAGAAACTAAATCACAATTCACTTTTCCGTTCTTGGTTTTCAGGTTAGTTATGGATCATGACAAGAACAAAGCACCTGAGCTGAGACAGGTAATAAACTTTTCAGTCTATAGTACTTTATTGCACCAATGATAGCAATAAAGAGAAATGATTGTAAGTCGATGGTATTATCTTGGAAGAAAATTGTTAAGTAAAAAAGTAATGCTATTTTAATTCGGTTGATTATAATTGTTGAACCTGAATGACTGAGTTTTATAATCAATCGAACAGGTGATGAGGAAAGGAGTGAAGCTACATAGTTTGGGCAATTGCTATGATTTTGGTGTGTTGGTGTTTTAATGTTTGAAGTGGTATAATTTCATGTTACTTTTACTAAGTGAAGAATACTGCTTTGTGTTTGTTTAGATGCATAATCATGGTTACAAGAATTTGTTATTAAATTGACTTCCAGTGAGAACAGACTATTGTCATTTTTGTCAGAATCTGTTAGCATCATTGATGTTTATCTTGCTGTTTTGTGAATTCCAAGAATTGTGATTCAGTTGTGAAATCTTTGCTTGGTGAAGGGAATTGGGTATTATGGTGTAGCACCCATCCCCGGCAGGGTCTTTATTCCTTCTTTGGAATCTCCATCAGAATCTCATTCTCTGTTTTGCTCATAGGATTGCTAGTTCCATTCATCACAATAATCTAGTATTTCTGTTGTAGTTTCAAAAGGTACCAAGAAATAAGTCTGAGAGTTGTATGGAACAGAGAAGCTACATTGTGCAGGAGACGATCTCTTTAAACAAATTGATAAAGGTTTCACTGGCTATAGACTTTTGAATTTTAGTTGTTTGTGTGCAAGACGTTGCAGGTTGAATTGACACATGTAAATCCCAAACAAGAACACTTATTGCATTGTGAAAAGGTAGCAGTCACGGGATTGCTCATTCTAGTAAATCATTATGCATTTAGATATGGTACTTCAACTGAATGAGTATGGAGAGTTCATGGTGCTTTCATAAAATAAGGCGTGTAAATTACTTACAGTAACATGTCAAGGAAATTATTTTCTTTCTTATAGTATCTGAATGACTTTTTTGAAGGTCATAGCTGCAACAGTGACCAGTGATCCAACAAAATATTCTGAAGCATTCTTAGGAAAGCCAAATGAAGAGTATTGTGCTTGGATTCTTAACCCAGAAAAGTGGGGAGGTATGTGTTTATATTTATAATTCTTTTCTATAGCAGTTCTCCTAAGATGTCTAGGGCTTCATTGCTGCCCCTGCCAGGATTTAAAAATCTGAAATAGAATCGCCATTGCTTCCATCTTTCCTTTTTCACTTCATTCAACCTTAAAGAATAAGAAGTCTCCACTTTTCTTTTATTACTAGACTACTCATAGGTTGATAGAAGCTGAATTCCATGGCAGTAAAGAAGGGAACACGTCAACTTTTTCATTTGCTAAATAATGCTTCCTAATGATCTGAAAATGAAAAAACAAGATAAGATGGGGTGGGCAGGATGCTTTGACTGAAATATCTGAATTTGTGTTATTTTCTGATGCCGTTAGACATTAAACATATTTCAGTGCCTGATGGAAGAATTTTTCTTTCTTGATTTTTAAAATGTAACCCACCCATTACTATTCTTTTTATGAAGTTTTTGTCATTTCTGGAAATTTTTAAGGTCACATGGAACGTTAGTTATCTCGCGAATTTTGATTACATTGAACGCTATAAGAAAAGGATTGAAATAGAAGGTTCAATTGTTTGATGAACACATAAATTTTTGTTGTAGCACCTTGGTGATGATATTAGTGCTTCATTCCACATATCCTTAGTCCTATCTGCTTTAAACAAATTTGTGATGTGTGATTCCCTTTCTAATTATTGTACTGTAATTTTTCTTGCCTCTTTGATTTTTGGAATATGTTAATTCATTTGTTTTTTTTTTAGGTGCGATAGAGCTTTCAATATTGACAGAGTATTATGGATGTGAAATTGCAGCATATGATATTCAAACCACAAGATGTGATTTGTATGGACAGGTTAGCTCTACCACATTCCTATATGTTGACCTGGCTCAACTTAACATCATTTCTAATCCTTTTGTTGTCTCACTGTTTTTCAGGGGAATAACTATAATGAAAGAGTTATGCTGATATATGATGGACTCCACTATGATGCTTTGGCTGTAATGTCTTTTTCCTTCTTTTTATGATTCTTCACATGAAAAATGTCTACACATAATGGGCATTTTGTATGGTTTGGTATTTTTGCTGAATGAATAATCATCCAGTGGATGATGAATTATGATCATAATCATGTGTTTGCTTCTTGGCTGTATACTCGCTTCAATTGTAAACTTAATGGAATTTTACCTATGACAACACTTGTGAAGTTTTATGGAAATGAAGTTTTTGAGAAAATTTGTTTTATATTCATGAGAAAAGGAATCAATAATAACAAGCTGATGTTGACTCTGGTTTACTAAAGTAGATTCTAAAAAGTAGCAGTAGTGGAATCTTTTGTCGTATCAGCCCACATGTACAAGTTGTGAAAGATATGGTTGTAGCAGTAATGCATATTGACAAAATCTTTCTCTGTCAAGGGCCATGTTTATTTACATCATGTCTCATTTCAACAGATGTCTCCATTTGATGGAGCTCCGGAAGAATTTGATCAGACAATATTTGCTATTCAAAAGGATCAGACTATTGGACCAGTGGAGGGGCTTGCTCTTAACCTGGTTAGGGAGCAACAAAGGTAATATCTCATTTAAGTTAACAGCTGATGGTACAGTTTTATTCACAAATCGAACAAAAATAGTAGTAGGTTACAGTATTTTTTTTTTTTTCCTGGAACACTGTTCTTGAAGCGGGTGTAGTTGGCTGGAGTTGGAGACACGCCCCTCCTAGAAGAGGAAAGACAAGAATACATGATGAGATTAGTTTATCGTCACAAAGATTTTGCTAACCTTTAGTAATTAAATAACAGTAGAAAACAAATTAAAATCGCATTTAAAGATACCGTGTATAATGGGGGTCTTGGTTATTAATATATCAAAATGAACTTGAGAAGCTGCGTCAGACTACATTTTAACTGAATATATTTGCATTGTAGGAAAAGGAGTTACACTGACACTGCCAACTTCACTGTCTCGTTGTGGAGTCTGCCAAATTGGAGTCATAGGGCAAAAGGTTTTATTTCTAAAACCATTTTATCTTCTTCATCTATCCGTTTGATGTGAATTCTCAGCTCCTCTGTTCTTTTTTGGCAATATTTTGAATGAACAGGAGGCTGTGGAGCACGCACAAGCAACAAGGCCATGTAAACTTCCAAGAATATAGATGAAAGAAGCCAGAAAGGCATTAAAAAACAGAGAGTTCGATAAATCATTCCTTTTCTTTTCATTTCCTGTAAGAAAAATGTTGTGTGTTCCTTATAGGCAGATCAGGCGTCGTTTTGGTTTTAAGCCGAGTCATTTTATTGTTTGATGGGATTTCAATAATCTGCTACCCTTTATCCCTTGTTGTACAACACTGTTATACTAGAACATATACAAATAAAATTCAAAGGAGAGAAATTGGAATACAGGTCTTTGGTTCTTAGTTTTCTTTCGCCTCCATAAGCTTCTTTGTTGTACAACATTGTTATACTAGAATAGTTCCTCAATGAGATTGTTAAACTTAGCAAAATATACTTATTTTGGTTAAATCCTTTCCGTAGTAGGATTGGAACTGCCTATTACTTCCCCTTATTAGATTTAGAAGCATAATATATTTTGGTTTAATTCTTTCCATAGTGGGATTTGAACCGCCTATCATGTTCCTTATCAAACCAGGTGACAAATCTATAAATTGAAGCTGTTTACTTCACAACCTAAAAAGTTCAGTCAATTTCCACGATTCCACTTTAGCAAATTCTTGATTTCCAGACATGGAATTAGACGGGGAAGAGAGACCATTATCACAACAATTTCCTAAATCAGGAAAATATCATTGGCTGCTATACCATCATGATAAGGCTTTAATGACGCAACATTCCGCACAATATCTTCTTCAGGGCTTGTAGAAAGCGTGCACAAAAGTATCCAGAATTGCACAACAAAAAAGTCGTCTACTGTTGTGATGAGTGGTTACTCTTGTATGATAAAAAGTATAACAATAAGGCTCGAAGGGAGAGCTTAAATGTTCAGAAAACTATTTCCTTTGTCAGCCCGTTATCTGTATCGGGAAGATATACGCGACGGCCTCGTGCTTTCGTGATCTTGTAATGATTAATGTGGACGAGTTCAAGAATTGTGGCATAAGCTTGGTGAATCAAATTGGTTTTCGACAACCTCGTATCCGAGTGAGGAATTTCTTGGCTGGATGTGGTGGGGAAGTTTTTTCGATTCAGTTTTACCTTAGACCATTGTCTCTTATACAAGTTAGACTGCTCTACAAATTTCTAGGAAAAGGTGACAAGTTTGAATAATCGAGCCATATTTTTGGGCAAAGACTACTGTCTTTCTTGTCCGGTGTATGACTCGGACGTCGAAGGCAGTTACATATATTTCACTAATCCCGAGGATGAAACCTTGTACTTGTACTGGGTCGAAGATGAAAACATTACAAAATATCTACCTTGTCCAGATTTACCAAAACCATGGATTCTTTCCCCAACTTGGATAATGCCTCTTGAAAGGTAATTCATTAATAAACGTCAAATTTTTTTTTGGAAATAGATTTCGTGTTGGACATTTAGACACGCTGGTGTTTTCTGATTAGTTGCAGCCAGTGTCCATTTGTCTAGTTGATAAGTACATTTTTTATTATCTCTTTGGATTGGAATATCTAACCTTTGAGCATAATTAAACATCATCACTATCCTATTCATTTTTAACATGTGTAAAATTTTTTTTGGGAAACGCAGGGTTGAAAATCATCAAGCAATTACTATAAAAGAAGAATTGCTCCAAGAAAGTAATGTGGCTGAAGAAAAAGAAACCAATGTAGTAAAGCAGCAGGGCATCGAACCAAAAGGACAATTCTTGTTGGATCTTCCATCAGATATACTTGCATTGATTGCCGGTAATTTTTCTATTGTTGATCGCATAAATTTCAGTTCTGCTAACAGCATGTGTGCCTCCCTAGTTCAAGCGAACTTCAATAAATCATCCTCTCCATCCTTGCTCTTTATCGAAAGAAAGGAAGGGACATATAATCTTGTTGATTCTAAATTATGTAGCAAGTTACACAGAAACAATTCCAGAAGAATTAAAAGATTATACAATTCGTTATGCCAAGGATGGTTTGGTTACTAATGGACAAAGAGACATCAATTTTTTTCTTTAATGCGTTGACAAATACGTTGGGCGTAATCGAAGCGATTGCTATACAACTTCAAGCTTTATCTCCTCGGATTGTTTAGTGATTGCTATGCTAGGATTAGGTTCGTGTCCATTTTGTTAGATTGAGAATGGACCGAATCACAACTAGAATTAGACGATGACACAACTTTTGAGCCAAGTTGTAGAAGCCCAGTATTCTAGGCAAAGATGGGAGAGTTGGAGTTGTTCAAGTGCATGAAAATGGAAGTGTTGAGTGGAGAGTTCTTGGCCAACTAAGAAAGCCATGCAAACATTTTTAGGAGAATTATCTAGTTGTGTGTGATGGACATCTTCTATCTGTATTTGTAGGTCGAAAGGATAAAAGGGTATGGGTAAGAGTTTTCAAGCTAAGTAAAGATTGGGAAGAAATCAATACATATTCATTATATCTTCGTCGATCATCATCAGTATCTGCTATTGCTGAAAGACCAAATACAGCTAACAGGATCTATTTTCCCACATTTTACCAAGATGGTTAGGGGTTTACTATTCTTTGAACAAAAAGAAAATTGCATTTATTCGGACGTCAAAATGTGTTATATAATTTTTTTGACACAACAACGTACTTGGATTGTGCTTGGATCGAACCAAATTACACATTCTTGTTGATTTAGTAATTGATTTCATTGTTATATAAACAATAGGGAGTTCTATGCTATATGTAGTCCTCTGTTATGTTTTGGCTTCTATTAAGGGACTCGTGTATTCTTGGAGAGGTATCTTTCTATACTATATATTAAAGTATGAGTTAGTTTAATGTTTTTGACATTTTTTTGTTTCAAAACTAATCTTGCAATAATTGTTAGTTATTAAATAATTATAGGTACATAAATGAAACTATACATGCATCTATCTAATAAGAGTAGGCACAAATTAAAAATACAAGTACTCCTATTTAATTTATACCACAAAAAGTATACATGTAGTTTAGTACACATAATTTTTCCCTTCTAGAATCACTCAAAATTTTATTTAACCATTGATGAAAATTAAATTTAGAATTTGAAAATATGAGTTTGTAGAAAATACAACATTCAAAAAATTCAAAATTACATGTAGTAAAATTTCTCCTAATAAAAAGAGTTATTAGGTATTAAGTAATATCATGAAGAATTAAATCAAATTATCTATACTTCTATTTAATAAGAGTAAGGATATAATTGAAAATATAAGTATTTCTATTCAATTGATACCACAAGAACTCTAACAAGAAACTTAATACACATTATTTTCTCTTATGAAATAACTAAAAAATTTATTTACCACTATAGAATTATATGGAATTTGAAAACATGAGTTTTACTGAACACAACATTCAAAAGACTCAAAATCAAATACCTATTCCTCCCAACAAAAAAGTTGTTAATAATTAAATATTATCATTAAAATCCATTCTAACAAAAAGAGTCATTACGCGTAACAACATTTACATGACATCTTCAATTATTTCAAATTTTTTGACTATTAAAATGTTTGTTACTTTCGTTTATCCAGTAGTAATTATAGGATTAAGACATTTTTTAAATTTAGATCCATTTTCTTAACAATTCAATTAGGATAGTTACATAAATATTGACGATTTATAAACGTAAAAACAACTTAGTTGATATAAAAATTAAGACAAATAAATTGAGTAAATAAAATATATTAATTTATAAAATAAAACCAAGACATATTTGAAAAGTAGCGAAGATATTTAACTTGGTGTGACGAGTTTTGGCAACATAGAGAGTAGATTTAGTAAGAAAGTAATATCTAAGAGATTGGAATAAAGTATTCTAAAGTTTTTGACAAGTACCAAGAAATATGTATATACATGATAAAAATATGAATAACTTTAACTTTTTATATATTTTGTTCTCAAAATACCCTAAATTGATATTTACAATTACCTCAAATAACGAGATTATGAAAATTAAAGTCAAGAATTAAATTTTAACTTATTTAAACAAAATTAAAAAGTCAACTTATAAAATATTGAATACTTGACCCACCTAAAAAAAAGACTAACAAAAAATTAATTCTTAGTTAAAATTTACCAATATTATACCAAACGTTAAACATTAAAAAGAAAAAGAGAATTTCAAAACAAACCACTATTTGTTAAGTCTCAAAATTCCTTCAAACATGAAAATCTTTTTTAAAAGTCTTTTTTTTTTTTTGTAAACAAATTTATTATTTAAAAAAATAGAATTGATAGTTATTTTGAGATTTTGAGATTTTTTTTGAATCAAATTATCCTATATCTACACACTTTATCAAGACAATGTCATTATAGGAATTGGTTAATGTTATTCATTGTATTTATGTAAAAACAATTTTGTTCTAAATTTCTATACTTTAATTTCATTTAATAGCAGGGATAAATAGAATTATAGTTACATATTCAATATAAGTAAAATTTATTCTAAAGTAAATAATAAAATGAGTTAGAAAATTCTATTAATTCCTTATTACTTTAATACTGAACATACTTAAAAATTATTAGTTGTTTTATATATTGTTCTTATTCATTTTTTATCATTCTTGTAATGTGACATATTCATGACAAGTAAATTAACTAATAAAATTATCAATCCATATAAAACTCTTTTTCAAATTAGAGATTTAACTACTTTTGATGCATGAAAAATTTAATTTTGTATATGTAAAGCACCTAATTAAATAAACATAATCTTTTATTTAAAGTTAATCATCACACTTAATCATATAAATTCCAATCTCACTTTTAGCCACTATATGATGCATCATTTAATAAATAAGAAGACCTATATTCAGAAAAAATTTCATGCATATCTTCATGTAATGCAAAAGCAATAAAATTTCATCATATTTCAATCACCATAGGCTTAATTATACAAATATAATTTATAATTGATAATTAAGGTCAAAAGATCTTACTTTAAAGTTCTACTTTGTTCAAATTGACAAAGTAAAGATGTTTTCTTGCACTTTTTATTTAGTTTGCATATTAATTATTATAAAATATACTATATATATCATAAATATGAACACTACAAGAGTGCAATATATTTGATATAAATGAAAACTAATTGGTTTTATTTTAAACATATTTCAAAGAATTAATCTAACTAATTTGTGTAAAAACTCTTTACACACTAATAATCAAGATAAACTCATAAATATATTATTTGTCAGTTATTTTTATGCTAAATCCTATATAAATATAGATTGTACCACTGAATGTGGTAAAAGACATGTAGAAACAACATTATCAAGGGATGTAATAATTTATATAGTAGTAAGAACATAATGTGTAATGTTAGCAAATTCGTTTGCAGCACACATGCGTCATTCCTAGTTTTCTAAACAGAATATTCTTCTATATATGTTTTTGAGTCCTAATATGAATTAAATTGACAAAAATAATTTCGTATAACATTAATTTATTTGTGATTAATTGATTTCTACCTGTGAATAAAAATTTCAACTTAAAATTACAATGCATCCCTCATTCTAACAAAGTCAATATTAACAGAAACTTAATTTAACAGGTGGTTAAAAAAGTCAATAATTATTTTCCAAACAATAGCCATCCAAACTAAATCTGAAGGAATTGGTGTCGAATTATTAATTCTTAATTTCGGAACTAAAATAAGTCGTAGTTGTTTAGGTAACTATTTCTTGTTAATTTCATTTTCAATCTCAATTTCTTTCTATCAAATTAATTCTTGAAGAAGTACTGGACGAGAGATCATCCCAACAATTTCCAACGCCACGAAAATATGCTAGACAAAGACTACAATGACACAAAATTTTGTAGCATATCTTTTTTGGGGCCAGTAAATAGTGAGAAAAATATATACCAGAATTGTACAATAAGATAATTCTATCTTAGTCAGATGACAGGTTGCTATTGGGCGATGGGTTTAGATGGCTGGTTGCTATTGGGCGATGACAATACCCAATTTCACTACCTATATGTAACCCTACTTTGAAGTCCATACCTCTATCCCAACTAAAGGTAGATAATTTTGGGAAGAAACTTCTTATCGTCCTCGCCACTAATGGATCCAAACTGTTTGATATTATTATTGGATCCAAACTGTTTGATATTATTATTCGCATACATTGGATTTTTTTTGAGTTTATACTATTGTCTCGGTGACGAAAAATGGTCCGAGTTTAATTACGATGAGAAGTTGAAATATCTAAGATATGGATTAAGGCATGAATTACCATGTTATTTGCTTCGAGATCTTGTCAATTGAGGAGGAAAAATATATGCGTTAACACCACTATATAATGAAATTATTTCATTTCGATTGACATAGATCGATTTTAGAATTGTAGTTTATCTTGGTAGATCGATTTAAGAATTGTAGTTTATCTTGGTAGATTGATTTAAGAATTGTAGTTTATCTTGAGTGAACGAATGGCCAAAGTCATACCACAACACTCTAACGTTATAAGATGGGATTCGAAATGAAGAGAGTCACATTTATTTTGCTAATCTGGGGATAAAACCTTCTATTCGTATAGGATGGAAGATAAAAGTCTAACGTACTTATTTAGCTTGCCCGAATTTGCTGAAACCATGTTTTCTTTGCCCTACTTGGATAATGCCTGTTCAAAGGTAATGTAATTAAGTTTATGATGTTAATTAAGTTGATAGAATATGTATGTGTCACGGGCTAACTCTTTCTAGTGTTGCTAACCCGTGCGGTACTTAGGTTTTCACCCTAAGTCAGCATTTTTTCATGCTCACTACAAGAGAAGAGAGAATAAGAACTTTACGTATTGAGTTTCTCAATCTTGTGAGATATGTTACAAATAAGAGGTGCCCCTTTATATAGTTACAAGAGTGTATTCTAGAACCTACCATATTAATTACAATTCTACAATCTTCTAGAGAATTTTATCTTCTAAAGAATATTCTAGGGAATCCAAAAACATTCTAAGAATTTCTATAGGATTCTAGGATATTCCATAATTTTCTAGAGAAGAGTCCGGACATTCCTTTAGGTGAACCTCTTCATCTGCATGAGCGGACCGTGTCATTCTCAATTTAGAGGTTATCCCACCTATTCTGGCAACGTCATTGTTGTCTTTGGCGGTGTGGAATGCATCAATTTGTTTCTTGAACTGCCAAAGTTCCTCAACTGGCTCCCAACTGTCCTTACACTTTAGTAAACCTTTCCATTGTACTTTGTACTCGATTCTAGGCTTTCAATACCTTTTTCGTACCCTTGTGCCATCAATATGCAGTCCATCTCATGATCATAAGAGGTCTTTGCTCCCATAGGTGTTCTTTGTGACAGTCCACGACTAAGATTTTCCTAGTCCTTATTGGAGGGTTTCAGCAAGCTCACATGGAACACCGCATAAAGTTTTAACTTCGAAAGGGAATTCCACCTTGTATGCCACCTTTCCTACCCGTTTTAGTATCTTGAGGGTTCTTGTACCTTCGAAATAGTCCCTTGTGCACCTTCTGATATCTAAGTATGGAGTGCATCTTGATTAGCACAAGGTCGTCTTTCTCAAACTCAAGCCTATTTCTTCATCATCTTAGCAACCTTATAAGCATATTATTAGGGACACCCTTGCCAAATCTGCCTCCTCTTGCCATTTCTTAGCAAATTCATATGCTGCAGGGCTACCACCTCTATGTCCCACGATAGTGCTAGGAGTAAGTGGTTGTTGTCCCATCACTATCTCGAAGGAACTTTTCCCTGTTGACTCGTTTACCTGCAAGTTAAAAGAGAATTGGCCAACATCAAGCAACCTTGCCCAATTTTGTTGGGTTGAACTCACATAATGCCTCAAGTATAATTTCAGTAGCGCATTCGCCTTATTCGCGTGCTCTGTTTGCCCATTGGTTTGAGGATGTGAACTTGTTGACATGTTAAGTTTCGAATCCAACAACTCAAACAATTCTGTCCAAAACTTCCCAGTGAATCAGGGATTTCAATCACTCACAATTATTTGTGGCACTCCCAAATACTTCACAATATGCTTCATCAATAACCGGGCAGCTTTTTCAACTGAACAGTCCTTGGAAGCAGCTATGACTATAATGGTTTGGCATCCTTTAGTATGCATTTTGGCAGGCCAATTATAAAATTCATTGAGATGCTTTCCTATAGTCTTTCTGGAGTGGGCAAAAGCTCTAGTAAACCCACCATTTTTGATTGCTCGACCTTGTCTTGTTGACACATCGAGTAGGTTCAAACATAAGTCTCCACGTCGCTTCTCATTCGAGGTCAATAGTATCTTTCTTGCATCATGCCAAGGTATGGTGCATCATTGGGTGACCAGCCTACTTCGAGTCATGGCATTCCTTCATCAATTCCGGCCTTAAGTTCCCATGATGTGGTACATAGATACATCGCCCTTTGTGTAGAGTAACTCTTCTTAGTCCAAAACCTTCGAGTCTTTCCTTCTTTGGCATACTCAAGGAGGCCCTTAGTAGCTGTATCGTGCTTTAATCCCTCATTGATCCTGTCGAGCAACGAATTCTCAAGTTGACTAATGACAGCAAGCATTGCCTTCCTGCTCAGGGCATCAGCAGTGGAGTTGACTCTTCCATGCTTGTATTCCAGTTATATAGTTAAACTCTGCCAAGAAATTCTGTCACCTAGCCTGCTTGGGAGAGAGTTTCTTTTGGGACTGGAAGTAACTTGTGGCAACTTTATCCGTCCGTACATCAAATGGGACAATAAGTAGTGCCTCCAAGTCATTAGGCAATGAACAACTCCTGTCATCTCATTTTTCTGCACCATATATCGCCTCTCAGTCTCGTTAAACTTCCTCGACTCGTAGGCCACTAGATGTCTTTCTTGTATCAATACCCTGCCAATAGCAAAGTCAAATGCATCTGTCTCCACGTTGAAGACCTTTGAGTAGTCTGGCAAAGCGAGTACCGACTCTTGGGTCATGGCTACTTTTAGTTTCCCAAAAACTTCTTAGCACTCATTATCTCATTCCCACGCCTTCCCTTTTTTTAGCAGCTTTGTGAAGGGCATGGTGATATTAGAGTAGTCTTGCACAATTTTTTGGTAATAGTTTGTTAACCCAAGGAACGATCGTAGTTTTGTCACCTTGGTAGGACAGAGATTCCCACTCCACAATGGCTTGGATCTTAAACTCATCCATCCGAATCTGGCCTCCTCCTACAATGTGACCAAGGAACGGCACCTTCTGTTGCGCGAAAATACACTCATTTTTCTTCACGAAGAGTTGGTTCTCCTTAAACACCTTAAATACCTCCCTCAAGTATCAGATCTGCTCTTCCAATGTGCGACTGTACATCACAATATCGTCAAGGTACACTATAACAAATTTGTTGAAGAACTCTCGAAGTACCTTGTTCATCAACATGCAGAAGGTTATTGGGGCATTAGTTAAATTGAAAGGTATGACGAGGAACTCATACGCGTCGTACCAAATCACGCACGCCATCTTGTGCTCGTCACCTCCGCAATGCATACCTGCCAGTATCCGGACCTGAGGTCTAATTTGGAAAACTATCGTGCACCTCCAAGCTGATCGAACAAGTCAGTAATCAGTGGTATGAGGTACTTGTTCTTCATCGTTAGTTTATTCAAGGCTCTATAGTCCTATGCACATCTTTAGAGACCCTCATGTTTCTTCTAGAACAGTATCGGTGATTCAGATGGAGACTTAAAGGGTCTAATGTAACCACCATTAAGCAAATCCTTCAACTGTTTTCTTAATTCTGCGGACTCCGGAGGGGACATGTGATAGGGAACCATAGCAGCCAGCTTGGCGCCTATGACTAACTCAATCTCGTGGCCCACTTCTCTTTTATGAGGTAGTTCCTTCGGCAGATCAACAGGCATCACACTCTTGAAATCCTCCAGTACCACAACAACCACCTCAGGCACCTCCCCTTGGATGTTCCTATCATCTACCTTTAGTGTCTCCTTGTTTCAATCCCTTGCATAGTTATATGGCAGATAGGGTCTTGTGATACCTTCCAGACTTCCTCCTCAAAGGTACCACACAATGGCATTGAATATCCAAAATGCATATGCAGTAAATAAAAGAAAGAAATGGCATCAATAGGTAAAGGAAGTCGAGTCCTATCACAGAATCATAATTGTCAAGAGTGGAATTACCTAAAGTAGAGTCTGGCCTTTCCACTGCACAATGGCTATGTCCACATCACTTGCCACTCTATGGACCGGGACCTCCTTGGTGTTGACTGTCTTTAAGGTGCCAATGCCTTTTCTCACTTTAAATTGAATCTCTTTGCTACCTCAATAGAGATGAAGAAATCGGTAGCTCTAGTGTCAACTAGAGCACTTAACTTGTGGCCCGCTATCTCTACATTGGCGAACATTATGCCCCTCTTCTTCCGCGACTTCTTCACTTTGATAGTATTTAAGATCCGCAATGAATCTAATTGCTTTTTCTCCACTTTCTCCTCCTCCATGATCATGGCTGCTAACTTTGCTTTCGCAGGACATTCCCAAATCATGTGTGGACCACTGTAGAAAAAGCATTTTAATAGTCATTTCCCTTTATCCTTTACTGTGAAAGAGTTTCCCTCGTTATTGGAAGGGGACTTTTTCCTTACTCCCCCACCAAATTCTTTGCCATTCTTCTTAGCAATCTCCAAGCTTACATTTTGGTTTGGAGGAAGAAGGCTCAATGGACTTAGGGAGGCCAAAACAGTGGACAACTTTCTCTGGTCCATGGAACATTACTTCCATAATGCTGGAATCTAGTTAGATGAGCAAAAGGTAAGTCTTGCTTCATCATACTTGACAAATTACGCTCTGTTGTGGTGGTAACATAAGAGTGACAACTGTACCTGGGACCAATTTGTTAATAAGTTACTAAACTACTTCTACACTCAATGTGCAGAAAGAAATGTTTGTGCTAAATTTCGCCGACTCAAGATGAAGGGTGAAGTAAAGGAATACGTGAGGGAATTCTCCCAATTGATGCTGCAAATTCAAACATAAGCAAGGAGGATGCCTTCTTCCATGGATAGAATAAAGCCGTGGGGATAATTGGAGTTGGAAAAGGGATAATTGGAGTTGGAAAGAAGGAATGTTGACAATCTTTCTAAAGCTATGTCGGTGGCTGAGTCCTTCTTAGAATTCAAGCCACGAGCAAAGCCACTACCTCACCAAATCTTTGGTTTTAGGAGCAGCTAATCGAGCAGCATCACTGTTCTACCAATAACAACTCCTTTCAGGGCAATCAATTCTATTTTTAGGGCCTTGAACTCCTCTCGCATGGTAGTAGCTTGGTCTAACTCTGCACGCATGGCTGTAATCTCCCCTTTGATAGACACCAACTCTGCTCTCAGACTTTCGAACCTCTGGGCTAAACCATTCACTACAGCATTCAAGGCACCCTGCATTTCTACCATAAGGTAGTCTTCCCTGGACTAGACTCCGTTAATTCGTATGATCGCATCTTCGACAGCATCGCGGGTTTCTGCCATGACCTGCTCGAGTTTCTCCACACGAGCAATAGCAGTTGCCAACACATCCCTTGATGGATCTTGCTCTTTCTTGTCCTTCTTGACCTATGGGATCTCCTTATAGGTCACATCAAATGAAGAACTAGCTATAGTGTCTTCTTACCAAACGCTTGCTACCAAACGATATCACTTGTCACTCTCTATAGTTCTAGTGTTGCCAACTCATGCGGCACTTATGTTTTTTCCCTAAATCAGTCTTTCTTTACGCTCATTACAAGAGAAGAGAGAATAAGAATTCTATGCATTGAATTTCTCAAGGTTGTGAGGTATGTTACAAATGAGGGGTTGGTCCCCTTATATAGTTACAAGGGTGTATTTTAAAACCTATTACATTAATTACAATTTTACAATCTTCTAGAGAATTCTATCTCTTAGAATATTTTAGAGAATCCAAGGACATTCTAGGAATTTTTATAGGATTCTAGAATATTCTATAATCTTCTCAAAAAGAGTTCGGACACTTCTTTAGGCAAATTTTTCATCTGCACGAGCGGACCGTGTCATATACATGAAAGTTTTGTATGGAATTGTAGTTAATCCATATGTTTTTGAACAGCTAAAATATACTTATACTATACAACTAAAACTATGTAACTAGATTTGATCTTGCAGATGTAGCACTAACATGTATAGCTTCCATCTCGAGTTTTATGATTTGCTTAGTATTTTCCTTTTCATGTACAGAGGGTATTCATCAGCAACACAAAATTAACAAAGAAAAGAAAATTTGCTCAAAGAAAATGAACAAGAAAACGATGTAGAGACTATAGAAGGAAAATTGTTATGTTATCTTTCTCAAGATATACTAGCAATAATTGCTGGCAATCTTCCATTTGTTGATTACGTTAACTTCTTGTGTCAACAAACTTTTCACCTCCGTCGCTCGGAAGAATTACAATTCATTCCCTCCATGTCCTACCAAGGGTCTTTCAATTACATGGGCAAGGATGGGAGGCTTGGAGTCTTGGCAGTGCAGCAGGATGATGGTGATCAAGTTAATTGGAGAGTTCTTGACAAGCCTCGACCGCCTTGCAAACATTTTCGCCAACACTTTTTAGCCGGGCATGATGGAGGTCTTGTCTCGGTATTTCTGGGTCATAAAGGAATCAGGAGCTGAATTCTAATTTTCAAGTTAAATCCTTGTACCTCGGATTTACCTCAGAATGGGAAGAAATTAGTATGCTGGGAAGCTATTCATTGTATTTGAGCCAATCATCATCTTTTGCTACTACTGTAGAAAGACCAGATTTGGCTAACAGAATCTACATTCCCAGATTTTACTGAGATGATAAAGGTGTAGTATGCTTTGAACACTAAGAATATCATTCTGTTGGGAGGGAAGACTCATTGGCAAATCTCTTCGGTACAAGAATGCCCATGTTGTGTATTATGTAAATGAATAGGTAGGAATATTGTTTGCGCTAGAATCTATCTGCCACTGCGTTTGGCTTTGCATCAAACTTTGTATTATCGATTGCCTGCTGATGATTAATGAAAACTTTACTTGGAAGAGCACACCACATTCTGCTGGCATTGCAGAATTTATGGTTTTGCATATTCTGTCACAGATAAATGACCTTATTTTGAGGTATACTATATTTTTATAAATATTTACGAGTTTTCATGGTCAAAGGTTCATAATTTAACCACAAAAGAAACTCCATCTTATAACAAATTCTTAAGATATGATGACCATGAATCCTCCTTTGATGTTCATGAAGAATTTCAACTGATGATGTATTACATTTGAGAAGATACAACCCTCACTTGAAGGAATATTTTCCTGAATTAGATTCAAACAAGGCACTTCTCGACTTATTACATTTAGATCGGAGCTGACAAAGTCCACAAAATTATTTCAGAAGGAAGTTAGAGTGCAGCTATGCATTCTATTTCAATTTTTGCATCCAGTGGTAGAGCTGCTACCTGATAAGTTGATCTAGCTGGTGCAGGTGATGTAAAATCTGCAAAATAAAGAGGCAGAATTAGATTCAACAAACAGAAAACTAAATATGACATAATTGTGGCAACCAAACAGTAAGCATAACTGCGATTGAAGCCTGTATAATCTATAGTCATCCAAAAGGCAACACAGACAACTTCAAAGCTTTTCAGAAGCCTTTTTCTTGGCTAGGACACAGGAAAAGGGCTCATAACACCATAGAAACAACCCCAGATCAATCTAAAAAACTGAGATACTTAATTGAAAATCTCGAAAAATAAGAACAAGGGGGAAAAAAGGGAAGGGGCAGAAAGTCCCCAATGTATAGGGATCTCTTTGCATTAAATCATGCCTGTCATCATGTGCAGACGATTTTTGCTTCTTTTCAACCTTTTTCCTAAACCTAGACAAAAAGCAAACAAAGGAAGGGGCAAAGAAAAAGGGGAAAAAAAAGAACTTGCTTCGGTTCAGTGGGCTTACATTTAGCATAAATCTCATTAACTGTCTTAAAGTCTTTCAAGTCAGCCAACCTGTAGAAAAAATTGGAAGAATTTTAACTTAAGATTCAAAAAAATCAGAGAGATAACTGAAGAATTTATTGCGTAGGATACAACTGATCACCCACATGATTGTTGTCTTAACAACTGAGGAATAGCTAGCACCACTTGCTTTAAGAATCTCGCCCATATTCTTAAGAACCTGTCAAATTTGCATTAGCTAAATATGTTAGCAAGAGCCATCTGTCTGACCCACTCTGCAGCTAATGACATCAGCCATAAACCAATTTCTTCAATGCTAAGAACATTTGAAGTGTCACATACCTGCTCTGTTTGATCCTCGACGCTATTTGACAAAAACTTCCCAGTCTACATTTCAAAATGGAAACAATCATGACCAATAGTTCATGAGTACATAAATTGAACATGCATATATATACACATACTACATGTTCCAAATAGATAACGTCACCAAACCTCCGGCACTAGACCAAGAACCCCAGACACAAAAAGAAGGTTATTCGCTTTGATAGCTTGAGAGTATGGCCCTAATGCTGCTGGAGCTTTTTCTGTTTGAATAGCTTCCTTTATACCTATAACACCAACCCGAAACATGCCTCCTTAGCACATAATATCACAAAAGAGTCTCACAAGAGCACAAACTGACAAAACAAAGCCAATCATAGCTAAAAGTAAAGTTTACATTCACAATTTATCTAAATTTGCACCAAACAATTGATTTACCCATTAGGCAAAACCTAAGTACTAAGTTGTCCTGAGGTAACCCTTTTTGACACACACACAATTAGCATTACATTTAGTCAAGTAAATTCATTATCAGAAAAATTTTGGTTTTTAATTATCTTCTTTGACAAATTAATTGAACATTATACATAAAAAAATACTATGTTATTCTAAATCACACGAATTTACTAAAATAACCATAAATCAACGAGAGATGGAAAAAACAAAAGTACAAATGCCTCAGAAATTTTTGTAGCATGAGGTACAACTACTAGTGCAAGAGGTACAACACAGATGGAGTAGTTATAGCTTATAAGAAACAAACAAGTGAATGACTTACCGGCATGAGTGGAAATGCCAATGGAAGCGTATGGGTTGGATCGAAATGTTGAAGATCGGGTGAAGCCGAAGCCGGCGCCGGCAACCGACACGCAGCCAAAGCCGACGGCTAAGGGAGCACGAGATCGGAGTGCGGTGACATCAATCGCCGGCAGATGGAAGCTCTTTGCTGATCCGCTAACCAAGCCATAGTTAGTTAGCAGCTCACCGACTCTCTGTCTTTTTCCGGTCTTGGGGAAGTCTGTTGACTGGATGTTTTGTTTTAGTAACGGCCGGACTCCTGTTGTACTCGGAGTGTTGGGCCATTTGGATTGGGTTTTCTCACGACCCATTATGGGATGATGAATATGAGGCCCAGTCAATTTCAGATTGAATCCAAATTCTATGGCCATCAAAATGTTTTTAGCTAATCTATCATGGCCTAATTTGATTTTTTTTTTTTTTTTTTTTTGAAAAAAATAGAAAACTAGAAACACACAAATTGGAAAACGTTATTTGTTCTGTGATTAATAGCATATGATCTTGCTAATCAATTTGTACTATGCAGCTTATATGCAGCTTACATATATGTTAATAGAAAAATTTTATGATCTCGTTAAATCAACATATCGTTATATTTTGACTAATTATTTAATATAATATTATATATTTTAAATGATTTAACTATATTATATCACATAGACTCTATTTTTCATTCAATTAACAAAACAATGGTACAACTGATGTAATTTAACCATAATTGAACTTTTGAATCAATTCCTTTACTATTCGATTGCCGGATGAAACATTAATGATTATAGTGATGTAGGTATTAGATTGCCTAATGCAATTATGCAACATGGCTTAATTAATTGTACCAACTACATCCTTTATAGATTGCCACTGTGGAAAATATATTCTTCACTTAAATTTTCAGCTTCCTCATTTTATGCTTTTTTTCAATCTTCTCAGGTGCCATCAAAAAATATCTCTTCTACACACTGGACAGCTGCCATGCCTGCTTAACCATTCATCTATGCAGTTTAAATGAAAACAGTGTCCACAATTAGGTAGCATCCGAGCAGCATCTCCATTCTTGAAGTCCTATTAATACAAAATTATAAATAAATTCACAAGAATCGAAACAAAATTCTTGTCAAAATTTTTTTTTTGTTCTTTCTTTCTTGATTTTGCTAGGCGACAAAAATTACTAAATTTACCATTAAGCAAATTGCACAAGTGGTTTCATGGCAAGGATTTATTGTCTCCATTTGATGAAAATTATAAGTAGGCAGATTGTGGATAGATTCTTGAGACAATCCCCTGATTGCATTGACCTCAAAAATGTCCGAAATCTCCCTCAAATTAGTATCCATATTGCTAATCTGCAATTTGAAATAATTAATCTTTATATAAATGGTATTTGCATTGGATTTGCTTAGTGTGTGGTAGATAGAGTATATATATATATATATATATATAGACACACACATAATGAATACTCACTTGCCATTGATAAGCTTTGAGAACAGCAGGGCTGACCCACTCCATGAATATCTTTCCATTTACAAGACTGCATATAAGAGCAACCTGTACAAATATGAGCATCCATCAACCATCCCAATACACATTTATTGATTAGTGCCGCTGTAAACAATAACTGCAAGGTGCATTTATCATGGAAAGTGACATGCATGCATTTTTTCTTCCTTATGAAGTATCTTATCAACTCTATGTAATTTTCAATCTAACAAAAATAAATAAAATTGTTTTAGTAATACTCATTTCATTTTAAAATAAATGTGACATTTATTTTAGTGCATCCATATTAAGAAAAAATTATTAAATTGTGTATCAATTTATAAAAAAAGAATTTAAAGTGATCAAATTACTCTTTTGTATTTTTAATTACATAATTCTTCCTTCATTAATGTTGTACTAAGAATAAAGTTAAAAAAAATATGATTAAATACTTTTTTTAATTTTTTAAAATAATAAACAATATAAAATAAAATAAATTATTTAAACGACAATTATTTTGAATGGAAGAGAGCGGTAATTTACCTTGGAAAATGGCTCTCCATTAACTATTAATTCCAATAATTGGACGGCTGTGATGGCCCCTGCCACTACACCTACTCCTGCCCCACGAAACAGTCCAGTTTCTGTAGTCTGACCTTTAATTGCCCCTGATATTGTCCCCACTGTTGCTCCTCCTACAGTGCCAAAATCAAGTAAAAAGTGGATCGAACTCTTCAGAACGTATAGAAATTGATCTTAGTGCAAAGATTGGAAAGAACAAAAAAAAAAATTGAAATTATAGAGTAATAATGAGAAATTTCTCTTGAAAAAATGTGTTAGAAATGCATTCAAAAAGGCACAAAGTAACTTACCTAAAGCAAAAATACAAGTGAGGAGAGACATAGCAGTTCTCTTCATGACTGAAGATAGGAGCCCGGATTCGAAACAGGTCAGTTCTGTAGAAAGCCAAGAAGAAATGCAATCTTTGCATCTGAATGTGAAATCTTGAAGCCCAGAAAACCAATTTTTCATTGCAGCTAGCTGAATGACAAATTAATCAATATAAGGTATACAAATTAAAGAAATGTTTATTTTGTAACTGGTCAATTTAGAGTACTGATGAGTGTAATTTTAGATGGTGGAGAATGCATGTGGGTGAAATGTAGTGGAGAAGTGGAAGAGGAAACGTTATATAGACTAGGAAATGTGTGAGGTAGTGAAGAATTAAATATGAAGATTTTTAGGATGAGATTATTAGGGAATTTTAAAATATTTCTAAAATTATTTTTTTAATTTTAAAAATTTATATAATTTAAAATTTTAAAATATATAATAATATTATATTAGGTAAGTATTAAAAGAGATTATAAAATTTTATGAGTCTTTTAAAGAGGGATCTAGTACAAGTAACAGGCAGCATTTAATCGGGGAGCTTATACACATGTGCTTTTGTATGCATGAGAAAGAATAGCCAATCAAGCAACGCGGCTATCATCTTTTTGAAGAGTTCAAAGAAATAATTTTGCAAGGGTTAAGCTATTATTTTATATACATTTATTATATAATAATTATCATTGGACATTTATTTGATTTGCAAATTTAGAATGAACTAATGTTGACTTTTAGTTTTAGCCTCTTCATTTGATAAATGACAATCTGCCACATTTTTCTTGATCTTTCAGAGGTGGGGTGGAAAGAACATGGAGCTGCATATTTGCATTTATCATATACGTGTGTGTATATTTTTCTTGCTTTTTTAGAAGGGTTAAAAAGAAGTGTGGAAGGGTAGAATTGAACAACAAAGATTGTGAGAATAAAACTATCACTCCAATACTATAAATTTTTATATGAATCAGATTTATAGTAGGTGGTAGGTATTATAAATTTTTTGATTCATATTCATTTACATTACTACATTCAATTAAAATAATCATCTTCAGGGTAATGTGGATGAATATGGATCAAGAAATTCATGGTACCTACTATAAATCCAGTCTATCTAAGAATGTCTCAACTAATATGACACATATAAAACATTAAGGATGTGCTTGGTTCTGTGATATGATACAGAAGGAATAAAAATCAAAATTACTAATATCCATAAATATTATTTGGTTAGTAATTATGAGAATAATTTTATAGAAATGAAAGTATTAGAAAATGTCTACTTTCATTCCTTATTTGTGACTTGAATTTTAAATTGATTAAATTATCAACAATGAAACTTGTTTCTTATTCAAATCAAACAAGTTAGAAAGAATTACATAAACCCATTTAAAATAATAAAATTATGTTTACATTCTGATTTCGATTTTCAAATACGAACTAAATACCTCCTATATAACTCTTAATCGCATAATTTTTCTTGATTCTCAACCTTCAAATATTGTTCTCGCATAACATGAATTTATATGTATTAAATATTGATCTAAGCAAAAAACTATCTTATTAAAAACTAGTATCTTATTAGTTTTGAAGGTTTCCTTAGTAGCATTACAGAGAGGAGAAGTCGCATAACTAAAACACATAAATAATCGAAAATTTGAAGTTATAATAATAGGTTTTTTAATTTCGTGACTGAAATACACGTATTTGGAATGAATTACCCAATAAAAGGGTCAATGTAGTTTATCTAAAAGAAAAACAAATTTGGTTCTACTTAGGACTTGAGGGACTCACCATCTTTGAAAGGAAAAAAAAGAGGCCCACCATCTAGTATTGATCAATAACTGGTATTGGAATTTGGCAATTTGGAAACCAGTTTTAGAAAGATGGTGCCGTCGCCCATGCCCATGCCCATGCCCATGCCCATGCCCATGCCACCATGCCTATGCCTTGCTTGTCTCTTAAAATATGATAATATGTAACTAGCTAAGTAATTTTGGTGGCCCTTTGCCATAGCCATCCATTTTCATTTAATTAATCCAAAAATGGCAATGCTGTTAGGTTTTGGCTCGCAGCTAGAAAATGGCAAATACCATTTTGAGAAATTCTTTTTCAGGAAAGAGTCCCTTGATCTCTTCAACCTTGGGCAAATTGGATGTATGTAAAGGAGAAAAATTCTCAATAAGAGTTAAATTTAAACGATAAATAAGACGATCAAATCATTAAAAGATTTTAAATTTAATTTTTAACTTCCTCAATCTTATAATATCTACTATAAACTACTCTTAAAATATGCATCGTTAACCTATCTTGATTATAAAAAAAAAATAAAAAAATAACCTATCTACTGATCTTAAACTTCTTCTTACAAAAGGAGGAGGAAAAAATAAATAAAAATCAACTGCAGCTTGCACCATACCGAATTCCATTTACTCGACAAGGGATCTTAATAAGATGTCAAATTATGAAACCAGGTGCGACATAACCCATGGGTATGCTTATGTTACTGTGGGCTGCTGACAAGGAAACATTTTTTATTGGAGATATGGGACTTCTATTTTATAGCAGGATTCAGGATTGTGGTCCTTCATTTACATTTATAGCAGATAAGATATTTTGGCATTTCCTTTCTTCAATTCATTGTATCCTACTAATTTTACAACTGTGTAGTATGTAATATTTGTATGGGCATTTATTACTATTTCCCCAAAAAAAACAATCGAATTGGAGCACACTAACTTAGCCTGATATTTGTTTGATCTTCCTTGATAGATTAAATGCATATGTAGCCTTCTTTTTGTAACTTAGTCGTTCATTTTTTGGTTAAATTGTGCTAAAAAAAAAATCTGAAGAGGGACGTTACCTTATGGCCACTCAAGAATGGATGTCAAAATTCTGATGTCCATGTTTTGTCTTGCGCCATGATTCTTGATATAAAAAAGCAAGTTAGACTTAGCTCAAATATGAAATCCTTTAAAATAAAAATTGAACATCACACATAGTATCTATATTTGGATAACATAAAAAGAAAATGTGACGTTTTGTTCTTTAAGATCGATTTCGACTCTCATGTCAATACTATAAGTCAGAGAGAATAATTCAATAGAAATTTGATATTTAAAAAAATTAGAAAAGTAATAACCGAACATGATTTATCATTTTGATATTTATTTACCATCATCAATCAGTATTTTTCCATTCATACATACACACAATCTTGCACGAGACAGAAGAATCACGTGACTTGTTGGACTGTGTTTGGTATATTTTGCATGTTACTATGTGCTTGTTTGGGCGGCTAACAAGTATGGTGCTTCAGATGTCTAGCTGTGGACGCTTCCTTTGGGCCTAATCGAACTAAGCTCAAACATATAAAATATATTTGTACGTCTCCTTTTTTTCATGCTTCCTCTTGGGCCTAATCGAACTAAGCCCAAACAAGTATACACCTACATTCTCTCTTAATTTTTTATTTTTATTTTTATTTTTATTTTTTAAAAAATTAATGCAAAACGTCCTTTATCAAATACAGCTCTTGTTCTAAGTCCATGAACTTAATGCACAACTCTATAGCCATTACAGATCAAATTTGTGTAACAAAGTTTAACCTCTTTTTTGGGTTTCTAGTGACCAAGTTGAATCTATTTAAAAGTCTCTGGGAATTCATTCGAAAAATATGTACCAAAGATAAAGTTGTCAAAAAACCATTTTTTTAATAATCATATCATGCCCAAATAAAATTGATCAAATACTTTTCGTTTTAACTGTGATTTTGAATTGGAAAATAATAATTAAAAAGATTATTGAATTGTATTAATTTTATAAATATATACTAGTTCAAAATAATTGAATTATCTTTCTAAATTACTATTTTCTTTTATATATATTAATACGACACTAAGATAACGTTAAAAAAAACTCATTTAAAGATAACGTTAAAAAAAACTCATTTAAATCTTTTCAAAATATAAAATGATGCATAATTTAATATAAAATAAATAATCTAAAATCACAAATAAAATGAAATGATGAAATATTTAATAAATGAAAGAAAGAATGAGTGATGATATTAGTATTTGCACTTCACTTGTTTAAGAAAATTTTTTTTACATGAATTCGATTCACGTTATAATACCATAGAATCTTTGATTTATTTTACTTCACATCCTCCCATATCATTTAAATAGGTAACGTGAAATAATATAAATAAAAAATTCATGATTCTATATGACAAGTTTCCTTATTTAAAAAACGTGTCAATCACAAACTAAAACCGCGTGCAGATAAAAATTCGTTCCACTTCTAGTTATATTCGTTGCACTGTCAACATGGGGAAACATCCGGTCAACGCGCGTCTGCCCTTATTTCTCATATCATGGGGACAACGTGTCCTTATCCGCTACATGGTCTCTAATTATTAGGGAATTTTATAATTTTTAAAAAATTATTTTATTAATTTTAAATATTTATACAATATAAATTTTTAAAATATATAATTTTATATTATATAAATATTTAAAATATAAAAAAATAATTACTAAAAAGAACTGTAGAATTTTCTCTAATGGTTAGTATCGGTTTTTTAGTTATAGAATTTTCTATTTCGACATTTGTATTAAATTTTATTTTATATATCTGTTGCATGTATTTTAATATAATAATAATTAATTTAAATAATAAAATTTTAAAATAAAGATAAAAAATAATACAAAAGTTCTGGAGCGATTTTCTGGACATAGGAATAAAAGATCCTTTGTTTCTCCAAATTTTATGGCAAAACTGCAAGAGAAAGTAAGTGTGGCGTATATTTTGGCCCAATTTTTGGAAACTATAATAAGTCTATAAATTTCCTCATTTCCTTCGAATTTTAGAAAACCACTTAAAAAGCAGCATATTAAAGATTATTTTGTCTTAAAACATTTTAAAAACAAAAAAGATACCAATATGTTTTCCAAAACATTTTATGCTAGATGTATATGTGTAAAGCATATGCAAACACCTCACAACCAACTTATAACTTTAAAAATGTCTTCCATGTTATAATTTTTAATTTTTTTTTAATTTTTTATGTTCCAATGTAAGGGCCTTCTTATAATTGATTGTTAAAAATAAATAAAAAAAATAAAAAAAATCCCACTTCCTAAAAAACAAAATTTTACCATTTTCAGAAATGGAATGATGATGTTTACGACAATTATTAAGCATATCCACTATCGAATTGTTAGATAATTAATTACTCGAACGTAGGTTTAGCCGCCAGCCGTGCGTACAAATTGACTAGGAGAACATGGTCAACACTCAACATTACCCATTCTG
Organism: Cinchona pubescens; assembly: GCA_025175665.1. NCBI lineage: Eukaryota > Viridiplantae > Streptophyta > Magnoliopsida > Gentianales > Rubiaceae > Cinchona > Cinchona pubescens. The sequence continues at coordinate 1,264,431 of JANKKI010000106.1, forward strand.
TCATATCTTCCCATTCAAATGTTCTTTTTTGTTTTTTTTTTTTCAAACTCATAATAAAGTAACAAAATGGCACTTATTCACTAGATTTTGGCTTCTTCAACCTCAAACTCGCCAAAAACAAAGAATTGGTTAAAGTAGGATACTTAGAAGCTAAAAGCCTCTAGTAAACTGACATATATATATATATTTTCAAATTTCATTTATATATTTTAATTATAATAATAATAACCAGAAAAAATACATGTGTAGTACGAATTTATGTTAAATAGTTAATAGATATATATTACATATATATTACAACCGACACAAAATATGTAATTAATATAAGAATTAAACAAGAAAGCGCGCGGAGAGTGCAAGAAAAGTTGTATAACTACTAGGTTCTAGTTGGAGGAGGCCTGCCTGCATTGTTTTGTCACAATCCATTATCAAAGCTGACAATTAAAAATTTTCAAAGCTAGAGCTTTGCAGGCGCGTTTCTTGTTGGCCACTCTTCGCTACCTTTTTTTTTTTTTTTTTTTAATTTATAATTTTCCCATCAAATGATTCAGTCTTGAAGAATTCAGCATTGCAAGTTGCAATAAATGAATCATCTGACCAACTTCTTTCATTCTCTGAACTGACTTGTCTATCCAGCTACTTTGATTCTATCTTTGGTCAAGACTTTTTGCAGAGCCTTCCAAAATCAAAGCGTCCCAGAATTCTTTTCTGAATCTCAGAATTGAGGTACTAATAAAGCTTGCTGCTTTCTGAGCAAATCTCTTTTACCTCATTTTCTTGATTGCAAAATGGTATCTTTCTGCATAATATTTTGATGCTTCAGAAGGGCTCAATTTCTTTTTAGTGTTCTGTTTATTTCATTGTTATTATTTAGTAACTGCTGATAGTTTTGATTGAATCTTGTTGTGCTATCAGGATTGAGTGATCAGAAAAGAAAAAGAGGATGGGGGTGTGCTTTAGCAAAGATAAAACTGTAGTTTCAAAGACCAATGGCCATAATAGATCAGTAGATGGTGGAATGCATAATCATGGGACACAGCAAAAACCAATTGAGCATACAAAATCACCTGGCCCTGATGCTCAATTGCCTATTACGCTTAGACCATCTCCAAGCCCCAGGCCAGTTCACAGGCCAGATGCAATTTTGAGAAAGCCTTATGAAGATATTAAGTTGCACTACACATTGGGGAAGGAATTGGGAAGGGGTCAATTTGGTGTCACATATCTCTGCACTGATATTGCAACCGGACGACAATATGCTTGCAAATCTATCTCTAAAAAGAAGCTTGTTACCAAGAGTGATAAGGAGGATATGAGAAGAGAGATTCAGATTATGCAGCATTTGAGTGGACAGCCTAATATTGTTGAATTTAAGGGTGCTTATGAGGATAAGCATTCAGTTCACCTTGTGTTGGAGTTGTGTGCTGGTGGAGAGCTTTTTGATCGGATTATTGCCAAGGGACATTATAGTGAAAGAGCTGCCGCTTCAATCTGCAGGGTTATAGTCAATGTTGTGCATGTCTGCCATTTCATGGGTGTGATGCATAGGGATCTTAAGCCTGAAAATTTCTTACTATCAGATAAGAGTGAAAATGCGGCCTTTGAAAGCAACCGACTTTGGTTTGTCTGTATTCATTGAAGAAGGTAAAATTTCTCATTTTGAACAAACTTCATAAATAAAATGCCCTTTTTTACTCATCCTCTGACATTCTGTTAGGACCCAATTTAGTATACATGTTAATTGTAAAAAGGCTCATTTTTGGGTGTTGAAATATAACATTTTGGCACCAGCTAGCCAACTTTTGGAATTCGTTCCCCATTTCTCTAGCTAATGCAGGTTGTACTGATGATTGAGAAAGTTGATGTGTACATCTTGGTAATTGCTAATGAAGAGCTCCAAAATGTCCAAGGTTTTATTCCTAGATTGTTCCAGTTACTGATCAGTTTTGTTACAGATGATCATAAAGAGTTCATGTACAAGTTCCACATTTGGTCAAAGGAAAATTTTCCAATGCAAGCACTGCTAGGTCTAGGCACTGGCGGCATATAGATTCTGTAGCTACTGAACATCTTAGTTGCAACTTATAAGAGATGCTGATACATTAAATGTCGTTACCTGCCAAAAGGAATAATATAAAGCTTGAAATCGGACCTTAGGTATCTCTTTCTCGGGGAGGTTTCAACCCTTACTTTTGCTTATCATGAGGAGCAGAGACTAGAAAATAAAAAATTACCGGAGTAGCACTTAAAATTGTCATTTTCACGTACATTCTCAGCTGTATAGATAAATGTCTTGCTTAATATGTTCGAAAGAATTCTTTATAGCTTAAGACAGTTATGGCAATCATTCCTTTTGTTTCCCATCATAATTTTATTGATTAAAGTGAATGGAACGCGTTTGCAGGAAAGGTATACAAGGATGTAGTTGGAAGTGCTTATTATGTTGCACCGGAAGTGTTAAGGCGTAGATGTGGGAAGGAAGCTGACATTTGGAGTGCCGGAGTCATGCTATATATATTACTCAGTGGTGTACCACCTTTTTGGGCTGGTAAAGTACCATAATTTCCGTCTATTCTGCTTAAATATGTACGAGATATGACATTATTCTTCTGCTTCTTCCAAATCATCTGGACACTAGTATGATAATTTTTCAATTACATTTGCGTTGCAGAAACTGAGAGGGGTATATTTGACGCTGTTTTAAAGGGATATGTCGACTTTGAAAGTCAACCATGGCCATCTATATCAAGTAGTGCGAAGGACCTTGTTCGGAAAATGCTTACACAGGACCCCAAGAAACGAATTACCGCCACTCAAGTTCTTGGTATTCCAAAAAATATGAATGAATCACTTGCTAAATCTTAGTGATTTCAGATTATGATCTTCTCTTACATATTCTTCTCCAAGCAAAAAGCATAAAGCTAATATCTGCTTGCTATTTGTTGAACATAGATTCAAATTCATTAGCAGCAATTAGCACTTCTGTGAATTCTTGCATCTCTAAGCAACTAGATGAGAATACTAGCGATAAATCTATGATTTGCTAAGTTCTAAGAGTTCTGATCTTAGGGACAAAACTATGTAGCAAAACAACTTTGAACAATAATGTTACCTGCATATGTAGTTGCTGCTTATAACTTACAAGTAAATTACACCTTACAGAAAAGCTAATACTCACAATCAGTTACATAAAAAAGTGCTAGTTACGCATTCATCACAGTTACAAGAAGTAAAAATCAGAAGGTTGCCCCAGATACAATAGAAAGTAGAAGAGAAACAAAAATATGAGGTTCCTTGTGTATCTATGAAACTGTGGCGAGAAGGGTGGTGAGAAGCTCATGCTGATTAATGTGGATTGTGGAGACCAATTTTCTCTATAAGATTAAATCTGTCAACCTCATTTCATCCAGTGCACATGTAACCATTCATCTTTATTAGTAGAACTTAGACCAACTTGTTTCTCCATATTATTTTATTTTAAATGCTTTTCTTTTCCTTATGCTATTAGCTGTAGCTCTTTCTTAATTGCATGAAAATTTGTATTTTAAGCATGCCAGTGAATTCGAGCAGAAACACCTGTCCAGCTTTATATTCATACATTTCTGTCACCTGTTTGCCCCTGTTATATCAAATGTCAAGCATGTATCTCATAATCCAAATTTTGTATTCTTTTGCTGTACAGAGCACCCATGGATGAAAGCAGGAGAAGCATCAGACAAACCAATAGACAGTGCCGTCCTTTCTAGAATGAAGCAATTCAGAGCAATGAACAAACTCAAAAAGCTTGCACTGAAGGTATCTCATAAATCACCAACTTGGATGTTAATGAATAACATAGCAGTAAAATGGGAATGAATCAGAGTGAATGTAGGTAAATAACCATTCATAATTGAGTATACGTGCTCCGTAAGATAATACATTTCAAATCAGGGCAAAAGTGGTGAAAAAGCATCACAGACGAGCCCAATTTTATTTTTAGCACGAAGAACTTATCTTTTAAGAAGCCTTAGTTTTGTATGAATGAGTGGTTTTTCTGAATCTGCATGCTCCATTAACACCAATTCTGCTGATTAATAACATTGCAAAAGACTCCCCGACCGAGGGAGTTGAGAGGAGCCAAGTAGAGAGGCTATTGTACCGATCAGACTTGCCACCTCTTGGGTAATAGATAACCAAATTGTGTTTATATGAGCATGTTGCCTGAGCACCATATTCTTCTGAATAATGGGTAAACCAATTGCACAAGACTTCCCACTGCTGTATGATACAAGAAGCTCAGTAGAAAGGCTGTTTTAGTGATCAAACTTTAAACCTGTTAGGTCATTCCGAGCAACTTATCATCCAAAGTAGACTCCAGAATATGAATTTTATCAACAAAATCTATAAACGGAGGCTATTTTGTATTCCAGGTCATTGCAGAAAGTCTCTCAGCAGAAGAAATTCAAGGGCTGAAAGCAATGTTTCAAAATATGGACACTGACAACAATGGTACAATCACATATGAAGAACTGAAGAGTGGACTTGCTCGACTTGGGTCAAAACTCACCGAGGCTGAAGTAAAGCAGTTAATGGAAGCAGTAAGATTGTTTTCTAGTCCTCTTCCCTCTAGCTACACAAAAATATTCTTGAATTAATTAGTACTCTGCATATTTCAGGCTGATGTTGATGGAAATGGGACAATAGACTATATTGAGTTTATTACTGCTACAATGCATAAACACAAACTAGAAAGAGAAGAAAACCTTTGCACAGCATTCCAGTATTTTGATAAAGATAATAGCGGGTAAGTTCCACAATAAGATGCCGTTCAAATTGTGTATCTGATACTGCCATTGATTGCGTTAGCCATTAAGTAAGCACTTTCTTTTCTTTAGGTTTATCACTAGAGATGAACTAGAATCAGCTATGCAAGAATATGGAATGGGAGACCCGGCCACTATAAAGGAGATAATATCTGAAGTGGACACAGATAATGTGGGTATTATTCTTCCTTTTTTCATTTTGGAAGACGTGTCACCTTTATATCATGCTAGTCCGCTTGCTATATTAGCTTTATACTGTCAATTTTCCAGGATGGAAGAATCAATTATGAGGAGTTCTGCGCTATGATGAGAAGTGGAAGTAAACTCCAGCCAAACATGCTCTTCTAGTCCATGAAGAATCCGAGAGTCCCAATCTGGAAATTTGGTAACTATTCTTCTGAAGTTGCAAAGCCACAGTTTAAGCAGCAGCAGCAGCAGCAGCAATCTTTCCAGCTTTCCAGGCTATCATTGCTTTGAAATCAAGATGCCGGGCACCGTCCAGAGGCAGACCTTTTGTTTAGGCATTCAAAGAATAGGTTGTACATTTTGTCATTTGTTCCATATAATGGATTTTTTTTTCTCTTTTCTTTGTATTCCTCCAATGAATCAAATACCATTCCACTGTACTACTGAAATTTTTTTCCTAGTTTTCCTATACAAGAAATATATTTTGGAGGTTTTAACAGCAATTTAGTTATTTTCCTTTCTTTTTTGGTAAAAATAACATTCCCCTGTATCAAATATTCCTTTGGCGGCCAATGAGAGAAGCAAGAGGTTAGCTTTAGCACTAATCCAACTTCAGCCATACCTTGCATTGATATCTCTCACAGTTCTAAGAGAACACCTGCTTTTTTTTGTTAACTATTTTTCTTTGCTCATAAAACCACCTATAACAAGGAGCCATTAGATGTGTTACATTATTCATCTGTATTTACATTTTTAATGGCCTAAAAGCTGTTACATTGTAGCCATGTAAAAGTCTGATCTTAAGGTAAAAGATGCAAAAAGACAATTAGCTTTAATTTCCAGCAACCAGAAGCACCCCTCTGGAACAAAAACTGCATTTTTAAGAATACTACTCAGTTCCTGTTCACTAGAAACCCCCCTCAACAAACTGCTTCTAACTACTAAAAATCTGTCAAATCTCTGTCAACCACAGTATATTCTCTCCAACAAACATTATAAGTCAGAGCCCAACAGTATCAACCGATAACATATTAACCCCAACGAACACAGAAAATAAAGCCAGACACGCCATTAATTACACCAATCACCATACTTTTATTACTCAATAATAACAAAGTACTCTTACAAACAACATACAATTCCATGACATCATCTCCCAAAAATGAAAGAGTTCAACACCAATTAGCAGGAAGTTCAGCTCCCACTAAATTCACACACACACAAATCAAACAGGCCTTTTTTTTTTTTTTTTTTAATACCACACCCCAAATACTAGTACAAATTTATTGTTTTTCTTCCGACTTCAAGATCATAAGTTCATAACAAGGGACCATGAGAGCCTTAATTAAAAACCATGAATCTTGATCTGATCTTTCTTGACAATACCAGCAGTTACAAGGAACTGAGAAACATTCTTGCGCTGATCACCTTGAAGCTGAATGACTTTGCCTAGTTCTTTATCTTGGACAACATTTCCGTTGCAACAGAACTCTTTCTTGAGATCTTTGAGTATTTTCTCCAAGCTGAAATCTTTCTTCAGCCCTTGAATTGTTGTCAAACACTTTTTACCATTTCTTTGCTGAACGCGGATATGAACATACTCTTTAGCTCCAGGAGCCTCCGAATCCTTAGCCTCGGCGAATGGATCAAAAGCAGTTGGGATCTGGATGTCTAGATCAACCATGTATTTGTTCGATGAAAACTTTTGAGAAAGCAGAACTTGCTGAATTCAGAAAGCTGCGGCTGATAAACAAAAAACAATCAATTTACTATCATATATGTTAATCAAAAAATTATTAGTACTAATATATAAAAGGTTCTAACAATTTAAGATTCTAAATGTGATTAATAAATTTAACAAAAAAATTAAAACATTAAAATAAATTTAAATTTTCTTTATATAATTTTAAATTTAAATGAATTTAAAATTACCTTATAAAAATCTCACTAATAAATTTTAAATTCTTTCCCAAATTGATCGATCGAAATTATTACAACAAACACAACCTAACCTAATAATATTATTACAACAAGGGGAATTTAAGGATGAATTGAAGAGGAAATGGGATACAGAAAACTAACCTTTGAAGCGAAAGACTTGGAAGAAAGTCGAAGAATCCGATGATTTTGATTTATGAAGAAAGAAGAGATTTTTAGGCGGGTATTTATAGATGGGAGAGGAGGCGTTGGGGAGAAGTTGGGTGGCTTGACTTTGTAGCCACAAAAAGTTAATCATGGTTACATTTCATCTAACCATGATTTAGTATTAATTCTTTTTCCCTTTTTTTGGAAGGTTTACAATATTTTGATCCCTTTTGTTAACCGCCATTACTTTTTTTTTTTTTTTTTTTTTAAGAAATCAAATATTAGATAAACTGATTTGGGGTCTAAATAAATAAGTAAAACACTACTTTTTTGTCACCATTAAATTAAATTTATTTATTAATATCATTTATTTTGTAAAATTAATTTAATCACAAAATTTATAAGATGTACGTAAATATTTTCAAGAAACTCTAGTTGATCATTTTCCTTCTTAATAAAAGAGGATGGGTATTAGATTCCATTTGGAGGATAATTGGGATATTTTGCAGCTACTACGAAAGTAACGCGTAGGATCAACGCACTTGGACCGTATGGTACGGCTTCTTAACAACGCATAAGAGATATACAACAAATAAAATATTCCTGGGTGATTGCGTGGGTGTGGCCATCACGCTTAAACTTTATTGTGGTAACTCTTATAAATCACAATCCTCAAATCAATTGGTTTGATTGTTAAGTCACCACCTTGTTCACATGGCGATAGGGATAGGATAACGATTGGATATGCCTTCTAATAAAACTTTTCCCTCATTGGTTTAATATTTATTTCTTCTATTTTAAAATATTACTTAAATTATTTTATTTTAAATTATTTGTTATATTAGAAAATAAAAGAAATATTAAATAATATTTTTTAAAATTTTATTCTTAATGTCACGTTAATAAAAGAATAATTATATAATTAAGATATTAATATAAAAAAATATTTAAGTTACTCTAAATTATTATTTTTATATAAAATCGATATAGTTTAATGATCTTTTTAATTTGTATGTAGTAACTAAACGTGATAATTATTCTGTACTTTGAATATTATAATATATTATAAAATTTTAAAATATTATTATTATATCTATACAAGTATGTATCTTGTTTACATGATGCACGCTTATTAATTTATCACAATAATTAGATACGTCACTTGTTAGCATAGAACCTTCGTATAATAAAATTTTCAAATTTGAGTACTGCGAGTTCCTCAAGAGTTAAGATTGTGAAAAATAACGATATGACGTAGTAACAGAAGATAGAGGTTTTTGGTCATTGTTTGTGGGTCCTGGAGTTTGATTATGAGGTATAGGAAAGATCCAGATGCATCGAGACATGGCTACTTTCCAACTTGCGCATTATCCGTGTTCACGTTGTTCAGTTTCTTTATGTTGTTATCTGTCGGCTCGGGCATCGTCCTTGAGCAGCTTATTCACGAGCCAAGAATTGCGTGCGTTACTGCACCATCTAGTCTACTATTGATTGACCAGTGATACCTTTCTCTAGAAAGTAAACTATTTGGGTAAATATTTAGGTAAATTTAATTTTTAATCTCCTTTGTAAGTCTTATAGTATGAATTAAATGATGTTTTAAAAAATTTATGATATCAATTAATGTAAGTGAAATTTTTTAAAATTTAAATTTTGATCACAGAATCTATAAGTGAAACAAAAAATCAAATCTATCTAAATATTTTCACTTAAAAAAATTTATACTGTATAAACTTTTAAAGCAAAAAAATAATTCTGAAAAAAAACTATAAAATTCCCCTTATATCATTATGTGCCTCGAACCTGATTTGTACTAATCTAGATTAGATCCAAAGGTTCACTCCACTTAAAATTTTTTCATATTGTAGTTTGCATCTTTGTTTTTAGGAGAATTAGCCTTTGTATGAAAAAGATCAGAAAATTTACACTCACCAAAGCCATTTTCCCATCTCTTTCGTTTACTACGGTCTACTTAGAGACTTAAAATCAAGTCAAAATCTATGGGGATCCCTGACATCATAGCTTACGACAAAACCCATTGGAAATTTTCACGTCACCTTCCCAGGAAATACTGAGGTTGCAACTTCCAGGTTGCTAGCCTTCCTAGTAGTTGCTAAATATGTGAAAGCCAGATTAGTGGATCATGAGTTCAACTGGATACTCGAAAAAAAAAAAAAAATACATATCTCTTAAAGGGCAACATATGTCGGTTATACACAAAGGGATGCCCATGCAAGAGACCAAATTCATTTCCCCGTCGCAAATTGTACAAAAACACAAGCAACATTTACTCTATCAGTGATCCAAATACAAGACAGAAATACGATGACTCTGAAACCAGGGGTAGGTCAGGTGCTTCGATGATCAGGTAATCGTTTCAGGTCCATTTCCACTTGGTGAATGGTCCAGCGCATGTTTTCCAATTTCTGCAACAACATATTCAATTTGAAGGGGCCGCTTAACAACCCAACAAACACCATTCTCATAAAATATTCTGTACTGTTTTTATATTGCCACTTACCTTGACTATCTCATGGTATTGTCTCGCAATGGAATCGAAGTGTGGATCAACACCTTGATATTCACGAAGGCGTGTAACCTGTATGTATTTCGTAATAAACATCAAAGGAGGTACCAAAACATGCAGTTATATAACCTAGACCTTTTAGTCTTTTGGGACGTAATTTTGAACTAACTATCATACAACACTAAAGCATTTAGAAAACAATAGATAAGACTACTTCAGCTACTAGAACCCCAAATTAAATAATTTCTTTGTGAAATATTTCTTCCAACTTCTCAGCCCAAATTGAAAAGCAGGATTGGTGGAAAAAAAAATTCTTAAATTATGGAAGCACCTAGGAAGGACTTGAATCCTCTATACATGTGCCAGTCAATAAAATGATAATAATTTTTCTTTATGTGAAACAAAAAGCTACATCTGCCAGTTTCAGGATTAGCTAGAATAATAACATCATTTATAAATCAGTCAATAAAGTAGGAACTAAGCATAAACTTAACTGGCTAAACGAGCAATATGAGTGGCATAGGCATAGACACACACACACAAGCACATTCCGCAAGCCAACTTGAAAAACAGAATATACTATAGAAGCATATTACACCGCCGCTTTATTATATGCGAGCGAGGCTTCCTCAGTTGAATCAACCAGATATTTCCTGGACCAAAGTCAAAGCAAAGAAATGGAGAATTTTATTCTGTAGCATCAATGGAATATTAATTCATGAAGTTGTCTTATTTTACCTTATTTTATGCAGTGCTGGAATTGTTTCGGGAGTATAAGTGTCAAGCAATAGAACATGCTCTAGGACTCTGAGACGAGAAACGTTAGAAGATAATAGTCTAATTTACTTATAGGCACACAGCACTAAATCATCTGGAACAAAATAACTCAAATTTTTGAAAGCCATCAACATATCAGAAAACAACCATCATCGTACTAAGTTACAAGATTAATCCATTCATGCAATACCTTCTTTCACTCAGCAAAGCATGCAGAGAGCAATTTAAGTAGCTGTATTTGGCCACAGACAGAGTGATTCATGATTCACTTTCTAATTTTAGGTTTATGTAAGAGAAGACAGTTAGCGATGAAGTTCTATCAGGTCAACATCTTGAGGGGTACAGAAATAGAGAAATCAATCTGATAAGCAACAAAAGAAAAATAAGTCAAATCTATAAATTGAGAAGGAAAAGAAAGGCCAATAAACAGTTATAAAGGAAATAAAGGGTTATCAAATTCTTGGCCAATTTATAAAGGAAATAAAGGGTTATCAAATTCTTGGCCAATTTATAAAGGAAATAAAGGGTTATCAAATTCTTTCTCCGAAGAAAGCATGCATCTTGATGCACCTTCCTAGCTAAATATCACCAACCAAAAAAAAAGAAAGAAGAACAAGAAGAAGATGACGATATACTGATGAGAAAGTACCATGCAAAAGGCAAATACAGTTTCAGACTGTTCTAAGTTGTAGCTAAATCATCCATTTCAGAATCTAATAAAAATATTGGGCAGGTGATCCGAAACCAGTGAACTGGAATTTCTATGGTCAAAATCCATTGCATCGTTATAAGTAGAAGCAACCTTGTCCCAGATTTCAGAACGTTCAATATCTACTAAGCGAACTTGATTGTTAAAATCTATGAGATAGTTAACCAAGAAAAAGCATCCCTAACCCAAAATTTCAGAATGCACACATCTACAGAAGTATTACCGCCCGAGGACAAGGAAAAAGATGAGGTGAGACAAACCTCAATTTTGCATTCATGGTCTCACATCTCTTACACAGCCATGTTTTGTGTAGTTCATCCTATTAATTTAGATGCAAACAATTATTTTAAAGCAAAAACTACTAGGAAAAAGCAGAATGAAGCAACATAATTTACAAAGTAAAATTTTCTGATTTATAGCTTCAAGCATACACCAGAGTCACAGCATACTTACATATTTATGTTGATGCTGTAACTTTATTTCTTTGACAAGCTTGATTAGCACACCAAGTATCTGCTCCAAAACCTTGGATGAAAAAAACGATTTATGAGTGATAAAATTATTATTTATTATTAAAAGTATCGTATGTTAGTCTGCAGATACACGTAGATCTAAAAGTTTCAATAATGTGTAAGAAACTACAGCGAAAAACTACAGGGACATGGGATGACAAGGTCATACATTGTAATATTCTGCGAATTTTCTGTCAGATGAATATAAATCCTCCCGCCATGCTTTTTCTTCTCTCTCTATCTCCTCAATAATCAACTTTACCCTGTTAAAATGATAAATAAGAGCCAACTACAAAATACTAATATGCACACCTTTCTAGTTATGGAGAAGTAACGCAAACAACAAACTATCCAAAATAATTCCACTGGACCCTGTAACTGTTAAGGTAGTAGAAGTGTAGAGCATTCTGACCGAATGTCAAAAGGAAACTTTCTAAAACCTTCAATTATGTTTACTATTCTTTGTTTTCATTGGATGGTTGGGGCTAGGGGTGTGCACTCCCTTTTTGGGCATATAACTATATGTTTCCTCTGAGTTTGAAGATTATAGAATAAGTTCTAGTGGATTCATTTTTTTGCTTCAACAAAGTGCCACATTTCAGCACCTTTGAGCATTAAGCTACTTACACCTATTTCAGGAAAGGTCAAAGATAAAGAAAAGCAATAAGAATGGCATTTTGGCAGTAATATATCATCCACGATGAAATGGAATAGCATTGCCTGGAGTACAGACTAAACATCACTGAAAGACTCTATGGAAAATTGGCAAATGCAACTAAATTATAGGAGATCATTTGATTCTCAGATCTTTAGTAATGTCAAGATGCCAAAAATAAAGTAAAGGCACAGACCTTTCAGGGAGTCTAGCAGTCGAATTTGGACCCCGAGTTGGTGAATCTGCCAAAAAAAAAAAACAAAAAAAAAAGGAAGTCACATCTTTGAAACTGAACAAAGTCCAGTAAAATTCAAAATGGCCAAAATCTCCATGCACAAGAAAACTGCGTATTAGGTGTGGGTTTAATCCTTAATAATTCACACCATTATGTTGAGTCTCGTTCAGGAGATCAATGATAAAAAATGATCATTTTGCCTATTAAAACCTAGTCATTACATCACATTAAATTATTTACAAATATTTTGACTCACCTATGTCACCTGTAACCACAGCATCTATTAACTTGTCTGATTTAGTGTCTAGTCGACTTCCAATCTCACGGGTAAGTGACATCTGGTATTCTGCCATATCCTACAGTTGCACAAGAGTATAAGTCTTTAGTGATTCATTGAACAATGAAGTTGTTCTTTTGAAGAAGCTCCAACAACCAAAAAATTTAAATATCAAAGAAAGAAGCATCACTTGAACACATATGATACAAATGGAACAAAGAGCAGAAGGTTGTTTAGAGATATTTTGCAACTGCATAAAAGACCAGCAAATGAAATTTATTTCTCATCCAATAGCGCCATGAAAATCATACAATGGATAACGGTGTTTGTTGAAGTTGAGTCTGCCATAAATAAGCAGGAGTGACTCCAAGGTAGCGATTAGGAACACCACCAACTTCGGGTTCTGATGCATCAGCAATACCGCCCAAAATAGTAGTGCTAGCAGCGCCCGAGGTGCCGAGAGCTGAAATGTTTGTGTAATTAGTTGAATTTGAGCTAGAGCTTATCGTAACACTGGTACAGGTACTATCAAGGGAGCTTCTTGACATGATACTCCATTTCTCAATTTCTTCCTCGTGTATTTCACCGTCTTTCGATATTAGAGGAAGCCTCAACTTCTGAGCAGCTTCTGCTACAACCATTCTATGCTCAAGAGACTCGTAAACCTGAGATATATTACATGCAATTTCTTAAATGTTTAATAGGTTTTAGAGATCTCATACTTTTTCGGGCTCTTAATCATTGTATTAAATTCAAACGTTGTCAATAGAACTCATGGCTAAATAAACAGAAATTCAGTAAAATCCAATGAAAATGATACTACACTTATTTGAATCTCAATTCCTCCATTTTCATTTATAAACTTTTTTCGACTTCTAAAGACTACTCATCTGATGGGAATGTATAAATTGCAAGACTTGAATATGAAGCTCCAAAATGCATACTTTTTGGGCTTAAAATGCTCGAAAAAAGCTGACAATAGCAGCATGTTTAACATCTTTCAAAAAAATGTAAATCACCAGGTTACGAAAATACTAAAAAATCAGAACCTGAGGAGGGTTTTTCAGGCCAAGCTGAGAGAAGAGACTCTGAACATCGCGAATACCGCCAAAATTAGCGACTGAAACCGCCTGCTGGTACTCTTCCACCATTGCAATTGCCTCAATATAAATTGCCTAAGATAATTATTATCACAATTAAAAAAATGAAATAAAAATAAAAGTTTGAACCGCATGTCAAAAAAATCAAAATTAATTGCAAAAATTTTATAAAAAAAAAATAAAAGAATACCAAGGCTTCCAAATAACGCTGTCTTTCTATGCACATTTCCTCTCTAGCCTACATCGAAATTGCAGTAAAAATTCCCCAAATATGAGTTAAGATAAATATATAAAAAATTTAAAAATGTATAAAAATTATGAATATTTAGAGAGAGAGAAAGAGTACAAGTTGGAGGTCGTAGAAAGTGGATTTGGAGATGAGTACTAGAGAGGCATCAGGGGCTAAGCAGTGGCGTTCTAACTGATCTAATAGCTGCATCGCATCGGCTCCGAGATTTTGAGCTCCGATCCCCTTCCCCATTTTCGATTGTTGCTTCGCTTCTCTGTTTCCCCTAATTTCAATTTGATCTCAACCAGCCTTTTCCGCCGGCTAAACAGTACAGATGGTAATATATTACTAGTGCAATACGACGTCGTTTGGTGTCTTGAAAGTTGAGATGTTTCTGGTTTTCAGATGGAGGAACAAATGAGGAAGGAAATGGAAAAACAAGACCGTGAAAGAAGGAAGGAGGAACAGAGGATGATGAAAGAGCAGCAAAGGAAGGAGGAAAGATTTCAGCGTGTGTTATATATTTTTGAAAAATTTTACAGTTAAGGGTTTGTTAGTTTGGATTGAGATGAAAAAGTATATTTTTTGTATAATTTTTTGATGTTCGGTTGACAAAATGAAAATATTTTAAAATAAAAAAATTTCACGATTTTATCTTTAATTCCTTATGAATATAAGTTAAAAAAACTTATAACAATGGTAATAAATATCTTACAAGTAATTGTGATTAATAAAAAATTGATTTTGTTCAAAATTAAATGATAGTACAATATAGTAGTAAAATAGGCATAATGATAGTTATATTAGTATGAGACCCATAATTGAGAGAAAAACGAATGAAAAAGAATTAAAAACGAAAATAAGTTTAGCAAACAAAATTCTAAAAGTAAATATTTGAGATTTAATGTCACTCTTAAATTATCCGAAAAATAATTTAGATTCAAAAATTCCGTAAATTATTTTCAGCCAGAGGAAGAAAAATTGAAAAATATTTTCGGATGTTTGACACCAAAAAATTTGCTGAAAAATATTTTCCTGAAATAATTTTCAATCTAAACGAAGGCAACCTAAATTTTAAAGTTTATAAATTCTTAAAATACAATAATATTATATTATATAAATATTTAAAATATAATATATTATATAAATATTTAAAATATAAAAAATACCTTCTCTATTTTGACTCATTTCATTTTGATCCCCCATATTTGTCCTGGTTCATTTTGACCCTCAAAAGTAATCACAACTTTCAATAAACAATTAACTTCGCCTTCCCTCTTTTGTCAAAAATTGCTTGTTAGGATTGGAAGTAATCATTTCGTACATTGATATTGAAATTAAAGTACATTTTCTGCCTTTATGTTTTAAGAGCATAATTTGGCAGGGCCTTTTATGGTCCTTGGGGAGATTACATGTTTACTCTTTAACATTTTATAACGAAGCAACAAATTTGTTTGAGTCCATGCAGAAAACAGGCAGGAAAAAAGGAATGAACAACTATAAAGAAACCCATGTTGCTATAGAAGCTATAATAAAAATAAACCAGGCCAAAATGCTTTATCCACTCCCCATTGGCATTCATATCTAAGCATTTTACAGGCAGGAGAAGATTATTGTTTGTTGGCTTGTCCCAGATCCAAAGTGCTAAATTGAGCGAGACGCTCTAATTTTATCAGTAGCGAAGGAAGATTAAAGAAAAAAAAAATGTAACTCTTTAATACAATGAAAAAGCTTTATTTCAAGGAAAGAAAGGAGAACTCCTGCCAATGAATCTGGATAACTCTTGAACTACAAGAGGAATGTCGCTGGCTTGTAGTCTATACCATGTTGTCCAAGTTTTGCAAAACTCGTCTACATATATGATCAAATGAAACCTTCCAATACTTTTATTTGGCCAAGTTCCGAATAACATAGGGAAGGATACCACCATGATCAAAATATGTCAGTTCAACCTGGGAAAAAAAAAAAAAAAAAAGTGTTAAGGAAAAAATTTCTAGTTCCCGTCTAACTTATAGCCTTGCTCAACTGGTTCAACACATTAAACATTTTAAGATCAATCATGTCAGGAAAACCCATCAAAGTCATTGTACATTATTAACTTGTCTGCTCAATGATTAATTACGAGGTAAACCAGAAATCTTATTTTAGCCTTGTGTATTCTGAGAAAAGGCTTCATCACCCCAACTCACCCAAGTTTAGATGTCACTCACAACCCTAGAATTTCAGGGGCTAAAACAGGTTGGCAATAAGTTAGAATTTCAAGTGCTAAAACAAGTTATGCATACCTGAGTGTCAAAACGGACTATACATGTGAAAGACTTTCCATCATCAGTGGTAACTGTAATATCTTGGCCAGGTCTTACATCACTGCATTTCTTTGGAAGGTCTATGGTGTAACGCTCATAACCTGTCAGGCCCAGTGAATCAGCATCCTCGCCTGGTCTGAAACAAAGTGGAATTATGCCCATCCCTACAAGGTTACTGCGGTGGATTCTCTCAAAACTTTTGGCAATCACTGCTTTTACTCCCTAATTCAGAAGAAAGGCACAAAAGGTTAAGAGAATACGATGTGCCAAACAACCAAAATGACAACATTTTAAAAGGCAAAACCAACTTACCTGCAGCATGGGACCCTTAGCTGCCCAGTCTCGAGAACTGCCACTCCCGTACTCTGCACCTGCCAGAATTATGGTGTCCTGACCACTGGCATTCTTGTATCTCTGAGAACATTTGAAGTGTAAGCTCAGTACTTAAAGGATAAGCATCAAAACAGAATGCTGTGATTAATCCTGATTATCATTCAATGTAGATAGTAGAAAATCAATCTTCTGCAGAAGATAGATTCACCATTCAGATAAAAATGGGGTAGGAAAAAGATCAGATGAGGAAAGTCACAATAGAACATCTCCTCCTAACTTTTCGTTTTCCACCGCTGAGAAATGACAAATAGAGATGTGGGATTATGGAGGCACTCTATTTATGTTTATGCAAAGAAGGAATCAAACCAACTCTGTTCTGCCTATTCAAATCAATAACCAATAATTAATAACTAAACTCACCATTGCTGCATCATAAACATAGAGCTCCTCGCCCGTCGGGATGTGAATAGTCTTTGGAGCCTGTCTATTTAAGAACTTGTTGAGAAGACGAATATTAGCAAAGGTACCCCGTGCCATCACTTCATCATTGCCACGACGGCTACCATACGCAAGAATTGAAGTCTTTGGGGTTAACCCCACGCTCCATCAAATACTTTGCAGCAGGGCTATCCTTGTGGATACTCCCTGCTGGAGATATATGGTCAGTGGTGATACTGTCACCAAATTTCAGCAAGCAATATGCATCCTTAACTCCATGGGGACCTGGTGGATCCATGCTCATGTCCTTGAAATATGGAGGTTGGTGGATATACGTTGAGTTTGTATCCCATGCATAAAGCTTTGATGAAGGGACAGAAAGTTGATTCCAGAATGGATTGCCTTTCGTAATGGCTTCGTAAGTGCTCTTGAACATTTCAGGCAGCACACTAGATTGCACCACCTGCGGTTGTATCAAATCAATCAGACTATGATGAATACTGTCAGTTGAAAGTCAATCACAACCAAAAAATGAAAAAGATACTACCTCAGCAATTTCTTCAGTACTAGGCCAGATATCCTTGAAGTAGACACTTTTTCCGTCCTTTCCAATTCCAATTGGCTCTTTCTCAAAGTTGATGTCAACCTGGAACAAACCACAATATCACGGATCCTATAAACGTGCAAGAATTCCCACTAATCTTAGCCATACCAGACAATACAAGATAAACAACACAACCACTTGAGCACACAAAAATCCTCTGTACGGAGCATCTTTACATTAACATGCATCTAATTTAACCTCATAGAGAGAGGGATCAACCCATTCATACCCCTCTATCCACCACCACCACCACCACCACCACCAAATATAAATATTAAATAGCACCTGTTGAAATGTCTCCCTTTTGAGATCAGCATACTAACAGCCCACACAGTTTGGAGAACATAAAAGGGTACATAAGTTGAACTACATCATGCATCATACCGTGCCAGCAAGTGCATAAGCAACAACTAATGGAGGTGAAGCAAGATAATTAGCCCTTGTCAACGGATGAACACGGCCTTCAAAGTTCCGATTACCAGAAAGGACAGCTGCAACGACAAGGTCTGCAAAGATATTAAAAAGCATCAGTACGTGCTATGCAGGAGAAATACGTGCAACTGTGCAATATACTATTGCCCCCAAATTTTAAGAACATATTTCACAGTTACGATTGCTCAAAATAGTATTTCAATATCAGAAGAAAAAAAAAAACCAACATTAAATTAGACTATTTATTTATGGTCACTTTCTTATATAAGATGACATATTACTCTATGCTAGCATAAAATGTTTTAATCACATACTCTCAGGATGTAATAAAATCCATCAGAAATTCAAAATGCAGTAGTATAAAGAAAGTTCTGAAGTTGCTCAAAGTTTTCAGCCAAATCCGAACAGTCAATGTGGCAGAGCAACTCATTTGAAAAAAACTGCAAGAATAAACTTGTATACATTCAGATTACACGGATTCCATTCAAATGCCTAATGTGCCAAATAGGTCGTATAAATCACGTAGAGGCGCCTTTGGACTTTCACGTAGCCCATGCATACAAGATGAAAACTAGATCCATACTGACAAAAGTCAAAACTTTGGTAGATTGCAAAAGACAAATTATGTCATAGTGACTCCAAAAGCTGCACCTGAATTGGAAATACCAGCTACAGAAAAAGCCAGGAGGCAGTATTTAGATTTTAGGTAGATTATGGAATGCTAAAGCTATAAAGAAATTCAGTACCATTTTCTGTAATTGCTGAAGCTACTGACTCATGCAGGTCCCCAGAATTTCCAATGCATGTTGTACACCCATAGCCAACAATGTGGAAGCCTTGCTTGTTCAAATATTTTTGCAGGCCACTACAAGAGGGATGCGAAGTTCATGAACTAATTTAAAGCAGTGTATCGTGCAGGAAAGGATAAATTCTTAGAAGAATTTCCAACTAAACACAACAAGTGTATCGTGCAGGGAAGGATAAATTCTTAGAAGAATTTCCAACTAAACACAAGTACCTCTGGAGCAAATATTTTGTCACAACTCCTGAGCCTGGGGCAAGACTAGTTTTTATCCAGGGCTTAACCTGTCCAACAATCAGAAAAGGAATCCATTGTAGTCAAAAATCATTCTCCAGTTGGAGAGCATTATAAATTCAGATTCTCAAGTGGTCAAATAGACAAGAAGTGCAAGCAAGGCAGTGCAAAGCAAAAGGTACACATCTTTTTTTTAGGTCAAGCAAAAGGTACACAACATTAAGCACTATAGCTACAAATTAGGAAACAGGAACTACTTGAGAAGGAAATACTAACCTCCAATCCCAACTCACATGCCTTCTTCGCAACAAGACCAGCTCCAAGCATGACACTGGGATTGGATGTGTTTGTACAGCTTGTGATAGCAGCTATAACAACACTACCATGTTTAAGCTCAGCAGGCTGATCACTGAATGAAAACTTCACGAGTTTACTTTGTTCTTCCTTTGGTATGCCAAACCCCTGGCAACTCAAAAGGCTCAAGAAGTTCAATAACTTAAAACATCTGTTAAACAAAAGCAAGACGAGTTCTTGCATTGCACATATAGTAATAATGTCACTAATTTGACATCATTTGCATGCTGGTCATCAGCCACACACATTGGAAATTGTGACATCGGGATCAGACAAATTACTATTCCCAATCCAATCATGAGAAAGAAACAAAGGAGGAATGATGTAATTGTAGGAGTTACAGTATCACTCCTTTCATCTTTCTATCATGCTCTTCTTTGCATCTCATGGATGCAAGCAGCTGTTAGAAGTAGAAAAGGAAAAGTTGGAGAATACATTAAAAAAATTTGCCAACAAATTTTCGATCGCACCTTGAACCCAATTTTGTTATCAAGACACGAATGCCAGTCATCCTTCATGTCTTTTATAGGAACTCGATCATGTGGCCTAAAAGCAAGGAAACAATCACATCAGTATATAAACAAACAACAAACCAAGCCATAAATATTCCTAAATAGAACATTGGCATAGATACCTTTTTGGTCCCGAAACACAAGGTTCAACATCAGCAAGGTTCAGTTCCAGATAAGATGAATACACTCTCTCTTGTTGAGGCTGGCCCATGATGAACACCGAAACAGTGAAATCAGACTGCATGCTTTGATCAACTTAAACGCTACCTAAAGACGTAGGAAAGTAAGAAAATTCTACCTCACTGTAGTCGACAAACATCTTGTTTGAGTGCAAATATCCTTCAATCATTGCCACCTAAATTGAATTGAAGCAAAAAGCCACTATATAGCATATTTATTGAACACACCAAAAAGACTCATTTGAAAACATAGAGGTACTTACTGTTTCATTGCTTCTCCCAGTTAAATTAAGGTATTGTAATGTGACATGATCCACAGGGAAGAAACCCATGGTTGCTCCATACTCGGGAGACATATTTGCAATAGTTGCCCTATCGGCCAGCGACAGTTCAGCCATGCCAGGACCTAAACGCACACGCTTTATAAGTACTAAATATCAACATTTTACCATTAACATCACAAGAAAACTAATCAGGAGGTAAATTTACCATAAAACTCAACAAACTTGCCAACAACACCATGCTTTCTTAACATTTGGGTCACTGTTAAAACCAAATCAGTAGCTGTGACACCATTTTGCAACTTCCCAGATAACTTAAATCCAACTACACCAGGTAAAACCATGCTCATTGGCTGTCAAATTAATAATAAGAGATCAGTCAAAGAACACACGGGGATGCGAAATAGTAATAAGAGATTGGAGAAAAAGCCAAGTCATTCCTAGCACCAGAAACAAGTCCACACATACCTAGTTCTGGCAATAAGGACAAGTTAAGAGTGAAAGATTGAAAAAAGTAACTTACGAGAATATTTACCAAGAGGAGCATATTTCTAGAAATAAAACTCGAACTAATTTTCAAAACTTCATAAAAGAGATATAAAAGTCAAAGAGTAGCAGTGTGCGAGCTTGCAGAAAAGTACGATATGAAGCAATATACACAAGTCACCTCTTGTGATCCCTTTAGTAATCAAAACAGAAGCAACTGACATGTGAATATCCCAGAATATCAAAACACAGTATTAATTGGAATTTCTCTTTCTTGGCAAATATCCTATGAGATGAATAATATAATAGCAAGTAACAAACAGTAAAAGATAGTAATTGGGTAATCAGCAGTTTGTGAAGACTAAAGCCATCAAACAACGTTGATAACAGATAAAAGAACAAAAAGAGAAACATACGAAGGAGATCCAACTACCTGTCCAAGCATAGCAGCCTCAGCTTCAATTCCTCCAACTCCCCATCCAGCAACTCCTAGTCCGTCAATCATTGTTGTGTGAGAATCAGTCCCAACAACACTATCAGGGTAAAGAATGCCATCAGTGTTGAAAACAACCCGTCCAAGGTACTCCAAGTTAACCTGAAATATTACCATAACAAAACAAAATATCAAGTATGTGATAAATAAACCCCCCAAAAAAAGTATGTGACCAAGATGGAACTTTAATGAATATATGGGAGACGTAAGATGTCAAAATAGAATGTTTCACGATTTTACATTCACCAAAACAATAGGTAGCAAGCAATCTATCAACTGCCCATAAGAACCCGAAAAGGGATGTGTTACTGCTCTTGCCATATATGAGCAAAAACAGAAATTTTATGTCATATAAGTCTAGTTTAGGACCACCGATCAAGTTGACAAAAAAGTTCATATCAACATAGATAGTAAATTCAACGAAATTTTGTTATTTATGCCAATAAAGTTTACCTGGTGAACTATACCAGAACCAGGAGGAACAACTAGCATGTTGTGGAAGGCAGTGGAACCCCATTTAAGGAAGGCAAACCTCTCGTTGTTCCTCTTAAATTCAAGGTCCATATTTGCCTGCACAGCATTCTCATGTCTTGCTACATCAACCTGAACTGAATGATCAATAACAAGGTCCACAGGTACCTGAACAAAATATCTCATTTTAGATTTGATGATAAGAAACAATTGGATGGCCAATGACATTGTTATCGTAAAAGCCAGGCTGCATCACACATATGGGGAAAATCCAGAATACACACAGACACTGAAGGAATTCAACAGTAAGAGCCAGAAAGAAAAATTGGAGAATTTATAGCTGTATACGAATCATATAACTAATTTTACTGCTAAGCTCAAGGGGATAATGGATGCAGACATGCATGTTTGCTTCACACATGAGCGTATATAGATATAAATCCTAAGTGAAGACTGCAACGAGGATTTTTCTCCTTCTAAACCTTACACCTAAACTGGCCAACCAGACTACTGCAAATGCAATTAACAAAATTCACATCATGTTTCAGATATTTGCGAGAAAAACATCGATTACAATCAACAATACTACTTAACACATCCACTGTAAAAGGTGAAGAATCGCAGAAAGATGGGGGAAAGAACAGATAATTTACCAAGGGATTGATCTTCTCAGGGTCACTGCCAAGATTCTTTATGGCATCTCGCATGGAAGCAAGATCAACGACAGATGGAACACCAGTAAAATCCTAAGACATAAATTGAAAAGGTTGTTAGAAAACTTACTGATATGCTTTCATTTTCAGTCCTAAAGACCGTGCCTCAAACCTGCAATAAAACTATACACGGGCAGGCTTGAAGGGAATTTCAACTTGCTTCGGTGAAGTATTTTCCCAATCAATGATCTTCTCAACATCATCCTTGGTGACTTGGAAGTTGTCACAATTACGTATAGCAGATTCCAACAGAATCCTGATAGAATATGGAAGCTTATCTGCATCCAAATAGCATTACACATTATGAAGGAAAGATGAAAGCTTTTTCTCCTTGAAACATGGAAAATGAAATATACTATCAAAGATTCATCAATAACCTTTAGCTTAAATTCATCCTACCGTGTATAGGGACAAAATATAACAACATTCCTTAACTAGAAACAAAGTAATGAGACCTGAGATGAAGAGAAAGAAAAATAATACTGCAAAACGAAAGCAGGACAAGAATTCTAAAAAAGAGGATAAACCAGGAGTCCATGGCTAAATAGAAATTAGAAACGTAATAAAAGTACGAGATTAACATGAGTATGATTACGTACCAATTCTAGGATCATTTAGAGCAGGAAGGCTACTGTAGAATTTTCCAAAGTCCCCTCCTCCAGGCTTGGGGAGAGTGGTCAATATTTCCTTGAAAGGATGCTCAGGAGCTGTATATACATATTCAACAACAACCAAACAAAAATTAGTTTACTAAACTGAAGTAATGGCATTATTGTTCCAGTAAACTAAATTAGGAATGAGGCGTCTGAATCTGTAAAGGCACCATAACTTTGTTACCTTTCACCCTCCTTCATTTGAACTAAAAACAATACAGTTGTCATCTCGAGGTAATAATACTCAAATGAAAAACAAACAGAATTGGAACAGAAACAGAAAACAATAGACAGTAACATCTTACACCACTGCAGCAACAGTTTACACTCGTAGAAATTTGAAGCAAGTTCATTTCCAAGCAAACTAGCAAATTCCAAGTTTTCCAACATTACAGGTTGATTACAAAAAGACAGTAACTTTTCCACAAAATACAGCACTTTTTCACAAACACGTCAGGAAAGTGATTCAATAAACCCATTAAGAGACTATCTAGTTAAATTTAACTTATTAATGAATCTCAGAATACTAAAACCGACTATATCATCAATCAAGCAGCAGTCCATCATCACCGTCAACAAATAGCAGTCCATAGCAATAGCCAACAATTAGAAACGAATAATTAACTTAAAAAAAACAAAACGAAATTAGCAACAACAAACAAAATTCAAAAAAAAATTGATCAAGTTAAAATGCGTATATACCCATAGTAGCGATCTTTCGCTCGAAGCTTTGGATGACAGGAGCAGCAGTTCTGATCTGAGCACGAAGACTGACCGACGATCGCCAGTCAATGCCGTGACTCCAGCGGGGAACAGAGAAGCGAAGTGAACGAAACGCCGACGAGAGTTTAGAAGATCGGCAAGGAACAAACGACGACGGTGGTTTCGGAACCGAAGGCGACACGAAGCTTCTAGAAGATGGTGAAGAAAGTGTAGATGGAAAACGAAACCTAGCAGCTCTTAAAATTGTAGAAGGAGTTGTTGTTGTAGTGCTACACCGATGATGAAGATGAGCATGTGGGTACATACATGACGGGATTGTCAAATTTGACAGAAATCCCTATTTAGAAAATTCAATCTGCAAAAACCATAAATAAATAAATAAAAGAAATGATGTATTTTTTTTTGGGAGGGAGTGGGGAATTGTGTATACAGATACGCGATTTTGTACGTATAACCGTATAGGTATGTTGAAGGAGGATTGAACTTGAAAGAGTGTTGTTGAGTGTCCACTTCACTTTCACTTGGCCGCTTCTGGAGAATTTGGATGGGCTGAATTTGAATATAAGGGAGATTCAAAATTAATGGATTTGAAATGGAGAGAATTTAAAATTATATAAAATTTAGAAAAAATTTATATTTTAATTATTTAATTATTAAAATTATATTTTTATTTATTAATAAATTTTAAATTTATAATTAAATTTATTAATAAATTTAAATTTCTAATCAAATCTATTTAAATTTCAACGTCTAAACATAATATTGAGGAATTTGAATTGTTTTATTAAGATTTTTTTTTTTCCCCCCGTTTAATAATGGTGAGTTGTTGGAGTAATCACAATATTTTTATACAAAGAGATAAAAACTTCACACAGTAACTTTTCGGATATGGTAACTAAAAAGTGCCAAATGACCCTAAACAGTCCAAAAAAAAGAGTTAGGAAAGTCCGCCAACTATAGATAAGAAGGAAGAGGCGTGCTTGAAGTATTGATGATGTGTTTGGAACCTGAATAGTTTTTTTTTTTTTTAATTGGTCAATGTCTCTAAATCTAACCAAAAAAAAAATTTATTGTCTAAATATTAAAATTAAAATCAATAATTTAATAGTATAATTTTATTATGTAAATTAGTTATTGAATTAAAATTGTAGTCAATGAATGTTTTTCAAATTAAATACTATTTCCGTCTTAATATATTTGTCACATTTATTTTTTTTATTAATAAATCAAGTTTTTAATACTCAATTTTTTTTTAATTTTTAATTTTTTATAAATTTTAAGTTTTATGTTATAATATTTTTATATAATTTTTATTTTTATTAAAAAATTCATAAAAACTTAAATAAATTTATATAAATTATTAATTACAAATAAATTTGATTGATATAAAAATTAAATTATAATAAAATAAATGAGCCTAAGAAAATAATGATTTATCGTTTTCTGTTATGAGGGTGGATGGAAGAAAGTGACAAATGATTGAATTGAAAATAGGTAAATCCTTATGGGGTTGAAAAGGTAAAGACGATTGCATGACTAATCATTGTATGTTCGCGTGGTGGGCACGAGCTGCTAAGGTTAATGGTCAGACTAATCCCAATCTCAAATACAATAACTCCCTTATTCAATATTAAAAAACCAATTTAGTTTATTTCAAAGTTAACTAGTAGTAACTTATGCAATTGTGAAGTTGACCATCGTGAACCAAATAAAATTAAAAGATATTATTTGCGATATTATTAAACTAGTTATTTTTTGAAATATAATATATGTAAAATAAAAAATAATTAAATAACTTTGTTATTTGTACAATTATTATAAAAAAATTTAAGAAAATATGAAAAAAAAAATCATCCAAACAAACCCAAATAACTTTATTACTTTCATCCATTGTCACCAAAATCATTTCAAATAGCCTCAATTGCTCATCTAGTTAATGAAACTGGAGCCTGGAGGATATCAAAATGAAAACGAAGTCTTTAAAATCTTAAATTCCTGGCAGCCATTAACGTTGTAATGCACGCACTCCGAAGTTGAGTGAAGAAGTATACTTCATTCTGATAAGACGCGAAATCAACAAATACACGTCACTTCCTCGGGGCTCATCCAGCAGTTCACGCTGTACTAAAGATACTCCAGATTGGTGCCAAATGGAACTATTTTTTGGTTTGTGCGAATATCCTTCGTGGGCTGTGGGCCTTGTGGCGTCCACGAAATGTCGTATAGTTTAGATACCACAATTTTTGACTTTCTGATCTGTCACAAGAGGGTCGCTGTCCTTGTCTGTTTTCAATATTTGGTATTGTGTTGAAGGGCTAAAGAGGAAATTGGGCCCGAATACAAAAGACTCAGATTTGGGTTTTGCAACCCATTATTTTCTAGTTACTAGAAATAGAAAATTTTAAAGCTCAATTTCGAACAAATTATCTCATACAACAATAATAATTCTACAATTCCATTATACCTTGGAATATCATTTAACTTACAAATCTAAAATTTATAAAATATAAGACTACAAAATCCAATGCTATGGTAAATTTACCAATGAATACAACAAATTTGGTAAAAGAATGACGACTTTTCTACTCCAAGTGCATATATAATTAGTTGGGAAAGTGGTGAGAGAAGAGATATTAATATACCAAATATAAATACACGGACAAATTTTATTGATGAACAAACATATATTGTATCATTAAAACAAAATATATCTGCGATTTTCATATGAAAAAATAAGTTCCAAAACAGCATTGCAATAAATATGTTGTAGACAATAGATAGTCACAAATTTTCTCAAAGCTAACAAACCACAAAGCTCATATTATATCTTTACCAATTTTTTTCTCTTTTATACTTTGATAAATTACAAGTCCTTTAAAGTTTAAACCGCATTTCCATCAACTAGGGAACATTTGAATTGAGAAATGCAGAAGATCATAGCAAGAATTCGTGCCAAGTCTTCACAAAGTTGATTACTTTGGAGACTGTGTTTGGAAACCAGTTGCACAATTGATTTGTTATGTTCTCCATTTTAATCAGTAGTTTTCGTACTTCTCCATTTCATTATTCATATGTATGATATCACTTAAATACAACGTAAATGAATCATCTCAAGTGCCTTCTTTTGTTTCCTGACAATAAAATTTCGGAATGAACAAGAATAAGAGGGCAATCGAGAGTGAAAAAATGGTGGGTAACATTTCAATTATCTTCCAACATTTGCCAAACAGCTCCTTAGAAGATCGCCCACATCGACTAGTAACGTAACCATTTGCTCCTTAATAAGTTTGTGCGACGAAGATGGAAGCCGCCGAGCTCAGTAGCGTCGTGGGCTTGTAACCTAAGTGGGGGCATTGAGGGGATGGAACGTTGGTGTTGTTCGGAGGGTTGGACCGAGAAGGCAGCTTATTGGCCTACCCGTTCCAAGCGGAGTGTTGGGCCGTGTGATCCGAGCGAAGGCTTGGATCATGCGGTTCCTAAAGTGGAGGGCTCAGCGTGAGGCTGGTTTCACAGAGCAGCGAAAACCTCCCGCTCTCTGCAGTGGAAGGATAACAGGCCTGTGCTCTCTTGGCCCAGAAATGCCCGATGGGCGGCCCCAATTGGACCATCCCCTTTTAGGTAAACGGTTAGGGACTATGGATCAGTTAAAAAATGAATCACTAGAGAAAATTCGTCGAAGAAAGCCAGAGTAACCTTTTCATTATTATTATTTTGCAAAGACCAAAATGATGATGAAAACAAAGTTTAATTAAACATGATAATAATATAGCTTACGGGAAAATAACACATGCATTGCACTCAGCAGCACCATTACAGATAGTAATAGATTAGTCTTTTACTATAAAGTATTATGATATTAACAAATTTATATGATAAAATGTTTTTTTTTATGATTTATTAATCATCAATTCGAATCACAAAAAATAAAAAAAGTAACAACTTAAAACAAAAAAAAGGTACAAATCAAAGAAACAACTAAGAAAGTTAACATTTTACTTGACTAAATATTTTTTTAGGAAAATACACCTTTTACTTGACTAAATATTTTTTTAGGGAAATACTTAGGTAAACTAGTATTTCTCCTCCCTTGTAAATCCCGTGGTATAGATTAAATGTTATGAAATCTATGACATAAGTTGATGTAAATAAGACTCTACAAAATTTAATTTTAACCGCGAGGTTTATAGATAAGATCAAAAATCGAGTTTATGATAGTATTTTCCCATTTTTTATACTTTTATGATGATATTATTAACTTTCATTAGGATGTTATAATCAATAAAATAATTGAAATTTCCCTTCAATTCTCTTAATGGGAGAATCTCTTCTCATTTCTAAATGAATCTTATTTAATCTTGGGTGAAGAATTCCTCTTAGGTAAATCTTTAGGTAGATCCGATTTTTGACATCACCTGTAAATCTGTAGTATAGATTAAACTTTAAAGAATATATGATATCAGATAATATAAACAAGATTCTTTAAGGTTTAATCCTGACCATAAAATTTATAGATGGAGTCAAAAATCAAGTCTACCTAGGTATTTTGCTTCCTCTTAATTTTCTTCCATTCAACATTTTAAGACATATTCTCCTCTTTTTGGGCTAGGAATTGAAAGTGGAGGCTGTTGATGTCAGATATTTTCCTCTACTTCTATAGATGAGATAAAGTGCTGCTACCGTAGATTTAAATTCCGAGGGGAGGCAACTCAAAAACTTTCTCTCTATCATCGATAGATTAAGGAGCATTCGACGGAAGAAGTATAATTGGAAGGAATATTTCCGGCTTTCGGGAAGAAGACGGCACTCAATAAGAAGTTCTTGGATTAAGAGCTAATACAAGTGTCGACGTAACTAGGTTGGCCCTCCCACTTTCTTGAGATTGGGGCAGTCTTCTTTGACCCGAGGGCAGGTGTTTCTTATAATAAGAATAAGGTAGAGTATGCCATCACCCATAAGTTCAAGTGCATTCAACTGATTGACTGTGGCAGGGTTTCCCTTAGTTACCATGACCCATCTTCCCCGAAGACGAGAACCTTTCTCTTTACTGTGGCTAAGGTTCCTTAGTAGGCTGGTGTGGAGTATGCTTCTTTCAATTCGAGTTCCACTTCTGGAAATGACCTTCTTTCTGATCTTCGCAGTTCTCCCTTGACTTTAAGACCAGAGTTGCATGTTGGGGTATCTCGTTCGTGTATGTAGTCATTGTTAGGTAGATAACAAAGTGAAAAAAAATACTTGCAGTTTTAGTCTCTCTCTCCTTTCACTATCAATCAAGAGTGCGAGCCATTTAAAAGACAAGGGAAACGCATGCACACGCATTATTGAGAGAATTTCTAGGATTGCTCAAGTCTTTCTACCATCTCTCCTTGGGTTGGGGGGCTATCTAGTTGCAGCAGACTTAATTTCCAAGATTCAATAAATTGTAGGTAAGATACAGAATAATAACTTGGCAGAATTGAATATTTTAAGCTTATGAATTGCCTCTAGCTGTTATTTTTGTTGACTTAATTGGATTTTTTTTGTGCTCAAATGAATGTCATCAACTGAAGGAAGGTATAATTTGTACAGCCAAGGAAGCACTAGTTGGTCAACAACCTTTAGGAGGAATGAAGAATTTCAAGAAGATGAAGATGTTGTCTGGGGTACTACTATTCTTAGGGGACGTAAAGAATTCAAGAATTCCAATTATTCTGATTCCTATAGAGAAGCAACTTCGAAGCGCCTGTCCACCACAGCATCCAGAATGATTCCAAAAGCCAATTCCAATACCAATTCCATATCCGAATCCAAACCAATTCAACACTCGTCAGCCCCTGTTAATATACCTGACTGGTTCAGGATTTATGGGAAGAATAGCTCAAATAAAGCTAGATCATCCAACACAGCTTATTCATGGCTTGATGATTATGATGATGATCATGGTAATAACGATGGTGTGTTGAATTGGGATAGTGATGAAGAAGATGAAGATGATGATGGCAGTATGATGATTCCACCCCATGAATGGGTTGCCAAAAGGCTTGCAAGGAGTCAAGTATCATCATTTTCTGTGTGTGAAGGAGCTGGAAGAACACTCAAAGGTAGGGATCTCAGCAATGTTAGAAATGCTATCTTAACCAAAACAGGATTTCTTGAATGAACAACAATTGTGCTGTGCTGTGTTGTGCATCATTACCTTTGTCATGAGGGGATACAGTGACGTTGGGTTTTGAATATTTATATATATATATATTAATGGTGTAATATATGTTATCATAATTAATTGGTTAAATTAATGTGATCTAATATTGTTTAAACATAAATAGGTCTAAATCATTTGAATTTTTATGTGTAGATATCTTAAAGTTTTTATGATGGGTAAAATTTTGTCTTTCAAATTAATTATGAAATGTCATATTTGTCTTCTAAATATAATACAAATATATTAAAAGGAAGAACATTTTAGTAAAAACTAATATTAATGAAATTTTCCATCCAAAACTCTTAAACAATTTTTAAAAAACTTTCCTTCCCTTCTCTTCCCTCATTATTAAAAACTTTCCCTTCTTTTCTCTTTCCTTTCTAAACTCCCAAACAACAATGTTAATGTTTAAATACTGTAATAAATGTTAACATCAGTGAGCAAATGGCGGGCTCAACACTAGTTTGATTAATTATCTGTTTTTACTAAATTTATTTTTTTCTGTTATGATCAATTCACCGAATTGATATATTTCACCTAAAGAATGCATACGAATTTCCAATATTATAATTATGCATACGGTTCGGAGAAATTTTATGTCAATTAAGAGTAACTACTGAGTATATTCAGTAATTACTCCTCAATCAATCAATGAGAATCTTTCGTTTTGAATGTGATTTATATTTTTTAAAAATAAAATGAGGGCCATGCTTTTTGGAATGGGGTATATATTTTTGAAAAAATAAAAAAGTCATCCTATTCGTAAAAATGGATTGTTCATTTCAAATGACAGGTTCCTATTAATTGAGAAGTAATTGCTGAATATATCTAGTAGTTACTCCAAATCAAAATAAAAATTTTCATACGACTTAACAAGACTTGTGGTGTTTATTGAATAAATAACTAGTGGCATTATCTATGGGAGGAATTTATTTTGATTTTTAGGTCTCACTTTATTAAAAACAGAGGCCATAAAATTTTATATTGATTTTTAAATAATTATTTACTTAATAATTAAAATAAATTTTATCGCTTTGATAGCCAACCGAAACTGCAGTAGATTTATGACAAGATTAATAACAATAATGATACATAAAAAAAATGGGAAATAAATTAATTATCGAGAAAGACAGGACATATGTGGTAGCTAATGGGATGAATATGGAGTAATGCAGAGTGATAATGAAACAAAGATGTTCAACCACATTACCTCTGTCTGTTCTGTTACATATCTTATTAGACCACATGCCCAGTAAAATTTTATTTCACTTTCTTCATTTTTAATTAGCTGTGTATTTCATCAACTCCAAATAGGAAATTATGGGATTGAACACCTAAACTACAACTACACCAATGAATTTTTTAGTTATTAATTGCAATTAACGTTGAAACTTCAAAAGTAAAGGCTTTCTTTACGTCCAAGGCGGATTTGGGAGGGACGGGCCACCGCTTCCTAATATTTTAGAAATTATAAATTTTAATTTGTATTTTTATAAAATTTATATTTCGTCTCTTTAAATGTTTTAGAAAAATATAAATTAGTCTAATAAATATGTAACTATTAATTATTGGCCCTCAAGGTATAATTCCTGCGTCTGCTCGTGTTTACGTCCACTATTATGCGTGTTATTAGTTTAATGTTCTGTTAGTATTTATATCGTTATATTTTGGTTTACACTTTATATTTTGTATTATGATAAAAAGAAGGTTGGTAATTAAAATTGGAATCAGGCAACTCCTCTTATTTATTCATTACTATATTTTAATGTAATTAGGTGTCAAATCGTGAATGTGTGTTCCTAATTTCTCCTTGTTAGTATAAAATATTGTTAATTTTTTCTCAACGTAAGACATCACTCAATTTTTGACATTTCAATCACAACTGAAAGCAAAAGAAAAGGTAATTTTTCTTTTTAAATTTTTGTGTAAAATTTTATAATTTACACATCCATTGGGTTCAATATATATATAAGATCACAAATTCAATATCAGTTGACAAGATCACTGACGTGCCACTAAAATTGTAAAAGAAATAACAGAATTCAACCAAATATCTAAAATCAAGATTTGATAATTTAGTACTAAGATTTTACTGTGTAAATTAGTTTTGATAAATGATTTTGAACTAAAGTATTGTAAATAAGGTTGTTCATGGAACAGGTACCCGACTCGATGTAAAATTATCTACCAAAACCAATTATATTGGATCGGATGACCTGATACCCAATCTCAGTCCAATATTACTTTTTTTTAGTGCCAATTTTTTTTTAAAAACTATTAATTACATTTATACCCCTGGGAAGGGGAGGAAAAAAATCTATAAATATAAGGCTATAATATAAAAAATTACCTTTTTATATGGATTGGGTTGAGTACCCGCTGGGTCATAAATTATGACCTGCTACCCGAACCGGTTTTATTAATAGATTTGAATGTTCTATTTTTACGATTTAAAACAGACCGATTCAATAAATTTTTTAGATCGACGAGTTAAGATGAAAACCTCTAATTCTAAATAATTTTTTCATTAAGTATGCCCGCACTAATAACTTTAAGCGGGGAGAACTATTGGTATTAGACAGGAAAATACACTTTAGCACAATTCAAAAGGAAAATACACAAAGTTACATGTTTAAAGTGACAAGAGAAATTACAATGAAAACAAACCACAACCGACCCTCAATAATTTGGTGTTTCACTGTGTAGTTGTTGCTTTCTTTTATTGAAAACAAGTACCCATAAATAAATGATGTTTACAAATAGTAACGACAAAGATGTGTTCCGCGTAGTGTACTACTAATCCACTGTGTGTCCCCATGCATCAAGTTGGCTTCACATTATCTTTTATTTTATGGTACACATTAGATGAGAGGCTCTAAAAACTGCTAATTAGTTCAGCCTCAACCAAGCTAGATATTGCCTCAGTTTCTCTATATTTAAAACTTTCCAATTCTTTCATGGCTGATGTTCTTACTTTTTCCACCATTTCTTTCACTCCTTTCTCATTTCTTCCAACTCCGTATAGCAACCCTTGTATCATTCCAGCATAAAGTCCATATTTTCTCAATGTTTCAATTTCTTCTTCACTTCCACCTCCTAATATAGCTCCACAAGCCGCAGCACAAGCGTGCAGCTCACCATCTTTCTTCTTGCTAACGTATTCAATCAGGCCGAAATCACTCGACCCCTCGTTATCCGATTGGGTCAAGTCCAATCCTCTGAATTGTCCGTCTACGACGCCTCGTGAGCCCGTGGCCTAGTGATATCTCAACTATTACCCTCAATATCCGGTCCGCATTGATGTGGCCTGAATCCATGGATTCAGCCAGCAACTCAAACCCAAATGGCATGATCCCGTCCGCGGTGAGAAGCTCAATGTTCGGGTTAAATTTATGCTCGATCGTGGGCTTGGGCCTGGGCCTATCCGTCAGGGGAAGGTGTTGGTGAGTGTAGGAAGCTGCATGCATGAGATGTATGGCTGCTGCAGCGGCCATGGCTTCGGTCCGGTCACCGCCGACGAGTTCACAAGCTGCAATGCATAGCGCCGGTGCTGTAGTTCTGGGTGCGGCAAACGTTAGATAATGCATGGGCTCAAATACAGAAACTGGGGGCCTAATGGGTATAGCTTTCTTTAGATGCGTTTGAATATCAGCTTCAATGTTAGCCCAGTAATTTTGCTCTTGAGCCATTCTAACTACCAAAGGCCTGTTACACAACAATGAACGGTTAGGATTTAATCTTGAGAAACCAAGAAGATTTACTGCTCTGGGGGTAGGAGCACGTGAACACATTTGTGAATTGGTGGTCCAGATGTGATTGCTTGTAAGTAGTAAATCAATCAATATGCTGGAAATTAAAAGATGGGTATACTGCATATAGGTGAGGAGCTGTAATGAGTACTATTTGATGAACCCCGTGTGGCATGTGGGATTTGGAATTGATTGCATGTTTTGCACGTAACTTTTATGAGAATTCTACAACTTATTTTAGAAAATTATTTTTTGATTTTAAAAAATTATACGATATAAAATTTTAAAATATATAATATTATATTATATAAATATTTAAAAAATAAAAAAATAATTCTTTAAAAAGGATTTGTATACTAATTAAAGAATTATTTTGTTGGTTTTAAAATTTTATATACGGTACATATTTTTAAAAAAAACAAAAACATAATTTTTGAGGGTTTCGACTCATGAGCACGTCTCTTATCTTTATCTGAAGCATACGGCCAAGAAAATTGCCTATAACAGTTTTGAAAACCAAAAAGACTCCCATAGGCAATTGTCACCCTAAAACAAAATCTACAATAATAGGCTTGCAATAATACACATATGTGTATTGCCCCATTGGTTCTTCTTCAAAATTAAACTAAAACGCAATAAGTTTACCTCAACCAATCAAGTATCAATGACATTATTAATTGCTTAGGTGTAAAAGAACACGAAACTGGTTTCTTAAGTATCCATTTTGTGTTGGACCAAACACCAAACGAAAAAAAAAGAGAGAGTAGTAAATCAATTACGAGAATCTTAAACCACGAGAGAATGAGTTGTTTATTTACACACTTTCAAACTTCTTCAACAATAAACAATATCTAAGGAAAAATGTAGTACCTATAGCAATCTTGTCTTCGAACAATTTGTTGTTTAAGTTAAATTGATAAAGACTTCTACATCTAAAGAAAAGCAAACATATTTGATGCTTATTAATCCGTTCCCTGCTTGATGAAGTTTAAAAAGTTGTGTGTGTCAATAATATTTTCATGTTGAATACTTGCATCCAAGATGATACTACTAGTCAAGTGCGAAGAATTTTTTTTTTTTTTTCTACCACTTCATATTTCTGACATTGTTTAAATATTTAGCGACAAATTAATCTTTCATATATTTTTAATATAAAAATTGACTTGATATAATCAAAATAGGTTCGACAATTTACCACCGTCTCTTTTTTTTTTTTTTTTTCCTTGATATCAGATATGATATTATCATCACTTGAGACTGGATATATCAATGAGTTCACGAGCCGTTGTTATATTTTAATCCCTTTTTCTTAGTAAAAGAAAAACCAGGGAAAAAAAATCTCAAATTACTTTAGCCGGCCAGAGAATATTTTGCCGCCGATTGTTATTGATTAGTTGGTGGTAAGTGGAAGGCCCATCAATCATGTCGGTACGATGGGCCTAAACAAAGTCTCCGGTATGACTTTTAGAGTAGAAATTGTATGACTCTGCAACTTGCTAGTTTGATTAGTTGGTGGTGCACAACAAAAAGGAGGGCCCATCAATCATGTCGGCACTATGGGCCTAAACAAAATGTCTAATTTGACTTTTGGACTAGAAATCGTATGACTCTGATAGTTACGTAACTGAAGCTGTAGTAAGTACAAGACCTCTTGGCCCATAACCTATGTGTTTTCTGAATGTAGCAACTGTACCGCTCTAGTTAACTTCAAAGCCTTTAAGGTCTTCAGTACAAAGAAAGAATGAAATAAAAAAAAGGCTAAAAAAAAATATTTTTAGTCCCCAAAGTTTGGCCCTGTGACATTTTTAGTCTCTAAAGTTTCACAAAAAATAAATCATATCTCTCAACTTTCAAGTTTCACTTAATTAGGATCATCTAATTGACATAAAAATAGTATAATTTTGATTTTTATGGCTCAACTCTAACAAAAAATTACCCTTTATCTTTTACTTTCTTTTGCCTAAACTAACAAAAAACAACTTTTTTACATATTTTGAACTCAATTCCAACAAAAAATTACCCTTTATCTTTTACTTTCTCTTGCCTTAACTAACAAAAACAGCTTTTTCACATATTTTAAACAAAAAAGTATGCTATTTTTATGTTAATTGTGCTAATTGAGTTGAAACTTAAAAGATGAGGGACGTGATTTGTTTTTTATAAAACTTTGGGGACTAAAAATGTCACAGGGCCAAACTTTGGGAACTAAAAATATTTTTTACCCTAAAAAAAACATTATTTATTTTAGGGTAAACTACACATAACCCCCTATAGTTTGACTAATCGATATATTACTTTCTTGTAGTATTAAAATATACATTTAATCCCCTATAGTTTGGACTAAAATGAAACCGTTAGTTATGCTATCTAATCTAATGGTCAAAGGTTTTAAAAAAAATTATTTTAAGGATATGAATGTCTTTTAATATTTATTTTTAAAATTTTTTTAACTAAAAACAATATTGAAATTAAAATTTCAATAATCATGAGTTAAAAATTAATATTAAAAGACAATTATATCTTTAAATTGAAACTTTTTTTTTTTTTTTTTTATCTTTTGGTTGTTGGATTGGATGGAACATGGAAGGATTAATGGTTTCATTTTAGTTCAAATCACAGCGAGTTAAATGCATATTTTAATACCATATAGAGGTAATATTTAAGTTAGCCAAACTACAGAAAGGTTATGTATAATTTATCCTTTATTTTCCAAACAAAAAAATATCAGTTATATGTGAAATATTTAGGTACATGTGGTTTTTGATTCCATTTGTAAACTCTATGATATAGATTAAATATTATGAATCTATGATATCAGTTGATATAAAAAAGATTTTATAAGATTTAATCTTAACTGTAAAGTTTACAAATAAGACTAAAAATCGAACTATGTAAAGTATTTTCCTCAGTTATATAGATGAAGAGCAAAAAGTTCAGAATGCAACTGCTCAACTTTCATGCTGTGTATGAATTCAGTCACACGGAGGTGTCCTCACACTAAACTAAGTTCTCTAGTGAAATATTAGAGTTTACAAACTTGTTAGCGATACTATTGCAATGTTCCTTACACAAAAAAAGGAACATCCTAAAAATATTCGTTTCATTTGAATAATTGCTTTTTCTATCACCTTTTATTTTACATACTCGAAATCCAAAAAAAATTATTATTCTAAATAATATCTTAAATGTCCAAAATATTTTCCAAAGAAATTATAAAAATAACTTACGCTTACAAAGCAACTATGATAACTAGCCATTTTTTATAAGTATTGTTGTTGTCGAAGGAGTTATTGGATTAGCTATTGTCTCATGATTTATTCCAGATTATTTATTTATTTATTTACTAGAAATGATAGTTGTGCTACGCACAACTTATGCTTAATAAAGATTTAATTATACTGACATGGTAATACATAAAATTTCAATTATTTTATTTTTTGTCAAAAACTTTGGTTGTTTGATTATAGAAGTACAAACTTAAGACATAAAACATAATAATAATTGTTCATTCTAACATTGGTTATGTGATTATATGAGACAAATAATAATTTTACAATTTTAAAACGAAATTCTATCATAGTAGTTGGTTGAATTTGACCTGCTTGTGAGTGTTAATGTGGGTGATTTTGAAATGTGAGTGTGAAACGAAAAAATCCTTATCAGTTCCATTTAAAATTTTTTGAGAATGAAAGAAAATTTGTCTTGGGCCTAAACACAAACTAATTGCACAATAGGCTCAACAAAGAATGACTAAGGTCTCATAGAGAATGAGAAAGAGAACTCTCCAAATAACTTGCCAAATGACAACCATTCAAGATACTATTAAAATGCTTGTCTTCTTCTATAATAGTTAGATTTATTTTGTTGGAAGGTAAGCCGGAAGGAATTGAAAGGTAAATTTATTAATTGGGAGACTTTTATTTGACGAAATATAACCCCTATTGTTAATAAAATGGGTCACCTAATTCAAATAGATTTCTCTCATTATTATTATTAAGTAATTATTATAATATTACTAGTTGTTCATTGACTATTATAATTCTTATCGGAATTGGAATAGCCCCGCAATCCACAAATTAAATCTATTTGACTCGAGTATGTAAATTTGTACTTATATTATAAGGAAAATATTTACATAAATCAGGTTTTTGACTTTACTTGTAAACTTTACGGTCAAAATTAAATCTTATAAAATCTTGTTTACATTAACTGATATCATATATTCTATAACATTTAATCTACACTACAAGATTTATAAATAGGACTAAAGACCAGATCTACATAAGTATTTCCCATATTATAACACATCTTAATAGACCGCGGGCACTGACTCGCCGCCCATATCCAATCACATCATGGGCGTCACTCTCTTTAGATATGGGCTTTCTTGGTCCAACAATGGGGCTCCACGCTATTAGGGACGTAAGGCCCAAGCCATTGCAAAAGCATGTGTTTTTGAAAGGATCATGACTAGATTTGATTAAAAATTAAAAATGTATAGTTATTATGATTCCAAATACATTCATGTGTGTTAGAATTTTCAAGTGAATGTTTACCCTTAGAATGGTAGTTCTTCGAGTCGAAAGAATAATAAACCAAAACATAATTCTAATATGCCCTCAAAACTTTTGCATAAAAGGAAAAAAAAAATTTATTTCTCAAACTCCCCAAAGAAAATTATTTACAATGTTAAGGTTAAAATGATATTCCAAAGCACAAATAAAATAAACTCTATCAACTACTAACTATCATTTTTTTAGGTAAAATTTGGTTTTGCTGTATTATTGATGATCAGGAAAACTTTCACAATTTAGTTACAAAGCAGATTACTCACAAGTAATCCTTCCATACAAATTAAAGCAATCTGGAGTAGCTAGATCTATGTAGGGATACATCAAAACTGAGATCTATGGATAAGATCAAGGATTAAAGATGCGTTGATCAAAGTTCCACAGCAAACTAAGCTCCCAATTTTGCCTTGTGTTTTCCACTCTTCTCCAATCAGAAACATAACATCTAATGGCATCAATACACCTCTTCAAAACAAGTTCAGCTGGCTGAGCTTTGTGATTGAAAACTCTTTGGTTCCTCTCCCTCCATAAGAAGTAGACCACAGCTCCCAAGGATAATTTCCTGATATGATGAATGAAAGTCTCTTTTTTCTGATAGACAGACCACCAATTAAGCTCATCTTGCCAACAATATTTCCCTCTGTACAAGAGAGGAAGAACTTGAAGTCTTGACCGAACATAGTGCGAATAATCACATTGAAAGAATAAGTGATTATGAGACTCTGTCTCTCTCTGTTGCAAAGGGGGCACCAGCGATCAGTACGGATTCCCCACTTGCTGATTTTGTCCTTAATTGCAAGCCTCAATTTGCAAGCCATCCAAAGAAGAAAAGCATGTCTGGGAATATACTTTTGAACCCGACAACATGATACCAAGAAACTGTAGTGTTGGTACCTTAAACAAAGTCATGGCTGATTTTAAGGAGAAATTACTTGACGTTGTATAGGCCCATAAAATGTAATCCTCCTGATCCAATCTTGTGAGTAAAGTGCTTGGAATGGAGTTGACAAGATTTTTAGCATCTTTGCTTTTTCTGTGCATTGACCAACACTAGGATCCATTTTTTATGAAATCTTGAACTTTAACTTCCTGATGACTCCTAAACTGAGATATGATATGCATACCATAAGTATCAATGAGGGAACTTTTTGGATGCCAAAGATCAAACCACATAAAAGTATTTCTTTCATTTCCAATGATGGTTTGAATTCAACTTCTAACTACATGTCTGAGATTCAACAACTTTCTCCAAAGCTACGAGGCATCGTTTGGAATAGGAGCATTCCAAGACTTCAACCACTACCTATGATATTTGAATTCAACCCATTTAACTTATTCTTTCTTTCTTTCGTTTGGTGGTTCTTCATTTTTTTTCTTGTTCTTATCTTGCAAGACTTCTAAGTATCTCAGTTTATAGATTGATTTTTTTTTTTTTTAATTTTAAATTCCTATGGTGTTATGAGCACTTTTCCCGTGTACTAGAGAGGAGGTTTCTGAAAGGCGTTGAGGTTTTGTCAATGCCTTTGGATGACTATCAATTTTACAGGCTTCAGTCTCAGTTATGGTTTCCAAAATTGTCATTTTTAATGTGAAGAGATGCCTATCACATTGAGGGCTTCTGCCCCCACCCCCCTTTTTTTTTTTTTTTTTCTTGTTCTTATTTTGCAAGACTTTCAATTTAAGTATCTCAGTTTTTTAGATTGATTTTCGGTTGCTTGTTATGAGCACTTTGAGCCCTTTTCAAGTGTCCTAGCAAAGAAAAAGGTTTCTGAAAAGCATTGAAGTTTTGGCTGTATTGCCTTTTCGATGACGATAGAGAAGATAGAATTAGGTCTCAATGAGCGAATTATACAGGTTTCAAGATAATTCTCAGTTGTTATAGTATGGTTGCCAAATTTATGTCATTTTTATGTTTCTGTTTGTCGAATCTAATTCAGCCTGTTTACTTTGCAGATTTTACATCAACTTACCAGGTAGCAGCTCTGCCACTGGATGCAGAAACTGAAATAGAATGCATAGCTGCGCTCTAACTTCCTTCTGGAATCGGGTCTCGACTTTGTCAGCTAGGATTTGTTGTTCACTTGAAATTCTTCACGGAAAGAGGTGAAACATCGTGGTGACCATCTCTTAAGAATTTGGGTATCTTTAGGAACCTTTGAGTCTTTGACAGTGAATCTCTTAAAGAATCGAGTATGTACCATACTCCCAAAACAGGTCATTTATGTGCCACAGAATTTGCAAAATCTTAAATTACATAGTGCGTTCTCTATTGCCAGTAGAATGTATTGTTGAAGTTTTTATTAATGTTGGACAACCAATCAAATAATACAAAGCTTGATGCCAAGCCAAATGCAGTGGCTAAACATTNATAGCCTAAACATTCCTAAACATTCAAATAATAGACAGATTCTAATCTAAACATTCCTACCCATTCATTTACATATTACTAAATAAATAAATAAATAAATCCTAAATAGATGCATTCTTGTAGCGAGTTGTTGGTGCAATCCAAGCACAAAACATTGGCATTCTTGTACCGAAGAGATTTGCCAACGAATCTTCCCTCCCAACAGAATGGTATTTCTTGGTGTTCAAAGAATAATACACCAGATCATCTTGGTAAAATCTGGGGAAGTAGATTCTGTTGGCCATATTTGGTCTTTCTTCAATTGCAGCAAAAGATGATGATCGACTTAGATACAATGAATAGCATCCCAACGTACTGATTTCTTCCCATTCTTCCAAACCAGAAGGATTTAGCTTGAAAATTCGAATCCAACCCCTGTTTCCTTTATGTCCCAGAAATACCGAGAGAAGACCTCCATCGCACTCAGCTAAGAAGTGTTGACGAAAATGTTTGCAAGGCGGCTGTATGGCAACATTTTGAATCGAGGCTTGTCAAGAACTCTCCAATCAACTTCACCATCATCCTGCACTAGCACCACTCCAAGCCTCCCATCCTTGCCAATGTAATAGAAAGACCCTAGGTAGAACACTGGAGCACTGAAACATGGCTGGAAACTTGGGTCGTTTTCCAATTCCACATCACACCATTCCTCATCCTCATCTCCTGGACCCTTAATTATGTAGGCATAAACTATTGACCTCATATACACCAAACCGATAGCTAGAGAATCCGAGGAAGATGGCAAGGATGTCGAGATGAAGCTTGAAATTGCCAAACCATAATGTGGTGTATCTGGTAATTGGATTGTCTCATTGTTTAATGGATTAAAGGCAAATAGAGATGTATCTTTGTCCATTAGTAACCAATTTTCCTTAGAATAACGGATTGTATAGTCTCTTAGTTTGTCTGGAATTGGCACAGAGTACTTGGCCTTCATATTAGAATCAACAAAGCTGAATACACCTTCTGACCTTTCAGAGAGAAAAACAAGGCATGGAGAGAATGAATTATTGGTCCTCGCTGAACTGGCGCAAAGTCTGTTGACACATCGAAAATTTATGTAATCAACAAATGAAAGATTCCCAGCAATCAAGCCAATTATATCTGAAGGCATGTCACACAAATTCCCTTCTTTTGCTTCCCCTGATATACTGTTTTCTTCTTCTTCAAATTCTTTTTGCTGATGAATAATGTCCAGCACCCTGTGACTATGATCATCATCAACAGGAGGCATTATCCAAGTGGGTAAAAGATGCCATGGTTTTGGTAAATTCGGACACGGTAAATATTGTGTCAAGGTTTCATCCTCGATCCTGTATGAATACAAGGTTTCATCCTTAGGCTTAGTGAAATATATGTAACTCCCAAATTCTTCTTCCAGATCAGGAGGTATTGGACAAGAAACGGAATATTCAGAACCCAAAAAGATTGCCCAACCATTCCCACTTCTCACTTTTTCCCATGAATTCGTGACAAAGTTGAACATGTGTCATCGACCTCAATGACGAGGGTATCTTGATTAACCTCGGACCCATCAATACACAGCTTAATTGAAAAAAGTTGGTCCCCTGATTCCACCAAGAAAGTGTTTAAACGATTGGAATGCGAGTGATACCAATCCCAGCCAACTTCACTAAATAAGGATACACTATGAATATTGCTCGATTTGTCCACGTTGATCAATACCAGATCACGATTGCACGATGATCCGGCGTATATCTTCCCGTTACAGCTGACAGGATTATTAAGGATGTAGTAGTCGTCTTTCTCCAACTCTAAACTCTCACTTCGACTCCTCGTGCTCTCTTCATAATTGAACTCGGCCCATTGTTCATCCCCAGGACGACAGTAGATAATCACAGGATGGTTGTTTGGAAACAACAATATCAAGCAATTTGGATCACTGGGTGCTGATGATAACAAGTAACTTGTAATGATTGGCTTATTATCTTTTGATCTTACAAGACGTGGAAGATCAATGGATTCTGAAGCCGTAGGATTCCAAATAGAGTAGTGTAGAACGTTGTCGTTATCGGACAAAAGTAACCAACCTTGGGAACACGAAACAACCGTATTTTTCTGCAACTCCGGGAAACTCTTATGCTCAATCTGGAAAGAATCCGTTGACGTTTTTGTACAGAAGGTTTGAATAACCCTGGATCCTCCTTTACAATGATTGTATATTAACCATGGATATTTTCCTGTCGCAGAGAGACTCTTTGATCCCTCCATCACTCAACAAGCTAACACGATCAATATTTTGGAGAAAAAAAAAAACGAATTGAAATTCACACTTTAGTGTTGTTTTTTCTTTATTTATCAGACCTTTAATCGACGACTTTTTTTTCTTTTGTGGGCTCTGCTTTTCTTTTATTTATATAAGTATTTTTCTTCTCAAATTGAATTTCGGATTTACCATAAATCCTAATCCATTTTTGAATCAGTTTGTATCATGTAATGGTTCGCATCGTCTTTGGATACTAGACCAAACAAGAACAAAGAATAAAAGAGTAGGACCCTTGGAAAGTTTCCGGTTGGTCATCGATTATAGAAACTGCTTGTTTAGGAAACTCAAATTTTAATGTACTTCAGTAATTAGAGAAAAGTAACCAGCCTCTCTTAAATATGTTTATAAACTTTTGATAAATTAGAGATGTTTTCTTATAAACGAGTCCTACGATATTAAAACTTACACCTCTATATAATACTAGCTTTTATTTTGTGCTATGCCTGAGGT
Organism: Cinchona pubescens; assembly: GCA_025175665.1. Classification (NCBI taxonomy): domain Eukaryota; kingdom Viridiplantae; phylum Streptophyta; class Magnoliopsida; order Gentianales; family Rubiaceae; genus Cinchona; species Cinchona pubescens. The sequence goes on from JANKKI010000106.1 coordinate 1,308,181, forward strand.
TGGATACCTGTCTAAATTATACGGGTAGAGTTTTAGAAAATTAAATATAATTTTAGAAAATAATTTTATTAGTCTCTCATATTTTACATTTATATTTTTTTAATCATTCACATTTAAAATGATACAGTTTAGTCTCTCACAAATTCAAAATGTACCATTTTGGTCCCTCAACACAATTATCAACATATTTTGGCCTGAAATACTCACATGTGTATCGAATGTTACATTTTTCATGAAAAAAATTTACACCACACAAATTTTAAATTATTAAACGATATTACCTAAAACCTCTATCACCACCACTCCAAAATTTTCACCTATCATCACCACCCCTATTCCCCTCCTTCGTGCCTTTTCCTCCCCTAACTCTACTCCAACGGCTCCAATGCTCTTCTTTTATGAGACAATTTATTTTAAAGTTATATACTGTCAATTTTACAGTTAAATATGTTACATTTTATACGCATGTGAGTATTTCAGGCCAAAATATACCCGTAATTGTGTCGAGAGATCAAAATGGTGCGTTTTGAATTTGTGAGGGACTAAAATGCATCATTTTGAATGTGAGGGACTAAAAGAGTACAAATGTGAAATGTGAATGACTATTAAGGTCATTTTTCCTATAATTTTTAGACTAAACATTTATATTTACAACTACTTATGCACGTTAAACATACTTATATTTACAACCTTGAGTCATTATGACATTTTTATTATGATTTGTTCTAAAATTCAATAATTGTCCCGAGAAAAATGAAAAGAAAAACCCAAGTCAAATTATAATTTCGTCATCTCCTTTATTTTTCTAGGAGTTGACCAATTAGTAATTGTTAATTTCCCATCATCTTTCACTTATATTTTCTATTTCTCTTTTATATTTCCTCGAATTTGATGTTTATATTTAATCTTTACTATTTTGATAATATTACAAGACTATATAGAGAGCAGCAAAAAAAAAAAAGAATGTGAAAAGCAAAATTTCAACAATTAATTGAAAGATAATACATAAAGATGCAATATAGGTAAAATACAAACAACAAATACGAGAAGCAAAATCTCAACATTAGTTTAAAGTTAATTATCGAACACAATCAATTGATCAAATATTTAATTAAGAATGTAGAGGGATTGTTAAATCTTTAGACACATTTAGATGTGTGAAGGCGATACATGATGCATTTTTTAGAGTAATGAAATACAAATGTGAATAAATGATGCTATTGAATATTTAGAGAATTAAAAAGATAAAGAAAAATAATTCAACCAAAAGTCATACAAGTAGATTAAAAGAAATGAAATTTTAATATTACCCTAGACCAATCACCAAACCAAAGTTCAAACATCCAACTCCTTATCTATATAAAAATAAGAAAGTATAATACATGCAAACCGCTTGGCATCATTCTATGATTTTTTAATGCCAAAATTGTTTGCTTAACTTGTTCAAATTAAATTACTACTGAACTTTATATCAATAAAATGGAATTTGATAAGATGTTTAGTTTTGAAACACAAATATTATTGCAGGGATTCGTTAAGGGCCTTTATAATTTATTTATTTATTTATCATTATTATTATTATTATTATTATTATTATATATATATTGTAATTTTGGCAATAAATATTTCTTTCTTATAGAACAATGATTTTGGTTCTCCAAAATGTGCTTCAAAACATCCCCAAATTTGGATCCGTAACAAAGGAATACATGTTGCATCTCCAGACTGGCTATTCTGAATCCTTCCCCAGCTTTTGTGTTTGTACAATTACTCCGGTAATTTGCTCTTTTTTCTCTAATCTGTCTTACTAGAATTAATAAATCAATCACAGAAACAGTTGCTCCCGTAATTTGGCCTTGCCTTTATTCCCCACCCCCTCACTGTAATTGAATCTCACATCTTTTTTCAACTAAAAAATAAAAAAGAAGAGTTTCATATAGGATGTGTTTAAATCGATAAATGTGAGGAATAATTTGAAATTTACCCATTTATTAGAACTTAAAAGGATTTACTATAAAGTCAAAATAGATGAATTTCAATTCCACATAAATTAAAAGGTGTAAAATGAATAATTTCAAATAACTTTCTAATTTGAATAAATTTGAAATTTATCCATGTTACCTTTACAAATCCTCCAATAAATAACTTCATTATGTAAGCTATACATATTAAATTATTAAATTTATTCAACATATATATACACACACCCCAATTCAATTTTGTCAGTGATTTTAACACTTCAAATTTATCGTCATGCACTTAACACGATGATTTAATATATATTTAACGACAACTTTTACTTTACAACATTATCCTTCCATTTTAAATTTTTTTATTTGTGAATTTGTAGAAAGATCGTTCATTATTAAGTGAATTAAACTAATACACGACATTATTTCATAGATTTTTCTTTCAGAAGTACATAACATTATGCAACCTTTTCCTAATACAATGTAAAACAAATTTATTGGAAACATTATTAGTTTGCTCCTCATGCCTTTATTCTAGATGTTGTATCCTTTTGATTATTATTTAAAAATAAGGTATAGTGTCTAAAACTAATTATTTAATACCAAAATGATTAGAGTTTGTTATCCTAATAATGTATATAACAATTCAATTTACTTATTGTATTAATATCACTACAAATTAGCAAATAAGTAAAATGAAACAATACAAATATTTAGAATATTGAAAGCTATTGATTAGCATGCAATTGTTTACAACCTTATACTTTTGTACCTATAATTTTTATACTCATTGTACTTATTGGAAGATCAAATCTATAGAAGTTTTAAGTATGATATGTAATTATTATTAGTAATGATTACCACTTTGAACTTATTAACTCTGTTAACAAGCATAAATCACTATCAATATTATTGAACATATTATATAACAAAAGTAACAATATTATTTAACTATGTAACCTATATTATGTGAATTACTATGATTTGATTTACGTTATTATAACTTATGTAAGCCACATAAATATATTAATTATTTTTTGTGTTATAATACCATTCAAATTTTCCATTTATTTTAATCATTTAAACTAATTTTTAATATGAAGTTAATTATTGATGAAGTTTACAATAATTAACCCAATGCAGCCACTACAAATGTCTACTTGCATAGTCCATAGACTGCATACAATATAGACCCTGCAATATGATTTATCCTTGTCAGGTTCATCGCTCAAATATACAAAGTTGCCCCACATTTTTTAACGTCTTATTTACAACTATAACCATTAATTTATCTCCAATCCACATTAACTCCTATAACTTGAATTAATTGCAACCGGTGTCGCTAGTGACATAATTATAATCTTATAATTTAAATGTTGTTAATACTTGTACCTTGCATAATTAAATATTCTTGTTAACTTTGGTTTAAAAACTAAATTAGTTTTACTAATTAGTCATAACTATGTAAGCAATAAATGGAATCACTATAAATATTACTTGATTAAGTTGTATAATAAAAGTAACAAACAACTTAAGATGTGTATAAGAGACAGTCCCTGGAGCTCATAATACTCTTCCAAAACCATTGAAGAATCGATTTTCTTTACAAACGGTACCTGTCTCTTATACACATCTGATGTGTATAAGAGACAGGCATGTCCCTATTACTAATAAATTTATATAACAAAAAGTAACAAGAGTATTGGATTATGTAAGTCTTGCTAATCTCTTTAATTAATAATATTATGTCTTATGTACATATAAGTATTAATATAATGTTATTACATAATCAAATGTTATTGTTAACTTTAGTTTAAAAACTTAATTAGTTCTACTAAATACCTTTGGCCTAAAACTTAATTAGTTTTTACTAATGAGCACACTTTCTTTGTAAATGGTAATACTAATTAGTAATAACTATGTAGGATTTAAGTATCTTACTTATATCCCTGTCTCTTATACACATCTAGATGTGTTTTTTATACATAAATGGTACTACTAATTAATAATATCCATATAAGCTATAAGTTGAATCATTATCAATATTATTAATTAAGTTATATAGCAAAAAAGTAACAAAAGGATTTAATTATGTAAGCTATAAGTGTTAATATGATTTAAGTTCACAAGATTATAATTTATGGAAACCATAAATTATATGAGTGTGTGAACTATACCAATATTTAAAATTTTATATTATTTTGAATAATTTGAAGTATTATAATTATTTATGCTAATGTATTTAATATTTTTTAAACACAATGTGAGTTAATTACACATTTTCATATGTTTGTACATTGTGGAATACCATATGTATTCCCTTCTTAAATCATTGTGCGGCCTTGTCACTGACCGCTTGCATAGTCCACAAGACACATTTCACAAAGTGTGGCTGATTCAAGAGGATTTTCTCTATACCCACATTTAAAAAAAAAAAAAATCCTTTAATTTCTCTACATTATAAATTGCGTTTCCTACATTTTATTATGATGTGGGCCTTTAATACATTACAACTGGTTGATGTGGCTTTCTTGGTTTCAGTTACAACATTGGCATTCTTCTCATTGTTGTGAAATTCTTTTTGGATTCAGTCTACGATAGGTGAAATAGACCCCTTGATCCATATTCATCCACATCACACTAAAAAAGTTCATTTTTAATGAGTTAAGGTAATGTGGATGAATGTGAATCAAGGGATTCATCCCACCTACCATGAATCAGATTCATACAAGAATTTTCCTACTTCCTGTACCTATTTGTTTGACTCCCTATCTACATTATAGAATCTTCTGGGGGAAAAAATTGATCACCACATTTAAGAGTAAAATGTAGAGGGATGCTATCACATGCTATAACTTACATTAAAACACTTTGCTCTTCTCTCTTTTTCCTGGATTGAACTTCAATATAGAAAGGTATCTTTTCTGATTTATCAGAAAATCAATAAGACAATGACAAGTGGCGAAGTAAATTTGAAGAGAATCTAATATACCTAGTACTACGTAAAAATTCTGGCATATTATCAATGTGTATGTAGTGAAAGCTATTCAAAGTTTCTTTCATTCTGGCCACCTCTTGAATTTGGTTAATGAAACCATAATCACCCTCAACCCTAAGGTAGATAACCCTGTTAATCTTTCACAATTTAGGCCTATTAGCCTTTGTAATGTGTTTTACAGAGCAATTGCTAAGTTGTTAGTTGGTAGAATGAAAAGTATCCTGGAATCTTGCATTAGTTCCAATCAAACTGCTTTTGTGCCTGGTTGGCAAATTTTGACAATATCATCATTGTTCATGAGTACATGCATTATCTCAAAAATGAAAGATTGGGTAAGGAAACAGTTAATGGCCATAAAGCTTGATATGTCTAAAACCTAGAATAGAGTTGAGTGGGACTTTTTGGCGGCTATGATGTATAAACTAGGTTTTTGTGCTACTTGGATCAACTGGATCCTGAAATGCCTTGCTATAGTTTCTTACTCTTTCAATGTTAATGGTGAAAAAGTCGGTTACTTCAAACCTACAAGGGGAATCAGATAAGGTGATCCCCTTTTGCCTTATTTGTTTATAATGCATGCGAAGGTCTCAAAATTTACTCGGATAAGCTACTGAAGCAAAAAGGATTTCTGGAGTAAAAATCAGCAAGAGGGGACCAGAAATCTCATATTTATTTTTTACAGATGATGCATTAATCTCCTACAAAGCTAATCGGAACGAGGCAGAGGAATTGATGGACATTATGAGAAAGTATGACAGATGTTCAGGTCAACTCATTAATTTGGAAAAATCTTCAATTTTGTTCACTAAAAATACGGAGGAACAAATTAAGGAAGAAGTGTGTAGTTTATACTGGAAGGGCTACAAGTGGTTAATCAAGGTAAATATCTTGGTTTACCCCATGAAGTCACAAAAGGCTGTTACTACAGATTTTTGGGTATATCAAGTTATAGGTTGAGCGATGACCCTATCCGGATGGAAAATACGTTTCTTAGTTGTGCAGGGGAAGTAAGTACTATCTGAAATCAATTGCTTCACCATCCTGTAACACCATGTCATGTTTTAGACTCCTTAGAGGGCTATGTAAAGAGTTATCATCAATTATGGCCAACTTGGTAGGGGTCTAAAGGTGAGAAGAAAAATTACACCGCTTGTCTTGGAGAAAGACAAAAGGGAAAGGGGGTCTTGGGTTCAAAGATTTTCAATGCTTCAGGTGTTTGTTTATTACATACATTAAGTACTGTGTATAAGAGACATCTTAGGGGGGTTAAGGAAAAGAGTGGGAGATGGAAAATTAATCAACATTTGTAAGGACAAATGGATCCCAACATCAGGAAATGGGAAAGTATCAACTATTAGAGATGTGTAATGCCAACTGAAAACAGTGGACCAACTCATTATAAGCCGCAGGTGGAATTTAGATTTACTGAGCCAGCTTTTCAATGATCAAGACATCAAAAGGATCACCCAAATTCCTCTTAGTGTTAGAGATTGCAAGGACAGATTTTATTGGGAGGGATCAAGATCAGGTATTTACACTGTGAATTCAGGATATAAAAGGGCTTTTGAAATGGAACAACAAAAGTTGATGCACAAAATGAACAAAGGTGAAACTAGTCATGGCAATCAAGAAAGCAACTTATGGAAGGAACTGTGGAATTTGAACCTCAAATATAAAATAAAACACTTTTTATGAAAGTGTCTGCACCAGAATTCTCCAACTAATATGAATTTTATATCCAGAGGAGAACTAGAAAAGGAGAAATAATGTGTAAGGTTTGTTCAAAAGAGGTTGAAACTATTGAACATGTTTTTTTTTTTTTTTTTTTGTAGAAGAGCTAAGGAGGCTCGTAGAGTTTCCCCAATTCAATGGGATGGATTGCATGACTATAGAGGGCACTTCAAAGATTGGTGGGGGCAGCTGATAAAGCAAAGGCCAGGAAAGAGGGAGAAGAACGAGCTGTCATCTTGACTGCACATCTAGATGTGTATACTGAGACAGATGTTATTGTTANGTGGGATTGGTATAGCAGCATGGGATTGGGATACAAAGCTGCAGAAAGTATGGGCCATGGGAGAAAGAGGCAAATATGATGGGCAATTAAACAAACTGGAAGCTATCAGATTGGCTCTCATAAAAGCTCGTGATACAGGATGGAAAGACATTATAGTGAAAAATGATGATAAGGAAATCTTGGAAAGTCTAAAGAATAAGAGGAGGATTATTGACAAATTTATCTGTGTTAAGAGAAGACATTTTAGAGATTATTGTGTTAGATGTAAATATATTTTCTTTTTGTTTTAAGAATAAAGATAGGATGATCATTAATAATAAAATTGCTAATTTTGCAAAAGGATTAATTACGATATAGAATGGAAACATTTCTTCCCTATTTGGATTGCTATGCAATCTTAGTTACTTGAGAGAAGTTTCTCTCCTTTTGTAAGTATTTGTACAAGTAACAAAATATTCTATCGTTCTGGAAAAAAAATACACATCAGGGGCAAGCAACTGGAATGACACATCCTATCATACCCTACACAAGAGATAATTATGAGAAAAACAAAAAAGGAAAAAATATATTTACATCTAACACAATAATCATCTGCACAACCTTCTCATCTCTTCTTCCCGGTTGAAACTGTACCGCTCTAGTTAACTTCAAGGCCTTTAAGGTCTTCAGCACAAAGAAAGAATGGAAATAAAAAAAAGGCTAAAAAAATATTTTTAGTCTCCAAAGTTTGGCCCTGTGACATTTTTAGTTTTCAAAATTTTACAAAAAATAAATCATCTCTCATCTTTCAAATTTCACTTAATTAGGATAATTGACATAAAAATAGCATAATTTTGATTTCTATGACTCAACTCCAACAAAAATTCCCCTTTATCTTTTACTTTCTCTTGCCTAAACTAACAAAAAATAGCTTTTTTCACATCAATTCCATTTAAAATTTTTGAGAATGAAAGAAAATTTGTCTTGAGCCTAAACACAAACTAATTGCACAATAGGCTCCACAAAGAATGACTAAGATCTTGTAGGAGAATGAGTAAGAGAACTCTCCAAATAACTTGCCATATGGCAGCCATTCAAGATGCTATTAAAATGTTTGTCTTCTTCTATAATAGTTAGATTTATTTTGTTGAAAGGCAAGCCGGATGGAATTGAAAGGTAAATTTATTTTGGGAGACTTTTATTTGACGAAATATAATCCCTATTATTAATAAAATCGGTCACCTAATTCAAATAGATTTCTCTCATTAGTATTAAGTAATTATTATAATATCACTAGTAGCTCATTGACTATTATAATTCTTATTGGAATGGAATGGCCCCGCAATCCACAAATTAAATCTATTTGACTCGAGTATGTAAATTTGTACTTATATTATAAGAAAAATATTTATATAGATCCGGTTTTTGGCCTTACCTATAAATCTTACGGTCAAGATTAAATTTTATAAAATCTTGCTTACATGTTATAGATTCTATAACATTTAATTTACACAACAAGATTTACAAATAAAACTAAAGACAAGATCTACCTAAGGCCTGTACCTGTTGTATTTCCAATATTATAACATATCTTAATAGACCGCGGGCACTGACTCGCCGCCCATATCCAATCACATCATGGGCGTCACTCTCTTTACATATGGGCTTTCTTGGTCCAACAATGGGGCTCCACGCTATTAGGGACGTAAGGCCCAAGCCATTGCAAAAGCATGTGTTTTTGAAAGGATCGTGACTAGATTTGATTAAAAATTAAAAATGTATAGTTATTATCATTCCAATTACATTCATGTGTGTTAGAATTTTCCGGTGAATGTTTACCCTTAGAATGGTAGTTCTTCGAGTCCAAAGAATAATAAACCAAAACACAATTCTAATATGTACTTAAAACTTTTGCATAAAAGGAAAAAAAATTTATTTCTCAAACTCCCCAAAGAAAATTATTTGCAATGTTAAGGTTAAAATGAAATTCTAAATCACGAGTAAAATAAACTCTATCAACTACTGCCTATGATTTTTTTAGTTAAAATTTGGTTTTGCTGTATTATTGATGTGATCAGGAAAACTTTCACAATTTAGTTACAAAGCAGATTACTCACAAGTAATCCTACCATACAAATTAAAGCAATCTGGAGTGGCTAGAACTATGTAGGGATACATCAAAACTGAGATCTATGGACATCAAGAATTAAAGATGCGTTGATCAAAGTTCCACAGCAAACTAAACTCCCAATTCTGCCTTGTGTTTGCCACTCTTCTCCAGTCAGAAACATAACATCTAATGGCATCAATACACCTCTTCAAAACAAGTTCAGCTGGCTGAGCTTTGTGATTGAAAACTCTTTAGTTCCTCTCCCTCCATAAGAAGTAGACCACAGCTCCCAAGGAAAATTTCCTGATGTGATGAATGAAAGTCTCTTTTTTTCTGATAGATAGACCACCAATTAATCTCATCTTGCCAACAATATTTCCCTCTGTATAAGAGAGAAGGAACTTGAAGTCTTGACCGAACATAGCGTGAATAATCACATTGAAAGAATAAGTGATTATGAGACTATAACTGTCTCTCTGTTGCTCAGGGGGCACCAGCGATCAGTACGGATTCCCCACTCGCTGATTTTGTCCTTTATTGCAAGCCTCAATTTGCAAGCCATCCAAAGAAGAAAAGCATGTCTGGGAATATACTTTTTGATCCAGACAACATGATACCAAGAAACTGTAGTGTTAGGTACCTTAAACAAAGTCATGGCTGATTTTAAGGAGAAATTACCTGACATTGTATAGGCCCATAAAATGTGATCCTCCTGCTCCAATCTTGTGAGTAAAGTGCTTGGAATGGAGTTGACAAGATTTTTAGCATCTTTGCTTTTTCTGTGCATTGACCAACACTAGGATCCATTTTTTATGAAATCTTGAACTTTAACTTCCTGATGACTCCTAAACTGAGATATGATATGCATACCATAAGTATCAATGAGGGAACTTTTTGGATGCCAAAGATCAAACCACATAAAAGTATTTCTTTCATTTCCAATGATGGTTTGAATTCAACTTCTAACTACATCTAGTCTGAGATCCAACAACTTTCTCCAAAGCTACGAGGCATCGTTTGGAATAGGAGCATTCCAAGACTTCAACCACTACCTATGATATTTGAATTCAACCCATTTAACTTATTCTTTATTTCTTTCGTTGGTGGTTCTTCATTTTTTTTCTTGTTCTTATCTTGCAAGACTTCTAAGTATCTCAGTTTATAGATTGATTTTTTTTTTTTTTTTAAATTCCTATGGTGTTATGAGCACTTTTCCCGTGTACTAGAGAGGAGGTTTCTGAAAGGCGTTGAGGTTTTGTCAATGCCTTTGGATGACTATCAATTTTACAGGCTTCAGTCTCAGTTATGGTTTCCAAAATTGTCATTTTTAATGTGAAGAGATGCCTATCACATTGAGGGCTTCTGTTTGCATATGAAGACCTTATAGGCATCTCAGTTCCTTGAATTTTGTAAGTTTCAATATAAGTATCTCAGATGTGTATAAGAGACGGTTGCTTATATGAGCACTTTGAGCCCTGGGATGATTTCAAGTGTCCTAGCAAAGAAAAAGGTTTCTGAAAAGCATTGAAGTTTTGGCTGTATTGCCTTTTCGATGACGATAGAGAAGATAGAATTAGGTCTCAATGAGCGAATTATACAGGTTTCAATCTCAGTTGTTATAGTATGGTTGCCAAATTTATGTCATTTTTATGTTTCTGTTTGTCGAATCTAATTCAGCCTGTTTACTTTGCAGATTTTACATCAACTTACCAGGTAGCAGCTCTGCCACTGGATGCAGAAACTGAAATAGAATGCATAGCTGCGCTCTAACTTCCTTCTGGAATCGGGTCTCGACTTTGTCAGCTAGGATTTGTTGTTCACTTGAAATTCTTCACGGAAAGAGGTGAAACATCGTGGTGACCATCTCTTAAGAATTTGGGTATCTTTAGGAACCTTTGAGTCTTTGACAGTGAATCTCTTAAAGAATCGAGTATGTACCATACTCCCAAAACAGGTCATTTATGTGCCACAGAATTTGCAAAATGAACTTAAATTACATAGTGCGTTCTCTATTGCCAGTAGAATGTATTGTTGAAGTTTTTATTAATGTTGGACAACCAATCAAATAATACAAAGCTTGATGCCAAGCCAAATGCAGTGGCTAAACATTATAGCCTAAACATTCCTAAACATTCAAATAATAGACAGATTCTAATCTAAACATTCCTACCCATTCATTTACATATTACTAAATAAATAAATAAATAAATCCTAAATAGATGCATTCTTGTAGCGAGTTGTTGGTGCAATCCAAGCACAAAACATTGGCATTCTTGTACCGAAGAGATTTGCCAACGAATCTTCCCTCCCAACAGAATGGTATTTCTTGGTGTTCAAAGAATAATACACCAGATCATCTTGGTAAAATCTGGGGAAGTAGATTCTGTTGGCCATATTTGGTCTTTCTTCAATTGCAGCAAAAGATGATGATCGACTTAGATACAATGAATAGCATCCCAACGTACTGATTTCTTCCCATTCTTCCAATATACCAGAAGGATTTAGCTTGAAAATTCGAATCCAACCCCTGTTTCCTTTATGTCCCAGAAATACCGAGAGAAGACCTCCATCGCACTCAGCTAAGAAGTGTTGACGAAAATGTTTGCAAGGCGGTCGAGGCTTGTCAAGAACTCTCCAATCAACTTCACCATCATCCTGCACTAGCACCACTCCAAGCCTCCCATCCTTGCCAATGTAATAGAAAGACCCTAGGTAGAACACTGGAGCACTGAAACATGGCTGGAAACTTGGGTCGTTTTCCAATTCCACATCACACCATTCCTCATCCTCATCTCCTGGACCCTTAATTATGTAGGCATAAACTATTGACCTCATATACACCAAACCGATAGCTAGAGAATCCGAGGAAGATGGCAAGGATGTCGAGATGAAGCTTGAAATTGCCAAACCATAATGTGGTGTATCTGGTAATTGGATTGTCTCATTGTTTAATGGATTAAAGGCAAATAGAGATGTATCTTTGTCCATTACACAGGTAACCAATTTTCCTTAGAATAACGGATTGTATAGTCTCTTAGTTTGTCTGGAATTGGCACAGAGTACTTGGCCTTCATATTAGAATCAACAAAGCTGAATACACCTTCTGACCTTTCAGAGAAAACAAGGCATGGAGAGAATGAATTATTGGTCCTCGCTGAACTGGCGCAAAGTCTGTTGACACATCGAAAATTTATGTAATCAACAAATGAAAGATTCCCAGCAATCAAGCCAATTATATCTGAAGGCATGTCACACAAATTCCCTTCTTTTGCTTCCCCTGATATACTGTTTTCTTCTTCTTCAAATTCTTTTTGCTGATGAATAATGTCCAGCACCCTGTGACTATGATCATCATCAACAGGAGGCATTATCCAAGTGGGTAAAAGATGCCATGGTTTTGGTAAATTCGGACACGGTAAATATTGTGTCAAGGTTTCATCCTCGATCCTGTATGAATACAAGGTTTCATCCTTAGGCTTAGTGAAATATATGTAACAGGGAAGCCTTATTCCCAAATTCTTCTTCCAGATCAGGAGGTATTGGACAAGAAACGGAATATTCAGAACCCAAAAAGATTGCCCAACCATTCCCACTTCTCACTTTTTCCCATGAATTCGTGACAAAGTTGAACACATCGACCTCAATGACGAGGGTATCTTGATTAACCTCGGACCCATCAATACACAGCTTAATTGAAAAAAGTTGGTCCCCTGATTCCACCAAGAAAGTGTTTAAACGATTGGAATGCGAGTGATACCAATCCCAGCCAACTTCACTAAATAAGGATACACTATGAATATTGCTCGATTTGTCCACGTTGATCAATACCAGATCACGATTGCACGATGATCCGGCGTATATCTTCCCGTTACAGCTGACAGGATTATTAAGGATGTAGTAGTCGTCTTTCTCCAACTCTAAACTCTCACTTCGACTCCTCGTGCTCTCTTCATAATTGAACTCGGCCCATTGTTCATCCCCAGGACGACAGTAGATAATCACAGGATGGTAGGAGTATGTTTGGAAACAACAATATCAAGCAATTTGGATCACTGGGTGCTGATGATAACAAGTAACTTGTAATGATTGGCTTATTATCTTTTGATCTTACAAGACGTGGAAGATCAATGGATTCTGAAGCCGTAGGATTCCAAATAGAGTAGTGTAGAACGTTGTCGTTATCGGACAAAAGTAACCAACCTTGGGAACACGAAACAACCGTATTTTTCTGCAACTCCGGGAAACTCTTATGCTCAATCTGGAAAGAATCCGTTGACGTTTTTGTACAGAAGGTTTGAATAACCCTGGATCCTCCTTTACAATGATTGTATATTAACCATGGATATTTTCCTGTCGCAGAGAGACTCTTTGATCCCTCCATCACTCAACAAGCTAACACGATCAATATTTTGGAGAAAAAAACATTACATGGTAAATCTGACTTTTCAATTTTTTCTTTATTTATCAGACCTTTAATCGACGACTTTTTTTTCTTTTGTGGGCTCTGCTTTTCTTTTATTCGTTTATATAAGTATTTTTCTTCTCAAATTGAATTTCGGATTTACCATAAATCCTAATCCATTTTTGAATCAGTTTGTATCATGTAATGGTTCGCATCGTCTTTGGATACTAGACCAAACAAGAAAAAGAATAAAAGAGTAGGACCCTTGGAAAGTTTCCGGTTGGTCATCGATTATAGAAACTGCTTGTTTAGGAAACTCAAATTTTAATGTACTTCAGTAATTAGAGAAAAGTAACCAGCCTCTCTTAAATATGTTTATAAACTTTTGATAAATTAGAGATGTTTTCTTATAAACGAGTCCTACGATATTAAAACTTACACCTCTATATAATACTAGCTTTTATTTTGTGCTATGCCTGAGGTTGGATACCTGTCTAAATTATACGGGTAGAGTTTTAGAAAATTAAATATAATTTTAGAAAATAATTTTATTAGTCTCTCATATTTTACATTTATATTTTTTTAATCATTCACATTTAAAATGATACAGTTTAGTCTCTCACATAATTCAAAATGTACCATTTTGGTCCCTCAACACAATTATCAACATATTATGGCCTGAAATACTCACATGTGTATCGAATGTTACATTTTTCATGAAAAAAATTTACACCACACAAATTTTAAATATTAAACGATATTACCTAAAACCTCTATCACCACCACTCCAAAATTTTCACCTATCATCACCACCCCTATTCCCCTCCTTCGTGCCTTTTCCTCCCCTAACTCTACTCCAACGGCTCCAATGCTCTTCTTTTTTGAGACAATTTATTTTAAAGTTATATACTGTCAATTTTACAGTTAAATATGTTACATTTTATACGCATGTGAGTATTTCAGGCCAAAATATACCCGTAATTGTGTCGAGAGATCAAAATGGTGCGTTTTGAATTTGTGAAAGACTAAATTGCATCATTTTGAATGTGAGGGACTAAAAGAGTACAAATGTGAAATGTGAATGACTATTAAGGTCATTTTTCCTATAATTTTTAGACTAAACATTTATATTTCCTTATACAACTACTTATGCACGTTAAACATACTTATATTTACAACCTTGAGTCATTATGACATTTTTATTATGATTTGTTCTAAAATTCAATAATTGTCCCGAGAAAAATGAAAAGAAAAACCCAACAAATTATAATTTCGTCATCTCCTTTATTTTTCTAGGAGTTGACCAATTAGTAATTGTTAATTTCCCATCATCTTTCACTTATATTTTCTATTTCTCTTTTATATTTCCTCGAATTTGATGTTTATATTTAATCTTTACTATTTTGATAATATTACAAGACTATATAGAGACCAGCTCTAGGAAAAAAAGAATGTGAAAAGCAAAATTTCAACAATTAATTGAAAGTAATACATAAAGATTTATATAGGTAAAATACAAACAACAAATACGAGAAGCAAAATCTCAACATTAGTTTAAAGTTAATTATCGAACACAATCAATTGATCAAATATTTAATTAAGAATGTAGAGGGATTGTTAAATCTTTAGTCAGTTTTTAAAGTTGTGTGAAGGCGATACATGAACTATTTTTTAGAGTAATGAAATACAAATGTGAATAAATGATGCTATTGAATATTTAGAGAATTAAAAAGATAAAGAAAAATAATTCAACCAAAAGTCATACATTAAAAGAAATGAAATTTTAATATTACCCTAGACCAATCACCAAACCAAAGTTCAAACATCCAACTCCTTATCTATATAAAAATAAGAAAGTATAATACATGCAAACCGCTTGGCATCATTCTATGATTTTTTAATGCCAAAATTGTTTGCTTAACTTGTTCAAATTAAATTACTACTGAACTTTATATCAATAAAATGGAACTTGATAAGATGTTTAGTTTTGAAACACAAATATTATTGCAGGGATTCGTTAAGGGCCTTTATAATTTATTTATTTATTTATCATTATTATTATTATTATTATTATTATTATATATATATTGTAATTTTGGCAATAAATATTTCTTTCTTATAGAACAATGATTTTGGTTCTCCAAAATGTTATCTGTCAGCTTATAGGATGTGTTTAAATCGATAAATGTGAGGAATAATTTGAAATTTACCCATTTATTAGAACTTAAAAGGATTTACTATAAAGTCAAAATAGATGAATTTCAATTCCACATAAATTAAAAGGTGTAAAATGAATAATTTCAAATAACTTTCTAATTTGAATAAATTTGAAATTTATCCATGTTACCTTTACAAATCCTCCAATAAATAACTTCATTATGTAAGCTATACATATTTATAAGCAAATTATTAAATTTATTCAACATATATATACACACACCCCAATTCAATTTTGTCAGTGATTTTAACACTTCAAATTTATCGTCATGCACTTAACACGATGATTTAATATATATTTAACACTTTTACTTTACAACATTATCCTTCCATTTTAAATTTTTTTATTTGTGAATTTGTAGAAAGATCGTTCATTATTAAGTGAATTAAACTAATACACGACATTATTTCATAGATTTTTCTTTCAGAAGTACATAACATTATGCAACCTTTTCCTAATACAATGTAAAACAAATTTATTGGAAACATTATTAGTTTGCTCCTCATGCCTTTATTCTAGATGTTGTATCCTTTTGATTATTATTTAAAAATAAGGTATAGTGTCTAAAACTAATTATTTAATACCAAAATGATTAGAGTTTGTTATCCTAATAATGTATATAACAATTCAATTTACTTATTGTATTAATATCACTACAAATTAGCAAATAAGTAAGGTTGTGAAACAAATTAATACAAATATTTCAATATATTAAGCTATAAGTATTACTCATTAAATTGTTACAATTATACTTTTTGTACCTATAATTTTTATACTCATTGTACTTATTGGAAGATCAAATCTATGAAGTTTTAAGTATGATATGTAATTATTATTAGTAATGATTACCACTTTGAACTTATTAACTCTGTTAACAAGCATAAATCACTATCAATATTATTGAACATATTATATAACAAAAGTAACAATATTATTTAACTATGTAACCTATATTATGTGAATTACTATGATTTGATTTACGTTATTATAACTTATGTAAGCCACATAAATATATTAATTATTTTTTGTGTTATAATACCATTCAAATTTTCCATTTATTTTAATCATTTAAACTAATTTTTAATATGAAGTTAATTATTGATGAAGTTTACAATAATTAACCCAATGCAGCCACTACAAATGTCTACTTGCATAGTCCATAGACTGCATACAATATAGACCCTGCAAGATGCAGTTATGGACTGGCTATGATTTATCCTTGTCAGGTTCATCGCTCAAATATACAAAGTTGCCCCACATTTTTTAACGTCTTATTTACAACTATAACCATTAATTTATCTCCAATCCACATTAACTCCTATAACTTTTAATTGCAACCGGTGTCGCTAGTGACATAATTATAATCTTATAATTTAAATGTTGTTAATACTTGTACCTTGCATAATTAAATATTCTTGTTAACTTTGGTTTAAAAACTAAATTAGTTTTACTAATTAGTCATAACTATGTAAGCAATAAATGGAATCACTATAAATATTACTGATTAAGTTGTATAATAAAAAGTAACAAACAACTTAAGTTGTATAATAAAAAGTAACAAGTAGCTATAAGTATCATTTTATAAATATTACTACTGAAGAATCGATTTTCTTTACAAACGGTACTACTAATTAGTAATAACTATATAAGTTATAAGTAGAATCACTATCAAATTACTAATAAATTTATATAACAAAAAGTAACAAGAGTATATTGGATTATGTAAGCTGTAAATGCTAATATCGTTTAATTAATAATATTATGTCTTATGTACATATAAGTATTAATACATGTAAGTTACATAATCAAATATTATTGTTAACTTTAGTTTAAAAACTTAATTAGTTCTACTTGTAGCTTTGGCCTAAAAACTTAATTAGTTTTTACTAATGAGCACACTTTCTTTGTAAATGGTAATGTCTAATTATAATAACTATGTAGGATATATGTAAGATACTTAAATTATGTAATAAAAAGTAACAAGACTTTTTTTTTTATACATAAATGGTACTACTAATTAATAATATCCATATAAGCTATAAGTTGAATCATTATCAATATTATTAATTAAGTTATATAGCAAAAAAGTAACAAAAGGATTTAATTATGTAAGCTATAAGTGTTAATATGATTTAAGTTCACAAGATTATAATTTATGGAAACCATAAATTATATGAGTGTGTGAACTATACCAATATTTAAAATTTTATATTATTTCATTTTGAATAATTTGAAGTATTATAATTATTTATGCTAATGTATTTAATATTTTTTAAACACAATGTGAGTTAATTACACATTTTCATATGTTTGTACATTGTGGAATACCATATGTATTCCTTCTTAAATCATTGTGCGGCCTTGTCACTGACCGCTTGCATAGTCCACAAGACACATTTCACAAAGTGTGGCTGATTCAAGAGGATTTTCTCTATACCCACATTTAAAAAAAAAAAAATCCTTTAATTTCTCTACATTATAAATTGCGTTTCCTACATTTTATTATGATGTGGGCCTTTAATACATTACAACTGGTTGATGTGGCTTTCTTGGTTTCAGTTACAACATTGGCATTCTTCTCATTGTTGTGAAATTCTTTTTGGATTCAGTCTACGATAGGTGAAATAGACCCCTTGATCCATATTCATCCACATCACACTAAAAAAGTTCATTTTTAATGAGTTAAGGTAAAGTGGATGAATGTGAATCAAGGGATTCATCCCACCAAGAGAAAGGTGAATACCATGAATCAGATTCATACAAGAATTTTCCTACTTCCTGTACCTATTTGTTTGACTCCCTATCTACATTATAGAATCTTCTGGGGGAAAAAATTGATCACCACATTTAAGAGTAAAATGTAGGATGCTATCACATGCTATAACTTACATTAAAACACTTTGCTCTTCTCTCTTTTTCCTGGATTGAACTTCAATATAGAAAGGTATCTTTTCTGATTTATCAGAAAATCAATAAGACAATGACAAGTGGCGAAGTAAATTTGAAGAGAATCTAATATACCTAGTACTACGTAAAAATTCTGGCATATTATCAATGTGTATGTAGTGAAAGCTATTCAAAGTTTCTTTCATTCTGGCCACCTCTTGAATTTGGTTAATGAAACCATAATCACCCTCAACCCTAAGGTAGATAACCCTGTTAATCTTTCACAATTTAGGCCTATTAGCCTTTGTAATGTGTTTTACAGAGCAATTGATAAGCTGTTAGTTGGTAGAATGAAAATTATCCACTTTTCTTGCATTAGTTCCAATCAAACTGCTTTTGTGCCTGGTTGGCAAATTTTGACAATATCATCATTGTTCATGAATAACATGCATTATCTCAAAAATGAAAATGCTAAGGAAAAGTTAATGGCCATAAAGCTTGATATGTCTAAAACCTAGAATAGAGTTGAGTGGGACTTTTTGGCGGCTATGATGTATAAACTAGGTTTTTGTGCTACTTGGATCAACTGGATCCTGAAATGCCTTGCTATAGTTTCTTACTCTTTCAATGTTAATGGTGAAAAAGTCGGTTACTTCAAACCTACAAGGGGAATCAGATAAGGTGATCCCCTTTTGCCTTATTTGTTTATAATCTGTGCAGAAGGTCTCAGCAATTTACTCAGATAAGCTACTGAAGCAAAAAGGATTTCTGGAGTAAAAATCAGCAAGAGGGGACCAGAAATCTCATATTTATTTTTTACAGATGATGCATTAATCTCCTACAAAGCTAATCGGAACGAGGCAGAGGCCTGTATAAATTGATGGACATTATGAGAAAGTATGACAGATGTTCAGGTCAACTCATTAATTTGGAAAAATCTTCAATTTTGTTCACTAAAAATACGGAGGAACAAATTAAGGAAGAAGTGTGTAGTTTACTGGAAGGGCTACAAGTGGTTAATCAAGGTAAATATCTTGGTTTACCCCATGAAGTCACAAAAGGCAAAAACCAGATTTTTGGGTATATCAAGCAAAGGTTAAGTGCTCAAGTATCTGGATGGAAAAATACGTTTCTTAGTTGTGCAGGGAAGTAAGTACTACTGAAATCAATTGCTTCAGCCATCCCAGGTAACACCATGTCATGTTTTAGACTCCTTAGAGGGCTATGTAAAGAGTTATCATCAATTATGGCCAACTTCTGGTAGGGGTCTAAAGGTGAGAAGAAAAAATTACACTGCTTGTCTTGGAGAAAGCTGTCTGAACAAAAAGGGAAAGAGGGTCTTGGGTTCAAAGATTTTCAATGCTTCAACACAGCATCACTTAGGCTAAGCAGATTTGGAGGCTAATTTCACAGCCAAACCTGTTGGTTTCAAAAGTCCTAAAGGCTAAATACCTGAAGAAGAATAATTGGTGCTCAGCAAAAGTTCCGCTGAATGCATCATGGTTTTGGAAGAGTATTATGAGCTCCAGGGACATGCTATAAGGAGGGGGGGGGTTAAGGAAAAGAGTGGGAGATGGAAAATTAATCAACATTTGTAAGGACAAATGGATCCCAACATCAGGAAATGGGAAAGTATCAACTATTAGAGATGTGTAATGCCAACTGAAAACAGTGGACCAACTCATTATAAGCCGCAGGTGGAATTTAGATTTACTGAGCCAGCTTTTCAATGATCAAGACTCAAAAGGATCACCCAAATTCCTCTTAGTGTTAGAGATTGCAAGGACAGATTTTATTGGGAGGGATCAAGATCAGGTATTTACACTGTGAATTCAGGATATAAAAGGGCTTTTGAAATGGAACAACAAAAGTTGATGCACAAAATGAACTAAAAGGTGAAACTAGTCATGGCAATCAAGAAAGCAACTTATGGAATCTAACTGTGGAATTTGAACCTCAAATATAAAATAAAACACTTTTTATGAAAGTGTGAACCCGTGTTCTCCAATTAATCTTGAATATTTGTTCTATAGAGAACTAGAAAAGGAGAAATAATGTGTAAGGTTTGTTCAAAAGAGGTTGAAACTATTGAACATGTTTTTTTTTTTTTTTTTTTTTTTGTAGAAGAGCTAAGGAGGCTCGTAGAGTTTCCCCAATTCAATGGGATGGATTGCATGACTATAGAGGGCACTTCAAAGATTGGTGGGGGCAGCTGATAAAGCAAAGGCCAGGAAAGAGGGAGAAGAACATGTCATTTTGACTGCAAATATCATTTGGCAACTGTGGAAAGCTAGAAATAAATTCCAGTTTGAAGATAAGGATGAGAATGGAAGAATTACTATCCAAGCAGCAACTGAGAAATGGCTAGAAATTGGTTCAACCCAAAAGTTCTTTGATAGCACGAGCATTTGTCATTAAAAGACATTATAGTGAAAAATGATGATAAGGAAATCATGGAAAGTCTAAAGAATAAGAGGAGGATTAATGACAAATTAGAAATGTTAATGGAGGACATTTTAGAGCTAAGCTTACTGTTTCAAGATTGCTCTTTTTGTTTTAAGAATAAAGATAGGATGATCATTAATAATAAAATTGCTAATTTTGCAAAAGGAGCTTATTACTGATATAGAATGGAAACATTTCTTCCCTATTTGGATTTAGCTATGCAATCTTAGTTACTTGAGAGAAGTTTCTCTCCTTTTGTAAGTATTTGTACAAGTAACAAAATATTCTATCGTTTTGGAAAAAAAAAACGAACCAGGGGCAAGCAACTGGAAAAACATTTTTATCGGGACCTACACAAGAGATAATTATGAGAAAAACAAAAAAGGAAAAAATATATTTACATCTAACACAATAATCATCTGCACAACCTTCTCATCTCTTCTTCCCGGTTGAAACTGTACCGCTCTAGTTAACTTCAAGGCCTTTAAGGTCTTCAGCACAAAGAAAGAATGGAAATAAAAAAAAGGCTAAAAAAATATTTTTAGTCTCCAAAGTTTGGCCCTGTGACATTTTTAGTTTTCAAAATTTTACAAAAAATAAATCATCTCTCATCTTTCAAATTTCACTTAATTAGGATAATTGACATAAAAATAGCATAATTTTGATTTCTATGACTCAACTCCAACAAAAATTCCCCTTTATCTTTTACTTTCTCTTGCCTAAACTAATTCAAAAAATAGCTTTTTTCACATCAATTCCATTTAAAATTTTTGAGAATGAAAGAAAATTTGTCTTGAGCCTAAACACAAACTAATTGCACAATAGGCTCCACAAAGAATGACTAAGATCTTGTAGAGAATGAGTAAGAGAACTCTCCAAATAACTTGCCATATGGCAGCCATTCAAGATGCTATTAAAATGTTTGTCTTCTTCTATAATAGTTAGATTTATTTTGTTGAAAGGCAAGCCGGATGGAATTGAAAGGTAAATTTATTTTGGGAGACTTTTATTTGACGAAATATAATCCCTATTATTAATAAAATCGGTCACCTAATTCAAATAGATTTCTCTCATTAGTATTAAGTAATTATTATAATATCACTAGTTGCTCATTGACTATTATAATAGTTATTGGAATCTACCTGTGTATAATCCACAAATTAAATCTATTTGACTCGAGTATGTAAATTTGTACTTATATTATAAGAAAAATATTTATATAGATCCGGTTTTTGGCCTTACCTATAAATCTTACGGTCAAGATTAAATTTTATAAAATCTTGCTTACATGTTATAGATTCTATAACATTTAATTTACACAACAAGATTTACAAATAAAACTAAAGACAAGATCTACCTAAGTATTTCCAATATTATAACATATCTTAATAGACCGCGGGCACTGACTCGCCGCCCATATAAGAATCACATCATGGGCGTCACTCTCTTTACATATGGGCTTTCTTGGTCCAACAATGGGGCTCCACGCTATTAGGGACGTAAGGCCCAAGCCATTGCAAAAGCATGTGTTTTTGAAAGGATCGTGACTAGATTTGATTAAAAATTAAAAATGTATAGTTATTATCATTCCAATTACATTCATGTGTGTTAGAATTTTCCGGTGAATGTTTACCCTTAGAATGGTAGTTCTTCGAGTCCAAAGAATAATAAACCAAAACACAATTCTAATATGTACTTAAAACTTTTGCATAAAAGGAAAAAAAATTTATTTCTCAAACAAAAAAAAGTTCAAATTTGGTTTTGCTGTATTATTGATGATCAGGAAAACTTTCACAATTTAGTTACAAAGCAGATTACTCACAAGTAATCCTACCATACAAATTAAAGCAATCTGGAGTGGCTAGAACTATGTAGGGATACATCAAAACTGAGATCTATGGACATCAAGAATTAAAGATGCGTTGATCAAAGTTCCACAGCAAACTAAACTCCCAATTCTGCCTTGTGTTTGCCACTCTTCTCCAGTCAGAAACATAACATCTAATGGCATCAATACACCTCTTCAAAACAAGTTCAGCTGGCTGAGCTTTGTGATTGAAAACTCTTTAGTTCCTCTCCCTCCATAAGAAGTAGACCACAGCTCCCAAGGAAAATTTCCTGATGTGATGAATGAAAGTCTCTTTTTTTCTGATAGATAGTAGAAGACCACCAATTAATCTCATCTTGCCAACAATATTTCCCTCTGTATAAGAGAGAAGGAACTTGAAGTCTTGACCGAACATAGCGTGAATAATCACATTGAAAGAATAAGTGATTATGAGACTCTGTCTCTCTGTTGCTCAGGGGGCACCAGCGATCAGTACGGATTCCCCACTCGCTGATTTTGTCCTTTATTGCAAGCCTCAATTTGCAAGCCATCCAAAGAAGAAAAGCATGTCTGGGAATATACTTTTTGATCCAGACAACATGATACCAAGAAACTGTAGTGTTAGGTACCTTAAACAAAGTCATGGCTGATTTTAAGGAGAAATTACCTGACATTGTATAGGCCCATAAAATGTGATCCTCCTGCTCCAATCTTGTGAGTAAAGTGCTTGGAATGGAGTTGACAAGATTTTTAGCATCTTTGCTTTTTCTGTGCATTGACCAACACTAGGATCCATTTTTTATGAAATCTTGAACTTTAACTTCCTGATGACTCCTAAATATCCTGAGATATGATATGCATACCATAAGTATCAATGAGGGAACTTTTTGGATGCCAAAGATCAAACCACATAAAAGTATTTCTTTCATTTCCAATGATGGTTTGAATTCAACTTCTAACTACATGTCTGAGATCCAACAACTTTCTCCAAAGCTACGAGGCATCGTTTGGAATAGGAGCATTCCAAGACTTCAACCACTACCTATGATATTTGAATTCAACCCATTTAACTTATTCTTTGTTTCTTTCGTTGGTGGTTCTTCATTTTTTTTCTTGTTCTTATCTTGCAAGACTTCTAAGTATCTCAGTTTATAGATTGATTTTTTTTTTTTTTTTTTTTAAATTCCTATGGTGTTATGAGCACTTTTCCCGTGTACTAGAGAGGAGGTTTCTGAAAGGCGTTGAGGTTTTGTCAATGCCTTTGGATGACTATCAATTTTACAGGCTTCAGTCTCAGTTATGGTTTCCAAAATTGTCATTTTTAATGTGAAGAGATGCCTATCACATGATTGAGGGCTTCTGCCCCCACCCCCCTTTTTTTTTTTTTTTTTCTTGTTCTTATTTTGCAAGACTTTCAATTTAAGTATCTCAGTTTTTTAGATTGATTTTCGGTTGCTTGTTATGAGCACTTTGAGCCCTTTTCAAGTGTCCTAGCAAAGAAAAAGGTTTCTGAAAAGCATTGAAGTTTTGGCTGTATTGCCTTTTCGATGACGATAGAGAAGATAGAATTAGGTCTCAATGAGCGAATTATACAGGTTTCAATCTCAGTTGTTATAGTATGGTTGCCAAATTTATGTCATTTTTATGTTTCTGTTTGTCGAATCTAATTCAGCCTGTTTACTTTGCAGATTTTACATCAACTTACCAGGTAGCAGCTCTGCCACTGGATGCAGAAACTGAAATAGAATGCATAGCTGCGCTCTAACTTCCTTCTGGAATCGGGTCTCGACTTTGTCAGCTAGGATTTGTTGTTCACTTGAAATTCTTCACGGAAAGAGGTGAAACATCGTGGTGGTCTACCATCTCTTAAGAATTTGGGTATCTTTAGGAACCTTTGAGTCTTTGACAGTGAATCTCTTAAAGAATCGAGTATGTACCATACTCCCAAAACAGGTCATTTATGTGCCACAGAATTTGCAAAATCTTAAATTACATAGTGCGTTCTCTATTGCCAGTAGAATGTATTGTTGAAGTTTTTATTAATGTTGGACAACCAATCAAATAATACAAAGCTTGATGCCAAGCCAAATGCAGTGGCTAAACATTATAGCCTAAACATTCCTAAACATTCAAATAATAGACAGATTCTAATCTAAACATTCCTACCCATTCATTTACATATTACTAAATAAATAAATAAATAAATCCTAAATAGATGCATTCTTGTAGCGAGTTGTTGGTGCAATCCAAGCACAAAACATTGGCATTCTTGTACCGAAGAGATTTGCCAACGAATCTTCCCTCCCAACAGAATGGTATTTCTTGGTGTTCAAAGAATAATACACCAGATCATCTTGGACTTTAAAATCTGGGGAAGTAGATTCTGTTGGCCATATTTGGTCTTTCTTCAATTGCAGCAAAAGATGATGATCGACTTAGATACAATGAATAGCATCCCAACGTACTGATTTCTTCCCATTCTTCCAAACCAGAAGGATTTAGCTTGAAAATTCGAATCCAACCCCTGTTTCCTTTATGTCCCAGAAATACCGAGAGAAGACCTCCATCGCACTCAGCTAAGAAGTGTTGACGAAAATGTTTGCAAGGCGGTCGAGGCTTGTCAAGAACTCTCCAATCAACTTCACCATCATCCTGCACTAGCACCACTCCAAGCCTCCCATCCTTGCCAATGTAATAGAAAGACCCTAGGTAGAACACTGGAGCACTGAAACATGGCTGGAAACTTGGGTCGTTTTCCAATTCCACATCACACCATTCCTCATCCTCATCTCCTGGACCCTTAATTATGTAGGCATAAACTATTGACCTCATATACACCAAACCGATAGCTAGAGAATCCGAGGGAAGATGGCAAGGATGTCGAGATGAAGCTTGAAATTGCCAAACCATAATGTGGTGTATCTGGTAATTGGATTGTCTCATTGTTTAATGGATTAAAGGCAAATAGAGATGTATCTTTGTCCATTAGTAACCAATTTTCCTTAGAATAACGGATTGTATAGTCTCTTAGTTTGTCTGGAATTGGCACAGAGTACTTGGCCTTCATATTAGAATCAACAAAGCTGAATACACCTTCTGACCTTTCAGAGAAAACAAGGCATGGAGAGAATGAATTATTGGTCCTCGCTGAACTGGCGCAAAGTCTGTTGACACATCGAAAATTTATGTAATCAACAAATGAAAGATTCCCAGCAATCAAGCCAATTATATCTGAAGGCATGTCACACAAATTCCCTTCTTTTGCTTCCCCTGATATACTGTTTTCTTCTTCTTCAAATTCTTTTTGCTGATGAATAATGTCCAGCACCCTGTGACTATGATCATCATCAACAGGAGGCATTATCATCCAAGTGGGTAAAAGATGCCATGGTTTTGGTAAATTCGGACACGGTAAATATTGTGTCAAGGTTTCATCCTCGATCCTGTATGAATACAAGGTTTCATCCTTAGGCTTAGTGAAATATATGTAACTCCCAAATTCTTCTTCCAGATCAGGAGGTATTGGACAAGAAACGGAATATTCAGAACCCAAAAAGATTGCCCAACCATTCCCACTTCTCACTTTTTCCCATGAATTCGTGACAAAGTTGAACACATCGACCTCAATGACGAGGGTATCTTGATTAACCTCGGACCCATCAATACACAGCTTAATTGAAAAAAGTTGGTCCCCTGATTCCACCAAGAAAGTGTTTAAACGATTGGAATGCGAGTGATACCAATCCCAGCCAACTTCACTAAATAAGGATACACTATGAATATTGCTCGATTTGTCCACGTTGATCAATACCAGATCACGATTGCACGATGATCCGGCGTATATCTTCCCGTTACAGCTGACAGGATTAATTTATTAAGGATGTAGTAGTCGTCTTTCTCCAACTCTAAACTCTCACTTCGACTCCTCGTGCTCTCTTCATAATTGAACTCGGCCCATTGTTCATCCCCAGGACGACAGTAGATAATCACAGGATGGTTGTTTGGAAACAACAATATCAAGCAATTTGGATCACTGGGTGCTGATGATAACAAGTAACTTGTAATGATTGGCTTATTATCTTTTGATCTTACAAGACGTGGAAGATCAATGGATTCTGAAGCCGTAGGATTCCAAATAGAGTAGTGTAGAACGTTGTCGTTATCGGACAAAATTAACCAACCTTGGGAACACGAAACAACCGTATTTTTCTGCAACTCCGGGAAACTCTTATGCTCAATCTGGAAAGAATCCGTTGACGTTTTTGTACAGAAGGTTTGAATAACCCTGGATCCTCCTTTACAATGATTGTATATTAACCATGGATATTTTCCTGTCGCAGAGAGACTCTTTGATCCCTCCATCACTCAACAAGTCACTAACACGATCAATATTTTGGAGAAAAAAAAAAACGAATTGAAATTCACACTTTAGTGTTGTTTTTTCTTTATTTATCAGACCTTTAATCGACGACTTTTTTTTCTTTTGTGGGCTCTGCTTTTCTTTTATTTATATAAGTATTTTTCTTCTCAAATTGAATTTCGGATTTACCATAAATCCTAATCCATTTTTGAATCAGTTTGTATCATGTAATGGTTCATCATCGTCTTTGGATACTAGACCAAACAAGAAAAAGAATAAAAGAGTAGGACCCTTGGAAAGTTTCCGGTTGGTCATCGATTATAGAAACTGCTTGTTTAGGAAACTCAAATTTTAATGTACTTCAGTAATTAGAGAAAAGTAACCAGCCTCTCTTAAATATGTTTATAAACTTTTGATAAATTAGAGATGTTTTCTTATAAACGAGTCCTACGATATTAAAACTTACACCTCTATATAATACTAGCTTTTATTTTGTGCTATGCCTGAGGTTGGATACCTGTCTAAATTATACGGGTAGAGTTTTAGAAAATTAAATATAATTTTAGAAAATAATTTTATTAGTCTCTCATATTTTACATTTATATTTTTTTAATCATTCACATTTAAAATGATACAGTTTAGTCTCTCACAAATTCAAAATGTACCATTTTGGTCCCTCAACACAATTATCAACATATTTTGGCCTGAAATACTCACATGTGTATCGAATGTTACATTTTTCATGAAAAAAATTTACACCACACAAATTTTAAATATTAAACGATATTACCTAAAACCTCTATCACCACCACTCCAAAATTTTCACCTATCATCACCACCCCTATTCCCCTCCTTCGTGCCTTTTCCTCCCCTAACTCTACTCCAACGGCTCCAATGCTCTTCTTTTTTGAGACAATTTATTTTAAAGTTGATATACTGTCAATTTTGATTAAATATGTTACATTTTATACGCATGTGAGTATTTCAGCCAAAATATACTCGTAATTGTGTCGAGAGATCAAAATGGTGCGTAAATTTTGAATTTGTGAGGGACTAAAATGCATCATTTTGAATGTGAGGGACTAAAAGAGTACAAATGTGAAATGTGAATGACTATTAAGGTCATTTTTCCTATAATTTTTAGACTAAACATTTATATTTACAACTACTTATGCACGTTAAACATACTTATATTTACAACCTTGAGTCATTATGACATTTTTATTATGATTTGTTCTAAAATTCAATAATTGTCCCACGAAAAATGAAAAGAAAAACCCAACAAATTATAATTTCGTCATCTCCTTTATTTTTCTAGGAGTTGACCAATTAGTAATTATTAATTTCCCATCATCTTTCACTTATATTTTCTATTTCTCTTTTATATTTCCTCGAATTTGATGTTTATATTTAATCTTTACTATTTTGATAATATTACAAGACTATATAGAGAGCAGCAAAAAAAAAAAAGAATGTGAAAAGCAAAATTTCAACTAATTGAAAGATAATACATAAAGATGCAATATAGGTAAAATAGCCCAAACAACAAATACGAGAAGCAAAATCTCAACATTAGTTTAAAGTTAATTATCGAATACAATCAATTGATCAAATATTTAATTAAGAATTTAGAGGGATTGTTAAATCTTTAGTCAGTTTTTAAATTGTGAAGGCGATACATGAACTATTTTTTAGAGTAATGAAATACAAATGTGAATAAATGATGCTATTGAATATTTAGAGAATTAAAAAGATAAAGAAAAATAATTCAACCAAAAGTCATACATTAAAAGAAATGAAATTTTAATATTACCCTAGACCAATCACCAAACCAAAGTTCAAACATCCAACTCCTTATCTATATAAAAATAAGAAAGTATAATACATGCAAACCGCTTGGCATCATTCTATGATTTTTTAATGCCAAAATTGTTTGCTTAACTTGTTCAAATTAAATTACTACTGAACTTTATATCAATAAAATGGAACTTGATAAGATGTTTAGTTTTGAAACACAAATATTATTGCAGGGATTCGTTAAGGAAAGGCCTTTATAATTTATTTATTTATTTATCATTATTATTATTATTATTATTATTATTATATATATATTGTAATTTTGGCAATAAATATTTCTTTCTTATAGAACAATGATTTTGGTTCTCCAAAATGTGCTTCAAAACATCCCCAAATTTGGATCCGTAACAAAGGAATACATGTTGCATCTCCAGACTGGCTATTCTGAATCCTTCCCCAGCTTTTGTGTTTGTACAATTACTCCGGTAATTTGTCTTTTTTCTCTAATCTGTCTTACTAGAATTAATAAATCAATCACAGAAACAGTTGCTCCCGTAATTTGGCCTTGCCTTTATTCCCCACCCCCTCACTGTAATTGAATCTCACATCTTTTTTCAACTAAAAAATAAAAAAGAAGAGTTTCATATAGGATGTGTTTAAATCGATAAATGTGAGGAATAATTTGAAATTTACCCATTTATTAGAACTTAAAAGGATTTACTATAAAGTCAAAATAGATGAATTTCAATTCCACTCTATAAATTAAAAGGTGTAAAATGAATAATTTCAAATAACTTTCTAATTTGAATAAATTTGAAATTTATCCATGTTACCTTTACAAATCCTCCAATAAATAACTTCATTATGTAAGCTATACATATTAAATTATTAAATTTATTCAACATATATATACACACACCCCAATTCAATTTTGTCAGTGATTTTAACACTTCAAATTTATCGTCATGCACTTAACACGATGATTTAATATATATTTAACACTTTTACTTTACAACATTATCCTTCCATTTTAAATTTTTTTATTTGTGAATTTGTAGAAAGATCATTCATTATTAAGTGAATTAAACTAATACACGACATTATTTCATAGATTTTTCTTTCAGAAGTACATAACATTATGCAACCTTTTCCTAATACAATGTAAAACAAATTTATTGGAAACATTATTAGTTTGCTCCTCATGCCTTTATTCTAGATGTTGTATCCTTTTGATTATTATTTAAAAATAAGGTATAGTAGTCTAAAACTAATTATTTAATACCAAAATGATTAGAGTTTGTTATCCTAATAATGTATATAACAATTCAATTTACTTATTGTATTAATATCACTACAAATTAGCAAATAAGTAAGGTTGTGAAACAATTAATACAAATATTTCAATATATTAAGCTATAAGTATTACTCATTAAATTGACAGTATAATTGATGTACCTATAATTTTTATACTCATTGTACTTATTGGAAGATCAAATCTATGAAGTTTTAAGTATGATATGTAATTATTATTAGTAATGATTACCACTTTGAACTTATTAACTCTGTTAACAAGCATAAATCACTATCAATATTATTGAACATATTATATAACAAAAGTAACAATATTATTTAACTATGTAACCTATATTATGTGAATTACTATGATTTGATTTACGTTATTATAACTTATGTAAGCCACATAAATATATTAATTATTTTTTGTGTTATAATACCATTCAAATTTTCCATTTATTTTAAGTAATTATAATCATTTAAACTAATTTTTAATATGAAGTTAATTATTGATGAAGTTTACAATAATTAACCCAATGCAGCCACTACAAATGTCTACTTGCATAGTCCATAGACTGCATACAATATAGACCCTGCAATATGATTTATCCTTGTCAGGTTCATCGCTCAAATATACAAAGTTGCCCCACATTTTTTAACGTCTTATTTACAACTATAACCATTAATTTATCTCCAATCCACATTAACTCCTATAACTTTTAATTGCAACCGGTGTCGCTAGTGACATAATTATAATCTTATAATTTAAATGTTGTTAATACTTGTACCTTGCATAATTAAATATTCTTGTTAACTTTGGTTTAAAAACTAAATTAGTTTTACTAATTAGTCATAACTATGTAAGCAATAAATGGAATCACTATAAATATTACTGATTAAGTTGTATAATAAAAAGTAACAAACAACTTAAGTTGTATAATAAAAAGTAACAAGTAGCTATAAGTATCATTTTATACTTCTAATATTACTACTGAAGAATCGATTTTCTTTACAAACGGTACTACTAATTAGTAATAACTATATAAGTTATAAGTAGAATCACTATCAAATTACTAATAAATTTATATAACAAAAAGTAACAAGAGTATTGGATTATGTAAGCTGTAAATGCTAATATCGTTTAATTAATAATATTATGTCTTATGTACATATAAGTATTAATACATGTAAGTTACATAATCAAATATTATTGTTAACTTTAGTTTAAAAACTTAATTAGTTCTACTTGTAGCTTTGGCCTAAAAACTTAATTAGTTTTTACTAATGAGCACACTTTCTTTGTAAATGGTAATACTAATTAGTAATAACTATGTAGGATATATGTAAGATACTTAAATTATGTAATAAAAAGTAACAAGACTTTTTTTTTTATACATAAATGGTACTACTAATTAATAATATCCATATAAGCTATAAGTTGAATCATTATCAATATTATTAATTAAGTTATATAGCAAAAAAGCTTATAACAAAAGGATTTAATTATGTAAGCTATAAGTGTTAATATGATTTAAGTTCACAAGATTATAATTTATGGAAACCATAAATTATATGTGTGTGTGAACTATACCAATATTTAAAATTTTATATTATTTTGAATAATTTGAAGTATTATAATTATTTATGCTAATGTATTTAATATTTTTTAAACACAATGTGAGTTAATTACACATTTTCATATGTTGTACATTGTGGAATACCATATGTATTCCTTCTTAAATCATTGTGCGGCCTTGTCACTGACCGCTTGCATAGTCCACAAGACACATTTCACAAAGTGTGGCTGATTCAAGAGGATTTTCTCTATACCCACATTTAAAAAAAAAAAAATCCTTTAATTTCTCTACATTATAAATTGCGTTTCCTACATTTTATTATGATGTGGGCCTTTAATACATTACAACTGGTTGATGTGGCTTTCTTGGTTTCAGTTACAACATTGGCATTCTTCTCATTGTTGTGAAATTCTTAATAATTGTAACAATTTAATGAGTAATACTTATAGCCTGTCTCTTATACAGAGCAAAGTGTGTTTAAGAGTAAGTTATAGCACTCTTATACTACATCTAGATGTCATAGCCGCCAAAAATTCCCAGTTATTTGAAAATCAATAAGTGAAATGAATGGCGAAGTAAATTTGAAGAGAATTAATATACCTAGTACTACGTAAAAATTCTGGCATATTATCAATGTGTATGTAGTGAAAGCTATTCAAAGTTTCTTTCATTCTGGCCACCTCTTGAATTTGGTTAATGAAACCATAATCACCCTCAACCCTAAATTAGATAACCCTGTTAATCTTTCACAATTTGATTTATAAACATCTAGATGTGTTTCAGAGCAATTGCTAAGTTGTTAGTTGGTAGAATGAAAAGTATCCTGGAATCTTGCATTAGTTCCAATCAAACTGCTTTTGTGCCTGGTTGGCAAATTTTGACAATATCATCATTGTTCATGAGTACATGCATTATCTCAAAAATGAAAGATTGGGTAAGGAAAAGTTAATGGCCATAAAGCTTGATATGTCTAAAACCTAGAATAGAGTTGAGTGGGACTTTTTGGCGGCTATGATGTATAAACTAGGTTTTTGTGCTACTTGGATCAACTGGATCCTGAAATGCCTTGCTATAGTTTCTTACTCTTTCAATGTTAATGGTGAAAAAGTCGGTTACTTCAAACCTACAAGGGGAATCAGATAAGGTGATCCCCTTTTGCCTTATTTGTTTATAATCTGTGCAGAAGGTCTCAGCAATTTACTCAGATAAGCTACTGAAGCAAAAAGGATTTCTGGAGTAAAAATCAGCAAGAGGGGACCAGAAATCTCATATTTATTTTTTACAGATGATGCATTAATCTCCTACAAAGCTAATCGGAACGAGGCAGAGGAATTGATGGACATTATGAGAAAGTATGACAGATGTTCAGGTCAACTCATTAATTTGGAAAAATCTTCAATTTTGTTCACTAAAAATACGGAGGAACAAATTAAGGAAGAAGTGTGTAGTTTACTGGAAGGGCTACAAGTGGTTAATCAAGGTAAATATCTTGG
Organism: Cinchona pubescens; assembly: GCA_025175665.1. Classification (NCBI taxonomy): domain Eukaryota; kingdom Viridiplantae; phylum Streptophyta; class Magnoliopsida; order Gentianales; family Rubiaceae; genus Cinchona; species Cinchona pubescens. Next base: position 1,341,551 of record JANKKI010000106.1, read on the forward strand.
TTTACCCCATGAAGTCACAAAAGGCAAAAACCAGATTTTTGGGTATATCAAGCAAAGGTTAAGTGCTCAAGTATCTGGATGGAAAAATACGTTTCTTAGTTGTGCAGGGAAGTAAGTACTACTGAAATCAATTGCTTCTGCCATCCCAGGTTCCGATGTCTCTTTGTAGACATCTTAATGCATCATAGGAGAAAGTTCATAAAATATGAGATCTCTGGTCCCCTCTTTGCTGATTTTTACTCCAGAAACTGTCTCTTATACACATCTGATTGTCTTGGAGAAAGTCATCGAACAAAAAGGAAAGAGGGTCTTGGGTTCAAAGATTTTCAATGCTTCAACACAGCATCACTTGCTAAGCGATTTGGAGGCTAATTTCACACCAAACTGTTGGTTTCAAAAGTCCTAAAGGCTAAATACCTGAAGAAGAATAATTGGTGCTCAGCAAAAGTTCCGCTGAATGCATCATGGTTTTGGAAGAGTATTATGAGCTCCAGGGACATGCTATACATAGTCTGGGACTTAATCAGGAAAAGATGTGGGATAAGAGAATTAATCAACATTTGTAAGGACAAATGGATCCCATCAACAGGAGTTGGGAAAGTATGGCATTACACATCTCTAATGCCAGTTGATACCTGTCTCTTATACACATCTAGATGTGTATAAGAGACAGATATTAAACTATGACAACTTTTCATTGAAAAGACTCAAAAGTATCACCCAAATTCCTCTTAGTGAAATTAGAGATTGCAAGGACAGATTTTATTGGGAGGGATCAAGATCAGGTATTTACACTGTGAATTCAGGATATAAAAGGGCTTTTGAAATGGAACAACAAAAGTTGATGCACAAAATGAACAAAGGTGAAACTAGTCATGGCAATCAAGAAAGCAACTTATGGAAGGAACTGTGGAATTTGAACCTCAAATATAAAATAAAACACTTTTTATGATTTATGGTTTCCATAATGTTGTAACTCTTGTGAACTTAAATCAGGAGAACCAGTCTTGTACCTGTCTCTTATACATGTGTAAGATTTGTTCAAAAGAGGTTGAAACTATTGAACATGTTTTTTTTTTTTTTTTTTTTTTTTGTAGAAGAGCTAAGGAGGCTCGTAGAGTTTCCCCAATTCAATGGGATGGATTGCATGACTATAGAGGGCACTTCAAAGATTGGTGGGGCAATGATAAAGCAAAGGCCAGAAAGAGGAGAAGAACATGTCATCTAGATGTGCAAATATCATTTGGCAACTGTGGAAAGCTAGAAATAAATTCCAGTTTGAAGATAAGGATGAGAATGGAAGAATTACTATCCAAGCAGCAACTGAGAAATGGCTAGAAATTGGTTCAACCCAAAAGTTCTTTGATAGCACGAGCAGCGGGGAACAAGTAAGCTGTGACACTAGACAGCTGACCAGAACAACTAGGTAGTAGAGGCTCCCTCGAATCCCTAATCAAATAAAAGTTGCAGTCAGCACCTCTAACAATGGATTAAATAGGAGGTTTTGGGATTGGTATAGCAGCATGGGATTGGGATACAAAGCTGCAGAAAGTATGGGCCATGGGAGAAAGAGGCAAATATGATGGGCAATTAAACAAACTGGAAGCTATCAGATTGGCTCTCATAAAAGCTCGTGATACAGGATGGAAAGACATTATAGTGAAAAATGATGATAAGGAAATCATGGAAAGTCTAAAGAATAAGAGGAGGATTAATGACAAATTAGAAATGTTAATGGAGGACATTTTAGAGCTAAGCTTACTGCTGTTTCAAGATTGCTCTTTTTGTTTTAAGAATAAAGATAGGATGATCATTAATAATAAAATTGCTAATTTTGCAAAAGGATTAATTACTGATATAGAATGGAAACATTTCTTCCCTATTTGGATTGCTATGCAATCTTAGTTACTTGAGAGAAGTTTCTCTCCTTTTGTAAGTATTTGTACAAGTAACAAAATATTCTATCGTTTTGGAAAAAAAAAACGCACCAGGGGCAAGCAACTGGAAAAACATTTTTATCGGGACCTACACAAGAGATAATTATGAGAAAAACAAAAAAGGAAAAAATATATTTACATCTAACACAATAATCATCTGCACAACCTTCTCATCTCTTCTTCCCGGTTCCCGCCGTTGTTTCCCACCACTACTACCACCATCCTTTCACAACAGATTCACTCTCTTCCTTAACTTCCTCTCTCGATTTATCATAATGGTGTTGTAATTGAGATATTATTTACTCTCTCTATGTGGTATGTGCGTGAATTTCATACCTCCCAAAACCCTTGCCCATGGTGGCTTGCATTGGTGGTTATGGCAGTTCTATGGGAGTGGTGGTGCTAATTTTTAGTCAATTAAAGAGAAAATTTTGTTGATTCTTGAAGCGGATAATGCAGGGAGTATTATGATATATTTGATTGGTGTTTTGTGTCACAAATTTAATAGATCTATGGTGGATTGCTTTGAAAATTTTTGGTGTTCTTGACCAAATTCAAGGCTACAAATATAATTAGGAGATTGAGAGGAGTAATACAGTGCATTTTCTAGTAGTGTTTTGGATGCTAATAATGATGATCATGGGTGCTTGTAGCAGAGGGGTGGCAATTGGCGGGGGTTGCAGAATCAATGACGAAGGAAAGAGAAAAATAGAAGGGGGGAAAATGAAAAACAAAAATTGGGAAACTCTACTGTCCTTTTAGGGAATCATTCCCCTAATTTTAAGGACTTGTACAGTATAAATTTTTAAAACACAATGAGACTGTAGAATTCCCTAAAAAAGATTACTTACTCATATAAGATAATTGAAAATATTTTTCTTTTAGGGTCCGTTTGGTTAGATGTAAAATATTTTTCTCAAGAAAATATTTTCCTTGAAAAATATTTTATATGAAAAAATTCATTTTTCATACAAGTTTATTTAGTTAACAAAATGAAAATATTTTGAAATATAACTTTTAAGATTATTCATCATTAATTTTATGAATACGAGTTAAAAAGATATGTAGTAATTGTAATGAATACTTTACAAGTGATTATGGTCAATAAAAATTAATTTTCTTTAAAATTAAAGCATAATATAATATAGTGATAAAATAAGTATAATGAAAGTTATATTTTCTTTAAAATATAACTATAATAATTGTGGTCAATAAAAATTGATTTTCTTTAAAATTAAAGCATAACATAATATAGTGATAAAATAAGTATAATTATTTTATTGTGTGGCCCACAATGAAGAGATAAACGAATGAACAATAATTGAAAACGAAAAAAAGTTTAGTAAATGAAGTTACATATTAATAGTAAATATTTGAGATTTTACTTAATTCTTGAATTATTCGAAAAATAATTTATACTCAAAAATTTTGTAAGTTATTTTTAGTTTAATGGAGAAAATTTAGAAAATATTTTATTAAAATATATTTTCTGGTGTCTGACGCCAAACAAATTTTTGAAAAATATTTTCCAGATAATATTTTTAACCCAACCAAATAGAATGTCTTGAAAAGTTAAAATTATTTTTAAAAGCACCTCATCAGGAAAATGTTGGAGTAGCATTTTTTTTTTAATTTAACCAAAAATATAGGTTAAAAGTATTTGAAAATATCTTAAAATACCTTTGACCTTAACTCCAAGAATAGTTGCAGTTACATAACCAACATGTAAGATGAAATTGATTGCATTCAAGTAAATTGAAGTCATTCATGCAATCTAACATTCGACCTTATCATCATTATTGGTATAACAATAACATAGTTTGTAATTTAATTTAATTTTTTTTCAATGGCAGTAAATGTTATTCCTTCGCGTATTAACTTTTTTCTTACAATATAATTTGTCGAATAACACTATAGGCTAATTGTCATAGTTTAATATGTAAGATGTAGGTAAAGTAATAACTGGACTAATTGATTAACAATTTTCTATAATAAAACCAATGGTTATTACATACCCTGTCGGTGTTTTATATATATAAAAAAAGAAGAAGATATTTTTCTTATTTTTATATTTTTATCATAAAATATAATTATATTATTAAGAGAATTTGATGACTATAACATAGAAAATATTTGGAGAAAAAAAGGGAATGGAAAAATTTTAAACTATCTAAGAAAGCAATAATAGGTATAATATTAAATGATATCAAATAAAAAATGCTCTTGTTATATACAATATATAATATAGATGATAATCATGCATCTTATTATACATATAAGGCAGTGGAAAAAATAAATAAATTTTCAAATATATAATTCAGTACTTTTGCATAATTTAACTCCTATGAGTACGTGGAATACAGACACATATATCATTTCAATGAAGAGCTTCACTCCTATTGTGGTTGAATTAGATGAGAAAAATTGGTGGGTTAATAAATCTTAGATTTTATCGAAGTTTTCAAATATTCTTTATCAACAAACCAATTAAATTCTTTATTATTTCTATATCTTCTAACCACTTTTATATCTATATTTGAATTATTTTCATTGAATGATATGGAAAGACTTAACTTTACAAATACTGTAATTTATATAATGACAAAATGATAACTCTTTATAAGTTTAAACAATAAATATCGATTGTATTTTTTCAAGTAGTTTTTATAATAAAATTTCTCTAATCATTGAAGATAATATATTTTTAGAATGACTAAAGAGGATTTATTGAAATTTTAAATTAATTTTGTTTGAATAATGCAAATAAATATAAAAATACTATAACTGCTATTTATTACTCGAATAAGTATAATATTCTGTACAATATACAGGTTAAAGATCTAGTTCCTTAATTATGCTTTTAAGGTATCATGTGAGATAATAACAATTTAAAACTTGATTAAAAAAAAAAGAAGCCAAAACTTGATGTACTCAATTTAGAATAAATCGAAAGTTTGTATACTCATTTGAAATGTTTGGCCTCCTACCTCTTCTTCATCTCTATTTGATTAATTCTACCGACTATTTTTAGCAAGTCATTTTACTGTGTTGTCTTTTTTAGGGGAATATTTAGGTAGGTATGATGTATGACTCTATTTGTAAATTTTATAAATTAAGGAGGTGTTTGATTTATAATTGGGAATCGGAATCAGAATCATAAATTCCACTATTGGTATAAATTTATATCATTCTCCCTTACTTATTTGGTTTGAAATAGGAATGAGTTTCATTATGTTAATGAATTACTCAATTTGAAACCCATGTCACAAGTAGGGAATGAAATGAGACATTTTCTAACACTTTCATTCCTATATAATGATTCCCATAGTACTCAACCAAACAACATCTTTGGTGTCATTAACTTTAATTCCCATTCCCCCTCTCATATTTGACATCCCATAAATCAAACACCTTATAAATATTATGAAATTTATGATATTAATTGATATAAGTAAAATTTTATAAAATTTAATTTTGACCATAATATTTTCCATCCTTTTTATATTTGGAGTCAAACTGTACCATTTCTACTCCATGTGTTTCTCTAGCAGACTGATATTTTATGTCCAAGGGCTGAGAATATATTATTGTTAAATCAGTGGCTAGGATTCATTTCTGACTTATGAGAAATATTGGTGCTGTTTGGACAGTCAATAATATTGTATTATTTGGTAAATAATATTTGTCTATTGATTTTAGTGATTTTAGAAATAATGTTGACTTTTGGAATAATAGAATAATTATTTGGAGATTGGAAATAATGAATAGTAACTATTATTTGGTGAACCTATTTATAAAAAAATAATAATACAAATAAAAAACTAACAGTTATAAAAATTCTTTACTTATTCTCATCACACTACATTTGATAAAAACTTGAAATTGCATCTTTCCTTCTTGTTTCTATCAAACTCCACATACATAAAAAAGATTAATTTTACTTTAAATCTTTAATATTTATACTCATTATCACTTTAATTTGTAATGTTATTTTTTAGATATTTAAATCCTTCCGTTAATGAATTTTTTTTTAAATCCTTCCTTTAAATTTAATTCAACATTGAATTTTTTTTTTTAAAGATTATACTCATTATCACTTTAATTTATAATGTTATTTTTTAGATATTTAAATCCTTCCATTAAATTTAACTAAACATTTAATTTTTTTTAAAGATAATTTACAGTAAATCTCCACCTCCACTTGACCGATGACGTGACTTGAACCCATAACCTAAATCACAAGGAAAGTGTAGTTTTATCATTTGAGCTACACTTCATTGTTACTCAACATTCAATATTATTTTAACAAAAATACCCTTATTCTCTCGTTTTCTTATTTTTTTTCAATTTTACTTGATTTATTTTCTCTCTCTCACACACTTATTTTATTGACATGTTTTAATAATTTTTTATTATTCATCAACATATTTTAAATTTCATCAAACTCTATTTATGAAAATAAAATAAGATATTTTGGATGTTAAGAGAAAATTTGTTTACACATCAATAATTTGAAGGTAAAAATATCATTTAAAGGCAAAAATTTAACACCGTTAGCTTTAACTATTAGTCGAGTGACTAAAGTGCTTAAAAAATTACGTTAGGGACTAAAGTGATTATGACCCTAAACGTTAATATTATAAAGTGAAATTAACCTATAAAAATAAAAAAAATGTACAAAATCAATAATGATAAAAGATAATTAACATATATATCCATGTATTTTATGCCATTATTAAGAGAACTGCCACACATACATATATAAACATTTTGTATGTAACTGAGTAGACATAAACATACAAAATAAGTCAAATTAAACTAATAATAAATATATGTTCACGATTCAAACGAACGCATAAATGCGAATTATTTTTATATTCATAATATTAATATTTATAGATTACTAACTTAAAATATTGCAACAAACACACGTTAAAATAAAAATATACGATTCTAATAGTTACTAGATTAAAACGTCCTTATGCGAAAGTAAAGATTGCAAATAATAATAATAATAATAATTAATTTCATTGTTTATACATAATTATTAATAGAATATTTTTTAAAATATAAATAGTGAATAGAAATGAATAGTGTATTGTGTGAATAATAAATATGAATAACGAATAATGAATAAAACAAAATATGAATAGTATAAAATATTATTTGAAAAAAATGTTTTGCTGACTAAATAAAAATTATTACCGATCAAATATTATTCGACAAATAATGCCTATTATTTTCTATCCAAACAAGGCCAGTAGCATTCTGCCCTGGATAACTGTCGTCTTTTCCCTCCTAAAAAGTGAGTCCTGCAAATCAAATAAACATTTCCTTCTCTTAAACCGATTTCATCATCTTCATAAACTTCTTGAATTCTCCGCAATCCATGGCTGGTTGGGCATGCAATCAGTGTAGTTCTAACAGTATAAAAACAGCTTTCAATTGCTACGGGGAATTAAGCGCCCATATCGGTAGATTTCATTCTAATCAATATGGGAATAAGGTGAAGAAGGGTTTTTACCTATCCAAAGGAAAATCTGGTAACTATCTTTTCTTATAAATGTCAATTCTTTAAAATTTTATAGTTTCTTGTTGTAATTCTTTATTCTTGAAAGATGGATGTCAGTTTTTACCATTTTTAATTTATAAAAAATGAAAATTGAAGTGAATTTTGTATCTGGATTCTTTGGGTTGTGTGGTGTGGATAATACAGAAATAGATTTTTGATACTTTTATTATTGCAGCTTTTAATAAAGGGCCTGTGTGGGGAAGAACTTTGTGCAGTGGGGATTATACGCCACCAACTGATCAAGCCCAGGTAAAAAGGATGAACTTGAAATATGTTAGTCTTTGCAGATTTTCTGCTTATTTCTTGCCTTGCATGGAAATTAATAATTTTGGCCATAGAGTTATCANATAGATTTACCCTTAATTTATTATTATTATTTTTTTTTACTTTTGAAGTTTATGTCTTTTTTCAGGCTTTAATTTCAATAATTTATTGACAAAAACATTAATTTCCTTAGGTTGGATCCCTACCGGAAGCTTTCACTGTCGTAATGCCCAAAAGTTCCTTCAAGCTCCAAAACCCTCTCGGTAGCTACTTGAAATATGTGCTCTTTTAATACAATTTTGGCCTGATTTGAGTGGATCATTACTGTTTTTATTTGACTGTTTATTTGCAAAAGGGGAACAGGATTTTAGATGAATATTTGTTTTATGATCAAAGTGTTGGTGTTTAATGGGCTAATTTCTGAATTGGTGTCAAAGTTAAAAGGGTTTTTTTTGTTTTGGGTTAAATGAGTGGATGTATGATTTAATTTCCAGAGAGGCGACAGCCTGAGGCTTCTCGTATCAGGGAGAAATATCCTGATGGAATACTGGTACTAAAAAAATATTTTTTTGTCGTTATTATTATTATTTTTATTACTATGATAATGTTATTGATTTGGTATTTACTTTGCAGGTCATTGTGGAGAAGGCTGAAAATACTGATATTCCTGACATTGATAAGAAAAAGTTAGTTGCTTTTAATTTCTGCCTTGTTTTCTCCTGCTCGTCTAATATCATAATAATCTGTAGGTATTTGGTGCCTGCTGATCTGACATTTGGGCAATTTGTCTATGTTGTCCGAAAGAGGATTAAGCTCAGTGCTGAGAAAGCTATGTTCATCTTTGTGAAGAATAATCTTCCTCCCACTGGTGAAAAGAAACTGCAAAATACATTTGTATACGTATTAAGCATGCAAACTTCATACTTGGATTTTAGTCTTTTCTTGATAATGTTATCTATGCCTGTCTTCTTACTGCAGCTGCTATGATGTCTGCAATTTATGAGGAGAACAAAGATGAAGATGGTTTTCTTTACATGACTTACAGTGGAGAGAATACCTTTGGAATTTGTTGAAGTAATGTTGAACTATGTAAATGCAAACTAACCTACTCAATCAATTCTTCAGTCATCTCTCTGATTTTTTTGAATCTTAAGTTAAAATTCTTCCCATTTTCTCTACAGGTTGGCTGACTTGAAGGACTTTAAGAAAGTAAATGAGATTTATGCTAAATGTGAGTCCACTGAACTGAAGCAAGCTTCCTATGTTTGTGTTCTGTCTAGGTGTAGGAAAAAGGTAGGAAAGAAACGAAAATAGTCTGCACATCGTAACATGCATGATTTAATGCCAAGTTTTACCCAGCTGACAATTTTGTGTCTAATGGTTGTTTTTAAACAGTTATAAAATTTTTATATGGATAATGAAATTTGATTCATGGGAATGAGCAGATTAATGGAAAGAGATGTCTATAGTTGGATGTGTTGTCACAAAGAACTTCAAAAGTGGTTATAATTTTGAGCATTTGGGATTTTCAAGATGCCAAAAGTAATAGTCAGAGAACAAGTTCTGCCTTTTGATCAATCTTTTATTTTCCAGTGGATCAATTATTGGTGAGATTCGAATAAATTTTTTTTATAGATGTAACAACAATGTATTAATCCCTTTCTTCAGACCTTGGAGAATTTTTTTTTTTTCTAGTAAGGAGGGAGAATCCGCAATTCCAAATGCTTGTGTTAATTGTCATGTTCTGATTGGCTCCACCAAAAAGCTATCACAAAGCTAACCCTTAAAACAGTTGAACAGGACGAAGATTCTGTGTCATTCATAATATGAAGAAATTGAAGCAAAAAGTATGGTAATCGACGAATAATCTGAAATAAGCATCATGTTGGTAGTAATTCAAATATTAAACACAGTAAATAAGATATTTTCATTGCTTAGAATCATTACTCTGCCTTCAAAACCACACATTCATATCTTTTCAAATGTCTAGTTGTGTGTCCCTTTAAAGTGGACATGCCAATATGGGCAAATGATTTTATTAGTTGGTGCCTTATCATATTTTCAGCAGTTGTTGCAGTTGTTGGGTGGTCATATTTCTTTTTTTATTTTTTTTTTTCCCTTTATTGGTCTTATTTTGCAAGACTTTCATTAAGTATCTCAGTTGTTGAGATTGATTTTGGGTTGTTTCTGTGGTGTATGAGCACTTTGAGCCCTTCTCTTGCCTAGCGAAGGGAAAGGTTTCTGAAAAGCATTGCAGTTTGTCTGTATTGCCTTTTGGATGGCTAAGGACTGTACAGGCTTCCATCTCATTTATGGTTACGATGTGTTAGTCAAAATTAGGTCATTTTCAGTTTTTTGGGTGTTGAATCTGATTGAGCCTGTTTATGTTGCAGATCTTACATCACCTGCACCAGCTAGATCAACTTACCAGGCAGCAGCTCTACCCTTTAGGATGCAAAAATTGAAATAGAATGCATAGATGCGCTGTAAATGATTTTGTGGAATTCATCAGCTAGGATATAAATGTAATAATTTGAGAAGTGTTGTGTTTATGTTTAGTTCAGGAAAATATTCTGCTAAGTGAGGGTTGAACCCTTCTCAAATATAATACAGCTAGTACATCAGTTGAAATTCTTAATGGAATGAGTTGAAACTGACATCAAAGGAGATTCATGGTGACCATGTTTTAAGAATTTGAGTTCCTTCTAACTATAAATCATGAACCTTTAACTATGAAAACTCATACAGAATCATACACTATACTCCTAATTTACGTAGTGCGTTATGTTGCCAACAGAATGTATTGTTGAAGTTTTTATTAATCATGAGCAATCAATCAACAAAAAAAAATACAAAGCTTGATGCCAAGATAAATACAGTAGCAGATAGATTCTAGCCTAAACATTCCTGCCTATTCATTTACATAATATTAAATCAAAAACACAATTCCTAAATAGTGGCATTCTTGTAGCGAATTGTTGGTGCAATCCAAGCACAAAACATAGGCATTCTTGTACCGAAGAGATTTTCCAATGCATCCTGCCTCCCAACAGAATGGTATTTCTTTGTGTTCAAAGAATAATACACCAGACCATCATGGTAAAATCTGGAGAAGTAGATTCCTAACTTCTGTTAGCCATATCTGATCTTTCTGCAAATGTGGCATAAAGATGATGATCGACTCAAATACAATGAATAGCTTCCCAACGTACTGATTTCTTCCCATTCTTCCAAACTAGAAGGATTTAGCTTGAAAATTTGAATCCAACTCCTGTTTCCTTTATGACCTAGAAATACCGAGACAAGACCTCCATCACTCTCGGCTAAAAAGCTTTGGCGAAAATGTTTACAAGGCGGTCGAGGCTTTTCAAGAATTCTCCAATCAACTTCACCATCATCGTGCACTAGCACCACTCCAAGCCTCCCATCCTTGCCAATGTAATAGAAAGACCCTTGGTAGAACACTGGAGCAATGAACCATGGCTGGAAACTCGAGTCGTTTTCCAATTCCACATCACACCATTCCTCATCCTTATCACCTAGACCCTTGATGATGTAGGCATAAACTATAGCTAGAGAATCCGAAGAAGATGGCAAGGATGTCGAGATGAAGCTTGAAATTGCTGTATCGTCGTGCTATATAATTTAGTGTATCTGAAAATTGGATTGTCTCATTGGTTAATGGATTAAAGGCAATAAGAGATGTATGATTGTCCATCAATAGCCAATTGTCCTTAGAATAGTGGATTGTATAGTCTCCTAGTTTCTCTGGAATTGGCACAGAGAACTTGGCCTTCCGATTGGAATCAACAAAGCTGAAAATACCTTGTGATCTTTCAGAGAAGACAAGGCATGGTGAGAATAAGTTATTGGTCCTTGTCGAACTGGCACAAAATCTGCTGATACATCAAAAATTTATGTAATCAACAAATGAAAGATTCCCAGCAACTAAACCAAGTATATCTGAAGGCATATCATACAAATTCCCTTCTTTTGCTTCCCCTGATATATTATTTTCTTCTTCTTCAAATTCTTTTTGCTGATGAATAATGTCCACCACCCTATGGCTATGATCATCATCAACAGGAGGCATTATCCAAGTGGGTAAAAGATGCCATGGTTTTGGTAAATTCGGACAAGGTCAAACCTATATATATTGTGCCAAGGTTTCATCCTTTGGCTTGGTGAATTATATGTAACTCCCAGATTCTTGTTCCAAATCAGGAGGTATTAGACAGGAAACAGAATATTCAGAAAAGATTGCTCGACCAATCCCACTTGTTACTTTTTCCCATGAATTCGTGGCAAAGTTGAATACATCGACCTCAACGACAAGGGTATCTTGATTAACCTCGGACCCATCAATACACAACTTAATTGAAAAAAGTTGGTTTTATTTTAACAGTTAAATATGTCTTGGTTTTATTTTAACAGTTAATATATTTTACTTAATCAATTTATTTGTCTTGATTTTTATAGCAACTAAGTTGTTTTTATATTTACAAATCATCAACATTTATGTAACTATCCCGTTTGAGTTATTTGACCTAAATTCAAAAAATATCTTAATCCTATAATTACTTAAACGAAACTAACATACATTTTAATAGTAATAGAATTTGAAATAATCCAAGATGTTGTGCGAACTTTGTTAACGCGTGATGACTCTCCTTATCAGAATGAATCTTAGTGATAACATTTAATTGTTACTAACTTCTTTCGTTGGGAGGAATTTTACAGCACTTGATTTTAAGTCTTTTAAATGTTGTATTTGGTAAAACCCATATTTTCAAATTTTACATATAATTTTATAATAGTAAATAAATTTTTTAGTAACTCCATAAGAGAAAATAACGTGTATCAAGTCTTGTTAGATTTCTTGTGGTATCAATTAAATAGAAGTAATAATATTTTCAATTATTAATAATATTTTCAATTATATCCCTACTCTTAATAATTAGAAGTATACATTATTTGATATAATTCTTAATGATACCATTTTTTTAAAAAATTCTTAATGATACTTCATACATTATTTGATATAATTCTTAATGATACCATTTTTTTAAAAAATTCTTAATGATACTTCTTAATATTTAATAATTCTTTTTGTTGGGAGAAATTTTACTACATGTGATTTTGAGTTTCTTGAATGTTGCTATTCATTACAAATTCATGTTTTCAAATTCTAAATTTAATTTCTCAATAGTTAAATAAAATTTCAAGTGATTGTAGAAAGGAAAAATTATGCGTACTAATCTACATGTATACTTCTTGTAGTATAAATTGAATATGAGTACATATATTTTCAATTTATGTCTACTCTTATTAGATAAAAGTATATATAATTTCATTTATGTAGCTATAATAATTTAATAACCAACAATTATTGTAAGGTTAGTTTTGAAATAAAAATTGTCAAAAACATTAAGTTAACTCATATTTTTATATATAATATAAATATAGATATCGATAATATTTTAACCATAATAGTATTAGCAATAAATCAAGTAAATTAACAACAAAGAACCCCAAAAGAAAGAGATTGTCACTTTATTGAAAATCAATACCTGTCATCAATTCTATACGGAACATTCTAAAATTTTGCGTGTAGTAGTTTGCTGCTTCAGTGTATAAAGCTGGATCCTCTAGATTTGTCACTGTGTATTGACAAATCTCACATTTCTACGCTAAATCTGGGCCATAACTGAATAACCAAACATCTTAGGCTGTGCACATAAAGAAAAATATAATTTTATTATTTAAATTATATTTCGTTATCGAATCTCAAATATCTTACGTCGTGAACATAACTTCTTTTAAACGCACCTAGCATAAAAGTAAAAAATCAGGTGCGCGTAGATTTATAAACAATTCCTCATCAAATTCAACAGCACCCGACTTTTATATCCATCGGCATTCCAACCAACATATCCAAAAGCCTAGGCTGAAGCAATTGGGGACCCTGTCAAAAATGAATTTTCAATACCTGACTACTAGTTTAAACTTCTGTATATTGCCCTTACGGAGTCGATGCCAAAACAGAAGCTTAATCAAAGAAAACTTGTTTTTTTTTTGGTTTATTTATTTATTTATTTATTTTTCCCAGTTCAGCCTAAAAACCACCTAACTAGACTAATTAAGTAAGAAAACTATTTTGGTCCCCTAATTTTTTGGTTAGTGACTTATGCACAAGAAGTGCACAAGACAAATCATTTTCGGATAAAGCAAGAACTATTGCTAACAGATACCAACATATAGCACGACATTTTGTCAAAGAATTGGGCTAATTAAGACTAAAGCAAAAATTTGATTTTTTTTGCTTTGATCTGTTTTTCTAGGAAGAATTTCTGTTCCCTTTCCATTACGTCTGAGAATAAGTTTGGTGGTGTAATCTATACCATGATAACTTGTTCAGATAGGATATTATCATAAACTTTTACTATCCTAATTAACCATTAACTCATATTGTTTTGTAACAGAACCATTAACTCATCTGAGTGTCCCTTAAAAATGAAAATAATGATGATATGTATCAGAAAATATATTGGAACAAAGAATGGAACAATTTCGTATATTGCATGCTGGTCAGAGATTCACAGGGAAGACTCAACTCAGTCCACGCATGGCTTTAGACCTATTTATTGTTTTCACAACATAGAAAGGATGTGAATGCATGCGCCTTCCCCTATCCTGAGACACCATTTGTTGAAAACAAATATCTAAAACGAAGTCGTTAAACTCTATTGTCAAAATTGTTATATCATGGGCCATCTAATTTGACCTCACTTCTGATTTTGCATTTAACCACTACATTAATTTTCACATGGAAATTCTTGGAGCCATTCAATTTTCTTTTGCAATTTCGTAGTTGCCATTCATTTCTCTCCCTCACTTTATATATCATTGCATGAGCACTCCAAAAAAACCCAAAAGAAGAGAGAGAAAGGCGGAAAAAGAGAGGCCATTTTGTCATTTTTCTGATCTTCTCTTTTAACTTTTGTAGAACAAAAGATAAGTAATGTTGTTGAATTTCATGAACTGCTTTAAGGAGTCATCAGAAGAATCCAGTCGATTTGTATGTAATGGTGATGTTTGTGTTTTGCGCGATCGCAAGACATCATCATCATCCTTAGGTCTCAATCTTAAGAAGAAGAAGAAGCTACCACAAAACTCTCGAAATCGAGTAGCAGTTTCATGATATTAGATTTGCAAAACGCATGATGAGACGTTGAGCTTGAAGGGTTGTTCTTCATCTTTTTTTTCCTTCTGAAATTTCCAATAATAGATAGCTCTTCACATGCCTAGATTATTTGTATAGTTCCCTATAACAGATTTCTATAGAATATATTTCCTGTACAAGAAAAGCTCAAGCCATGATACGTAGGAACAATCAGCCATGGCATCGACCATTTTGCAATAGCTACGTCGTTGCTGGAAAAAGGCTAGCTGTTGTATTCTTCATGCAAAAACTTAGGATTTGATTCTTGATTTTGATAACTATCACTGTAATTAAGTCCGTAATATAATCATGGCTTTAGCCAATTTAGCCGATAAACCTGAATCCACTGGCCTAAATAGTTCTTCTTGTATCTTTTTTCTTCTTTCTAAGATGGTTGAGGAAACTCGGGAGATGGAGAAAGGTAAGGTTACAGAGACGAATTTTGTCATCATATTTCATCTACAATCGATTTGGTAATTTTTTATTCTCATGTCATCACGAGTAATCCAAGCCATTTCAGCATCATAATTGAGAAAAAAGTTTACACCAACAGTAAGAGCAAGGGAAAAATTTATTGCCATGTTATCAATTTTTTGGCAGGCTGTATTTATTCAGGTCATCAAGCGTTCAAAAAAATGGAGTATGAAAATGTATCGACTCCTTTTTCGTACCTTGAAGGTGATTGTATGAAATGTACATAACGCTAAACAGGAACCACAAGACTATGAAAATATAAATCATGAAGCACAAATTACAATAACTTTAAGAAATCTCCCATGAAGAACACCTGTACTTAATTTACAAGAAACCAACGCCACTATGTTTTTGTCTAAACCACTGGATCAAGAAATGACGAATGCTACATCGTTACAAATCAACCTTCCACCTCCGAAGCCTTCAGCTACAGATATAAAGACGAGCGGTTTCGGGTCAATAAACCTCTTAAACAAACGAGGCTGCTAACGACTAGTTTTCCCGCAATCCACCACCATGCCTGATACATACTCTAAAACGTAATCTAAATGCCTAAAATTCCTTTCCTCCAAGCAAATATGCCCAGTAGAGAATCATGCCACATATGCTCCATATCCAACTTGTAGAATTCAATCAATCACATAGTTCTTGGAATTAATCTCATCATGATGTTATCCAACTAACCAGTTGCAATTCAAATGATATCCAAATTTAAATACAATACTGCACCTTTATTAAGATGGTGAACAGACTTGACCACAGAGTTTCTCCTATCGCTTCAAAATTGTATGGGGTCTCTCAAAGCTGCAAAGCAAGGTCAGGCTGCTGAGTATCAACCAGAACACTTGAAGCTGGTCTCCCAGGTGATCCTGATGACTGGAAACTAATATTCAGATCTGGAGGCCGTGATTCCTGCTTCTGCCTCGGCTGCATTTGAAGACTTAGAGGTTGCCAAGGAGACTGCACCTGGAATCTAGACAAGTCTGCAGTCACAAATTGAGGAAAACCCATTGGTTAGATGATTTTGGAACCGAGCGTCACTCACCATTTTAGCAGGTTGAGACACGAAGGGATGAAATGGAAAACTGTTCTTCTCAGGCTGAAAATGCATTCCATAAGATGGAGTCTCCCCACGAACACGTGAAACTTGCGAATGAAGATCACAAGCAGGGTTGTACAATGAATCGGCAGATATCTGGTTCTTATGGGGGGTAGTGTTTTCCCCAGCTGGTTTAAGCCCTCCAGCCCCTATAGACATCCATGCACGAGCAGCAGCTGCAGCTGCATTGCCTGAATCTTCTTTTCTCAAGGATGGAGTTGGAGGCTTAACTGGGCATTGATTTGATGACTTCTGTTGACTCTGAGCCTTCTCAGCTAATATTCTCATCAGCCGGACTGGATCTGTAAGGCCCTGCTCCTGTGCATGGGGAATGCAGGTCACTGCCTCCTCAGATGACGAAATAGACATTTTATTATCATCCAAGTTGTTTACTATTCCATTAGGTGGTCCGCCAACCGATATCTCCATTAATATTGGGTTGTTTGAAAGATCCAGAAGCCAAGAGACTCCTGTTTTTTGAAACCATTTCTATGGACCTGGAAGCTGGCATTTCAGAATTATTCAAAGTCTGCCTCTCTGCAACAAAATTAACAGCATTTTGGCTGCCTGAGGGTGGACAATTCAATTCAACCTGCTTTAAAACCTTTTTCTGAGGTTCAGTTAAATTTCTTGGTTGTGAATTTTGCTGCTGAAAATTCGGAGAACCAGAAAAGCTCATCTTGTTTGCAGGAGGACAAAAGAAAGATGATCTCCCTTCCGAACCAGTGACCCTAACAGCCTGCTCTTTAGCTGGAAGTGAGATACTTGGGCTGGAAGTAGCAGTTGGTTTAATTACAGCAGGGCCAAAAGATGCTGATTTCCTCCCTAAAGTGGATGCATATAACAACGCCTTCCTTATAAGAAGATTCTGCTTTAGCCAATCTCTCAGAGCGGGATTCAGTCACAATGTTCGCCTTGGAAGAAACTATTCTGGTTTGGTAGGTATTTTCTGTTTCTTTCTGGCATCAACATTCTGTATGATCTTTGTAAAGAAAGGTGGTTCCTTCACTGTGCAATTTTCAAGCATTAACACTGGAGTCGGAAGCGGCTCATATTCTTCCACCCATCCCCGTCCAAATTTGAATCCTGAAGGCAGTGCCTGCTCAATTCTCTTCGAAGCAATTCTCCAAGCAACAGGTCCAAGGGTGGCAGCAAACCTAGCCAGGCTCCTAGCATAAGAATGGTCCGTATGAAGACCGACCTTATAGGGGGAAACCATGAGCAAAACGCCATTTACAGGAGCGGGGGAAGAGGGAGGGAGGGAGAGAGAGAGAGAGGACAAGGAATTAACTTAGATTACATACAGAAATTAGCTGCTTGTTTTCTCCCTCAAAAGTTGAAAATAAAGATTTTGAGCTGACTACAGGTTCTGTAGATGCATTATAAGTTGCACGGCGATTCTCATCATTCAGGGATGGTTTCCTATCAATTCGTGTAGATATAGTTCGCTTCCCTACAGTGAAAAAGACAAGTTTAGCAATTCGAAGGCTAAAACAAAGCAATTTGATACAGAACAGATACCTATACTTCTTACCCCACATTTTATACCACTAAAGAGAATTTTGAATAATAATTTTTATGAGATAAACAATTGAAGAATACAGATACTAAACTTTTTGATGGATGAGATGATGCTTATTGCCAATGCTACCTGACCCACTGGCACAGCAGTGCCAAAGGAAATGTTAAAACTTTAGAAAAGATCAGCTGCATGGCTACCTGGTAGTGATTCTTCTGCTTTCTCAATATTCTTTTCAATCAAGGAAGAACCCTCAACAAGCCTGTCAACACTGCTAGCCCTCTCAGATCCACCAGCCTGAGCTGCACTTGAAACGTTCTGAAAATCTCCAGTAGTTGCTAGAGTGGCACCAGATGAGAAATCGGACCCCACAGGGTCCTGCAATGTCCGGTTGATTGGTTTCTTTATTAGCTTCTTAGGCTTTATACTGCAGAACCTAATCGTATCTTCTGCTCTGATTTGAGCTCCTCTGACAGTTCAATGCCAATTCTAACCTTCTGAAATTTCATTTTTGCCAGCTCTTGAATGGTACGAGCCTTTCCAAAATAATTAAATTATTAGCTAGATGAAATGCTTCCGAAATGGGGTAAAAGGGGGAAGTGGGATTGCAGATGGTCAAGAGAAAAAGGGATGAAAAGAAAGGTCCAATTTCTTACCTGTTTATGATATATGGTATCTGATGCATTGTATTGCATTGCATTCGAGCAAATGAGAAAAACATCACTCTGCATGGAAGAAACGAGATTCAGAAAACTGCATGAAAATTAGCAGGCAGCTGCTTCTCCTAAGAGTATAAGACAACGCAGGGTAATGACTTTAGTATACACACCACAGGTCTATAGTGCAAGTAACCCAGACAGGATTGACAAAAAGGACGGTTATAATAGATGGTCTTCAACCCTCCCAATACATAAATTTGTTGAGAGTAACTGGACCTGATGTTTACTCATATTTTTCACAAGCAAAAAGACTAAAGAAATATTTTAGACAACTAAGAAAAAACATTCCCATATCACTAGTGCAGGGGAGGCACAATCAATTTAACATATTAACCTTCATACTGCAGACATATTAAATAAGTGCAAATGAAAAGGGTAGAATTTTTTTTCCCTTTTTGTAAATCAAAAAGGCTAAAAATTTTTATTTCTTTTTATTTTCAAACAAAATCAGTGAAAAATGCGCCTCCAACGATTAAAGCTACCAGGACAAATAGTATAAAAGGGCAAAATCATCCAGTATATTCCAAAGTTATAAAAAGACGCATGCTGTGTTGTTTCTTTCCCACTGAGACCTCTATACTTAACTAGATAAGCAAGGTATGGCTATCACCCATACACAAGCCTATAGTCAAGCAACCAAAACAACCCGTCCTAATCTGTATATTGCATGGATGAACGAACTAAATACTTTACAAAGACATGGCAAATTCCAAAAGGAGATGTGACGTAATCTTTGGAAGGAAGTGAACCAAATCATATAGGATACTCCTATTTAACTTGGCAATGCCAACAAAAAACAACATTACAAACATCCTCATCATATTAAACATAAGAAATAGTACTAATAAACAGACAATTACCACCAAGTATGAGGCATCAATCCCAGAGCATATATTAGATGGGCTGCAGAGGCATTTCCAATACATCCTCTCAGCCTTGAGAAAGAGGTTCAATATATAAAAACACTTACTCTACCACTTAACAATTCACATAGATGAGCTAAACATTTTGACTGGAATATTTTAAACCACAAAAAAATCTTCCCTTTTTTCGAGTTACATTTTTCCTTTAATACTCCATGCACATTGCCCGAACTCACATCTCATGCTCAAATTGGAGGGTTATACTCAGAAGAAGAAGAAGAAGAAGAAGAAGAATGGGGATGAAATTCTGAGCAAGGTTACAACACTTACTTCAAATTGTTCCAAAGTTGCATATGATCCGTTTCCCAGGCTTGTTCCTCACAGTTGCAAAGTCCATAGGATGCTCAATAACTTCATGATAATCAGGTAGCTAAAAGAGAACAAACAAACAAACCAAATCAGAATCTTCATTTAATTACCACCTCAAAACATAGTCAAGACAACCAACCTCCTCAGGATCAACCGGTTCAGCATAAACACCATAAATGTCCTTCCTGGAATTTGAAAAACAAAAACAATTAAAATCCAAAATACTACTATTTTATTACCAAAAACCAACAAAAATAACTGTCAAAAAAGAAACTCATCATGCAGAGAACACTGACACCTACTTCTGGAGTTTGTCAAGAATTAGTTCCAAAGTCTTCTTATCCGGCAATGGCAGCCCAGATGGAACTTCAGTAGGCGTCCCTGATCATCAGCAAACCATTCATCACACAATTCAGTAACACGAAAATCAAGCCTGACCCACAAATTAAAATACAAAAACCCACCTGGAGCAGAGCCCTCCTGCCCTTTTGGCTCAGCTTTGTTGAAATCTGTTCTAAATTGCATCCTCAACAACCTGTCAAAATCAAACAGAAACACCTTAAACAATACAAAACAAAACCCAACACCCAAGAAACATAAACAAATGCTTAATACGAACCAAAAGTCGGCGTCTTTTAGACAGTGACAGAGAAAACAAGGCAGCAGACAGAGAGAGAAAAGGAAGTACACAACACCACACCATGTGTGCGTGTGCGTGTGCGTGTGCGTGTGGGTGTGCGTGTGTGTGAAATTGCATATGCAAGAGAGAGAGAGAAAGAAAGACAAGTAGATATATATATAGAGAGAGAAAGGTGGGAGAGTTATCAGATTCTGTGGGGGGTAGTTTTTGACAGTTGACCCGACAGTTACTCCATTCCAATCCAATCTCTACCTCCACACTCATTCTCCCTAGATAACCTATAAATACAAATTTTGCATATATATAATTCTAGAGAGAGAAAGTATTGAGCAGATATATATATATGAGGAGTGATTTCAGGACCAATTAGAAAAATCTCAGTTTACTTTCTGAGCTGGACACTGGACAACTCTTCTCTCCTCTGTCCTTTATCAAAATTACTTGCATATTTTACACAAGCATTCATCACTTCAGCTTTTCTGCTTTCTTCTTCTCTACTGGTTCTGCTACTACGATTTGATTTTGATTTTTTTTGAGCTGGGATCCAAATAAATTTGATTTTTTTGTGTTTAATTTTATTGAGTACTACCTCTTCGTCCCCAACATTTTCATTATCATTATCATCATCATCATCATCGACGTCATCATTTTCATATCCTTCACCTTCCTCATCTTCTTCTTCATCGCCGCCGCCGCCGCCTCCGCCTCTGCAGGCGACAACGCGGCTCAATTTCCTCTTCTTCGATGGCTGGTTACTCTCGCCGCCACCGAAGTCCGATGAAGACTGAGAAGCCGAATGCGCGTGGTACACGCGCCGAGTCTCACTCGGAGTCGACTCGGTGGGTGTAGTTTCTTTGCTAGTTTGGAGCTTGAGCAAGAGTTCGAGCTTCTCGATCTCCCGCCGCCTCTTGTCCTCCTCGTTGTCGAAGTCCTCAAATAACTCTTCGTCGTCGAGGTAATCGTCGAAATCGAAGGTGTACCTCACGCTCCGTTGACGGTGACTCCTCCGAAGCTCACTCTCCGGCGCAGACGTATCGTTACCTGAGCTACCTCGTTTTGCGAGATCTGCTTTGGACGGCCGCCCTTTCTTCTTCCTCCTCACGATCTGCCCCATCTTTTTCATGCTTCAGTTACTTTCTCTCTCTAAAAACACGCACTACACAGTCACTCACTTCACTCACTCTTTCTCTTCCTTTCTCTCTCTAAAAACACGCACTACACACTCACTCACTTCACTCACTCTTTCTCTTCCTTTCTCTCTCTACTATTTTTTTCTCTCTCTTCTTTTACTCCATTATTTATCTGGGGCTCTGCTTTGGCTTTTTCCTTTGGGGCCGCTTTTGAGCTCCGAGCCTAGCTCCGAACCTGAGGCATGGAGGCTTTGGAGTTTTGAATAGTGAATGAACGATTGCCTCAGCTTTGGAGAGAGAAACGGCGTTAGTGGATGAGAAAGACGGCGTTATGCTACCCGTTTGCCCCAATAGCTTGCGTGTCTTCTGTGGTCTGCCCGTATTACGTCTATCTAGACTTTTTTGCCACTAAAATTCAAGAAGATTTTAATTGTCAGAGACAGCGTGTCGTCACTTCGAAGAGTTTTTAATGGAAAGGAAAATGCGTAGTTAAACCGTTCTTTGATTCTTGTAAATTTTGTAATTAAAATTAAATATTAAATATGTTATATATATTAATTAATATTATAAATTTTTTAAAATTTAATATATATTAAAAGATTTATTAATAAAATTAAAAATTAAATATACTTAAATCTTTGCCAAATGAAAATATCCTGTGTCCATGGGCGCGTTGTTTTCGCGATGTTGTTAGACTCTGACTGCATGGGTGGCAATAACAACAAATCTGTTTTTCTTTTTTGATTTTTTTCTACTATTAAGTTTTTTTTTTTTCCACACTCCAACAAGACTAAAAATATTTTTAAAAAAGTCGAGTAAATATGATTTTGCTACATTACATGTGATCTGAATTTATAATTTTTAAATTAGTTTCTTTTTTTTTTAATGTAAAACTTTACAGTTGTCACCATATAAAAAAATTAAAAGAAAATAAAATTGGAAAAAGGACTGAAATAGTTCTGAACTTTTTTTAAAAAAAAAACAATAATAATTCTAAACTTTACTTTGTATCCATATAATTCTTGAATTTTTTTCTTTTCGTGAAAATAGCTGCTCAATTCAAAAATTGAGTTTTACCCAATTTTGACCGGTAAGACTATGGGCACAAAGGAAAATTCAGAGGTTACCGACCACTTAGTTGATTGGATTAAAAGTCTCCAATTTTTTTTTTTCCTCTCAATTAGGGATTAAGAAATCAAAAAAAGCCCTCTTCTTAATGCCACATTCTTGATTAGGGATTAAGAATAATGATTTGGGGAGTTTTTTTAGTCCAACAATTAAGTAATTCAGCTATAATGTTATTCCTATGAATTTTTCAATTTGTCCTAAAGTCTTGCCGATCATAGTTGGACGAAACTCAACTTTAGACCGAGTCACCGATCATAGACCATTTTGACTCCAAAAAAAAAAAAAAAATCATTCTGGTACAAATTAAAGTTCACGAATCATTGTTGATTTAGAAAAAAAAAATAGC
Organism: Cinchona pubescens; assembly: GCA_025175665.1. Lineage (NCBI taxonomy): Eukaryota > Viridiplantae > Streptophyta > Magnoliopsida > Gentianales > Rubiaceae > Cinchona > Cinchona pubescens. Next base: position 1,364,833 of record JANKKI010000106.1, read on the forward strand.
TTATTACCGTGCTTATAAATATTTCTTATCCTTTATCTGAGTCTAAATATTTAATATAAGCACTTGTTTTTTTTTTTTTTTTTGTGAAATAAAAAATAGAGACTATTTTGTACTTTATATCTTTAGAGTGTGTTTCAATTTGGTCTCTTATTTATCAGAACAAATCCCCATTAGCTTTCAAAATATTAGCTGATGTAGGATTTCTAACAAAAAATTTAGACAAATTAACATTGAAAACCACATAAATATCACGTGGTTGTTAAAAGACAAATATATTGAGATTAAAAAATCTAATTCTTCAATACGCTTAATATATATTTTTTCTTTTCTCTCATTTTTTAGGAAACTTTAATTTTGTCCCATCTTTTTCAAGCAATCTTAAATGACATAAATTAATGAAGCGTTTTTTACCTTCACTCATTTATATTTAAAAGTCACGTGATGTTCACATGACCTCACCCCCTAATTTACTAAACTTTTTCATAAAAAACCTTATATTGACCAATATTTTAAAAAATAAATGATTAAATTAACTTCTTATAATACATAAGAGACCAAATTAAAACATACACAACGATAAGTGATCAAATTAGTCCTTTCTCCCTAATATTAGCACTTGTTGGATAAAACCAGTTTGTGTAAAAAATCAAGATGTATAAATTGAATTTTGTGAGTGTATTTTGTTAGCAGACCGGGTCACCTTTTTCTCATATTATTTGTGCACTTATCAACCTACTATAATGAGGTTCTTTTCAATCTATTTTCATGTCTTGTGATTGTAATTTGTAGAATTATGAATAATAACTCTTGATTTAGAGTGTCGGGCCGGGAAACATGTGATAAGTTCAATTATATTAATGTTGTCGTGAAATGTAGTAATAAAATCTAGTCTTAGCTACGTAAATTACTTGGTGTAATAAACTCGTTGGAAGGGACAATAAATACATTAGGTACTTAATTGGAATTGACTCAATTATTAGTTGTGGAGAAATGATAAATCATTGTTTGATCATTAAACAAAAACAGCAATAGCAAATTGTTTGGTGATTGCTGTGTACTTCTACATTAAACAAGTAAAAGTTTTCTTGTTTGTGAAACCTCATTAGTTTTGACTCAAATGGTGACATTTTCTACTTTTTGTTTTTGTTTGTGAGGATATTTCCCTCAAAAACATGAACTTGCTGCTTTCCAATTGCTTATTTCATCAATAAAAATTTGTTACCGTTTGCCGTACAAAGCTAACAAAATGAGTGAATAATGGCAACTTGAAGAAAATTGATCGAAGCTGAGCAACAAGGGTGGAGAAAGATACAAGTACAAAGCTGCAAATCTGTGCTGGAAAATATCAACAGGACGTACATTCATGACGATCAATATCTTTCAGTTATTCTTGAAGATATATGTAAACTCTAATAAAAATTTTGTAAAATTTCATTCTCTTTTGTTAAAAAGGGAAGGAAATTAAGTGAGTCATGTCTTAGTTAAATTTGCTGGTAAATTTAAATAAATTATTGGTTGGAAAGAAGGTTTTCCAATTTGGCTGTTGAATGTAGCTCCATCAGATTTGGGGTAACTATGAATATCTGAGATTGTGCTTTCTGCAAAATGAGTGAATGAATTATGTCATTTGGGAAAACTTTTAAAAACTTGTATCCCAATTAATAATTGGTTGGTCTTTCCTCTACCGTTATGGTAGTTTTTTTTTTACCAACATATAGATACATGCTAATTATTCAAAATTAACACTTGAAATAAAATACTGATAGTTACGTGCATGCATTTAGTCTCGCTAATCGCTAACATACACCAATAATGTGGGAAAAATTTATCCATACTTCAAACAAATTACATTTTTGACCCTAGATGAATTACTATTAGTCAATGATAATTGTTTTGTAACCATTAACTGTTAATTTGCATCAATCAGCCCTACATTGTTGAATAAGTTATGATTGCCATAAAAAAGAAATACTGAAGTTAGAAGTGTTTTGCACTTTTTTGTCAAAAGTTAAGGACATTATTTATATTTTAGTAAAAAATTGTCTCTTCTTATATGCATATGTAATATTTACATTCTTATAATTATGATGAAATCTGAATATTTGATTGAACCAAATAGATTAGGGGAAAAAGATGAATTAAATATTAATTCATTTCAAAAGTTTTTCTTTAATTGACTTTATTCATTTTCAAAACTAACTCATTCATTTAAGGAAAAATGACTTTAATAGTCTTTCACATTTCACATTTGTATTTTTTTATTCCCTCACATTCTAAATGATGCATTTTAGTCCCTCACAAATTCAAAACGAGCCATTTTGATCCTTCAACACAATTACGGGCATATTTGGTTATGAAATACTCACGTGTATATCAAATGTAACATATCTATGTGTAAAATTAATAATACACAATTTTAAATATTAAATTGTCCAAAAAAAGAAGATGATTGGAGCTGTTAGGATAGGGTTGGTGGAGGAAAAGCAACGAGGGAGAGAAATAGAAGTGGTGATAATATGTGGGAATTTTGGAATGGTTGTGAAGGAGGTTTTAGTAATGTCGTTTAATATTTAAAATTTGTGCGTTACTAATTTTTTACCTGTGAAAAATATAATATTCGATACACATATGAATATTTTATGTCAAAATATTCCTGTAATAGTCTTGAGGGATCAAAATAATGTATTTTAAATTTGTGAGAAACTAAAAAGTATAACTGTAAAATACAGAGACTATTAGAGTTATTTTCCTTCATTTTAATTCAAACAACAATGGGAGAAATATGTAAGTTTCAAAACTAAAAGAGGTTTTTGTGTAATTTATCCTTTAAAAGTTTCCCTTTTAAGTTGAGAGTTGTTTTGTAGGGGACATTACACTGGTCTCTTATTTCTGCCAGTCCAAAATGGAGAAGCTGAGAAGACTGGTGAGTCAAATAGCCACCACTCCGCCATCTCAAAGACTCTCTAATCTCTCTTCTCTCCAATTCTCTCTCATCCCTCTCCTCTCCTTCGCTTCCTCCGTCTACAGCTTCGCTCTCTATATCCGCCACCGCCTTTACCACTTCAGTATTTTCCGCCAACATAGGTACTCACCAGAAAAAAAGGGGAAAAAGGCAACAAATAAAGCACTATTTGTTTTATACATTTTAATATTTATACAAGATTTTCCAACAAAAAGTTGAAAACCCATGTTGTTTTTGGGGCAAAGTTTCAATCTTTATTAGTATCTTTTTTCCTTTGAGAAGCCTGATATTAGTACCATGTTTTATTGAAGTTTTATGGTATTTGATATGTGGGTTCTTGTATTTTTTAAGGTTGCCAGTGCCAGTTATTAGTGTTGGGAATCTGACATGGGGAGGTAATGGGAAGACTCCAATGGTGGAGTACATTGCTTTCGTTGGTTGCTTGATTTTGGGATTTCACCACTTATTCTTACAAGGGTATTTTCTCAATTTGATTTCCTAGTTCTTTGAAGGACTTATTTCATTTATTATAGTGAGGAAAGGAGGTGGAAAAGTGTTTGAATATTGTAATCGCTTTGAATTTCGCAGGCAAAATTGCATTTCCAGAATATAATTTGGACAAAATGAGGCCTTTTCTGTTGTTTGTATTTTTCACTAAACTCAATGATGATTGGTGGCGTTGGTGTATGAAAATGTTGATTGGTATGGAAAAGTCAAGAATTTGATGTTTCAGTGTCCAAGTGGTTTAAAAATTGGAAAAGTGGAGAAAATAATGCGGTTTTATGATTAAAGTTGTTCTGGATGTTGACATATAATGAGCAAAGTTGTTTGGAGTCTTTGGACTCTTTTCATCTATGTTGTAATCTTTGTAAATTATGGAAGTTCTTATTTGATCATCGTTTATATTAGTGAAAAAGGTAGTCTGCACAGAAGGGAGTAAAGAAGTACTTTATAAGAATGTGTAATACACTTAGCCTAGTACTTTATTGAGTGGGACCCATATAATTGAACCTGAAAATCCGTGATGCCTGGTCATATAATGAGCAAAGTTGTTTGGAATCTTTGGACTCTTTTCATCTATGTTGTAATCTTTGTAAATTATGGAAGTTCTTATTTGATCATCGTTTATATTAGTGAAAATGGTAGTCTTCACCGAAGTAGTAAAGAAGTACTTTATAAGAATGTGTAATACACTTAGCCTAGTACTCCAGTGCAGCACGAAGCCGCTGATGCTGAGTCGGCTCATATGCCGCTAGCTATGCCCTACTTGGTGTGAAGTTTATTTGTTTGTTGAACATTACTCTAACACCAACTTATTCCATCTTGATACTAATGACACATGAAATCACTTGCACCAATGGAGGTAGGGGAGGTGATGGAGTGGAAATTCTTTCCGAAGTCTTTCTTGGCTGGGTGGTGTAAGTGTAAATGCTACGAGTGGGTCATGTTAATGCAAATGCTGCATGGTGATTAGCAGTATAGAAGTAAATTCCGAATGTGCGACTTGATTTCATTGTGAGTTAAGATGATGGTTCATTTTGCAGGGTTATGGGGGTGCAGATGAAGCCAAAATGCTTCAAAGGCATTTGCTTGGGACATCTGCCAAAGTTGGTGTGGGAGCTAACCGGGCTGCCACTGCTGCTACAATTCTTGAAAGATATGGATACATAAATTTATGTGGTAGTACTTGCTCTGGGAGACCTTTCTTTAGCAAGGAAACACAGACTGCTTCTTATTCAGACAAAATTGGAGTGGCTATCTTAGATGATGGAATGCAGGTAGTAAAATGTGGCAAATAACATGCAGTACTGTTTCTCAAATTACTGTATTCAAATTGTAGGCCTCATTGTATGTCTTTACCTTGATAACATATAGCTTCTCTAGAGTTACAATTCATGAAATTCAAGTGGTTATTATGAGTTAGGACTCAAACTTATTACTTTTTTAATTCTGACATTTAGAAGACAGCATTTGCGTTTGTGGCGTGACCTGGAGATTGTAATGGTGAATGGGATGATGCCGTGGGGGAATAATCAGTTACTTCCCCTTGGACCATTAAGGGAACCTTTGGCTGCACTTGGCAGAGCAGATGTTGTTGTAGTTCATCATGCAGACTTGGTATGAGATTTCTTATTGTCTTCTCGTTTTTTCTCTTTCACAGTAATAAAAATTTGGTCATGATTTTTTCTTGGCCATGAGTAGATGAAATAGGATAGCATGCACAAGTAAGTCTAATGCAGGGGAGTCATACAGGTAGCTGAAGAAAATATTGAAGCCATTCTATCAACAGTTTGGAAAGTCAATAACTCTCTGCCTGTGTTCTTCTCGAAAATGGCTCCTTCATACTTCATCAAAGCTGCCAAGACTTCATGTGTAATATCTCTGAGGGCAGTATATGATGCCATTGTGTTATGTGTTTCTGCAATTGGTTTTGCTGAGTCTTTTGTGCAGACAATTCTGAAGGTGGTGTTTTTGAGTTCTTCCTTTATCATGCTGGTCTTGCTGTTTTTAGCTTTTAGTGTATGTTAGTTTTATGCTAAATTTCTGGCCGCTGCAGATGGGACCCAAGCATGTGGATCGACTAGACTTCAGTGATCATCATTTATTTCAAACTAAGGTAAAGCTTTGTTCACAGCTTCCATTTTGGCTTGGATTTATTGTCATTTCTTTGTCTCAACCAGTTACTTGGATAAAAACAAAGAATTTGCATGTCCTTTACTCCTTAGCATCTTCTCTCATGTGCTGAAACTAAATGAATGAAGGATAATAACTGATATATTCTGTTCTCTCTTCTTTATTTCACCTTCCTGAAAAATAAAGAGTTGCCCTTCTTATCTTTTTATTCATATTGGAGTGCTGTGGAGTTAAATTGATGTTGTTGCTTACCTTCTGGTTCTTTGAAATTGTAGGATATCAATGTCATTAGAATAAGACTTAAAGAACTTGAGTCGAAAGAGTTTGCTGTGCAGCCGATTGTTGTTGTAACAGAAAAGGTAAGCGCATCTCCAAAAGTACTTTTCCAGAGCCTGGAATATCGTTAAACCTTTTAAACAAAGACTACAGATCAAAGTAGTTATCTTTGAAATATTTATTCCATTCTCAGGATACAGCTAGTAACTTTTTAACTCATTTATCTCCAAAAAAAAAATAATAATTAACTCATTTATTTGACCAATACCTTTTTGAAACAAGCTTTTTTGAGTCAGAGAAAACTTAATTCTCTTATTTTTCATTTTATCACTTTTGATGGTTGATGTGATTGGTTAGTTTTCACCGAATGTCCCTGCCTTCCATTTGAATTTCATCTTTTTGGCTTAGGACTATGATCGAGCTCCAGAAGTTCTTAAAGACTTGAATCCTTATCAAGTATTGGTGCTCTGTTCTCGCTTGCAAATTCTACCTTATAAAGAATGCACTGAAGATAGCTTCAAGAAGTTCCTGAGACAACACTTGGAAAGTATCGTCAGCCTCATACATCACTTGAGTTTCTGGTTTAGAGGGCTTATGGTTTTCTTTGGCATAAGATTAATCAGGACAAGTAATGTGCAATTGCTATAGTGTTCATGGATATATATATATATATATATATATATACACATATATATATATATATATATATATATATTGATCGTGTTCCTATATATGAGATTCTTCAGTGGGCTGTACTTCTTTCCGGTTATCAATCTACTATCAAACAGAAAAATTGTGGCTATCTGCATCTGCATGTTTCAACTTTCACTCGATGCCTTCGATGCAGAACGCGCCCTCTAAAATTGGAAGAGTAATTGGATGCAGTTGTAAGGTCACAACCCTCCATCTGAGAGATATAATTTGGTTTAATTCAAGGGGAAATTCTATGGTCCCTTTTAGGAACAATTCTTGTACTTTAAATGCTTGTACACAACACTATGTACTTAAAAAGTTTGTACTATATAAGTTTTTAAAGTCAAGAGAATGATTCCCTAAAAGTAGACTGACTAGACTGTAGAATCTCCTAATTCAAGAGCCTGCCAATTCCTACAGGAGAGAAGATTGAATTTGAGCCTACTTATCTGCCCTGCCAGTTTGCTATTGGTGGGTTGGTGCATTGATATTTTGCAGCATTTTGAAGCTACAGAATGTGAAATACCCCAGCTCTTACAACATTATTTTGGCCGACTCAATATAGTGAGATTTTGATGAGTTTAAAGTAACAGCGTTCAGATTAGTTTGAGGATTATTTTTGGATTGGATGATTTTTAGGCCATGGACATGTACAAATGGCGCATGGACCACCAAGCTGCTGGCTATATTTCCCTTTCAGCAAAAAAATGGGTTCCTACTGGGGCAATTGATGATTTCCTTGTCAATACTAATTGAAGCGCAAATTGTTGACCCTCTATGCTTGCTAATAGACAATTGATACAGTACAAGTGATCCTCTAGTTAAAACTTTGTATCATAAGATTTGATTTACAAGTTGAAATTTAATAGCATACTAACGTTAAATTGTAATCACAACAGTGTGTGTAAAGTGTACACTTGCTGCAAAATTTTCTAGCCAAGATGGGTGGACGGCCGGATGCATCGCAGATCCCACATCGTGTGAATGCAAAAATTGGTGTGTTTTTCATGTTTTGGATAATTGGATTTCATCGGTTTGCCGTTTCTGGGATTACAGAACGAAACGTTACGCTGATGATTAAGCCAAGACAATGATTATAAGGATGTTTTGGTCTGAGGTTTAGGCATACATGTCACAGCCTCATTATTACTACAGGCCAACAAATATATGTCAGCAGGAGGAGTCAAAAGTCTTGTCCTAGATTGAAACATGTCCTGTGGCCTGTGGCCTGTGGCTGTGGCTTGTTTTCACAACCAACTAGGAATCAAATTCACATTATACAGAGAAAAATTGTAAAGTCAAGCAGGATACTGAAGAAGGGAATTTGAGTTTAATTGTGAACTAAACTTGTGTTCACATAGCCAACGTAAAATTTACGTTCAATTTTTTGAATAATTATTAAGATGTCATTATTGTACTAAGCTAATATCCAAATAAAAATCAGCCCTGTTTGCTAAACTATGCCAACCCCCTTCCCCCAAATAAATAAATAAATAAAAACAATCAAAAAGGAAAAAGATAGTGACAAAGGAATGATAAATTATTTCATGTATCAAAATTTAACGAGTCTCATAATGGAACTCTCGCATCTACTCTATACCTTGATGTGCACAACAATTTCTATGGATGCGATCACTAATACAAAACTAGAGGCGTAGTTTGGACCTCATATGTGTAAATAGATTTTCCTACTTTCTTTAGATGGCAGTGAAATCTAATCTAAATTAAGAAGGGAAGAACGTGAGAAAAGGGCTGGCCGTTGAGTGATGGGACGGTGGATCGTGCTGTTGCGCTAGTCGCCGACGCTCAAGTCTCGACTCAAAAGTTTTTTTGTGGAAATATATTGGGTGGAACTTAATTCATTGGAAAGCCTTTGACACGGCTTGACTAGTGGGGCCTTCTAAATTCGTGTCTCACTTTGGCACCCGCTTGGGCACTGTTTCCTTTGCCGCGTGAATATGATTCCAAAATCATCAGAGCAAAAAGCATTACTACTATTAGTAGTAGTAATTTACAAGTCTTTGCCTAAAATAACACTCACAATTAATGATAGATTAATAACGGTCAAATACAAGAAGCAGCATCAAACTTAATTTTTTTTTTTTTTTTTTGGGTTTTAATTTTCTTTATATGAGAGGAAGTTCGAGATATAGCTGATTAGAAATACCAAAAAAATTAATCCTTCATTCGAGAGGAGGTTTCTTTTCTTTTTCTTTTCTGACTTTAGACTTGGATTGAATTGGATGGGGAAGAATACAGATTATAGAATCACTACTATGAAGTTATCCTAAAGTGTAATGACAAAATGTCAAAACAAGAGTTCGCATCAGGTCATCTATACGCATATGACTTGTTAAGTAAATGGTCCATCAAACACACAAACACAACATCTCATTCTTCTACTCATTCACACTTGCACTATTAATTACACTAAATTACCTCTATAAAAACCAATCACTTCAAACACCATTTCCCAACTTTACTGGAGAAAAGAAGAAGAAGCATAGAGAGATTTCTTGAACCAACATTGATGGCTTCTTTCAGCTTTTCCATGATAGCGAAAACCGCAGTTTTTGCCTTCATTTCTTTCTTCTTTGCATTCACTCTCTCGGAAGGACAATCGGTCCCGGCCGTGTACGTTTTTGGTGACTCGCTTGTTGATGTTGGCAACAACAATTACATAGATGGTTCTCTTCTCAAAGCAAACTATCCTTTCAATGGAATTGATTACCCCGGTGGAAAATCGACTGGAAGATTTTCCAATGGCAAAAATGCTGCTGATTTTCTAGGTAACTTTTAGTAGCCTAGCTAATCCATGGTACAAATTACTTCATATACTTGTCCTTTAGAATTTCTTTCTTTTTCCGTCTTGCATCTTAATTCATGAGGTGATACTACTAAGTAACTCTGTGCTATTCAATTTATTAAAATAATTAAAAAATAAAATTTTATTATTTTTTAATCATTCCACTATTCTACAATACTAAGGAGGTGTTTGGTTTATGGGTATAAGAGGAGGGAATGGGAATCAAAGTTAATGATACCCATAAATGGTGTTTGGTTGAATACTATGGGAATCATTCTATGGGAATGAAAGTGTTAGAAAATACCTACTTTCATTCCCCACTTGTGGCATGGGTTTCAAGTTGAGTAACTCATTAACATAATGAAACCCATTCCTATGTTAAACCAAACAAGTAGGGGAGAATGATATAAACTCATACCAATAGTGGGGTTTATGATTCCCATTCCGATTTCGATTCCCGAATGTAAACAAAACACCTCCTAATTCTTCATTATTGCAGAATAAGCAGCAAACAAATTCTCAAACTAAAGGCCTATTTAGTATAGTAGTAAGCACCAACCACTTACTTGAATAGTTGCATGCATGGACATAAATTTTTTAGACAGTTAAAATTTTTGGTATATTTTAGTTTTCAGGTAAATTGCCAATGCAAGCATATTGACCATGATATGATCGAATGCTAGCGTGTCTGCTTTTAATGGCAGTTATTGGTTCCAAAACTTGATTCAATCAAATTTCACACAATTAATTAAATTACATTTTTAACCAAAAATATTTTGATAAAATTACATTAAGCAAAATTTTAACTCGAATTCACATGTTGCAAGACCTTTCCAGCCTAACCCTAGTGTAACGCAAGGAGAAAATCAGGAGAGCAAAAGGTGGATGGTAAAGCTAAACCTATTAAATTTAAATGCTGAATACTTTAATTTATTTTTTCTTTGAGACTTCAACATGATAAAAGTGCACTGATAAAGACATCACCAATATCTACCTACAAAGCGTACAAATTTAGTATCCGTACTCTTATGATGATAAATATCTAGTACTGTGCCACAGCAACTAGAGCACTAATTGTTGTATTTTCGGTTCCGTTGATATTTTAATATCTACAGTTGTACATTAAATAATTCTGACAAGTGACAAATGATAAATATATCACCAACTTATTGGGGTTCTTTCTACATGTGTGTTTTTTTGTTGACAGCTGAAAGAGTGGGATTGCCAACTTCCCCTCCATATTTGTCCAATCCGAGTGATGTTTTTCTTAAAGGTGTAAGTTTTGCATCTGGGGGATCCGGACTCTTCAACTCCACAGGGCAGGGCTTCCTTGTAAGTATAGTAAGCTGTTTTATTTTTTGTTTTGGGTCGAATCTTTTTTAACATCATTGGAGATTTCTTAGACGAAAATACCATAACTAACTATTCATAAATTCGATGGGAGTGGGTCAATCAACTAAAAGGCTTCATTGTCATCTCAATGGTTTGGTCATAAGTGAGTATCAATTTATGACACGAGCCCATGTCTAAAAAATTTCAATTTCTTATTTGGTGATTGGGTCCAGTCTAATAAGAAGGTCCCCCATTTCTCAAAGATAACAAAATATTCTATACAAAAAGATTAATAAATGAATTAGGCCCAACCCAAATAGTTGCTAATGGAGCAAAAAAATAAAAATGCGGTGACCGTGGATCGAACACGCGACCTTCAGATCTTCAGTCTGACTCTCTCCCAACTGAGCTATCCCCGCTATTGTTAAATGTTATAAATAAATAAATAAATAGTTTAATCTGATTGCATATATGTGATCTTAATATTTGTAACAGCGCAAGACGCTTTCTTTACCCCAACAAGTGGATTATTTCACTACATTGCACCAACGACTAGTGAAACAGCTCGGAGCAGATGGCGCACAGCAGCATTTATCAAAATCTCTTTTTGTTGTCGTGATCGGAAGCAATGACGCATTCGCTTATTTCGAGTCTAAGAACAACAAAAAAGTTGCGAAGGTTCCACAAGAGCAATACATTAACGATATGATTTCCATCCTCCAAGAGCTGTTGAAGGTAAATAAACCATCCAAATCCCACAAAAAAATAAAAAAATAAAAAATAAAATGATGCATTAATGACTTGTTATGGTAAACTTTTTCTTCAAGGAAATATAAATAGGAGGCTCAATATTTACTCAATTTGCTTTTGTTTTTGTTCTTTGAATTCAGCAAATCCACAGTTTGGGGGCTCGCAAATTTGTTGTGTCTGGAATTCCGACACTCGGGTGCTGTCCAGGATGTGGCATGACAGACAGTACCGAAGAATGCAATCACGATACGAATGATTTGGCCATCAAGTACAACCAACAACTTGCATCAATGTTGGCGGGACTGAAGTCGGATATCAACGACTTCAACTATTCCTATTTTGATTCTTACACAACCATGTACGACATCATTCAGAACCCAGCAACTTATGGTAATGTAGACTTGATTTAATTATTTTTTGTTACAACATTTTTAGTATTGTTTTTGAAATCTTGAGGAAGTTTTGATCTGATCGTTCATTCTGGTTTATGATCTTTTTTTCAGGTTTTACTGAGGCAAAAGCCGCTTGTTGTGGATTCGAAGAAAATTAAACGCTGATGTATTTTGCACACCCCTTGCAGTATACTGCTCCAATAGAACAGATCATGTGTTCTGGGATAAAGTCCATCCCACACAAGCAACAGCACGCCTTCTGGTTGATCACTTGTACACTGGTTCACATCCATCTGTGACTCCCATAAATGTCAACCAGTTAATTGCTTTATAAAATACTCTATACAAAGTTGTATTCTTGTACACAAAGATGTATTCTTCTTTCTCATTTTTCTTCCCGGACTAGATTACCAATGTCAGTATAATTAAGAATGTTTTTGTCATTATGGTGTTTCCTGGAGTTGATTACCAATGTTCATTTTTGATCGATACGAGGAAAACTAACACTAGAAGGAAACAATTTGATGGATGAATCAAAGGACAACAACAGAATGATCTCCAAGTTAAAGAATGAATATGATGACCTTGAGAAAGGAAGAGACTAATGCAAGGATACACCAAAATAGCTAAATTTAGGATCCTTTCTTTTTTCTTAGTAACTTCTAACTGAAGTAGTTATTCAATTTGACACTCAACAAAAAGACTTTTCATTATGCAACACAAACATCTGGTGTATAATAATCTGAAAGAACAGAAAAAGAGAAGCAAATCTATGTTACTCTCAGTGTTGAGAAGGAAAGATGTCTTGAAAGAAGAGACGCAGATCACCAGTGACCGCATCAAACACTAACATTTTGTCCACTGCATTCTGCATTTGCTTGGTATGATGAGAAAATGAAGTTAAACATCTGACCAATGTGAGATATACAAACAGATTCAGTTTATATCCATTTAGTACCTGATATTGCTCATCTTGAGCAGATATATTCTCATTGCTGAGTCGCTCAATCTGCTTGTTGTCTTGAATAGAATCCAATACCACAGATGCTCTTTTTATAACTTCCTCAAATACTCCTACATGTTTAACAGGATTGGATGCAGTTAACACCTATAAGCAGCCTCTCTATGCACCAAGATGGGTCAGGTTGCATACAACGAAAATGTTCCCATCCCAAAATCAAAATATGGCCAAAACCCATGCACTGGTTTTGAATTAATTGTCCAAAATGTTATGGATCTCATTCACATTCTTCCAAATCAAAAGACAATATTACCAAAGTATGACACTGCTCCTAGTAAACAGGAAAACAGAATAATTGGACATACCAGCAAGAAGTGCGCAATGTAGACCTTCAAATCATAAAAAGAAAATCAAATCAGTAATTATTAGCAAAATCTCCAACCGTGCATGTTGTAGATCCACGAATGGTTGTCATTCTTACCGTAGCTAAGAGGTGCATGTCCAGGAACCAACCTGCCAGAAATAGAAAATTAAGTTGTATCAGTTTAACTCTAAGGGCAACCATCACTGAGACCTGATACAGATATCAGACTTTGTTTACACATCCAGGAGTTAAAAGAGAAGTTTATGTTCCAAAAGTGTAAGTCATACTAAACCCTCAGAGACAATAAAATGGAAACAAAAGTCTAGAGATGAGTTTGTTCCTCAATTAGGATATCAGAAAATAGATAGACCTTGTTTTGGAAGAATACTTGTGAACTTACTCAGAAATTATTCAGAAGCAAAGCAACACTTTCTTACCTGTACAGAAATACAATGTCTTCAACATCATTATCTTTATGGTCTGGCTTCAGCACGCTCATAGTGTAACACTTGATCTTGTCAGACTGAAAATTGTCAACGTATAGACTTGTAACTCTTGCCAGTCTAGATATCAGATATCCTTCAATATTATTATAATCCTATCAAGCATGGCTAGTGTTCTACCTCCAGTAAACAGCTATTGTCAAATAGCTCGGTCAAATGAGTACAGATCAAAACCTGCAAGCTTGCTTGGTGATCACAGGAAAGACAAAGCATACCTCAAGATGTAAAAAAGCACACAAATAAGAAATACAAGCAATTGTACGGCTTCACATTCCTCTAGCAGGTGTGTTTCACAAAATTACTCAATTCATCCAAAATTACTGTTATAGTTTGACTATTTAAGGACGAATGTTAATTAACAGTTGACAATAAATAATAGTTCAAAGAGAAAGCAAGAAACTTTGGGTGCCATCATTTCAGTTGAAAGAAACTTTAAGGAGAAAAAGGATAAATAAATGGTGGCCCTTGTCTCTTTTATTGTTTTTCTTCTTTCTATCCAAAACTTGATAATTCCAATAATTTACAATACTTTGGGATGGACTAAATGAAAAGTTGACATTGAATTTGAGATGGAGTGATAGAACAGGGCCCTCTACAACTTAAACTTCCTGAGACAAAATCCAGCTATATAAGAATTTGCACAACAATAATTGGGGTAAATGACAGGCACCAAAGTGAACTAAGTTCAGAGAATCAGATTGATGGCATAGAACCTAAGCATTCAACTTTGAGAAAAGATAAAACCAATAAGATCTCTTTAGATGCAAGCTCAGTTCCTCTAACACAATGAGAAATTCAAGGTTCCACAAGGAGTAAACTAAGATTGGGCCCGTATGTGAGCAGACTGAAGTGCACTTCTGCAAACGTGAAACGATTTCTTTTACATTTAGGGACGTAAGTAATACATCATTATCAAGTTCAATTCATAGCTACTTTACCAGATCTTCCAGTTGTGATCCATAGGGGGTAGACAGAAATGTACCAAGTATCAGAAAGGAGAACAACAAAAATTTCCTTCATAATATAAGTTTGTGAAAGGCCAGGGAAATTCAAGGAGAGAACCAATTTAAACAATAAAATTATCAGGTTGTTAGACTCTCTTATCTTTCAAGTTGACAAGTGGTTGTAGGATCTGGTGAAGAGTGAAGTTCTAATGAGGGTGGTGTTATTGGCTACATGAGAGACGACGATTTAGGAAATCTCTTCAAGTGTTCCCTTTTTCCTGTGTCTACAATAACTATCTTGGCCAGCAAGAGTGACTTTAACAGGGGAAGTACAATATATTGGGACTCTGCATTTATCAGAATGAATTACTGATGTCTCAATCTGAACCTCCAGCAACATGGCTATCTCCTAGAATCTGATAAGCAAAGAGTAGATTCCAAACCTTTGGAGGATCATAGCATGAGGCAAAATGGTTTATAGTTCCACCGAGAAGACCAATGCCATCTGAAATAAATGGAGTCAATTCTGGATGGTAATAGCAGAAAACTTAAAACTCTGATAACTACACAAGTCAATAATTGTTGAAGAAACTAACCCTCTGTGAGTGTTCCTTTACCAAATTCATCTAACAAGCATAATGATTGAGAGGTTGCATGCCTATAAGGACGAAAAACCTCAATTACGCAACTCTGAAACAGGGGAGAAGAAAAAAGAACTCTGCGAATATAAACATAACTATATGAGAACTCTTGGCTACACCTTAGTGGAATCATAGTCTTGTATGAATACCTGAGCATTATTCCTACTTGGTGCAAATCAATCATAAATGTTGATTGTTCAGCTGTCATAAACCTGCTCCCAGTTGCACAAAATATCCTATACTACAAAGTTTTCTGTTAGAGTTTGTGCATTTAGGTACTGCAGGATAATCTATCAATAAGTGTGGCTGGAAACTGAAACCTATCAGTCAAGCCCACAATAGCAGCATCAGCAGGTACAAAACTCCCGATGTGCGACAGAAAAACTATCAAGGCGACCTGAAACAAGTATGCAACTTTCATAAACTTGGGCCTCAAAATATCACAAATAAATCCTCTCTCCACAGAAAGTGTCACAAAAACAATATGTGAGCACATTATCCAAAATTTTCTTCTTTAGTAGAAGTAGGAAAAAAAAAATATGAGAACCAGATACAAGTACCATGGTGTTTTATGGCTTTTACAACAACAATAAATTGTTGATAAGATTTTTCACTTTTATACAACAAAATTTTTTCTATACAGGATGTTGTGAATCTAAACTTTTGGACAGGCATTTAGAAGATGAACTAATAAGAAGAAGATCACAAATCATTTTTTGCTAGTAAAGAATTAGATGGGTTGAAAAGTAGAAATACCAATTCATATATGCTTATAAAAGCAAAACTAGTGTATACTTTGCATAATACAATATACAAGAGAATTTGTAGGTGCATATCACATAAAGGCAAATGCATTTATGGGCAAGTGACAACACAATAATAGAACATTGAAAAAAAAAAACACTGGGGTTCATGAGATATATCCATCTAGAAAAACAACAGATACATAGAAAAAACTTTTGATGAGGGAAACTCAAAAGACAAAAGCAATATGTACGACACAAAGACAGAAAGAGAGATACAGGGGCAGAGATGGAGGGAGATGCAAAATCCTTTCACGAACCTGCTTTGTATAGATACTTTTTCCTGAATAATTAGGACCTGTAATTATGTTAACTCTCCCTGAAAACATGAAAGACATACAAGAAAATAATCATGAATTCTCATAATGTTGATGAGGATAAATCAAATAAAATAATTAATTCCAAAAAGAGGCATGTATAGTAGCACCAACCATCATGCAGAATCTTTGTATCATTGGGAATGAATGTGTCGACTGTCATTTCCTGTAGTACATGTCGGAAGTATGTCAAAAGAAAGAAATTGTGTTACTGCTGAATGAAATACATTCAGCTACGGAGGAAAGAAAATTATACAAATGAATGCATGTTCTCTATTTTGGACAAGATAGCTCTAACCTTCCATTTCGTATATCAAGCAAATTCTCTGCAGTCACAACGGGCCTCACATAATTGTTCTGACGAGCAACCAATGCCAAAGACAAAAAACTAGATGATATATAAATTATTGTCAGGAAACATATGTTGGAAGAGAAAGAAACTTTGCACTAGAAAGAAAAAGCAGCTGCCATCGTGATTCTTACCAATCAAGTTCAGCCACAAAATCAATCCCATTCTTTATATGTGACGAGAATTGCAGAATATGAGACACCAAGTCCCTAGTAATCGCTCTCTCCATGTCTTTCAAAAAGGAAGTTAAATTAATTCATAAGATAATGGAAAAATCAACTTCAGTCAAACTGTAAACTTCGGCAATTGGCTAGATTGATGGGGTTGAATTTCTGAAATTAAACTCAGAAACATAATGAGCTTCATTTTATACACGTCATATTCACATTTTTAAAACAAGCAGAAACCATTACAATACTAAAAATTATTATTAGAAATAGCTCACAGACTTGACTGCATACCTAATATTTTATGATATAGATCTCCTAGAAGGTTATCCAATTCCCGTGTCTTTGCAGTGCGATAGAAAAACTTCTTAGCATCCGCATCCTCATCAGAGAACTATACATTTCAATGACAATTTCCAATCCATGAAAAATAATGTTCACTAACACCAGGGTTGTACATTTCATAAAAAATAGTCCTGACGCACAGCAAATTCATAATCTTCAAGTTTCTCCAACACACTTTCATCAAGATTTTCTATGAAAATGCATAGCAAGTAGCCTGCATAAGAAATTAAAACAAGTCATGTATAATCCATAAAGCTAAACCAGATAAAATCTACTGCAATTTGACTTCCACATATCAGATAAGATAATCTCTTGTTTGTGATAAAACCTCTTGTATAAGTAGGAAATGCTTATGCTCCTCAAGACACGAGAACCGTGAACACTTGTTGTACAATACACGATATCACATATAGGGAGCATATGAATTGTAAGGATTTACTAAAGTCACCTGACTCTTCCAGTGGTTTCTAACTTCAGGTCTAACTTAAGAAAATTAGTGTTCAAAATGATTTTATCGTTAAATTATAATTGACAAGGTCATGATAAGCAGGAACCTGTGTGATCCTCCAATACACATTGTTGCAACCTTAAGAAAATTGGAATACAAAATGATTTTGTTGCTCAATTATTTTTGATAAGGTCCATGATGAGCAGGAACAAGTATGATCTTCTCATTCACCTTGTTGTCTTCCAAAGTCGCCAGTCATATGACACCCACTAGATTCACTTCTGTCAGCATTTTTTTTTTTAGACTTTACCGACAAAATGTCCTTGGTATTACATTGAAATGAACTATGTTTTGAATACAAATGCAGCAGAAACACTAAACTGAATAGTGACATCTCTAGCGTTATTATTTTCACACTTTAATATGCTTTGATAATTGGAGAATTTGATGCCCCTATAAACAAGAGAGAAAACTGAAAAAAAAAAAGAAGAACAGTTTAAGGACCTAAACATGTCTATTAGTTAGATGTATCTGAAAGTTGAATCATCCTGACAAATTTTCACAGTGTAAAGTTAAGCGCAAAATTGCCAAATAATACCTATCTGATGTATATAAACAATACGAGGGACGAATTTATCTCCAGACATGTAAGGAAGCCGTGCGAGTTCCAATGATGAAACCTACAAAGAAGTGGCAACATCAAATCAGAAAATATGTAGACACAATATAACTTCAGTGCCCATTATGCATGATAAGAAACTAAAAGCTAGCACCTCTTCCAGAAACTCTGGCAACTCCTCATATATTTGCCTTAGCTCATCCAACTGCATATGAAGAAGGAAGTTAATCATAAAACAGATGCTACAAAGCCTAAGAACCTTAGAAGTATCACTCTAAATTGTAGAAGTCAGACCTCCTCGCAAAAACCATCTTTAACAATTGTCTCATAACCTTTATCCTTGCTTCGATCTACATCAACAACACCAACCACCTACACCAGCAGTCAGCCCCAATAAATTAACTGAACACTAGCAGCAACTATACTGACTAAGCAATTGTAAGCTACGGGGCATTTAACTAAAACTTAGCTGCCAGAAATGAAGAACATTGCAGATAGCCATGAATGCTACAAATTTAGGTTCAGCACATGTACCTAACTAAGCTAGACTCCAGACGGGGAAGCACAACTATATCCATTCTTCAGCAAGTAGAGACAGCTAATTTATTTACGAATGCCCTGTTGATTAAATTTGAAAAAGTCTCTCCACAAATTCCAACACTTTGGCAAGATGTGCACAAAATGCTAAATCCAAAGCCACAACTGAGCAGCACATGCTGAAATCAAAACTTAGGTAAAAAAATAGAAGATCTCTTTCTAGCAAATTTCTCAAGAAAACAGGATCTTTTTGGGTGTGATTTTACTTCTCAAAAGGTGCAAACTTAGAGCTTATAACTAAGAGGAAAGGTTCCATACTTCTTTTAGATTTTATTACTTATATTGCATATAAGTAAAGGGCTTACTATTGGCAAGCAAAAGGCCTATGACATCCAGGCTTGAGATAATAAAGTAAAAAGTTCTCAAGGATAACAGCTAACCAATTCATAGACATAAGCCAGAGCTGTGGATATATGAAATTCAGCCTGCAACAAATTCAAAATTCTCAATAAGCTGTGAAATCATATAATGAGAAGATTTAAGTCTCAAACATACAAGTTAAAATACAAAATGGACCTGCTCAACAATATCCAAGTTCAAATACTTCAGTTGCTCCCGAAGAGTTTCTGACGTGCCAACTTCAAATATTTTGTTTATGTGCAAGAGAGAACAGATGCTCTACAAAAGAAAACCGTAAAAATAAAATCAAGCAAAAATTAGGTGCCAGAAAACACACAAAGTATAAGATTTTAACATTAATGGCACTAAGGGGATATAGAATCTCAGTCCATGTAATGCTTAAATTCTTAATTGTCTATACCAATAACTTAGACAAAATCTAATTCAAAGAGTTGACCCAAAAGAAAAGGACATGGCATTTTGGTTTAAATCAATCATGATTAGCGCCACCGGTTATGTCTTTCAAGAAGAAATGTTTTTACATGAAAGAGTAAAGTTATTAATAATCTGAAGCAAACATGATCTAAGTTTTGCTCAATAAATACGCGTCTTCATAAAAAAGGAAGAACCTACCTTCACAAAAGCTGTCCAGTCGCTACTCGTACATAAAGAACTTGGAGAATTGAACTTCTTTAAAGACCAAAAAAACCACAATGTTAAAATATGAAGGAACAACTCTTAACCAGAATATTAAAGAATGGGTCCAGATTTCAAAAACAAGAATTGCTAGATAAGTATTCTGATGATATACACATAAGGAAGAGGCAAGCATAGCAGGAAGAAGGAAATCTATAACCTGTTAGTTTGTGGCTAGAATAGCAACATAAGGCGCTTTATTCAGGCCGAGAACAAGAAAAAAGTTGTCACTACATCACCTAAATCTTGAGCACTTGAAGATGAAATGAATTGATTGCAGGGAAATACATAATTAGCTCCAATAATTTTTAACACAAAGTGTATGTAAAAACAGAGCTTCAACTGTTACGCTAGACAAAATCCTAAGAAGTGGTTTAACAAGCGTATTTGGCAAAACATAGAGAATTTGAATGCACCTTGAGTATGTGAGGAACATCTTTCACAGACTTCAGTGTTTCACGTAAAGAGACCAAAAGTTCTTCAGCACAATGAAAGAATGTTATCTTGATTTGTCAAAGAACAGAACTAATTGAATTGGTATTCATATATTGTGCAGGCCATCAGCATAGTCTCAAAATCTTTAAACCTACAACTATGGGCTTAACTTCTTAACAAAGATTTCACTCAAGTACGATCAGAAATGTTGTTCCTCGACATCAAACGTAATTAGTAACCCCAACAGAAGTGGTTTGTGCTGCTTCACCATGAAAGGATACCGCATCCAAACGCTTGTTCAAGTTCTCGATATCTAGAATAGGCCTCAGGAACCAGTTCCTAGTAACAATTGAACTATTAATCACAGGCCTGAGAAAGAATTGACAGATAGTTGCAACGTCATTATCTTTGCACGTAAACTAACCTCAAAAGACGCCGACCCATTGGTGTTACACACTGCCACAGGTAAATAATATCTAACCAATGAGCAATTGCAAATTTATTCTTGAACGGGCATTAAAACCAAATAACAGTGCAAACCTTATTCATCATTCCAAATACAGAGAACCTGCATCTTAAGATTATTAGTCAACAGTCATTTCAAGTGAATAACAGTAAATGTTAAGTATAAGTTCCATCATACCCTTCTTTTGCTCTACCAATCCCCATGTGGCTAGGATGCTTGTCAATTTGGAATATTTGCAATGCCTCATGGGCGGCCGAATCAGAACTTTCAGAAACTTGTTTCTTGATTTTATATTAAGTTGAGCATTAAATTTGATTTTTTTTAAGAAAATAATTAGTAATAAAGAGCAGATGGCAAAATGGAAAACTTATAGTAGAAAAATGACATTTGGCAAGATACAGTGAAACTTCAATGACTGAGTCAACAGCAATGGATGCATTTCCACATTCCTTCTGCTCAAGAGTGTCTATAATCCTCTCATTCTCCAGAACAGCAAGAAGCCCACCACTTGCACGAACTTGGACATCACTTTGAATGTCCATCATGGAGTTCAGCTACGTAATAGAAAGAGATAGGTTAAATAATATTTAAGGCAGTCGGATCCAGTTGATCCTTCTCTTTATACTGCACTATAAAATCAAGGGTTTGTTAGCTTAAAAAACATTGGTGAATAGACTGGACTATGTATTCTCATCTAAATTCTCTCGTGCAACCACAAAATGTAGTTCTATCTCATCTTCTGTCATACGATCACCTCTCTTTCTCTCTTGTTTACTGAATTCTATCTAGTAGAATGCATAAGTAAAAAAATAAGCCTCTCATGTTCAGAACTAGTAAGTAAGATTATAGAGTAGCCCATACATTGCACAGCCAATCTCGAAAAGAACAAAGAACTTGTGATTATAGGCATGACAAATTAATTTAGAACTCAGACAAAAGACTATTTTACTCACAAAAGATATTCTTTCCTTTATGTTCAGCCCATCATCCATCCCGGTTACTCGTAAGTACATTAATCTGGCAGGCAAAGAAAAACAAACAACAAAAGAAAGTATATCAAACATAAAAACAATGTTGAAGATCAAGAAAGCAATTACTCTATCAAATGATACCAGAAAAGTTCAGTTAGTTTAACAAAAGAAGCTAAGAGTAGCATGTCCAACTTTCTCCATCACAGTAATAAGCTACTGATTGAATGACAAGTCTTTCTTCAGAACTGGGCAAATTAATAGTTTGATGATAGCATCACCAGAAGAAGAACCCATAGAGCATAAGTTCATGTATAGAAGAGAACTTGGAAGTTTAGGTTTGCTTTAATTGAAATGGTATTGATAGACATACTTTGCCACATTTACTCTGCAATAGTACATCACCAGCTACTTCTTTACTTTCTCATGTTTATGAAGTACATTAATACCCAATGAAGGTATTAAGGATTATAGTTTTTGTTTTGTAGAAATAAAGCTATAAATATTCAAATACCAACATTTAATAATCAATGAGTGGATCTAACAGAAGAAACTGAGAATAAGATGAAGCGAATACTTGTTTCAAGTGATATACACGTTTCCTGGCAATTTGCTTTATATTTAGAGAAGCAATGCAGCCAGGAAAGACATGTATAAGTGCAACTTCTTACTATGTTTTCCATACCTATGCCATGCTTGCTCGTAGCTGAATAACGTACTCTTTACAAGCTTTACAGTAGGAGCGTCACTTGTTCCATCTGCACTGCTTGAAACAGGTTACAATGCTTTGACATGTCGAATTTCATTCTATAAGCCACTTCAATAGTGAAAAGTGTACCATTTCTTTGTAAAGCAGACAAGAAGAACTCCTCGCTTTTTGTGCTTGTGTAGATGATGGAGGGCTTGGCTTGATATTTAACTGAACGAGAGTAATGATGATTGAATAAGATGCATGACAAAGAAACAAAATATCCTAAACCAAGTTGTCGAGTGATGATGATTGAATAAGATGCTTGAGGAAGAAACAAAACATCCTAAACCAAGTTGTCATTTTCTTATATTTCAGATGCAATCTCCAGAAACAATAGTATTGTTGAAGTAATAGAATCAATTAAAGTCACCATAATCTCTTAGGAAAAACACACAACATCAGTATAGAAGATTTTTGTTGTACTGGGGGAAGGAATCATACCGATATCAACCAAGGGAAAATCTTCATTTGCATCTTCCCAAAATTCCAGCACATGGAGCTGACGAATACTGGAATCGTAATATGAAACTCCAATTCTGAAGTTACAATTTCATTGATACACACAAAATCTTGTGAAAATGGCTAACAAACTCAATCCTCAACAGCACATCTAGTCGTATTCTAAACAGAGGAATAACATTTAAAAGCTTCCCATGTTTAAAGAGCTCACCTATGACCTTGCATGACACAAGCCATATAGACCTACACATAGAAGGCACATTTAGGGAATTCTGCAGAAAATATGACATAAGATCGCACATTAAAGTTTGTTTATCAGAAGCCAGTGTTTTTTCTTCTCTTTGCTTCAGTTGAGATAAATGTACAAGATGATATGTAAAAGACGAAATACAATTTGAGGACCAATCTGTGAAATTCGACATAAATTATATGCAATTAATGACCTACAAATGTTAAAAAATAAAAAGGTGTGAATTTAGACAAAACAGCATAAAATAAGTAATTAAACTCAACTAAGGAGCCAAACACCCGGATATTTGGATGAATCTCATCTCCTTTAATATACTTTTAGTCCTTCCAAAGTGAATTCTTCTAGATAGTTTCAAAGATATATGCCTAAACAGATTCTCTGAGAATATAAACATCCAAAATATGTATATCAACAACTGCAAAAACCAAAAACAAATTTTAATAGTATCATCCGGAATAACATCACATTTTAACTTATTTCTTATTTTGCTAATACATTTTTCCTTTTTTCCACTACTTTAAGGCAAATAACTTCACAATAAACCTCAAAAACGAAAATTATGCAACTAAAAGATGAAGAGGAAATTAACGAAAGAATAAGATTATTTTGAATTGAGATTGCGAAACAAGCATTATTTCAACGAAAATCGCTTAGGTTTTTAGTGCAGATTGAATTACCTGAGGTAC
Source organism: Cinchona pubescens (assembly GCA_025175665.1). Lineage (NCBI taxonomy): Eukaryota > Viridiplantae > Streptophyta > Magnoliopsida > Gentianales > Rubiaceae > Cinchona > Cinchona pubescens. The sequence goes on from JANKKI010000106.1 coordinate 1,388,786, forward strand.
GGCCTCTGTTTCGTCGACGACTTCTTCCATTATCCGGTGCCTGAATTGAACGGTGGCCACGGGGAGAGTCACGGAGAAAGCGTGAAGAACAGATATTTCACCTTGATTGTGTGTTTTAGGCTTCAAAATATGAAAGGGAGGAGCAAGTTCGTCAATGCAATAAGAGTTGATACCGTTGCGAGTAAATCGCGGTTTAAGGCGGGATTTTGCCGCTGCTCCAACTGTGATACTGCTGTTGATGAGGAACAAAGGCGTGCTTACTAGTTTTAACTGTTAATATGAACACCTTTTAAACAACAAAGTTAGTGTTAAAACAGTAATTTAAACAAAATACAAATAAAAAAGATTAATGTGTTATTCAAAAAAAAGAAAATAAATTCGATCGAGTATTTAAAATTAAGATGTAATTTGATAACATCTTGTGGCTTGTTTTGTTTTTTAGAAGTAATTTTGAAATGTAACTTTGTAATTTTTGACTCAACGAGTCTAATTTGATAACATCTTGTTACTTATTTTGTTTTTGAAAAGTAGTTTTGAAATGTAACTTTGTAAAATATTTTCTGAGTTAAAAATAAGATAAACAACCATGTTAGTGTTAAAATCGAGAATTTTTGACCCATCAAGTGTACATTCTATAAATATGATTAATTACGTAATTTTACATATTATATCTTAATATTATACACTAATTAGTTTTTTTTTCTCAATCCCACCTCATTTATAAGAATTAATGTGAAAGACACACAATGTGTGTGATATTATAAAAAAATAGTAAGTATAGATATTAAGAAGTTAATGGTAGTTTTAATAGTAGTTAAAAACTTTAAAAAGTGGGATGAGCTGTGCTGTAGTGGTAGTTATTGTTTTTAAAATTTTAAAATAAATTAAAATAGACAATTTCAGAGTAGAGAGACTATCAGACTAAAGTGGGACTCTGGCTTTATATATTATTAGTGATTTTTGCACACTCTATATGTGTGTTATTTTACAAAAGTAAATAAATAAATAAATACATTTTTTAAATAGATTAAGAGGAAATTTTTAGTAACTAACTAAATATGTAGGAAGTTTTTTTTTTTTTTTTTAAACTTGTTGGTAGTTTTTTTTTAAATTTAAAATATTAACTTATTTAAAATTGAATTGAATACAAAGAAGAGACAGCAATACCAATTAGAAACTTTACCTTTATATTATTATAGAAAGATATAAGTTAAGAGGAAATTTTTAGTAACTAACTAAATATGTAGGAAGTTTTTTTTTTTTTAACTTGTTGGTAGTTAAAAAAATATTAACTTATTTAAAATTGAGTTGGATACCAAAGGGCAATTGTGAACTCTCCCTTTACAACGGAAACCTAAGCTGAAAATTCATGACATCTGCTCCAGGTAATCCTGATAGCATTCTTCTCATTTTTGTTCATAATCCTCTTAGCATTATATTCTGTTGTACTAAAGATCAAATATGGATAACAAGAGGCTAATAGTTATGATGCCAAAGTAACTATGATGGAGATCATTTTGTTAGAAAATCCATTACGTATTGCAAGTTGTTTTTTTTAGAGTTCAAGTTCTTGTCAAATTGTTATTCTTATTTAGTTTATTATCTTGTCTTTCAAATTGGATATTTATGTTTGTTTAGATTAGTTTGTCAGTTCCTATTATTTAGGAGTGGGATTAGTGCTATCGTAGATATGTATTTAGTGGACCTGGTGTCTTTAATGGTTTGTTTTAATCGTTTTTAGTGGTTTTCGTCGGTTATTCCCTCAACGCCCACTTTGTTTTTGTAAAGCCTTATATAAGGCTGGTTCTATTACAATTAATCTAGCAGCTTGCAAGTTTTTAGTTTCTGAGATATATTGAAATTCTTTGTCTTGCAACAGTAGCCTTTATTTTGCAACACATTTTTGGAACCCGGTTGTATGATGCAATAATAGAATATATGCTTCTACCTTCAGCAGGGGTCATATGGTAGATTATAAATTCAAATAGTCTTGTTATAAGACCTCTACATTGTGAGCGACCTTTTACTCAATCACCATGGCCTTGTAGAAATTACTATCGGGTGGAATCTTGTGGGGATTATTTCGCGATAGAAGTTGAAGGTGGTGGAGTGCGCCGCGGACAAGTGATTGAAATTGTTGTCCACAAGTTGGACTCGTCCAAAATGGTTTGGAACAAAGTTGTAAGTTGCCCAGATAGAGCATTTTCTCATTCTCGAGTCAAGGCAATCCAATTTCCTGCCCTGTTACTACAGCTGAGGATGCAGAACGAATAGGGAATCGGGTATTTTTCGTCCTTGATGCGGATAAGTCATTGTACTCGTACTATATTGAAGACAAAACAGCCTCAATTTCTTTACCTTATCCTAATATATCCATACCTTGGGAAACACCAGTATGGATATTACCTAATGCCCAGGTAGACGAATGTGGAAAGGAGGAGGAGGATACACGAGTCAAAGACAAAGAAAGTAGTTGAGAAATTTGCGAAGAGGAGAAAATTAATGAAGCAATTAGAACATTATTAGTTGCAGTTGCAGTTGCAGATGATCTTCCAAGTGATATCTTTAGTAAGATATCTGAACATCTTCCCCCATTTGATTACATGAATTTTCTAGGTGTTAGCAAAGAGTGTCGATCAGCAGCCCCTCCAAAACAATGGAGAACTCTGTCTTCGTCAGTGGAGTTGGAGAAGTTTATTTTATCTCCATGGTATTATACACAGATCTAATGCTTCCAATCACAGGAAAAAAGTGTTAGCTCTTTAGTAGATCCCCGCGGGCCTGGTGCTAAGTGTAAGAAGCATCATGTAACAACTCCTCGAATACTTGAAAATGCCATAATACGCTACTCCAAATATAGTTGGCTGTTAATGTCTAACCATTGCTTTGTGGAGGAGCCAAGGCATTCTATGCTATCTCTAATGCTATACAACCCTTCGACTGAGTCTATAATTCGCTTACCTGATTTGACATATGTGGACTACTTCTCCTTCTCATCATTGTCGCTTAATTTCTCAGATTGTATAGTTGTTGGAATTTCGATTTACCCTTCAGAAATATACCTAATTCGTCCATTTCAGGACGAATGGATTGTGATAGAATTAGTCCAAGGTGCCGATTTTTACTCTACCCATATTAACCCAATTTTTGTTAATTATATTTTATATGTGGATACTAAATAAGTAAGTGTCAAAGTGGTAATTATTTTTCATTTACTGCTACTAGAATGTATTAGATATAAATAAATCCAATAAGAACAACTAATTAAAGTGAAACTATATTCGAATTTACATTTGTAATTAATTAATGAATTAATCTTATATATATAGTTAGAAATATTTTTAAAGTATCATATCTAAATACGTACCGATAACTAACTTTTAAAATTTAAATAATGTACAAAAAACGTGTATTCAAACTTAATGATGTATATTTATTCTTAATTAATTCACATATTTAAGTATCTTTTTTTAATTGGTAATGGTCGTCCAAATTGACAAAAATTTGTCACATTCTCCAAAGTTTTTTTTTTTTCTGAATTTTTTTAGCTCAGAAAAGGTCAAACTCAGAAAGGTCAAAGGATGCAGTCCACAATCTAATCCATAGCTGTAGAGCAGCGGAGCAACTCACTCCCTCTTTTTTTTTTTTTTTTCCTGAATTTTTTTACCTCAGAAAAGGTCAAACTCAGAAAGGTCAAAGGATGTAGTCCAAAATCTAAATCCATAGCTGTAGAGCAGCAGAGCAACTCAAGTCTTCTCCCTCCTAATTTTTTCCCTTTGAAAATAAATACAAACCATTCCTTCACTATCATCTCTCCATTTTACAGCCATCATAATAAGTTTCCTACGCACCCCGGGCGCACAATATGGAGGGGTCCTTCGTGTCCAAAGCCAGGACAGCCTTCCATTCCGCGGCTGCTAAAGCGGAAAAAGTTTTTGCGGACATCAAAAAATCTGATTCCGCCACCCATCATTCAGGTACATATATAAATAATCCAATCAAATTTATTTCATTTTATTTCCATTTACTATTTTTAGACTCCTTAAATTAACTGCCTTATTATTTTTTTTAATTGACAATTTTGATTTTTTTCTGGTCATACTCGATCGCGAAATTTGAAACAGGGGAAGATCCTGATAGGCAATCGACGCCGGATTCCGTTAATAGTAAGGACGAATCAAAGGTATTTTTTATTGTTATTTAATTTGAAAATTTTATTTTTGTTTTCATTTTATTGGAATTATTGTAATATTGTCGAATCTTGAATTTATTTTTTAAGTGTTATCTGTTGAGCTTGTTCATTGGACTGATTGACGTAAATGAAAAATTATAATTCGTTTTGAAAAAAGATTAAATGGATTGGACCTAAATTTTGAGCTTCAGATTTCATCTTTGATTGTGATGAAAGATCGAACAATTTGGCCGGGGCACGTTCAGATACTGCCGAAGCTTAATAGCAATTATTGTGCGTGTTCTCCAAATAAATATGGTAAATAAGTTTAGAGTTATTGACCTTAAGCGGTCAACTTGGCCGGGGAATGTCACATTTATCTAACCTTAGTAGTAAATTTACACAAAGGAGAACAATGTTAGAATTAAGTTCTGTGCATTTTATTTTGTAATGCTTAGTGTTTTTGTGAATTTGTTACTGTAATGGTGCAGAATAGTGGTGATGCAAAGGGTTCGAGGAGGAGACCAGCTCCTATAAAGACAAAGCACGACTGGCAGGAGAGGTTTAAGAACTTGAGAATAGGAAAAAGAGGTTTACAACTGGAAGTCGAGGAAACTGAGAAAGCTGAAAATTCAACAATGGCTTATGCACTTTTTGATGAGAATATATGCTTCATGAGTGAAAGAGAATTAAAGGTATGTAAACTTCGTTTGCTTGATGTTGAAGTATTATCCTGAGCTGGGAATTTGATAAACTTCACTTGGCATGACATGCTTTTTGGAGGGTCTGTAATTTTTCTCAGCTGGTTCATTGACTTGTTTCCTTATAATATTAGTATACATCTAAGACTTTGGCACAATGACAAGTCTTATTGTCAGATAACAGTTAAGTTGCTTCTATAAATACATTTTTCAAGAAATTGAGAATTGATTGTACAAGCTGACTTAAGAGCTTATTAGAGGCTTAGATAAGTATTGTATTGCTGAAAGCTTTTCTAACATAAAACATTAAGGTAAATCTACAGGCTACTACACTGTATATGTTGATAACAGGCTGTAAAACATGTTTGTAGTTTCATCACTAACCTAGATATACTGGAAAAGCCGAAGGTTTGTTTTTAGCTTCGCTGTTATCTAACTCAGATATGATAAAAAGCTAAATGATTCTATGGTCCTATGAAAATCCAAAATTGATGCACTTTAACATACCATTGATTAAACAAGGTAATAAATCATGTCAAGATATACATGACTATTCCTTAAACTTTGTGTCATAATTTGTTATTGTGCATAAGTTGGAATTATCTTGGCATTCCCTTAGCTTTTGCTGAAATTCTGGAGTTCTAAATCATGTCCAAGATATTAATTTTTCAGTTCTTATCTTTCAGGATCCAAAATCAGGTGCAATAACTGAAGATTCAAATATCTCAAATGAAAACATAATACCTCCTACAGCTATTATGAGACAACTGGCCATAGCTATTGAGTAAGATTCTTTTTGCCATTTTTAGTATACATATTTTGATTATCTTATTTAACTGGTGTGAGTTTTGTCTGTACTGCTATTATTCTAGAATTGCGGAAAAAGGAAATAATTGTTACTCTTCACATGAATAGTTCTCAAGTATAAAGATTCATAGCTTTTATAATTTGCTATAGGTACTGAAATTGGGATGTCAATGCCTAATGTAAATGACTGACAATTGAACAAGTTTTCTTGTTCATCACCTCCTCAGAAAACACCGGTGTATCTATTATATTTGCTTCTTTGGCATTTTGTCAGTTCTATACTAATGCGGTGGACTCTTTAAATTTCTTGATGTAAATTTGGTAAAGTTGATTAAGATTTAAGATGATAGTCAAGAAAATGATCATCTTAGGCGGATTTCAGTGCTTAAAATGTTTTATTCGGTTTGGTGCTTCTCCAGGGCTGGAAAGAAGCATAATTCAATGAAAGATCTTTTGGCTTCATCAAGAGATTCTTCACCTGTTAGAGAGAGGGCAGCCTTGAGCTTCTCTGCAATGAAATCGTTAATACTTCGGGAAAAGGAGGAAAAGTTCATGACTGAGTTTGGTACTGATGAAAAAGTAGTCTCACTAATCAAGTCATTACTAAATTCAGGTAGATGTGTGCTTTGGTTATTTTGCAGTATGTCATCCTTATGTATCTTTTAGTTTCTGTCTTCAACTTTTGGATTACTATGTGATTTTTAATTTCCATCGTAATATCTGCAAGATATTCACAGAAGGACTAATGCCTCCGAGGAAGGGTGACTTTGTCCTAGGAGAACTTACAAGTTTCTCATCTTTGACCAAAGATATTCACGGTGCTCCACCTGAAAGTTTTGTTGTTAAGCTTGCTGAAGCCATTGGGAGCTTGAAAACCCTACGGAAAATGGAATCTTTTTGGTGCAGAATTGTTTCTGAAGTAAGTGGACAGTATGGAACCAGAACTCAGGACCTGTAGAAATACTTGATTTGTGCGGGCAACTTCAGTTATTTGTTGTCTTTTTACTTGTTCTGCAACTAATGAATTTATCACCTAAATGTTGGCGTGAGAGAACAAGCAAAACTCAACCCTGGCTTTACATATACGTCATCACATGGATTCTATCTGTGTCGCAAATATTCTCTCTCTTTGTATATTATGTATGCCAGGCCCCCCACCACAAGGCTTAAGGCCAACCTTGTGCACAAGGCTCTCACCTGTGTGGTGTCTGCTAATGGTATAGTAGTGCGAAATAATTTTTCATTAACTTTCAGTACAAGCTGAACGTTGTGATTTGATTTAAAAGCTATAGTTGAGTGACATATAGACAGAATAAAAATTTTCTTATTGTTCAATTCTGCAATCTCTTGTGTGTATTGCAAAGAATTGTATCACAGTTAAGGAATAATGTAATAAATCCCTGCTGTCTTTACGAAGTTGTTAATCTTGTCATCATCTTTTCCTGCTTATTTGAAATTTTTTTTCATCCATGGTATTATTTTTCATCATCTCCAAATTTTTTATTTTTTATTTATTTATTTTTTATTTTTATGTCTATTAGCATTTATCACTGACTTCTTATTTTCTTGCATTTATAAAGTGCCTTGAAATTGAGGATAGGCATATGATCGAATGTTTGGAGTAGTTCCTTATTTGTCCTTCAGATCTGTTCAGTCAAGTCAGTGATTTTCATATACAAAAATATCTCCAAGGACAATTCTTGTTGTGGTTTACTGAAGGATTTCATGATCTTTTTACTTAATTCTCAAATGCAATTTTCTCATTATAAGTGGTCTTTTCTTTCCTACCAAATAGAAGCCCATTGATATTCAGTATTTCTTTCTACAGTTAGTTAAATTATCAATCAAGAGAGTACTTTCTGATTTTTTTTTTTTTTTTTCCACAGCTGAGGAGACTTTGGTCAGAAGGGCAATATATTCCTGGTATTCCACCAGATGAGGTTCCCGACTTGAATTCTTGTCTCTTTTATCAACAGTTACAGGTCATCAACTGTTGTATTTCCAGAAAAAGACGTCGTGCTGTTGCCACTGAATCATTAGATTCAGTCTTAAGACAAGCTAGTCTTACTGTGGATAAGTCTTCTGCTTCTGAAGCCATAAGTCCTGTAAACTCTATAGCTTGTATGCAAGAATTAGCACAGAGGAACTTGTTCTTCGATTAGGGGCTGATAAAAAGTTTGAAAACTTGACAATGCTGGAAACGGGTGAACCTGTTTTTACACCAGTGATGCAGGTTTAGTAAGATCTGCAATTTAGAGTTTTAAGAAATAGCTATTAAACACTCTCACTTGTTGCTGAGCTTCATGTACATGCATATGTAGGAAGCACCTCTGCTGACAGAAGATCTTATCAAAGAAACAGAAGAATTTGTGCTAAGAACTGGCAGGTTGTTGGAGTAATTGAGCTTTTAATCTGCTTCCCTTTTGAATTTGCTTCCCTTTGGTGAACTGGCAGATTGAGCTTGATTTTGAATTTGCAATGTTTCTTTACATACGTTTGCTTTAATTTAGTCACAATTTTCAATGGAACTTTTCGTGCCAACGTGTAGCTTTAAGTATTGGGGAATTTTACTGAAGTATCAAGTTTAAAAGGACAGATAGGCTCAACATAGAATAAAAAGATATTTGAGCAATGATTGTGCTCAACTTTTCATTTTTTGAGTAATATGCACCAGAACTATCTTTTTCTTGAATTGAATTTACTTGTCTTGAAAGCTGAGAGTTGTGTTTGCATAATCTCTAGCTGCAAACTAAAGTATTTATGTCTAATCTTGCAAGTGTTCTTGGTATTCGTCAACCTTAGTTCAAAGTGTCGCATGCTGTAGCTATTTTTGTTGTTTGCATGCATATTTTAAAAAACTTAAGCACAGATAGATGAGAAATGTGTATTGCCATTATTCATGTTAGTCAATTATATCTTAAAGCTTCTTAATTCAAGGCATACTATGACATGCTGCTTTTGTAATGTGCTCAGTGTTGGTGCTGGTTGTTCCCAACTTCTCTCTGACATGCAGGCTTTCAAGGTGAACCTGTGCAGTGAATATTTTACCATAGCAGAAAATTGAGGACTATGATTCACACCCCCTTTTCTCTGTTGTTTTGAATTAGGCAGCAAATCCAGGTTGGTTATATTAGAAGATTTTGTAAGATGGCATTCACCCCCTGATTGGCTGGAAGGTGATGTGAATGATGAAGTTGATGAAATATCTGATAGTAGTGACGTGTTATCTAAAAGAGGTCAACTAAGCAGAAGGATGCAAAAAGAAGGTTACACCTCTTGTTATATTAACTACGCTGGAAATTTTCATCATTGTTATAAAACCAAAGAGGGTTGAAACTGCACCTTGGACAGAGTTAGGATCTTCAAAGTTTGAGCAGGTTTATTACCCTCTGATAACAGAACGGTGGAAAGAAAGGGGCAAAGCTAAATACAGAAGTTCCTCAACTAATATCTTAGCATGTTAATTTTAAATTCAGCAGCACTTTTCTTTTCTTTCTGAGATGTTTTCAAATAGAAAATCAACTCTAATCGATAAATTCCATGTCTGTATGTGAAACTACATAAACAGATAGATCTGCTCTATGCTTTTTAGAGTATTCTTTTGCACGAGTAAAATTTAAAATGGTTTAGGTTGACTTGACTTTTGCCAAAATTATATCAGGATTAGCTGATTGATGAATGGCTGCTGACTGATGTCTAGGTAATTTGTGGCGGGAACTGTGGGAAACAGCAAAACCAGTACCTGCAATGAGACAAACTCCCCTCTTTGAGGAGGATTTAGCTGTGTAAGTTGTGGGGCATGAATATTCTCGTTAATGAGTTTTAAGATTGGACGAGATGATTTTCTGATAACCTTTTTGCTCTGGTTATCTCTAGGGAAGGTATTCTAAATGCGTTGGAGGATATCTCACCTTCTGAGCTTTTGGAACAGCTGTTTATTTCTCTTGTAAGTTTCTGTAGTGGGAGTTTATGAATTGGCAAGCCATTTGTCTGGAATTAAAATGTTCTGCTGATTACCACGTTGCACACTGGCTTGTGGCTGGTGTTTTACTTTGTTCCTACTGCTACTGATTGTTTAAGTTACCTCAGCTGGGTTCAGGATTTATGATTGCCGAGGCCACCCTATCCACAACGTTCTTATTTAGATCTATCAAAGCTGTTCGATGAGTGCAAGGCCTATATTGTTGCTACTTGTCAAAGTGGCATCTGGCTTGAAAAGGTCGATGACATATGCCAGGTATGTTTTACTAGCTCGCAGAGAAAATGTGTAGTTATTGATTGATCTACTTGTATGTTTGCTATTGTTATCGTCTTCCAGAAACGTTTCATGCTTTTCACATACTTTAGTCAGGGTTCCAGAACTGGGACATCATATAACTTCCTCTATTTGCATATTTCTATAAAATAGCAGATCAATGGGTGGTCATTTCTCAGGGACCTTGAACTTCTTCAAAATGTCAGTGAACCCCTAGTTCTGCTCCTTGTCCTACTGCAGAAATCATAGTAACCATCTTCATCCTATTCCCAAAGGTGAAGGGAAATAAATAACGTAGAAAGGTAAAATAGCTCTTTTGTTGTTGGTGTCTCAAAAGGCATTGGCAAAATGACATAGGAACAGGGGATCAAATAATAATGGAGATTGCACTTGAATGTTGCCTAGGCTTAGCATGAATTCAGTGCAACTACACTTACAATGTGGATGACTATATACATTAGCTTTGAGATTCACAGGACTGCATCAGCTGGCAATCACGTACTAAGGTTCACAGTGGAAATCTATTTTGTAGGTGTATGAAATGGTTGAGGCAATGTTGCTAAACCCACATGACGCTACAAAAAGTACAGCTCAGCCTGAAGAAACAACACCTGCAGCTGAACTGAAAAACCAGATCAAAAGGCTTAACTTCATCTTTGGTAGCAAGGATAGGAACTCGGTAAAACCACCACTAAAAGACCAGAAGAATGTGGAGGATAATCCAAATTACAAACCATTCTCCTCAATATTTTCAAAGCGGCCTCCTAAGCCTAGCAGTGGATCCCCAGCAGATAAAGCTGATTTTTCTTCAGAAAATGACTGGACGAGTATTAAATTGTAAAATATTTTTGAGAAGCAGTTGAAAGCAATGCCAAAATATATTCTAAGTTATTATTGGTTTTCAAAGGAATGAAAATTGGAAAAGATTTCTGAGTCAAATATGCTAATCTTTTCTTAGGGCACTAAAATAGCACTAGTAACCTCAAATAACATCTTTTGGGACTACTTCCCATGATGGACAGGACAACCATAGAGATTCAGGTTCCACAATAAAGGATTAATGTGCAAACTAGTTATAGTAAATTCTAATCTTACATGTTGCAAGTGTAGTATTTATTTTGGGGGTGGGGGTGGCATGTGAGGGTTATGGAGGCAAGAACCTCAATTGCCTATAGAGAATAGAGAACTTTAAACTTGTGGTGTCTTGGGCTCAATGCATCATTGCTTGGTGCTGTCAAAGCCTCTCTTCTGTCCTGAACCTGAGGTTCTTCTTCCAGGCTGATTGTCTGACAAATTTTCTTCCTCCTGTTTCCTCTCTTCATTTGTTTCGTCTCCTTGAAGATCTTTTAGTGCCAACTCCGGTACAATGAAATTCGCAATCCAGTACATCAAATTCCTGTGAAGCATCACAGCACTGTTTATCCATGTAAGAAGTTACTAACATAACAGAAAAATCACTCTGCTTGGTGTAAACGAGTAAGGAAGAAACCGACCTTGTCTGAAACAGGACTGAAAGATCTCCTGGATTGGGAGGCGAAGTTGCAGCTGGGAAAAGTGTAGCAGAGGCAACTCTGGTAGGAAGCGCATGTAATCTGTCCTGCTTATGTATGTGCATGAACCCAGAATTAGCAGCCTCACTTTTACTGGATTTGGAAAGCCAAAGCAGCTTAGTTGAGGTGAGATGAGGCTTCAAGTCACCCCCTGGGAATATAGAAATGGATGGAGGTTTAGAGTTGATGATGGTGGTCATCTTTCAAGTATCAATTGAGTTGAACTTGAATGAGTGACTGTGGATAAATGTTTTAAGGAGCAGGAGATGTTTCTTAGGTGGACCCAGCTCCGGGAAAGTTTAGTAAATTGTGAATTGGCCCAATCTAGTTGTTTCTTTATTCCACCAAATTTTAACATATCCAGTTAAAATTTGGCATATTGTGGCTAGCAGCCCGGGGCCCAGCTTTACATCGTGCCAAAGAGCCCACAATATAATACCAATGAAGTCTTTCATTTCAACAACGGCCATGAGATCTGATTTTTCTCCGGGTATCCTATCATGTTAAAAAAGGAAATTTCTTAGGTCACGATACCGTGTTTGTTATATTTTAAATATTTATATAATTTAATATTATATATTTAAATAATATAAATTTAAAAATTCTATTATATAATATCTAACTGAATTATAAAATTTTTCATTAATAAAACCTTGTATACGCTAATGTCTGAATAAAATATGAAATTTCATCTTTATCTTTTTAAGTACCATAATGTTGGATTTCAGTGAATAAAATATGGAATTTCATCTTTATCCTTTTAAGTACCATAATGTTGGATTTCATTGAAATAAGGTACAAGGGAGAAAAATAGTTGTAAAAAAATCAAATTAAAAAAAGTTAATAGGAGAAGTAACTTAATCCCATTTAGAAATTGCAGGAAAAATCCTTTTTAATCAAATGATGGTTTAGTCAAATTACCCCATTTAGAAATTACAAAACAAATCTTTTAATCCGAAACGTGGTTTAATTAAATTATACATAAAAAATTATTTTTAATGTTAAACTCGTAATTACATATCCAATTCAAGTATTACTATCAATTAATTAAATTATACATAAAAAATTATTTTTAATGTTAAACTCGTAATTACATATCCCATTCAAGTATTACTATCAATGTCAACTAGATTAGTCGAACAATTTCTTATAACAATCGGATTCAATTTTTTTTGAATAAGTTTACAACACACATATGAATGATGATGAATAATATGCTTAAATTTGAATCAAAAAATACATTAGATCATCCAATTAGAATTTTGCTGGTTGGGGACTTGTCACGTTGTTAAGGAGTCATCATTTGACTTTTTGACTTTGAATTGCCACAAATAATCTCGATATTATATTCGTCGGCCTGTATATAGAATTGATCTTTCCATTCCGCATCTAAATTTACTTCCAAAAAGAAAAGTATAACCAAGAAAAGGAAAAGAGAGAGAGGGAAAGAGAACATTGGAGAAGAGACAGAGAGCCGAAGGACAGAGAAACGCCGCCGTCAAGCTTCAACGACCGAACCGGAAGCTCAGACTTCTGCTCGCTCGCAGCGGTAACATCAGGTCGGCGTCGTTTTTAGCTCTTTCAGTTCAATGTCTGTCTTAACATATTTCTCTCTCTTTTTTCTTTTTTTCTTCCGAAGCAATGAAAAAAAAAAAAAAAACTGAAGGAGAAATCGAGGAAAAAAGGAATATGAATATATTTATAGGTTTAGGATATGGAAAATTGGAGATTATTCGGCGAAATGAATTTTTTTTTTTTACGCGTAACGGATCGCAGTTATTTCTTAATATGTTTTAATTAATTTGCTTGCTGATTTATTCCTGTAATAAAAGCTTCGGCTTATTCACAACTATTTTTGTTGATTTTTGTTTGAATATATTGTTTATTTTAAGATTATAATTATATGATTTGGTGTTTTGAATGGTTGAATTCAGTCTTAAGAGATCAAACTCGCGATGCTGGGAATTTTACGGCGCAAAGTCGCTTCTGATGCCTCTTCTGCTTTGGTAATTTACCTCAATTTTTGTTACACTTGAATATTCATTTATTTTACCTATTTAAATATGTATTTGTTTAAGAATTTACATATTTCCTGAGTTCATAGGTACACAGTCTTTATTTAGTGATGAATTTGTCCTTTGTGAGATTACTGATATATTAGGGTTGTTTTGAGAACAGATTAAAAGGAAATCATGGCATAGGAGTCTGGTGGAAGTTTCGAGGCCTATAGTGTGTACTGCTTCTGCAGAAGAGGTGACTCGATGCCCTAGTTTTACATTTTTTCTTGATATTGGTCAATGTTGAGATTAGTTTGATGTGCAAGGAGGCATGGTGAATTGATTGTTGTGATTGAGTTGAAAATGATGTTATTTCGAATTTGTGTTCTACGTATTTTGTTGATATTCTTTAAGGATACATTACTGTAGTTTCATTGAGATTTTATTATTTGGCGAGCTTATATTAGCTAAGTGAAATTTGAACTCATTTATTTGGAACATACTATAGGATTGTTATTAATCGAGAACTGTTTTCATTTTTTATTACTTGCTTGTACGTCAGCTTATGTATGGTATCCATTTTGAGCTTTGAGTTTGATTAGGTATTTTACTTGGTGTGGCAGTTTCTGTATGCTCTGACTTGAATGCGAATATACTGTAGGAATGTGAATATAATGTGAGTATATCTATTGCTTGGGCTATAAATTCTATCTTTAGGATGAACTAGCGACATAATTGTAATGAGGCCTATTGTCTACCAAGCCAAAAATTATATTGACTTCAGCATGGTTGTGACTTCATCACATGAAAGAACCAATAAGATAGAGCGAAAGATTAAATAGGAGGCAAAAACATATGAGAATTGTATATCATATCACTAAATGTTACAACATTATAGTTATATCCTTCTATTTTCTTCTTTTTCTCAAGTGCACCACTATTCTTTAATTCTACGCATAAACATATTTATTTTTTGAAAAAATTAGTTATCAAATAATGTTAAATTGGTTTATGTTATCAAATTGCATTACTATATGCTAACATATGCAAGCATATAAGACGCACTCCCATACCTGTATCTGACTCTTTTAGAGTGTCCCCATATCCTCAATTTATGAAATTGACGAATCCGACACCTAGACATGTACCCATACCTGACACCCATATCCGAGTCCGGGTAACTTAGATGTCTATTATCCTTTCCCTTCCCTGAAGTGTCAGTTTTTGTCAACTTTTTTTTTTTTCCTCCTTTCCCCCTTCCCCCCCTTCTATATTTGATGATTGAAACTTAGCGTGATTGTCTCCTAATCTTTTCTTTTGGCTTTGTGAACAGATATTGCGTCTCGCAAGATGCTCTCATACTCGGAATTTGTCTCACCTTACTTTATCTGGTAATATTGCAGCATCTTATAGCTCATTCTTTATGTGCACGTTTTGTCATGTTTGTGTTTAATTTCATGTCTATTTCTTTTTGTTATAGGATATACAGATTTGCAGGCATCAAGGTTAGTAATTATTGCTTTGTTTAACCTCCTTTTGACAAGTGTGATAAGCATCTTAATTTTTTAGTGTTCTTGTTCAGATAACTTGAGTTTGACATCATTTATTTACAAGTAATTCCAATATGGACTACCCTTGGTTGATTTAAATCTTGAACCTGATTTGTTTTTGTCTAGTAAAGTTCATTTAAGTACTGCTTTTCGTGTGGTTTGCCTCCACTCTATGCCAATGGAGGTACTTATATGTGTACGAGCACTCAAATTTGGAAGTGCATTATGTAATTGTGCTGGCTGAGACCTCCTTTAAGCTTGACCTATAGAAGATAATTTATCCTGTGTCTTAACCAAATCTAACTTCGTTTTGATTGTACATGATACACATGAAAACTAACCTACATTTAGAACTAAATTTATTGCCTGAATGTCATCCTTGGCTCGCCACTTAAAAACTGTTTTGGGTTATTACACTCCTACCAAGATGATAATAATTTGACGCATTTGACAGATACTTTTTATGCAGTATTAATTAATTGAAAAAGTCCAAACTATATAAATTGTGTGAAGCTACATTGGATAATTGGTAATGCTCTGGTTCATGGTCAGTTGTTTATTTGCAGGGGAATCAAAGACAAGTTTCTGTCCCAAATCACCATGTGGACGTTGAATCGGCCATTTTGTTCGAATAGTGGTATGATAATGCAGCTTCCCTTTATATGCTTAACACTATACAGTTCAATATGCAAAATTATAATGTTGGATTTGAAGCTCTTGGATGATTTTAGGCGGTTTTATTGGAGAAGTCTGAAGTCTTTGCTTCAGTAGTTTTTCAAACTTACAAGTGCTCTTCATGTTCCACTCATATCCTTTGGCTATCTGCTTTTTAATGTGTTGAAAGTTTGATTGGCTTTACTTGCATAGCATTTTCCAAGCCTTTAATCTTAACCAACGACTTGTATGCTCTTTAACTTTGGTGAATTGCTGACAGAAAATAGTTTAGATATTTGAGACGAAATAAATTTTGTTATATACTTGAACTTAGAGGTGGATTCATATGATGGCTTTTATATGCTTACTAATATTTGCATTCTTTCTCCTTGTCAATTTCTGTGCTCAAGGTGATTTGGTTGATGCTGTTGTTCCTTTTATGGGGGAATCAATTTCTGATGGCACGTTAGCTACATTCTTGAAGAGTACGTTTACCTAACCCATATTTGAATGCCTTCACTTCTGTCTTCTCTTTGACTGCACCCTTCATCCTCTTTTTGGTTTTTCTTTCCTGCTTCCTGTAATATGTCATTCTTTTTTACCAGAACCTGGTGACAGAGTGGAAGTTGATGAGCCAATTGCTCAGATTGAAACAGATAAGGTACTTCTATGTTTCAGTTTTTATATGTGTTGCAGATGAAGCCTATAAGAGACTATTTCCAAATGGAGTCAACATTGTAACTTGGTTTATTTATTAGGTGACGATTGATGTTGCTAGTCCTGAAGCTGGTGTAATTCAAAAGGTAAATCATTAAGGAGTTTGAATTAGTGTGATGATCTATTTCATTATGCTTTTTTGCTCTTTTGTAATTATTTTATTCTGAAATTTTGTTTTTGAGTTCCAATAGTTTGTAGCTAAGGAAGGGGACACTGTGGAACCTGGCACTAAGATTGCAGTCATTTCAAAATCTGGTGAAGGTGTTGATCATGTTGCTCCATCTGAGAAGCCAGCTGAAAAGGCTGCTCCTGAGAAAAAGGTGGAGCAGCCAAAACCTAAAGTTGAGTCTCCTGCTGCAGAAGTAAAGAAAGAGGAGAAGCCAAAACCTAAAGTTGAGGCTTCTCCACCTCCTAAAACCACGGCTACAGAACCCCAGCTTCCCCCAAAAGAAAGGGAAAGACGAGTAAGCCTTTAATCTTGATACTTGCACTCACTGATAGGTAGCCTATCAGGATGTTATTAATCATACAATTTGTTTGCAAACATTTTGTTCTTCCTATAATGCATTTGAAATGTGTCTTTGTAACAGGTTCCGATGACAAGGCTCAGAAAACGAGTTGCCACACGCTTGAAAGATTCCCAAAACACTTTTGCATTATTGACAACATTCAATGAAGTTGACATGTAAGATTAATTGCTCTTCAATGGGTTCAACGAAAACAGAATGATTTAATGTGACTAAAAGCTTATCGGTTTGGCTTCTCTCGAGAAGTTGTAATTCATCGGGTTAATTCTTTGCAATCTTGAGTTTACCTGCCAAAAGAATATCCTTCAGTTGGGTGCAAACTTTGCTTGTGCCATGCTTTTTTCCGTAGTTCGGTTTTCTCTTAAATTGTTGCTTATTGCAGGACAAATCTGATGAAACTGCGTTCTGAATACAAGGATGCCTTTGTTGAAAAGCATGGTGTGAAGCTTGGCCTTATGTCTGGGTTTGTGAAAGTATGATACAACATAAATAATCATGAAAGTTAGTCTTTGTGTTTGTCTTTGTGGCCAATGCCCCATTATCTGAATGCTTTCTCTATAACCCAAAAACCCCTCTCTTCTCAGGCTGCTGTTAGCGGACTCCAGAATCAACCTATCATAAATGCTGTCATTGACGGTGATGATATCATTTATAGGGACTATATAGACATCAGTATAGCTGTTGGTACACCAAAGGTAAGCTGACTATTTGCTATAGACATTCTGAGTTACAATAAATAGTATATACAACTTAGATAGAATAGGATATGATGGAAGAAGGTAGAATTGCATCAACTAATAATTTGCTATATCTGCTAAATAAGGAGTGCAAGGATAAAAAATGAATGTGCAGTTATTCAAATTGGCTAATTATCTTATGAGTTACAGCTTTTTGCTTTGGAACGTGGAGATTTTCATTGATCAATCATGATATGTTTTCAAGGTTGTTCGAGGTGGACTACATAATAAAACATTTTAATTTGTGTTTTGATAATTAGATCTATCATTCACAGATAGTGATTGAATTACCCCTGTTTTGCTGATTGCCAGAACTATTCTGTAGTTCTTTGTGAAAATTTTCTTCAATTTATCAAGTTTGCATGTAATTGTTGGAACATAAAATATGCACCTGGTATGGAATTGTATAGCCGGCCTTTTGACCCTAACACTTATTTTGGAAGGAATGATTCGGTGAAAAAAATAAAAGAGAGAGAGAAACATGAAGCTTTCCACTTGATGGGTTTTGAGGAAACAATTAGAGAAATGGAGAGAGAGGATGACTAAGAAGTTCTCTCCAAAATTGGAGAGAAATGGAGACAAAACTTTTTAAAGGCTAATAAATTTTTTGAAAATTCCACTTTTGTCCACACAATGTTAAATAACAAAATGATAATGCTATATAAGTCCAAAAACATCTCATTTCTTTTCTAAACTCCCAAACATCTTTTCTAAACTCCCAAACAAATTAAAAGAAGGGTTAATTTTACTTTACTCGTTTAGGGTCACTATCTTATTTTTTAGGCACTCGAGTCATTTTGTTGAATTCAGACTTAACATTCATTCTTTTTTTTGACAAAAAACCCTTATTTTCTCTCTTCTTTTTTTTTTTTCATTTTTACTTTATTCATTCTTTTCCTCTCCTATTTTGTTTACATCATTTTGTATATATTTTTTTATCATTCTATCACTATGTTAAATTTCATCAAACTCTATCTATGGAAAGAAAATAAAATATAATGTCATAGGAAAGAGGGTAAAAGTGTCATTTCAGGTAAAATCTAACATAGTTACTTTTGACTGTTAGTCTAAGAATTTAAGTGTTTAAAAGAATAGGAACTAAAGTAATAGTATCTTTAAACGTTAAGGGATAAAGTGATATTAACCGTAGAAAAAAACCCATTTCTTTTCTCTTTTCTTCTCTCTTATAAATTATCTTCTCTCTTAAACTCCCAAACTAGGCCTAAGTATCCTCTCGATTATGATCTAGGGCCTCGTTGTTCCAGTTATCCTACGCAATGCTGATAAGATGAACTTTGCTGAGATTGAGAAGGAGATTAACACGTTGGCTAAGAAGGCAAATGCTGGAACTATATCTATTGATGAGATGGCTGGAGGGTCATTCACTATATCTAACGGTGGTGTTTATGGAAGCCTTTTGAGCACTCCAATTATCAACCCCCCTCAGGTGTGACTCCTTGATGAGACATTGTTCTGATTAATTTTTCCCTTTTCCTCTATCACCAGTGAAATTCATCATTTGTTTGCTTTCCTTTTTCAGTCTGCAATTTTGGGTATGCACTCAATAGTCAACCGTCCAATGGTCGTTGGTGGGAACATAGTTCCACGACCAATGATGTATGTTGCATTGACCTATGACCATAGGCTGATTGATGGGAGAGAGGCAGTACTTTTCTTGAGAAGGATTAAGGATGTGGTCGAAGATCCACGACGCTTGCTCCTTGATATATAGACTTTATTGTTCCGGGGTTGATTTTATAGGTATTTCCTGAAAACCATACTTCAGCTCAATGGACCTGAATAAATGCTTGATACTAGAGTTGGCATCTAATTTATTCTCTTCTTTATCAATATACTTGAGTTGCGGCCAGCCACGGTTTGACTTCGAATGGGAGTCTTTGTTTAGACATTGAGTTTTGTAGTTTGCGAACTTGTATTCAACTGATTTGTGCTTTGATGGAATTAGAAACATCTATATTTTTTTTATAGAATTTGTTAATTGATTTTATGCTTGATGTACATGAAAGAACCAATAAATTGTGGACATGTCACATGAGAGCGGATGTCTCCACCATCACAATGACTATCAACTCCCCCATCGTCTTGGCTCCCACCATTGTCTCCTCCTTCACCATCACCTCCCACGCCGTCTCCTCCACCATCACATCCACCACCATTTCCACCCCTACCATCACCTCCCTCACCGTCACCTCCCCTATCTTCTCTATCCCCACCCCCACTTGTACTGTGTCATCCACCACCGTCTCCTCCTCCAACATCACTTCCTGTGCCGTTTCTCCTCCACCATCACATCCACCATCGTCTCTACCCCTACCATCTCCACAACTGTTTCCTTCCCCATCATCACCTCCTGCACTGTGCCCTCCACCAGTCTTCTCCTCCAGCATCACCTCCTACATCGTCTACTCCTCATCCACCACCGTCTCAACCCCTACCATCTCTTCCCCTAGTATCATATCCATCTCCACAATCACCTCCTACGTCTCCTCCACCGTCTCCATCCCAACCATCACCTCCCCTACCGTCGCATCCCTTGCGTTCTCCATCCCCACCCCACCTGTACCGTGCCATCCACCACCATCTCCTCCTCCAACATCACTTCCCGCACCAATCTTCTCCTTGACCATCACACCCACCATTGTCTCTACCCCTAGCATCTCCGCCATATCTATTTCCTCCCTCATCATCACCTCCACCACCGTCTCCTCCTCCAACATCAAACTCCCGCACCAGTCTTCGCCTCCAACATCACATCTCTACCATACCACCTAGCATCTCCTTCACAACTATTTCCTCCCCCATCATCACCTCCACCACCGTCTCCTCCTCTAGCATCACCTCCCAAACCGTCTCTTCCTCATCCACCACCACCTCCCCCACTATCACCTCCCTTCCATCTCAAAATCCACCACGCTCTCCTCCACCATCACTTTCATTACCATATGTGCTAATGAAAAATGCATATGCTAATATAGCAAGCAAAGGAAAAGAAACTACATTGCTCCCGTTCTAAAAATTCCCTACTATTAATACACAAAATAATGATGTCAAAATTTGACTTGAAACAGATACTTCCTGCTATGGGGGTGGGGGGTTGCTGAACTACATATATTAAAGTTTAAACCACATAGGAAGCTATAATTTTAGAAGGAAAAGTATGAACTTGCCATGAAAAATAGGATGCTTCCAATTACAGGATTTCCAACTTGGATAGAAAATCCTGTTAAATTCTAACTTCTATTCCTGCTTTTGATAAGTGCTCTTTCACTCAGATTGAATAGGCACCTGAAATACAGTTTAAATTTTTTTGTATTAATTCATTTAAAAACAGAAAAAGACAAATTTTCTAGAGACCTCAAAAAGTTTTAATGACTTCCTGCACAAGCTGGAATCAATAGAAACCACGCTGCCTAAATCCATTGGATCAGGATGGATCATCTAATATATATTTCTCCACACAAGAACGAACAATTAAGAAGGATGTGTTCCTGATCCAACTTTTAACAGAGACAACAAAAAGTGGGTTTCTGACCAAATATTTGGGAACTATATCCAGTTTTAAAAGACTAGTTAAAGAAAGCAAAAGTACAATCCACAAATTATACCTCTTTTCGGTGGAAAATGCCAGCAGCAAGAGCAGCAGATGCATTTGTCTGATTGAAAACTTCTGAAAAGTGTTCTACTGCTCCAGCACCACTACTTGCAATCACTGGGATGCTAACAGCATCTGAGATTAGCTTCACCAGATCTATATCGAATCCTTTCCCTTGATCCTAGAAGAGCATTATTGGGCAATTGAAAGGTTTCATATTTATCATGAATAGGTAATTCCAATGATAACTAGATGGAAAATGTCTGCCCATAAAAACTGGTGTAACAAGAAGAATAATTACTGCAAATTCAACTGTCCAGGTGATGGTCAAAGCAACAGTCTCCAAAACTATGTTAATTCAATGATTAATATAATGTGTGCTGTAAACATTTACCCAGGGTTTCAAGAACTAAAATATATAATTTATTCTAAAGCTAAGGGATTAAGGGATATGCTTCTTCGATTGTGGTAACTGCTAAGTTATATCAGTACCAGTTACTATTAGATTAATTATGTATACCGTTGCAGTCAAATTTTACCAGTACAATTAACTAGCAGCAAGAGCATGCTTACCATCACAGTTAATACAGTTCAGCAGTATTTCCCCGGTTCCAAGTTCCTCAACAGCCTTAGCAAGCTCATATGCCCCAATTGGTCGGCCTTCGCGACCACCATTCACCTAGGTAATAAGTAAGATTAGTTCAAAGTCATATTTCAGGAATTGCATAAAAATTGAGCATGCGAGCACAATACAAGATGATGCACAACGTGGAATAACCTGAGTCCATTCCAATTAGAAAAGTTGACAGCTTTTAGATAAGAAAATTCCCTAGAAGGTACAATAAACTAAAAGGCACCTCAGCCCTCTCACGCTGTCCCAGTAAAGATGAAGAATACGCCAAAAGCAATTGGATATATTTGATAGTTGAATACAAAAGAACAAATAAACACTACATTATAATGATCTGGTTAAAATTTCATCCAAACTATTCATGTATTGCAGCCTAGTGAGTAGTGATTCTTCAGAGTAAAATGAAAAACTATTTTCACTTGCAACCCAATCTTGCTAATAATTGTTACTCTCTTCCACTTGGCCTTCCACACTAATGTTGCAGAGGACATGATAAAGGATTATGAATTATATTTTATAAATGTTCCAAATATTTTTCTGAATTCAAATGAAAGAGCAACTGGCATCAATTTAAAGAACAGGTGCACAAATACTTACCGTGCATTGATACCAGGCATATTCTTCTCCATTTGGACCTGAATCAAGAAGTCAGTTAAGTAAGCAGACCTTGCTGCTCAAAAAGTACTTTCTTTCCCTTTAGTTCAGTTTAGAAGGAAAAATTAAGGTGGAGGAAAGGATGGCAAACTGGTAAAACTCTATTTTCCACCCCGCCCCCGGCTGCATTTCCAAAAGAAATGGAAAATGTTAAACAAAACAAATTTCCTTAAAAGTATCTGATGAAAAAGAAGGTTGCTTTGACATATATGGTTGACATCATACTTGGACTATTGGAGTCTCCATTGAGTCATGACATGTCTCAGTTTTCAGTTTAATAACAACAGATTGGGTTCTATGTTGTCTAACCAGGTGTCTTTTATACAATGGAAAGAAACCCCTACAAACCGAAAAAAAGAACCTACACAATCATATAAAGGCAAATGCAATATGTGGTCCCCCACCTCGAAGGGTTTCTCACAGGGATGGTCTTGAATTTTACATTATCTGGATCCTTCAAATACACCCTACGAGGATCAATGCTTACAACCACTGCCTACAATGTGAACGTTAGATGAGCCCATCAGAACATACAATAAACATTACATAATTAAAATGACCAAAAAGAGAATCAAGAAAATGCTATCTATTACTTCTGGCCTACAGGATAACAAGATAATAAACAACAAAAAGCTCAGGATTGAGTTGCTCACCTAACCAAATAAGTGCATAATGCAATTTAGAATGTGAACGCAAATGAAAACAAAAAGTAACTGCAAAAGCAAAGACGAATTGCACTGCAAAATCAGCAACCATTATACCTAAAGTAGCATAGAAAGATTCCAGCAAGCAAAATCTTGATTCAGTAATAATCCATGCATCAAATTATCTGTAACACAATCTGAGACGATTGCATAAATGACTAAGAAAATGAAGCAATCGATTACTGTTGTTATGGATCATTACAATACTTTCATTTTCCAACAAGGGCTTACAACAAAGAATTTCTCTGCAAAAAACTTATAAGTTTTTCAAATGATATGCATGGAACTGTTTGTTCTGAGAAGTGATGAAGAGGAATTATTGAGCAATAATTTCAATAATCTTCCCTACCACATGATAATAAAATATATTGATGGGTACAGATGAATAGTTTAGGTGACAAAAAGAAATCTCTGGAACATGTCATGGTCTTCCAAGTAAGACGCATATAAAACAGAATATATTTAAAAAGGGATAACCTACAAGTTGATTCTTCAGATCAGACCACATCATGCATTATGGAGTAGAGTAGTATGTATGGTGAATTTACCTGATTACCATAAACTCTTGAGATTTGCTCTAGACTGCTCTTCCCAGTTTTTACCTTGAGATGGTGGTTGAAGAATAATTTATTAGCAAAAACAACAAAGTTAAGAACAAATAAGAAAACAATATAGATCTATCATTTGTAATGTTCGAGAAGTATCACATATTAGACTCCGGTTTTTAAATATTCTTCTGCTGCATAAACAGCATCACTCCCAATTGAAACCTTATCTGCGCCTGATCTGAAATATTCTGAAGCAACTTCCAAACTAGAATAGTACCTGAGGAATGTGTGACAATCAGCATTGATCTTTCAAAATAGCAAATCATGTGCCCCTTTCCCGAGGAATGTGCGACAGTAGAATACTACCAGGAAATGAAGCAGTCTCTAAAGAGGGGACAAAAGAATAAAAATGTTTTACCTTCCATTTCCATCAGTAAAATCTCGAATGCCTCCACCAACTGTTAATGGTACGAAAACGTTCTCTGACGTATATCTCAACACCTACAAGGCAAAAACAAAATAACAGTATACCATTTTTGTTATTTCATTAGACCAAAAGATAAGCTCATATAGTGCACAAAAATGATGATAAAGGAGTACAAAAGTAACAGGGATGATACTCTAATTAATCAGTTGCCTAACAAACCTGCAACATTGGCAAATCACCAGCAGAGGAAAGTCGCGGAAGCCTGTAATGTTTAAAAAGCTAACCTGAAATGAAGTATGCAGTAGCTAATTAGCCTAACGTGCACAACAATAAGTCATAGCTCTAATAATCTCAAAAATAATAAATACCTCATCAGCTCCATCTCTATAATACTGCCTAGCAAGATCCACTGGCTTGCCGAGATTTCGCACCTACATGAACGATAATGAAAAATTTTAAACAAAGGCAAAGGAAGCAACTGTGAAGTCAACAGCTAAAAATAAATACTAGGCATGCAGCAATTGACCACACAACTAAAGTTTTTTCCCTGAAAGATTCGGGTGCTTAGAATATCCATCAGCATCTAATTAATAAGATCCAAAAGTTTTGGACACCTGGAGAAAAAAGAATAAAATCATCCAATAACCCGAAAAGAATAGGTGATCATTGAAGAGAATTACCCTGGTCGACAATGTTGACCAAATGTCTAAATAATCTAGAGCCTTGCTTCCCACGAAGACCAGGACTTTGCCTAACACATCCTAAAGTATTTTTCTTGTCAATCACCTTTGATTTATTTTGCTAGCAATACCCAGCCACCAATTTCTTAGAGACTTCATGATATGTAGATCATTGAGCCATCAACAACCTCAGGGAGTCAAAATTTTATCAAATGTAACCCAAGTTTCCGAGCTTCTAACATGGGATTTAGACTTTTTATAACCTTTTCAGAATTCCATAACCTTTTCATTCAAAACTCTCCTTCCAGTCTATTTGGGATTGCATTTTATCTCCTATTTAAGTTTCTGATATTACCACGTAAAATGGAAAATCAACCTTTTCGTTCAAAAGCAAAGAAACTGTGCTAATTACAAAAGTTTTTCATCCCACCTCATTGTCCTCCGTGTGCTCTCTTACATCATATTGGTCACCTTTGGTTACAACAAGATCACCTCTGTCATTAGCCCTCACATCAAGGCATGCAATAACCTGAGAAATGGAAAACCAATCAGATTAAAGTGTCTTCTAGACAATAGTGAGATTAGAAACATCAAATAATGATATGATCATCTTAATGGAAAAAAAAAAAATGAAGAAGAATTCAGTGGTATGAACAGTTGGATCAAGCCCTCACCCTCTTTGCAAGTTTAGAGGCCTTCCCTTGGACTGGCTTCTGTCTTCACATGAAACATTCAGGTTCTTAGATGCCTTGACAAAAGACTTCAGAAGCACAGAACAATTTAGAGAAAAATTTGGTACCTTTGTCATATCATACTTTGGATATAAGAATCTTCTCAATACAGAGAGGCCAACATCTGGATTATTTTCAAGGAAAAAATGACCAGTGAAAGATTTATTATCATATATTACATAGCGGAAAATACTTCACACATTATGCAACCGCTGAAGCAAAAGCAGCAGATATAGTCAAGATACTCTATATTGATGACAATGATGCAAGCACAGAAAGTACCCGAAGAGACATTTTTCAAAGATATGTCTTTGCACTATGTTAAATGATAAATGCAGTGATATCAGTTTTAATCATACCTCCACTCTTCTCTGGGTGAAATTGAACAGCATGAACATTTCCTCTTTTGACAGATGCAATAAAATTGTCCCCATAATTGCAGGTAGATGATATCCACTCCTTGTTATCATCTGACTGAAAGAGTGGAAAAAAAAAAAAAGAGATTGAGGGAACAGATCTTGAATAAAAACTTCAACAGCAATGTGCAATGAGGAGATTAGAACTAATATAGTGCAATAAGACAGTGAAGTGCAATGCAAAAATAAGAAATTATACCGGTACTGCACGGTAAGAATGCACAAAATACACATGACGGTTCCCAATATCATTCAAAATGTCAGAGCCTTCTGTTATTTGGAGAGAATTCCAGCCTATATGTGGTACTCTGAAACCTCTTGATGAGTCAAATCTTCCAACTATCCCAGGAATCAAGCCAAGGCCTTTCACTAAGAGAAACAAGGAACTGTCAGTTCATCTCCACCAAGAAACATATCCATTCTCCATAATCCGATTGATGCATGCAGAATAGAAAGCTACAACAGCACGTTTTTTTGGTCCGACAAAGACAAGAAAGGTAAACTCCCCCCAGAAAAGAAATGCAGTGATCAGAGGAACACCATTACTATTGAAAAGAAATCAAACATGTAAACTAGCAATATAGTTGTACTGGTCAGCTAGATTCACCAGTGTACATTCTGGAATCTAACTTATAAGGCTCACCATTTCCCACCACTTCCCAAACAGTCTCAACTCAACTCAACTCAACTAAAACACATATCCCATATTTTCTAGATGAATCCTTTTCCTCCACTCAAAAGCAAGTTGTAACAGATATTGACAATTAAATCTCAAATTGATTTTTAAAAGCAGTAATACCATTAAGCAAACACAAGTTGGAACCTGCCTTACCTGGTCCGTTCTCCTCACTTGACTCAAAAAGTAGCTGAAGTCCAAGACAAATACCCAAAAATGGGCGATCTTGCTCAATGTAATAGCAAAGTGCCTCAGCCATTCTACCCAGGATAATGTATGCTTTGAGTTGTTAAAACAAGTTTGATTTACTTAAACAAAGAAATAAAAAATGAATGAGTATAAACAATTATTATACTCGTGTAAGAAACCAAAAAACTTACTGAGATGTGAACAGTTTATATACAGACAGAAAAGACAAAGACACATACACATGTACAGAATCTTTCATCAATTTATCATAGATTGAAACTTCTTCTGGCATCAAATGATTATCTATGGTTGTAGTCAAGTCAATCCAACATGTTTGTCCACTTCTATATTATTGGAACATTTTGGACTTATATTACTTGAAACTGCCATATCCAAATATTATTCAAGCTTGTACAATAACCAATAGAAAGAGTATAGCCTTTCAAACTTTTTTTCACACTTAAGAAGAGCTTAGAATTACTAACGTCCAGGATTTTTAAATAGAGCAGAGTAGCAACTTATCGGCTCTATTGTCTACAAATCTCATTCAAATTTCAGCTCTTATCCAAAATATACATAGCTCTTATATAATGAATGGTACAATATCTAGACAAACATGTCAAGAATCTGTATAGTAGTACATTGAAATTCCATAGGATAAAATTGGGATTGCATGATGGATTACCCTTTCCTGTTTAACACATCCATGGCAGCAGCAAAGGCACCTACACCAGGGAAAATAAGGCGTCTTGCATTTACGAGGTCCTCAGGAGTTTGTACCTGGGAAAATTTTATTGGAAATAGTGTCAAAAAAAGCATAGCACACAGAGTACAGTTGAATGCTTAATGTTATGTTTATTGGATGGTGTTCCTGTTCATCTTCAGAACCAAATTTCTGCTTATAAATTGTAAAAGGAATCTAGTCTTCCCACTCCTGTACTCCCCCCAAATGGGGGGAGAAGAGACAGACAATCTTTAAAAACAACTTTTGGTCTTGACTTGGAAGTAGAGAAACCAGGGGACCAAAACTCATAATAATTTCTCTACGAAGCTTGAGATCTAGATTTTCCAGCTCAGGGGAAAAAATATCAGGAAATAATTAAGAGCTATTCATCATCTCACACAACATATCGCCTCAATCTTCTTTCGTTCTAGAACACTACAAAATAAATTAGTCCACATAGCAACGGAATCAATCAAATACTATATCAAACACACTAGATCTAATTTCATTTCTAGTAAACAGAAGAGAGCTAATAATGCATCTATTGTTTTCGGCAAAATCATTCTGAAATTTTCATTTAGTGATACTTCGTGGTGTATATTTTTTCTCATTTTAAAACAAAATGCAGAAAATTTAACGCAGCTACAGCTCCAGTGAACTATATATAACTTTGAATAAACTAAACTCTCCTTTTCTGTTCCACGCCTCATCGGAGGAACTAACTGAGATCAAAACCAAGCTAAAAGAAAAACAATAATACCACAAATAATTTTTGAAATTTTAAAAATACTTACATCTTTGATGTCGAATCCGAGAAAACGAATAGCATTTCTGACGCTTCGAACGTTTCCGGCACCGTAATCAAGCAAAGTCACCACTGAAATGTTAGATTGACAAAAAAAAATCGAATTAAAAACAGAAAATATTAATTCTCATTCATGAAACTTCATATCGAGCTATAAATCATGTTAGCTAGAGAGAGAGTACCATTATCTTCTTCGCTGGAAGTGGAGGCGCGGATGGAGAAGCTTCTGGAAGGTTTAAATTTGAGAGGTTCTCCGGCAGGTTTACAGCGTAGAAACTGAAGAGAACGAGAAATGGAGGAACCGGAGGCGAGCGAAGACGACGTCGTAGCTGTAGAAAATTTAATCGTTCGCAACTGAGAAGAAGGAGCAGAAGCAAAAGTCGCCGCCTCCATTTGCGCAGAGCTCTGCAGTTCAAAACTTCAGTTTTGGGTTGCTAAAGTCTAAACTGCTGACTACAAAATGAGCGTCTTAATTCTCAAGGGCGTTATTATATTCCAAAACTGGCTACTATACGGTGTCGTTTCTCTTGTTGCGAGTAATGGACCTTGGGCCGTGGAGCGGTGGGCGAGTGCAAGTGTTCTGCTACAATTGGGCTTTTATTGCTGCCCAATATACAATCTAGAGTAGGCCGAATACTTTCTTTTCAGTCCATTATACATATCACTGGACTTGGACTTTGGATAAATTCTTGAGGGTACACAAAGTTCGTGGGACCCAATGTGAAGGTCTTGGAAATTCCGTATGCATGAATTCTAATCCATATAAGAATTTTCTTGAACTTTTAATCGTGGTCTATTAATCTTTCATTCCCACGTTCTGTGAGCCCAAATTGCGAGATTGAATAATCATATCATATTATTTATTCGAGCATGAACTTGCCCAAAAATAGATTTAAAGTCAAGTTAGACTTGTGACTTTTCCAATTAAGACACTCATCTGTCATCTAAGAAAGATTTTGTGTACCAGTTTTTATTTACACTCGAATTCAGAATTGGGGCACTGAGGGTTTGTACCCTTTGGCTAAAGTATTCTACATATTTATAATTCCGTGACAATGGAAATACATTGAACTTGATAGTATTGTTCATATTACAATTGGGAGCACATTTCAAATGTGACTATTGGCGAAACGCTCGACGTAAAAAAGAAGTTAAAACGATGGGAGAATATTGGATCGCCAGCTAAAGTATGGATGTTTTGCAGCTCCGTTCAATTTAGTTTGGCATGTTTTTTTTATATTAGTGATAGACCTCAGTAAACAGTATACAAATTTAAATGTTTTGGTAAGTTTCGGACTATTGAGCCACTCCTTTAAGTAAATTCTGACCTTCGAATAATACATGTAATGAAAAGAGAGGATAGTATAACCTGCAGTAGTTTACAAACAAGTATACAACTGCTTAATCCATTTCTCTTACTTGCTCATCATTTTTTTTTCCCAACGGTTTTTTTTACTCGTAATGATAAGAGAGCACTCACCTGGTTGTCATCAACATTGCACGTATCTTGGCCCTCAAATCATCAGGGACCTGGGTTATCTCAGAGGGTTGAGAAGACGACCTTGCAAATGAACTCGCTATGTCAACAGAAGTTTCACGGCTTAAATAACCGCCCGCACTCCTAGACTGATCAGAGAATTTGGGACTGATCTCACCTTCCTCCAGCTCCTCTTTTTCCAGGTAAGATCCCTTCCTGTCTTCAATATATCTGTCATAATGCCCATGCTCGGTATCAGATGAGCTATCATGCTTTCTTACTTGAGAATCTTCATCTCCAGATGAATTGACTTTTCTGTGCTTAGAGCCGTCTCTATTCCGACGCGAGGAACGATGAGATCTGTGCTTCTTCCTTGAGTGCTTGTGCTCCCTTTTATCCTCTTCTTCATGCGAAGATCGACGAGATGAATGCTTCTTACTTGAGTGTTTATGATAAATTGTATCAGTATCTTTTTCTTCATCATCACCTTCTTGAGGAAGAGCAACGAGATCGGTGCCTCTTTCTTGATCGTCTATGAGACTTCTCCTTTTTGTAATCATTATCATAGTCCTTTTCATGTGAAGAACGATGGGAATGATGCTTCTTTCTGGAGTGCTTATGATTCTTTTCCTCTTCATCTTGTCCCCTTTCATGCTCCTTCTTAGTATTATCCTCCTCCAATATTTCCTCATCATCGTCTTCATCATTGTCTTCATGTCTCTCAGATCTTGATCGGTACTTTCTCCTTGATCGCCTTTCACTATATTCATCACCAAAATATTTTCTCTCAGAATTTTCATTTTTCTCCAATGTACTAAAATCTGCTGGAGCTGAGCTACCTTCTCTTTCTCCAGCACCAGGATTAACTTCGGCAGGGGACCCTGAAACCCCTGGTTCTGAAGGTTCCACTGACAGAGCACCTAACGGTTCAGTTTTAGAGGGCACGGCCCCACTTTTTAACAATGCCACAAACATCTTTGCTCTTTTAAGTCTCTCAAGCTTTCCGCTTCTGCTCATCGGTCAAGTGTGCTTCAGAGTCGGCCTCAATAGTTTCAGAAGTAGCAGCTTTTCCAATTGTCATTGCCTCTGGGACAGAAAAATTGCGGCCAAAGCCAGAAGCCTGCCCAACTTCCAGACTATTACCATTCAGAGCTGTGCTTGAAATAATTCCCAGGTTTGAGCTTTTAAAGCCCCTTGTAGCAGCCTGAAGGATAGCTGCTGCAGCTTCTGCATCTACACTTACTCCAGACTCTTGTTCATTTGCTTTAGAAGGAGGATCCTGTAAATCCTTTTAAGATTTGCCTATTATCATCTTAAACTTCTCTTTCCTGTCAGATTCGTATGGCAAATCAGAATCAATATATTGGGATGAGGTAGCATCATCTTCCTTGTATGGAGGAGTTTTCTTGTTTAGGCCAAATCGTGCTGAATCATCTTTCCCATAGGAGGAGCTTTTGGCACTTACTTTTGACTGCAAAGACATACAAGGAAAATCAGCCAAGAGGATGAAGGGAATGCAGAAGTTGTACTGCCTAAAATTAGACACAAAACAAGTTCTGAATTGAATGCATAATAAAGGTGCATGAACTTAAGTTAAAAGACATGAAGAATATAAAATAACAGAAACAACAAAAACATCCAAGAATTTAACCCAAAGAAAAAAAAGACTAGCTGGTACGGAGTGACACAGATGAAACTTAAGACGCTTGCTGTATATGATGTCAAAGAGAACAACTCCTAATATGGTACTAAAAACTACCATAAAATAAATTTCTACTAGATCAAGAGCAGACAAAAGCACAAGAAACTTGAACCGCACTACATATCAAGACCACAAGATTTAGGCAATTGGATTTCTCTGTCCAATGAACAACTCAAGCAGCATAAAAGAACAATAAATAGGGTATAAAATTAGGTGATGTAACAAGGTTTAAGGGTAAGAATTTTTAAAGAGAAAAGATACCATCATCATGCCACTTTCAATTACAAAATAATGCGAAGCAGATAATCAATCTCGAAATATGCACATACACATATACCCGCACACCCGCACACCAACTCACAGACAGATAGATATAGAGAGAACACCTGCTGAGCTTTTTGCAGGACTTTCAGGTAGTATGGATGATACTGATCAGATGGTACAAGAAATGGAAATCTCCCTTGTTTACTGTCTTGTTCACGAAGTGTGGCCTCAAATTGCTTTCCGTTCTTCAGAATAAAATCAACAACCTTGTCAATCAAGCTCTTGAGATCAGAAGGAGGCTCCTTTGACTTCTCCAGAGAAGCCAAATACAATCCAGAGGCATCTTCCTTTTTCATGCTACTTGTTCTTCCAGGCTTAGATGCTGCAATTGAAGGATTTTTCTTCAGAGCAGGAGGCTTCACTTTATTATTAATAGGGTGCTTGGCAAGAAGTTCCCCTTTTTCAGCTGCATTTGTACTAGATTCTTTCTTTTCTGAACCATGAGAAACTATTGAACTGGTCACGTTCATGACTTCAGGTTATACCAGAAACAATAATTTCAACTTCTTTTCCATCCTCTTCTACACCATCCTCATCCTCTCCAGACCCATAAACAGACCCTAGCAAAGACAAAGCTTCTCCAGTACCTGATTTATTCAGGTTGGTATTGGCAACTTCATCTACAAGCTGAGTTTTCCCATCAGGGTCAGATTGCAAGAGTTCTTGGTGATCAACAAGAAACCTGAAGTATGCATGAAGATTATGGTCAGGCATCAAGAATCCAAATGTCGGATTATCTCCTTGTTTCACCCTCAGAACAATTTCTGATTGCCCACCATGTTTGCTGACAAAAGTAGCAGTCCTTGCAATAATCTGATGTACCTTCTCTGATGGAGGCTGGTAAGAAGGCAAAAGCAAGAAGTAGAGAAACAATATTAGAATGGGGAACATCAAAATTGCAAATCCAAAAATATAATAGCTCAAAATCTCATAAATACAACACAAAATGCATCAAATTAGTCTGACATGAACGATTATACCACGAGATAATATATACCCACATTGAACAGCTGTACGAAATATTTTTTATGCAGTTGCCTTCAAGAAGTAAAAGACGCTACTCCATATAAAGAAAATATCTACTTCCTAATCCCACCTGCACTGCCACTTTGGTCATGACATCAAAAAGGAAACAAGGTTCCCGTGAATGGCAACCTTAGATCACAATAACTCCATTCCTGCTCCGAGCATCTGAAAACTTAGACACGGTGAGCCTTAGAATAGCATGCACATTACTGGCAATTATTATTGGCCACATTGGGAAATCTAGTTAGAGCAAGTAAACAACAACCCTGAAATATAAACTGGAAACTTATAAATGACGCATATATTTCATAATGAGCTTACCAAACTGTTAAGAAGGTTATCAGGCACATGGAAAGGAGGACGGAATCTAGAGCATTCCAAAAGAGATCTGCATTAATCTGGTCAGCTGAGTCATCAGTGTTTCCATAAGTGAAAGCCACAGCACGATAACCCCCAGGGTCCTTATTCCTTGCTTTTCAGGCTCTTCTTCTTCTAAATGGTAAAGTTTTTCAAAATCATTCATGTGGGTATTGTCAAAGAAAATGAAATCCATTTTTTTAAAAAAAATAAAGCAAAACCTAAAGGGGAAAGAAGACAAGGTAGAATGCTGAAGCAACTTTAAAAGTAAGTTTCCACACAGATAAGCATCAGACGGAAAGTTCTTGAAATTTTTTTTGGCTTTTTCAATTAAACTTTACTGGCTAAAAATAAGGAAATCTAAGCACTTCTCACTATGTTTTTGGAGAGATTTGGAATAAGAAATCCTTTCTTGACCTATGGAAACCACTACACCAGAAAATGGCAAGGTTTAATGTTTATACCAGCAAGCTTTTTACGTCATTTAGTGAGGTGTATGCCTGCCAGTTTGTAGCTTTCTTTTATATATCTCCCTTTTGAATAATTACAACTAAAAGCACTTGATAGAAGTGCTATGCGTGCAGAACTTGGAATTCTCTGGCAACATGAGGTTAGTTAGGGAACCAACTACCATTCTTCCTTAATAAATTCACTGCACTAGAAAAAAGTCTACTTAAAGCGTCTAACAACCTTCTGTCTCGCTTTCATGCATTGCTTCTTTTTAATTTCTGCTTTGCTCACAAAAACATTGGCAAAAACTTCATAAAATATTACAAGCAAATTATTCCTTCTGGGCAACATTAACTTCTTCCACATTCAACTTTGAAGTCTAGAAGTAATCAATATCTTCAACCAATCAATAACAATTCACAAAAAAAAAAAAAAAAATGTCATAAAGATTTCCCTCAGCTTGAGCTAAAAGAGGAGGAAAATCAACTTTTCAATATCAATTCACAAACCTTAACTGAAAGAAAGCAGCAAAAACATTTACAATTTTCTAAATTAAAAACAAGGCCAATGAAAATTGGAAAGACAAAAAAGCAGAAAATAATATAGTACTTAGTTCATCGGAAGGCGGAGGAAGGTCGAGATAGCGTTCGTGATCAAGTTCAGAATTCAAGGACGAGTATCGGAGAGATGAGAAGAAGCTTGAGGATTGCGCCGCCTGCGGGGAGGCAATGGACCGGATAGGAGGTGGCGGACGTCGTAGCGGTCGATTTGGAGGGAATTCCACTCGACGAGTGCGTCGTCAGAGTTCACAAACGCCGCCATGGCATCGTCGTCGAAGAGAAGGGCGTGTCGACCCACCACCTCTAGGTCCATCTTCCTTGTTATTCGATTTAACTTGATCGAAATCGAAATGAAACCCTAGCTTATAACCTCGGAATATATTTCGATTTTTTTTATTTATTTTTGGATTAAATACAGTAAGCCCTTAATGTTTGGGTTATTTTGTACTAAATTCCCTAATGTTTATTTTTTTTCTCACTTTACTCATTTCATCAGCAATTTGACTATTAGAAGGTCAAAAAATATTTTTTTACCCCTAAATACTACAAGAATGTATAAAACTAACTCTTAAAGTTTATTATATTTTCATTTTAATCCCAATTCTAGTTTTGTATCAATTAACCTAGCTTTATTCATTAATCAATATAAAAATATTGTCAAAACAGTTGAAAATATAATGATATCCACCAATACTAGTGATCTTTAAAAATACTTGTGGAAAAAATTTAAATATAAAAATTTCCTATCACTATCGATATTTTTTGGTTTTTTTATTATATTTTATTTTCATGTAAAAATAAATTTTTAAATATACGAAACTTATAACCATCTATTAAAGTTATATCAGTCTATTTTCCTTTTACTTTTCTTTATATTTATTTAAAATGATTTTCTTCTCAATTTTTTCTTTTATTAATATAATTTATCTAATACCTAAATTATAAAAGAACTTTATCATACAAGTAAAAACTTAAATTAAAATAATTTAGATGAAATACAATTAATAATTCATCAAAAAAAATTAAATTAATTATTTAATCATATTTTTAAATTTTAAATATTAAAAAAGTATAATTCGAGAATTAGAATATTAGTAATTAATTTGGAGCATATTTATATTTTTAACAATATTGATAACATTATTGAATTTTATTTTTATGTCAATTTATTAAATATTATAAAACTTACTTGAGGGAGTAAAGTGAAATTTCGCTTAAATCTTAAGGGGTTTACCGCAATTGATCTTCAGGGGTAAATTTGCCTTTTTGAAAAAATTAACGGAGTTGCATTTGATAGTTAGTTAAAGGGTAAAGTGAAAAAAAATAACGTTAACAGATTTATTACAAAATAGCCCAAATCTTAAAAAGGTAAAGTGAAAAAAAAAATAACGTTACCAAATTTATTACAAAATAGCCCAAATCTTAAAGGGATTTAATGAATTTAACCCTACATATTATTGTGTGCGGATTTGGTTGGATCATGGGTGGAATGGCTTGAAATTTTTATAGCATTAATTGCAATATATATATATATATATATATATATATATATATATATATATATTATACTATTTGATTTGATTAGTTCAAAGAAATAATTTGGAACTAGCTGTTGCAAGGTTCTATTTGTTTATTGTTTCTATCTACCTTTTTCGATTTTATTTCGAATATTGAATAGCTCCTCCAGCCAGCAAGCACCGCAGGGATAAGTGCTGATTTTGGGCCTAAAAATGTGGAAAAATAATTTGGGCTTCTTTTACTTTATGGGTTTGTCAAGAACTAGTTTCTTTTCCAAGTCCAATGCTTAATATGTGCATGCATACGTAAGATCAAAGATGGGCGTTTCATCACTCCTGGAGTCCAAGACTCCAAGCTCCAAATTACCTGCAATCATGATTCTTTTTTTCTTTTTCTTTTTTTTTGGTAAATACCTTACAATCATGATTCAAAAGCACAAAAATTGGCCGGAGATGTCTCGAAATTCAACTCTTGGATCAATCAATCAATCAACCAACTATCCGGTGATGTATTAATTAGACCAGAGAAACGCTGTATGATGGTTCTAATTTTTCTTTAAACGTGTTTGGAAAGATTGATGGATTTGATGAAAAATGAATACTTGGTCATTGTGGTGAGCTGCAGCTTGATTTTGAAAGTCTATCTTTGATTTATGTTTAAGTAATTTTCGCAGAAAGGATTTAGCTTTTTTTTTTTTTCTTTTTTTTCTTTTTTTTGGCGGTTGTGTTATGGCCTTGTGGCATATTAGTGGAAGAATTGTGATAGGATTTACTAATGCCGGTAGAATTGAGTCTTAGAATATGCAGTATTTAGCCAACTCTAATTGGAAGAACTTTCAGGGCATTGACTAGCCGGTAGAATTTATGGACGGACGTTGAACTAAAGCCTACTCTCTTTTTTTTTTAATCGAGAAAAAGAAAAGGTTAATATATTTCTGTTTAACTATATGTATTAAGAGAAAAGGAAAGACTTAACTGGATCAAAATATAAAAAACTTAACCTCTATCCTGAAAAATGTTATGCAAATATTCGAATTGCAAACTTACATCTAAATAAAGTATTTGATGACCAATTCACCAACTTATTTTCACATTTTTGCTGCCTTTTTGCTCAGTCAAGAGTTGTAGGAAAAAGAATAATGTACCATTCTGGGGTTGAATAATGTCTCTTGAATTCTGGATTATGCAGTATTTAACCAGCTTGTGCTTCCATTTTTCTGATTTACTGCCAAGTCAATATATCCCATTTTTTTTTTTTTTACTTTTTGTTCTTATGTTATCGTTTCTTCTAATTCCACAGGTTCTTTATACACAACTCAATCAGTTGAATATGGTGTGAAACCATTATTTCATCATATGGAAGCTTCTGGGATCTTAGAATTCTTAGTCAAATTGAGAGTAATAGACTAATCCTCTTTAGATTAATTTTTTCAAAAACTTCAATTATCAAGCAAAGTTCTATTAGGGCCTGTTTGAATTGGTGGATTTGATTTGTAGAGAAGATTTTAAATGAATAGATTTAAAATGACTTGAAATTTGAGTAAATTTGAAATTCGTTAATTTAAATTATTAAAATTTCATACTTACTAATTTTTAAATTTTAACTTAATTAAATCCCTTAACTTGTTCGGATAACCTCAAAATTTGTAAATTTCATTATAATTTAATTAAATCCCTTAACTTGTTCAAATAACCTCAAATTCAAATCCTTCCTTCCAAAAGCAGCCTTACAGATTAAATTTCGTGTATTTAAAATTCAGCCAGCGAGTTATGCTGCAGAAGTGCTCCATTTCAATTTTTTTCTTTTTTTTCCTCTGAATTATTGTGTGAATGTTGCTGGAGAATTTAATCATATTGAGGCTATTGGATGTTGCAATGAGCTGAAGGCAGTGTTTGCTGACTGACAATGTAGTATCAAATTTAGTTTTTTCTATTTTAATTTGTTGCCTATTGGTTGTTGCAGTACCTCATTGTTTTCTACTTGCTGACATTCTCAGCTTTGTTTGTTCAATTATCAATCATTTTGTGAGTACTTGTTAAAAATAATTATGTCCTTTTCGATACTCTAAGTAATAATTCTGTTGTGATCAAGACTTCTCAAGCATTGAACATATATATATATATATATATATATATATATTTTCCAAACGATACTTGTATTCCTCTGAACAAACCAATTACACAGTCAAAGGCAACTGCCCCATATCCAGTCTTGTTACATCAAGCAGCCAAATTGGAAAATCAGATTTCTAATCTATATATTCACAAAGATTATTGTTGAAAAAAAACGAGCATAACGTAAAGAAATAATTATTCAAGAAATTTTTTTTTATCAATTGAATAAATTGTAGAACTTATCCAAATAGTAAATAAATAAACGATCTCAATAAGTACAGAACACACATGATTTTTTACGTGAAAAATTCTTTAGAGTAAAACAGCGGGAGTTAAGTCAAAAATATTTCACTATCAATATATCAATGAGTACAACAAAACGAGTTTCGAATAAATACCTAGAACTCAAACAAACCCCTACCATTTTCAAAAGTGAAATAAATAATTTGACAGTACACAATAACTCAAATCACAATTATAAAAGTTCAACCACTACTAGATAAGAGAAAATAATAATATGAAAATAACGATATGATCGTACAGAATATAACCCACACCCTTCTAAAAAATAATATACTAAAATCTCATTACAAACAGAATAAAATTTACCTTCAAATAAAAATGCGAACCTGTTAATTTTCTCTCCTAAATTTTATTGCGTAGTTACTGCTTTTTTCAAAACTCACGTCATCCCTCAGCCTGAAAAGTCAGCTTTATATCCCTTTTTATGAGGCCACGTACGTTTTTTTCCCTTTTTTGGTACAAAATTTTTGTGCACCAAAGCCAATTTGGTTTCGATTTCTTTGGTTTTTTATTTGAAAATGTTGACTTGTGGTCATTCACTTGAGGAAGGACACGCAATAATCACAAGCAAATCTTGCTAGAACATGTCGTAAAAGAGAAGGAAATTGTACAAAAATATTTTTTGAGTGAGCTAATACCCTCTGAAATGATGAATATTTAACCTACTTGATTTTTCATGCTACATAGTTTCATCAGCAGTCAGGTTTGAAATATGAAGCCATCAAGTGAATACTCTTTGTTTCTACTATTCCTGTTCTTACAATTTAGCTTTCTGCAGATTTGTATGTCAGCTGATTCCAAAACTGTAGGTCAATCTGTTAAGGATGGTGAGACCATCATTTCAGCAAATGGAAGCTTTGAATTGGGATTTTTCAGCCCTGGTTACTCCAAGAATCGATACGTGGGCATATGGTATTATAGGAGATATATTAATGTGAGTACTGTGGTATGGGTTGCCAACAGAGAGGTCCCGTTGGCTGATAAATTAGGTGTCTTAAGGGTCATCAAACCAGGGATTATTGTTCTTCTCAATGGTACAGGTGGAATTATATGGACTTCCAATACGTCGAGGACTGTGCAGAATCCGGTTGCACAATTGCTCGATTCTGGAAATTTTGTGGTGAAAGATGTCAATGATGATAATCCAGAGAGTTTCCTTTGGCAAAGCTTTGATTATCCCACTGATACTCTTCTACCAACTATGAAAATGGGTACAAACTTTTTAACTGGCCTAGAGGTGTTTCTCTCATCATGGCGGAGTAATGATGACCGATGATCCAACTCCAGGAGATTTTACATTTCACTGTGATCCCACTGGCTTCCCACAAAATGTTCTTAAAAAGGGGCAAATTCAGATATTTAGGTCTCGTCAACAGTTTGTGCAACCCGTAACAGGACTTCAATCTTTTACAAGAGGATTAGTTATGAACAAGGCTGAGGTGTACTATACCTATACCAGTCCCTTAACTATTTCAAGGTTGCTTTTGAGTACCAATGGGATTGTACAGTGGTGGAATTGGGATAATCAAACTAAAGATTGGGTCATTTTCCATACTGGAGTATCAGATAATTGTGATGCTTACAAACTCTGCGGTGCATACAGTATTTGCAGCATAGAGAAATCTCCATTATGTGAATGTATGGACAAATTTGTTCCAACAAATACAAAATCGTCAAATGGGTGTGTGCTGAGAACACCCTTGGATTGCAACAAAGGCACTGGTTTTCAAAAGTATTCTGGTCTTAAATTGCCAGACACAAAATTTTCCTGGTTCAATAGGACCATGTCTCTTGAAGAATGCAAGGTAATGTGTTTAAAGAATTGCTCTTGTACGGCTTATGCAAATCTGGAGAGTACAAGCACTGGAAACAGTGGGTGCTTGATATGGTTTGGAGATCTGGTTGACATTAAGAAGATTCCAGTGGGGGAAGATTTGTATGTCAGGATTGCTTCATCTGATCTAGGTAAAACAAAATTCTTGCATTAAAGGTTTTTACATTCAAAATTTTAACGTCCTGCCAATATCTGTACAGCTGATCAATCGTTTTATTCCTTTGGACAAGACATTGCAGTTTCAGTTCCTAGTCAAGATGGAAAGAAAAGGAAAGTACTTATATTTTCAATATTGGCTGGGGTAGTTCTTCTAGGCCTAAGCTTGATGTTGTGTATTTGGAGATGGGGAAAGAGAAATAAGCAAGCAGGTAAGAAAAGCATGTTTGTCTTTTACAAGAAAGCGTGATTCCTTATATTTACACTTCTACAGTGACTGAAGAGCTATCCTCCCAATTTGCCTGTAACAGGAAAGATGGGCTTCAGTTGCATGAAGAATTTCAATCACAAAAATCATGAAGAAGATTTAGAGCTACCAATGTTTGACCTGTATACTATAATGAAAGCTACTGACAACTTTGCAATCTCCAATAAGCTTGGAGAGGGTGGCTTCGGACCAGTTTATAAGGTAATTCAAATCCTAACAGATAATACTTGCATGCAACTATTTACTGGAAACATGACTTCATCTTTAGGGAAGGCTTGAAGGAGGACAAGAAGTAGCTGTGAAGAGGCTCTCAAAAACTTCTACGCAAGGGTTGGACGAGTTAAAGAATGAAATACATTGTATTGCCAAACTTCAGCACAGAAATCTGGTGAACATTTTTGGATGCTGTATTCAAGGAGAAGAAAGAATGTTGATCTATGAATACATGCCTAACAAAAGCCTTGATTTATTCATATTTGGTTAAGTTTTCTCACCTCTACTGCAATCAGTTATTGATTCTTCTAAGTACTAGTAAATTTAAATCCTGAATGATTGTTTCACTCACGGGGTGTTTGTTAATTCTGAAATTTGAATTGTAAGTTCTGAAAGTATTAATTGCTGAATTAATAAATTTATTTCTGTTTGATAATCAACTGAATTCAATTTCTGAATTAAATATGTCACTTCATACATGTATTAATTTATTATAAATAATTGTCATATATGCATAGAAAAGAAAATGAATAATTAAAGATGATATAAATGTGTATGAGCGAGAATGTGTGTGTGATAGAGTATATATGTGTGTGTGAGAGAATCTGTATGTGTGATAGAGTGTGTGTACGTGAGTGAGAGAGAATATGTGTGTGTGAGTGTGAGTATGAAAAAGTACAAGAGAGAATGTGTGTATGAGACTAAGTGTGTATATGTGTGAGAGAGACAATGTATATATTTGAGGGAATGTGTGTTTTTGTGTGTGTGAGAGAGTGTGTGTGCGCAATCTAGAGAAAGTATGTGTGTTAGACTACATGTAACACACTTGTACACATATTTAAAATTTAGTAGATTGGGTGTTCGTTTGAATTGAAAATATTTTCAGGAAAATATTTTTTAAAATTTTTTTTGTGCCAAACACCGGAATCTGACTGAAAATTACTTACAGAATTTTTGAGTGTAAGTTATTTTCCGGATAATTCAAGAGTGACATTAAATGTCAAATATTTACTTTTATAATTTTGTTTGCTAAACTTATTTTCGTTTTTAATTTTTTTTTCATTTGTTTTTCTCTCAATTATGGGTCCCACACTAATATAACTATCATTATGCATATTTTACTACTATCTTGTACTATCATTTAATTTTGAACAAAATCAATTTTTTATTAATCACAATTACTTGTAAGGTATTTATTACCATTGTTATATGTTTTTTCAACTTGTATCCATAAAATTAAAGATAAAATCGTTAAAAAATTTTATTTCAAAATATTTTCATTTTGTCAACCGAACACCGAAAAATTGTATGAAAAATTGACTTTTTCATGTAAAATATATAGTACATTTTCCAAGGAAAATATTTTCAATCTAAACGAACACACCCTAAGTGAAATATTTTCACTTAAAATTTTGAATACAAATTTAAAATTCAGTAGATTAAGTGAAAATATTTTCACTTAAAATTTTAAATACAAATTAAGTAGTGCTTAATGAATTAAGTGATAAAAGAATTCTGTTATCAAACATGCTGAATTTAAAAATCTCTTAATTAATTAATTTTCAACATTAAGTTTGGTTATCCCCTTAGTTAAATTGAAATGACTTTTAGTTGCCTTTGTATCCAAAATAGTTTATTGTAATTTTACAAAAAGATCACGTTTCTGCTTCATATATCAAAGCATCTAGCATAACTGACTGAGATTTAAAATTTTAACAGACAAAACACACGGAGAAGTGCTTGATTGGACTAAGCGCTTCCATATTATAAATGGGATTGCTCGAGGACTTGTGTATCTTCATCAAGATTCTCGTCTAAGAATTATTCATAGAGACCTAAAAGCTACCACGACTTGCAATATTTTGCTAGATTCTAGCATGACTCCCAAGATATCAGACTTTGGCATGGCTAAAATTTTTGCTGGAAATGAGACGGGGGCTAATACAAGTCGACTAGCTGGAACATAGTAGGATAGCTGTCTTATAGTATTAATTTGCTTTTCTGTTCACTTGGTATTTTATTTATTTAATCTGGTCAAATTCATGTACATTCTGCAGTGGCTACTTGGCTCCAGAATATGCAGCACGCGGCCTTTTCTCAGTCAAGTCAGATGTATTTAGCTTTGGTGTTTTAGTTCTGGAGATTGTCAGTGGTGAGAGAAACAGCCGATTTTACTATGAAGACCATAATCAAAACCTTCTTGGACATGTAATTATTGATTCCGAGTACATCTATTTAGATCTCAATTGTAAGCAGGATTAATGATCTTCTAACGCTAATTCAAAATTGCGCAGGCATGGATTCTTGCCAGAGATGGAAGGTCAATGGAGCTAGTTGATCCCAATCTACCCGACTGGCTTGTAATTTAACAGAAGTCCTGAGATGCATCGATGTGGCTCTGTTGTGTGTCCAGCAATTGCCCGAAGATAGGCCAAACATGTCTTCTGTTCTTCTGATGTTGAGCAATGAAGGTGCGCTGCCAATAGCCAAACAGCCTGCTTTTTTCACTGATACGAATCTAATCCATGGTGAAGTTTTTCGGAGCATTCCTAACCAAAGTTCAACGAACCACCTTACAGTTACTCAACTTCAAGGGCGATAAGGTGGTGTAGTAATATCTGTGTTGATTTTGATTCTGTAAAATGTCCATAAGCAGGAAAAAGTTTATACACATCAGTAAGAGAGTTAACTCATTTTAACAGCGATGCTTGTAATGTATTGGATTCAGAAAAGAAAATATTTTTGCCTCACAAAAATACATAGCAATGCCTGATAAAAGAATCTAAAGCCATGTTTGGAACTTAGTAGAAAGACAGTACAATTCTATGCAAATATATTTTTTAATTTTTAGGTTCAACTGTAAAAGAGAAAGTGTGTTTTGAAAAGAATATGAATCCTTAAGAATTTTACTGTAGTGTCTAACGACCAGTTATCTTCTTCTTTTTTTTCAAACTATATTGATATAAAACATAAGATACAAAATTATAGGTTAACAACCCTCATATTTTCCGGTGCCTTGCTAACCATCCATAAGGGGAAACAGTTTTTCTACTCAATACAATAACGTAGGTGGAAGGCAAACTTTGCCAAACCATGACTACTTTCTCTTCTAAAGAAAGTAAAGGCACAGTTAACTCACTCTTTGCCCAACTCCAAAATATCATCTAGAATGATTCCTGGGATGATTGGATTCTTTCTTGAGCATTAATTCTGTCTACCAATGACTGATTTACAGTCACTCAAGAAAATTACCAGCTTCAACCCCATTCATACTGTCTTCTGCATAGCTATTCTTATAGCAGCAGGCTCTACTATCTCAGCATCAAGGCTACTCAAGGTTGGATCATTTTCCATACTAGACCACACCATTAGATAATTGTGATACTTACAAACTCTGCGGTGCGTATAGTATTTGCAGCATAGGGAAATCTCTAGTGTGTGCATGTTTGGACAAATTTTTTCCACCAAATAGAAAAGTCTGGGACTTTGCAGATTGGTCAAATGGGTGTGTACGAAGTTCATCCTTAGATTGCAGCAAAGGCACTGGGTTTCTCAAGTATTCTGGTCCGTAGTTACCAAACGCCGTACGGGGATGCAATTCACCACTTTTTAATTAGTATCGAATACATAAAGGTAGGCTTAGTCGATATATCACAGTATATTAATTTAGTGACAACTTTCAAAAACTATTA
This sequence comes from Cinchona pubescens, assembly GCA_025175665.1. NCBI lineage: Eukaryota > Viridiplantae > Streptophyta > Magnoliopsida > Gentianales > Rubiaceae > Cinchona > Cinchona pubescens. The sequence continues at coordinate 1,433,244 of JANKKI010000106.1, forward strand.
TTCTAAATCTAATATTAAATGTTCAAATTAGGTAAATTTAGAGAATATTTTCTCATTTTCTCAATTTCGCTATCTTTGACATTTCAAAACATGAATCGCCGTGTTGTTGGGACACAAATAAATCGTATTTCAATACGCATGAATCAGTTTGTAGGGATGGAAAAAAGTTTCCGGTATTACTTTCTGGTCTTAAATTGGCAGACACACAATATTCCTTGTTCAATAGGACCATGTCTCTTGAAGAATGCAAGGCAATGTGCTTAAATAATTGCTCTTGTATGGCTTATGCAAACCTAGAGACTACAAGCACAGGAACAAGTGGATGCTTGATATGGTACGGGGATCTGTTTGACATTAGGGAGACTGCAGCAGGGGAAGATTTGTATGTCAGGATTGCTTCATCTGATCTAGGTAAAACAAAATTCTTGCATTAAGCTCATTACAGCCAAAATTTTTAACTCTCTGTTAATATCTTTACAGCTGATCCAACTGTTTTCCTGGGACGAAACATTGCAATCTCAGACTATGGGCAGCATAGAAAGAAACGGAAAGTAATATTTTCAATATTGGCTGGGATAGTTCTGCTAGGCCTAAGCTTGATGCTGTGTGTTTGGATGTTGGGAAAGAGAAATAAACGAGCAGGTAAGAAAAGCATGTTGATTCTTTAAAGAGAGCGTGATCAAATGGATTGCTTCCGTATAATTTACACTTCTACAGTGAGTGAAATCCTCTCAATTTGCATGTAGCAGGAAAGATGAGCTGCAGTTGCATGAAGATTTTCAACAATGAAAGTCATGAAGAGGATTTAGAGCTACCAGTGTTTGACTTGCAGACTATAATGAAAGCCACTGACAGCTTTGCAATCGCCAATAAGCTTGTAGAGGGTGGCTTGGAACTAGTTTATAAGGTAATTCAAGTCCTAATAAACATTCATACTTATATGTAACTATTTACTCAAGAGTCAAGACAAGACTTTACCTTTAGGGAAGGGTTGAAGGAGGACAGGAAATAGCTGCAAAGAGGCTCTCAAAAACTTCTATGCAAAGGTTGGATGAGTTAAAGAATGAAATACATTGCATTGCCAAACTTCAGCACCGAAATTTGGTGAAGATTTTTGGATGCTATATTCAAGTAGAAGAGAGGATGTGTGATCTATGAATACATGCCTAACAAAAGCCTTGATTTCATCCATATTTGGTCAACTTCTCTCATCTCTACTGCAATTAGCTATTGATTAATACTAGTAAAATTTAAATCTTGAATGCTTGCTTCATTCAGTATTGTATCAAAATTAGTTGATTGTAGCTTTACAAAACTGTTTCCCTTTCTGCTCAATTTTTAAAAGCATCTAGCAGAATTAATCGAGATTGAAGACTTTTGCAGGTCAAACATACAGAGAAGTGCTTGATTGGCCCAAGTGTTTCCATATTATAAATGGGATTGCTCGAGGACTTGTGTATCTTCACCAAGATTCTCGTCTAAGAATTATTCATAGAGACCTAAAAGCTAGCAATATGACACGAATCCCAAGATATCAGACTTTGGCATGGCTTAAATTTTTGCTGGTAGCGAGACTGGGGCTAATACGAATCAAGTAGCTGGATAGCTATCTTTTATTTGTATATCTGTTCACATGGTAATTTATCCATTTGATCTGCTCAAATTCATGTACGTTCTGCAGTGTGGCTTTAGCTACATGGCTCCAGAATATGCAGTACGGGGCCTTTTCTCAGTGAAGTCCGATGTATTTAGCTTTGGTGTTTCAGTTCTGGAGATTGTCAGCGGTGAGAGAAACAGCGAATTTTACTATGAAAACCTTGGCCAAAACCTTATCGGACATTTAATTATTGGTTATCAGTAGTTCAGTACATCCATTTATATCTTAGCTGTATACAGGATCAATGATCCTCTAGCTCTTACACCGAATTGCGCAGGCATGGATTGTCTCTAGAGATGGAAGGTCAATGGAGCTAGGTGATCCCAATCTAGCCGAGTTTTTTAATTTAACAGCAGTTCTAAGACGCATCCATGTGGCTCTGTTGTGTGTCCAACAATTGCCCGAAGATAGGCCAAACATGTCTTCTGTGCTTCTGATGTTGAGCAATGAAGGTTCGCTGCCAATACCCAAACAACCTACTTTTTTTCACTGAAAATTGTAGGAATCTCATCCATAATGAAGTTTTTCCCAGCATGTCTATTTCCTAGTCAAAGTACAACAAACGGCCTCACAATTACTCAATTACAAGGGCGATAAGGTGTTCTAAATTCTAAGAATGTGTTGGTTTGAGTTCTCTCAATTGCATTTTCTTGGTCTCGGCCTAATTGTGATGCTTGTAATGTATTGGATACAGATACATAATAATGTTGGATAAAAGAATCGAAAAACATGTTTGGAATTTGACTTAGCTAGGAAAGAAAATAGTGTTCTATGATTTTTTATTTTTATTTTTTTTTTTGGCTTGGATAGATTAAGAAAGTGTAAATTATATAAAGCACGATTCCATTTTAGAATTTTATTTTATTGCCTTATAAGTATGGGGAATTCTACGATCCCGTTGAGGGAATTATAGTGTTTTATTGTACAAGTCCTTAAAGCACAAGAGAATGATTCCTAAAAGGGACCATAGAATTTTCCTATAACTTAAGGGCTTGTCCAGTACAACACTATGTGTTTTAATGATTTGTACTATACAAATCCTTAAAGCCAAGAGAATGGTTCATGAGACTCTAGAATTCCCCAATAACTTATAATCTTGTTGACTTTTAGGGTTCATTTGGACTGAAATTATTTTCAGAAATATGTTTTTCAGAAATTTTTTTAGTGCCAAATATCGAAAAATATTTTTCGATGTAAAATATTTTCTAATTTTCCTTCCTCTAGCTAAAAATAACTTACAAAATTTTTAAACGTAGGTTATTTTTCAGACAATTCAAGAGTGACATTAAATTTCAAATACTTATTTTTATAATTTAATTTACTAAATTTATTTTCGTTTTCAATTATTTTTCATTGATTTTTCTCTTAATCATGGGTCACACACTAATATAACTATCATTATGCATATTTTACTACTATATTATATTATCATTTAATTTTGAACAAAATCAATCTTTTATTAACCACAATTATTTGTAAAGTATTTATTACCATTGTTATAAGTTTTTTTAACTTGTATTCATAAAAGTAAAAATGAAAGCGTTAAAAATGTTATTTCAAAATATTATGCTTTATTTTATCAATCGAAAATCAAAAATTTGTATAAAAAATAAACTTTTTTATGTAAAATATTTTCGGAGAAAAATATTTTCTTAAACGTCCAAACCAAGGCACCCTTATGGTTAATATTTTTACCATGACGGTGGCAAATGATGCAGACCCCGTTAAATGACATGTTCACTAATCAAGCTTCTTTAGGTATTTGATTAAAATGGCTGCTATCCAGATAATTGAGGACGAAATAGCTTCTTAAAGATGAGTTGACTTTCATTTCCCATTTTAATTAAGATATTAAAACTATTTGACTTGAAATTCTGTCGCTATGATCAACTCAAGTTGCACTTCATCGGTGCCTTTTCAGTATAAAAAAATCTAATTTCATTGATTTAATTATCAGCATAGTTATGTAGTCAGCAACACACGTTAAACTATGTTACAGTCAGATGAAAGGAACTACCGCCCACTCCAAATCAAAAGTAGAGATCACCTGAAAATTATAAAATAATTTCAAAAACTTATAACAAAAAAAAAGTAAATAAATACAATAAAAGAAAGAACAAGTAAAAATGAAATAGATTTTGGGCTTTTACAGTTTGCTTTTGTGATTGGGCCTCCTAACAATCTTTTTGTTCGGGCTTCTTAAAGGTAAATTCTACTATTCGATTACGAAAACTATTTCATTAATGTTAAAAACTTATAAAATACAATCATTTAAAACTCATTGTTTTATATTATATATAAGCATTTATAGGATAATGGGATTTCTTTAAAGAAAATAAAAAGAGTAAACAAATTAAATGGTTTATGAAAAAATTATCATATACAAATTAATGCTCAAAGAGAAGTATAAATTCCAGAGGAAAAGATTTAGGTAAACCTAGTATTCCACACTTATAAATTTTGTGGTGTGAATTAAATGTTATGGAATTTATGACATAAGTTGATGTAAACAAGATTTTATAAGATTTAATCTTGATTGCAAGATCTACATGTGAGGTCAAAGACCGAATTTATGTAAGTATTTGCTATCCAATTCCAAAATACCAAAATTTGAAGGAATCAGATTGAATGCACCCTCTTAATCAAGTACGTGTGGCAATCTTGAGTTGGACATTTTCTTCAAGTTATGTCGCATTTCGTACTACTCAATAAACGTGTCAAAACTTCAACTCTCAGGGATGATCGTTGGTTGACTTCTTGCATTATGATTCTTGAATATTAGCTGCAATCTGAACTCTGATCGATGAATCTTGCTGAAAACCCAAACCCACCTTTGTGCTCGAATTTTGGTTGGCAAATGCACGCTACACAGCACGATGTTTACCCGCCTCATGAGATGCTAATGATTTTTCCCTTAATTTCTTTATTGACTTTTTCCTTTGCTTCGACCCAACGGCACCATGCTAATGTCTTATTTGTCTGGTTGTGAATCGACAGATTTGCCAATTTTAACATGCAAAACAAAATTCCAATTCTACACTTTGTTTTGGATAAGCAAATATTGTACTCATTTCTGAAATTAGGAAATTACAATTTTTGACCAAACGAAGGATAAATCTGATCAGTTCTACACAATGTAGTGATACCCTTCGCCAATTCCCGCTACACCTTCAAACAAATACTTACTTGAGTAGAACAATAAGATGCATGCATGATATGGTCGAAAATGAGAGTAGTTTATATATAGTAGGATGTATTTTACTATATCACCTATTATACAAGAAAATTGTTATTTATAAAGTATAATCTTGAACCTGTAATCATGAGTAAATAAATTAAGTCTGTACTACATACATTGCAATGACGATAGATTTCACAACTTTTAAAATAATTGAAAAATAAGAAAAAAAAATTAATTATTTATTTTATCCTAAAATGAAGCTCGATCGAGTCTGGTCCTGTGAGCCAAGTTACCCGATCAAGTACTCAATTCTCCAGACGAAGAAAGGATTTCAATTAATATTGCTTTCTCGTTTAGTTTACTATAAAACAGAATGATATATTACTTCAAAATAAATAAATGGTAGAGTAGCCTTTGCGCCTTATTTCCCACTGTATTACTAAAATCATGTTCATATCTTGACCAAAAAAAAAATCCTAGAATTCAACCACACTCTTTGCAGCAAATCCCTTGTAACTTTTACCAAATTTTCCGCCTCAAACTTCACCCTCCCTACTCACCCCTATAAACCCTATATAACTCTACCCACCGATTCACTAAAGAATTCCCCCTCCCTTTCTCCCTCTCCCAAGCAAATAACTAAAACGAAGACCTTCACCATTCCTCCCGGCTCTCTCCACCCCACCTTCGCAAACCATGAAGGTGATCCGACTCATTTTCATGATCGCCCTAGCCACGGCTCTAATCATAACCCTAAAAAACCCTACCGATAAAGCCGAAAACAAGAGCTCATCAGGTCCCGAGCCGGAAGTTTTGCCATCGAGAAGGTTAAGCCGTTTCCTAGCTAAAAAGCCGAAGAATCCAAGACCAGCTCATCACTGCAAAAAAAATAATGATATTTGTGACAAAATCTTCCAAGGTGGTTAAAAACGTTAATTCTACATGTTGCAACAACAAATGCGTGGATTTGACCTACGACGCCTATAATTGTGGAGCGTGCAAAAAGAAATGCTTGCCTTTTGAAGCTTGTTGCAATGGGGAGTGTATGAATCTTTCGTATGATAAGAGACATCCTGTGGGGTTTGCCACAAGAAGTGCATGCCGGGGGGCTTTTGTATATACGCCATTTGCGATTACGCTTAATTTGAAGAGATCCACCTCGATCTTTCAATTGATTTGGTGGTGATAGTTAATACTACTATGAGGTTTCTTATTTATTTTATACATCAATAAAATACCACATTTAGCTTGGTGGTTCAATTCTCCCTTAACTAATTAATCAAACAATACTACATAAATATAGTTGTTAATGTCTTTTTTATAAGTAAAATTCTCAAGGAATTATGTGTGTAATTATAATAAACCGTTTAAAATTCCTCTATGTATGAGTAATATAATTGATACTTAGCTACATTAATTATGCCAATTAGTTACTTATTAAGACATGTAACTAAGAAATTTTGGTAGTTCCCTGATTGTTTATTGGAGATACGAATGATAATAATATTTCGAGTTTGATTTTTTTTTTTTTTTGTGATTATAATTTCTTTTGCTGATTGTTGGGTTGAATAAAAGTATATATGTTGAGTGAAAAGTATTGCAAAAGACATATTGCCTGCTGTATATTCTTCATTTTTTTCTGTCAATTTATTGATTTTTATTCCTGTATTAGTTATCCTTGCGCAACTACAAAGAAATTTTGTTGAAAAGATAGTTTTCATTAAATAACACTAGAATGATTGAAAGGCTTTTTGATGGTTAAAGCTTTAGTTAGTGGTAGTAAATAATAAGGAATGAAATTTGAAATTCAATTTACAGCAAATTAAATTAGTTGTATCTTGAAATAATTGGAATGAAGTTTTTGTAATTATATTGTGCATTGCAATTAATCTTGGAGAAGATTTGAAATCACTAGAATGCAAGCAAAAAAGGCTTTCAGTCATGACTACATTCCACATAGTATTATTTGTAAATTTATAAATGAAATAATTGATATAATATTTTGATAAATTGTAACCGTAGAGTTTTACCAAAAAATAGTTTATTACTATCTTGGAAAATTCTTGCATGGACCTGATTCACAGTAGGTGTTTCATATTCATCCATATCACCCGAAGAAGTTTATTTTTAATAAGTTAGAGTAATGTGGATGAATATGGACTAAAAGGTCCATCCCACTTACTGTGAATCGAGTTTATGTAAGAATTTTTTCCCCCAAAAAAGAAAAAACACTTCAATAGGACACCAAGTATTTCAGCATGCTTGCAACTTATGTTATTCATTTTTCCCTCTTTCTTCGTATGGCAGTAGCCAGTTCATTTTCCAGCTATGATAGTTAAATGTTAACCTGTAAAGGCGAATAGCAAACTTGTATTTCAACTTTCAAGAAGAAATGCCAGCTTAATTAAATGAGAACAAAATAAAAATAGAACTCTCCTTACCGAGTATGGGGTAATGTCAAGCTTCCCATTCTGTACACTCCAAGATATATTATATACTAGTATAATACTTTCGTCAATTGTTTTACCCGCAAGCTAAAGAAGTTCATGTAGTCGTATCAGTTAATTGATCCTAGGATAGCTATGGTCCGCAAATTCTTCGTTTAAAAATATGAATCGAAACTTAAGGAGCCATAGAATTAAACAACAAACGTGCATGAAAATCGAGAAGTTCACATGCTTTTCCCTTGCAGAATACCCGGTCATTAATTGATCATCCCACTCGATTTCCTCAAAAAAAAAAAAAAAATCACATGAGGTGAGGGCAAATGTAGAAATATTCTTCAGTGGGAGCATAAATAACAATGATACATTTTTTTAGTCATTAGTATAGCATAAATTTTTTTAATCTTTATTTACACAAATTTCTATGCTATTTTTTTTTTTTTTTCAAAAAATCAAACAATTAAGATAAAATTTTCAATATTCAACTTAAACCCCAGTGAAAAGACTGAAGTTTTAAGATATCAATGAAGCAACTATCTACATTTTATCATCAAATATTTTATATTTTTACTTTTTTAACTATACAAGTAGTACATATACAAAAATTTGTTTTTTGATCAATGAAATACTTAATTAATTGGCAATGGTATTTTATAAAATTTTTATATTCAAATATACTATTATTATTAGTTTAATGAAGAGTGGGGACACGTGCTCCACTGAGCTATATGTGGCTTGGCCATTACACGAGGTCGATAGGTGTAAGCAACTGATTCCCAACCCAAAACATTCACAAATATTTACATTTTTCTTGGACATGACTACGAAGGGAGAAATGAGAATAGAAATTGGCTAATTCCTTTTCTAGATATGGCTAATACTAATAGTTCCTAGATTTCGTCTCACATCAAGAAGGAATGTATTTCATATTTCCCTTAATAAGGTCTGTCCTTTAGTGTCTTCAACTTAAATTAAAATAAATAAAAATAAATTAAATTATTGTTGTGAAAAAAAAAGTATAGTGCATCTTCAACGCCGAGCGTGAGCTTGTAACTCAAGTGGGGGCAGATTTCAAAGGATATCTAAGCCTGGGGTGCTTGCTGCGTGATGCGGGCAAAACCTTGGGTCAATCGGTATAATTTGATACTTTTTTGAATAATTTGGGCAGCAGCCAATTTGGTCCAAGTATCAAATTATTTTAGTTGGTCTGAAGTCCACGAGGCAATGGTTTATGTAAACAATGACCGTAAATAGAAATGGACAAGAATTAAACTGGAGTCCAAACTTAGCCACAAATGATCATAGACGCTATAATTTAATTTAGGAAAATATTTAGGTAAATTTAATTTTTGACTTCACTTATAGATCATATGATCAGGATTAAATATTAAAAAATATTACTTATTTCAGTTGATGTCATAAATTGTCTAAAATTTAATTCATATCACAGTATATACAAGTGAGACTAAAGACCGAATCGATCTAAATATTTGTCTTTAATTTATCGCATTGATGACTTATTAAGTTAAAATTAGTTGGGAATGTAAACTTAGTCGTTCTTTTAGCGGGAAGGAGATTTTTGTGAGGATACTCTATTTTTGGCTATTCAATTGTAGATATGACAGTCGTTAAAATAATTAAAAAATAAAATAATCTTATTATTTTTTTAATTATTTAACGGCTTACAATACAGAGTAAATAGTAAAAAATTTTCTCTCTTGCTGACCCTCCACATGGTGCTCTAGTGAGTACTATTCATAAGAAATGTGCTATGTTACTTAAAAAAAAAAAAAAATGGAATCCAAACCTCAAAAAATAAGTGTATCCGCAAAAATTGAATGACATTTAAACGTCATTCATAAAAGAAATAACGAAATCAAATTAAATATTTAAAATTATATTTAATAAAATTTTGACACATTAATTAATCTTTTTTTCATTAATAGTTTTTTTCTTTTTGGGTATGCGTGTGTGTTCGATTGTCAAATACGGATTTACTCTTTGCATTCAAACCAGTAAACAAGAAAAGGATGTGTCCACTAAGTATTACGTTACGAGAGAGAGAACTGCCGAAAACAACAAAAGGAAAAGAATATATTACCTATATACTTTAGCTTCCTCTTAAATCCGGTAACTGAAATTGGTACGCACGATAAAGTTTTCTTCTGTACTATGAAATCTCTATCTGGCTATTTTCATTTGTCATTGACTGCTGCACCAAAAGTTCTTAATAAAATAGCAAAGGTTAAGCATCATCAGTCCTGGAAATAATAAGGAAAATGATGTTTACTAAGGTTGTGTTTAGTTAGATTGAAAGTATTTTCAAGAAATTTTTTTTTTACTGTCAAATATTGAAAAATATTTTTTGACGTAAAATATTTTTTAATCTTTCTTTTTCTAGCTAAAAATAACTTACATAATTTTTGAACGTAAGTTATTTTTCAAATAATTTGAAAGTGACATTAAATCTCAAATACTTATTTTTACAATTTTATTTTCTAAACTTATTTTTATTTTTAATTATTGTCTATTCGTTTTTCTCTTAATCACAAATCCCACTAGTAATATAATTATTATTATATATATTTTACTACTATATTATATTATCATTTAATTTTTAAAAAAACAAATTTTTTATTAATTGTAATTACTTGTAAAATATTTATAACCATTGTTATAAATTTTTTTAACTTGTATTCATAAAATTAAAGATAAAATTGCTAAAAAATTTATTTTAAAATATTTTCATTTTATCAACTGAATTCTGAAAAATTATATAAAAAATAAACTTTTATTTTTCTCAAAAAAAAAAATTTCAATCTAATCGAACGCACCCTAATTATCAAAACTTTGTTTCTCCCTGCATTTTCAAATACACACCACGGTTGCAGTAAGAGCTTTCGACAAGAAAAGGGACATTGTAAATTGCAAGAAGAAAACTTTGGGAGCTGAATTTGGCTGCAACTATTCAAATGATACTAGGAAACTTGAGATTCTATTCGGGCCAAAAATAGATGTTGAAATGGGTTGGCTGGGAGAAATGATAATGGAAATTGGCTTCATTCTAGGTTTTTAGATATGGCTAATAGTGTTGTCCCACATCGAGAAGAAATACATTCTATATTCTCTTAATAAATGTCACAGTTTCGGGGCATCTCCACAGAGTTTGGTCTGGTGGGATGATTTGCATGTCCAAGGGATCTTGTTGAACCACCACTTGTTTGTTTGTTTTTTTTACTTTAGAATTACCTTAGCAGGTGTTTGGTTCGCAGAATTGAAATCAGAATCGAAATTATAAACCTATTAATATGGATTTATGTTTTTTTATTTGTTTGGTTTGAATAAAAAATTAATTTCATTATGTTAATAAAATTCATGTTACAAGTAGAGAATGAAAGTAAGTATTTTCTAACACTTTTATTCTTGTAAAATAATTCTTATAGTGATCAATTAAACAATATCTATGAATATTATGTTTGGTTCGCATTCAAGAATTAAATTAGAATCGAAATTATAAATCCTACTATTAATATGGATTTATGTCATTCATTTTATTTGTTTGGTTTGAATAAGTAAATGAATTTCATTATATTAATAAAATTTATGTTACAATTAGAGAATAAAAGTATGTATTTTTTAATACTTTTATTCTTATAAAATAATTCCTATAATAATTAATTAAATAATATCTATAAATATTATTAATCTTATTCTTATTCTTTTCCCTCGTACTAATAAACCAAACATCTCTTCGCTTCCGAATCGTAGTTGAAGTGGTGAAGATTATCCCTATCAACTAATGTATTATATTTTATCTTAGACGTTTTTTAGCCTCGAAATTGGAGTCAAACTCCGAAGTAAAAGCATCCAAAATTTATAGCTAAAGCAGAACTCGAAATGATAAATTCAGATAAAATCAAAGGTCGGAGGAATCTGTGTGCTGTTATTCTATGCCTCCTGATCAAAGCAAGCAAACCTTCCATGAATCTGTCTTTAGTTTTAGTTAATTTCACATGGGAGAAATAATAATGTGAAACACGATGACATCTTTTTAGCATCCCACCTTAACTTCGAATGTAACGCTAACATGGTTAAAAGCCCATAAATATTTAATTACACGATACATTTAACCGATAACAAATTCAATATCACGTTACAAAACTATTAATGTAAATGAAATAAAACTAAATATCTAAAATATTTAATATATTTTATAAATAACTTTTCTTAATTAAAGATAAACATTTTTTTAATGATAGATCACATGATCTTATGTCTCACTTGTTATATCAATCTTCCATCTTATATTTTATATATCTATCACATAATAATACTTATAAAATCAGAACATATATAATAAACATACCAAATATAAAATAATAAATTGCTACAAATAATAAAACAAAAGATCCAAAAAAGTCGAACAGCGGTTTTATTCTTTGCCTCCAAACATTTAAACAAGGATGCGTCCACTAAGTACAAGAAGTAGAACCCAGCTGCCAAAAAGATCAAAAAGAAAAAGAATATATTATCTATACTTTAGCCTTCTCTTAAATCCAATAACGGTAATTGAATGTGTTGACGATTGTATTAAAAATATTTTTTAAAGTGTCCACTAAGTACGAGAAAGAGAACCCAGCTGTCAAAAAGATTAAAAAGAAAAAGAATATATTATCTATACTTTAGCCTTCTCTTAAATCCAATAACGGTAATTGAATGTGTTCGAGTAGATTGAAAATATTTTTTAAAGTATTCACTAAGTACGAGAAAGAGAACCCAGAAAAATATTTTTTAGAAATTTTTTTAGTGTCAAATATCGAAAAATATTTTTTGTCGTAAAATATTTTTTAATTTTTTTTTCCTCTAATTAAAAATAACTTAAGGAATTTTTGAATATAAGTTATCTTTCGGATAATTCAAGAGTAATATTAAATTTCAAATACTTACTTTTATAATTTCATTTCCTAAATTTATTTTCATTTTTAATTCTTGTTCATTCACTTTTCTCTTAATCATGGGTCCTACGGTAATATAACAATCATTATGCATATTTTACTAGTACTACATTATACTATCATTTAATTTTGAATAAAATCAATCTTTTATCAACCACAATTACTTGTAAGATATTTATTACCATTGTTATAAGTTTTTTTAACATGTATTCATAAATTTAAAATTGAAACCGTTAAAAAATTTATTTCAAAATATTTTTATTTTGTCAAACGAACACCAAAAAATTATATAAAAAATTAAATTTTTTTGTGTAAAATATTTTCTAAAAAAAAAAATTAAAAAAAAAAAATATTTTCAATTTAAGCGAACTAAAGTTTTCTCCTGATATGAAGTCTCTCTCTGGCTATTCTCATTTGTCATTGACTGCTGCACCAAAAATTATTAATAAAATAGCAAAGGTAAAGTATCATCAGTCCTGCAAATAATAAGGAAAATGATGTTTGCTAATAATCAATATTTCCTGGCATTCTTGATCTTGTCTTTGTTTCTCCTTGTATTTTCAAATGCACACCGTTGTAGTGAGAGGTTTCGACAAGAAATGGCAAAAAGGGACATTGTAAATTGCAAAAAAAAAAAACTTGGGGAGCTAAAATGAATTTGTGTGGAAAAGTACTCAAATGATACTAGGAAACTTGAAATTCTTTTCGGGGCAAAAATAGATGGTGAAATGGGATGACTGGCCTGGGGAAATAGCTTGTACACAGGAAAACAGCCACAAATGGTCGGGACTAGAACCTTACAGGCATCAAACTGGAAAATATGATGCTATTATTTGATAAATACAAAGTCAGGTTGATTCTCACATAATATCGATAGTTGTAAACAATTAATTCCCAACCCAAAATATTATTTTTCTTGGAAATGAGAATATTCAATCTACTAAGAAAGGGAGAAATGATAATGGGAATTGGTTAATTCCTTTTTTTTTTTTTTGGACAAATGTTAATTTTCCACATGGAGTAGTGTATTGTGGGCCTCGATCCGGGTCCGGGTCCGGGTCCGGGTCCGGGTGATGAACTGGACTGTGTGATCTGGGTTGATGCCGGTTTCACTTGATTCGGGAAGTAGGCTCTGCTGTAGCCCTAATTGAACGCTTTTTGGTGTTTTTTTTTTTTGTTGAATAATTTCACATGCAGCCATTTTTTTCTTTTTTTTCTTTTTTTAAAAAAAAAATTATATATATATATATATATATATATATATTTGGCTGCAGCCTTATTTTCGGACGAAAAAAAGAAACTCGAGTCCAAACTTCAAATTATATGCATCCAAAATTTATGCCAGCTTAAAAAACAGAATTGGAAATGATATATTCAGATAAAATCAAAAGTCGGAGGAATCTGTGTGCCGTTATTCTATGCCTCCTGATCAAAGCAAGCAATGTGTATATGAATCTCTTTTTAGGTTTTAGTTTTTACACATGCAAGAAACAATAATGTGAAACACGATGACATCTTTTTGCATCCCACCTTAACTTCGAATGAACGCTAACCATATAGTTAAAAAAACAATTTAAAGTAAATTATGGTGAGTGCGATAAAGGATTTATTTGGATGACTAATAAAAATTTGTAATATAATTATTTTAGCCACATTCCTTATAATTAAATTTAACGAGTTTTAACTCATCTATGACTTTTTTATAAAAATTTATAAATGTCTCGACAAAATTAAAATTTTACTTTTTCTCTCTCATAAATAAAAAAATTAAAACACGAAACGCATTTGATAGTATCTGAACCAAGCCTGACAAACATTTTTCTCTTAAAAGAAGAGTTCATCTCCCGCGCCCATAAATATTTAATTAAAAGAAATATTTAGATAGATCTAGTTTATAGTCTCACTTATAAATTTTATGTTGTGAATTAAATGTTATGAAATTTATGATATCAGCTGATGTAAGTAAGATTCTGTAAAATTTAATCTTAACTGCAAGATTTACAGATAAAATCTAAAATCGGATCTATAATAGTATTTTTCTTTAATTAAAGAGTACATTTATCCGACCATAAATTTTATGCTATCACTTTATAAACTATTAATGTATCATATGTTAATAAATGAACGAAATGAAATTATCTAAATGTCACATTTAATATGATTTTCACATATAAATTGATCTATATAAATATTTTTTTTCTTAAATAAAGACGACCCTTTTATTCACTTAGTGTCAAATAGCTGGTTTATTTATTCTTTGCCTCCAAACAAGTGAACAAGAAAAGGATGTGTCCACAGAGTTCGAGAAAGAGAACCCAGCTGCCAAAAAGATCAATAGGAAAAAGAAAATATTATCCATATATGTACTTTAGCTTCCTCTTAAATCCAGTAACTGTAATTGGTATTTACAGAATAAAGTTTTCTCCAGATATGAAGTCTCTATCTGGTTCTGCTGCACAAAAAGTTCTTATAAAATAGCAAAGATTAAGCATCATCAGTCCTGCAAATAAAGAAAATGATGTTTGCTAGTTATCAGTATTTCCGAGCATTCTTTATATTGTCTTTTCTTCTCCCTATATTTTCAAATGCACACCCTTGCAGTGAAAGCTTTCAACAAGAAACGGCAAAAAAGGGCATCGTAAATTGCAAGAAGAAAACTTTGGGAGCTGAATTTGGCTGGAAGTAGCTCAAATTATACTAGGAAACTTGAGATTCTTTTCGGGGCAAAAATAGATGGTGAAGTGGGATGGCTGGCCTGGGGATTGAACCCTGGAAAAGAGCCACAAATGGTAGGTACTCGAGCCCTTATAGGCATCAAACTGGAAAATAGCACACTATCTGATAAATACAATATCACTCGTTATACAAAGTTAGGTTGCCAGCTTCTACCTTCAGAAATTGATCTGGAAGTTCACAATTTTAGCTTTTCTCAAGGTGAAACGACTGAGTTCTACATGATACATGCTACATTAGTTCTTTCCTCGGAGTACAATGATTCGAGTTTAAACATTGTTTGGCAAGTTGGGAATGCTGCGGATGGAAACCGGCCTATCACGCATCCTATGAATATCCATAACTTTGATTCCAAGGAGACAATAGATTTGATTTATGGGACTGTTCTAAGTGTTGAAACTCATAAACTGCATAGACTAAGAAAAGTAAGTCGATTCCAACATAAACTTCAATATATAATTCGCATAGCAATAGCATGCAACTTTAAGTCCAATTTGATTGTTTAAACTATGAAAATCTGCCTGAAAATTTCGGCTAATTAATGATTGTATTGAATTTTTGCAGATTCATGGGATATTAAACATTATGGGATGGGGAACTCTTTTACCATTGGGTGCAATTATTGCAAGGTATTTCAAAAAATTTCCATTCCAATGTCCCAATTGGTTTTGTCTCCATGTTTCCTGCCAGAGTCTTGGATACACACTTGGCACATGTGGCTGGATCCTTGGAATGTGGCTTGGAAATGCTTCCAAGCACAGCACTTTTCCTACTCATCGAACTTTAGGAATAATCATCTTTACGTTCACAACGCTACAAGTAAGTCACTTAATCCCAAATGAGATTGTCGGTGTCAAATTTCTCAATACCAAAACAAGTACATCAAATAACAACTATCTTGTAGATTTAAAATTATAATCGCCTCTTATTTTTTTTATTATTTATAAGCGGTATTACCCCAATACTGAAATTTTTTAGTGGTACGAGTTGGCATGCACAAAGTAGTATTGGCGCTGAGAATTTGATCGGTTTCATCCCCTCCCCTTGATTTTCTGTCGACCTGAAAATGGCGGTGGAGACTAATGGCGCGGTTATCTGCAGATGTTGGCGCTACGATTAAAACCACTGCGCAGTGATGATTATCGCGTCTACTGGAACATGTACCACCATTTTCTGGGCTATGCATTATTCGCCATAATTTCAGTCAATATATTCTTGGGAATTTCCATCTTAAGCACACGTGATCATACCTGGAAATGGACGTATATCGGATTGCTATGCCTGTTAGGATTAACTGCTCTATTATTGGAAATTTTCACCTGGATAAAGTTTTGGTATATCAAAAACAAAGGGTTTTTTGCTAAACTTCTACTTCTATGTCTATCCAACTCCAATCAAGCTCAAGGCTCAACTTCAGGTTCTAAAACAGTCCCCCAACCAGATTCGTGTCCGTGCCTGGCCGATCTCAACATCTCAACCCAATGCAGGTGCATTACCCGTGATTTTTTATATACAAGGGAGAGGGGATGGTTTGATGTTTGTCATTTTATATTTTACTATTTTTATCTTTATTATATGTGAAATTAATTATAATTTCTTTCTATTCATAACTTTCTTCAATCTTTCACCACTTATGTCATTTTTTAAATTTTTTCTACAATTTCTTTTTACTAGCATTCCATTACTTTTAAAAAAATTTTGAGTACTTTTTTTTTTTAAATTTCACACCCCTTCATCACTAGTTATTATATATAAGGGTGAGAAGAGATTTTGGTGTCAGTCATTTTTTTATTTACAAATTATATCCTTCTCGTTTCCTTTGTTATCTCTTAAGTAGCTACCCAGAAATTCCCTTAACTCCCTTCCAATAGTTCACCCTTCATTCCGTATAATATTTTTTTAATTTTTTGTTAGTATTTCCACTACCTACTCTTTTTGATTATTTTTAAAAAAATTGTGCAAATTTTTTTATTTTTTATTTATAGCTTTTTGTTAAATTGCACACTCATACAATATTAATCCTTGTGATTCTTTGAAATTAGTCTAAATTATAGGGAAAATGTAGGATTTAATAGTTTATAACTATGGGATTTTAAGGTTGGAAAACTACGATATTTTTTTTTAGAAAATCATGAGGAGAGGAGGAAAAATTATAGGAAACAAAAGTAGGAGTTAATAGTTTATAAATATGAGATTTTAACGTTGGAAAACTACCACATTTTTTTTTTTTAGAAAATCATGAGGAGAGGAAAGGAGGAATATTTTCCAGCAATCTAGCAAGCTTCATTTCTTTTCAATTATTATTTTCATAATTATTTTATTACGCTGTGATTATTATATTTATGAGAAATATTTTATAAATTAATTGTGTAGTTTATTAGTAACCATGCCTATACTAATCCATGACGTTTTACGAATTTGATAGCTATTTTTTAGAGTATTTTCGAATTATTAATAATTTAAAAATTATGAGTAAGTATTGTGGGTTTTGACAATATATTTTTGATACATTATTTTCGTATGAAATTAGTCTCGAGTTTTGGTCTATTGTTCTGAAAATAAAATAAATAAAGAAACTGATTTTTTGTTGAAAGAAAAAAGGAGAAAGAAGAAGATTAGAATAGCAGTAGCCAGCAGCAGCAGCAGCAGCAGCAATTGAGTATCGATGAAGATATGATGTTGATATGCTATTTTACAGTTTAGTCCTCAAAGTTATCTAGTCTTTGTACTAAGGCCTAAAAAGTTTTAAAGGTTACAGATTAAGTCCTTATGAAATTTTAAGAATTAGAAATTTACCCAGAATGATTGTTAAGTGGTAAAACTCAGTTTGGAGCTCTCTAAAATTATATATGGAACCCCTAAAATTTTAGAAAAATTGTACAGTGGCCTCAAAAGTTTTAAAAAATCATGGTCAAGACCCAAAAATGTTTTACAAATTATAAGAATATCGTAAAATGTTTTTCAAAAGTTATTTAAAGTCACTAATTATTTTATATCGGATCAGCTATTGAGTAGCTCAAGAGTTTTTTAAAAGTTTCAAAAATGACCCTAGAGTTTCTAGAGACTTATAATAGTTTGGATTGAAAATATTTTTAGGAAAATATTTTTTAGAAATTTTTTTGGTACCAAACACCGAATATTATTTTCTGATGTAAAATATTTTTCAATTTTCTTTCATCCGACTGAAAATACTTACGGAATTTTTGAACGTAAATTATTTTTCAGATAATTCAAGAGTAACATTAAATCTCAACTGCTTACTTTTATAATTTCATTTGCTAAATTTATTTTCGTTTTCAATTCTTTTCCATTCGTTTTTCTCTTAATCATGGGTACTACACTAATATAACTATCATTATGCATATTTTACTACTACATTGTACTATCATTTAATTTTGAATAAAATCAATCTTTTATTAACCACAATTACTTGTAAGGTATTTATTACCATTATTATAAGTTTTTTTTAACTTGTATTCATAAAATTAAAGATGAAACCGTTAAAAGTTTTTCATTAAATTTCAAAATGTTTTCATTTTGTCAACCGAACACCGAAAAATTGTATGAAAGATATATTTTTTCATGTAAAATATTTTTAATACAAACGAACACATCCTATATTATTAGTTTAGAGTAAATTAAAAGTACTTTTCACACTTTGATGTCATTAGTAAATCGTAAAAATATTTAATGTCGTAAACCAATCCTGGTCCCTAGAAATTTACAATAAGGCTATATAGAATTGGAATAAGGGATTATTAAGTGTTCGTTGATGATAGAAATCGTGATTTCTTATAAAAAAAAATATATCAACGCAAGATTAAATACAGTAATCGAGCTCATTTGAGGTAGGTGGTGTTTACCTTCTAAATTTTCAAATTTATTTTATGAATTTCGATGTTTCCAAAATGCTTTATGAATTCACATGATTTCCAAAGTTGTTTTATGAAATAACATATTTTTACATAATGGGTAATTTTTGTTATGAAATTCTGAATCGTATACAATTATTTGACTTACTTGGTCATTTTTAAGTTATAGAAAATGTGATACATACATGATTTTGAATATGTATGTTATGTATGGGTAAAAATTAATGAACAGGGGCTCTAAACGAACATGAGATAGTCGGTAGAGATTATAATTCTGAACTTTATGATTATGATTATGAATATAATTAGAAAAACAATCAGGTGGTTCTTTGGAAACCTCTTGATAACCTTTTTTAATGAGATTAATCACTAGGTTGAGTACTCACAAGTCGATGAAAATATGGTTAGTTTTGAACCCCTTATGATAAGTGAATGTATAATTTAACATGATTTTATGATTATGAAAATGAATACTTGATGCATATATGATTATGAAATTTGTCAAATGAAATGACTTGTGATTATAATATATTATTAAGTATTTTAAAAATATTAGATAATAATTTTATAAATGTAAAGTATGCGATTTTGAAAGTATGATTTTCTTGAAAGTATGAGCATGTGATAGTGTCACAGTTTGTGAAAAGTATATATATATATATTTACATAACTATATAATCTAGTCGAGAGTATGTACTATCTATTAAGTGACTTGTCGTTCACTTTATTCTCTACATTTTTGCACAGATGATGAATATGAAAATGTTGTTATAAAAGCTGAGGTCTTGCCGGTGGAAAGCGAAATAGAAGTTGGTATTCTCAGTTAAAGTTTATGTTACAATGGAGAATAAAATTAGACTGGTTATTTAGGATTAATTGAGCCTGCGTGCTTGTGACATTATTTAATTATTTTGCATTTTAGAATCTATTAAATTGAAAAGGTATTTCACTATTTTGATTATCATTTATGAATAGACGTTTTCGTTATTATTATTAAGGTTTGATGTTTATTGATATATGATTGATATCTTGTATTTGTAAAAGTATTGTTTTATGAATATCACGAAAGACACGTATTTAATAAGTATGGGTCAGAGACATAACAGCAGGCACTGCTGAGAGCAAACTTGTGTGCTTAATATGGTGAAAACCATGCTCCTCAGATGGCTAACAGAGTGATACAAATTGTTGACATTTTTTCTTCCCTTCTTCAATCTCAAAAGGTGTATTCGATGCAAATTTCAATTTGCTTTGTGTGACATGTAATGCAAGATAAATAGAATGTTATTAGTCCAAACATTTTTAGCATTTCCTAAAAGAATGCTTTGTAGTTACCAAATTACACGAATTGTTTTGCTCTTGAATCTTTTACAAATAATAATAATAATTATCAAGTTCAAACTTCATACTCAAAGTGATATTTTGATTAAAAAAAAATTTGGTAATACATGTTTTGGACCACTTAAGGTCTTGTGTGCGATTTATCCATGTTACGAATTTTGGTGCAAATTCAAAAGTACAAATAAGTTATGGTATAAATTAGGTTACAAATTTGCTTTCTTAAAATAAAAAAAAAAAAAAAAAAAGGTTTTACATCCTAAATATGCAACATAATATGTAAACAACACTAAGCAATAATGCACTGTCTACGTACGTGTTATTTAGAGAATATATAACAATTTATATGTTAGTATCAAAATATGAATTATAAAAAAATAAAAATAGTGGAATTAGTAAGTTATTAAGTTAATTATTTGACAATAAAATGTAAGATTTTTTGTTTTATAATCCATTAATCATTGTTCGAGATGGATTAAAAAAAAAGATTAATTACTTTTATTGAGCGTAATTTTTCTTAAAAAAAAAAAGAAAAGAAAAAAAAGATTAATTTTTAATAAGGACACAATATAATTTATTTTTTAAAAATTATCTCCTATCTTCCTCTTATATCAATTTCACAAGATATTAAGAACTGCAGTTTCCACACTCTACCGTCTACTCTTTCCTCCTTCCTTGCAAACTGCATCCATTTATGATGATATCGTTGAAAAGCTCGACCAAAATTTCTCCAGTTTCCCCAACTTCCAATGATTCCCCTCTCAACTTCCTCTTCCTAAGCAGCAGCAGCAACAACAACAAACACACTTTCCAAAACCGCAGCAGTGTTTCATTTGGGTTTGGGTTCCCAATCTGCAAAAGCAATATTGGAGGAGCTGTTCTTCAGCCAGAGAGCAACCCCACCCGCAAGACCCGTCTCAACAGCACAAAAAAAGACAACCCAAATTCAAGAAAAACCCGTCTGAAGATTCTTCTGATAAAGAGAAAGGGGTCGACCCAGTTGGGTTCCTGACCAAACATGGCATTTCCCATAAAGCTTTCGCCTTTTTCCTTCGTGAAAGGTAGTTAAAATTTGTTTGTTTTTTTTTTCTATTTTTTTCTAATGTTTTTGGTTTTTTATTGGACCGTTTGTTGAAAATTAGGTTCAAGTATGTTACTTGGATGTTTATTATTTCAGGTATAAATCTTTCAAGGACTTGAAGTATCAGATTTTTAATCGTCACTTCAATCTGCAGGACTTGGCTTCTGGGTTAGTATTATGACTTTTTCTTATATTTCAATTTAATTGACTTTTTCATATATTTTCAAGTAGTTATTTGTCAGTGTGGTTAGCAATTGTAGCATATGCCATATTAATTATTTTTGATTTCAATGTTAGATATGAACTACTTGGAATGCACCGAAATGTGCAGCATCGGGTGGATTTCATGGAATGGGCTCCAGGTTTGGCACTCTTCTTGATTGGATTTTCTTTACACAAGCGCAACTGTTATTTGTCGCCTTGTTTAAATTCCAGCCCGTAAATGGGCTTACGCTAATTCTGGAAGCTTAATAGTCTGACAAGTTTTAGTTACCGTGTCATGGGTTGTAACCGACTTTCATTTGATATTTGCATACGAATTGCTCACTCTAGCAACTGACATCAGTGTTTTTACATGAATTTACATGTAGCAATATCTTTTTTTATTTTTCAATCCTTTCACCATTTAAAAAAAAAAAAATGTTTAGGGGTTTGGTCTATTTGTCATTTTGGGATTATGATATAGTGGCTTAGCACTTTAACGTCAGACTTGTGTTGTTTCTGAATGTAATTATTACCTTTGATGGTGTAGCTCACATGACAGCTGAAAATGTTGACATTAGGCAATGCTCGTTATTGTGCTCTGGTTGGCGATTTTAATGGGTGGTCACCGACTGAAAATTGTGCCAGGGAGGGTCATTTTGGCCATGATGATTATGGTTACTGGTTTATTATTCTTGAGGACAAGTTACGGGAAGGAGAACAACCAGATGAATTCTATTTTCAGCAGTACAATTATGTGGATGATTACGATAAAGGTGACAGCAGTGTTACAGTTGAAGAGATGTTTAAGAAAGCGAATGATCAATATTGGGAACCTGGTGAAGACCGCTTCATAAAATCACGTTATGAGGTGGCAGCAAAGCTATACGAGCAGATATTTGGCCCTAATGGTCCTCAAACAGAAGAGGAACTGGAAGAGATACCTGACCCGGAGACTAGGTACAAGGTCTGGAAAGAGCAGCATAAAGATGATCCACCGAGCAACTTACCGTCTACTCATGTGATTGATAATGGAAAAAAAGAGTATGATGTTTTCAATGTCATAAGTGATCCTGTATGGTATGACTCGAAAATCCATGCTAAGAGTCCTCCCATTGCCTACTGGTTGGAGACTCGTAAAGGAAGGAAAGCATGGTTAAAAAAGTATATGCCTGGTATACCTCATGGAAGCAAATATAGAGTATATTTTAACACACCAACCGGGCCTCTCGAACGTGTTCCTGCCTGGGCCACTTATGTAATGCCAGGTATCCAGTGATTGCTACATGTTGATGTGCTTATATTGTTTGAATAATGATGCTTTAATGGTAAAGACTCCATTTATACTCCCACTACTACAGATGCAGAAAGGCTTAGTTTATGCAACCACATCTTTAAAGTAGACTGCATTCATTGAACATGTGATCTCCCAGAGTCACCAATGGACAACCTTACCATCATGTGAAGACTTGTCCTTTGAATAATGCAAATGTTGAATATTATCATAGTTGTGTCCATGCATGTAGTACATAGCATTTAATTATCATTTGAGGTTGAGGTTTTGGCATGAGGCAGGCTGCGGGAGCCTAAGTTAGAACTGTATAATAGCTCTGACAAAAGGGAAATTGACAGCATGAGCAATAGTGTCATATGAGGCTCCAAGTTGCGAAATGTGAGATCTTTGACTAAATAGAAAGTTGCCTCCAAACAATATGCTATATGGAGGAAAGGTATAAGAGACATATCAAACTTATTCAAAGTTCGTTAAAAAAGCTAATTTACCAAGATTAAGTCATTAACAACTCAATTTAAATCATACTCTAGAATAATCATAAATTAATCAAGCATGGCCTCTGTAGGCTCTTTATGGAGTTTGTCAAGAAAACCAAACTAATATATGTTGCAAAAATTGTTCATCTTGACCTAATTTGATTATGTTTCAAGAGAGTAGCCATGTATAAACCTACCAACTCCATTCCTTTAAAAATACATGAGGTTTCGGCCAGTAGTTGGGTTCTCACTTCTCCGCTAGCAAATCTGGTAGTTTTTGTTTTCAACAGTTGGATTGCTGCTTATGTAATCTATGTTACATGGACTATACCTCCTCTGACCTCCAGAGTATCCGTGTCCTGCCGTGTTGACATGGGTGAGGGTGTGGGATCCGTGTCCGTATGGTCAATTTTCAATTGGGTACTTTGACTTTTTTTACCAAGCCAAAAATTATATTGACTTCATCATGGTTGTGGCCACATAAAAGGACCGATAAGATAGGGAGGAAGATTAAATACGAGGGAAAAACATATGAGAATTTTTTATCAAATCACTAAATCTTATTATAGTTATATCCTTCTAATATCTTCTTTTTCTCAGTGCACCACTATTCTTTAATACTACACAAACATATTTATTTTTTGAAAAATGAGTTATAAAATAATGTTTTGTTGCTTTATGTCATCAAATTGCATTACTACTATACTAACTACACTATCATATATAAGTATACACGACGCACCCCCTCACCCATGTCCGACTCTTTTAGAGTGTCCCCGTATCCTCAATTTATAAAATTAACGAATCCGACACCTAGACATGTACCAGTACCCGATTGCCACCCGTATCCGAGTCTGGGTAACTTAGTATGTAATACTTTTACCTTTTGAGATAATTTTACTGGCTGCATGAGTCAATCACTTGGAACTTGGTCTGAGCAAATAATTTATTTGGATGCATATATTTCCCAGTGCATACTTTTGTCAGTAAAGAATTATATTTAATGTTAGTAAAACAAGTTTGACTGTGGAACTTCTGAAAACCAATAGTTAATCTTATATTCCTTGAAACATGAAGGCTGACACACAGTTCTTACATTGATGTTAGCATTAAATAAAGAATTTATCTTTATATTCTCTACTTGACTTTCCATCATTTAAACACGTTTTTCCTGAATTTAGTTGGTATACTTTTTATTTTTACACTGTTATCCTGCAACAACACTATACCTGAGTGTTGTTTTCAATATGCAGATGCAGATGGCAAGCAAGCTTTTGCGGTCCATTGGGAACCACCTCCTGAATCTGCATATAAATGGAAGCACAGGCATCCACCAAAATCCTAAGTCTTTACGCATATATGAATGTCATATTGGAATAAGTGGACAGGACCCAAAAGTGGCTTCTTTTGATGATTTCATTCAGAAGGTAATTCTTTGATTTCTTTTGGTTTCCCTTTTTACATTTCGTTGTCTTTGTTTCCAGTTGAACATTGTCTTTCTATTACAACCTTACCGAATATTTATAGGTCCTTCCACACATAAAAGAAGCTGGTTACAATGCAATCCAGTTGATTGGAGTTGTTGAGCATAAAGACTATTTTACTGTCGGATATAGAGTGAGTTCAGACGTAGATTTTCCTTATCCATATTCCTTTATCAAGTAGTAATTAAGTGTAGAACACCTTAACTTCAATCCATTTGTGTACCTCAACATGTATCTTTTCTTGTTGTTGATAATTGGCTCCAGTTTTTTACTTACTTATATTTTCTATTTGAATTGATATTTTTGGAAAGGCTATAACATATCAAAGAGGAAATATCTTAGTGTGAAGTTTAGATTTTGTTGGATGGTGAAACTAGTTGACTGTGTCTATATTCTCTGATCTTATACAAACTCTGGAACAATATATAGTGACAAGCACAATTATGCTACCTGCACCACAAACAGAATCTCAAATTTGTGAAATTGCATCCTGTAGTGTTTCTAGGCACACATCCAACAGATGTTGACTAATGCATCCTGTTGTTTGATGGAGATTTTATAGTTTGCAGTAAAATTCTGAGTTTCTGACTTGTTTTTAGATTATTTGCAATAGTATAATATTTCACTTCACAGGTAACTAATTTCTATGCTGTTAGTAGCCGTTATGGTACACCAGAGGACTTCAAGCGATTAGTTGATGTAGCACATGGTAATTCTTGAATTTGGACTTACTGCTGGTAGTGATATGGATTTACTTCTTTGGTGTTTTTTCTGATGACCTCTAAGTTTTAATCTGCGTTCAATATTTCCAAATTTACCTTCCAAATTGATTTTCAATAATTATTGATTTTGAGACAGTCGTGGTGCAGAAAACTTCCAGTACTGAAATTTGTGAACCTTTTCACCTGATATGAATATGGAGCTGCCTATCAGAAACAGAAAAAAATGGAGCTATTAAATATTTAATGACATCTTTAACTTACTCTGGGAGTATATAAGAAATTATTAAGCAGTTCTGACCATTTAGCTTCGAAAGGACTTTTAGATGCTGGTTTTGAAACATGTTCCGCAAAAACAGACAAGTTATGTTTGAACCATATGATTGGAAGAAGTGGACAATGGTGACAATACTACATGGTATAAGCTGTCCTTTCCCCACCCTCATAAAGATCCCTAAATGAAACCATTGATAGATTGGAGAGAATTGGATGCAGTGCGGGGAAGGTGATGAAGGATAAAAGAATTTTTTAATATAGATATTACTTTTTCTGCTGTGTCTTGTGATCTTCTTTCAAAAAATTATCAGCATTTATGCTCATGTAGGAAGAGTGGCCGATAATGCTTTTCATCATGATTCAAGTGCATTGTCTGACAGAAAAATCAGTTGGCACTCCTTTGAATTGATTCTGCCTTAAAAAGCATATATTTTTTTAGCACTGGGTTTTCTTAACCTAATCAACTTATTTAGGTTTTTCCTTTTTATTCATTATTGGCATCAGGTTTTAGTTTTTTAGCTGTCATTATTATTTTAATTTAGGATTGTGCTTTAGAGCTCTTTACTTTCTTTGACAGGACTTGGACTGCTGGTCTTTCTGGATATTGTCCATTCCTATGCAGCAGCTGATGAAATGGTTGGGTTATCACTATTTGATGGTTCAAATGATTGCTACTTTCATTCTGGTAAACTGAAGAAATTACAATATTTAAGATGGCCATGGATTATATTCGGACAGTCTTGTTGTTTTCTTGCCCCTGTTATTATTTACTGTTTTTTTGAGTTATGTCTGATGTCCTCATTTCATGTCTGGATACATACTTGTTGAGTAGATTTTCACGTGATAAGGTGTTAGAATTATGTATCAGTCTATGTTAGAATTAGTTGGAAACTGGTTTTCTGGAGTAGCGTTGTGATGTTGACCAAGTTTCTTATTAATAGAGTATGTTGATATTGTTTACTAGGTGGTCAAAACTTCTTAAGTACTAGAAATATAGAACGTGTGAAAAGGAATAGAAGAAGAGAAAAGAAATAAGTTAAGCTGGTCATAGTTGACATTGCTACCTAATTTCATCTCAGAAAATTTTGTATGCCTGAAATAAGTGTGTGGTCCTTGGAAGTTAAATCTTAAAATGCATCACATTGTGTATGGGAAGCCAGGTATAAACACATCTAGATGTGGACACATTATCAAGTTCATCTTTTCCCTTTTTTGGTAAAAAAAAAAAAATTCAAATTTGGTGGGGAGGAGCATAATGTCGTGTCGTGTCGTGTCCAACTTTTCATTTCCTGATAGGTAAACGAGGCAACCATAAATTCTGGGGTACAAGAATGTTCAACTATGGAGATCAAGATGTACTGCACTTTCTTGTTTCAAATCTGAATTGGCTAAGTATAGAATTTCAACCTTTGCTCAGAAAACTTGTCTTCACTGATCTTTGATCAGAAAAATTTTGAGAGTCATGATTGATATTTTTCCTATTTTTTACTTGAAAGTTGTAACCAATTGTTCTATTTCTGCAAATTATCTTTATATGGATTGTGTTTTCGAGATGCTTTACTGATGTTTACAGTTTGCGTAATTGTTAATTGCTTATGCCATGGTGTTTCTTAGGTGGGTGGAGGAGTACAAAGTTGATGGCTTCCATTTTCATTCTCTTTCATCAATGATGTATACGCATAACGGTTTTGCTTCATTTACGGGTGACATGGAGGAGTAAGGCTGCTAAACTCTTATTGATCTACTTTGACATCTATTCACGTTTTTCTGTCATATTCTTCAGATATTTATCATGCATATTATTTTTCCATGGCTACTATGTAGACTATATTAACAGATTTGTTAAGTTTGGTCAATTCTGGCCATGTCGGGTTGTATTTCGTCTTAGAACCCATGCTATTATGTGGAAACTATTATACTCTTTATATAGCAGAAAATATTTTTCTGTTGCAAATAATCTTGCTGTTACTTCTGTTTTAAGAAAAATAGTAGCATCTTTGAAGATGGTGCTTTCTTTGCACAGCAAATAACATTCTTCAGTTCTGTTGCAGGTACTGCAATCAATATGTTGACAAGGATGCATTTTTATACCTCATTCTGGCAAATGAGACATTACATACTCTTCATCCTAATATTATCACCATTGCTGAAGATGTGAGGAATCTTGTATATTTGTGTTGACCATTATGAACTATCTTAAAGTTACGTTGCCATTGTTATCTTTTGGTCAAATGTCATGTGACAATTTAAACATTCTATCTTTATCAGTAGACACAAGAACCTTTGCGGATGGTATACAAATTATTTAACTTTGAGCTTTCCCTTTCTTACTGATGCTGAGTAATATCTTTAACTTCTCAGGCAACACTTTATCCTGGACTATGTGAGCCCAGTCGACTTCTCAGGGTGGACTGGGATTTGATTACTTTGTCAATCTTTCTGCACCAGAGATGTGGTTGTCATTCCTTGAGAATGCCCTGGATCATGAATGGAGCATGAGTAAGGTCGTTCCGTGCTTCATACATACAATAGATGGCATTAGATGTTCCCTGATTGAAACTGGATTTTACAAATTTTGATTGTACAAATATGTGTTGCCATGAACGTCTTGTTCTCTGATGAATAGTTGAATTTCAAAGTACACTTCTTTTAGTAACTAATATTTTTATCAGTCACTTACTCATTTATAATTTTCAAGATGGTAAGCACCTTAGTGGGCAACAGACAAAATGCAGATAAGATGCTTTTGTATGCTGAAAATCACAACCAGGTGACTTGTTATTTTCCTGGTCTCTCATGTAATTTTATTTTATTTTTTTGCCAATTTTCTGTCTTTATTATGTTAAGCTGTACGCCAAAATTTCTAATAATTTTTTAGTTTTAACATCTTTGTTTTGTTGAAGGTTACCATGCTAATAATTTATTTCTTTCCTTTTCAGTCCATATCTGGAGGGCGGTCCTTGGCAGAAATATTGTTTGGTAAAACTGTAGACCGCTCTTCTATCACCAAAGAGTCATTGCTCAGGGGTTGTTCATTACACAAGGTACCTCTTTAAGTATCACAGATCATATTGCGTGAAAAAGCGTCAATGTTCATAATATAGCCAGATCTATATCAGTCACTAAACCCATCATCTGGAAAACAGAAAATTTCTATGAATCTAGCAGGAAATTGACCCTTTCTTTGTGATTTTAATGATTTTAGAAGATGATTCAACAACTTCTATTTAATCTTTTAAACTACCCTTACTTTTTGTATATTATTGTCAGTTGAAGGTGAGTATGTGTTTGTTATTTCTCAGTTTAATTCGGGATATTTTTTAACAAGATGATCAGGTTGATTACATTCACAATTGGTGGTCCTGCATATCTCAACTTCATGGGAAATGAATTTGGGCACCCAAAGGTAAAGCCTATAGCCTGGTTGTATTTGTTACAGTATATATTGACTCGCAGTAGTGTGTTTTTGATATTATTGTATTTTTGGTTTACCAGAGAGTTGAGTTTCCAATGCCAAGCAACAATTTTTCATTTGCACTTGCTAATCGTCAATGGGACCTCTTGTCAAAAGGAGTGCATAATCAGTTATTTACGTTTGATAAGGTGATTATTTATCACTTTGTACATTCAACTTCCTGTCTTCCTTGTGGGCTTTCTAGTCAAAAAAACAAGCTGGATTTGACGTTTGGAATCAGATTAAATGTATTTTTTCCATTCTGAGTTGTCTATTCTATCATTACTACCCTTAGCTTCTTTTTCCCCCCCTTTCCCAGGATATGATGAACTTGGATGAAGTTGAAAGAATTCTTTCAAAAGGTTCAGGAGGCCTTTCCACCATTCATCATCTTAATGACACTACTATGGTAATGATGAAAATCTTTGCATACATACATCTGTTTTCTATAACACACATTTTCTTGCCTTTTCATGTGTTTTTGTTTCTTACAAATCACTTGCAGGGAATGAAGATACAATATCTTAACCCTATCAATTTGGCATACCTACCAGACTTGAGGAAATTTATGGGTTACTGAAAAGTCTATATGCCCTTGCTAGATATATTGCTATAGTTCTTTCAGTGTTATTGATGTGTTATAGACTGCAGTAGTCAATTTATAGTCCTACAGCAGTGATTCTGAGAAATGCAAGTTATTAGTCAACCTACTCTGTCATCTATGGCTTGTTTTCAGTCCCCAAGGACTGTCAGCTGTGATTACCGGAATTCTTATTCTGGGAGGATTTTAGAGGAGACACTAGCTTATAGTGGAGGCTAATGCCTCAAATCCTTTTTCTCTTGTTTTGCAGCTTTACCTTTTATGATTAATCAGTATAGTTGATACAGATGTTAATCTGATTTTGGCATCCTTGCAACCTTCCTCATGTGCTTAGAGTTGATTTGTTATTCATTTGTATTTTGCACTACATTTTCAAGTATATTTTTCTTATCAATTGTATAATGTCTGAACATGAAAGTTCTCTCGTGGAACAGGTTATCTCTTACCTTAGAGGTCCTTTCCTCTTTCTGTTCAATTTTCATCCCACAAATTCATATCCAAGTTACAGTGTGGGTGTGGAAGAAGCTGGAGAATATCATGTAAGTGGGAATTTGTGCCTATGGTATAATCTGGCATTCAAACTTTAAGATCATTATTTCCAACTTTCTTTGGCTTGTTGTCTAAGATAAATGTGGGTATAATTGTTCTCACTACATTTTCTCCATTTGGCTATGAAAGCATTTAGATCTCTGACAAGCCTAATTAAACTTTCCTTGTTAAGCCTGGGGTAAATAGGTAAAAAGTATATAAAACTAGTTACCAGGAGAAATATTGCAAATATTTATTTAGAAAGGAGTAATTTTTTACTATTTAGTAGACTTTTTTACTTGTGTCAATACAGGATTTGGAATTTTGGTTTGCCTTTTCCATCATTTTTGAGTTTCAATGTCAACCTATATAAGCTAAGCTATGCCATGTGTCGTTCACGGGTTAGTTCACCAGTGGTCCAGCATTATAGAGGCCATGAGAGTACCAGCCTTTTTGTAGCAATCATTTGAGGGTTCAAACATAAAATAAAATAAAATAAGCTTTCCACTTTACATGGAGATCTGATTCTGTTTTAGTCATGGCTCTTGTTGAGTACAACAGTACCATGTTCTAATAATTGATAGATGGATCATGTTTAATCTACCTGCTTTGCCTAAGCTTTATTTACTCTTGTGCAGTCAGCACCTGTTATTCTAATGAAACTTGTGAATCTCTTCTTCAGATCATCCTCAATACAGATGAAAAGAAGTATGGTGGTCAAGGGTCTATCGATCATGACCAGTATGTTCAAAGAACCATCAGTAGAAGGTTAATAGTGTCTCACAGTATCTTTCTTGATTCTCATCTGACTTAGTATGGAAATCAGAGAACTTTAAAGTTATTCACAACCATGATCTCTGCTGCAGAGTTGATGGAATGCGAACTTGCTTGGAAGTGCCTTTGCCAAGTAGAACTGCTCAGGTCTGTGTTTCTATAAGGTGTTTTTTGTGGCAATGTTATTATATTTCCTGTTAACAAACAAAGATGAAGAAGAAAAACATATCTGGGATGTTGCATGGGTTTCTAGCCTTCCCATAATACTGGTGCTTCTGCAAATACACCATCTTTGTCCTAGGGGTGCAGGGACAATGTCCAACTATTCCTAGTAAGAGTGTTATTTTCTTCCCTCTGATTGAGGGGATAAAATAACAGGGGAAGCTGAATGTTAGCTTCATTTCATCTTATAGTTCTAGTATTCTGATTTAAGGTCGTAGAAACATGTAGGAAATGACAATAGGTACTCCTCTTGATAAATTGGTGTTCCAGTGTAATCTCTTCTTTTCTATTATCTTCTGAGAATGGTTTGATCTGGTGCTATATTAATGATTTCAAGAAAGATATGAGCAGCAAAAAAGTTAATATGATGAGAGTAGCTAGTATTCCAGTGCTACAGTAATAGATTTCAGAAAATTTGATTCACTTAATCATATGCATGAACCTAGTAATACTTTGGAGCAATTTTCAAAATGCAAGCATCCCTTACAACTGCAGAATGTCTGAGTCGTCTGTTTTCCACTTATGGTTAAGACCGACTTCCAGTAGCACCAAAAGATGCACTTGCTTGGTTCTACGGTTTCAATCTCTGCTGTTATGTAGTGTATAGTATCCCCATGATTGAGGATGAGTTGCCTTTGTCACTGCAGGTCTACAAGTTGACAAGAATACTAAGAGTATGAACACTAGTGCTGTACGAGTCGTGAATAGCTTGATTTGCAAAGAATGAAACAGGAAGCCTAAATTCAGTAATCAATCTTGATGTTTGATCTGGCCTAGTGCTTTCGATCACAGTCCTTCCATCTTTTTGTTGTTCTTGGAGATTGCGCATGGTTCTTGCTCGTGTGGTGCTGCAACTATTCACTTGCAATGAACAGTACTACCGGGATTTGTAAACTGCTCAAATTCCCAATGCACGTTTCGGAGATAAAAACACTAGGTTCGCCTGTTGGATTCAAACTAGTGTCAGTTTTCGGACTAGCGAGGTTTTGGATGCATATTTACGTTGCCTCCCTATAATTAATCATTGTATTGAATTCAGGTAGAGCCATCTCTGTTATATTAATCTTAGTGTATGTAGTACAGTTTTTTTAGTCTTTGGTAGAAAGGTAGTATGTATAGGTAGGCTATGAAATCAAAGGCATACAAGTGCTGCTAAAAATTCTGTCAATGGAAACAATACCCCACGGGGTAATAGCTGACTTTCTGTGTGGGCTTCTTAACATTCTCTTTTCAACTTTTCAATGGGCAAATGATATTGCCACAGCAATTCTTGTTTGGGATAATTTTATAAACCTCACTTCAAATTTATGCTAATATCACTTGGCACTCTTGAATTCTCAAAAATTTCATACATACTTCCCTTCTATTGTAAATGGATTTCATCTTTTGTACCAAATATATGAAAAGACATTTATACCCTTATTACATTAGCCATATTATAACATGGGTAGTTTCAAAAATCCCCCAAGGGTTTTTTTTTTTTTTTTTTTTTTAAGAATTGAGAAAATTGCCAAAATAGTCCCTCAATTTTTTCACTTTAGCCAAAATAGTCCCTCAACCTTTTTTTTAGCCAGAATAGTCTCTCAACTTTTTTTTTAGCCAGAATAGTCCTTTAACTTTTATTTTTTAGCCAAGAAAGTCCTTTTATGGTGGAGTCACCATAAAAAAATTTTTTAATTTTATTTTATAAATTTCACATAAAAAGACTATCTTGGCTAAAAAATAAAAGTTGGAGGACTATTTTGGCTAAAGTAAAAAAGTTGAAGGACTATTTCAGCGATTTTCCCTTAAGAATTTCACTTAATAGGCTTTAAACTCCTAACATTTTTTTGTTCATCTTATTATTATAATAATGCGTACACTAATTTGTACCCTGTGTTTGTCTCATTGATCAAAAATATAAACACATAGAAACCTATATTTATTATAATAGAATAAATATAATTTCTAATTTTTTAGGGAATTACAAACTCGTGAATAAAAGAAGTTAGAAACAATAATAATTTTTGTCAACAAATTTAAGAAAATATGTGCATACATTAACGTGATTGTTTGTATCAATTCGAATAAAAATTTAAAATATGTAAAAATACACCATGTAATGTAATAAATAAATGAACTTGGTATATTTTATTTAGAAAATCACAAACTTGAAATGGAAAAATATAAAATGTATGTTCGATTTTTTTTTTTTTTTGTAAATTTATTTAAAACAAGATATGTGCATGTAATGTTATTATGTGCATTGATTTAAAAAAGTTGGAACATATAAAAAGTATTATATACTTTAATAAACATTTTGATTTTTATTTGAGAAATTACAAATGCTAAGAAAAATTAAAATGAACTTTTGATCATAGTTCTTTTAATCAATTTGTTGACATATATATATATATATATATATATATATATATATATATATATATGAGCATATTAAAATGCTTGTCGCTTTGAATAAAAGTTTAGAACATGTAAAAAAATATTTGTTTGTACATTTATTTAAAACAATTTATGTGCATGTAATGTTATTATGTGCATCGATTTAAAAAAGTTGGAACATGTAAAAAGTATTATATACTTTAATAAAAATTTTGATTTTTATTTGAGAAATTACAAATGCTAAGAAAAATTAAAATGAACTTTTGATCATAGTTCTTTTAATCAATTTGTTTACGAATATATTAATTATATATATATATATATATATATATATGTATATATATATATATATATATATGAGCATATTAAAATGCTTGTCGCTTTAAATAAAAGTTTAGAACATGTAAAAAAATACTACATATTCTAAAAAAAATGTTGGTATTTTGTTTAGCAAATCACAAATTTATAAACTGAAAAAAAAAATATATTTTTATATTAATAACATTAAGATTACAACCCAATGTTATTTGTCAACAATTATATTTACACCTGTCTAATTTTCTTTTCCTTTTTTTTTAACCATTTTAATAAGTTAAAATTTTGTTAGCAAGGGTAAAATTGGAATGAAAGTATTCTCTCCCCCTTAAATTAGTTTTTTAAGCATTTGGGCTGAAAATGTTGCAACAAAATTGGAAATACGGGAGATAAGTGATATTTTAAAAGTTTAGGGGTACTAAGTAATATTAGTATAAATCTCAGGAGAGATTTATGAAATTATCCTTTCTTGTTTAAATGACAATAACACCCTCAAGAAGTCAAAACTATTGAATGACACCCAAATCCTTTTTCCGTCGATTGCTATCCCTCCGGCTAAATCCCACCTTAAACCAAGATCTCCCCGACTGCCCGCCGCCGCCATTAACCCCCATTCCCGGTTATAAGTTCATGTTTTATATGATTTACAAAATCTAATAAAATTTTTTACAAGCATACATGTCACATGTATAAAAATTTATTACATACAAATTTAAAAAATATTAATGTGTCATGTATTTATATGTATAGAAATTTTTTTATACTTTTGATGTAAGAAATACTAATCTAATACTTATATATTCTATTTTAATTCGAATATAGAATTATTGATTCGTAAACTAATGTAATCGGTATATAGGCTAATTGGGCATCTCGACGCGAATGAGCCCTTTTGCCAGAGCATGGGTAGTCTTACACTGTCCAGCATCTCAACTCACATTTCCATCCAGCAGCCCAAACAACGTTAAAGTTCAAAGCCCATTCTAGGATTTTCTACCTTGTTGAGCAACACGTGTAAGCTTAACAATGATTTGAAAAAACCATTAAAACACATGACAAAGAATGCATTTATAGAAAAATATTAATAAAAGTGTGTTATTAGGTTTGGAAAAAAAGAAATAAAAAATAAAAATGTTTTATTAGAAGGAATGAAAAAGAATAAAACAAAATTCAGTGAAGAATTTAAAATTTAAAAATCATGATTGAATAAAGATATTGTTTCATATATATATATTTGTAGGTAAAGGTATATTTAATATGTGTGCTAATTAAAAAGAAAAAAAAATAAAATTTTTTATTAACAGTTGTTATGTTAAATGATGGTTCATATTGATAGAATAGTTAAAAAGATTACTCATAAAGATAATATTAAAAATGTTAAAAATAATGAATACTAAATCTTTTACTGTTATTTTATTATATTGTATAAATAATTTTAATAAATAATTATAAATAAAATTAAATATATTAAACTCTTTAAATATTATTTAATTTATATTAAATTCTTTAAGGTTATTTTTTAATTTTTTTAACTTTATTCCTTTAATTAACAATCAAATAATTTTAACATCTAGATGTTAAACGTATGTCACTTGGCAAAGTATTGGAACAAAACAAAACCACAGTAGTACTGCTCTTTCTTAAACGTTTAATGCAAATACACCATTTCTTCTCTAAATGCTTTCCTTAAAAATTCATGGATTGTATCAAAAATACCTCCTTCAATTTTCCTCCTATAAATTCCTTCAACTAAACGGAACAAGATTTTGCTATCTAGGTTTTGCCATTTATACACAATAGGATGTGTATAGGAAATAAAAATATTTAGCTTTTAATTGAGCGGCCTCTGAGTAAGGGGTAATGGCAAATTTGCCGCAATCTTTGTCGTTGAACGCCGCCGCGTTCGGCGGTCCTGGTTCGTCATCAGCTAGCCTTTCCGCCATCGGAACTCAGGCTAATAAGGATCGGAAAATGATGTCCGCCGAGCAGCCTGTGCTTGATCTTAGCAACCCTGATCTCCGAGAAAATGCTCTTCTCGAACTCTCCAAGGTTTATATATGAATTTAATCGGATTTTTGCAAATTGACGTTTGATCTCCATAATTGCCTATAATTTTTGTGCATCAAATGGGTGTATAGTTAATGATTGTGGTTATTTATGTAAGAATGCTGAATTTAAGATTTTGCGTCAGTAATTTGTTGGATTAGGTTATTGAATTTTGAGGTGATTACAGGCTTTAGAATTTTTTCTTTCTTTCTTTCTTTCTTTCTTTCTTTCTTTTTTTTGGGGAAAATTGATTTTTGGATAGTTTTGCAGTTCAAATTTCAGTATAATTTGCTTAAAATTGGTGATCTATGACAAGTTCTCAATTTTGTCTGCCTTATTTGGACAAATCTATCATTTGGTAAAAGAAGTTATCTTTTTAGTCTGGCATATGGATTATAGAAATGAGTATTAAATTAACCGATCATTTGCTTAAAATAGGGATGCT
This sequence comes from Cinchona pubescens, assembly GCA_025175665.1. NCBI lineage: Eukaryota > Viridiplantae > Streptophyta > Magnoliopsida > Gentianales > Rubiaceae > Cinchona > Cinchona pubescens. The sequence continues at coordinate 1,469,719 of JANKKI010000106.1, forward strand.
GTTATGGTACTCAGTTCATCTGGCACATAAGTTAAAGAGACTATTGATCTTACTTAGAAGGGAAATATTAAACTTTTTTTTGGCATTGAGATGCTCAAAAAATAATTGGGAAGTTTGGTATGCTGGCTTTCCTTTAAAAGCTTATGTTAGAAGGAACTTCATGAGGTAACGTGAACTTTAACAAGGAGCAATGCCATGGACTCAACTACAGTTGAGAAGCACCGACTTTCCCAGAGGACAATGCTAGCCACATGCTCCACACGTGTCTTATAATCCGTGTACTTGTGTTGGACAGTACTACAATTATGTGAATAGACAATCAAAAAAGGAAACAATCACTTGCTATGTGCAACACTTCTTCGGCACTACTTTAAACGTTGAAACACACTTCACCTCTGGCGAACTGTTGGTAAGACCCATAAAATGATGTGGAGATATCTTTTAGTAAGACTTCGAGCAATAAAATATAAAAATATGCATTTTTCCTTTTTAGAATGGTTGTTACAGTGCTAACTTAAAATAATACTTGTCGCAAGATAAATCTGTTTACATAGTCATGTTTTATGGCATATATAATTCTGATGAATGAGGGGTGCTCTACCTATTTGGCATTTTTCTAAGTATTTGACTGGCTTTTCTTTCTTGAGAAAACAACCTTTTGTCCTATACATTTGAGGATTTGAAGGGTATGCATGTTTGTGCCTTGAGCCATTTTGCCTGTGTACTAATCAACATTTTTCCCCTTTTCGCAAGGAATTCCATAATTGCAGAAGAGAGAAATCTTTCCAGATTTAGCTCCATTACTTTGGAACCCTTTTGGGACTATTGCTGCACTCCTGCAGGTATTTAGGATGAAGCTATGTTCTTTCTTTTCTTCTGAGCATATATCATGTGATACATGTTTCTTTAATTCATGACTTAATGTACTGAAATATTTTTGGAAGGAATTGACCGTGCTAACTGATATATTAATCTAGTTATGGTAATCTGACTATATTTCTTGAGGTAAATGTTATATTCTTTAATACTTATTGTGTATGTATGTGTGGTGTATTTTAACAAAATGAACTCAATAAATTAATTAAGTTGCAGATTTCAATTTTTGTTTGAAGTTTCTAAATTGTACTTGCTCCCTGACCCTACCTCCAAGAAGTGAAAGAAAATTAAAGAATAAGGTCAAATAAGTGCTTGTTAAGATCTTCAACCAGGTGCAGGGACAAAATTTTATGATTCTTTTCTTTATCTCCATTTTTCCCTCAATACATTGGATTTGTAGAGAATGATACATGGGTACACAAAATCTTCTATTTGGGTGGAATTGGTGGAGGCATTCTTGGGTCAAAATCTGCCTCAGAAGAATAATGTGGTAGTTTTGAGAAATGGTGGAGATATTACCCTTTCCTTTGTGTATAATTTTTGTTTGTGCATGAGGGAGAGGGAGGGGGATGGATGGAAAGTGTATTATGGTTGATATTGGAATAACAAGGGATATTGCATGGATTAGTATATATTTTTGCTGTTTGTCTTGTTATGATGACACATTTCTTTGACTGATGTTGGGTGTTCTGTTTTGAGAGGTTGCAGGAAATAGTTTCAATCTACCCTGTTTTATCTCCACCAAACCTGACTTCTGCACAATCAAATAGAGTTTGCAATGCACTTGCCCTTCTCCAGGTATTACTTTATCTTTTTCCCTTTAAAGTTCTTATAAAAAGGACAATCAAACAAGTATCAATTGTAGACCTTGATTTCTTAATGCTTGCCTTTCTGGCACTGAAAAATCACTTTAGAGTGACTGTTGCATTCATCGATCTGCTATGATGCCATAATTAGTAAAAAAATGTTAATTGTATTTTGTTGTGAAGCATATCTGTCATGTGAAAATCATTTGTTCTGACAGATTTAATGCTTTTGCATTGGGCAGTGTGTGGCTTCCCATCCAGACACCAGAATGTTGTTCCTTAATGGTAATTTTCTTTTTTACTTCTGATGGGGATTTGTACCTGGCTTCCTTACCTGCATCATCCGCAGTTTGCAATTGTGTTGAGTGAAAAAAGTTGTGGACAAAGAAGAACCCTCATTTTTTTGGAGCCTAGCAGTGACTTTAAATAGTTGCTACCTTCAACCCCAGCTTGCCTCTTGGAAAAAATATGAACTTCATGATATGTACTTACAAATTTTAATTTCAGTAACCATCAGTTGAAGTAGAAATAATTGCTCACATTTTGAGATTTTTATGATATATTCAATTAGATTTGCATATTCTAGACGAGAGTTTTTTTCAAGACTAAATCAGTTAGTACACATACCCCTTTCTAAACTAAATATAGGATCTGTTTCTTTGGGCTGGAAATATTCTAGCAGTTAATGCGATCTCTTTACCTGTGGGGCCTTTTCTCATGACTTTCAAATGTTAAGGACAAGATAAATGGCTTTGTAATTTCATTCATTCTCGATTAAGCTGCATATTTTTTAGAATTGTGTGAATAACTCACATTTTAAGTGTTGCTCTGTCGTTTGCAGCCCATATTCCTTTATACTTGTATCCTTTTCTTAATACAACGAGCAAATCAAGGCCTTTTGAATATCTGAGGCTTACTAGTCTCGGTGTAATTGGTGCATTGGTGAAGGTATTTAATATTCTATAGTTCAAATTATCATTCTCCCTCTTCTTTTTTTTTCTCCCCCTTAAACCATGAGCCTTCTGCTTGCCAGTCTTACTTCCTAGGGTCACATGAGTAAGGCCTTTTAAGCAAAAGGACATCTGTTCGTTCTAATCATGACTAAAAGGAAGATGGAGAACATTAATAGAATAACTTTTAAATGCTTGTACCTTGTAACTGGAGTAAATGATGTTTCAGCATATTTCTTAAGTTGCACATCCCGAAGAGAGATCTTGTGATGCTACTTTTAAATATATCGTCTTCTTCCACCCCAGCCGTAGATAGATGAAGCTGTGATATTGTTTTGGCCTTATCAATGGTTCTGTTTTTTTTCAAAGGCTTTCCTTTTGTTCCTTTTTTCCAATTTTACATGAATGTTGCTATTTTCCATGTGCAAATTTTTAGATTAATTTAGATATAGTTACTGTCAAAGGAAGGATCAATACTAAGGTTCCCTTTCTCATTCTCTGGTTAGGAAATAGCTTCTGTGAGAACTGGATTGAGCTAACCTATGGTCCGTTTACTATGGGTTGACAAGGACATGAAATTTCTTTGTGGCTATCCTACTGCTCCAATCAAAGCTCATTAATGCCAAGGATTGTTTCCATTTAATATTATTCTAAACCTTTTTGGTCTTTTTTTCCTGTGTTATCCATCTTTCTCAAAGGTTCCGCATATGAAACTTACTATCATGTATTCATGGTCTCGGAATGTAGCTTTCTCCTAATCTCTTGAATTTGCTGCTTGTTGCATAATAATGGTATTCTTGTGCTATTGCCTATAGTTTAGTTGCATCAGTCTTAATGCTAATGAAATTGGATTATGTCATCTTTACTTTTTTTTCTCTTGCTTCTTCTTTCCAGGTTGATGATACTGAGGTTATTAGTTTCCTCCTATCAACAGAGATAATTCCCCTGTGCCTGCGCACAATGGAGATGGGTAGTGAACTATCGAAAACTGTTGAGTGGCTCCTGTTTATATTTTACGAAGTTTTCTTAGTGCAAACCTCTCATCAAGTTTGCCTCATATTTTTAGTTTTCCCTACGACAACTGTTGCAAAATAACAGTGTATTACTCCACGTGATTCTTTTTAACCCTTGAGAATGGCAATGGAATGTTTTTCTTTTTAGTTCTTTCGTGATAGTTGATAGTGGATTTGCCGTCTCGAAAATAGATGCTTTTTTGGCAGTTAGTGTAGCCAGTTTTGACAAAGAGCAATAGGCAAACGTGTGCCACTAATTAGACGTGAAAATGATTCTTTGCTTCTGTGGGGTTATTTAGTCCGCAGCTTCTGTTTGACAGTAGCTGTCCCACACTTTTTATCAAACTGTAGTGTAGTGTAGTGTAGTGTGTGACATTGTACTCCTAATTAATTGTTAAAAATTCCAATGGAATGTGACATTGCTCGTCTGAAGCATGTTTCTTGCAAAACTTGACCATTTTTCCTGTCAGTCACAGTTTTGACGATCTTTCTTTCGTTAAAGGATCTCTATCTTTATGTCCTCCTTGATGATAGAACTTCTGCCGGCCGGTTGCCACATTTATTGTGCAGAAGATTCTGCTGGATGATGTGGGCCTTGATTATATATGCACCACCGCAGAGCGTTTTTTCGCTGTAGGTCGAGTGCTGGGTAAACATATGGTTGCTGCGCTTGCTGAACAGCCTTCGTCACGGCTACTAAAGCATATAATTAGGTGCTACCTTCGCTTATCAGATAACCCAAGGTGATTATTTCATGTATAAAACCTCTAAAAGGAATTTCCCTTTCCTCTTTCCCCTCTCTTCCTTTGTGTACTTGCGCATCTGTGGGTGAATTTGTATACCTACAAAGTCCATCATGCTTTGTAATCTTCTTCTGCACGTTTCAAGTTGATTGTATCTGTTAATTTAAGCCATAATTGTTTAGTAACATTGTTTGGTGTAGGGCTTGTGATGCTCTCAGAAGCTGCCTTCCTGACATGCTCAGATATGCCACCTTCAGTAGTTGCCTTCGTGTAAGTATTCAATATATAATTTGATCAGTCTGGTGGTAATTTTTGTTGTCTGATAGTCGAAGTGTTGGAAACAATCATTCATTCGAAAATATTTTGAGTTTATGATTTGAGGGATGTTTATTTTTTATGCGCTTTTTGTTGACTCAGGAAGATCCAACAACGAGAAGATGGCTACAACAGTTGCTTCACAACGTCCAAGGGCCTCGGGTTGCACTGCAAGCTGGGACAGGATTCGACCATATTCTAGTCAATTGATGCAAACAGTGGTCGTGGCCACCCCCATTTGTTTATTGTCAGTTCATCGGCGATGCAAACAAGTTTAAGGTTATTGTAGTTTAGCTATTTGTAGTTTATGCGAGCCCAATAACTTTTTGGAAGGGTTAAGAAAGAGCTGAGGTCATTATGTAAATGACGCCGATGTTATTATATCCTGTACTGGTTCTTTTTCATTGGCAGAAACTTGATGTAGTGCTTTTAATTGATGATACCCTGATCTCCCATCTGCATTTCTCATCTCAAAAGGCAAGAAGGAAAATTCTTGTGTGGATCGGATCTATGATATTATGTCATGGACCTTTGTTCCACAAATTTTCACATCACTCTTTTCGAGTGTGTGAAGTGATGTGGAAATTTGTAGATTACGGGCGTTTATGACACTATACCATAAATCGGATTTATGTAAGAATTTGTGAAGTAAGAAGACATGCTAAAACACATGCATGTGATTATCTTAGCTGGTATTTTTATTGAAATTTTGCTCAAGGGCATGAAGTCAGATTCGATATTGGACGAATTGGGTCTTGCAGGAGAATTGTAAATCCTAAAACATTCAAAAACGAATCACGGTTAGGGTTTAAGGTGTGAAAACTTTCTACATGTGGATTATGGATATAAGAGGGAGGAGTGGGAATCAAGATTAATGATATTCATGATGTGTGGTTAATTTTTATAGAAATAATTTTATAGAAATGAAAATATTACAAAATGTTTACTTTCATTCTTAACTTGTGATTTGATTTTAAATTATTAAGATAATAGTAAGGGGAGAATTATATAAATTATACTTGTAGAGTTTATAAGTCTCATTCTGATTTTAATTCTAGAATGCTAATCAAATACCTTCTAAATGTAGATGCATGTCATTCTGTATATAAAATTATCATTTGAAAATAAACTCGTAAATTAGGATGTGGTCTTTAAAAAGTAACATTTCAAAACCAAAATGTAAAGTCATACAGTTGAAATTCTATGACATTTATTTGACAAAATATTAACCAATTAAGATATTTATTAACCACACAAATGGATGAACATGTGTGACTATGTCATGTGATTCTGTAAATTATTTCTCTAAAATTATTTTTGTGACGATGTAAGAAAGATTATTTCTTGTAATAAACGCACCAATATATGTAATAGGAGTATATTTCTTATTATTATGAAGACGTTATTTGAAAATTTTATTAAAATAACAGTGGCTGTTTTAATGTATGTTTTTTTTCATTTTATAATTATCACATTTTTTTATCGTAATTATTTTAAATAATATCTTAAATAATGGATTTTTAAATTTATTATTAATGTAAAAATAAAAATAAAAATAAATAACATCAGATAGGGGAGTAAGGGCAAATTTGATGTTTTCTATTTTTGGCACGAAAATCGCTGAAATAGTCCTTAAACTTTTTTACTTTAGCCAAAATAGTCCCTCAACTTTTTTTGTAGCCAGAATGGTCCTCTAACTTTTATTTTTTAGCCAAGATAGTCCTTTCATGGGAATTTATAAAAAAAAAAAAAAAAAATTTATGGTGACTACACCATAAAAGGACTTTTTTGGCTAAAAAATAAAGTTAAAGGACTATTCTGGCTAAAAAGAGGGTTGAGGGACTATTCTGGCTAAAGTGCAAAAGTTGAGGGACTATTTTGGCCATTTTCCCTTTTCTTTTTCTAAAGCCAAAATTGGGAAGGCCTTTTTACTCAATTTTTTTACCCATGCGTCACAGTCACGCGCTTCCATGGCTCTCGTTTTTTTTTTCCTTTTCCTCCCCAGATCATTTCTCGTTTTTTCCCTTTATTCCCATAAATTTTAATCAATGAAGTCAACGGGAAATTACGCTGTGTTGACTTATACGTGCACTTCGCCTGCGACGTCATCGGAGGAAGCCAATGAGATTTGATAATGACCGATTTCACGACAGACATGGCAGCTTCAGTGAGGGCTGTGGAGCAACTCCTGAATTACAGATTCAAGAACAAGAAGCTTCTAGAAGAAGCTTTAACTCATTCTTCTTGTACTGATTCACCGTCTTATCAACGGCTGGAGTTCGTAGGCGACGCGGCTCTCGGCTTAGCCGTCTCTAATTATATGTTTTTGGCTTACCCGGATCTTGTCCCCGGCCAGCTCACTCTTCTTCGAGCCGCTAATGTTTGTACTGAGAAGCTGGCTCGTGTTGCCGTCAAACATGAGCTTCATAGATATGTTCGTCACAATGCCGCCGCCCTTCACGAAAAAGTAAGCTGCTGCTTTTTTTCTCCGGCAATAGTAGGGTACCACTCTTAATGCGTGGTGAACTACAATTATGGATGTAGTTTGCACTTTGTAGGGGGTACAAGTGGTGATACACAATGTACAAGTGCTTAAGGCTATGGTCTACGTAGACTGTCTACGCTCTTTTGATGATTATTAAAACAATTATTGATGAATTGAGCAGTAATTGTGTGTTTGTGTCTGGAATTAAGGATGGTTTTGATTCTTTGTGTAGGTGAGGGATTTTGCAATAGCTGTGCTGGAGGAGGATGGAACAGAGGTGTATGGAGGAGCCATTAAGGCACCAAAGGTTCTTGCGGATATAGTGGAGTCTGTGGCTGCAGCTGTGTATGTTGATTGTGGGTTTGATTTGCAGGCTCTCTGGTTGGTGAGTTTTCTTTTTCTCTATTTTTCTTTAATTATTTTTGCCTTTATATTTCTCTCGTTTTTAGAGAGAGTAGTCAACGTAGTAGGAGGTGAGTAGGGAAACACCAAAAAGATTTGGTGGGTAACTTATAAGAAAGATATAGCTTATCTAAGAATTGAGGAGGATATGTTTTATGACAGAGCTCAATGGCGTATCAAAATTCATGTAGCCGACTCTACTTAGTGGAATTAAGACTTAGTTGGTTTGTTTGTTTATATGTCTCTCGTTTCCTCTACTTTTGTAGTTTCTTAGGTAGATGAAAGCTTGCTCTAGTTTAGTTATGTCTAACTGAATGTTGATTAAAAATGATAATGTTAGACCAAAGTTACGATCTTTGAATTATAACATGAGTTAAAATGATGTTCTCGGTTCTCCTGCCCTCTTGGATGTCTGTCTCAATTTTGGGCCAAGGAATTATTAGCGAATGATATGAAAGCAATGATTTTTCCAGAATAAAAAAGATTTTACTACCATAATTTTCCAAATAAAAAAAAAAATTGTAGTAACAATTTTGTTGAATGTGAAATGGAATGGATTATTACATGAATGTAAAGCTAAGAAAATTATATCACCACGACTTCGTCGAGGTTTTGCCTATTGAAAGTAGATGTTGATGGAGCAGGCCTAATCATTCTTTAATTTGTATTGACCAGTAATAGTTTGATTCCTTATTGTGGATTACTTTAATTTATTCATTTGTCCTTTTTGGTTCAGATATTTAGAGGCATATTGGAGCCAATTGTTACGCTTGATGTATACTAAAAAATCAGCCTCAACCAGTGACATTGCTGTTTGAATTATGCCAAAAAGTTGGAAAGCTAGTAGATATAAGACATTGGAGGAAGGGGGAGGAAAATATTGCTAGTGTTTATGTTGACGGGCAATTTGTTGTTTCAGCTTCTTCTGAGCAGAAGGAAATTGCAAGGCTTCATGCTGCAAAGGCTGCTTTGCAAAAGTTATTGTATAACGCTGGCGACAAGTGTAGTATGGATATTTGTTTAGAACTCAATGGTTCCAATGAGATTGAAGGTGCTAAACAAAAACTTCATGAGCTGTGTGGAAAGAAAAAATGGCCAAAACCGAGCTACAGGTATGCCCTTTTCAGCTTCACGAGCTAATTTACAGAATTAGTGAGAGAAATTTTGCACTGATGTTCCTGATGCTAAATCACCCGAGCATGCGTTTTGGATTTTATTGGGTTGATGCATGTTCATGTTTCTTTAAATCATTATCTAGAAGTAGCTGGGCGAATGGAACTCATTATACCTACTTCCTTGAATATAATCTGGTGGGCAAACTGGTATTTTTGGAGGGAAAGTTAATTGAGGTAAACTGACGGATGATATTTAAATTAGAATGTTGACCATGTATCTTTAAAATGTTTTTACTTTAAATGAGTACTAAACTTATTGAGTGAAGATTGATTCCCAGAGAGTACTTCGTAGAAGTTTAAGCTACACCACTTAGAAATTCAAGTCAAAATTTCTAAATGTGAAAGCAGAGAAATTTATGACAATGTTGCATACTGGTATGAGGTTCTATTATGGTAAATGGATAGAAGATAAATAAATCATCTGTTGTGTGCTTAGAATTTTGAATCAAATTACTTATATAACCTTCTTTTTTACTCTTGCATCACCCAAATTTTAATATGAATAAAGAATTCGTTTATGAATAGCAACCAAGAAATAATAGCTTTTGCTTTAGAAGGGAGACAATTCGAACCATTTCTAGTGGAGGCTTGGAGACCTGTTTTAGTTTATATCTCATTTACTGGAAATCCAAAGGAAAAAATTCCCATCCTTCTAACATCAGATTCCTGAAATTTTGTTAATCTCTTCAGAATCGAGAAGGAGATAGGTCCTGCACATGAAAGGAGATTTATATGCTCTGTTCAGATTGAGACTGTTGAGGCTGTGTTTTTTGTGATGGGAGATGAAAAATCAAGAGTAAAGGATGCAGAGAATTCTGCAGCTTCCGTGATGCTATTAGGTCTGCATCACTCCAAGCACTTGTGATGACATAGGTCTATAGTAATGCAGAACAATAAGCTTGTGTGTTTTACAGAAGGGTTCTTTTCATTATGTCAGTATTATTAGATAAATAATTGCTCCATTTTCTGTTACCTTTTGAGTGGGTAATTTTCCTGAATTTGCTCCCAAAAAAAAAAAATAATAATAATCCTGAATTTGCAAGAGGGGTGGTAGAGCCTTGGATCCAGTAAGAAGGCTGTTGAATGAGTTGATCAATGTGAGCACATTCTTCATTGTACTTTGGACTGTCCAGATGTATTCTTGTAGTCAAATGTTGTATAGTTGTGAGTTTTTCCAGTCCAAACATAAAACCATTGTGATGTATCTGTAAACAATAAATGCTTAATGATCAATCCCATGGTCGCTTAGCACTTGCTGCTTTATTACTTTGCTTTACGGTGCCATCTTTAATTTCTTCATGCACGACTGAGCCCGTGTACAACTACTAGTATTTTATGGGTCTCTTTAAGCCTAGAAACTAATTTGGGCTGTAGAACCTTCTTGGGGCAGTTCATCGGATATTTTTAACCTTGGATTCTCATTGTTAGGCCCATTAATCTTGAACCAACTTCTAGTTAGTCTGGTCTGGAAATTTTGAGGATGATTTCACCTTGGAGTCATGGGATCACAGCAAGTAAGAAGAAATGGGCTTATCGGACCTAATGAAAATTTTTGAAAGTAATACATAATACAAAGTAGTGCGTAATATTTCTTTTCATTCCCTTTTAAGTGTCAGGTACCATTCTAATTTATTTTTTTTAATTTTTTTTAAGTGTGACTTTAAAAATTCAATAAACCATTAAAATTTTGGAAAATTTTACAGTTTTTTTAAGGAAATTATTCGATTAGTTTTAAAAGTTTGTACTATACAAGCTTTTAAAGCACCTGATATTGTATTATACAATCCTTTAAAGTATAAGAAAATAATTTCCTAAGAGGGAATGTAGAATTTTGCAATTTTTTTCATAATTTTACCCTTATTTCCTTTCAATTCTATTAATTACGAAAGATGAAGGAACATGAGATTAGGAGGGAGAGAGGGATGTGAGATTGGGAGAGAAAAAATAATGGAAGAGAATTAATGTTGGGATTTTTTTAATTTATTACTAGTCAAAAGAATAATTTAGCCAATGATCAATTTTGCTTAGAAATTAGATTAGAAATTTGATTGTAAAACAACTATTAAGAATGCTAAATAATTATTTCTGACCAAAATAAAATTTTTCAGAATCTTAATTTCTATATCAAAATATTGTTTTCTAAATGACACTTGAAATTTAACAGACGAGTGAGTATCTCTGTGTCAAAATCTTAAATGAGACTTAGAAAGCTAACGGAGGGAGCAGCGAGTTCTTGTACTCATTCTTACACTCAAATTTATAAATTATAAGTCATTCTGAATAAATAGTCGCGTTTTCCAATGGTCATTGTGGTAATTAGGAGAGAAACGGCTCGATTCGACCATCCAAGGGCTAAAGATTATCTATCTTATTTTTTTTATTAAAACCCTCTATTCCATTATATAATAAACAGTTAAAATTTATCTATTAAAATTTATAATTATATTTAGGGATGATTTTATAAATTTTCTTTAAAGTTTACTTAGTATTTCTGAACTTTTAAAAATATCACTTATCTTCTCTCTCTTGTTAATGGGTCCCTTACTGAACTAAAATGCATGAAATGATATTTATATCCCATATACCTTAACCATATTACGAAATGGTAGTTTCAAAAATCACTCCTAAAATTTTTGACAATTTTCGCTTAACATCCTTTTAGTTTCTAATAATGATTACTTAATTTTTTTAATAAAAATTAAAAAAAACATGTGCATGCATTAATTTGATTACTTCTATATATTTTAATAAAAAATTTTACCACGTAAAAATAAATAATTAGTTGTTTGGGGAATCACAAACTCATAAATAAAAAAATATTCTCTCGATAAATTTTTTAGCTTAAAATTTATGAAAATGTTATGCATATTAATGTATTTTTGAGTATCAATTTGATTAAAAATTTTGAATACGTAAAACACATCATATGATATAATAAATAAATATAAAGAGTATTATTTTGTTTGTAAATCAAAACTCGAAATTGAAATATGTATTTTTCAAAAAAAAAATTAATAAATTTATTTACAAAAAAATATGGTTATGTAATGTGTAAGTGTGTGTTGATTCGAACAAAAATTTGAATGTATAAAAAAATTACCATATATTATAAAAAACAAATATGTTCGAATTTGTTTGAAAAATCACAAACTCTTAACAAAATTAAATGAATTTTTTGATAAAATTTTTAGCCAATTTATTTACTAATAATTAGGAACATATTAATGTATTTGTATACATCCTTTTTAACAAAAATTTAGAATATGTAAGTATACGTAATATATAAAAATAAAAAATATTACTGGTATTTTATTTTGGAAAGCATTAACTTGTAAAATAAAAAATAATTAAAATATATTTTTTGACATTAATTGGTGAAGGATATGAAAAGTCATAACCTATTATTATTTGTTAAAAATTATTTTATACTTTTTTTTTCCTTTTCTTTTGACTATTTTAAAGCTTTGAACTAGGGGTAAAATTGGGAGGAAAATAATCTCTCTCCATTTAAATTAATTTTTTAAAAGAATGTGTTGAAAATGTTACAAAAAGTTTGAAATAAGAGAGGTAAGTGATATTTTTTAAAGTTCAAATGTACTTAGTAAAATTAGTTCAAACCTCAAGAAAAGTTTCTAAAATTATCTCTTATATTTAAGGGAGTCCTTTACATACTTAGGGTACCATTTCCTTGGCTTTAAAAGCGTGTACAGTACAAACTTTTTAAGCACATGGTGTTGTACTGTACAAGCATTTAAAGTATAAGAGAATGATTTCTTAAAAAGGACAGTAGAATTTTCCTTTATTTAAAAGAAATCTTAGCAATTCATTAAATAATAGGATAAAAAGTGATATAAAAAGTGCGATAAAAGATGTTTACCTCCATTTCAATTGCATCTTACCTTCTCCATAAAGCAAATAATGGTTGGAAGGTAGGGTATTCTTTTCTTTCTTTGCTTCTCTTGACTTCATGTTACAATTATCTTTTTCTCATTTCCTAGAAATATAGTAGTATGAAAGAACAATAGCGAAGCTGGGAAGGAGTGGGAACTGGACTGGGAATGCCAACCACGCATGTAAAAGTAAAACTGCTGGCGGCCCACTTATCTTTAACCTATCTTTCTCTCTTTTTTTTGACTTTATTTCTGGATTGGAGATTTATAGCCGGATAATCCGGATCTCTCTGATATTTTCAAGCAGCCATATATCTCAAGCAGCCGCAATTACTGTCATTCTCATTAATTACGGATATTTTTTGGGGAAAAAATGGTATGAAAGGCAGACAAATGTGCTTAGTTTTTGTTTCTTTCCAAAGTCATGCAAAGTAATCATGATTTTTGGTGAGTGAGTGAGATATATAGAGAAAATTAATTGAGTAATATACATGAACTTTGCTCGACATCAATAATTTTACAATTTAGAATTCGTACTTTGACCTACAGCATTCCCAATAGTCCTACCACTTTCGGTTTTCCATGATAAAAAAAAAAAAAATTTCTTGGAAAACTACCCTACTACGCGCAAAGTCCATTCAACAAAACACCAAAGAAAAACACATGCAATTTGAGGCACTTTTTGTAAAATTTGTCTATCCTAATCCTCTGTCATATTTTACCTTATTTGCAGCCAATAATTCATAAATGGTCTATCACTGTATTAGAGGAGTACAAGATAACCAAAAGAATCACAGAAAAACCAGGGTAGCAAAAAAAAAAACAAAGAACCATTCAAAAACTGTATACCACTAATTTTCTTCAATTTGGAGCATCAATTGTTGCTGAGCGTCCAATAAGTCTCATTGCTTCAAAAAGGGTCTTCCGAAATCTTTCCATATTAATCGTCACATTCTGCTGATCTAGATAATAAACCCTGGATTTCCTGTACCCCAGAGCTTTAATCGATTCAGGATCTTTAATCGCAGGATGATCAGGACCGTACAAATCGTAAAGCGTGCTCTCTTGAGGTTCAATCTTGTATTCCAAGTAATGCAATCCCATTCCCTTTGCTGGTCCGCCATAGTACGCATTCGCCACCCAATCAAGTTCCAACGGAAGCACCTGAATCATCACAGCTCCATTAGGCAAAAATATTTCGTTTGTTAGACCCGCACCATGAACTCCCACCATAACACTGCTGGAACCGATCACACGAGAAAATTCATTCAAATTAGTCATCAAATCATTCGTCGGAATAAACACACGAAATCTCCTATCTCCTCCATCATTCTTACCACCTCGTTTTGATTAACTATTGTTCTCGTTCGTGTACGAGATACTATAAGCAATTGTGGTTTTTCGAATTGATGATTTAACATTTGTGACACATCCCTAATTTTCAAATCAAATGATCTTCGTAGAACATCTCGGAATTCCAACATGGAATAAGCTCCTGGTGTATCACTAGTATTAATTGCCAGATTGTCGTGGTACTTTAACCCGACAATTGCTCCTGGAAAGCAATGAATGGTTCCATTGGTTGTTTCAGCTGAATTAATAAATTCGTACTTTGAAAGCTCGTTTAAAACTCTCCTGTATTTGTTGATCCACCAAAGCTGATAATCCGTAATCATAAACTTCACCTTCGATCTGAAATGTCGGCTCGTGATGAAAACCGGAATGATAATGTCGTTAAATTCGTGGAATATATTTCCTGCAAAACCACCCGAGGAGAAAACTACAGCAGGCACGTCGTGTTTGAAATCACAAGGCGGTGGAGGGATGTTTCCGTGATGAATCTCAATAGTCTTGACCATTTTCATTGCCACTGCGTCGTTTTTGAGTGGATATGGCTGGACTTTGTATTTTTGCAGTTCTTGATCGGAATATATGTAAATTGTGGAAGCTTTGGTGTCGAACCTCACTTCTTTACTAGAAATGTAGATATCTGAGTTCAATTCGGATAGGTGAGCAAATCCAGTTTCTTCAAATTGAATCCGTTGTTGTCCTGTTTCAAAACAGGAAAAGATTATCAAAATTCATTCCATTTTTTTGGAAAACAAATTATATTCTTAAAGAAAACAGGAAACAAAAACTTGATAGTATAGAGATGAATTAATTTGAAAGCAAAATTTATTGATTTTAGTATAGATATTAGCAAAAGTGGTGAAAAGAAACTTGAGAAGAATATTAACAAACAAACCTGTTACTAGTCTTCTGAGCATAATCTTCAGGGGATCTTTCTTTGGTACAACATTTTTCACATTGACATTACTTCTAGTATCTGACGGTGCCACTAAGATTATGGTCCGAATTTGAAAACACTGCCTTCCCTACAAAATATTAGTAAGAGCTAAAAAATCATAACTATGGAATGATTCTTCACACTTTTGCAGTCATAAACACTAAATAGAAAAAGGTTTTTTTTTTTTTTTAAGTAAAAAAAAAAAAAAATCAGATGCTAGGTAGAAAAAGTTGCATTACATTCATCAATCTGGAAAAATATTGTGGAGTAAGCCAAGGCGTGAAAGACGAGCAAGGAGATTAAGAAAGATGAGCTGCAAATCAGTCTTTTGGTTTTTGATTCCTCCATAATTTACCTACTCAACTTGAAATGTGCTCAAGCCCTTGTTGTGTTGACTTTGCTGTCTGATTAAGAAATACTTGCTACTGATCTCATTTCCATTCACCATTCAGGAACCGATTTTTCTAGAAAAATATATTTGCTTTTTTTTTTTCTGAGTAATTTTTGTTAGTTCCCCTTTTTGTTTGGCTTCTTCAATTGCAAGTTAATCTGATTATTCAACTAGTTCTTGTATAACTTATAAAATTAGGTTGGGCAGCTGGACTGGAAATGCGTGTCTTTTTTTTCTTTTATTTTTGCGATCCAATTAAAACTTTTTCTTTAGACAGCATGTTACTTGCAAGAACTGGCTTTGGATTTGTAATTTACTTGGTGTTTGTAAATTAATCAAAATTAAAGAAAGTCAGTGTAGAACTAAGTACATAATAGGCATTCATCAGTTTAAAATAAATTAGGTTGAATTTGATAAAAAGTTTGCTCGGACTATCAATTAAAATTTACTATATAATCATTTTAATCTTATCTCTTAGAATCAGAAGACCCAATCTTTCTATAATTATCCTGCTAAAAATTTAAACAGTCAGAAAAAAATTTGTAATATCACATTTTTCTCTCTTATAAAATAAAAAAATTCAAAAAAAATAAATTTGAATTAAATTATTAATACGTGAAACATATCTAGTATAACAAATTCATTACAAACATTTTTCTGTAACATTAATTCATTAGCTTACTGGTTTACCGTCAAAATCATGAGACTTTGTCCAAATTTGAATCCTCGAAAGGGGCTCTCAAAATTTATTTATTTTTAATATATAATGGAGTGGATCTTGCAAAATGTGATTTGGACCTTTATTAATTTTCTATTAGCCACGAGGCCACGATTGCATAACAATAGGATCCCAACTTAATATTTTAGGCGCAAAACAAGGAGATCAAACACACATTACAGAGCCAAATGGATCTGTTCTATGATTGCGTTCACACAAGTAATTAACTTTGCACATCCTATGAAGAAACATTGCTAATTAATTACTGTATGGTCATGCCAACCACTTGATTTGAAAAGCTTAAGAATGCATTTAATTGCCCTGTTTAAATTAATATTTCGAGTCAAGTATTGATTCTTTACTTCCCTAAAAAAAGTAATGATTCTTTACTTTCAAAAGAAAAAATGTAAGTAGTGATTCTTTAATATTTTGCACTTTGAGTCTTCGTCCATATTTTCTTAAAAATGTAAAAACCATCGAGAAAGAGGGATACTTTTCTTTAGTTTAATCTATAAACTTGTAAAAAAACACATGAGAAAACATTTTTTTCGTCAAATTTATTTGAACCATATCAACTTTTTCACTTTTTTTTTTTCCTTATTGTTGATAATTGATCAAACTTTGCAAGATTAAAATGTAATACAAACTACTCTGGACCTGTTGGATTGAGGTTGATTATTACTTCTTCACGCAGAGATAAAGTATAATATGCATGCCTACTAATAAAAACTTAACCATTTTTTTAAAAAAAAAATCAGAGAAATGAAAATTTATGGAGTCTTAAGAGATTACAGGAGGCTATAATCCAGTTGGATTGATGCTTCTCAAGACTATCTCAACAGGTAAAATTAACCAAATTCATTACGTTGTTAGAAAGAAAAAGAATTTCAAGGTATAATAGGAAGTCCTCTTTACTTAATAACCCAAATAGTCACTCAAAAACCTATCAAAAAGGAAAAAAGAGAATAGAAAAGAACCATATATTCAAAAAAAAAATTAAAAAAAATCCATCAATTTAGAAGATTAATTTCTGATTATCGTCCAAGAAGTCTTATTGCTTCAATAAGGGTCTTCCTGAACCTTGCAACATTAATTTTCACATTCTGCTTATCAAGATATGTGGCTCTGAAAGCCTGGTAACCCTGTAATTTGATAGATTCAGGATCTGCAATCACAGGATGATCTGAGGGGTACAAATCATATAGAGTGCTCTCTTCAAGTTCAATCTTATATTCCAGGTATTGCAAGCCCATACGCTTTGCTGGTGCACCATAATATGCATTTCCAGGCCAGTCAAGAGCTAATGGAACCACCTGAATCATAACTGCTCCATTAGGCAAAAACAGTTCATTTGTAAGCCCCGCGCCATGAACTCCAACCATAACACTGAAAGAGTTTACCATGTGAGCAAATTCGTCGAAATACGACATCATATCTGGTGTAACAATGACAACTTGAAAACCTAACTCTTCTGACATCATTTTCACCAGCTCATCTTGATTCACCATGGTTCTTGTTTTCATACGAGATAAAAGCAGCAATTTTGGCTTTTCATTCAATTTTATCAGCTGGGAAACATCCTTTATCTTGAAATTGTACGACTTCATAAGGAAATCCCTGAAATCAAACATTGAATAACCCCCAGGGATGTCACTCATATTTAAGGCCAAATAGTCATGATACTTCAGCCCTACGACTGCTCCTGGAAAACAATGGACCGTCCCATTTGCAATTTCAGCTGCGTTTATAACTCCATGAAGCGACAATCGGGTAAATATTTTCTCGTACTTGTTGATGAACCAAGGCTGGAAATCAGTGATCATAAATTTTACATCGGATCTAAAATGTCGGGTCGTAATGAATAAGGGAATAATGACATCATTGATTTCATGAAAAACATTTCCTACGAAACCCCCCGAGGAGAAAACTATTGCAGGCACATCATGGATGTAATCACAAGCCGGTGGAGTGATATTTCCGACCTGTATCTCAATAGGTGTAACTAAGTTCATTCCTGTCTCGTCTCCTTTTAGTGCATATGGCCGAACTTTGTATGTTTCCAATGGCTGATTGGTATTTATGTATATTTTTGAAGCATTAGTGTCGAACCTTACTTCTTTACTAGCTATACAGATATCCGAGTGCAATTCTGATAGATAAGCAAATCCATTGTCTTCGAGCTGAATCCGCTGATCCCCTGTTCGAAACCATCAACTTAATTCACCATTCAAAATTTTGTGAATATTTTCGAAATTTATTCTTTTCTCGGATGACACATCTAGATGTGAGTAAGAACTTGATATTCATATATATATATATATGCTATTACATCTGTTCAATTTATATTGTTGCGTACACATTTGATTTTTTCGATCAATCTGTTAAGTTTTTAAAACTCAAATCGAAGAAATTTAATTAAAAATCAAATAAATTTATATAAATTATACTTTACAAAATTGATCATTTAACGTTAAAAGACAAATTGTGATAAAATAAATAGAACAGATGCTATATAAGAACTTAGATATGCATTACTATGGTAAAGTGCTAAAATGAAACTTAGAACGAATGAATTGACGAACCTCTTACTAGCCGTCTGAGAAGAGAATTAAGCGGTTCTTGCTCTTGTACATCTTCGTTGATGTTTTTGCGGGTGCTTGAATTACCATCCCAATTTGTTAAGTTTTCCTTCCCTACAAATTAATAAGAACTCAGATCGATTAAAATCGATAAACATGAAAGGACTATCCACATTTTAACATTAATTATTCGTGTAATTAAGAAGAAATTCAGATGCTATGAATAAAACAAAAAGAAAGTAGATTTACATCGATCAATCTGGAAAAATGCACAGTAAACCATAGGGAGAATTATGAACAAGCTAATTAAGAAAGTTGAAGAGCTGGAAACCAATCTCTTTGACTCCTCCATTCTTTTCAAGATTATTGCAATTTAAACATTTCTCCTTGAATTAAAAGACGCCCGAAAATATGGCCATTTAAGACAGATGAAACACTGAATAATTATCTCAAATCTGTTGAGAAGTCTATTCCCTTTCGTCTTCATCTAATTATCTTCCCATCTTGCCTTGCTTTTATTAATTAATGTATTAAGTTGATTTTATTATAGATTGATGTATAAAATATTAGGTTGAGTAGCTGGATGTTCAGAAGAGGATGTATTTTGATTCTCTGCGAACGAAAAAATTTTATCTGCCAGATGCCAAAAAAAAAATATTACCGGCACAGCTTTAATCTTCCAATTACTTTAGGAATTATAAATTACTTCAACTCAGACAAAGTCACTCAGTAAAGAATCTTTTACTAAAAAAATTTCTTGGTTTTCTGTCAACTTTCTTATACATAGACTTGTCCAAATTTACATTCTCCAACTAGTATTTTGATGACATTTTAACATCAGATCTTTATCACAAACTATAATTTGTGAAATACTAAAAACATTTCTTCCAAAAAATAACTACGATAAAATGGTACCTACCTAATGTATTGCAGTCCTAGCTATATTTCTCATCATTGGCTGGATTTGCTAATTAATTACTTTTATACAACTATTTGTCATTAATTAGTACTGTTAGTTAAATATTTTAAATCAAGATTAGATCCCTGTAAACTATTCTATTTATACTTACCTTACAAGCACACGTTCCTTCACTAATGAGTAGATTATGAATTTCTTGAACAATTTGAGATAATGATGATGCTAACAAACCAAAAATCTCTCAGTCTCCGCTGTCAGATTCCCTGATGCAGAGAGTACTATCAAATTCTTTATTCCATAATTAACCATATTTATCTGTCCATGGTAGTATTATTTATATATCTAGCTTGTAGAAACATTTTATTTTATTCCCTCAAGAAACAATAATAAAAACAGAAAATCTGACTTTTGTGAGATAAATAAAAAGGAAAATCTCAGAGACCGGCTAAATAAATTAATCTTGGGCCAAGCCTGGAATTTTGTCTAAATCCAAACTGTGATGCACAATTTGCCCAGCGCCCATGGGTCAACTGATTTGGGCTACCTCCACATATTTGAAGGATTTCAAAACATCACTTATCTATCGACGAATGAGGTTTGGGCCAAAAGCTTGGAACATAAATCTTTTGAAACATAACATAAATGGCAAAGTTTTTTGACATCACTTGTAAATTTTATGGTGTGGATTAAACTTTAGAGAATTTATGATATCAATTGATGTAAGCAAGATTTTTTAAAATTTAATCTTGATCACAGGGTCTATAGGTTCTTTAAAATTTAATTTTGATCACAGGGTCTACATGTAGAGTCAAAAACCGGATCTACTTAAGTATTTTCTAATATAAATTGTACCAGAATGTGATACTTCAATAATTTGTATGAACAACAAATTGACCATAAATTCTTACGATCTTATACCAACTGTAACACCCGAGTCCTGGGCTGACCCAACAACTTTTGAGCAGAAGCAACAGGTTCAAAATGGTTAAGCCAAGTTGTAAGTAACCCATGATTCAAAGCAGATTAGATCTTCTGTTATAAATAATTCAATATCTCCTCCCGCTTTCAATGTAGGACGGGGCGTCACAACTGCAGTCCCCTATTGTTAGTGGATCCCAAGTGAGTTGTAGTGAGTGCCTAACATCTTATGTGAAATCGTGGTTCGTAGGGTGTGGTTCACAAAAATTTTGTTTGAATTGAGGATGAAAAACAGCTTATGAATCGCTCGCGATACATGTACATCAATACACAAAAAATGAGGGTTACACGTAAAATTCAGAATTCACTCCTGAAGCGATAAGGGTGTGATAAAGTTGCAGCGTAAGCAGCATCTTTTTCAGCATTGCTGGAGCTTCACAAATCACAAGCCACAACCAAACAACGTGGAATTTGAGATTAAAAGCATAAAAAATAAAAAATAAAGGAGTATGCCACTCTTTGTAAGGGACAACCACTCATCCATCAAATAAAGGTAAATGGCTTTCTATTTTTTGTGATGGAATCTATACTGACGGTGATTAATCAGACTATTTTAATTCGAACATTCAAAGAGGTATCAAATCTTGGAAGGGAAATATAAAGCTCGCCGGAACATTCCTAGCAATTTTACAAGCTCATGATAGGTGATTCTTAGCAAATTAAATATCGTTTTTTTAAAATAAGTTAATTTTAATAAATAATTAGTTTGTAACTCTGTGCTCAGCACGGGCTTGGAATAAATTAAACTTATGCTGTATTTTATGGTTATTGTAGTAATACTTAAATCGAATGATTAATAATTAATTAAATATCAAAAATTAGAGAAATATAAAAAAAAATACAAATTTTGACATGTATTCTAAAACTTTTCAATCTAGCCCCCATTCATACAAATACCATAGGTAAAAATTAATGGTAAAAACTAAATATACCTCCTTATAAATTGCATTGCATTTACCCATTAAAAAAAAAATAAAACTCTATAAAACACTTAACGGAGAAAAAAAAACCTGAATGTTTGAAATCAACATGCAAAAAAATCAATTCATGGTGAAGTTGTAAAACATATAAGATTTGAGTTTTTCCATAAATGAACTGGCTAACCGAACCTGGAAAAAAAAATTCTGAAAAATTGAAATAGTAGAGAAATTATAATCAAACAATAAGAAGGGGAAGGATAAATAACAAATCAAATGTTCATCGTGTGGGAAAAAAATGAAAGAACAGAGATCTTAGAATAAATTTGAAAAATCTATCATTAAAGAATGGCAAACAAAATTAACAATAGTAAGAAAAATAGAACAAATCAAATGTTTATCGCTTGGAAAAAAAATGAAAGTAACAAATATCATAGAACAAATTTCAAAAGTCTATAAGCTTTGTTTAGTTGACAGGAAAGTAAAGTTGACAGAGAATGTGATTCTCAGAATGTTATTCTATGGAAAAATATTCTTTTTTTTATTTTATGTTTAGATACTCTCAAAAATCTTGAGAGAAAATTATATGAATTCTTATACGGTTAGTAAAGAATGTATTTCACAATTTCATTAGATTACCGAAAATATCACTACAAAAACACATGATTTTTGTATCTAATAGAATAGTTGAGAACAATTTTGTCATGTAAGAAAAAAGTTATTCACAAATATGCATAATAATAATAATAATAATTCAATTAGAAATTGAATGTAGCTATAGTATAGAATAACTTCATTCATAAAACCATGATTGAAGAATCAGTTTTGATTCAATATAAGGAGAAATTAACACATATAATAGATAAATGCCTTCTTTTCTCTAGAAATTATTGGAATTCTTCGTAATAAAATATTGGCTACAATTGAAAAGGTCTTATCAATAAAATTTTCATTCATTCGCGAATTAAGCCTAGGAAGCAATCCAATATGCTAAAAGTACTAATTTTTTAATCACTCAACAAATAAATCAAGTCAAAATTTGTCATAACTATTAAAAATAATCAATGTAATAAAAAGATTACATATTATACTCATTTACTTTCACAATAGTAATGTAGGGCTACAAATTAAAAATTATAAATATGATAAAATAATAAAAGTAAAAAAATTTTCCTTCCTAAAAAATTGTAACTTGAGATTTGGAAAGCTTCCATATGCTGAAATTTTATAGTAGATCATGATTTGAAAAAAGAAAAGAATGAAAAAGAAAAGAATGAGAGAGATGACAATATTATAATAATTATTTTAAATAATAGTTGTTCAAACTAAACAGGTGTCTTTCTAACAAATGAAATTCATTATAAGATCATCAAAGCATGAACCACATAGGCATTTACATTAATTAAACACACGGAGTCAAACTGTACTTACGAGCTTACGTGTCTAATCCGACACAAATCATTTGTAAATCATGATATGTAAGATCGATCTCCAACTAGCTAGGTTTATTAATAATATTAGCCACCTCTAGCAGGGATAGCAAGCAAGAATTTCCACCATTTCGTACTAACAAGCTAACCTAGCTAGCTAATTAAAAATAATGGCAAACCATTAATCTTAAGTTTTGTAAACTAGCATGATATTAATCCCCAAACTAGTAAAGATAAATCAAGAAATAAATAACCCAGCCTATGCAAAGAGAAGACTCCTACTTAAGAAAGCAGAATTATTGTGACAAACAAAAATGCTGTCCACGAATACAAGTATTTTTGGGTACATGCAATACTCAAAAGGCTTTGTGATAAAGCCCATGAATTTTCTTCCACGAGTCTTCTCTTTGCATCTTCAATTGCTTATAGAAGTTTCCAATAAACGTCTCAGCTTTATGAAATAGTTCTTGGCCGTTAATCTCATCCCCAACTGTTTCATCATATTCATCTTCACTACTCAACTTTTCTGCTTCATAAGTCTGATCACCAACCCCAATGAAAAATAGGCTTGGCGTTGAAGGGCTCTTTTTCACTATCTCCTTACTATTATGAACCTTAATTCCAACTTTAACATTAATCTGCTCAGATGATGATTTCTCGACCGCCGCCTTCGGTTTTTTCTTGATTATGGGACGTTCAGATTGATCAAGGGTTGCGGATTTTTCTTTATTATGAGAATCCACTGATGGAGGTGTAGTGATGAGAGGTTTTTGTGTTGAGATTCAGTACCAGAAGGGGTACTATTTTTCTTGTCTTGTGATGATGCTTTGAAAATGAAGGAAAGAAGGCCTGCTTCGGCTCCCAGTGCAATAATGAGGAGATTGACAACAAAGTAAAGGTATGGAGGCCTAAATGAAGTTGATAAGAGAGGTGTGATGCTGAGAAGTATAGCCATGAGAAAAAGCTTTAGGATCTGAGACTTCTTAAACTTGTCCATGGAATTAATTTTTGTGTATGTGTAGTTTGTTTTGAGTAAAGAAGGGAATAGCATGCAATAGCTGCTTTAGTTTTTGTAGCTTTGAAATGTGGAGGGGCCTAGTGATATATATACAGTGCCAGTCTCCTAATAGAAGAGGGGGAGGGAGGGGAAGGTTCATAGGGTAGGAAGAATATGTTTGTTCCATTTATCATGATTCCCCTTTTTAAAAAGATAAATAAAAATAAAAAACCATGACATTCCCACAAAAAGAAGAAAAGAATTTTAAAAGAGAGAAAAAAAGCAAAAGAATATTAAATTAAATTTGTGTAGTACCAAACAAATTTTCACCACAGTTTTGACCACATTTATCATTAGTTGCCTTTATTTTTTAAAACAAATTTTACTAGTCATTTCAAATTAACATTAACCGTCGAATCATCCACAAAATAAAAATTTTCTTACTTTTTAAATGAACAATGAAGGAGTTTGGAGAATAACTAGCAAATAATTACTTCATTCCATTTCTTAAGCCTGGCTACCATGCCAAACTGGGCTGGCAAGTCTCTGGAGTCCAGGAACAATGCATGGCAGCCTGACTGATTTTGTGATCTTAACTTAGGATATTCAAGAGTGAAGGCAACAAATTCGAACAAAATCCTTCATGCCACTGGATTCCATTCAGCAAGTTGATCAGTGGAGGCTGCATTAATTGGTCATATATTCCATTCCGTGTTGTTTACACAAATAAACTTATTGCACTTCAGTACTTTAATTCTCTAAAAAGGGCTAGCTAGTACGTTCTACGCAACACACCTCATTTCAGTGATGAGTAATTATTACGTAATAGTAGTAGGTAGCAACCAACATTTTAGGTCAATTTACATACATTAAAAAGAAATAAATCTGTAATTATAACCTTTTGAAATTACAAAAATTAAAGTACGATATATCTCAGAATTCCTAAAAAAAATACATCCGCCAAAGAATGTGATATGGGCATATATTAGTGAAATGTCGTACAAAATGTACCATTAATCATTATCTATTTATCTTCGAGAAAGAAAGAGATTTGTTTGAATTGTATTTACAAGAATTAAGGAGACCAGAGAACATGCGAAAGAAGGAAAAGGATATATTTGAATATGATTGGACATATTACGATAAGGTCGGTGGGAGAAAGCAAACATATTATTATCCCCATTCCACTTTTTCTGAAAATTTCTGATTTAGGAGGAGGCAGTCAGGCAGCTCTGTATTAAGCCGCCCTTTCCCTCTGGTACGACTATCCTGTATATAGTCGGGCCCACGGGTGTAAACGGAATAGCATCTTAGATGAATATAAATAGTTGTTCATTCGAATTCAAATTCGAAATTTTGTATGATACTGTAATTCGAACTCAAATTAAAATGAATTTTAAAATTTTAATTTGAAAATTTGACATAATTTGAGTTCTATCCAAGATCGTTCAAAGATATTTTAGTAATTTTATATATAATAAAAAAATTTATACAGTATTCAAAAAACTCGACGAGTATTTGAGCATAATATACGTATGCTCCAGATCGACTTGTTGAGAGTTTTGAAAAACTTGGTCAACTCGGGTTCGAGTCAAATTTTTGACTGAGCTGCACACGAACTGTTCGTTACAACCCTATCCGATGTAAGACTGTTAATAGGGCCAGGTTGGCCCTAGATTAACCCACCTGACCTAACAAATAAAGGGTCGAGCCTCACATTAAAGTGAGTTGGGTTGAATTTGGGCTTAAATATTAGACCCGATTAAATAATGAGTCGAGTTTGAGTTTTATTAGGTTCGACCTAATTAAATTATGAGTCGAGTTTGGGTTTTGGATATATAATACTGATTTTATCCTAAATTAAATAGTATTACTTAATTTGATGTGGATGATGGTTAATAATTCTAGTATTCTATTAATTTAACTAAACTCGAGTGATTAAAAATAATAATCCAACATCATTAATCAATGTAGTTGAAATGTTGTAATTCAATAATATAGTTAATAGTTATTTATTGACATAAGTAATACATACCATTCTATAGTGTATTGATAGAGTGTAAAGAACAAAATTTTAATAAATAAATTTTAAAAAAAAATTATTAGATAATATGTGTTTAGGCTAAATCAATTAAAATTTAAAATTCAAATAATTTTGTGAGTTGAGTATAACTTTCACATTTATGAGTTAGGGTAGATTCGATTAAAGTTCAAAACTCAGATAAATTTGTGAACGGAATTTGAGTTTTACAAAACTCGACTCACAAGACTCAATTGCCAATATTATTCTACTGTTTTCTTTGTTCTTGGCCCAATTGAGTATGATGGGCCCAGGGTAAGCTTAAACTCTCCGATGGAATTTCTTTATTCTTATCTCTCTACCAAATTCCCACTTGATATGATTACGCTGATCCTGGTGCAACTGTAGTCCCCCCCAAAACCACCAGCTTTACTGTTCAACGGCCCTCGGGTTTGTTTACCAAGTCTACCACAGATGAGCTGGGCCTGCAGGTGAAAATTTGTCAAACATCTGATGTGTATAAGGACAATTTGTCAGTACGACTGGTCCAAACTTTACCCTTTTTTCTTTTTGCACCCCCCCCCCTCCCCCGGCGGCCCTGCCGGGGGCAACCCCACCCCCAAAAAATTACAAGCGTTGATTTTGGATCTTTTCACATTAACTTTTAGAAAGAATTATATGTCCCTTTGAAATATTATAATTTTAGGGAAATATTTAGGTAAACTTGATTTTTTATTTCACTTGTAATTTTTGTGGTGTAGATTAAATGTGATTTAATTTTGACCGTAAGATTTACAGGTGAGGAATAAAAAATCGGGTCTATATAAATATTTTCCATGACAGAACTTTTTGTTTAGATTGATGAATTTGAGAAAATATTTGAAATTCATTTATTTGTCAAGAATTTGTAAAGCGAAAATGGATTTAATTCACATTTACTCAAATTAAAAAATTATTTAAAATTTTTTATTTCACACTTTTTAATTTAAATAAATTTAAAATTTATCTATTTCAACCTTACAGATTATTTTAAAAAATACTTAAATTTCAAAATTTTCTCCAAACCCATCAATTCAAACGCAAACTAATGATAAAGTAAGACGGCAACATTTTCATTGTGTAAGTTTATCCAAATTGTACGAGGATTTTTGCTTAATCTTATCTACTTTTAAGTCGATGGAAATCATAGATATTTGACAGCAACATTTGTGAAGGATTACAGGTTTAAAGATATGGATATTCATGCCCCGTAAGATGAAGCTGATACTTCCCCTTTCACCATAACTGAAACTTTCACTAGGGATATTTTACGTGTTTGGAATTGTCAAAATTCCAAACCACAATTCATCACTAGCTCTCCATACCACTTTTGAATATTGCACTGAATCAGGACAATATCCATCTTCCCAGTCAAAATTCCAAACTACAATTTCAATAGCTCTCCATACCACTTTTGAATATTGCACTGAATCAGGACAATATCCATCTTCCCAGTCAAAATTCCAAACCACAATTTCACTAGCTCTCCATACCACTTTTGAATATTGCACTGAATCAGGACAATATCCATCTTCCTCAAGCGTCTGTGACTCAAGATTGCTTCGTCTAAAATCATTTTTCATAGATATAACAAAGAGTATGATATAGAAATTGGTATTTAGCCCAAACGCTTCATTGAACCGATGGATTGTCCAAGAACAATGAAATATTTACTTGTCAGTTGTCAGCTGGAAACTGATTCACAACTACTCAGTCGCTGAACTATCAGAACACTCAAACATTGAAGGGAAACCCGATATACAGATCCGAATGGTAATACAAAATCTCTTATTTTACAAAAAGGAAGCAGAGATAAACTTTTGCTTCTATACATTTCTTCTTGGAATATACAAAATACAGTTAAATGATATTCTCCACGAACACAGATGCTATTTCAAAACAAGAATTCCACTTTCAGGATTCCTGGATCAGTTAGACATATTTCCACAGCTACAAGGAAGGGAAACACTTAAATCATCCAAGTCAGGGTAATCTTAAATGATTAAATTGTGCTCACTGGCTAAATGCAGGAGGCAAATGAAACACAGATGAGGATATATATCTGGAAAATCACAAGGAAAGGTAGCTAAAAGCCTAAAACATCCTTGAAAGATTATTTCCCACAACTACAACCCTTAACGAGTGTATCCTCCACTTGGTCAAGATCCGATTCCTAATCTCTGGCTCTTTCCTCAGGTTCTTCTTTGTGTAACCAGACACCTGCTGCCACCATCAAATTAAACGCATAAAAAACCTGTTAATAATAACTGGTTTTGAAGTATCAGCCGTGCCATTCTAAGCAGAGCTACTCATTATCACATCAGGAGATAGGCTACCACACATCCAAGCAAAGCACCAGCAACAACCTGTTCCAATCCCAATGGAACAACACTAAGCCTATAAGCATATGAGAAAGAAGAGGGGAGAGAAAACACTCGGAGTATCATCGTCCTATATTTATTTCCACATACTCTCATATGTAACATTTCAAGAACAAAAGGAACAAGACATAACAAAAAGCATCATTTTTAAGCAATTAAAAAGACAGTTGTGTACCATGGAAGTGACCCTAATGGGCCAATTTCACTAAATGGGAATAGCAATCATGTACGAATAAGAAATATAACTCTGATATCCAGAATGTTAGTATTAACCAAAGGGCAAAATAAACACACGTGAATTGTGTCACAGGAAGAAAACCAAAGGTGACAAGCAATCAACCTATCTTCATCTAAAGAAAAAATAGAACTGAAACAGTTTTTTTGCGATCAAACCTGGAGAGGAGTGTGACCAAGTGAATCTCGCAAAGGCCGGACATTAGCTACCAGGATGTTCGGGAGGCAATTCACAAACGATCTGATTCAATAACTGCACCAAATAAAATATGCTATTAAATAATCAATGAACGCATTACAAGCATTGGGTTGACATCTTCAAGATAATATGCATTAGTTAACAAGTCATATGAAGAATTTCCCCTTACTATAACAACCATAATCTCATAACTGAAAATGCAAATAGCTGTCCCAAGATGAATTAAAGAACAAAAAATAAGCTATTTTACAAAATTATCCATGTCTTCCAATATCAAAGTTATAAAAAGAGCTAGTGTTAAACAGCTTGTGAAGGATGCTTAATCACAAAAACAAGATCTTACTTCGGCTTGCCGACCAGCATGAAGCCTGACACCAGTAGCATCATACATTACCTGAAATAAATGCAAAAAGAAAATAACTAAAATGATAGCTCTTTATTGAACTATCAACAGCTCCGGCAAAGAAAATTTCTTCAGCAGGCTGGAACACAAGAGGGGTAATTGTTGGGGGAGGGGTTTAAGGGAGTGTTCAAGCAAGCAGGCAAAGGAAAAAGAAAAAAGAGAACAAAAAAAAAAAAGTTATGTATGAACATAAGAAATGAGAGCTATTTGCTCGAGTCATCAGGAACCTAACTTCACTGGTTAAGCATAATATTGTTTCAAAACACTCTTAAAAAGATGCTGCCTCTCCAAGAGACATTAGGTTACATGAATCATGCCTTTATACACATATACGGCACCCTTCACTAATTAATCCACCATCTGATGACGTAAAACCAACTAGTTTGCCAAGTCTCATGCAAAAACCAAACTTTGCAATTCTCATCAAGTCCCATGCAAAAATATTGCACAAGCATTTCTGTATGTGTGTGATTCAACTGTAAAAGAATGAACAAAACCTGGTTTAGAAAGTACATACAACACATGCCAAAATGACCGCAATGGCAAATGCCGATCCTCCAGCTCCATCTTTTACAGCTATTGCTGCAGCAAGAGCAGTAACAGTTGCTGAATGTGACGATGAGATACAGTGCATTCCACCTGAGCTAAGCATCCTTCTCGAATCCCATTTCCTCTCCTTAACCCTGCAAATCTAAGACATCAAAATTACAAGCTAGAAATACAAGTGAAAAAGAAAAAGGCAAGATCCAATAACAGCATTAATATTGTAAACCAAACAACTTTTGAATGTAGAAAGTTGTCGTCTTTACAACTGATACTCCATGATTAAATACCCAATCGTCCAACTCAAGTATTCTTGTTATTCATTTATATCTCTTATTAGCAAATCACTCTGCAGCTGTATTGTACACCAATAGCAAACAATGTATCCCTTATGTGTCTCTATTCCTAAAACAAGGCAAAACATTAAAGAATCGGTGTCATTTTCTTTACCTTCATGGAAATGTTATCTTCTCACATTGTCTAACATTGTACCAATTTAACCAAATATATCTCAATTCAACTCAAGATTAACTAAATTAGGCCTATAACACCACCAAATCATCAAATAATAGCCAAAAAAAAAAAAAATCTAGCAACCATATTTGGCACAAATCAGTCAAATTGAAATATACAGGATCAGAATAAATTCAAAAACTTTTCATGGTCTGATTAATTATAAGGGAAAAAAAAAAAGAAATTCAGAAATTAAAAAAGAAAAAAAAAAGAAAATACCAATGGGTAAAGATCTTGAGAAACTGAGCGGTAAAACAGGCTAGAAAAGCGGAGAGAAGCGGGGGATTTGACGGCAGAATGGACGGTTCCAGTGGGTATGAGCGTAAGCTAGAAGATGCATCAGCTGCCGTCATTACCTCGTCCATCTCAATATTTGATAATAAAGTAAAAATGCTGAATTCGAAGGTTGTCTTCTTGTGTTTCAACGACGTCTTTGAACGGGGAATCGGATTCAGGAGGTGATGACTTTTGCTGTGCTGTAATTGGGGGGAAATTCGGCGGTGGACTCACGCGGCCACTGGGCAGGTTAGAGTTAGACTGGGTAGTGGGTACCAATCAACTTGGGAAAATACGCGGGTTGACCCAAGGTTTTTCACCCAAAGATTAAATTTTAAAAAATTTTACTAACATCAATTGATGTCATAGATTATGATTTAATACACACTATAAAATCTACAAGTGGGGTCAAAAATTCGGTCAAGTATTTGCCATCAACTTAGGGTGGAAAGAATCTTCATTAATTTTAGGCTTAATTACAGTTTACCCCCTATAATTAGGGAACAGTTACAAATTACCTCATATATTTATTTTATCTATAAATTGTCCCTCAAAATTAAATGAAGTTAAAATTTTCATCTAAAGAGAGTAGTGAAATGTCATAATTGCCCTCAATATTTTTAGTTACACTTTTTGAAGTTCTTCACTAAAATTCTTCTCTTAAATTTGAAAATGATACTAATAAATTAAATTTATTATTCTAAATTTATTTAAAATATATATTGATTATATCTCAAACTAGTATATTTACTTAAATAATATGATTTTTTAAATACAAAGTGATGAATTAATTATTGATAATAGAGAAAATAAAATATAAAATTTAATAAAACTAAAGTAATGTGATTGAATAATAAAATACTTTAATGTAGATATAAAAATAATATTGATGGAACAAGTACGTGATGGCATGATAAAAAATAGATGCGAAGAAAAAAATATTAAAATAGTAAACTAATTCATACAATTAATATTGAAGGGTAAATATTTTTTCAATAATGTTGAATGAAAAAAAATTATTACTTTTGAATGTCAAATTGCTTATAAAATAAAATCAGATACAAAAATGTAATTCACCCTAATTTTATGTTGTTAAGGTAATTAAAATATTAAGGGTAATTATGACATTTTACTACTTTCTTTTGATAAAAAATTTAACTTCATTTAATTTTAAGGGGGCAATTTGGTGATAAAACAAATATATAAGACAAATTGCAACTGTGGGCAAACTCTAATTAAACCTTAATTTTAAATTAGTATCTTAATTTCGTTTCTTCTTAACCAACTCACGTTAGTTGAGTTGGTCACAAAACACTTGTTTGGGCTAATTTACCCATGTAAAATTAGGAGTTCGAATTCCCTTATATTTTTAAAATAAATGTTAGGTTTTCTAGTCCCTCGACCCAATTGAGCCTTTCCCTTTCCCTTTCCCTTTCCCTTCGAGCCTTTCCCTCTTAGGAGTAGGTTATAAACTGTTGGCAATTAAAAAAACAATAATTCATTTATTCTCTTTTGAATTTGGTAACACTTTATTAATTTTATTATTTTATATATAAATCCACTGTAATTAAAATGAGATAGTTAGGAAAATTATAGTTTTAGCAAAATTATAGGATGTCACTCCAATTTTACCCGATAAGTGCAAAGTACACCACCGTTTCAAAACTGTGTTTCATTTTATATTTTTTAATGGTTGGGTTAAATTATGTGTCTATTGCATGTATTATGATTAGAAACTAGTAATTAACTACTAATTCACTTACTCATACATATACAATAATCACCAAATTACCCTTGTGTTCCTAGCCTTCCTTCGTAAAAAGAAAGATATTTTACCCATAGTTCAATTTTTTTGCTGTAACAATAACATTTGTCAATATTTGCTTCTTTTTTTCTTGAATATCTACATTATTATTGATAAATAATGGAGCCAAACTAAGCTTAATTAGAATCACAAGTACTTGAATAGATTATCAGATTATCTTTAATCTTGACATTGATTTAAATCACTATTCAAATTATTTGATTTTAACTCGAATTTGATAAGAGTAAAATCAAACTCACTTCAGCTAAATCGAGTACGAAGGTACTCCTTTGATTGCATTTTCATCTACACTTCACTTCATGAGAAATTTTAAATTCTACCATATTTACCAAGTTTTCTTAAAAACAAGACCAGTTCAAAGAAAATAAATATTCAGTTTCTTTGATTTATTTGAATTAGATCAAAATCATCTTGTATCATTCCAAAAGGGACATCAAAGTCATTTTGTGGGCTCCTTTTCCGGGATTCAAGATTCTTTTTTGGATTATATGAAAGTCAATAGTGGGTTCCCTTAGTGGGTGCTGTAATTATATAAATACATCCCGAAGGCCCAAAGAAAGATAGTCGCAAAACTTTCGAAGTTTTGGGTTCTTCGCCCATTAATTCTCTAGTGATTACTAATTTGTTGTTTCTTTAGTAAAATTCTACTGTCCTTTTCATGAACTATTTCTTTAAATTTTAAGAATTTATACAGTACAATATTGTATATTTTAAAAATTTATATTGTACAAATCCTTTAAATTAAAAGAATAATTTTTTCAACGAAACTATAAAATTCGCCGTTTCTTTAATTTGCTTTAGCAGTATACTGCATACCATCGTGTTTGAATTATGTACTTAGATACTTCTTGTTCATCAAAAACTTTCCCCCTCTTTATGTACCAAAGACAAAGTCATCAACATTCAAGATCACAATCATTAATTTATTTGACGTATGAAGTTGTTCAATTAACACGATGATCACAATCACGAAATATTCATTTTCTGCCGAAACGTTCCTCACCAAAATGTTCAGGGCTAATCTTAGCACATTGCCATATGCGGAAAGACAAAAAGAGGCCATGAATTAAAGCTTCACTTTCGTTGTTTGTTCGACACTCGGTATAATAGTCAAATGAAAGTGATATATTTCGGGACCCAGGATGCCAAACTTTCTCTTCTTGCTCAAACAAAATTGCAGAAAGTTCGTGGTTTTTGTTAACTTTTGGTATGCTGCAAAATGCAATGCAGCTGCCCACGAAATTTCCCATTTCCTGTCCCAAGCGTTACATATGGTAATATACGGATGGGATCATATTTTGTACTGGACAAGGGATTGAGAACCGAATATACCCCAATCGAGCACCGGTTTGAAAATTTTCAGAATAGAGCAAGTGTTTTGACAAATAAAATGTGTTAGTATTAGAATTTAAGAATATAATGAGCTAAATGATCAGTTCCAAACTTTCGTCGAGTGTTTAATACTAGACTAAGGTCTCAATTAGTTAGCGGTGTTTATGGACCGAACATCTGGTTTATGAGACAAAGAAAGATACCTGATCCTATTTGGCTGAATTAAAATAATTCTGTCTCTCTATCCGGTCTACATAAAGTTGGTACCTGACTAACCGAGTTTTTGCAAAAGAATGTCGGATAGATTGGAAAACCGACTCTACATACAACAAAACATGAAAAAAATAATGATAATCAATTTTATTTCATACATTTTGCTTAAAACCAACAGATAATTAATAGCAGCAATTAAGTTTTCAAGTATTAGACAAAATACATACAAACATTTACATCCTAACAAGAAAAGACGAAGAGGTTATTGAGGATTAGAGAAAAACGAAGAGGGTGTAAGGAAGAGAATGAAAAGAAGATGAGAGATCTGTCAGAGACTACCGAAATGATATTGCGTATAGTAATAACCTTATTAACTTCTAAATATGAGGAAACCCTATTAAAAAGATTTACAAATTTACCCCTGAAATGAATACGGTAGAGTACTTGGCGGGTCACTAAAATGTAATCTTCTGTCCCACCCTCTAGTTGAGCAAACTCTCATGACTCGACTCTCTACCTGACTCAGTTTTATAATACAGTTTGAGTGCTTTATTTTTTCAGTTTAAAACCAATCAGTTTGAAAATTTTTTTGGGTCAACGAATCATAATGAATACCCCTACAATTAACTACTAGCTTCCGTGTTTCATGAGCCAAATTTTGAAGGGGGAAAAAAACAAGCAATTTAAAATGTCTTGCCAAATTCTGGGGTGACATAATTTATATGTCAATTAGCATATGCAACCCAATTTTCGTGGAATATTGATGATGTGGATTAGTAACACACATACCTTCTTACCTAAATTGTTCTAGAAATACCTACGTGACAGTCTCATTAAGGGCAATTATATAATTCAACTTCAGCTGAGCTAGCATAGAGATAGCCTTAAATCTCCTCGTGTAAATCTATAAATAAGAGACTTGAGTGCTACTAAAAAGGGATAGACAATTCAGAATCCAATCCACAATTCAGATAATCAAACACACACTTGCAACTCGGATATTTCACTTTCTCTCTCACTCCTAGAATCTAATTCTAGCTTCATCAATTGGCGCCATCTGTGGGAATCGACAGATTTCCATTACTTTCAATCAAGTCTCAGTTATCTGAATTGTTTTCTTTTTGCTTTTTAAGGATGAAGAACCGTAGAACACGACGAACTGCCAACAAGGACGCCGAAACAACCTATCAGCACCTCGTAGTGCATATCGATGAACTGGAAAACGTCGGTACACCAACCGAGGCTCAGCAAAAGCAAAACGATGTCCTGAAGTACATTACTGATCACTTCAAGTCTTTTCGAGCATTCGTGAAACAACGCGAGAGCAAAACTCTGTCTGAGCGCTCGAAACGAGTGGTCACTCAACAAGCTGAACAGAAGCGTGACCCCGGTAGACGACCTGGCAAGAGCCGACCGATACCGTGAGCCAAACTGATCTACGGCACAAATTAACAAAGTCGCGCCAAATGAGCAATCAGATGAGTCACACTCATCGACAAGCAAAAAATTATCGATGCGCGAGAGACTCGGCGCACCCTTAACTCTTCAAGAAAATCAGGATCGAGAGGACCTTCCTCGATTGTTTTAAACAACTCGAGGAGCAGAGCCTCGAAAACAAGATCCAAGAGATTTTGAAGAAAAACAATTTGCTCCTGAATACTCCTGCTACGGCAAAGATTGATAGAGATCCATTCACAATCTCTATCAAAATCGAACATCTTCCAACACAATTCAAGTTGCTGGACCTAGACCGCTACAAAGGAGAATCTGATCCGTCAGATCACCTACAACACGTGGTGGCAATAACTAGCCTTTATAGTTACAGCGATGCGACCCGAT
The DNA here is from genome assembly GCA_025175665.1 of Cinchona pubescens. Lineage (NCBI taxonomy): Eukaryota > Viridiplantae > Streptophyta > Magnoliopsida > Gentianales > Rubiaceae > Cinchona > Cinchona pubescens. The sequence goes on from JANKKI010000106.1 coordinate 1,505,407, forward strand.
GCAAGTTGTTCGCAACAACTCTTTGAGGCCCGGCACAAAAATGGTTCCAGAAATTGCCGACGAACTCAGTTGCTACTTTTCACGACTTGGCAAAGTCATTCTTGAGTCACTTCAGGAGTAAATCAATATTGCAGAAAGACACATCGCACCTCATGAACATCCGTCAGAGGTCCGATGAGTCACTTAATAAATTCGTGGACCTCTTCAATGCTATGAGGTGGTCCAAATAAAAAATATTGATGAAAGAATTCTGGTTGCTGCTTTCTGCAATGAAATCTGTTTGGTGTCTTCAACGCCGAATTGGACAAAAGAATGCCAAACTCCTATTCTGAGCTTATAGAAAGAACATCATAGTTCATCCGGGGTGAAGAGTCAAATAGGACAAAAAGGAAACTCTATGATACACAAAAAGAAAAAGTCCTAAAGACTCCGAACCCCTCTTCCTAAAAAAGGCTGAGAGTCGCAGACAGATTGACCTATTTCAGGGCCACACCTATGGCGAACCGGGTGGTCTTCCCAAACAATAACATTGGGAACCAACCCCTGCGAACAAAAAGCCATCCCGATGCGGACTTCACACCTCTCAATGTGTCGAGGCGGGAGATATTATATCAAGTCCAACACATAGGTTTTCTAGAGCCACCTCTTCAGATGGTTTCAGCCTCAGACAAAAAAGACCGGTCAAAGTACTGCGCTTTCCATGGTCAACACGGTCATGATACCGAGGCATGCCGCAGTACTTTGATTGAATCATTTGAAAGTCGAAATTGAGAAGGCCATCCAGGAAGGGCATTTGCAGCAGTTCATTTGCCGAACTGCGGTAGAATTCCAGAGGAACAGTGCCAACCAAAGAAATCCAGCGCAACCTCGATCGCCACCTCTTCAACAGATCGAGGCGGCCAAAACAAAAACAATCCCGCGGTAAATTAAGATGAACAAATTTGTGTAACCGGGGTGATAAACACAATTGCCGGAGACCCGGCAACAGGAGACTCAAACAGTGCCCGAAAAAAGTATGCCCGGAACTTTCCTTCAGGAGAGGATCGGAAAAAGCAACTGAAGCCATTTTTGAGCCTCGGATACACCTCCGAATGCCCAGTCCCAAGCCGAATGCCACACAATAACCCCGTGATAATTCACGTAAATGTGGCTGGATATGAAATGCACCGTGTATTCGTAGACACCAGAAGTTAGGCGGACATAATCTTCTGGGGTGCTTGGCTCAAAATGTATATGGATAATTCTTTGATAAAACCTTTCAAGACTACTATTGGTGGGTTTCACCGGAGACTCGATCGTGCCAGAGGGGTAAATAATGCCTCCACTGTGTCTTGGAACTCCCCCAAAGCACAGAATTGAGATGACCAATTTTATCATCATCAAAAAGGACAGCTCCTAAAAAGATAATCGGCCGACCCACGCAGTACACCTACAGAATCCTTCCCTCCGTATTCCATATTGGGATAAAATTCATGTTGAGGGATGGGTCTGAAGAAACGGTCATTAACGGCCAACAAGAAGCCCGAGCCTGTTATATGATATCCTTGCGGTCCCAATCGCAAACGATGTCCATTGCAGACAAAACTTACTTGGAAACCTTCGATGCTTCATCCCCCTAAGATGGCTTTGAAGAGTCTGAGACAAGTCAGAAAGAGAGGGAATAGATGGGGCAGCCCCGGATGCGAGCTACTGAGATCCCCAAACCTCCAGAACATAAAGGAAAGGGCAAGGCAAAGATCGAGACCCAAGACGAGGTTCAAATTGAGGAGATAGCTTTAGATTCGTTGTAGCCTCCCTGATTGAAAAATTAAGATCTGTGCTAGTCTCCCAGCCGAGTTTAAGGCCATTCTCTTCAGGCTTTTAGCCGAATACAAGGACGTGTTCGCCTGTACCGTTGAAGACATGCCCTGCGTCTCTCGGGATATAATTAAGCACAAACTTAGAGTGGACCCGGCATACAAACCAGTGAAGCAGAAGAAGCACCTCTTCGGTCCAGAGCGCAACTTAATAATCGAAATCGAGGTGGACAAACTCTTAATAGCCAGATTTAGAGAAGTATTGTATCCCACATGGCTTTGTAATCGTGTCCTTGTAGCAAAACCCGACTCTTCTTGGCGAATGTGCTAAGATTTTACTGATCTAAATAAAGCTTGTCCAAAGGACAGTTATCCGTACCCCCGAATCAATACAGTAGTAGATTCATTTGTTGGATTTTATATTTTATATTTTTTAGATGCATTCAAAGGCTACAATCAAATACACATGGCTAGAGAAGATGAAGAGAAAACCTCTTTCGCATCATCACTAACCGAGGCACGTACTGCTACACTACGATGCCCTTCGGACTCAAAAATACCGGAGCTACCTATCAGCGCCTCGTCAATAAGACCTTCAAGTCCCAAATAGGAATAAACATGGAGGTATATATTGATGACATGGTGGTTAAAAGCCGAACATACGAGAAAACCCTGGAAGATCTCAAGAAAATATTTGAGACGTTAAGATTCATCCAAATGAGGTTGAATCCCAAAAAATGTACATTTGGGGTCCCCTCGGGAAAATTTTTGGGATTTATTGTCTCTCACCGAGGAATCGAGGCAAACCCTGAAAATGTGCAAGCCATAATTGATATGAGAACTCCCAATGGCTGCCCTAAATCGATTCTTATCTAAATCAGCAGAGAGAGGCTTACCATTCTTCCGAGTCATAAAGAAGACTGAGGGTTTTCAATGGACCGAAGAAGCTTCTAAAGCTTTTGAGGAGCTTAAAGAATATTTAGGTACCTTACCGAATCTCGCTTCTCTCTAACTTCTCAGAAAGAAGAACCGCTATACCTGTAAATCTCGATTACCGAAGCAGCAGTTAGCTCGGTTCTATTGAGGCAAGACGAACAGGGTAACCAGTGCCCTATATATTTCGTAAGTAAAGTGCTTCAAGATTCAGAGAAGAACTACACTCCTATTGAAAAGGCCACCTTCTCATTGGTGGTGTCGGCTCGGAAGCTGAGACCTTATTTTCATGGTCACAAAATAATAATTTTGATCAACCTTCCTTTGAAAAATATCTTGAACAAACCAGATGCTTCAGGCCAAATGCTAAAGTGGTCTGTAGAGCTGTTTGAATTTGACATAGAATTCAGACCTCGGACAGCAATCAAAGCTCAGGCTCTATAAGATTTCATTGCAGAAAGCTGTGACATCGAAAAGGTTGATCTCATTCTGACAACCGATCCAGTAAAAGAGCAAAAAATGAGGGAAGATCTTGCTTGGGAACTTCATGTTGATGGAGCTTCGTATGAGTCCGGAGCCGGGGTAGGGATAATAATGCCCAATCTCCAGAAGGGACTATCTCACTTATGCCCTCAAATTCGGATTCAAGGCAACCAACAATGAAGCTGAGTATGAGGCCCTTATCTATGGGATGGAAATGGCCCACCAGATGGGTGCCCGAACCTTAAAGATTCATTCTGATTCTCAGCTGGTTGTGAATCAAAGCCTAGGAAATTACGAGACTCAAGGCGTGATTTTGCAAAAGTACCTAGCCGAGGTCAAAAACTAGATTGAAAAATTCAAAAAAGTAGACATCGTCAAGATTGCCTGAACGAGAAATACGCACGCCGCTACTCTGTCAAAACTAGCCTCGGCAATATATTCGCATTTAACGAAAGAGATTTTGGTAGAACTGCAGGAACGAAGATCTGTTGACATCTCTGAAAGAATCTCTTGCATCCAACCGGACCTCGGTTGGATGAAACTCTTGATAAGTTATTTGAATAATGAGAAGCTCCCTGAGGATCATGCCGAAGCTAGAAAGGTCAAATATGGAGCCACCAACATCTGTCTTGTATACACTTATTAACGGAATCTTATATAAAAAGGCATATTTGTGCCCCTTGCTGAGGTGCCTCACTCCATCCGAAGCTAACTATGTTCTACACGAGGTACACGAGGGCATATGCGGAAGTCATGTCGGTCCTCAGAGTTTAGCTCCCAAAGTCCTGCTAACTGGGTACTACTGGCCAACCTTACATTCGGATGCAGATACTTTGGTTTGGGCGTGTCATCAGTGAAAAGTACATGCCCAATACCACGGAAACCCGACTCGGATATGGTTCCTATTCAAAGCCCATGGCCGTTTGTCCAGTGAGGAATTGACATTTTGGGCCACTTCCCCGAGAGATAGGCAAGCTTGAGTTTTTAGTAGTAGCGGTTGACTACTTCACTAAATGGATTGAGGCCGAGCCCCTAGCAACAATCTCAGAAAAAGTAATAGAGAAATTCTTTTGAAAAAGTATTGTCTGTCGATTCGGTATCCCTGCGGTACTTATTTCTGATAATGGAAAACAATTTCAGAAGGAGAACATTTCAAGAGCTTCTGCAATAACCTCGGTATCAAGCAGCACTTCACCTCGGTCGCTCATCCTCAAGCAAACGGACAGACTGAAGTATGCAACCGAACCTTGCTGACAGGACTCAAGACTAGACTCGAAAGAGCCAAGGGCGTTTGGGTTAAGGAATTGCCCAGCGTCCTCAGGGCATACAGGACCACACCTCGAACGGCTAACGGAAATACTCCTTTCAGTTTAACCTACGAGTCTGAGGTTGTTATTCCTGTGGAGATTGGACTACCTTTGGCTCGAGTATCTTTGTGTGATTTAGAATCCAATCACGAGACTCTGCTTTCTAACCTAGACTTACTTGAAGAAAAAAGAGGTTAGATGCATCCATCCGGGAAGTCAAGTACAAGCAAGTCATGGCTAAACACTACAACGCTAAAGTGAAGTATCGCTACCTTCGGCCCAGAGACTTGGTACTTCGGAAGAACGAAGCTAGCCGTGTAGAGGGGACAAAGAAGTTAGATAATTTCCGAACTGGAAAGGACCCTATCGTGTAATAGAAGCTCACATTTCGGACTATTACAAGTTGGTTGACATGAAAGGGGATCCTATACCCAGAATGTGGAATATTGTAAATATGAAAAAATATTATCAAGGAATATAATGAAAATCCCTTCTCAAACTTCAGATGTTCCATCTGCTCCAACTCTAAGAGTTTCGGATCCAGTTGAACAAAAAAGTAAATAATTGAGGGCCGAGACTTAGCAGTCCCCCCTCAAGGGCCGAAGCTTAGCAGTCCCCCCTCAAGGGCCGAGGCTTAGCAGCCCCCAAGCAAAACAAAGCCGCGCCAACCCTCAGAGGTTCGGACAAGGCACTGTTAAATGTTCCAACTGCTCTAACTCTAAGAGTTTCGGATCCAGTTAAATAAAAAAGTAAATGATTGAGGGCCGAGGCTTAGCAGTCCCCTCTCAAAGGTCGGGCTTAGCAGCCCCCCAAGCAAAACAAAACCGCTCCAACCCTCAGAGGTTTAGACAAGGCACTAGATATTTCAGCTGCTCTAACTCTAAGAATTTCGGATCTAGTTGAACAAAAAAGCAAATGATTGAGGGCCGAGGCTTAGCAGCCCCCCAAGCAAAACAAAGCACGCCAACCCTCAGAGGTTCGGACAAGGCACTGTCAGATGTTCCAGCTGCTCCAACTCTAAGAGTTTCGGATCCAGTTAAACAAAAAAGTAAATAATTGAGGGCCGAGACTTAGCAGTCCCCCCTCAAGGGCCGAGACTTAGCAGTCCCCCGAGCAAAACAAAATCGCGCCAACCCTCAGAGGTTCGGACAAGGCATTGTCAGATGTTTCAGCTGCTCCAACTCTAAGAGTTTTGGATCCAGTTGAACAAAAAAGTAAATGATTGAGGGCCGTGGCTTAGCAATCCCCCCTCATGGGCCGAGGCTTAGCAGCCCCCCAAGCAAAACAAAACCGCGCCAACCCTCAGAGGTCCGAACAAGCTCAGAACAATTTCGCAACCTCCTCAGTTTTTAGCAGCCCCCAGGAGTTCGGAACAAAGTCCAACTTTAAAAAAGCAACATTGGGAGCCAAGGCTGAACAGTTTACCCGCACGTGTAGAAACTAAGCGACCCCTCCTATGCAAAATGAAATGGAAGAGTTTCCGATCTGCAAAGGTTCTTGGGTGACCTGCTGAAGCAAAACCTTACTCTTGGGACTTTGAAAAGATTGACTCAAGTTAAATGATTAAGGCAAAAACAAAGAGCCAAATTTGGTCCTTTTTGCCTCAACCCAGAAGGGTCAAAACAGAGCCTAAACTCGAAATGAAAGCATTTCTTAGACAATTTTTTATGTTGGAATGCTTAAACAAGGAAAGTTGTTTGCCTACTTATATCATAAAACTCTTGTTTTAAATGCAAGAAATAAAGAGATTGAAAAGCAAGTAAAAAGACAAGAACAAAGAATGCCGATACTCTTATCAAGAAGACAAAGTTATCCGAATTTAACCATTTCATTTAAAAGGCCCTAACTATTATAGAAGAAGTTCCTAACTATTACAGAAGAGGTTCTAAACTATTACAGTAAATTTACGTCAGCCTGAGCATCAGAAGTAGAAGGCTCGGCGTTGGAAGTGGAAGCCTGGTTCGTGGGATCGACCTCAACTTCGGGGTTCGAGCCCTCGATCATCAGAGTCACCCCAGAAGTTTTGGGAAGCGGAGCAGGAGCTTTGAATTGGGCTTGAAGACCGTTGATGACATCCTCAGTGACGGAAGCATCATACGGTAGCCCATCGTACAAAGCAGGATTCTTCACCAAGTGGTCACAGGCGAGTGTGAACCCCATGGAGAAGACCTTCTTCGTAAACTCCTTCAGCATCCCATCTGTTTCAGCCGAGGCCACGAATTGGTTCTACCCTCGACCCGCAGCTCTATTTCTCGAGACGCGAGCTTTGAGTCCGGCAGCTGAGCTTCTTCTTGAAGTTGAAGAACCCTTTGCTCCAGATCTGTGACCTTTTTATCTCGGTCGCCAACATCCACTTCAAGGGTCTCTTTTCCAGCTCGGATTGCCGAAACTTGTCCCTCACCTCGGTCAGCTCGGCCTTCCACTCGTCATATTTTTTGCCCGCCTCGATGTTGCATTTCAATTTATTGGCGTTCACAGTCTCTTTCACTGCCTGAATCACGCTGGACTTCACATGGGCTAACTCTTACTTTATAGAGTTAAATGCAGTGTTGAAGTTGGCCTCTCGATCTGCGAGAGCGGGCAAAATTGTAATTGCCTACAAGCAAAGGCAAAATGATTAGTTGTGTGAGTTGAAATATGAGGTATCGAAGATTGAAAATTCACAAAGGGATAGATAGTCTTATGTTCATCAGGCCGACGTGAAGTTCGTCCAGCCTCTGTTGAGGGGTGAGTCTTTTGACATAGGCCACATCCCAAGGTAAAGCCACTATTTTGGCCTGTTCCCAAGCTACCCTGGGAAATTGGGTCCGATCATTAACATTGATCGGTAGGGTGGGTCGGAAGTCAGAGCTCCCCGAGGTCAAAGGAACTGGCAGAGCGTCAACAGACAACCGACCACAGGGCACATCCTGGCCTGACCCAGCAAATTTCCTCTCCTCCTCGGGAGTGTATTTCCTATCACCTGAAAAATCTAAGTGTTAACTCACAACACTGAAAAAAGGTTAAGGAATGGAAACAAATGAGATCCAGTTGTACTTACCATATGAGGTGATGAGTTGTTTGGATAAGGGGGCATTGCCCGAGCCAGTCCCCGAGGTTCGAACCCTCGCCACCGAAATATTAGACCTCGGGGGCGATGACGAGGAAGAGAGGGTCATGGCCGAAGGACCCTCCAGAAGGCCAGCAGCCTTACTAGTCCTCTTCCTTGTAACCCGAATTGGCTTGGGTTCGGTGGGACGGATAGCCAGAGTAACTTCTCCGGCTTGTCTCTCCGGCGAACTAGCGGCCCCGGTTCGGTTCAGGGTTTCAGAGGTAGAAGGAGTGGCCTCGGCACTCCCTGATGGGATGTTGATGGTCGCAGAGGAGAATCCACTTGCTGATGAGGAGGGCTGGTTTGAGGTACCAGCACCGGTTGCAGGTGTGGCGGATACCAGTCCCCTATGGAGGAATGCTCCGAGCTCTGCATAAGATGAGGGGTCAGCAAATAAAAAAAATGAAATAAAAATGATGAGTGAAGTGAAAATGACAATGACCTTGTTGAGGGTTGTAATTTGGCAGGATGTCATGGGAAGGAAATAGTCCTGCTCAGGCCAGAATGTTGTTTGAAATGATGGCCGGTTGGTTATTAAAATTTATTCGGAGGTTCGACTCGACGAGCTTCCGGGCATGAAGGGAGTCCGGTGGAGAGGCATTCTTGGTTTTTAAGTTTTCTTTTATAAGGTTCCATGGACCCGGGGCATAAAATTATCCCCTACAAAGGGATTTTTTTGACTTTTTTCAGTCATGAATAGATGATGGGTTACCCGAAGTGAGCTGTTTGTCCGCAGTTCGGGGGGAGATGTAAAAAAATCCCTTTGTAGGGGATAATTTTAGTATCATCCTAAATGTGTCTAAAGAAAGGGGAATATTGTGTAATCTACATAAAAATGTGAAGCCAGCGATGACTCGAAGTGCGTTTGGGGTCTTCAGTTGGGATATGCTGATATCCCAGTGATTTGAAATGATGACTAAGAGAGGGGCTATGGGGAGCCTTAGCCCCGCCTCGAGTTGTTCCTGGTAGACTGTTAGGTAACCAGGTGGAGGCAAATGGCCTCGGTTCTCGGGGGTCGGGAGCCTGATGTGCACGTTCTTCGAAAAACGGCACCGATCCCTAAGGATTTTGATATCCTCGGGGTCAAGGGGGTTCGATATGTTTTGGGTTTGAAGGTTCGAGTGGTCATTTTGTGGAGGTTCGGAAAAGAGCGGATCGGGAGGAAAGTTTAATGGCACTGCTGCCAGAAGCGCTTCGTCGAAAGGATTTAGCATCCTGTCAACGGCGTTTACCGGAGAAGGAGGTACCGATGTGCTAATGAGAGAGGTGGGAGTGAACGTACCGGCCATAGTCTTCAGTTTTGAGAGCGTGTGGGAGTTTTAAGAAAGAGCTCCTAGTAGTGTCCGGTGGTAGCGTAGAGCGGCTGTCGAAATCTGGCAACGGTGATACTTTCGCGGAGGGTAAAGGAAGAGGAAATTATGTATCTCTAGTAGATGAGTGCAGAAAGGAAGAAGGAGGGAGTGTAAGTTTCTGGGAAAAATAGAGTAAAAAGGGGTGAAAGAAAGGTAAGTAAGAAGAAGAAAAGAGATTTGGGGGTGAATGAGGGTATAAATAGGAGATGTTTCATCCAGAATGTTCTGTGTTTCTGGGGGGGGGGAAATGATGGTTTCGAAATGAAAAAAGGTTCTATGTGGGAAAGACGAGGCGTTTTGGCATGAAAATCGAGACGTGATGCTGTAGTTACGGTGCGTAAAACGAGGCATTTTGACGTCATAATTGGGACGTGGTTTCGGCGTTACGGCTCGTAGAGCGAGGCGTTCTGCAGCAAAATTGGAGCAAATAATGCAGAGCATTAATGTGAAATCAGTGCATAGGGACTCAACGAAAACGTCACCCTTGAGAATTAATGCTGCTGGTATGACTCGCCGAGGATCCAAGGATCGTTACGACCTCGGATCGGCAGAGGTTGCGAACCTCTGCCTCAGATTGTTCCGAAGGCTTCACCTCGTATTGGTATATACTCTTGCTTTTGGTTTTCGGTTGGGGACTGCGAACAGCCATTTTCGGCTCGATCCCTCTCCACTAGGTTCGGCACCAAGCCGAGGGGACTAATGATGATGTGGATTAGTAACACACATAGCTTCTTACCTAAATTGTTCTAGAATTTACTTATTACATATTTGATGAAACTAGAATTGGATTCTAGCATAGAGATAGCCTTAAGCCTCCTCAAGTAAATCCTATTAATATGGGGTTTGTCCTGTCTCTACTAAAAAGGGATAGACAATTCAGAATCCAATCCACAATTCAGATAATCAAACACACACTTGCAACTCGGATATTTCACTTTCTCTCTCCTTCTAGAATCCAATTCTAGTTTCATCAAATATGTAATAAGTAAATTACTTAACTAGAAAATTGTAGTTTGTTACTGTCATTTGATGCCATAGGCTCGTTAAGTAAATTCAGAAGGACAGAATAATTGTAGGGTGCAGAAATATTTAGAATAATCCCAGAAGCAGAAAAAGAAAAGAAAAGAAACATAGAATAATCCCAGGGAAGATTCCATATCAATTGCTTTTGTCGAGTTGGATAGATACGAGTTGTAACACAATCAGACAAAACTTATCTAACAACTTTTAAACGTAAATAATAAATTTTAAATTTTAAATTAAAATATTGTTAATTTAAAATTTAAAGTATTATAGATAAATTTTTTTTTCTAATTTTGATATTGCACGGAATATCACACCAGTGATCCAATTAAAATATTCAGTTTATTCAGCAAATTTAGTGTACAAATTATTCCTAGTATACAATTAGGGGTGAGTAAAAAATCCGACGATTCGATTATTCGTCCGTCCCGCTCTGTCCCATTCTGAAAAATGAGGTTATTCGATCCTCATTCATTAACCGGATCATTTGAGGGGTAGATATTCGTCATTTTTGGATACGGGTATGGATCACCTTTTTTAATATCCGGCGTATCTGTTTCGCCTCACCCTCNGCCTGAGCAGGTCTGAGCATATTAGGTGTAAAATTATAATTTTATACCCATTCTAGAGATAATTCTAATTAGAGATGGGCATGGGACGGGTCGTACTCGGCCCTCAAGCCTTTTGGCTGATTCACCCCTCAAGTAAAGTAAGTTTATTTGATAGTTTGTCTTAAATACAAATATCCGCATATTTCGATTCTCACTTAGTGGATATCCGATATCAAATATAAAGGGCGAATAAAAGTCAAAAAAATTATTGACTTGTAAAATACGAGAGGGATCAACCAAAAAATTTGAGGGGCTGGTGCCCGCCCATGCCCACTCCTATCTACAACAATCGTCCAATTGACTGCGGTATTAAATAGAAGAGCGTGTCCATTTGCAGTACTGCACACTTTTAAGACGTGAAATTCATACAACATGGGTATCCATCATTGTGGGCCCCCACGTGGAATCCGGGAAACGCACCCCATACAATTAGACAAATCGAGTCTGCGGCCCAAGATATATCTCCAGTCCTTTTTCCCAAACGCACTCGCAGGAGCCTTAAAATTTCCATGCAAAGTTCCTTTGTTTGGTGTGTAAGCAAGGAAGCCATAAATTGGCTGATGTACTCTTTTTTCCTACCAAAAAAAATGCATAGGACTCACTTTGAGAAGATTTTGGAAATTTTTTTTTGTATGAATCAAATTTATAATATAGTATTACATCATATCAACAAATAATGTGATACTATATCATAAATTTGGTTCGTATAAAAAAATTTTGAAAAATTTTTCAACCTATTGTAGAATTTCGTTTCTTTTATGAAAAAAATAATAATTAAATAAACTTAATTTACGATGGATTAATAGACTTGGTCATCACTCAAGAAAACACATAATCATATGGATGTTATGATCATGTGGTGTTTCAATGATCATGTGGTGTTTCAAAATATTAGTTTATGACCATTTTTTTAGTGGTCGTAAGATATAAGAGCGAGCACAAACTACGATACAGGGTGAGTCAATTTAAATATTTTTTAAATAAAAAAATATTTAATTAAATTTGATTTACGATTTCACTTATAAATTTATAGTTATTATATAAGTTACGAAGATAATATAATGTTCAACAATATCACTTATGTGAGATATACTAATGTCACCGACATTACAGTATTCGTATAACTTGTCTAATAGCTATCGTTATACAAGTAGAGTCGTGAATCAAACTCAAGTATTTTCCAAGTCTAGATAATTTTCTTACCTAACAAAGTATTTTCCAAGTCTAGATAATTTATTTTTTTACTCTTTTACATCCCAACTAGTAGGGATTTTGATAGTTATAACGATAACAGAAACAAATTGACAAATCAAATTAGTTTGTATTTTCAATTTAATCGGTGTTCGGATAAATAGAATAAAAAATATCGGTTATATGATTTGTATTTAATTATTGAAAATCCATAACCAAATAATCGAAAATCTAGTATTAGTTATAGTAGTTTTAATTTTTTGTTTATTAATTTTATTAGTTTTGTATTTAAATTTATACTTAATTTTTAAATTAAATAATAAATTCCGACGCCTGATTAATCGAATAATAAATTAAATAATAAATTCCGATTAATCGAATAAACTAAAAAAAAAAAAAACAATAACCAACCAAAAAAATTTTGGTTCTAATTTAATTTTAATTTCCTAACACCAAAATATTGAAAATCGATCGATGAACACCACCAACAAAACTTCTCTCTCCTTACATAAGGTTGGTTGTAGTACATCATACGACCTATGTGACTACAATGGATACACATATGTGACTATAATGGATACAAAATTTACAATTACACATTAAACCGTATACACCTAATTATTTTTTCTTTCCCCTTCCCTTTACCCCAAATATGGCAAATTATTGCTTAAATGAAGGTTTAATTAAATACAAAATTTGTGAGTCGTACATATAAACCGGATCCAACATATAGATTATAGAATTCAGGTTGAGACTGCTCAATTTGTGTCTAGCCCAAGAATTTGCTGGAAACTATTGGTCTTATCACAGACAGAAGTCCGGTGAAATTTTATGTGGGTCAAAAGAATATTTACTAAATATAATTAATAATTATTTTTTAATTTAGAATCGAATTCATATTTTTAAAAAACAAAAAAAAAAATTATCTTATTCAAAAAAATAAATGAGTGTTAAATTCTAAATGACAAACTCGGAAACACATAAAGGACCACACCCATCAGGCACAACCACAGCCACAACCTCTACTACTGCCACCACTACTTCTACTGCCTTCCCCATTCTTATCTTGGCTATAAATATATTTATTCCCCTCGCCATCTCCGCTGCCCACATATCACACACAGCAAATATCAGCAAAATTTCAACTGCAAAATAAAATTTGAAGCTTTTTCAGGATTAAAAAAGGTTTGAAGAATTTTTAAGAAGAAATCCATAAAACAATCAATTTTGAATCTCCCACTCCAGCTTGGAGATAGAAAAGGGGTGAGGGGTAAAACCCAGGATTCGTAGAGTTGCAGACATCACGGCTATACACGGAGCTTTCCGCCCTCTCATTCATGTCCGGGCGGTACGACGCAGGGGTTGTCTAACCGAGAACAACAACCCTTCACCGCACGGCGGACGTGGAGCCTTGCCCTCCGAAGGCGGTAGCCCTTCCGACCTCCTCTTCCTTGCCGGCGGCGGTTATTAGCTGGGTCTCTAATTATATATATATATATATATATATATATATATATATATATATATATATATATATATTAGTGTTACAATTTACTAGTTTTTTAGTATCAGAAATATTAATCAAAGCTGAATTATATTAAAAAGAAAGAATCTTTGCTTGGATTACTTGATTTTAAATTGCTGTCGAGGGAAACAGAAAAATATAAGATGTTGAGAATTAAAAGAGTTCCTACTGTTGTTTCCAACTACCAAAAGGAAGATGGGGAGGAAGGTGGTCGCCTAGGAGGGGGATGCGGCCGAAATTGCCTCAGGAACTGTTGTCTTCCAGGTATTTGAAGAATTTCATATCTGAGACCAGAATAATATTTTTTTTATTTATTTATATTATTATTATTATTTATTTCATGTTGAAATGTGCTTGTTGGTTTTGTCAAACTGAACCATAGGTGCAAAGCTGCCTTTGTATGCTTTTAAGAGGTCGAATAAAGCTGCTAATGAGAAGGCTGTGCTTAGCTACGAGAACAAAGAACCTCCAGTACCCTTCCTGGATTCTCTCCTCCTCGGTGAGGTAAATGTTTGTTTAAATGTCCCTGTAATATACAAGTTCAATTCTATGTATAAGCAATTTGTATGGGTGCTGAGATATTGCAATTTTGATTTTTAGTGGGAGGATCGTGTGCAAAGAGGGCTCTTTCGATATGATGTTACTGCCTGTGAAACCAAGGTCTTTGCTTTTTCCTTTCTTTTAATCTGTTATTTGGTGGGTTTTGCTGCTCCTGTCTTATATTTTGTGTAAACAACAAATGTTGGTATAGGTGATTCCTGGTGAATATGGCTTTGTTGCTCAGCTGAACGAGGGAAGGCATCTTAAGAAGAGGCCCACTGAGTTTCGGAGTTGACAAGGTCTTGCAGCCCTTTGATGAGGCCAAATTCAACTTTACTAAAGTTGGACAGGAAGAGGTTCTCTTTCAGTTTGAACCGAGCGAGGATGATGAAATCCAGTTCATCCCGAATGCACCCATCGATCCCGAGAACTCACCGAGTGTTGTCGCTATAAATGTGTGTACTCTTTCTTTCCATACTTATCAGTTGAATTTCATTTATGGTTAGCTGAAAATTGTTGTGCATATTTAACAGGTCAGTCCCATTGAGTATGGACATGTGCTGTTAATTCCCCGAATTCTCGAATGCTTGCCTCAAAGGATTGATCGGGAGAGCTTCTTGCTTGCTCTCCACATGGCTGCGGAGGCTGGAAACCCATACTTCCGGCTGGGTTATAACAGCTTGGGTGCTTTTGCCACCATCAATCACCTTCATTTCCAGGTTCCTATCTGATAATATATTTCACATATTTTGTGTTTTGTTCTCATGCTTTCCAATTCTTTGTAGTAACTATAATTGTGGATTCTGTGATTCGTTTGGTTACAGGCCTATTATCTGGCTGTACCATTTCCTATTGAGAAGGTTCCCTCTAAGAAGATCACCACCACCACTGGTGGGGTGCAAATCTCTGAAATACTGAATTATCCAGTCAGGGGTCTTGTTTTCGAGGGTGGAAATAATCTGGAGGATTTGTCCAATGTTGTTTCTGACTCCTGCATCTGCCTTCAGGACTCCAATATTCCTTACAATGTTCTTATTTCTGATTCTGGAAAAAGAATTTTCCTGTTTCCGCAGGTAAGCATGTTGTATTATTTATGCCCTCATGTTGACCTCTTTGTCTCGAAGTTTTCACTCGACTCGTTTTTTTGGTTTGGATGATTAACCTTTGATTATTTTTTCTTGGTGGAATTATCAGTGTTATGCAGAGAAACAAGCTCTTGGAGAAGTAAGCTTGGAGCTCCTTGACACACAAGTTAACCCCGCAGTTTGGGAGATTAGCGGGCATATGGTGTTGAAGGTTCCTCAAGAAAGAAGGACTACGAGGAGGCATCCGAGGAAAATGCTTGGAGGCTTCTAGCTGAGGTATCCCTTTCTGAAGAGAGGTTCCAAGAAGTGAAAGATCTCATCTTTGAAGCTATTGCTTCTGGCATTGAGGAACCGGACAGTGTTAATCTAAGCTTCCTTGAGAAGCCGGATGTCACACCTCAATCTCTTGAGGATGTTGATGCCCTTAACAAAGGGTCTCAGCCTGCTATGGTGTCTGTGTAGCAAGCGTGTTTGGTTCATGCTGAGCATTGGCCTTCACATTCTAGACTGGATCTGGTCTCTGTTCTCGGACTAATAATTACAAGTACTTGGTACTTCAGTAGTAGAACTGGCCTTTCCTTGTGAGATGTGCCTTAAATAATGGAACTTGTTTTGCCTGGTTGTTAGACTATTGACGTGTGTTTCCTGTGTATTATCTTTGCCAAACTATCAGTCCTTGTATTGTGAATCATGTAAAATGTTTGATGTTGCGACTGAACTTCCAATATGTTTATTGCCGACTCTCTGTTTTTCTTGTAATTGCCAACTTCACGTTGTGCATTTGCTTCTGATTGGCAAAGCTGGTCAGCATTTGATTCAACTAATGCCTCCTGAAAGCAGGCATCTGTTAGCAATCGCCATGTTTTGTGAACTCAATTGAAAAAAGAATTTATTTACTTGTTGAAATGAAGTTCGAGTTGGGGTTTTCTGATTTTTATTCCAGACTACTACTCTTGTGGTAGCGGGTTACTTATTCTATGTTAGCTATGATGGGCTTTACTAATTGCTATTCGCGTATATTAATATTGGTGAACCACCAAATACTTTTTGCCAATGTTTAGAACCATAATAAGCTCTTTTGATACTTTAATTTCACGAATCATGTTGCATCAAAATGGTGGCTTCATGATCTTAGTAAAAATATTAAAACCAAAAACTTGAGCTCAAACACAATTGCCTCAAATTATCCTACCAATTTTTATGCTTGTGCACAAAAGTTTTGGGAAATAAGTGTAAGAATAAAAATTGTTATAAAAAGAAAAGGGCTAATTTATGGTTGTTCAAAGATCCTTTCATGCATTATGTTAGGTATCAAGGAAAATCTATTTTGGTTTCAAAAGGGACGCCCCTTTTGATGAATAAATGGAACTATTACCTTGTCAATTTTTGGAAATCTTATTTTGATCTTTGGTTTCACTCCGGAAGGGTCTGAAAAGTAATCCGATACCTAATCTAATTATTATATTTTGTGTCAAGACTAAAAAAGAAATCTTAATTACACAAATACCCTTATGAATGGGAATGAGAGGAGAAAAAATTCATTAACATTAAGTCATAATACAAAATTACATAATTATATCAGTATATGAATCAGGTCGAATAGTGGGACAATTCCGACAAGTTGCAAATTATCAAACACCGGACAGTATTAATCAATTCTGAATAAATTAATTTAAAAAAATTTTCAAGTTGATGAATGACGATAAACACCCCAACGAATGATAGCAATATAGACGAGGACATTTACGAGAAAGCAGAGACTGGCCGGGCTAGTTGGCTTACAATTCACAAGCCCGTTTTTAAGAACCCTTCGAAAAGCTGCGAGACTCCGAACTGCGATCACTTGAGGAGAATTTGGATTTCGCTGAAACAAGAGTTAGTTCCCACTATCCTTCTTTCCTTCGACTCATCCTAAATCTGTAGCTAATCTTATCAAATGATTTAGGGCAATTTACATTAATCCTATATCATCTACCGATGCCGTTCTTTTTCGTTTTTTGTTTTTTTCCCTTGACAGCCCTCCAGTTGTTTGATAAAATGTCTAACTGAAGTGCTCGTGTGTTTATTTTAAATTTTAAAGAAAAGGGATACGGAAATCAGTTGCCATTTGCTTAACCTACGCATTCAATTACCATCTTGAGAGTGTTTAATTTCTACTATACTACTCTGATTTATTGCTTGGGAATTCTCTCTCCCCCCCTCCCCAAATTTATTTTCCCTCCTTAGCCTTGTGTGTGTTCTGATAATGTAGCTTTGATTTGGCCGGTTCTTTTGTAAGGGAAAATATAAGTAGAATTTTAGGAAAGAAAAAGGAACTATTAAGCTGATTGAGAGGTATATTATAGTCGGTTTTAATACTTTTCCTACCTACTGGTTCATACTATTGTTGATATGATTTTGGTTGAAGTCCTGATGCATATGTTTCTCTTCTTGCTCTCTGACTTCCGAGGCCTTTGTTTTCCGTGCTTTGATAGAAAATTACTGGTATTTTTTCTGAAATGTAGCTTTCGTTAGGATCAAATGAAGAAAGGAATTCATCCTCAGTCGCAATGGATTTCCTATGTGACCCAGAGTGGACGATTGATTAATGTTATGATGACAAAGATACACCAAGTTGGTAGAAGTCTATCACATAAGGGCTAGAAAGCAGATGGCTCAAAGCGTTGGACAGATAGCTAAATACAAGCGTCGCTATGAGCAGCAGAAGGAAGAGGAAACTGAAGAGAAATGAATGCTTTTAAGAGCAAGAACAATGATATGTTTCTCTCTCTTGTCTGTGTAGATTGCACCTTGCCACCATCTAAACAGTAGTACCTACATTTTAGCTGTCATTATAATGGTTGTGTATGGGTAGCACAAATGCTTTGTTTTCTTTTCTGTAATCGACTACTGGCACAGTTTTCTATATCAGTTGATTCAGTTCATGAATAAATTTTCTGTGGGATGGATACCAGCCTCGACTTCTGCTAGTTTTCCTGTCATCTTGTGTTGGAATTATAGAAAAACTCTACAAGCCTAACCATATTGTTGTGCTGTAAGTTTTAGGGGGCAATTTCAAAAATTACAAATTAGGCTAGTAAAATTCTTAATTTTTAGAATTTATTTCCTATTTGCATCCCCTGTTAAATTTTTAAAAATTCCCTTTTCTCTTTACAATGGACCCTTAAACTTTTTAAAATTTTCTTTATCCTTTACCTTACACATTGTTACAATTATTCTATACAAAAATTAGAAAAATTACTATAAGAATAGAGAGATTTTGAAAAATTATGAAGTTAAATAAAAAATAATAATTTTGCATATTATTAGCTCATACATACCACAGCGATTGTCCCCTGTGCTTGGGATCCCGACTTCGCCTAACGTCAAAGCATTAACTGGATCATACTGTAAAATTTTCTGGAATTTTGATTGTTACCTTTTGAATCTTGAAAATATTGTGTTTGCTAGTTTTCCTTTCCTACATGCAAATTCTCCAGTCAAGCCTACAAGAAAGTTATGATAAGATGACCACTCAATTTAAAACCCAGAAAGAAGACAAAACTGTCATTGCCTTGTACTTTCTGATTCATCTACAATTGTTTTTCTCTACATGACACAGCAAGGTTCCTCTTCCAAATCAAGTACATGATAAATTCATCTTTGCTATTATCAATATATAGAGGAATATAATTTTATTCAAGGAAAGAAGAATAACATCCCAAAACCAATTAAAACATGTAGATGACTGTAAATACACATCCTACCTACTTATTACAACTAGTACTTTAGTCTTTTCATGCATATAAACAACTTGCAAAATTGCAAGACTTTGATTATTTCTCCAGTGGGTTCCTCTCCCCGCCCGTTTTGTTGAAATTCCCCTTACCAGGAGGCTCCTTGAAACTTTCCTCGACAGATTCTACGCTGGAGTCACCCGTGGTGGTTTCTTGAAAACCATCTGCTGCCTTCTCTGTAGTCTGACTAGCAGAGGCTTCCCGAGTTTTCTCCTCCGCCACTCGTGTGAATTCTTCAGCTGTCGAAGCTGCTCTCTCCGCCGGACCACGATCCTTGTGTCCCTCCTTCCCTTGGTTGTGTGGTGCTCTATCACCATCTCCCTTTTGTCCCGTGTTAAATTGACTATAATACCTCATCTAATGGAACAATACCAAATTAACCATGCTTTAAGTAGTTCAAACAGTGCATATACACAAAAACGTGACACGAAAATTTGAATACAAGGCATGTGTAAATGACACTGATATCAACGTGACACAGTGACTAACGAATAAAATATAACTAAATTCGGAGAATTAGAATAAAGATATGTATAGTTGACTTGAATTTATCGCTTCATTTTTTGTGTTTAAAATTGTCCAATAAACATGTATTATGTACCTATCTAGCAACTTGATTAGCATTAATAATAAATTGAAAAAAACATCAAAGAATGATGAATTTTACGTACCCAAGCAGTGATGGGGTTGTGAGCTGTGAACCGTTTGATTAGGCATGTCTGTAACGAGTTATATATTTGCAGACAACTTAGGTTCCTTATTGCTCATAATACTCCCGAGTTATATTTTCAGTGACAAAAAATTATCAAAGAAAGTGAAGCAAATGAAATAAGAATCTGATTGCAGTTGTGAACTCTTTGGAATCAGTTGCCAATGGCTGGCAATGGTATTTGCTTATAGCTTGGAGACACTTGGTTGGTACGTGGCAAGCATGCAAAAATTGCAATTTGAGTAACATTTAATGTATATTTATTGACTCAGCCTATCCCAAATGATGTGGCATATTCCAAGGGCCCATAGTTATTAATTTTGATTGGCCCAAGTTCTTATCCATTAAAGGAAGTCCAGTAAGAAAGTAAAATTTAGCCCAATGTTTTTGCATTTGGATTGGGCCTAAAAGTCCTAATCACATAAAAAGACACTACTCCATGTAGTATGCGGCTCTATTCTACTTAGAGCCCATTGTCTCTCTCGCTATCCATCATCACTTCGCATCTGCTTTCCTCCGCCGCCCTGAGAGGCTGAGAAACCACCAAGCAACTCTCCTCCGCCCTGAGAGCGTGGGAAGCAACCACGATCACCAGAAAATCCAGGCGCTTGGGTAAGATTGATTATTTATTATATATTCCTTGTTCTTGTTTATGTATAAGTAACTGTGTAATTATATAAGATATATTCACATTTCATCATTAAAATTTCAGCTTCTTTTTGTTTGGGAATATGGGGTTCAATTAAAAATTGAATCTTTATGTGGAGCTGAATAAAATTAGTGGTTGATTGAGAAGTTGGTTGGTGGGTCCAGTGAACACTTTGAACTTTGAGGGTTTTTTTTTATAGTAATTTTACCCAAGTTATTGGAATAATCTCAGGTTTCTTGGTTCAGAATTTGGGTTTATAGAATTGTTTTTCTGTCATATGGGTCTCATTTTTCATGCATAAAGTTTCATTCTTTATGCTGTTTTTTTTGGCAGCTTAAAACCTTTTGTCTATGGGCTACATGAAACAGTATTTTCAATTTTCTTGTTGGTTTGAATGCCTAATGCAGTTTCTCTTTATTGGAGGTGATTAGATTTTCAACTTCCTTGTAGCTTTGCATTTGTGAATAGGAAAACTTATGTTTGAGTTTTTAATGTTTGGTGAGAATATGGATTTTTAGTGTCCTGCCAGATTGTGTCCTGTGATTAGTTACTAATTAGTCGTGATACAGGACAGCGTTGCTCAACTAGGAAGGAATGAGTGCTTACAAGGCTTTTAAAGCTTGTGTTCCAATTGAATGGAGTGATAAGTTGTACATAACCCTTGTTAGGGGTATGCCAGGAACCAGAGAGCTCCATAGGCGAACATTAGAGGCATTGCGCCTCCGTAAATGCAACCGTAGAGTCGTGCGGAAAAACACTCCTACGGTTCGGGGAATGCTTCAACAGGTTTTGAAGTTAGCTAATTTGGCAAATGGCAATTTTTGAATAAGATTGTGAAACTTGATTAGTCTTCTGTCTTTTGGATTTGTTTTTTAATATTAGGTAAAAAGGTTGGTTGCTATTGAGACGAAAGAGATGTACGAGGCTCGGAAACAAAAGGAGGCTAATCACCGAGCTCTACGACCACCTTTGGTTATAAATCATCATCATTCCAGCCCCAGCAACTGATACTCTCTCCGTAATCTTGGAGATCCTTCTAGGCATGCTTCTTTCCTTTTCTGCTTTAATCTGACAGAAGTTTCATTAGTAGCTGACCTTCTGATGAAGCATGTGATATTCTCGAGGATGAATACATTTTGAAGTATTGACAGGTGCTTGTGCTGAGAGGAAGGCAGATATTTCCATTTGGAATGAGATATTTGCAAGTGGATTAAAAACCATTAGATTTGTTGCTTTAGTCTTGTTTGTAGAAGAATCTTCATCTTATATCATCACTCGTTGCTTGATGTATCTTTTACTTGGGTGCATCAATAAAAATAGACTTCCCTCTACTTGACTAGCTCTAAATCTGGTCAAATTTCTGAGAAGTTAAACTTACTAAATATATCATGGTTTACAATGATGGAAAATACTCGTCTAATATTTTGACTAAGTATATGGGGAATCTGTTTCACGTGGCCTTTTTTTCAGATGGTAAAATAGCTTCTCAACTTTATACTTCTAAATTTCTGCTCATACCATTGAGAGAAAATTGTAGAACACCTAGCATAAATTGAAGTGGAACCCATTGTATTGAGTAGGTCTCTCAAAAATTTTTAATGTATGGTGAATGATCATTTTCTCTAACTTAAATTGTAGAAAAATGCAAGGATATTCAATGTCGAACTTGCACACAAAACTTCTCGCTCTTTTTCCTCTAACTTTGTTTTCAATCCAGAATGGTGGTTTGATGTGGCCTAATGGCACCTTGATTGTGCCATGAAAGCGGATTCTCTGGCTCCTTAACTGTATATATACGGCTTCTAGCTTGAAGTAACTAATGGTTGATCAAAAATATAATTACCACTCTGTTGTAATGCATGCAATTTAGAAAAAACTCCTACAAGGGGTGCAGTATTGTAAGTGCATGCCTGTCTGCATAAAATTTCCCCTGCTGTCTCTAAATTGGTCCTTGCTGTCTGGTCCACCAACTAGTGCTCCCACAAGAACATGAGGGTTTGATTCTTGCAGTCCATAGCAGAGCAGTTTATCATAACCGTGAGTGCATCCAATAAATCCCTTGCTGTTACTATAAGACTCCATTGATGCTCCTCTGTGGTGCACCCTTTGGGGTATCTTGGACCATGGCCAATCAAGTAGCTCATGGCCATTGGATTAGAGCCTAAGATATCATCAACTTGAGATTTTGCTAAGGTGAATATTTCATCTGGACCCACTAGAACTCCATGGCAGTTGAGCCTCTGATTGGTAGTGTGGAGATGATCAGAGTAGGCCATAAGTAGAAATGTTGCAGTTGAAACATATTGCATGTTGTTCCATTGGCGGATGCAGAGAAGGCCACCTGGGGTGCGATCTACATTGCTTGCGTTGTTCTTATTCAGGCAAGCACAGATGTAGTATTCTGCTTTTGATCGATATTGTTGAAGAAAAGTTTTAAGTTATTCTTTTAATTAACATCTCCATATATTTGGTCCCAAAAAACAAAAATCTTGACTCTCACCGTCCAATCTTTTTAAGAGACAACATAGGAAGTCACCGAGTTCTATAACTAAACTGCAACAGTATTGATTATAAACCTTTAAAACGTTTTAAAATTCATGAAGTGCAAGCATATAGAAGAGTTTCTGTATTTTACCATGGCTGCAATGACTTGGACACCAGCATACTTAACATCCCAGCTGAATTCTTTCATGGCCCAAGTCAAGTCATCCCACCAAAAGAATGCACCTTTTGTATTGCATAATTCAAATAATCAACCTTGTCGGTAGCCTTGTACAGCCACAAAGCTCCCCACAACAACTCATCCATGTAACCACTCACCGACGGATAGTAAGCCTTCGCCACACCAATGCTACTATCATATTTCTCTCTGACCTTGTCACCAAACTCAAACAACTGCTACAAAACAACCCATGCATTTAATCTGACATCTTCATAATGTGATCATTCTCATAATTTTATGCATCAAAATATTAGAATAATTCTTTAATAATCATTCCGACAAACTGTTTGAAAAGCACGAGTCTATTTAAAAAGCAGTAGATATTTCATTACTTTATGAATGATCTGACGTTATTATTAATTATCTCAAAATGCAGATTGACTAGAAAAACAATTTTCCCAAGTATTGTAGCACAAAATAGCATTCCACCTTTAAAACTTAAAAAGTTCTGAAGATTTTGTTATCTCATTATTTGTTAATATTGCATGTTTTATTCCACGTAGCTTTCTATTTCATTCTCATTTGTGCCGTGGTACTTTGATAATTAGCTAAACGGTACCACTAAAAGAAATGTACTCCATTAATACCACTGGTTCCTCATTTAGATTAGTTGGTCGCTGTCATAAAATATCACAAACAAATATCTAAGTGAATCTGAATAATGTAAAAAACAATTAATTACTACTATACTAGTTTTATATTCATATTGAATTTATTGAAGATCAAGTCCATATACCTATCCCTCTAACAAGTAACTAACAACCTCATTAACTAACTTCCTTGTTCTATGCCTCTCTTCCCAATAAAAGGGTGGCAAAATCTAGTACCATTCGTACATTGCACTAACAAATCTAAACTCGGGAGTTTCGAAAGCTATAATCAGGCAATAAAAAGGTTACAATATATGCTCTTCAACTAGGAATTAGCTAGGATTAAAACATTCGAGATGGTCATAACACAGTGAGCAAATGTGACAGCATGAAAATGTCAGGCAAAAGGTAATCTTCAGTTAAGTAAATAACAAAGCATGCTACAAGAATTTTCTTGTGGACCAAGCTTGCAGCACATGGAACTGTCCTTTCTTAGCATTGGCACAGCAGCTGCTATCACTATCACTACCAAAGCAAGCAAACCAACAGTTCGAGTGAGAAACCAAGAACAATTCAATTACCATAACCTAAAGCGCAGCGAAAGCTTCCAGACTTGATCATCCATTAATAACAACCTATTTTGGAGGCTAAGAACATTAGATGAATACCCAACGTCAGCCTCAGGGCTAATACACCTTTAGCCTCCAGTAATCATAAAATTGAGGCGTCACAAGCATATAAGCACACCGGATTCAATCAAAGGTCATGTCCATAAAATTCATGAACCACTACTGACCATGCTTCTTCAAAGAAGAAATACTCCTAGTGCAAGATTCAATCAGCTCAGTCTGTATCACACTATCATTAGAGACTTGGGCACTGGATTACTCAAACTATCATCTAATAAAGTAGCTTCATCAAAACCTGTTGATACAAATATGCGTCACAGTGCACTTCTCCTCACCCTTTCGGGGGAGAAAAACAAGAAGACCACAATCACAAGTAAACAACCACTATACTGATAACTGATGAAAGAGCATTAAAATGAAGAAAATATGATGCATCGGAGCACATGGCACAACACAGAAGCTAAAAGATGGCACACAAAACATGATAACTAGGGGCCATTAAAACACATAAGTCTAACTGTGCAAAGCCATTAGGTGAACATCCAGAATAGTATCTCAGTCATTCACTTTAACATACCTAAAATCTATAAGCTCTGAGGCTTGATATAGTTGGTTTAATCTAATTTTTATTAATACAGTATCACTAAGACTGCCGAAATCCCAATCAACGTCTAAGCACAAGCACCTCCAGTCTGGTGCAGCATAGCATCAATTTCATCACCGTCTTCCATTTCCAGCTGTAGAAAACAAGATTCCACAAATAAAACCATCCAAATTTGTTGCATAAATATCAGGGTCCCCAAAAGTAATTCAAAGGAAGATATCAAACCTGATCGGGAGTTTGCTCTCCTTGGATGCGACGACCATCAAACAAGAATGCCATAGAAGCCAGGTCCACAGACTGTCGCTCACAGTAAGCGTTGATGAGTTTCTTCAATTGTGTGCTCCTCTTTATCCTAAAGAACACCTCACTCCCATCCTACAGAAAACACAGAAACCAAGTACTAAATAAAAAAAGGCAGCATTTTTTTCCCGTCAAGTAGACCAAAATAGTACTCAAATGCCAGCAAAATTAAATTCAAACTCACTGAAAATTAGTATCTTTGTTTATATCAAGAATTTTCATACTTGCGCAAAAAGGGTCAAACATAATAATTTCAACAAATTGCAAAATCAAACTTTTTTTCTTCTATTCCCAGCCCAAAAATGCTTAAACAGAAAAAAAGAGGGACAATTTTTGGGCCATTTTGGATTATTATTCAACCAATTTGGAATAATTTTCTTCAGTGGCTCAATTTTTTATCTTGACAAAATATACACAAAAAACAGAAATATTTGCTATTCCCTCTAGTTCTTGCTTTTTCCAAGAAAATAAACTTAAAAAAAAAATAAAAATTAACACAATTTAGATCCATATATAAATATGCAAGCACAACCAAATCACCATCAAAATGCTAACAATTTCTAATAGACATATAATAGAAAAAAACAAAATTTTGAGGTATAAAAAGCAGGAAAAAAAACAAAAAAGTGGGGACCTGGCCCTTGACTTTGAGATTAATATGCTGATCGGTGGGCTTCTTGTCTTCCTCTTCTTGAGTACTCACGCCCGACATTTTCCTCCTCTCTGATTTACGATCACCGCCGCCGCTATCAAAAAAGATCTAATGAGAAAATTGAAGAGAAGAAAAGCTGGTTGCCACTTCTTAAAGGAAAAACTTTTTGCACTACGGAAATGGACACATCAGATTTGGTGGAGCTTAAAAATATCAACGACCGAAAATGGGTTATCCATAAGTTTGTACCGTCCGAGGTTATCTCAACACTTCACGGTTGTTTATTTAGTATATTTTTTTATCCCGATGATTTTCCCAGGTGTTTTTTATAGATTTTTTCGCAGGTGTTTGACTTGTCAGTTGGACTTTTGCCATGTTTAATCGCCCCAATAAAGAAAAGGCCCAATCTCTCTAGCCCAACTCTCTTCAACTATACATTGGGCTCTTATGAGCTCAGTGTGTATTCTATCAAAAGCAATGCTTGAAAATATTTTTGTTTTCAAAAAGAGTTTGCTCTCACAATTCGTGATTGAGAAATGAGCACCAAAGAGTAAAAAACACAAATGTTTTGTTTAAGATATCTAGAGCATGGGCCATAGTCTATGGATTAAATACTACACAAAATGTATCCAAATTTCAAACCCAATGCTCATATTTTACTAACCAATGGAAGCTTTTTTTTTTTTTTAATAAATAAAACACACTTTTTTCTATTTTTAATGACTCAAATTTATAACTAATATATCGTAGAAAAAAATATTTTGTTACTTAAGGTAACACATTATTTTCGTGACCAAGGGAAGTTCTAATTACCTATTTATTAGTGAAAAAACTTAGATGAACTGGTTTTGGATCTCATATGTAAATTTTGTAATATAAACTAAATTTTACTTACATATAGTGATGTTATCATTTATTGTATATAGTTTAAGAAAATTTTATAGTGTGCTAAGGGAATCATCTCGTATATTTTAAATGTTTGTACAGTATAACGTTATATGTTTTAAAACTTGAATTGTACAAATACTTAAAATCAATAGGAAGGTTCACTAAACAGAACTATAAAATTTTCTAAATTTCAACTTATATTAATAACTACATAATTTACAAGTGGATCTAAAAATCATATTTTTTTTCTCTGTATTCCCTTTATTATAAGTAGTGAATTCCCAACAACAATCTTTGAAGTTAAAAAACCAAAAGACCCCGGATCCATATTGGAAAATTCCACCATTTTTTTTAAGAAATCATTCTCTTGTACTTTAAATAGTTGTACAATACAACACCATGTGTTTTAAAAACTTATACTGCATAACCTTTTAGAGCTAAGATAATGGTTCCCTCAAAGGGATTATAGAATTCCCTATCCACATTACCTCTTTACATGATTATAGATATTTATTAACTTCAATATAAAAAATCAAAAAATTCTACAGTCTCTTTTTGCGAACTATTCCCTTGATTTTAAAAGTTTGCACAGTATAAATTTTTTAAGCACATAATATTATATACAATAAAATGATTCTAAAGAAGAGACGGTAGAATTTACTTAAAAAATCAGCTTTTGTTGTTAGCAGTAGCGGAAACCAACCCCATTTCCTCTGCTGTGATGTGACTGCCTTTTGCTCAGTGGCACAGAGGGTGGGGGCAGTGGAGGCAGTTCACGCACTGCCCAAATAAAATTATAAAAGTACACTATAATTTTAAAAAATCTAACTCTGTCCTTATTCATTTGAATAAATTATAACATGCAATGTATATATTTTCAAAATATTTTACATGTCATTTTTCATAAAATTTTCGAAGAAAATATTTTGAACTTTTATCTTTAATTTTATAAATACAAGTTAAAAACTTATAACAATGGTAATAAATACTACAAGTAATTGTAATTAATAAAAATTGATTTTTCAAAATTAAATGATAGTATTAGTACTAATCCCATAATTGAGAGAAAACGAATGAAAAGAATTAAAACGAAAATAAGTTTAGCAAACGAAATTTTAAAAGTAAGTATTTGAAGTTTAATGTCACTTTGAATTATCTAACTTACACTCAAAAATTCCGTAAGTTATTTTCGAGATTTGTAATATAAAATATTTTCAAACAACACCAGAAGACAACTGAAGTTTAACTACTACCTCATAACTGTCAAATGTAATTAACTTCTAATGTTTATTTTAGTGTTGAGATTTGTAATTAAATACAACTATCAATAATACCAAATATAAGTGTAAAATAAGTACGACCTAAGAGTTATTTTAATCTTTCTTTTACTCAGTTATTATTATTCTGTACTTTCCTATCTTTGATTCTAAAACACAAGACTCAAATAATTTAATTTTCATTTATTTGTAAGTTATGAATGAAGAAAATAAAATGAATTTTAGAATTTTGTTGTTTTAGTTTGTATAATTTTCAATTAATAAAATGAAATTGCTAAACTATTTTTTATTTTTATTTTGTTTTAATTAATTTGCGCTTGTTGAGAGAATATATTCTTAATTGAAATATAACATGTGAATTATAATCTTTATTTTGACTAGTTCATTGAAATTTCAATTCAACATATTTATTTTAAGTTTATTTAGCTATTTTTTCATTCATAAATTTCTAATTTGTTTAGCTACTTGTTATAAAATTTTGAAAAATTACAATTATTTGTTTTGAAAAGACTTTTCTAGCAATTGATTATAATTGAAAATCACAAATAAAGAGTCCTTTAATACCTAAGATGTAAAAAATTAAAATAATTAGAATAAGTAAACCGACAAAAATTATAACAAAGAAAGATATGAATCAAATAATGAGTTTTATGCTACAATTTTATAAGCTTTATTATCTATTAATATGTATACTACTATTTTAAAAATATAAATATAAAATTTTTACGCTAATTCAAACACAATTAATATCTGAATTATATAATATTTATCCCATTAAAGAACATTTCCGGCAACGCGCATGCTTTTGCCGGCTAACTAACATTTCATGGCGGCATTTAGTGCAACCGTTTATGCAACTATACGAAAGCACTAGATCGACCGTGTCCCAGTTAGCTTATACAATAAGTAAGTTGACCGACAGGCCTGAATTTTATTCAATCCCCGAAGCTAGATTGTTTTGATGACCCAAATTCGAAACTAAAAACCACAATCTCAGCCGACGTATTCAATATTTTTTCCTTTTGTTATTGATGAACATATTACAGATTTTTTCTAACTACTCTTGTCAAAAGCATTCAAAACCATAGTCTAAGCAAAATTATAAGTGATTCAACAAAAAAATTTGATTAAATATCGAAGTTTAATTAAGAATTTTTGTCTAAATCAAATTTATTTTTGTACTAAAAAGAAGATAAATTTTTAACAAAGTTTTTTCAAAATTAAATTTTTTACACTAAAACTACAAATATGTAAAAGGATCCTATAATAAATTTAAAATTTTTAAATAGTTAACCTAATCGTTAGCATTAATTTTGTTCTTAATAGATGAAATAAATGTACATAATTTATAATTTTTAATTCAATAAAAATTAGTCAAATTTTTAAATATTTATGACTCATTAATTTTCGAATTGAATCTGAATTCCAAGTAGGAGCTGTGTGAAAAGAAAACTATGTAGTGCCTGAAGGGATAAGTTGAGCCGTAGAATGACAAGAACTAAAATCCAGTTGACGTTATTTTCCTCATAAAGCAAGTCAATGAAGAAATTCACCAATTTTGGTGAAAAGTGTCAAACTTAATTCACATTTTCTCAACTGCCCGTAACAACTTCTTGGCTAATGTAGTGACTACCCGGCCAAGAACATTATGGACAAAAGTCTTTAAATGTTAATCCAGAAGAAGAAAATTAAAGACCAAAATTGTGAATTTTAGATAAACTGTTTGATTCGTGTACGTGTATATTTTGTCTTGGTCTGTTAATAGGGTTCGTTCATACCGTAAATGAAGTAATTAAATTATTAAAAAAAATTAAATTCAATTCTAACTATTCTTAATTTTCTATTTAATAAGCAATCTATAACTATGACATGGAATCTCTACAACATGCGACCGTGAAGAAGGTAAACTATTTTCTTCCTAAATTTTTTTTAACCCAAAAAAATATTTGTCCTGTCTGTCTTATAAAAACATTTATAGTGTTCGCAGTATTCTCCGTTGATATGTCATTATCCGCATCACCATTGCGTTTTGCACATTCCCTCATTTCCCAATAATTTTTTTTTGTCTTCGTTGCATGACGAAAGTAACGGTTGAAATTGGCAATACAAGAATTTGTCAAGAGGCCTTAATTTTCTACCTTAATTTCTGATTCTAGGGGAATTACAAAGACCAGTTGAAGCTTGTTTTGATGGAAAATGATTAAGAATCCCAAAAAATAAAAATAAAAAAAGTGTCCAACAGAACCTGAAATTAAGATTAGTTGATCAAGAAATAACAACAATTTGTCTCTTACAACTTTGACTTAAGGTGCAAGTAATTAGGAAATAAAACAAGAAAGACAAATTAACAGTTCAACAATAAATCAAGCTCTTATATTTCTGTCTTTTTTACGATTTCGAATTTTTAAAAAAATTTAAAAAATTGGAAATTATAGTACTAAAAAAATTTAATACAAGCTAATATGAGAAACAAAAAAATTGTATTTTATTATATTTCAATTGTAAACTTTCTTTTTTGCAAAAAAATATATAATATTGTATTATTTATAGAACCATTAAAAATTAAATTAAAGATATATTTTGAAAAATTCATACGTTTTGAGAGTATTTGAGAGAATATAGTAGAGTATTAGAGAGATTGAAAGAATCGTGTATTGAAAATGGTAAGGGAAGAGGGTATTTATAGGTAAAATGCTAGGGAAAGAATTATAATCTATTCTTTTTTTTTAATTATTGCCAATTATAGTTCTAAAAAATAGATAATTGAAACCGGCAAAGTAACCACCTCTACTTGTTGGTAGGTGATCTGTAAAAAAAAAAAACTATAAACAATTAAGATATGTGACGGTAATTTACTCTGATTCTTTAAAAAAAAGAAAAAAAAAGTAACCCATCGTTCTTTTAAGTTTTTTCTTACAATGAAAAAGGAAAAACAAGCTAAAGTATTAGATTCGGGATGCCAGATATCTTAATTAAAAATATATAGTACATGATAGAATGTAAAGATATAATAAGATTTATGCAATGAATTTTATTTAGCAGGAATAATATTTGGTTGTTTATTTTCTTTGTTTGTTCTTTTTCTCAGTATGATTGGGATAACTTAAGTTAACATGATAAATTTCAGTGTAAGGTGCAGACCCTGTCGACTGCACTGTGTCCCTGATTTTGATATTAATGAGCCGTTAGAAAAATAGTGTGTATTCATCAACCCGTACAGAGACCGGATCTGGGCCAACTGATGTTTTAAGTCTCATTATTAAACAATAAAGATAGCTGGCAAGCAATCTAGTCCAACGTTCATATTGGTGAAAAATAACGTCTAAATCTCTGATTTCAGCTAAATCATCATCATTCACAAGGGGAAAATGTCATATCATTGTGTGTTCAAGGTAATTATCGAGTGAAGGATTTTTATGTGTAAGAAAAATATTTAGATAGATTTAATATTAATTTTATTTATAAATTTTATAAAATATAATTTATTTTTAGTTATTTTTTAAATAAAGTAATAATATCTTTTCCTGTGTGACCACAAGAGATATTTGGAGTTCAAGTGTTACTGTTCACTATTTTGGTAACTTTTTATTATTATTATTATTATTGAAAATGGCTTTTGAGCATATAAATGTAAAAAACTTGGTGTTAAAATAAAAAAGATGAGTAATTTAAAAAAAAAAAAAAATCAATTTTGAGGACTCCTACTTAGCGGAAGAGAGGCGAGGCCTTCTTTCTAAAGGATCTCCAAAGTATGATGTTCCCAGTAGAGGAATGTTTGAAGCATGCTTAAATTCCAAATCCTATTATTCACCAATTTAACATTCACAATATTATTTTCAACCAAAAAAAAAAATCATGATATATATTGCTTAAGATGTTAAAATGCTAATATTTAAATTTATTAACTACATATAATAGGTTCTTATTTTTCATTAAACATGATTCTTTAATCACAAAATGATCGAAAAATATTTTTTAACAAATTCTATGCAGAAGCCAAGCCAAAGTGGACCAACATTTCACTTGGTCATCAAAGAAAATAGTAAGAAATAAATAAATAAATAAATGACCCAGGAATTCTTCTTCTCTACCTAGCCCTTTCTTTCTCTCGAAGGAGGAAGTAGGCCAACAATAACTAGGTAATCCTCTCCACCACCACCTACACTCAATAAAATTACATACTTTTAATTGGACTGGCACCATTTATTGAATTTAATATTATTTTGGGAAGAACAACACAAATGTCGGGCAAATAATTTCTGTGGAAAAAGATCTCGGTGCTCCTCAAAACAATAGTCGTGCAAGCAAGGTACCATTGAATTTGTGGGTTGACACAATCATTGCATGGTTGACATATTTAGCTCTGAACTTATATAGGGAGAGATAGATGTTAGGTTTTAAATCTTACTTGTAAATTTTGTAGTTATTTATGTTAAAAAATTAAATATGCTAAATATTTTTTACAAGGAAAATTTAAAAGAATTTAACAATTGCCATCATCCGATCATCTATTTCCATTTTAATCAATCGTTGAATGTTCAACTTTCTTAAATTCTCAACATTGATCTTTTATATTTGGCAATTACCACAGCAGTAATAAATTTAACCACTGAAAATAGACAAATAAAGGTAAATTATAAAACACAAAATACATTCTTGAAAGATTAATTAAATAGAACTAAAATCTAAAGAAACTATCTTACCACTATTATACCTAAGATTCGGAGTGAAATAATTGTTCAAAGATTGTTCCACAAATTAAGCTAGAGTTATGGAAGCAAAATCATCTTGAAATAGTAAGTAAACGATTTTTTTTTTTTCCTCGTACAGTTTTTGCTAGTTTCAACTTACAAATTTCTTACTTTAAAAAAAAGAAGTTAATAAGAGGAAATTTTTTTTTTTTTAAGAGGAGTATTTCGATCAAATTGCACGCGAAAATTAGGCGAGCTATCCCACGAGAGACGGTAATAGAGTCTATTTTCCCCTTTTTTTTTTGTCCTTTTTTCAATCTAAGTTTCCCCATTTCATTTCAATTGCCAAAATTTCCATACTCCACTTCCTCATTCCTCAACACACACACCCCGCCCTAGCTATTTTTTTGGCACTCTTCCCACTAACTCCACTCTCCACTTTCCACACGCTCTTCACAACTTACACCTTAATTTTCCTATTAAAAATTTACCCCGAAACACTTCCTAACTTCCGTCCATCTATAAAACACCAAAGAAACCACCTCTCAATAAACAAAATACATTCTCACAAAAATCTTCTCCTTAGATTTACTCCTCTCTCTTCATCCCCAAGATCACAGAGAGCATGGCAACTCCTCATCACCCCTCTCTCTCCTCCGTCTTCCTCCTCCTCATCCTCCTTCTCTCATCCCTCTCCGCCACCCTCTGCGACACCGGCGGCTCCGTTGCAATCAACTACGGCCGTATCGCCAACGACCTCCCCTCCCCACCCCAAGTAGTCCAGCTCCTCAAAACCCAAGGACTCACCAAAGTCAAGCTCTACGACACCGACTCCGCCGTCCTCTCTGCTCTCTCCGGTTCCGGCATTTCCGCAATCGTCGCTCTCCCTAACGAAAATCTCTCCGCGGCTGCCGCCAGCCAATCATACACAGACACGTGGGTACAATCCAACATCCTTCCTTATTAATGTATCCTAAAACTCTCATCGACGCCATTGCTGTCGGAAACGAAGTCTTTGTGGACCCCAAAAACACCACCGTTTACCTCGTACCCGCCATGAAAAACCTTTACTCCTCCCTCGTTAAGTACGACGTTTCGTCCATCAAAATCGCTTCCCCAATTGCCCTCAGCGCATTGCAGACCTCGTACCCTTCGTCTTCCGGTTCGTTCAAGTCGGAACTGGTCGAACCGGTGATCAAACCGATGCTTAGCTTTTTAAAACAAACCGGTTCTTATCTAATGGTTAATGCATATCCATTTTTCGCGTATATCGCTAACACGGACACAATTTCTTTGGATTACGCCTTGTTTCGCGACAACAAAGGCGTAACGGACCCGAATAATGGGCTGGTTTATAAAAGCCTGTTAGAGGCCCAACTAGACGCCGTTTACGCGGCCATGAATGTTTTGGGCTTTAACGACGTTAAATTGGTGGTCTCGGAAACTGGCTGGCCGTCCAAAGGCGATGAGAGCATGAAGCTGGTGCGAACGCACAGAATGCGGCGTCGTATAATGGGAATTTGGTCCGACGAGTTCTTACTGGTGGTGGGACCCCTTTGAGGCCCAATGAGGCTCTTAGCGTCTATTTGTTCGCTTTGTTCAATGAGAATATGAAAAATGGGCCCACTTCTGAGAGGAATTATGGGCTTTTTTATCCAAGTGAGCAGAAAGTTTATGATGTTCCGCTTACGCTTGCGGCCTTGGCTGGTGCGCCCAATAGCTCGCCGTCGAAGAATAACGGGAGTAAAAGTCGGGTGGTGGCCCACCCTCCATCATCCAACGGTGTTGGTGATGTTTCGCCGAGTAATGCGGGCCAGACTTGGTGCGTGGCTACTGGAGATGTTGGGGATGAAAAATTGCAAAAAGCACTTGATTATGCTTGTGGGGAAGGTAAGGCTGATTGCCGTCCGATTCAGAAGGATGCCACGTGTTACCATCCTAACACTCTCGAGGCCCATGCATCGTACGCGTTCACAACGCATAGCTATTATCAGAAGAATGCCCGGAAGAGTGGGTCCTGCTATTTTGGTGGGGCGGCCTATGTGGTCTCGCAACCTCCTAGTACGTTTTCTAATTCTTTTATGTTAATTTCAGCATAGTTTTGGTAATTGCGTAAAATACCTAGTCAATTTCTTGATTACTTAAATTTTAGTTATTTTATTTATGTTCATGTCCCCACTAATTGTTGTAAGTATATTTTTAGATTCTTGCAACTGACGTTTAAGTTACACTAATGAGATGTTAAAAATACGTCACATTTGATTGATCGTATTTTTTTATTTATGTGTATGCCTAACACATATATCAAATTATAGATAATCGAAGTTGAAATCAAGTGTATTAATCTTGTATCATCCTCTAAAATGATCTCTTATAATACATAATTATAAATGTATTGATGCAAATATTTTGAAATTGGACTTTCAGGGTATGGAAGCTGCGAGTTTCCTACGGTTTATTGACAAACAAGGACATTGATGGGAAGCTTGTGAGAGCAAGTGACCATTTAGATAGGGATTTGTTGGGGGTTAGCTAGGAATTTTATTGTTTCTATTGGCTTCGGGGACATTTTTTATTATCAGAATAGTACTAGTGATTTATTTCTTCTATATTATAGTGGTAGCGGTAGTAGTATATATATTGGTTTGGTGTGGTTATTTTGACTTGTATTGGAATTAAATACCTACTCTGTCTCTGGGTTATAGATGATGATAAAATTTCGTAAAGGCTTCAGTTTTTTATGGTTGCATATGAGGTGGGTTATAATTATATTAGTCTAAAAGACGTCTCTTTTCATTTGTCTCTTCCTCGGTTGGATTTATTATGACGGAAGTTTTTTTTAGAAACTAACCCCGATTATATTTAGGGTACTTGATTCACATTCAATAATTAGAATAAAAATAAAAAATCATAAATTTATAGATTTATGTCATTCTTTTTTATTTATTTGATTTGAATAAATATGAGTTTCATTATATTGATAAGATGGAATAAATTTAAAACACGTGTCATAAATGAAGAATAAAAGTGAATATTTTGTAACACTTTTATTTCTCATAGAATGATTTCTAAAATAATTAACCAAACAACAATTATAAATATCATTAATTTTGATTTCCATTCCTTCCTCTCCTACTCATAAACCAAACACCTTTTTATTCTTGCCTTTGAAACTCTATTTCTTGCCCACTTTACTAGAAATCAACATGAAGAGGCTCGGAAAATACTACCATAAATTCGGTTTTGACCCCACTACCATAAATTCGGTTTTGACCACAAGGTCTGAACCCACCTGTAGACATTGCGGTCAAGATTAAATCTTATCAAATTTTGCTTACATCAACTTATGTCATAGATTATATAATATTTAATCCACACCACAAGGTTTATAAGTGGGATAAAAAATCAGATCTACCTAAATCTTTCGCTAGAGCCATATAACATTTAATCCACACCACAAGATTTATAAGTGGGATCAAAGACCAGATCTACCTAATGTGTATTTTTCCCGTCTTAGCTCTAGCGTGGCTCTAGCCAAATATCTGAGAAATTTTTATATGAACCAAAAGTGAGAAATTTTTATATGAACCAAAAGTATAATAGTATTACCCGTTAATATAGGAATTTTACAAATATCTGACAAATTTTTATATGAATCAAAAGTATAATAGTATTACCCGTTAATGTAGGAATTTTTACAAAATATAATCTTACGTTACTTCTGACCGAGGAAGATATGCCAACCAATAACATGATTTCTCCTAATTTGGCTATGTGATCACTGGGAACATTTTACGAGTAATTAAAACTTGAATGAGAATGCAATAATTATCATTCATAAATTTCAATGTTTAAGCTGTGAAGCGGATAAGCAAATGTTCACAAGACCCGAAAAATTAATGGGCCCATCCAAAATATTTGGAGAGTCCAATAAGTTCCCGTCGTGGGCGGAAAAAGATCAAAGGTGTTGGGTTGTCAACATAACATTGGAGATGGGCTGGATCATCTTCACGATCTCCACGTATTGGAAGGCTTATGTGTGTAACCGGATACAATGTTTGAACATTGTTTTATTTCGCTCTATAAGATTGACAGATATATATATATATATATATATATATATTTTGTCTTTTTTATTAAAAAAATATTTTAAAAAAAATCACTGGTTCAAGAAAATGAATGGACTAATCTTTTTCTCATATACATCTAAGTCCATGGGCGGATGTTAGATTTTCAAAATTCTATTTTTCTCTCCTAATTTTTTTTTAAAATTTTATTATACTATTATAAAAATTAGACTTTATCCTCATAAAATTTTAAAAAATATATAAAATTATTTCTTATTTAAATATTTATATATTCTTATTCCTCAAGAGATTCAAAAATATATTATTCTTTTCTTTTTAAAATTACAATAATACCTTTAAAAAATTAAACTTTATTCCTATAAATTTTGTAAATATCATAATATTGTCTTTCCAAATATATGTCTATATATTCTTTGGCTCTAGGCAAGGCTAATTCCTCTGCCTACCCTTATCTAAATTCACCCCTTTCGCTACAGACTATTTGTGATAATTTGTGACATTGGCCTCCATTAAGGTGTGTTTGTTGTTGAAAACAATAAAATCAAAAAAGAGAAATGAGCTGAATGACAGATTGATGTCAATCTCCTTCCAAACCATTTTATTATATGCAAAAGTGAACAGTCACAGACTGCATCCAATAAGATACTCCAGACATGCTCATTCACCAAATACGTTGACATTTTTATACTAATGTAATACTAATACTCTCTTAAAATAATATAATATAATTAACTACTCATAATTCAGATACAATTAATCCGGAAGAAAGACTCCATGTTATATTTGTTTATTTAATACTAATATTATGCTACCCTAAATTTTTGATATATATAAATTTTTTTTTTTAAAATTCTACAGTTTCTTTTAAATAATCATTCTTTTAATTTAAAAACTTTATACAATAAAAATATTTAAAATACATAATAATTATACTGTATTACTATTTTAAATATAAAATAATAATTCTAAAAAAAAATTATAAATTTGTTTTAAGTTTCTATATGCGCGGTGACAATCAATTTTAAATTTTTTATAATATTTTTTTATAATATTATATAATATACGTTACTTATCTAAATAGTATTATAAAAATTTTATAAGTAACCCACGCCCGTGACAGCCTGAGTGGTTTGACATGTCATGTGGGATAATGGATGGATAAGTTGGGCTTGTGCTTAATTGAATCTCCGACTTAACACGTTGCAAACTTTGGTCCGACTCCTCCCATTGAATTTCGTTTTTTGCTCCGTCCTTTTCCGTTCGCTAAATCTGTGATTAGATGCAATAATTATAAGCATCTTTTCACTTAAATCTCTTAAAAATAATGTTTGAACTTAGGCTTTTCATGCATTGTGAAATTATCCTGCCTGAACCCTTGTGAATAAGTGTGATTTAAAATTCAGCGAAGATGAGAAGGAACAAAGAAGTAAGAGCCAACCACCTAAGATTGGATTTTTTTAATATTTTTTTTATTGGTTAACTAAAACAATTTATACTTATCAGAATTGATTTAGACGATAAGATAAGTATGAAAACTAGATTATCAAAAGTTTAAAATTAGATTTATGTTACTTTCGATCATCTATTTGGTGATCTATCAATAAGCCTTAACTTATCATCTTCCCAACTTTTTTTCTTTTTTTTTTAAAAAAAAAAAATCTCTGAACAAATGGCACAAGCAAACAAGCCACAAGCCTTAGGATGAGTTTGGATGGAAGAAAATGGAAGGAAGAGAAGAGAAAGGAAGGGAAAATTAAAATTTTTCTTTTGTTTAAGAGTTTTAAGTGGAGCGAAAAGAAAAGAAAAGAAAAATGAGGGAGACAGAAAGATAAAAATGTTAAAAAACTTGCCTTTGAGAGAAAATAAAAGGAAAAGTTGAACTATTTTATAATTAATTATGAAGTGTCGTTTTTGTCTTTCAAATATAATACAAAAATATCAAAATTATAAATAGCACTTTAGTAAAAGACTAATATTAATGAAATTTTCCTTCCAAAACTCCTAAACAAGTTGGATGAAATTTCTCTCCCCTCTTTATTAAAAACTTTCCCTTTTATTCCCTTTCTTCCTAAACTCAACCTTGTTCTCACTAACTAGATCGGCAACATAAATTCTATACCTTTCTTCCTAAACTCAACCTTGTTCTCACTAGGTTACATAAATTTTATTAAATCATTGTGTTCTGTCATGAAATATACCTTTCTTAATTTTTAAATTGTACTGTGTCATGAAACATATATTTCTTAATTTTTAAATGGTTTTACAAGTATAAATATAAATGAGTCGAATTGAACACAAATAATATCTTATTCGAATTCAAGCTTGAAATATTTTGTCGGACTTGACTCCAAGTTCGAACTTGAATAAGGTTTAAAAATAGAACTTGAGGTCGAGTTCAAAAAAATTTGACGAAGTCGAATAGTTCGAATTTTCTAGAGATAAATATGTAATTTCTTTTTGAAGAGTATAGATATTTTAATAATTTTATATATAATAAAAAATTTATATATATATATATATATATACTAAAAAAATTTGATAAATAATCAAATAAAATATATATATTCGAGATCCATTCATGAAGTGATTCGAATTCAAACATCTAGTATGTTTACACCTCCACTTGCAAAGTGATTCGAATTCAAACGTCCATATGTTTACACCTCCACTTGCAAGTGAACAAATGGTATCGATACATTTGGTTTTTGATTTTATTTGTAAATTTTGTAGTGTAGATTAAATATTATTAAATTTATAACATAAATGGATATAAAATGTTTATAAGATTTAATTTTAATCGTAAATTCTATAAGTAAGATTAAAAATCGAATTTATAGTAGTATTTTCCTTGAACAAAAAATGATTGGAAAGATCCAGAAGCAATACCAGCCCCAATTACGGCTAGACCAGAGTGAACTAATTTATGAAGTGGTATCTTTATTCTCCCAGACTTTATCGCCGCTACCGCCAACATAACCAATAATCTGGTCGCCACAGTTCTCCATCTCATTCGCCCGTCCCTTCCACGCGCTCCAAGTTCCCAGCCAAACATCCATCCAACAATCAAGACAACTCATCCCAAACAATCAAAATCACAGCAAAAAAATTTGCCTATATAAAAACCTTAACTAAAAACACCTTTCAAACCAAATCAATCAAGACCCACAAATTTCCCAAGTTGCCACCTTCGTTTGTTGCACGAAATTTTGTGGTCATGGAAGGGGAAAGAGATGCTTTGTTGAACAAAAACAAGGCATTATTAGCAAGAAGTGTATCACATGCACAAGACGAATTGAAGAGTTTCAGAACATGGCTAAAATGGATGTGCGTTGATCAATCTGATGGTTGGACTGCGTTTGTTTCTTGGTCTGTTTTTGTGGTATTAGCCATTGTAGTCCCTTGTCTTTCCCATTTCCTTCTCGCTTGTAGTGATTGTGATAGCAGACATAGCAGGCCTTATGATAGTAACGATTGTGCAGCTCTCTCTTAGCACCTTGGCAGGCTTGTCTTTCATTTGTCTATCTCATTTTGTGAGGAAATATGGACTCCGGAGATTCTTATTCCTTGATAAGCTTTGTGACGAGAGCGAGACTGTCAGAAAAGGATACACCAATCAGCTCAACGTAAGTTCTTCTTTCTTTTTACTATTTTAGGATTAATCTTTCACGTCACGTCGCTATAGAAATTTTCTCCGCAATTGGATGTAATGCATTGCTTTCTACACCGATGAAAGATTAACCCTTTGTTTTATAGTAGTATGTAATGCATTGCTTTCTACACCGATGAAAGATTAACCCTTTGTTTTATAGTAGTAGTCATTGTTTGGATCAAGAAAATTGGAAGTCCATTTTCAAAATTTTAATTTCTTTATGGATCAAGAAAATTGGTTGTGTAGATTAGATTATGGGAAGTATGAATTTGATTTTGATCATACATAATTTCACAAGGGTCTTGCTATGGCTTTTGAAGAATTATTAGGATTAGAAATTCTTGGGTTTTGGAGAGTTAAGATCATGCAACTAAATACTATAATTGTGTACCATTTAGTTAAGATCTTCTTGATTTTGTATGAAGGGGTCTTAAATCCGAGTGAAATTATGTTTATCTTGATCAATGAATGGTTGAAAGATGCCATTTTGCTTAAGGTTTTGATGAGTGGCTCTAAACAAATGTTTCCCGCAATTCTGGAAATGTAAGGATAGTCCTGCAGTCAACTGGGAACTGTGAATAGGTTCATGTGAACCTTGATTTTTCTGAATAAAGGATTGAGAGGGTACAAAGGAGTGATTAGTTGGCCAGTTTAGCTGTGCTTTAATGAGAGTACAGTTCAAGAATTTTATTGTTGACTCCCATGTGCTTAAAAACCACATATTTTTTGTCTTTGTTGATGGAATAGGAAATTTCACGGATCACTTATCACCCACTTAAAGCTTTCTGTTGGCAAAGTACATCAACACAATTAATTCGATACATCCTTGACGGTCATTTTGTTTTGACCACTGTAGTTTTACAATACATTTTTATGTGTTTCGTATGCAGAGATCATTGAAAATCCTATTCATCTTTGTAGTCCCCTGTTTCACGGTGGAGTGTGCATACAAGATTTGGTGGTACAGTTCAGGTGGTACTCGCATTCCCTTTTTGGGGAATGTCATTGTGAGCGACACTGTTGCTTGTATCCTAGAGCTATGCTCTTGGCTCTACAGGACAGTGGTGTTCTTCCTAGTGTGCATTCTCTTTCGCCTCATCTGCTACCTTCAGATTCTCCGGTTACAAGATTTTGCTCAGGTCTTCCAGGTAGATTCTGATGTTGAGTCAGTGCTGAGGGAGCATCTAAGGATCAGAAGGCATTTGCGGATCATTAGTCATAGATACCGTGCATTCATTTTGTTCTCGTTGATCATTATCACTGCAAGTCAATTTGCATCTCTACTCATGACTACGCGCTCCACTGCTAATCTGAACATATACAACCACTGAACCGGTGAACTTGCTGTATGTATTCTCACTTGACATAGTTTTTTCCCTACATTGCAACACTAATATTAGTTTGGCAGAAATTTAAATGTGTACGTCTGTCTGTTTTTCGTATGCAGCTATGCTCGGTGAGTCTTCTAGCAGGGCTGATGATCCTATTAAGAAGTGCAACCAGGATTACACACAAAGCACAAGCCGTGACATGCCTGGCAGCCAAATGGCATGTTTGTGCAACAATAGACTCATTTGATACAACTGAAGCTGAGACTCCTGTTTCTCGGGTGCCCGTTAACCAAGTTTTTCCTGTGACTTCTGATGAATCTGATACTGATGATGTTGGTGATGAAGAGGATGAACTAGACAACACAAAGCTCGTTCCATCATATGCCTATAATACAATCTCATTCCAAAAAAGACAAGCCTTGGGTGAGTATTATATTTGTTGCACAGAAAATAAACACAAGCAACATGCTTTATAAACTTAGTTAAAATTATGTTGTGTATCTGGTCTAGCCCTGTCTCTTAAATGTTGATGGTTTTTGTTTTGATGTTGTTATGTTGCAGTGACATACTTTGAAAACAATAGAGCGGGAGTGACAATCTATGGATTCATGCTGGACAGGACTTCGCTTCACACCATATTTGGAATAGAGTTATCCCTTGTACTCTGGTCGCTTGGAAAGACCATTGGTATTTCATAAATAAAAAAGGTACA
Organism: Cinchona pubescens; assembly: GCA_025175665.1. Lineage (NCBI taxonomy): Eukaryota > Viridiplantae > Streptophyta > Magnoliopsida > Gentianales > Rubiaceae > Cinchona > Cinchona pubescens. Next base: position 1,547,611 of record JANKKI010000106.1, read on the forward strand.
CACAGATCTTTTATTACACTTCTTATGTCTATCTTCTATCTATCGTGCCCTTTGGATGCCACCCGTACTCTAATATAGTTATCATTATTATTGAGCAGGCATGGCTAATATTGGGAGGTGCAATAGAGAGTGGAACAATGTGTGGAATATAAAATACAAAGCACTACAAAAGTTCGGACACAGAGAATGTAAAATAGGAGATTGACAGAGGGTAAAAAATAGAAGATTGTGTGCCTTGAGCCCTTTTGGTTGTGCAATTGATTCTAGAAGTATTATCTCAAGGAGAAATTAGGGGGTGTTATTATAGTCGCCCAGAGTTGGCTATAATCGAGATCTATTTATTTTTTTTGTCCTTTTTCTTTTTTGTAATATCCTTTGTTTGCTCTTTCTTTTTCTAAATTCTTTTTCTATTGTACTTCCCCGCCACCCCCCGCCCCCCCTCATTTTCAACTTTCTGGTGAAGTATGCATGTTTCTTTATTTGGTTTTTGCTGCTGCTTTTATAGTATATGCTTCTCTATATACATGTCATTTTTTTTGTGTTTACTTATGCCCAGCTAGAAATATAGTGATGAAGAAAAAATTGGAAATTTTTATTTTGGTTGGGAGCAATTACTGAACATGTCCAGTAGTTGCTACTCAACAAATAAGAACCTGCCATTTGGAATGCAAGTTAATTTTTTTGACTAGGATGGCTCTTTCTTATTTTTCAGAAACATGGATTTCCACTTCAAATGAAAGACTCTCATTGATTGAGGAACAATCCAGTAATTATTCTTGACCCACGTAAAATTTTTCGGAAATGATCATATCTTTTCTCCCAAAACAAAGGAAATTTGGCAATCATTTCTTCAGAAATTAGGGATGGGTTCCTTAAGAGAAGAAAAAATCTTTCCTTCAAGAAATTTCAACGTCACTTTCATTTTCAATGAGTCTGATTAATTATTTTAATTGCCAATTATTTTCTCTACCAAAATAGATTTTAATTGATTACATGATATAAAACTCATTCGAGTCTTGAGTCTGAAAGGTGACCTTTGCTTAAATTGTCCACAATCGAAATACGGGTAGTCCTTTTTTTTTTTTGTGGTTGACGACAATTTTGCAAGGCCAATGTAGGAAGTTGGAAGCCAAGGAGGATGAGAGACTGTTTCAAACAAGTCAAGATGCCATACTTCGATGGCCTTAATAGATTAAGCAAAAAAAAAAAAGTTTTAATCATGTCACATGCATTCCCAAATATTTGTAAATTTCAGAATGATAATGATAAATAAATTTAAATGTACCAAATATAGTATAAAATTGAAAAAAAATATATAAAAGAAGCCATATGCTACATTAAAAAAAAAACAAAAGATCATGTCTTACTGGGCTTGGAGAAACACAAAAGAAAATTGAAAATATACTGACAAGAAATTGCGATATTGTATTTTTAATATGGCAATTGATAAGCATTGAATTACTTCGTTAACAATAATCAATAACACTTCCTATTGTCAGAGTTCAATAATTGTGTATCATTTAATGCATAATAGAAACAGATTATCTATTTAAATAGAGGACTAACTATTCATTATTTCTTTACACACCAGAAGATTTTTTTTTTCCCCCAACTCAATTTACTGCTCAATTCAAAAGTTTCCATACTGGAGAAATCGTAAAACCTGTATAATTTATTATTTTCACCCTCAAGAAATGAGCTTATAATCATTTTTTGGCCAACACTCAGCTGTTTAACAAGCAAAACAAAAAGAAAAAAACAACTTCTAATAATTTTTTATCGAAATTATAGAAAAAACATGTTCAAATATATCAAATTCTTAATTTTTTCGTGTGGAAACTTATAGGAAAAAAAAATTATTTTTTGGTTACTAATCTAAGAAATTCAGGGAAATTTTACTATATCTTTACGGAATCATTTTTTTAGATTTAAAAATTTATATAGTTCAAATATTTAAAATATATTATATTATATTATATTGTATAATGTTTTAAATATAAATGAATAGTTTTTTAAAGGGAGTAGAAAAAGGAGAAAATTATCGAACCAAAAAAAAAATGTAAAGTAGTAAAAACGACGACGTGAGAGGTAATAATTTGGTGTCGTCGGCAAAACGACTTTTTCATCCTTAGCATCCGCCGAAAAGAAGCGACGTTAGATGACAGATAGATCTCCAAATCTTCGAATTTTGATAAAAGAGGAACGCCTGACACGAAGCCATTCTCACAATTCGCGTTTGGCTCCAAATAAATCATTCGATATCAAAGGGCAATTGGAATCGAAATCGAATAATGGAGATTGATTCTGCTCCAATTAGCCGATGCTCCAAACAAAATCAGAAGATTTATCAGGAATGGTTCTCTTTCGCTGATTCAGGTCTCTTCCTCAATTATCTCCCCCCCTTTTTTTTTTTAATTATTAGATTAATTATTTATTTTATTTTATTTTTTTCAAAAAATATTCTGATCTACAAAATAATTTCCAGATGGAGATGGGCGGCTTACTGGAGCTGATGCCACCAAATTCTTTGCCTTGTCTAATTTGCCTCGCCACGATCTCAAACAGGTCTTTTTAATCTTTTCTTTTTACATTCATTATTATTATTATTATTATTTTGTTTTTATTTTATTTTCATTATATAGTACAATATTGCGTCATAAATAATGTTTTTCTGATTAAAACTTTTTAACTAACCGATTGCAAATATTAACAGTTAATATTCCTGTTGGAGGTATATTTTGTGAAGACGAAAAGTTGTGTTTTTTATATTTTAATTGTAGTCAAAGTTAGTGTTTTGAAGATTTCTTTAACTGTTAACGAATTTGTTAATCAGTCTTTTAGTTGACTATGGTATTGAAGCCGTAGGACTTGAATGGATGATGTTAGCTTACGTATGACTTAGAGCAGAATGGATGTTTATACATTTATAGATATTAGCTTACTTGTGTTACTAACTATTTTGTGTATTGATATTAGCTTCTTATAAAATGGATGCTATTTATATCTTCGATGCTTTGATGAATAGGATGACAATGTTAGTGTGCTTATTGCATCATCTTATTGTTTTCGTTCTTAGGTTTGGGCTATTGCAGATTCTAAACGACAAGGTTTTCTTGGTTTCAAAGAGTTTATAACTGCAATTCAGGTTCTAATTCTTTCTCATGACCTTGGATTACATTAGCTTCCATATTGTGATGCTGATTTTGTCTTTCTTGTAATTTCTAGTTAGTTTCTTTGGCACAAGCCGGGCATGCATTAACTAGTGATATCATAAATGCCGAAGGTAAGTAATATGGTTTCACCTTCCTTTTTGTCCTGGAAAAATGTGGTCATGAGGATAACTAACTACATTTTCAGGCTTTTCTGTCATGTCTACCCTTTGAGTTTACGGTACCCATTTCATATGTGTTGGTCTTACTATTTTAGCAATTATAATTTTTTGCAGTTGACTTTGAAAGTTTGAAACCTCCAGCAATGGAAGGGTTGGATGCACTAATAGCTGTAAGTATATTAATACCTTACCAAATTATTCTTGCAGTTCTTAAACATTGTGTTTGAATGGAAGGATTTGGGTGGATTTGATTTGAAATCCAAATCTATAAAAGTTGTCCAAACAAGGTAATTGATTTAGTTGTGGATTTGAAATCCATTAACAAATGGGAGTGTGATTTTAATGGTTAAATGAGTGGATTTGAAATTCACCCAAATTTCATGTCATTTCAAATTCATGCAATTCAAATCCTTCATTCAAATCAAATCCACCCATCCAAACACAATGTTTGATCATTTGACTGACATTTCTCATTTTGTTGATGAATTTATGCAGAAGAAAAAGCATGCATCTAAAAGTGAGCCAGATCAAAATGGTAGGATTATTGTTAATCTAATTTCTTCCCCCCTTCTGTTTTCCCATTTTTCTGAAGTGAAGTTTGAAGTTCACTTTCATGGTACATCGCAGGTAATCCTGAGGTGCAGTCTTCACCAGCTGCTAATTGGTTTTCTTCTTCAAAGTCTGCAAAGAAGGTGCACTCTAATTACTAGTATTTTGGTTTCAAAAGGTACAGGAGATTCTTTGTGATAGTTGTTATGTTGCAACAGGAAGTCAACCAATTTAGTTCAGTAAAGATTTTTTTGACAAGATTTTCCGCAATTACTAATTAGCAGTCGAGTATGATATTGAAATTTGGTACTCTTTGTTTTTTCAAAGATATCTTCTTTTTATAGGAATTTGTGCTCCTTTGAGATTTCACTGTTGCCACCAACCAGAAATAGGAGAAGAATCTGTCACACTATTTCGTTAAAAATTCGGAACAAGAAAATAGTAAAACTACAACCCCAAATGTAATGTATCATATCTAGATCATAGTGAAAATAACAATGTTCGCTTGAAAATCTGTATATATGCTGTACAATGATTAACAATCCTTGAGTTTAGGGATGGCTTACCGTGGACTCATACTCTGGTCCACAAACAGCACTTCTTATGTTGCACAAGAATCTTGTTTGATCTCCAAAACAATTAAATATGCATGAGATCTCTGTTAATGGATGACCATATGTTTGTGGACATATGTACTTCTTCTTTCGAGTCCTCCAACCAATGAGCTTTGTCTTTGTCATGTGTCCTTTCAGGTGTCTTTAAGTTCTGTTACATCAATTATTGATGGCTTGAAAAAGTTGTACGTCCAAAAGTTAAAGCCCTTGGAAGCAACATATCGTTTCAATGATTTTGTTTCCCCCTTGTTGGTAAGTCATGCATCTACTTGTACTTTACTCCAATGGAGGATTTTGGATATATTTGTGATTCAAATATCTAATTCTATTGAGATCATAAATAACTGCATGAGTTTCTCTATTACGTTAGACGAACAGTGATTTTGATGCTAAGCCCATGGTGATGCTATTGGGTCAATACTCAACGGGAAAACAACATTCATTAAACATTTGCTCAAAACGAGTTATCCAGGTACTTAAGTCCTAATGTTGTATCTTTAACATCTAGTTTTATTTCTCCTTTCAGAAGGACAATTGACCTTTCTGATTATGGTGTGACTTATATATACAGGGGCTCACATTGGACCAGAGCCTACAACGGACAGATTTGTCGTTGTTATGGTACTTTCTCCAATCAGCTATTTTCTTATTGTCTCTTATATATCATCTATAACCAAATTGATTTTGAGAACATAAAAAAGTTTATACTGTTGTTTTTGCAAATAAGATTCTAGATAGCCAAAAAAAATTCAAATTGGATTTTTAGATGCATCATACAAGATTTAACTCCGCAAAAGAGAACTTATTGGAGAACCCTATTGGTTTTGTATGTTTGTGCTCATTGCTTTATCGTGTTTTCTACAGAATGGACCCGATGAGAGAAGTATTCCAGGGAATACCATTGCTGTACAAGCAGATATGCCATTCAGCGGTCTGACTTCATTTGGGACTTCATTTTTGTCAAAATTTGAGTGCTCCCAAATGCCACATCCAGTAAGTTGCTAACTGGTGTTTACAGTTTAGTTATCATGAAACTTGTGTTATTGGCAACTAGCATAATATTCTGAATTATTTTAATAGCTCATGAAACTTACTTTTTGTGTGAATCTCACCAAGCTGCTGGAGCATATTACATTTGTGGATACACATCTAGTTTTATCAGGAGAAAAGCAACGAACACAGAGAAGCTATGACTTTACTGGAGTAATCTCATGGTTTGCTGCAAAATGTGACCTCATTTTGCTTTTGTTTGATCCTCACAAACTGGATATAAGTGATGAGTTTAAACGTGTCATTGCATCTCTACGAGGCCATGATGATAAGATTCGGGTGGTGTTGAATAAAGCTGACCAAGTTGATACCCAACAGGTAAATTTTATATTGAATTTCTTTTCAAATCCATTTTGTTGTTTAGGAGTTACGCTGAATAACTTTTACATGTTTGTTCTAGTTCTTGGAATTTAATAGCCATCCCTTTCCCACAATTGTAGCTTATGCGAGTTTACGGAGCACTTATGTGGTCTCTTGGAAAAGTGCTAAATACTCCTGAGGTTACTCGGGTCTATATTGGGTAAGTTCTCTAACGTTTACAACTTCATTCATCCTCAGTATTTAGAGCATATTTTCTAAAGATTTTGCAGCTCAAAGAAAATTACCTGAGTTTCTGAAATAAATTTACCTATTGTTCTTATACTTCAAGCACAAGCACATTTTTGTTAGGCTATTTTTGTTAGGCTATGGGATGGTTACAACTGATAGGATTTTAAATTCAGTCCAGATCAACTGCTGATTAAATGGACTAAATTTAATAGACTCCTGCTCCTTTTAAGGGTGAGCAGAGTCATATTACGACATCTCACTTGAAGTCAACATGACCAAAGCCTTGTGCTTGTCCTACTGCCTACAGTGCCTACTTGAATTGGTCTTCTTCCAGTAAGAGATATTGTTTCGGTGAAGCCATACTTTTTCTTGACCAACATTTGGATCATATATCTTATATTTAGACCATACATTCTTGGTTTAACAAAAGATTTATTTTCAGATTCCAGCTGCACTCTCTCTCTCTCTAATATATTAGTGTATTGATCATCTTTTCCCCTTCTGGTAAGGCTTAGCATTGGCAGCAAGAAACTTTTCTTTTTCTCCCCACTCTTCCTTTGCTGATAAGAGAAATACAAATTTCCTCTTCGAAAATACAAACAGGATAAAATGAAAGGCACAGATATCCTCTATTAGCTTCTATGTGCTTATATCAAGATCAAACTTTGAAATACCTTTTGCCCCACTTCTCAACTATTTTGGACGAGATTGGTTTGATGCCCATGGGAGTGAACATTTTAGATTAATTACTTGTTTTTATTGTATTCTTATTTTCGTTCTATTCCTCTGCATTCTCCATATTGCCTGAATTTTTGCTGCCTTTGTTTTGGTAGTTCCTTCGAAGAATGACAAGCCTATAAATGAGGTTGCAACTGGTCCAATCGGAAGAGATCTTTTTGAGAAAGAACAGGATGATCTTCTTGCTGATCTGAAGAACATACCCTTAAAGGCTTCAAGATGTGTATAAGAGACTTCTTATGTGGACCTTTTCATTTATTTTAAATTTTATGTCCTAGCATGTGCTAGAAATGAATTTCATGATGTGACAGATTCTATGAATTTTTATTTTTTGTGCAGATAAATGAATTTGTAAAACGTGCTAGGGCTGCCAAAATACATGCTTATATTATCGGTCATCTTAAAAAGGAGATGCCTGCTATGATGGGCAAGGCAAAAACCCAGCAGAGACTCATTGATGATCTAGAAGTAGAATTTGCCAAGGTCTCTTTCTTATGTGTGTGCCAACACAAGTCGATGTATACGTGTACATATTGAGAAATATTACAATTATGTTTTTTCCTCCTTTCTCTTATAGGTGCAAAGGGAGCATCATCTGCCAGCAGGTGACTTTTTTTCCGAATGTAGAGCACTTCCGAGATATCTTGAGTGGTTATAGCATTGATAAATTCGAGAAGCTGAAGCCTAAAATGATAGAATCAGTGGATGATATGCTTGGATATGACATCCCAGATCTTTTGAAGAATTTCCGAAATCCGTATGATTAAATGTGAGGTATATTTTTAGTGTCAAAATACAGCATTGCTTGATGTTATAGAATTGGGAAGTATAGCTCATGATATTTGTAGATTGTTATACAATCATGCACTCCTGATGATGCATGACCTCTAATGGTGCGGAAGGTTGATTGGTGTGCTCTTTTTAAGTACATTCAGTTGTAACTTTCAATGCAATTGAGGGATTTTGCGCCATTAGTAGTGGTAGTGATATTTATTCAAATTGTATATTATGCTTTGTCTCGACTTTCTAATACGTTCATTGAGCTTCCCATGACTGGATTTTGATATCTCATGTTCTTCAAATGTATGTTGGTTGAGATACACTGCTATTACACCATTATTATTATCTATTTTAAGTACCAATCTTTTTCAGCCTTTCAGGCCGTATATTCCGTTTTTGGGTTCCTCTTTCGTTGGTTGAGAAAACCTATATAGAGAGCGCTACTTTATTTAACAACATTTCCATTTTTCATATATAAAGTAATAGGAAACAACAGAAATCTTAGCAAGACACGAAGATTCACCAAGGACATACAATTCAACGTACCAAAGATATCTCTCACAATTGCTTCTCTGTAGCTGCTGCAGCCGGGTATATTTATGTAAACAATATACTTATTACCATTAATATATTTGATTGATTCAACTTTACATAATCGTTTCAACATTGTAAGTATCCCCTGTTAATCCTCCACCATTCTCCATTTTTCACAAAATTATGGGGTTTCTTACCCTAACAAAAATCCTTTTGCATGATCCAAAAACCGCTTTAAAGTGTTTGTTGGCCAAAGTTGACGAGAAAATACAACAAATCGTGGGTTTTAAAGTCGGCAAATGCTTATATATCTTCAATTTTAGTGTTGGTGGAGCCTTTAGAAGTCGTGTTTTCGTCTCCCCTCCAAGTGAGTCTAGTGACCCTGCTGATTTCCAACAGATTGTTAAGTACTTGACAGATGCTGAAGTAGATGAAGAAGAAGAAGAGATTTCATACACCCAAGATACCAAAATCGAAGAAGATCAAGAAAGTCATGTTATGGACTATTTTGTAACGTTTCCTGATTCGGACTCTGACGCTGATAAGCTGTCGGAGTTGCCTGCAGAAGAAGAGATGTTTGCTCATCAAGATATTTCTGATGCTGATTTGGAAGAAATAATGTTTGTTCATCGAGATTATGGGTTGAATTTTGATTATTATGATGATCACTTGGCGATGCATGAAGAGGAAACAACGTATAATAACTATAATCATCAGAATTATTATGATTCTTTAGGTTTTTGTTACGTTGGATACCGAGATGGTTTTCGTTATGGTAGATACTTCCCTGTATTCGAGTATTCTATTTTTTTTCCACCGCGCCTTTTGATTACTTACATTTGTTCTTAGTATTTAGATTAATTAGGATTGATTGTGGTTTGTTTGTTTTAGCTACTTCATTTACTATGGTGTTCATTTATAATTTTCTCTCATAAGGTGCAAGTAATTTTTCTCGATTGATGATTACTTTTCGGATGATTTTTTTATGACGATTATGGGGAGAAATGGAAAAAGTAAAAATAAAAAGTTTATCCTGATATCTGTCCTTCAGAATTAATGTCAAAATTATCATTTTACTAGTCGTATGATATTTTTTTATTGATAATTTGATGTTCGTGTCAATATACGCAAGGATATTGCAATAGAAGCATGCCACCATTAAAATGCAAATTTCTCCAAGAATATCAATTTGCAAACGTTAGATAAATATGATTCGTTATACATCATTAACAGTGTTTTAAACCTTTGTTGAAGACAAGACAACATTCACGAAAAGGAAAGGAAATTATTATGATTGCCAATTTATAAAACAAGGAAAAATATCTTTGGTAATATATGAGAAAGGACAATTAGAAAGGAGGTGAAAATAATTCAAAAGGGAAAGCTCAGATGTGCGCATTTTCGTCCGAGAGATCAGACGATTGTGGCGACCCAACGCCATCGTAGGCACGATTTCTTCATAGCGATCCGTCTCTGCACATCTGTATGTGTCGAACCCGGGTCTGTACCGTGGCAGGGTACTATTCTACCACTAGACCACTGGTGCGTTGTTGAATGCCACTTCCTGCTTTATTTTATTAAATCATTCCACCCAATCCGTTGAGGGACTGACCATTAGCATTAAAAGATTTGTAGATTTAAAAAACACATAATACAACAGATGTGTATAAGAGACATCTGATTTTTAGAAGGAACCAAAATCGTATAACCTTAACATATCTCACTTTCACAAGGAACACTCATGAAAAAAGGTAGATGTCAATCACAAAAATTTGTAATGGAAAAGTTATTTAATAATAAATTTTATTCGAAAATAAAATGTAATTTAAGTAGTAAAATATTTTTTTTTATCTATTAATCATGATTTCGAGTCACTAGAATGCGGGTGTAGATTTAAAAAAAAAAAAAAAGATTTTATTCAATTTGATGGAACTTTAATTTAATTTTATTTATTTATAAAATAAAATAAGATAAAAAAAAAAAAACCAATAAAAGTGCCTATTTTACACAAAAAGGGCTCCGCTAGTACATACACTGCAACCACTCTACGCAGACAGAAGGCGACCCAGAAGAAGGCGCTCTTCTTTCCTCTCTGGACAGACTGCTATATCACCAGTTAGCAAAGGCGTCGGATAAGTGAACATCAATCTGCAGGTACAACTTCCAAAACTTCATTCATCATATGTACAATGGTCTTCCGATTATTTTCTGACCATTAATCTACTGGGGTCATAGCCAAATTGATTTTTCTGGCGTGGCTTAATATTTCCGGTAGCCATAGGCACACGCTCTTTAAGTGTTTGATTAAATTCCCCCAAGAAAAATGGTTTCTTTCTAACTACTCTAATAATCAATATTTTTACGAAAAATTGTATCTTTATTAGCATCATGTTGGATTTTACCTGCAAAGTTTGAAAAATGTTTACCTGCAGAGGTAAGAGAAGATTTGAGGGAAGATGTTGCCACAGAGGATGAAACAGGTTATTACTGACAACCCAAAGAAGCTTTCTGACTTGATTGATCTAGTAAATCTCCCCTCAACGCTCAGAGAATTCATGGGTCTGTCACAGACCTCGCGGTTGGGTTGTTTTAAGCGGGTTTGGTCGTATATCAAGGAAAATAACCTCCAGGTATGAAAGCTACTGCTCAACATGTTTTGCTATTCACAATATGTTTTGAACAGCTTTGAAATGAAACGTTAATATGCAAAAGCAGTTATGATATAAGATCCATTAGTTACCAATGATCGGGAAAAATAGTTATACTTCAGTATTTGGTGTAAAACACGATTCGAGTCCCAGTAGTTTATGCAACGAATGTGAGATAGCGTGCTTAGTTTTATCTTCTATGCATCAGGTATCAACTTTTATTTGATACTCGGGGTGTATCTATTTAATTGACCTTTGCTTTTCTATTGGTTTTCTTAGGATCCAAATAACAAGAACCTAGTCAACTGTGATGAAAAGTTGAAGCGAATTCTATTGGGAAAGAGCCAAGTCGAGCTTGCTGAACTTCCTATGCTGATTAAGTTGCATTTTCCGAAGCAGCAGAAATAGTCTTTGAAAGCATATTCCAGTCTTTAGTTTCGATGGAAAACCCAAAGTTGATGTATAGGTGAGACAATTGATTGCAAGTTGATTGTCTATTTCCACCTTTAAAACATATTCCATTTTATAGTTTCGTTGAAAAAACCAAAGCAGATTTCACCCAAGTGAGACAGTTGACAAGTTATATCTGTTTGTGTCTAGTTGGCAGGTTATTCTTCCATTCTTGCCTTTTGGATTTCACTGAAATGTTGTAGATAGAAATATGACATACATGCATCTGAACTCTACACTATTATTGGAAAGAAATGAAGTTCTGTTTCTTTTATTGATTGTTGCTGTCATTATGAATGAAAATCCCATTATGCTGCTGCGTATAATTTATAATTTCCTCTGAGCATCTTTCTCTGGGGTATTTCTGAGTTTTATAACCGCATGAGTGTACAGAGAAGCTACTATATTTGGTTGCTTTGTAATTTTTCTTTCTGTTTAAGTTCTCTCAATATGACATCTGATAAACTGCTAGCTTCTGAGATTTGACATAGTATTTATGGTCAATGTGAGATTAGGGAAAAATCGCTTTTCAGAAGAAATTTTCATGGAAAAAGTCCAGAGGTAATTCAACAGTTCGACAAATTATTAATAAAAGATTTCATGTAATTTCAGTAAATATACTGTCCATTGTGTAGAAACTCATTAACGAAATACAGCAAGAGAATTCTTTACCGCATAATCTGCTACTATACCATTTGTTTTCTGTGTGGCATGGAAGGCATCCCAGAATACATATTTGTTTGCATCTTTACACGTGAAAGGGTTATACCTGTCACATGCGTAACTCATCTCAAAAGTTCCAGTCCCACAACATGCAGTTGCTGTGTTTTCAAATCCTGTAGTTGGACAAAAAAATCAGAAAGCTTTGGAGAAATATTGTTGACAGATACCTATGAATTAATTTGTGCTATAATTTCGGCAATCAAGACCCCGACACCTAATTGACTTGGTCATTCCTAATTAACTCGTATGAAATAAGATTGGAAACAAGGTATAGAACTCTTACCGAAAGCATTAGGACTTTGAATGATGTCAGAAAAAATTCCATATGAGTTAGAAAACACCAGTTGGATGCCCACCTGCTCCTTGTTTAACTTTTCAACTAATGCTTGTAACCCTTCTGATTGAATTCTTTAGCCAAACTATTGTAACTCTCTATGCAACCTCCTCCTAGCATTAAATTAGTGTTTCTCTCCATTGGCACACAACCAATTGGTGGAAGCCCAGCTAAAGATATCTTCCGACTCTCCTAGCTGGTAGAGCTCCATGATGAAACTTCTTGCAATCCCTACCAAAAAGTTCTGGAACTCTTCAATGGAATATTCTGATGCCCTCACCGGAAGCATGTAATAGTTTTCTACGAAATCATTTGTTCCTGAGCTAATCATGTACAATGCTTCACTCAAGACCCTTTCTGCTTCCTTTTTCCCCAGATAATTTTTCAGCTGCCATTGATATTCTTTGTAGTATTCTAACTCTTTCCACAGAGGAATAACGGACTGCAATTAGAGATGAAATCAAAGTTAATCCTATCATTGCTCTCAGAATGATTGGAATTTATTTGACTAACTTGAATATCAAGTAGTATGTGATTAAAGGTCAACAATTGCTCAAATTTGTCTCCTAAATTCCCCTTTGGAGTCCAGTTGATTTGCATTGAAATATATTTATTCAGAGATTGGAGTAAGATAATATCTTGATTTAGGATATGTGATTTCTGATTAAGCTGAGATAATCCTGTGTTCTATAAATCCCACTAAGTTTTCAATCATTGAAGAAAGAAAAGTAAACTTTCAGGAAGTGGAGTACAGCTGAATTCAGGTTTCATATCTTCCGCTAATTATTATTGACATTACTATGATGACCTATCAGATTGTGTTGTATCAACCAAAACTTAGGGGAAGCTCTATTCAAGAGAAATATTTGATCTGCTAGAGGGCCTAAATTTTTTTGCTCTTGAGATACTTACAAACACATCAGATGTAACATTGTCATAACCAGATCCAGCTGAAGCAAAGGAAACACCCGTAGTAAATTCTGTTATGTTGTAAGTTGGATCCAGATAAGCTGGCACAGTTGGTTTGATCCCAAAAGCCTCAGATATGAAGTCTGTGAAAATGCGACCATTTGCTACTTATTGGAAAATCGTCCTGTTGGGCGGCCATCTTTGTAATCACGACCATAGGGCTCGAAATTGCTCTTGACTATTGTAGAAATATAATTATTGTTCCCTGAATCTACAGATGAGTCTCCGAACACTATGATAGATGGAACTGCAGCACTTATTCTAAGAATTTCCAGCATGGTTCTAATTAAAATAAGCAAAGGAATGGCATGTTTCGCCATTGTCTTCTTTAACTGGTTTGCCAATTATATGACAGGTTTTACTGCCTCAACTACAGAAGCAAAATGGATGTAGATTATAAGTAGTTATGCGTAGGGGCAATGTTTAGTGGAAATTGTTTTCTTATCCCTTTTGGCTTATAGTATTCATTGCTACATGCATAAACAGAGGTGAGATATCTATATGATGAAAGCTTGTACCATTGAAGTTCAGATGTAATGACTTTGATGAATCCTTTGGATGGAAGATTTGGTGAAAAACTGCTGACTCTCTGATTTATTCTGTATTTTTGTAAACTCACTATCATGCTGAGCAATCTAGCTTGGCGAGGAATTTTCTTGCCAGTCTTTAAAGTAGTAAACGGCCTAAAAGAAGAGAGATTTCAGTGCTTCCCTTCAAGATTGTAAGAAGCTGGAGACACTTTCTACTTTTTTAGGGGTAAAAGCAAGAAAATGCTCACGCTTAACCGTTATGCTCTACATGAAAATGCTCACGCTTAACCATTATCCTCTACATGAAAATCATGTTTTTGTTAACACAAGCCAATTTGGCTGATGCAGCAACATTTTTTTTTTCCAAACGATAGTATCAGTATTATATTAAAGAGGAGCCAAACCAGCCCAAAGCTTTATAAAAAAGAAATATTTAGGTAGATTTGGTCAACGACTTCACTTGTAGATTCGGTTTACGATCTCACTTGTAGATTCTGTAGTGTAAATTAAATATTATGGAATTTATGACTTCAGTTGATGTAAATAAAATTTTATAAAATTAATCTTGGTCGCAAAATCTACATGTTAGATTTAAATATATAACCGAATTTGTAGTTATATTTCTGCTCAATTGTAATTCTGTGTGAGCCTTAACAGTCACAGGTTTCATCAACTCGATTGAATTTTATAAAGAAATTGCAAAGTTAACTAATTTTGGATCTAGCCCTATTACAGTATTTGGTACAAATGAGAAGGAACGTTTAAAAAACATCTGACTCATCTGCAACTCATGTACTAATTTTTTGACATCTATGACCAAAGACCATCAGTTATTCTGCAAGGGTCAAATTCTCATGTACTAATTTTTTGACATCCTGACCAAAAACCATGAGCTATTCTGCAACGGTCAAATACTTGGAACGTTTGATCTTTGATTCTATTTGATTCTATTTATAAATTATGTTGGTGAATTAAATTTTATAAAATAAATTACATCACTAATGTTGAGTATATCTAATTATTTTCTATTCTCTTGTAGTAGGGTACTAGCAATTCTTGAAGCAACTAAATTTGGGGCTGTGTTAATAGAGGTAACAAGGGCTGCATTCAAATTTCATCAAACTAAATAATTATGTGTTTAAATTTGGTTCGTTAAGTAGAGAGGATTTGTTTTTATTTAGTTTGAATTAATTTGAATTCGAGTCAATTTCAAAGTGTAATAATCAATATTGGCTTGAATATTTAATAATTTATTCGAGAAAAATTTGGCTTGACTCATAAATTTCAAGTAAAGCTCGAACATATCCATAGTTCATTTGTTTGGGATTTTTACCCTAATTTGTTATTTTCTTGTCCAAAAATTTTGATCCATGGGAGTCCAGAATTCAATTACGATAATTAAAACATGTAATGTGGATACCTTTTACGGTTATTTAGAGAAGTGTTTTGCAGCTTGTATTTCAAAACATATGCAAAATATAAGAAAGCGAGATTCAACAAGGAAAATAACTACTTTGTGTAATTAAATTACCTATTTCAAATATTCTATTTTATGTTTACGAATTTATCTAGTCGAATAATATAAGAATTGTGTTTGGTTACAAATGGTTAAAAATCTTGAGTCACAAATATGGTACAAGTTTAAATTGATAATTCAATAAATAAATTTAAACGAATTTGTATTGAGTCGAATACTAAATTATTTGCATTGATTTACAATCCCAGGGGTAACTGGTATGAGAATGGGCCCATGAGAACAAATTTCCATGGACCATCTGTACTCTCTTCTGGCTGTAAAGTCAAAAATATTGGAACCAAGATTCGAGCCCGATCACCTACGTGGTCAACCCATCAGGCCCAAACACGCACAAGAAGTTAAAAAGCTTTTAACTTCTGGATGATTCTAAAACCGCAACAAGAAGTGACATTTCTAATCCGTTTAATTTATCACCCAAAAATAATAATAATATCACAACTAATTCAAAAAATAATAATTTTCTCCTTACCAAAATAAAAAGATAGCATTCTTGTGGTTCGGACTGATAAACAATTAGCATTCTTGTATGCTTCGGACTGATAAACAATTAATTCATAAACTAATGCGGTTATAAGGATCAATATAAAATATTATACTTATATTTTACTTTTTATAATTGAAAAAATTAAACCATTTTTTCATCCTTAACATAGGTGAACAAATTCAAGAATTTAACCAAAATATTCTTTGAACTATATACACAAAGATTTTAGTGAGCGCAAAAATTCTGCAAAAACTTTCTTGTCACAAAGGACAGGAGCAACTAAATAACTAAATATGAGAGTGAAAGATTTAAATATCTTGTCCTCAAATCGAAAAAAAATAAGTAGGGAAGGATGCAGGTTGTATGTTGAAGGTCAAATATGACTTGTTACGAGGCCGAGGAAAGAAGAGGAGAACAAAAATATTCATAATCTTTGGAGACTTTATGTGATGTATTGCAACAACTTAATAAACTGATCTTTTATATTCTGCAGTCTCGTTAGTTTTCTATAATCGTTACTTAATTGAGAAATCAAAAATTCAAGATTTGGAGTAAATATTAGGTCAAAATCTTGTATTATCGACATTGAAATTTTTTGCAAAAATTTAAGGGTTTAGATTTAATTTGGTTCACCAACCTATAATCCATGTAAAGGTTTAGACTTTCCCTTTTTTCTTGGTATTTGTTGGTTAGGCCATTGACCTCTCTGGGTAGCATAAAATTTACTATACATGTTCTAGGCACATGTCTCACCGACGAGCCATAATAGCATTTGGGTTGTGCCAATGTTTATAAAAGATCCATCTTATTCCATCTTTTAATATCAAATCTCATTCACTACCCACTTTCTTTTTTTCCAATGTAAAATTTGTTTGTTACGCACTATTTTGTCAATTTTGAAAATTATAAACGATTTAAAAAAAGAGATTTGAGAGCTTTTTAGCGAGAATATATGAAGGTGGGTGGAGACACTTTCTACTTTCCACGGGTAAAAGTAAGAATATGCTCATACTTATTTGTCATTAAAATCGTGCTTTTGTATACACAAGACAATTTGGTTGAGGCAGCAACTCATGCAATTCTTTTACAAAGACCATCAACTATTCTTTATGAATTGTTTAACACCTCCTGTAAATCTTGTGATGTGGATTAAACCTTATCTAATAAATGATATTTACGATTTAAAAAACATTCTATAATATTTAATTTTAATTAAGTCAAAATAGTTCTACTTAAGTATTCACCATTCTACTTTGTTGTTATACTAACAACTCATGAAGCGATCGTAAACTTGGGCCTATGCTAATAAGGGTGACTGGTAGGCGTGGACGCAGGGCAGGTACCCGCTCTTCAATGGATTTGTCTGATTCGACCCTCACTTTTCGGGTCAACTATTTTTTGATCCTGATCCGACCCTCATATCACCGGATATCCGGAGAACGGGTACCCTGGTAAAAAGGGTCGGGTACCCGCGGATACCCGACCTTATCCTATCATCATTCACCTTCTAAAAAATAAAATAAAACTAAACTAATCTCATTTTGAACACCAAACTTTTAATAATTTTTAGAAGTGACAAGTTGATTAACAAATATTCTATATAAATTGAGAAGAATAAAGGAAAAAAATCCAATATTAGATTGTTAAAAAAAAAGTTAACAAAATTCAATTTAAGAAATCACATAATTTCTTGAAACTAAAAAGAAAAATAAAACTGACATAAAATTTATCCGAGAAAAATTGGATAAAACCAATACTACTATAAATCAAGACTTAAAAATGGATGAATGACTTATTTACACTAAAAATTATAAGAAACATTATATATGAGGGTCGGAGCAGGTATCAGCGAGTTTTTAAAACCTTGACCCATATCCGACCCTCACAGAAGCGGGTACCCGACCCTCAGTTGACCCGATCAATAGATGAGGGTCGGATACCCTTATTTTTCAGAGCGGAGTGGGGCAGAGCGGTTGGGTTAGCGGATCAGCGGGTATTTTTTCCCACCCCTAATGACTGATATGAGAACTAGCCGAAAGTCTCATCAGATAGTTCGTCTTTTCTATAATTATTCCGGGTATTAAAGTCGAAGAAGATTGGAACTAGGGGTGTTCAAATCTGACCCAACCCAAATGAATTTGGGGCTAAATGGGAAACATTTTCGGCTTACTTGGATCGAGTTACCCAACTTTAGTAGAGTTGAGTTGAGTTTTAAAAATAAAATCCAACCCAACCTGAATAACAAAAAAAATTCAATTATAGTTTTTTAATTTTAATTTTTATTCTAATTATTTCATCTACCTTATATGATTTTTCCTTTTTATTTTTGAAATATCATCCAATTTATCATATTGTTTACTTTTTTCCTTTTATTCTTTACCTAACCATTTTAGTTTTGACCAAACATATATTTTTAATGGATGGATTTATAATTGTAGATTTTTAAATTTTTTTTATTAATATAAAATTTTAACCAGAAAACCTGAGTAACCCGGCCGACTAATACTTGAGTTGGGTTTACTTGGGTTACTATATTAGTTGGATTAGCTTGGGTTTTATTTTTTTAAACCGAAAACTTGAATCCAAAAACCCAACCCATGAACACTCCTAATTGGAACCAATATTGGAGCTAGGCAACCTACATGGTCAACCCATATCAGCAATGGTTTTAAATTCGAACTAGATTGACCGACTTGGCTGATTAAACCGCGAATCAACAATGACACTGATATGAGTGAATGATAAAGTTGAAAATTACAAATAACCAGTCAAAATTTAAAAAGCGGTAAAAATTTGGGCAAACTAGTTACATCCAGTTATTGTATCCTTCCCCCAAAACCAAACCCAATTTCATGGTTTTATCCAAATTCAAATCCACCACAACCCCATTTCAACAAATTGCTACTATTTCAAACAAATCGATCACCAATACACCAAATTCTTCAAATCTAGATACCAAAAAAAAAAAAGAACAACCTTGATTAAATTCTGATAGATGAGGAGAGGTGAGATGGAAGATAAGTAGAAAAGAAATAGGTGGAGGTGGGGATAGACGGCTAGAGAGAAGCAGAAAGGTCGAAAAGATAGAGAAAGGGTGGGGATGGGGCCGTGGAGATTGGGGGTGAGGATGAGATGAAGAAAAGAGAGGGATAGAAAGGAGCGTGAAAGAGGTGGTGATGAGTGAAAGGATGTGAAATGGAGGTAGAAAAAGAAAATTTAGGGTTTTCATTTTCAGCTTTAAAGGTTTAAGTTTGAATTGATTTTTTTAAAGGTTAAAAAAGTAATTAGTAGAGTATGCTATTTTAAAATAGGAAGGTGGCCAAAATGGTTCGAACATTGAATCTCAAGGTTAAAATATAAAACTGTCTACCACCAGCGCAACTCAATAACTTGGAATTTACCTAATTTGTCACTTAATCAATCAAATCAATTAAATTAGTTAAATCGGAAATCGAAAACTTTTCGATTTAGTTATCAGTCTGAATTTAAATACAATGCCCAATAGACCCAAACACATTACCAAAAGTTAAAAGTTTCTAGATGATTCTAAACACTACTAGACATTTCTAACCTATTAATTTTATCACAAAAAACAAAATTATTCCTTTTTCGTTTATAAAACAACCTTTAATATAGTATATTTTTGTGAAAAATCAACCAATATCAACAAACAAATTTCCCCCCAAATAATAATAATAATAATAATAATAATAATAAAGGGTAACTTTGTCAATTAGAAATACTTTCTCCTCTCTCCAGCCATTTCTTTCTCTCCAAGCACACCTCTTCTCTCTTCTTTCCTCCCTCCCTGTTTGTTTTGTACTACTACTAGGACCCTTTATCTTCCTTTCACATCATTAAACCCTTCATTATTATACTTATTATTTTTTTTAATCTCAAATTTTGCTTCTGCAAAATCCTAGCTTTCAGCCATGTTGGTGAGTAGAATTGCTGCTCGTTCATCACGGACTGTGTTGACTCAGTGCCGCAACTCGTTGCTTCTCCTTGCTCGCAAAAACCAGCCACGTGTCCCCACCCTCTCCAATCAATTTCACTCCCTTGTTGGCTCTCGTAACAAGGTCTGATTTTTATCCAATTTTTTGGGTTTTTATGTAATATTGTCAAAAGGGTTTTGCTAGGGTTTAAGCGGTGCTTCTAATTTATTTGGTATTTTTGCAATTTTATTTGTTGATTTTGAGTTTCTTAGTATTTTAAAAAAAAATAATTGTATGTGATTTCTGCATACGTAGCTATTCTTCTTTTGATAAAGATTAGATTTTTATGTATTTTTATTTATAAAGATTGAATTTTTTAGATTAATATTCGTTATAAGTTTATAACTCCTCCATATTCTTCTATTCTTTTTTTGTTTTTAATTTGTTGACGTATTTTTTTGGGCTCTAGGATTTCAAGAATTAAATTTTATTGCTCCAAAGTTTGCTAATTTGGCTTCATATTTGCAAATTGCAATGATTTTGGTTTTGAGTCAATACGGGCATTGAGTGTGATTCTTGTATCAACAATATAATTTTTCTTTAATTAAAGATTTGTGTAAAATTAGTATCTGAAATTCTAACATTTATTGGGTTCCTTGAAGCCTAAATGAAACTGTAATTGGTTGGATGAATTCGACTTATAAGCTTATATTCTGTTCATTTCATTAGTGAGTGGTCGTTTCATCAAAATGAGCAGAAAGGAACAATAACCAAGCATCTTATTTTCTTCGTGTAGATGGTTTCAGGTCAAGTTTCTCTGCTTCATCATTCCTTTTTGAATGGATCTCCTTTTCAATGGTACGGAATGTCGTCATCTGCTTCTCCGCAACATAATGAGAAGGATAAAGCTCAATCTGGAATAGAAAATGGGAGTACTTTAGAAAGTGATGCAGCTGAAGCAAAAACAATTGCAGAAGTTAGTGATCAAACTGAAGCATCAGCTTCTAGTGATGTTAAAGTTGAAGACCAGAAAGATGCATCAGGTTCTGATGTGGAACCTAACTCTAACACATCCCAATCTGTCAAAAGAAGGAGAAGAAGTAGTACTAAATGGTTTACATTTTCTAATTCTGATTCAGATTCAGAGGAGGGTGATCTCTCTCGAGATGACCTTGTGAAACTTGTTGTGGAGAAGGAGGAACAATTGAAGATCAAGCATGAAGAGCTGCAGAAAATGCAAGATAAAGCTCTTCGAACTTATGCTGAGATGCAGAATTCCATGGATAGGACAAAACGTGATGCTGAAAACCTGAAAAAATTTGCTGTTCAGGTTTATAAGAATGATATTTTAGTTTACTTCACATGCATTACTGTTTAATTTATGCACAAAAAAACCTGCTTCATTGGTTTTCTTTTCATTGTTGTACGTGCTGAAACATGTATGTCAAAGCACCCTGCACGCTATGAGCTGTCCTTTGCTGTACAACAAAGGTTTGCTCCCAAGAGACAGCTCTTCTGCCACCAAAGGAAAAAAAAAAAACCACGCGCGCAAATAGGGCCCCCCCAATCTTTGTAGGGCTTCTTCAGCTGTAAAAGACAATTTTTTGAAGATTGATGAATCTAAAGACTCTGTTGGAGCTGTGCCACTTCTAAAAACACTTTTGCAAGGTGTTGACATGACTGACAAACAGCTGGCTGAGGTCTGATTTTGTTGCTCCAAAGAAATCTATATCTACTTCCCTTGGATGTTACATCACTGGGTATGGATTTGGAGAAGTGAATAACCACTAAAGAAAACAATGCAAGCTTTAAATTCATAATCTCATCTTTCGAGCATATAAGCACTTTTAGGTACTGCTAACCTTGATTCTCTTCCTTACCTCTGAGAGAAAGACTGGATACACCTCTGATCCTTTTTGGGCTTTGAATACAAGAGCTAAAGTCTAGATCCATTACAGCTTAACGGGAATGCCACTGCTTGCAAGTTGATAACTTTTGGTTATCAGTGAAACCTTCGTACTATTTTATTGTATTTGACTTGGTATTTCCTGCTTTAGAAACGGATTACATATGTATTATCATGACTTCTTGTTTCCTTTACACCTCCCTCCCCCAGTGATTGCAATATAGGCCCATTAATGGTTGAGGCTAACTCCTAATATTGATCTGGAGGTAAAGGAGAGGCGGTAAACATGCATGATCAATTGATCATAATGAAACCATAGATCAAACAGGGTCATATGTTGCCGTATTGTGATGGAGATACTTGCACATTTGCAAGTAAAGAACAACTTGCAGCTGCAGTACTTCATGGAACTCTTCCTTTTTGTCCATCTTAATTTCATATGAGCATTCATCAATCAATTTCTTTATGTACTTACATTGACATGTCTGCATAATCCATTTGGAATTACAATTAGTACATTTGCATTCAAATTCTAGTCTATCCTAGCAAGTTATAATTTCTGCTTAAGGTTATATTTTGCCGGGACCAATTATAGCTTTAGAGCAAGTGTAACTTAAAACTTTAAAGCTCCATTAAGATTTCATTAATTGTCACTTTTAATTTCAGGTACTTAAAAAATATGGGGTGCAAAAATATGATCCTGTGGATGAAGAATTTGATCCACATAGGCACAACGCAGTTTTTCAAGTACCAGATCCTTCAAAGCCTCCAGGCACTGTTGCTGTTGTGTTGAAGGTAACTGCTGCATATCATTTGTATATGAATTCTTTTTGACAGATGAAACATTTGTGGTTGTTTGGTCATCAGACAAACCCATTGCATTTTATTGTGGTTCTGAGATTATGTTGTTTGGCTCAATTTGTACTAAAGCAGTTTCCATAATAGGAGATAAAATTATCAAAAGAATATGTTACCTCCATAGGTTCCCAATGCTTCCTAATTAGATGTGTTTCACATCCCCAGAGAGGCATTGAATGGGTGGTGGTCCTAGGGGAAGCAGATTTTTTAAACTTTTTTTGGCCATTGTTTTTTCAGGCCGGTTACATGTTACATGAACGAGTCATTCGGCCAGCAGAAGTAGGTGTGACACGGGCTGTTGAAAATGAATTGCAGAACAAGGTTCAGAGACCTGAACAAATGTATAATTAGTCACTGCATGCTGGTACTTGAGCATGTCTGAAGAAAATCGATGGATTTCACCTTCCAGTTTTATAAGCTTGATCTGTGCTTTTCCGTTGTAGAAGATAGATCAATTATATTTTCCTGGTTTGAGTTAAAATTTATTACGACTTAGAAGAGATGGCACCTCAAGGAGCTGTAATATTTAATCTTTAGCTAATTAGATTTGTAACAGGAAATTTTGATTAGAGGGTTGAACATTATTTTTCTGGCATGTTTTATGCCTCACACAGATAAGTTGCAGCTCAGACCTGCCGTCAGAGTCTGTCATGCCTACTTAATACCTGTTATCATTCATATCTTTTTTGGAGGCAAGCTCAGCCTGTTCAGTGGAGGCAGGTTATTCCAATACCAAT
This sequence comes from Cinchona pubescens, assembly GCA_025175665.1. Lineage (NCBI taxonomy): Eukaryota > Viridiplantae > Streptophyta > Magnoliopsida > Gentianales > Rubiaceae > Cinchona > Cinchona pubescens. Next base: position 1,570,867 of record JANKKI010000106.1, read on the forward strand.
CTGGCAAATATCTGCAGTTAGATGATGATTGTGATTAAACTTTTGATCATAACAGTATCAAGACTCTTAACAAAATTTCCCATCAAGTGTACTCCATACCAAGGAAGTTTTAACAGGAAAACATTTGTGCCTCTTGACTTATCACTACTGATATCAAGGAACAGAAGTTATAGTTACTGCAAAACTAATTCTTCAAACTAAATCTGTCCTATGGAATTGGCCTATGAGTTTGATTCTTACAAAAAGTGAGATAAATTGGTATAGAAAGTGGGATAAAAAGGTCGATCTTGTGTCATAATTTCTTATTTCTTTCCTCAATAAGCTTGTAACAAGTCAAAGAAGTCCTATTCATAGTTTATCCTATTTCTGGATTCAACCTAATGCATTATAACAAAACATGGTGCGAAATGACCTATGTGGTGCTTCACTGACTCAAGGTGGAATGCAGAGAACTGTTTTTTCGAGATTTTCCTGAGCTTGATGACTCCATTGCTAAGCTGCTTCCTGGGTGCACCACACTGGTGGAGGTGAGCTGTTCAGAGCCATGTTGTGCATTAAAATAGAATCAGATCTAGTGAATAACATTACTCGATCCTCAATGCTTTCTGTGTAACTTCTTGCTACATGTGCCTGCAGGTCAAGGAATCCTTACTGCAGAAGTGCCTAGAGTTGGAGCAAACAGCCAAAGAACAAGCAGCAGATATTGCAATCCTTGATCGAGCAAATTGCAAGGTAATCTCTACTTCCAGGGCATGATATACCAATAAAATATTCAATTAATATATTGACTTCAGGTTATTCTATACAACTTACATTTTACTCAAGCCATCCAATGTCCTTTATTGTCTTTATTAGTCTTCTTTTACCTATTATCTTTTCTTTTTTCGTTTTCTCGTGCTCTTTGGGTTGGCATTTCATGTATTCGGAGAATTTTGTAACATCTTAATGGCTATAGGAGAACAATCTGCTAAATTTTTTCTTGTCCCTGACAAGAAAATTTAGCAGACTTTCATTTTCAATTCGATTGGACTATCACCATTATGACCTCAATATTTTAGTTGTCAAACACAAGAATATCGTTGTCATCCAAAATTTGTGCATGTGTAGGTAATTCTAACTGTGATTTGTCTCTTCTGCTTTCTGCAGATGGTTGAAGTAGATGTCCCTCAGTCTTTGTTTGAGGAACAACGAAGGCAACTTTATGGAGCCCAACTTTTGCAAATACAGGTGACTATTTGCCATCCAATTTTCCTCTGGGCCAAACTAACTTTCTCAGAGTCCTAGAAGTTCACATCATTATGCATCTAAAAGACTCAAAACTCATCTGAGCATTATGTTGAAGTAGCCAAAAACAAAGCTAACTGAGCAACAATTGGCGTATTTATCAAGTCCCAAAACAGTCGATGAGTTCTTGGAAAACAACAGGGAGAATATAAATCGTGTGATAAGGCAGAATCTTGCTGTTGGAGACATATTTAAATGTGGAAAGTTGCAGGTACACACATTTTAGCTCCTGTTTCCTTTTCTATCTTATTCAAACAATTGCTCTTTGCTTATATCTTATATTTTCTTTGGTCAATTAGCATACTGCAGAAGCTTGCATGATTTGAAAAGTTAGCTATCCATATAAAATGAAAATAGATGGTTTGTGTTATACATGAGAGACCTTTTACATGGTTCGTGGTCCGGTTTGTAAGCTTTGTGCTACAGTTTCAACCGAAGAACTGGTGAAAGAAGTTAAAAACTCAATTGCCGAATTCAAAAGACATAATCAGGAATATGACGAGGAGCGCATGAAGGAACAGGTCATTACCATGCTAGAGATGCAATGTCTATTGGCACTTCGATCAAGTATACCTTTTAATATGGATAGCATAATAGCTAATGCTTCTAGAATAAAAAGTTCGGAGTTGAATGACAAATCATGTCTCTGATTTTGAAATCTTGAGAAATTGTGGCAGAATAAGGGAGTAAGAGTGAGCAGTTTTCCCCAGAAGCTGAATGAGAGAGAGGAGAAAAATATAGACATGGGTAGATGGCCTATGCTTTTGCTTACATTTTCCCTTGTCAAATTTGTATAGGTTCAAGAGGTTGTGTTTGAGGGAGCAAAAGTCCTAGAGTGGCTTAGAGAAAATGCAGAAATTCAATACACAACCCGATAGGGTAGAACAATCAGAGGGCAATACATGGTTTTGATAGCAAGGAAAGGTGATAAATCCATTGCAATTTGTGAGAATAGTCAGAGAACTATGAGAACAGAAGACATCTCAAATATTTTTGGCTACAAACAGGATGTCATTGCAAGAGACAAATAATTTAAGGGTTAAATCCAGTTCATCCTACAGAATGCTATCACGACCCCGGTTCTGATGAAATAGTATGAATCACAGAAACCATTAAAGATCCACCTTGCTAAGATTCAGTGAACATACACGGAAAGGGATTGCAATTCCCTGCTGAAAAATCACGTGGTCGACATTGTCAAAGTTCATTTTATGCTAAATTAAGAAATGCCTGTACGTGATTGACAGATATGAGTCATTTAGTATCGTTTTCTAATCTCAGTTGTCTTATTAATCTGAATACCACATCTTGCTTGCTTAGGAAAAAATAAAATTGAGTTAACTGCAAAAATGGCAACTTTGATCTTCATAAACATCAGCAATCCCACATCCAAACCGCTGCTTCTCCTTCCTCCAAACATGGTTGTGGGAGTGGAATCTTGAGTGTTCGTGAGATTGAATCTTCCAATCTCGATAGATAGTAAAAACTGGGAGGCAAAGAGATGGGATCACGAAAACCTGAGTTGAAAACTTGCTTGTTTGAAGTTGCTTCAAATTTACAGCCCTGGCCAACAATTGTATCCAAGGGGAAAAGAGAAAGATCTACTTCAGGAAGTGATAAATTGCCTATCCTGGAATAACTGACCAAGCCTCAAGTATAGTGCCTCTTGCTCCTCAAAGCTGAGATGTCGTACTATCTGCAATGCAGAACTTCAGCACATTAGGTTAGAGCAGATAATCTTTACAGTTCGGCTATGAAATTAAGTAATGTTAGCGATTGAACTAGAATATAATGGATTTCAAGTGATAGTAACTGCAGAAAAGTTTAAGGTTTAACATCATTGTCAAATGGAACTCTTTGACATGCTTAGCTTGCATTCAGTTATCTCCAGATTGAAAGCTGAAAATAGAGTTCCTCTGATCAAGAAATAGTTGGTGTCAAAACAATAAACATTTTCACCTGATCCAAGATCATCTCAACGGGATTATCTTGAGAAGCAATGAAAGACTGATAATAGATGTAAGAAAATATAGCCATCACCATCTGCATACAAATGCCAGAAACTGATCACCAAAGTTCGCTTGAGATCATTTTGGAAATGAGAATAAGTGTCAATGACAACATGTAGATCTGTTTTGCGCTTTCAAGGAAAAGGAATTGCAGTAACAAATATTAACTGCCAGCTAACAATCTTGCATTCTGCGAAGAAATAGAGCAAAGAAACCAAGATTTTTAAGTTCTGATTGCTCACCTGGCAGTCCATTCTATCAGTAAAGCCCCCATGTCCAGGAATACTAGCACCAAAATCCTGGATAACACTATGCAAGGGGGCGAAATGTAAACATTAATCATGAAAACCATAATCTTTATCCATAAAAACAAAGATATAGGAATGTATACCTTAATCTTAAAAGCTCTCTTGAATCCACTAGCAAAAAAACCTCCAAAAGGTGCTATAATCTAGATGCAAATAAGCCAAGGCATAAAGCATGCCACTGCACAGGCAAAACTGATATCTCTTCCACGGACACTGCAACATTTATTCAAAACAGAGTTATGCTATCATGTGCTTAATCTCTGAGATCGAATGCCATAACATCAAATTCTTTCGTGAATTTTCAAGACTCGAATTTGATGTTCTGTGACTTTGTTATGAGAACCCCCCTATGAGAACCCCGGCAGCATCATTTAATGCAAGCAAAATTTCTATCACAATTAGTACTAGGAGAAAAACTTCAGTAAACAGTAGGAACTACATCTAACATTTTGTTATTGTCTCCATATCTCAATCCCTAACTTGAGAACGAAAAACCAGTAATGGTTTCTAGCATATTTTTCTAGGATGGTTAAAAGTGAGTAAAGACAGTAGGACTTAATAAATCCGAAAAGGAATCATCAGCAAGTGGAGATAAATTAGAACAAAATTTAAGCAGGAAGAAATCCAAAACTTCAATGAAACTATATGAAGGCCCGAGATTACCCATTCAGGAAGCCATCCAGATAATGAATAGTAATCCGGCTTAAACAATGGACCAGGGTCACAGTCGAGCCAACCAGTTGATAGATCCTGCAATCAAATCTTTCAGAATGAGATATACAAGTCACAGCAGTACCTTGTCTCCAATATTTGCGAAAATGCATTGTATGGAGAGATTCACCTTTCTTGGACATGTCAACCACTGAAAACGGCCCAAAATATTTGCAAGCTGCATATGAAAAATAACAGGAAACTCACTAAGAACACAAATCGTCTAAGAAACGGACTTCCAGAAATAGTAGACATTTTACAGGTTACTAGACATTACTCAAACCACGTAGCATATAAAGCCAGCATGAAGCAAACAAATTTGTGAAGTTTACACAAGCATAAAACCTGGCTTTTTCATGCTATGTACCCTGAAAATGCATAGCACAATATTTTCTTCACTTTAAACCCTTCCCCAACGAATTTCGAAATTTTGTTTGACAATCTAATGGATAAGAGGAGGATAAAAAGCATGACTTCATAAAGAAGCAAATGATGCTTACCAGAAATGCTGATGTCATGGCTGCAACAGATGCACCGATAAAGCCCTCCCAGGTCTTCTTTGGAGAAAGTTTTATTAGTGGTGTTCTTCCAAAGAAGAAACCGAACAAATAAGCAGCTACATCGTTGATAGCTATAAGAGATGCAGGCAAAAGGAACCTGAATTATTAATAGCAAATTAGCATAACTTTTTTAATGATGCAAGAAAGATGAACTCAAAAATTGGCAGCAATACAAGTCAGTTCTACCACTCTTCAATGCAAATGCATCAACACTCCAGATCTAATGTCTTAAGAACCTACTATCTTATTTGAATATCATACTAAGCTTAGAAAAAGGTATTCTGATTTTGATGTAAAATGCCAAGTCCATTCAGCACATTCATGTAACTTAGACTTTTTTCAAATAATAAAAAAAGGATCAGATCCATGCAACACTTTAGCTCTATTATTGGTTCTTTATTATGTTAATTAAAAGGGTACACAAAGGTAGGTTCATTAAGTAATAGTCTCCGAAGAATTTATAGCTTTGCTCCTTTGTGTTCGGCACAATAGAGCACATGCAATTCAATTGTTATTTCATCTTAAACAATTTACCCTTCACAAATGTATTGTGCAGTAAAGCAAACTTCAAATAAAATGCTATTAGCCATTTGGCATATCATGAATAAGATAAATGCCGTAACAGCTAATAACTGGGGGCAAATCTTACCAGAATATCCCTTCAAAAATGTTGGCCACAGTGAATGAGGACTGCATGAATACTACAATGAGAATCATGTGTGTCCATGCATACTGACCAAACTGGTCAATACTTGTACATCTTCTTCTTTAGATGTGAGAATGAAGCATATAACTCCTGTAACATTGAACTAAATTTACATTATCAAAACAAAAAAAGTTAAAACTAATCAAAGAAACGTATGAAATTCAAGGAGACAAATATGACCAAAGATAAGGACTCGAAACTTTGTCAAACCTGCAATATATAAGAAATAACAAATGACCATGTGGTATTTTATAAGCCCGTTCACCAGCTTATAGAAGACCTTGTCAAACGTTACAGTCTTTACGAGATGTTGACTGAGAATGCGGCCATATACATACAACATTGCTGTGAAGAAGAAATGCCTGAGACAACATATAATGCACAACCAATATTCCAATTTTTAGCATTAATCATCAGTTATAAGGAACAGTCGAGCCTTCACATGAAAAGCAGATTTGCAAAATATGGTGATATATTTAATTACCAGTTTAGTAGCCTAAATCCTGGAAGATGCCTTTCCTCATTGACTCTTCTCCGTAAACTGAATTACATAGCTCTGCTGTCATGAATATTTGGATGATAATCACCGTAGCACAAATGTAAAGATGACCCATGTAGAGAATGAATAATGTACATATAAGCATCCAAAAGGAGGAAGATGCACGAATCCACAATGATCTGTACTTCTTGTCATCATCAAGAAGTAGGTGACTTTCATTTAATTTTCTTAAGTCGGGAAAAGACTGAAAAAATGAAAAGAGAATGAAATGTTAAATTTTCTAAACAAATCACGTAAATTGATTACCAACATTTTTTACTCACCTGAGAAAATTCTAGATAAAGCAAGGACGTGAAATGAAGTTGTAGATTGTCATTGAAATCTAAATCCACATATATAATCAATGTGTTAAGACTTAAGAGCATCAGCTACCAGGGGAGGACAAAACTTGAACTATGCAAGACATGCAAAATCGTGCTCCCACCGTTGTGTCTTATAAATGCAATGGTAATAACAGAAGTTCATACGTTACCAACCCCACTTAGTTATGATAACTATCTATCAATTTTTCTTGATCTTTCAGTGGAATGCACAGAAGAAACATAACTTCAGTTATGAAAAGGATGATGGACCTCCCTTTCCTACGCAATACTCTTATCAAGTGAGTAAATGGAGTGGTAATGTGTTAGTGTGGTACACAACAATCTCATGACCATTTTGCAGTTATCTGAAGTCCAAAGTACCATAAGAAAACATTCTCATGTTGATCACTAACCTCACATGAACGCTTACGATGCCGGACTCTGCCTGTAGGTGTAGATGGGGAAGCAGGACCATGATCCTTCCTTATCATCCCTTAGTTTTATATTCCAGACAAAAATTTTCCGAGATTTATCAATGAATACTCATAAAATAAGCCTGATCCAACAAGAGAACAGCATAGAATGTCACATGAACTAGAAATAATCCAATCTGAATGACCATAATCTGAGGTACTGTAAAAACTGACACTGTAATCGGCTCAAATTTATTAAAAACAAAAAAAAGGAATGCGCCAAGTATGGCATGACTTTATATAGTGTTATTTTCATCTATAACAAACATTTCCTTGTTATATGACTGCTTAATGTAATCAAAATACATTCAAGAATTCATCACATAAGGTTTCATTTTCAGAAAACATTTCATAGGAAACCGAAGTTGGGATTTTAGTGCATTGCTTACATTACATTACATGTATGATCCACAGTTCTTATTTATTAGCTTCACAAATTCACTGCCTCAAGACATGCCCTTTTCCTTTTTTGCACGTTTTTCTTCTATATACAGTTCTTTTACTTTTTTATTTTTTATTTAAAAAAAAAAAAAAAAAAAATGAGACAGCCCAGAGACAAAAGAAGTCACTGTAAAGCAAAACTTCCTAAACAGATTCTTAGTTTTTTTTTTTTTTGAATAATTCGCAGCAGCAACAGATGTCTTTTGTCTCATTATGCATGCCATCATGCCAGGCGCGATTTAAAACAACAGTTACATCACAACGAAAAAATAAATAAATAAATAAATAAATAAATAAATATGCATTTTATAATTAAACAAGTGATATAAGAGAACTTACAAAGTTCGGCAGGATTCGGATTGGATCTTAATTAAACACTCGACTTTTGATCACTCATGATTCTTGAACAAAATGTGCCAAAAATAATTAAAAGGGAATTGTATAGTGATTGTTAATTTGTCACAAATCTATAAAGAAAAGTGAACATTTTGTTGTGAGGAGTGGGACGAGAGGAAAATCCAATCTTGTGGAATCAAGAAGCTCAAAAGATTAACGAAATAGCGGAAAAGTCTGATTCAGGACTCAACAGCTTCCCATTAGGGAGAAAGAAAGAGGTCCTACTAGTGCGACACGTGGATTTTGGACTGCATGTTTAATAAAATTAAAGGTGTGTTCGTTTGGATCTTTGAAAAATATTTTACATGAAAAAATCTATTTTTCATATAATTTTTTGGTGTTCATTTGACAAAATTAAAATATTTTGAAATAAATTTTTAACGATTTCATCTTTAATTTTATGAATACTATTCATCTAGTTAAAAAAACTTATAACAATGGTGATAAATACCTTAATTGTGGTTAATAAAAGATTGATTTTATTTAAAATTAAATGATAGTACAATGTAGTAGTAAAATATTCATAATGATAGTTATATTAGTGTGGAACCCATGATTAATAGAAAAACGTATGAAAAAGAATTGAAAACGAAAATAAGTTTAGCAAATAAAATTATAAAAGTAAGTATTTGAGATTATGTCACTCTTGAATTATCTGAAAAATAATTTACGCTCAAAAATTTTGTAAGTTATTTTCAACCAGAAGAAGGAAAATTAGAAAATATTTTACACCGAAAAATATTTTCCGTTGTTTGGCATCAAAAAAATTTTAAAAAATATTTTCAATCCAAACGAACACACCCAACAAAATATATATTTTTCTTAATTATATCTTTCCGTTAATAAACCACCTCTTTATACTTTCGAACGTTTAATATTGTAAAACATAGCGGAATGATTTCTAAAATTATAGAAATTTTAAATACTATAAAACATTAAAACGTAGTAGTATTCACTGAAATGTAAGTATTATTCATTGGCTAATCATATTGCGATACAATAAATAAATAAACAAAACAAATTTTAATCCCATTAAATACGATCTATTACCTGAATCCTATTACCTTATTACACTTTGTGATATTGCAATACAATAATGACACAAAAGGTCTTCCATGCAAAGTTTGAAAAGGGTAATTCAACCCGGCTTTTACAGGTATAACTAGTGTGTACTTATAAGATTGATGTGGCAATTAAAGATAAAGCCCAATCTACTTTTTCCCCACAATGCCCGGAACAAAAGGGAAAAAGAAATTGCAGCAAGAAATGGCAATTAGATAAAGGGGAATTCTACTATTCTTTTTAAAAAATTATTTCTTTAATTTTAAAAATTTATACAATGCAAGTATTTAACGTACATAGTATTATATTATACAAATATTTAAAATACAAAGAAATGGTTCCCTAAAAGGGATTATAAAATTTTTCATAGATTTAATACTCCTCTTTTCAAAATAGCTGTAATTTTAGATAATTTCTCGTATTTCATATTATCTGTTATTTTAAAAAATTGAGAAAGTATTAAATGATATTTTTCAACTTTTACCCTTAATACCACATTCATAAAGGAAAAATTATGTAATTGGGATATTAATACAAAAGAATAATTTAATAATTTTAAATTATTTTTTATAAAATTAATGCAGTTTAATTATTTTTTTAATCTGTATATACCAATCAAAGATGACAGTTATTTTAAAATGGAAAGAATACCCTAGAGAAGGTGCTAACAGCCCAAAAGTACAAGAAAAAGAACAAAGTGTACGCATGTGAGTGTTATTTGTTTTGGGAGGTGGACCAGGTGGTGGTGGGTTCAATGCAAAAAAACAAGGCCCGCAATACAATTTTAATTCCATCCATAGGCATTTGGGTCAGATGAAACAAAGGCCTGCATATGGCTTTATATTTGTTTCAGTCAGCTATTTATGGACTTGCACATACTTTGACTGGATTATTATACCAGTACTACATTTCTAGGAATTTACACACCGCCCACCAGACCATCATGGATCCAGCCCACACTATAGTCCACATTGCACAGAGCACAGGCCCCGTATGGATTGGGGAGACCTCTCCAATTGGGGTCATCAGTCGGCTGTAAAAAGACCACAAACAATATAGCCGAAGGGCCTAAATAATTGAGTTTAATTTGGAGCGTTACAAAGCAGGAAAATCATTTATAAAATTATAAATTTATAATTATTTGTTAAAATTATTCTACTTGATTAGATCTTATAAGTCACGAATATCTTGATTTTAAATTTTCAATGGGATTTTTTAAAAAAATTTAATTACAAATTAGTGATTTTTATTTGTTACTTTGTATAATTATATTCGAGTACGTAATGGTAATCTAACTCAAAAAACAAATACGCATATTATAATCTTAGAGTTCACATTTTTTTTTTTTTTTTGATAAAGTGTGCCTTGCTGGATCTAGCTGTATATTGTTTCAAATCTGTAACATATTATGTCTTCGTAGGTTGGAAAAATCACTAGACTGAGACTTGACCAAACTTGTATTCTTAGGGTTAGTTTCTTTGAAATTGTTATTTTATCATTAGAGTATTTTTGTTTAACTGAATAAATTTGCTCTAGTATGATATAATCTGCTTTGACAATAACGACACCCCCAAAAATTTTCCCATATATATGCATCCACATTTCAAAAAGATTCAACTAGAGAAAAATCAAGATATAAATCGGCTGAAACTTGAAAGAATTAAACATATGTAAATTAATTACTATATAATTTATTCTTTTAATTGCGTGTGGTGCCGAAGTGTTATTAGAAGAAAAAGAAAATCACATGATACAACTTGATTAGCAAGTAAAACAAATATTATAATGCTACAAATTGTTGTATTTAAACATGTCTTATAGTATTAATGTGTGTGCTACAAATTGTTGTCATAAAAAAAGTATTTCGTAGAAAATTTGATTAGTAGAAATAGGTAAGACTAAGAGGACCATGCAATTTCATGCGACGTTAGGCGATAGGTGATGTGTGAGGATACAGACGTGGTTGATTTCGTGATGACACCCCGAAATGATTGCGACTTTTGAGTTTAGCCCCTCAAAATCCTTTATTTAGTCGCTCTCACTGCATGTATCCTTCTTAAAATACAAAATGGGCCTTGTGATTTACTCATAATAACGTAATTGCCCACTATTTGGAGCCTGAATTACTCTACTTATTAATGCTTATTATCGAAAATGAACAAGGAAAAGGAAAAGAAGTTCAATGGCCATATAATATAATTCCCCTTCCCAATTATGAAATCAAATGAATTCTATTTCCCCAAACTCAAAAATTATTTGAATAACTTAAATGGCACAAAAGATTAACCAAACTATGAAATTTTATAACCAACTATTTTTGCATTATGTCTAGGAATATTTTGACTCATATAAATGAATACTAGTGGTAACACTCTAAATACAAAATTTGAATATATTATGTGGATTTTAATACTCTACTAATTGCATAATTAAATTTGATGTCTTTATAAAAATATTAATTAAATAATTGACAATACAAACATTCCATTTGAAAACTCTAGATGGAATTGATACTTGAAAGCTTATTAACTTAGCATATTGCAATACCAACAATCTATAATATTGTTTTCTTGTTTCTCTTATTTAAAAATTTTTAGACTATCGTACAAATAATCAAATTCACCTATTGTTGTCGATTTTAATCTTCATCCATCATGTTTCTTGGGAATCAAGTTAGGAAACAATTTTGTGAAAATTTCGTTACCACAATATTTCAAATTTTAAAAGAAATTATTATCAACGAATTTATTAATTCATAAAGAAAAAAAGTTATTATCTAAGAAAATATTTTTAAATGAATTTAATTTAAAATATTAATGATTTAAATTAATACACATTATTTATTTAAGTGATATATATAATCTGGATCATAAGGTCAAGACATTATATCTTGAATCGCGTCTAACAAAAAATAGCCCTAGCCTCGATTAACTTGGGGCCCGGCCCGATTCAACAAACGAAAATTAATGAAAAAAAAAAAAAAGCCAACGGCGGTCAAAAGTCCAGGGGACAGTGTCAATTCTCGTAAATACTCTCAAAATTCACGGGCGAGAATATACCCCCAAAATCTTCACGACAATCATAGGTGTAATTTTTTGTAATGCTGTCAAACGACGACGTAGGTGTATCCGGGCCCACTCGCAATAACTCTCCATATATTTTCTTCTCTCTCTTTCCCATTTTTTCTTATTAGTTCTTTGCTTCACTCTCACTGTCCTCACTAAAAACACGCACAACACGCACTAAAAATTCGAACAAAGAAACCCCTTCAGATCTGAGCCCTAAATCCATCCAAAATTGCATCCTCCAAGTGCGATCTCTGTTAGTATTTATCTGCATTTTCAGCTTTTTTATTCGTGTTTTTGTCAGTGGAATTTCCTCACACAGTAACACGCAGTAACTAATTGCTAATTCTTACTTTGATCGCTTATTGCAAAAAATTTAGTTGAAGTAATGAAATTAGGGTTCTTATTGAGATCTGAGTAATTTTGAATTGAATGCGACGTCGTTTTTGAAGTTTTAGGGGAAATGAACTTACTTTAGGTTCCTACAGTTTTTTGGTTAAAATTAAATGCTGTTTTAGTGGATTAATTGCGTGAGGATTATTGGTGCTGATTTTTTTTAACTGTTTAAAAGCTCGCAATCTGACTTTCATTGTTTTGATTTTGGTTATGGGAAGCTATAATTTTGAATTTTGGAGTTTAATCCTCTGGGCTACAGTCAACTTTTGGAAAAATGAACTAGTAGTATGAGATTTTTGCCTAAAAATGCAGTCGTTGTGCCATAATGCATTTTACTTTTTATTGATAGAAGCTAAAAGCAAAAGTTACTATCAAGTGTTATGGATTGATTACATGTCCTTATTAGTGCACTAGATACTTGATCTTCAATCACATTTGGCATTGGCTTGGTACATTTCTTTTTTCTACATTGATCGCGTTGTTTGAATTTGTTCTTCTTTTCTTAAAAATATTCGAACACTTAATAGTATGGTTTGTGCTTGGCATTACTTTATCTTTACTGTGACATGTCCTGATTTAAAATCTCTTGCAATTTTGGTTAGGTCGTTAAAGGATGGCAGCATTAGATGACAAAAATCCTCTTCTGGGAGAAACCACATGTGGTTCTTTACTTCAGCAGTTGCAGGCAATTCCCCTTTCTGGACTTGTACCATATATATAGTTTTTCTCTTTCTGTTTCCTCCTATTTATGATAGCTACAGTAGTTTAGCACATACTTTGAAATTTGTAGCACTAACCAACCTGCAAAATCAACTCATAGTACCCCACTCATGAACATCATATTATTCTATTTGAGACACAATGTGCAAGTAAGTTGGTGCATGTATTACTTGCCTTTTGTGTCTCTTATAGAAGAATCACATGTCAATATGTGAGTTTTAATAGTTGATTTTCATGATGAGTCATTTAACATTACTAAAATGATGCATATGGTTTTAACCCAAAAGATAGTGATACATATAGTGTCAGACGTGAAGAGCTGTTGTGTCATGCAGTTACTTCCTGATTGATTGAAATTCTTGTCTTATTACAGCAAATCTGGGATGAGGTTGGTGAAACTGATGAGGAGCGGGATAAGATGCTTCTTCAGTTGGAGCAGGAATGCTTGGATGTGTACAAGAGAAAGGTCAACCAGGCTGCAAAATCCAGGGCGCACCTTCTTCAGGAATTGGCAGATGCCAAAGTTGAACTCTTAAGTTTTTTATCTGCTCTTGGCGAAAAGACTTTTGTTGGAATTGTGAGTAACTGCATGTTCGTCTATTCTCTTGAGTAGATTGTTCATGAATCTTAAGATATTAGGAAGTTAGAATCAGTGTCAATGCATCCTCCAAAATTCAAACTCAAGCTGAACTTCATTATCTTTTTGCGGTTTGGTTGTGCAGCCTGATAAGACTACAGGAACAATCAAGGAACAACTTGCTGCTATAGCACCGACGTTGGAGAAGTTGATGAAATTGAAAGAAGAGAGGATACAAGAGTTTTCTGATGTGCAGTCACAAATACAAAAAATATGTGGAGAGATTTCTGGGACAACTGAGCGGGTGGAGAGACCAGCAGTCGATGAGTCTGATTTATCACTGAAGAAGTTAGATGAATTCCATGCTCATCTACAAGAACTTCAGAAAGAAAAAGTGATGTCTCTATATTAATAAAACTCCATTTTGTACTTAAAGTGGTTTGACCCATTTCATGAGTTTTTAACAGGCCTTTGTACTTAAAATTGCAGAGTGAGAGATTGCACAAGGTCCTTGAGTTTGTGAGCACTGTGCACGATCTTTGTGCCGTTCTTGGGATGGACTTCTTCAGTACCGTAACAGAAGTGCATCCAAGCTTGAATGACTCTACTGGTGTGCAATGTAAAAGCATAAGCAATGACACACTGTCAAGATTGGCAAAGACTGTGTCCTAGCACTGAAAGAGGATAAAAGGCAGAGGTTGCAAAAGGTAGTTATATTAGTATGTGAAACATTGTCTCCTTTATTGCAAGTGTATATTGTATATTCTTGTGGGAAAGTAAACAAAACTTGGCAAACTGCCTCTGATCTTTTGCATAATTGCTCTCTCTTGCCATTTAGCCGATCCATCAAATAATTAATTACAACAGTGTGCCGCTAGATAATACACTTGCAAGCATGAGGATTGCTTTAACATTTAGAAATTTTGTTTCTTGACCATTTACCTTGTTATGTAATCCGAGTTTAACATTTGTTGGAAATGATATTATTTGCTGTGGGTTTTTATTTTATATTTTTGAATATGTGGTGTCTATTTGGAAATTTGAGAATATCTTTGATCTTATCTCTTCTTCCATTGATATAACCTTTGAAAATATGTCTTTCTGCAGCTTCAAAATTTAGCAACACAGCTAATTGATCTTTGGAATTTGATGGATACGCCTGAAGAAGAACGGAATTTGTTCAATCATGTTACTTGTTATATCAGCTTCGGTGGATGAGGTTACCATTCCTGGGGCCCTTGCACTGGATCTGATCGAACAGGTATGTAAACTTGTACTTCAATATCTAACTAGAAAATATAAAACACAGGTGCTAACTGACATTCATGGTTGTTAAGGCTGAAGTGGAGGTTGAGAGGCTTGATCAGCTAAAGGCTAGCAAAATGAAAGAAATTGCTTTTAAAAGGCAGGCTGAGCTTGAAGAGATATTTGCTCATGCACACATAGAAATTGATTCAGAGGCTGCTCGAGGAAAAATTATGGCTCTCATTGATTCTGGGAATGTTGAGCCTGCAGATTTACTGGCAGACATGGATAATCAGATTGCAAAGGCAAAAGAAGAGGCTCTGAGCAGGAAAGATATTTTGGATAAGGTTGAGAAGTGGATGTCAGCTTGTGAAGAAGAGAGCTGGCTTGATGACTACAATAGGGTAAATCTACTTCACATAGACTCCGCTACCTCTATTTATGTGTAGTTTGATCATATGCATTTGCTGCAAATAAATATTTAACAGTCAAAAAGGTCCAGGTTTTAGCTACTTATTTCATTTCTATGATCTTGGATAAAAGATCAGCTTTTCTTTGGAGTATCTAGAGTAGGTTCTTCATTCTTGTCTGAGGATCACGAATTGTGTATCAGGGACCCAAGGTAGCTGTTTCTTGTTTGGAATTTCATCCTCAAAGTGATACAACATGTGAAAAAAAAAATCTGGACACTGAACTCAATAATTACATGTAATATGGATGTTCTCCCTGTTACTCTTTGAATGTTATAGCTGTTATGACATGCATCTTTTTGGCGAAACAGGACGATAACCGGTACAATGCAAGTCGTGGTGCACATTTGAATCTCAAGCGGGCTGAGAAGGCTCGGTTGGTAGTAAACAAAATACCAGGTGCTTTTGAGATTTCTGTGTACATTTTGGACCATATTGGGATCTTTTGCTTCATCTTCCATGCAATAGGTTACATCATCTTGAACTTAGTCAAGGATGCATATATCCACTCTAGAGAGATACTAAGCATTACTGTACAGTAGCATCTATTGTGTCAATTTGGCCTCGTTAATTTTGTAGTACAGTTGACCTAGCTAATGGACAACAGATGCTACTACTGATATGCGATGCAGTGATAAAATGATTTATCTTGAGTTGGAGGTTATCTGGCACACTATATAATGGAGTCCTATGGCAGCTTGTATTGCTTTATGCTTATTTCAAAACCTAATGCGTAGTAAGCTCTAGTAATCATGAAAAAAGAAGCATCAAACATGATACCTATTCTCCATGCTGTGTTTATGGGTTTTATGGAGGATTTAATTAATGCTTATAAAACCTGTTTGTTGGCCATGTAGCTCTTGTTGACACCTTGGTTACCAAGACTCGGGCATGGGAACAAGATCGTGGCATATCATTCACGTACGATGGTGTTCCTCTGCTTGCAATGCTAGATGAATATGCAATGCTCAGACAAGACAGAGAAGAGGAGAAAAGAAGGTTGAGGGTAAGTCCAATATTCCGTCAGGACAAAATATGTCAGCATTCTTCAAAATTCAATCTTTTCTTTAGCCCAAATCAAAATTTTCTATTAATGATGAGAAAATTTTTCCAAGTTAAAAGTGATTTTTGCCAATTGAAGCAGTAATATTTACATGACAGCCTTGTCTCTGTATTGTGAATGCTTGTACTGAATTATGTTTTTTTTTTTTTTTTTTGACAAAAAAAAAAAATTTTGGGACCTTCACAGGATCAGAAGAAATTCCATGAACAGCTGAGCAAGGAACAAGAAGCAATGTTCGGTTCAACACCTAGTCCTGCTCGACAAGTTAGTATGAAGAAGGCCGTGGGTCCACGAGCAAATGCAGGTGCAAATGAAACTGCAGGCAGACGACTGTCTCTTCCTGCCCACCAAAATGGTTCTAGGTCAATAAATAAGGATGGGAAGAGAGATAGCTCAAGGCCTATTGTGGCTCCTGTAAATTATGTTGCCATATCAAAAGAAGATGCTGCCTCACACATTTCGGGAACCGAACCAGTGCCAAGTACACCATAGTAATTGCATCGAGATCGTGTGTTTGTGAGATGTCTATTGTTGTTACTAGCTTTAGATGCTGTAGGGATACATCTTGAACAAAAAGTGAGTGTGTCATATTGGTAAAATCGAAAAGAGCTGTTCAGTTATTAATGTTGCTCCATTTGCAATACTAGATTTTAGCTGATTTAGGACATGCCTGAGGAGCTTGCCAAGTAACCTCAGTTTGAAATACTAAGCCGAAGTCTTCCTTTGGGCTTTATGGGAAGCAAAGCCTAGGTAAAAGCCCACGAATTGAACAAATCAGAAGCCTTAACACGTACAGCTGGATTAATCCTTTGCAACGATCAAAAGGCTGTGTCCTACTGTGTCTGCTATGAGTGGGATTGATCTCCCTTTAGTTTAGCTTTAGTTAAAACTGGGGCAGGCTAGGATAGAGCGAAATTTTTTTACACAGATCCGATTTACAGTTAGTAGGATAAATCTTTTGATTCATATTCATCCGCATCATTCTAAAGAAGTTTATTTTTCAAGAGTTGATGTGAATGAATATAGACTAAGAGATCCATCTTAATTTCGAGTCTATGTAAGAATTTTCCGGTAGAGTCCTATAGCCTCATTGAAGAAACTCAGTTTTAATCGAAACGGGCTTGGGCATCCGCCAAAATGGACTTCATCGACTTGTGCAATGAGCTACGAACTGATTTTCTGGTTTTAACGTATGGTTTTGACTTTCAACTCTAATCCTTGAGTTTGGTCAATTCAAGTTTCAATTTGATGTTCACGTTTCTGTAATTTTGGAAAAATTATTTGCTTAACGACTAACACGGCTATTGATCATGTCTTATGAGATCTTGCTTTTTAAATAAATTTTTACTTTATAGATAATTTATCGATTATACTAGTCACTCCACAAATTTTTACTTTCCAATTACCTTTCAATACATGAAGCTTGCTTTTTGAAATTTTGAAGGCGTAGTCTATGATCAACTAGTAAAGTATTTCCCCAAACTTAACTACGACTGGCCAACTTTGTTCTCTTGGGATTTGCTGATTTGGGTTAGAATGAGTGTGAAAACTCCTCAAGAACAAACTGAAAATCTTATTTTTCGAAAACTTTTCGATTACCTAAAAAAAAATCCCAGTTATTGTGTCGGCATACTATTTTTTTTTTTTTTTTTAAGGTTAATTTTCTGCGAAGCACTTGAGAATGCAATGTCGGCATAGTATATTTTTGGCCATGAAAAAAATAACACGCATATGCAAATAATGCTTACATATTAATCATATCCTTTTTCCTCATTTCTCTACTCATGATGTTGTCCTTGGACATTTGAACAACATTTACCCCAAAATTTACCTGCATGTCTACAGTTCCATTATATATTTGGCCAATATTTTGTAGGCTATAATAGCTTCAAAAAGCTCATACATAAGTACATTTTATCCATTCAATATTCCCACGAGAAATGTTAGTGCTTACTCTCATGGAAAACCACAAGCACAGGGGAGCCGCACCAGCATGCATATGAATACTTGCTTGTTCTTATCATAGCACCTATCCATTGAATAATTCCTTGTCGGGAAAGACACAAAGATGGGGAATGAGACACTATTATTCTACTAACTTCATGGGATCTGAGGTCATCTATAATAATCATAAGAACACAATTAACGTAGTTGACAGATTCGGCTAAGTATCTCCCACACTACTCTTTAATTAAATCCAATTACATCTCACTAAATAGCTGAATTATGATGAGTTAATCTTAATTTGTAGATGGATTGAGATCTTGTAGCGAAAAAGGAAAATCATATTTTAAGTGATAATCTGGTAAAAACATCGTTAAAGTTGGTCTCACTATATTTTCTCTACGCGTGGTTAGAAAGCTTACTCGTGTAGTCTTTCACGTAGTTTATGTAGCACTGTCTAACTGTCCTTGTGGCTAAATTCTAGAATTAAGTAGGGAATTGGCAGTGGAATATAAAGAAGATTGAAATTTCAACTCGCATTGAATATGCATCGATCTTGTAGGATGAGAGCAAAATATATCAACTCAACTGCCTCGAGATCCCTAGAGAAGCCGAAAATTTAGTACACAATCAACGCCAACATAATTCAATTTTTCTTCATTTGTAAGTAAACTATATATAGTAGTATTAATTATTCCTACAATAAGAATAATAATTAGCATGCATGCAGGAGGACGTTCGATTAAATTTTATAGAGAACGTGCAGCCTATTAACCTAGTAATCTTAATTAATTAAGATCTTCTCTCCCTAGTTCCTATATATCTCAGCATTGACCAAATAAAAACCTATCTATTCTCCTAAGCCCTTAGTGCCTTTGGTTAAGACTACACAAATTGTCTCGTTCTTGATTTTGCCTGATAAATCCAAAACGAAAGCATTAATGTCTTTCAACTTTCAACCCATAGAAAAAATGCCTTTCTTGTCTGAGTGTCTATGGAGAATTGCTGGGAACATTTTTTTCTTTTCTTTTTTCACTTGTGCAAGTTTCAGATAACATGCTATAACCATAAAGTATTCAAAAGGACATGCAAGTTTGAACATCAGAGGCTTTTGTCAAGATCTTCTTTCAGTTTTTACGGGCTATGTTTTGTTGAGAGCTAACCTTGGAAATTTTAGTCGGACTCAGAAAATTAAAAGCACCTATCTAGAAGAAGTAAATATGATCATTCCATTTGATATTTAGGTCTCCCCCAAATCATTTTGACTTGTTAATATTCTCTTTTTATAACGAAGGAACACGAAATTATAATGATCAAGCTAGTATCTCCGGATACAAGAATAACTTCAAGACCATTAATTGCATCAAATAAGCCCAACATTAAAAATAGTTATTTGTTAATTATTTCTAATTGCGAAATGACTAGTACAGACAATCTGTTCAATTGTCTATATATACAGTAGAGGGTACATATGAAAAACAAGAATTTTCTTATTTGTGGATGATCTTGTGTGGTTGTTGTTAGTTACTCCGCAAATAAAGAATTTTCCCAATATTCGATGTTCAAATACCCAAGATATTAGCTCATCGTAAGATCAAAGTTGTTACTCGTACATTATAGGCTACTCTCGATGTTCTTTTCTAAATTTAGGGTCGTAGTTAAGCAATGCAATTGATCCAACACAAAACACCAAAGCAACTCTAGTTTCAAGCTATACATGAGTAGTAACAATATCTTAAATTTTTGTAACTTCCCCTATTACTACAGATCATGGGTTTTTAATACCCAAAGGTTAGATGGAGATCCACAATAGATCATTTTTAAAATAAAAATAAAAAAAATTAGTACTTACATAGCTATATATACTTGGGAACTTAATTTCCTTGTTTTTGGTTTCGTGTAAGGAGCCTGAAAATGCCATCTTGGACCAATTCTAGCATTATGATGGTTTTTACCAAAGCTGTATTTCTATACTTTTATTTGGGGGAGTCTACATAAAGGTGTTTTTTACTATTTTAGATAGCCAGACAAAAAACCGAAAAAGAGTGGAAATTAATTGTGACTTTGCAGCAATAGTGTTGGTGGGTTGTTGCATCCAAAGTAAAACTTTTTGTCTTTCTTTCCACAAGATAGAACAGTAGAATTCGAGTGTTGTTGGGTCCCTAATTTCCCTTCGTATACAAGCAGGTAGCAACCGTCCAAGAGTTCCCTATTCAAATTCAAATTTGTTTATCATTTTCTAATCCTTAATTGACGAGGAAAAAGAAAAAGAATAACCCTCAAATGATCATCACTTGCACAAATCAAAGTGGGGTTCATAAAGATGATGATATATAGTAGAAAAAAACTAGAAAATTAAAAGTAACATAACTACTTGCTATGAGAAATCATCCTTTTGACCCGTCAGCAGAAACATATTCACTCTTTTCATGAAATGCCAGCAAAAGCTAAGCACTCTATACTGTATAGTCAATTCAATATATTACTAACATTGTGAGTAATTCATATCTAGGAGGACCATGTTAGCAACCAACCAATCTCAAATTTGGAGTTCTTTTTTTTTTCTTTTTAAAAAAAATTTACAATAAATTTTCACTTATAATGACTTGAATCTATGACCTTAGTCATACGGTCATAAGGAAAGCGTAATCTACGGTGAAGATTACTGTTTATTTTTTAAAATTAGTTCTAGGAGAATAACTCCTTGATTACAAAATGCAAGTGCAACTAATTAGCTTTCTTATTAGGCGAGAGAACTCAAAAGTATATAGATGTTTACATGTTATCTTTGAGTGAATTATCAAACAAATGAAAATTAATGTTTGAATGCATTAAACTCTTAACAACTTCTAGTAACGGTAAAAGTGCTCTCAATATCCTATCACACTTCCTGTACCAATTATTATTACTTCTTCTGTTCACTTTTAACTGTTACTTTAACATAAAAATTTTATTTCATTTTAAATGTCAGTCCAATAAAGTATTAATTATTTTTTTACAAATTTTACCTTTATCATTTTCCAACTCCTTTAATTAAATGAGACTATTCAACTTGTAATTCTTTTAATTTATTACAAGTTAAAAAGGCAATTTAGTCATATAGTATCAACTTTACTTAAAATTTAGGTTATTTAATAACAATTTTAATTTTTGTGTTAAAGATTAAAATGATACTTAAAAGAAAATGGAGACAGTACACTCTTTAGATGCATGTTCGATGGTCGCGCTTAACTCACTAATATTAATTATGCTATAATACACATGATGATAACTCAAATAATAAAATAGAAGATTAGCATACGAGATGAGATAGAAGATCGTCAACCCTAACCCTTCAATTACGTACTATCATACTTCCCGTAAGTAAAAAGTAGTATTAATTAAGTTACTTTGGGATTTGTTTATGTTACTTTGCATGCATGGCTTGAGCTCCACAGTAATAACTACCACATGCAAGTCAAAAGCTTTTGTCTTTGAAAAAGAAGTTAATAGGGTAGTTGAGATCGTTAAAGATAGAATTATAAAAGGTCCGGCAGAAGAAAATGTATAGTCCGGCCTAGTATCACGTGAATGGGCGACTATCACGGCAGTTTGGACTTTATTGGTGATTAAAAGGCAGATGATATGTTGGACAAAGTGTGGAACAACATTCCGGGTATTAAGATGAATACCAATACAAGCTTCAGATGCTCTTCCAATATGTATATATGTACATCACAGTTCTTGCAATTAAGGACTAATCTAATGTCCACAAAGTTTATTAATTAAAATAAGTTTTGTTTTTTTAAAGTCAAGTTTGATAGTTTTAAGTGTTCAAGTTCTTGGGTATATATCTATAATTTTAATTTTATAGCATTCCCTAAGTTTTGTGGATTACTTATAATAAGTAGATAGAAAAAGACAATTTACAAGAGATCTGTTTGTGTGAATTTGAGATATTAATATTGTTATAATTGAGAATTGAGAATTTCTTCTTCTCCGAATTTCCCCAATTTCATGGACTTTTGTACACTATGGGTTTCATGGGTTCTAAAATATGGCACGAGGGGAAGGTCTGGTTTAGTTAGTAAATCTTGATTATTTATTTCGCAATGTTGAATGGGTATATTATTTATAAAAATTTGAGATAACTGAAAATAAGAAAATTTCATTACTTTTCAATAATTTAACAGCATGAGATACTTACTCTATAATGTGTAGTAAATAGCAAAGAATTTTTTCTAATTTGACGGATTGAAATAGTTCGAGGAAGGCTGATCCAACAAGTCATCTAGTGTTTTGATCTAATTAGTAATCCTCTGACTCATTTTAATTATCATTTTGAATTCGTACACAATGACATTAAAAATTATTAAATTATGTCAATTTTATAAATAAAAAAAAAATAAAAATTACTGAATTATCCTCTTACATTAATATCGCTAAATTACATAATTCTTCCTCCATTAATATGACACTAAAGGGTAAAAGTCAGAATATATATATCATTCATTAATTGTTTATTTGATTTTCTAAATTGATAGATAATTTGATATAAGATAAGTTATTTAAAGTTCACACAGATAAAATGAAAAGGAAGAAGTAGTTGTTAAAAAGCATTATTAGGCGCATACTAGAGACTAGGCCTTAATTTCTGGTATGACAGTTAATTATGAGAATAATCAATCATCATTTAATTAGCTCTGATCAATTGATTTCATATCGATCTTCATTATTTTAGTAACTTCTATCATTAACTGACAATATTGTCCTATTAATGATGCATTTGTTACTAACAATTAGATTATTACCTTTGAGCTTAAAATAAATTCATGGACCAAAAGAAAAAGTATATAAGTATAATGATTGACATCTTTTGGACATGATGAACCTGTTTCTGTCTCTATACATGTATACATTGAGAAGTAATTAAAATGGATGATTCGCTTTTGTCTAACGAATTAATAACACATACTTTGCACTTATTAACCACATTCTTGGATAGTTGCTTCGGAAACTGTATATCAATATATAATGTGTTGCATAATTAGATAATTTAGATTTAGCCCAGATTTGGCGTTTAAGTACATCTTGTACTCACGTACAAAGAATATACTGTATGTATATACAATTATACATACCTTTTCAGAATTTTAAATCATTTTTAGCAATCTAGATTAAATAGCTTACTTTCCCAAAAAGCAAAAAATATATATTTTACTTTGATTTGCATGGGCAATAAATTCAGGAGAGTGGAAAATATTTTAGAATATTAGCTAGAAAGGCGAAGAATGGCACGTACAAGACCACCACATACTACTCCCGAGTCTTAAGACATTGTATAAGAACATCTATTCATTTTCTCCATTTTAAGAAAATAGGTGCAAATACTTATTAGGTGAATTTTATGATTAAATTAGGGTACAATATCATTACACTTTAAGATTTATATTGTACAAAAATTTAAAACATATGACATTATATTGTATAAACATAGAATTTTTTCCACTTTTTATTGCTTTGCTACTAACAACTATCCATTCAATATAGGTGGAATATATATGTTTAACACATGTTCATAATTATGATTGAAATTCTATGATTCTGTTATAATATTATGTCGTTGTGTTTTGAATACTTATACAATATAATATAATGTGTTTTGAGTATTTGTACAACTTTATAAATTTTAAAGTACAACGATACGATACTCTAACGGGATTATAGATTGTCCCCATAATTAAGCAAATAAGTCAAATTTATTGACCCGGACTAGTTCCGGCGTCTATTCTTCTGCCTGTTTCTTTGGTGTCCATAATACACGAACAACCCAAATTGTGGTCTGAAAATTTGATTAGGACCGCATTAATCTCCGATCACTCTCTTAAAGCTTACCTTAATTTTCTTCATTCACCACTATCTCACGCTACTTTGGTCGGATACCCACCGGAGATGGGCTATTTTGGTTTTAGCTGGATTTTATTCAAAATGGAAATCCAACGTTAATAATTAATCTTGGACATTTTTTTTTCTTTTTCTTTTTATTTTATTTTTCAAAATGCACGTGAGACCCATACTCAATAGTTCACCCCCTCTTAATTTGTATATTCATGCATTTTCTTTTAATCTGTATTTTCATACTAAATTACTGCCAAAATTTCACCATTTTTTGCGTCAGTACCATATATAACAATATGGGTTTAATAATATCTTTTTTTTTCTTTATATAAAGAATAATAATTAAAAAAAATATGGGATTAGTAATTGAAATTTGAAAACAAACTTTCCTAGCTAAACATCTATATATATTCTACTCTTGGAGGCCATTTTTCTTCCACATAACTAGAGCTCTCTATTCTCTATCATAATAACAAATTAAGAAAACTTAATTTCTGAATGGCTCCAGCAGAAGACAACAACATTGTTGTTTCAAAATCAAACATGAAACTTGAAAAATTGCTAAGCATGAAAGGAGGCAAGGGAGAAGCTAGCTACGTCAACAACTCTCAAGCCCAGGTTAATTTCCAAATATTATATTCTCAACCTCTCCAATAACATTGCGTATTTTAATTTGTTAGGCATTTTCTACATTTTCTTTACAGACTTTAATCTAATAATGAATCCCATTTCAATAATTTGTCCATATTTCATGCTTTGAATCCTAACATGTTATATTCCATAAACAGTATTCTAAGACTGAAATTTTTCAAATTTAAGTACATGTTTGATTAGTCTCTATTTGATGCAAAAAAGTAAGACAAAAAAACGCCTTCATTAATTGTCCAAATTCTTCATTTGATCCTCAAATCAAATTAATCCCATAATTAATTATGATCTAATAATTAATGTACGCACTGGTACTATAATTACCAGACATAATTCTTGAATACATATTAACCTCAACTCATTTAACTCAAAAACAGAAAGGGTTTTCATAATTTTCTTTTCTTTTAAGTATAATTAATTTTATTATTATTTTTTTTTTTTAAGGCTCAACATGCAAGGTCGATGCTTCATCTTCTAAAAGAAACCCTTGACGTAGTCCAACTAAACAGCCCAGAAATCCCATTTGTGGTGGCGGATTTGGGATGTTCTTGCGGCAGCATTAGAACACGCTCTACATCATTGACGTGATCATCAAGCACATGATCAAACGTTACGAGGCCATAGGATACGAGAAGCCGCCTGAGTTTTCCGCATTTTTTTCTGATCTTCCTTCAAATGACTTCAACACTCTTTTTCAGCTCCTCCCACCCTACGTGGACGGTGGTGGCACTATGGAGGAATGTCTAGCTTCCGACAGCCACCGTTCTTATTTTGCTGCCGGAGTTCCTGGCTCCTTTTATCGCCGTCTCTTCCCCGCTAGATCAATTGATGTTTTCTACTCCGCTTTTTCCTTGCACTGGCTTTCTCAGGTGATTATTATTATTATTGGAATGAATTTCTTTTGTTTTTTGAAAAAAAAAATATCTTTCTTTATGATTATTAATTGTTGTATGCAAGACTTTCTCAATTTATTCTAGCTAGTAGGGCCCTAATTGAACGAATTAACTTCTAATGAAATTTGTTTAAGAAACCTTTATTTGAATCTTTGTTTG
Source organism: Cinchona pubescens (assembly GCA_025175665.1). Lineage (NCBI taxonomy): Eukaryota > Viridiplantae > Streptophyta > Magnoliopsida > Gentianales > Rubiaceae > Cinchona > Cinchona pubescens. The sequence continues at coordinate 1,596,735 of JANKKI010000106.1, forward strand.
TTCGTCGCGAACTCCAAAGGATGATTTATAGTTTAATTATACTACTATTAAATGAGATTAGTTGTAATTATGCTTGGCTTTAGCATGTGATATTAGGAAAATACTTAGGTAGATTCAGTCTTTAACTCCATAAAGAAATATATTTTTTTTTTCAAAAAACAAAAGAAATGATGTCATAAATTCTCTAAAATTTAATCCACACCATAGGATTTACAAGTGGGATCAAAGATCGAATCTACTTAAGTCTTTCGCCGTGATATTAACGATCAAAACAGTTTGATTTTCTTTTGAGAAGGTCAAAAAGTTAAAAGTGGTGTAATTATGGCCCCTGGTTTTAATCAAACTTCAAAACTGCTTTTCAACTTGTTGAAATCTTCAAGCTATTAATTTTATGGTGGTTTATAGTATATTCATATTTCTTTTGTTTGTTACATCCTTTTAGTTTGTTACAATTGAAGACACTATCTTTAGTTTTTAAAATAGAAAAGTTTTGCTATACATTCTCAAAATTATACGGTTATATTGTATTTAAAAAATTATACAATAATATAATATTAAATATATATATATTAATAAATTTTTAAAACTAACGAAATGATACAGTAGAACTTTCCTTAAAAATATCAGTAATCTTCTTTCAAGTTTGATTCCAAGTTACATAAATTTTCTATTATATGGATGTTCATATAATACTAGAAAGGTAAAGACTTCATGGAAACTAAAGTAGTCTAGCTAAATAAGAAATTTGAGAGAGTTGACAAAACAAATTATGCACTTTAATTCTAGAAATTAGAATTTTAAAAAAAAAAAAAAAATTAATTACTAGTCTATGATGACAAACCGTCTGCTAAGTTACTTTTCTTTTCTTTTCTTTTGGTAGTAATTATTGGCAAAAGTTAATTGTGGGTTCCTCTTAGGTGCCTGATATTGTGCTGGATAAGAGATCAACGGCGTATAACAAAGGAAGAATTTTCATCCACGGTGCAAATGAGAGCACAGCAAATGCCTACAGAAAGCAATTCCAGAGACAGATTTAGCAGGGTTCCTTAGATCAAGATCACTGGAAATGAAGAGTGGAGGGTCAATGTTCTTGGTCTGTTTAGGGAGAACTTCAATGGACCCCACAGACCAAGGTGGGGCCGGGCTTCTTTTTGGGGCTGACTTTCAAGATGCTTGGGATGATCTTGTCCAAGAGGTAATTATCATAGGAAATTATTGGATTAGGGTTTTGGTTGTCATGTTCACATTCATATAAATACATTAATATTAATATACTCAAATAATGGAACATTGCAGAATTTGGGCAAGCACCAAGCTGACCAAAAAGTAGATGTTTGATATCCTATAAAAAGTCCATATATACTTAACAAAAATTATGTACAAGTATTAGCACATAAAGGTAGGTATAATTGAATGTCTGGCTTATATATCAAATTTGTGGCTGTCTAATGCAAATTTTTTTGGTATAACAAATACTTTTGGAAGAAAGTATGTTATCCCTTAATTTAGGGCAGCCCATGTAAGTGTCCAGACTACAAATGAAATTTCATCTCACACTTCTCATATATAAGGTGTTCGATCGTTGTCAATTGAATGTGTCTTTTCAAACGATTTTCAAATATCAACTAAAAATAAAATTATAATGTTTGTGTGGGAATGTGAACCCAAGCCACCGCTTTTATGTAATAAGAAAGTTATTAAAGTTTCTGTTATCTCAATAAATTCTTATTCTTTAGCAATTCATGCACGAATTAAACTCAAAATAATTATTAAAAAAAAGTCTATTATATTCTCATTACTTTACAATAAATAATGTTATGTTCGTAGTCGCATAACTTGTCACTAAAATGATGTTGGGTACGTAACCTCTATTCTTTCCACAACGATCTGTGACCTAATTAAGTGTTATTAGTATCATGAATTCTTGTCTTCTTTTGTATAATTTGATAACTAATGATTAATTGAACAGGGCCTAATCACAAGCGAGAAAAGGGATAACTTCAACATTCCGGTGTATGCACCGAGCCTCCAAGACTTATCAAGGAAGTAGTGGAAGCCGACGGCTCATTTGTGATTAACAAGCTTGAAGTATTCAAAGGTGGAAGCCCACTTGTAGTGAATCACCCCGATGATGCGGCTGAGGTGGGCCGAGCCTTAGCCAACAGCTGCAGGAGCATTAGTGGCGTCCTAGTCGATGCTCACATTGGTGACCGGCTCAGCGAGGAGCTGTTTACCCGGGTTGAGCGCCGAGCCACAAGCCATGCAAAAGATATAATAGAACACCTCCAATTCTTTCATATAGTTGCATCTCTTTCTTTAGCATAAAAAATAAAATAAAAGGAAATATTATTATTATTAGTAATAAATACCAAAAGAAAAAGGTTTCAAAAAAAAAAGAAGATAAATGTATACGGGAGGTGGATGAGGTACCTTTTTATTTTCACTGTTTAGTAATTCTCTTTTTACTGTATTGTATAGTATAGATAATCGTGACTATAATTACTTTTTAGTTATTGGTGGTTTTTGTGTTTTTGGTGCTTTCTTAGGTCCAAAAAGGGGTAAATAAAGGTTTTTTTTTTTTTTTTCTTTTATGAAAACAAAGTAAATAAAGTTATTGATGAACCCTTTTCGTTTCGTTTCACTTCCTTTAAAGTTCTCAATAATTATGTCTCAAAAGTATAATACTTTTAGCTTTCCCTAGCTAATTTATTGGGGTTGATAAGGAAGTGCACATTGTACTAATTTCTCATACGAAAATTGTCTTTGATAAAATATCCAAACTGACAAGTCACGAGAGGTGGGTGAGACTTGAGAGTGAAAATACTCTGTTTTGTTATTCAATTTTACTATGTCCTAAATATTGTTCAATCAGTCGTTAATTTAGTTAAGGGTTAGCCCACAAAATAAGAAGTCAATGTCACAATCAAATCACAGTTTAGTACTACTTTCGTTTCCTCTCAAGTGTTGTTTTAACAAAAAAAAAAAATTATTTCATTTTAAATATTACTTTAAAAATTTAATAAAATATTATATATATTTTTTTTTATCAATTTTGTCTTATATATTTCTTTCTAACTTTATTAATTATTTAATTTGTAATTAATGGTAACTGTTTTAATTTATTACTACTCAAAAGAGTAATTTAATCATATAAGATAAATTTTACTTAAAATTTAAATTATTTAATAGTAAAATCTTTGTGTTAAAGAGAACGAAGAGAGTATTATTTTAGTTAGAAAAATCATAGTACTAGTCTTTAAGCTATGTTCGAGATTGCAATTAACGTCCTTAAATGTTTTTATTCTCCCGAATCTGAAGTGCTTTTTGTCCCTGGCTTGTATGCATGTTAGTTATTTCGGATAAAGTACCCGAAGAAAATGTCAAGTCCGAGACAATGTGATCCTAGTCCTAGTCCCTGCCGACGCATCCTTCTAGAAACTTTTTGTCATTCTATATTTCAATCTCCCATGATAATAATACCATATTGCTCACTGGTCCTCAAAAGTGAGGAATCAACAGTAGTAGAATTAACCAAGGAGAATGGGAAAAGCTTACAATTAAATAAGGTAACTTAAGTTTGGGAAAAATACATCATTTTTAAATGAATTGAATTTATGATAATATATCTTAAATGAATTAAATTTATGATAATATATCGTGAATCTTATAGTTAAAATTTAGTTATAAAGTGATCAAATTTAAAATGTCGTAGTTCAGTTTCGCTTCAAAATTTTATAGAGAAATGTGCAAGTGCCCCACATGTCTTTTAATTGACATTGGGTCTAAGAACCAAACCATCAATGCCATTAGAATACTAAATTCAATGTGTATAATCAAGATTTGCCAAAAATTAAGATAAAAGTGTAAGAAAGAGGTTACATATATGATTTTCAATCATTCTCAAATCTGTTACTCGGGTGAATGCAATATGAATACATCAGCCACCTCTGGTATTTTAAAGCTAACCTTCTTCTTCAACTTCCCGCTTTGGCTTTTGCATAATGAGGAATCTTGAGCATCTCCTCTTTCCACTCGATCAAATTTCACTGAAGAAGACCTTAATAAGATCCATATTGAAATTCTCTCTAGATTTAGATAATAAGCAGCCTTCCTGAAGAGTTCTATCATATGATGGATGGACCCTTTTAGAGGCTAATTGCTTAGAAAACTGAAATTGATTATCACCTTCATTACCTACACCTAAGTTATAAGGTGATGCTAAAATCCATTCCTCTAAAGTTACCACTTGTGCCCCACTATTATTTGCGAAAGGGTGTTTCTTTTCTTCTTGGTGCAATTGCCTCTTTTCCCTTTTCTTGGTTGTGTTTGTGCAAAAGCATCCTTGCTTCATAAAGTTTATTATAGATGCTGCTAAACCAACCCCCTCAGAATCTTGTTCCCGCGATTTTCTGAGATTTGTTTCCATTTCTTCTCAAATAAACCAAATTATCATGAATTAGAATGCAGGAAAGAACAGGGTTTTGGTTTGTAGGATGAGAAGAATATAAATGAAACTCAGGCGGGTTCTCCGATAATTTTCATAGGAAGAAACGTAACTATGGAATTGTCATGAATTCGCATAGATATTATTGCCATTTGTAGTTCCAACTTGCAAACTGCATTGTTTGATTCTAGTGGATAATTCAGTATCTGTGATGATTAATGTAATTTGTCTTGGTGGTTAAATCTAAAGAGAAATCTAGGAATCTCAACGAAATTTAAGACAACATTTTCTTCAACTAAATTACGCCCAAAATTATCCTTTGAATTGTTGTTGAAAGAAGACAGGAGACTCTTGTCCTATTTCTCCAGATACAGCCTTTTTATAGAAGAAACATGCGTTGTAAAACAAGGGGATCAAGGCTAAGGCAGTTTTAGGGTGTTCATTAACAAGTATTGGTATCAAGAAAAGACAAGGTTATGGAATATAAAAAATCAAGATTCAGAGCTTCCCTCCATTGGGAAAATGTTGAAGCCTGTAGTTTAGGAATAACTTTGTTCTAAGAACTTACTGGATATTATCATCACAATCGAAGAATAGCTAAACTTGTGCAAGCACATAGTCCTTGCTCTCTGTCCATGCTGATATACAAGACATGCACATACAGCTTCTGGCTGTGAGAAAAGGCCAGCTTGCGCTCTTGATTTTACGAATTAGTGATGAGACTCAAGTAAAATACTGGTAAATTACATGACCACCCCATAGATGTGTAATAATTTGAAAACTCTCTGTTCAAGTTATTGACACTAATTTCCATTAATAGTTGGAAATGCTAGAAATGGTAAGTCAGAAAATGCAGCCCGGTTTTGTCAACTCTTGTTCATGTTTAATACAACACCCAGTTTGAAGCAGAAATTCAGTACTGCATAGGGCAAATTTAAGTAGCCTAAGAAAACAGAATGCCTTAAAGGCCTGGGGAAAGCGAGACGGGCGGAGAGGAATAACAGGATAATGGCCTATGTCAGCTTCATATTTCCAATATTGATTCACAAATTTCATAATACACACCAACTTCCAAACATCAGGTTTGTCAAATGCAGCATCCAATCATATCTTGATCCATCTTTACAATCAACCAATAAAAGAAGTCAGAGGCATAAAAAGGAACATAGCAAAAGCAGAGATAAGCATACATTCATGTCCCAGCTGATGGAATCGTCAATAACTCGAGTGATTTCTTAAGGTAATCCACAGCAACAGAAACATCATCAAATGCCAAGGCCCCAACTGCAAACCTTGCAGCCTTGTGTGCTTCAGCAATCTTTTCAGGTGGAGGCTGGTAATTGCTGTCATATTGATAAATCTGTGCAGCAGTTGGTGTAGCTTCTGAAACACTTCCATTTCGGCCACTTGAGTTGTACTGTGTGCTTGATGGATAATTTATCGTGTTAGGAGCTGCCGAGGTAGAGTAAACATCAGAACCCTGATAGTGAGAAGGATAATGGGATGGAGCTGTGGGAAGGCTACTCTCAGAAAAACTAGGATAGGACTGGAAATTGGGATACGAGTAAGAGGGAACATCATGAGAAGGATAGTGCTGTGGGGCTTCATGCTGGTGAATGTCTGTTGATGATATAGTTGGGAATAATTTCCAGATCCATTGGTTGAAGAAGGTTGGTGGAAAGCATGAGAAGGATAATCATCAGTTGGATAAGGAGATGGAGGTATATTTGAAGAAGGTGATGATGATATATTGGAAGGAGAAGGAGGAATAGTTCCCGAATGCTGGAAATTAACTTTATCATATGTTTGCGATGACAAATCTGATTCAAATGAAGGTCTGATAGCTGGATCACTTCTTGGTTCAGGTGGATAATCAGTTTGTGTTGCGGGTCTAATAGTTGGATCACTTCTTCTAGGTTCAATGTCCTGCAAAGACGAATCAGTTCCTCTCTGTTCAAGGTCCTGCAATCCCGTGTCAGAACTTCTTGCTTCAAGGTCCTGAAAAGAACAAGACTAGCAACATTGTTAGACTGCACATTATCTCAGTTACCCAAAGAACAAAAAACACACAAGCAGCACAAAATTTTTATGCTTTTGCGTCAAATAGTATGTCACTATCATAGCCAAACATTTCATGCATAACTTAAACCTCAAGACATTGACAAAAAATTTAGTGATCTAACATTGCACATCATTAGAAGTATTATATACTGAACACCGCACAATTGCCAAATTTAGCAGCTAGTGAAAAGCCAAAAACTTCTGGGGCTATTTCAATCAAATTGGTTTCTACCCTTCAAAGAACAAAAAATTGACTAGCCTCCTCGGCCACGTCATCCAATGCATGAACTAAATTTGTACTCTTAAGGAACGGGATCATACATATTCACCACTTGAGGTATTTGATGGCACCGATAAGTCCTCACCACCAGGAGGGCCTGGCACAGGCTTTCTCCCTTCTTTCAAAGCTTTCCTGATATCTGCTGCTTTCCATGCTGCATACTTCTGCTTCTGTTCAAGCTGCTCGAAGGGTGATGAAGCAAATTCAACATAAGCTTACCAAGGAAAATATTAATCCAAAAATAAGCCAGAAAAAAATGAAGATCAGGGAAGAACAAAGACAACCACAATACTAGTATTGTTTATCAGAAACTTACATCAGGCTGAAGTTCACCAAACTGATTGATTATTTCAAAGAAAATGCTAGCGGCATAGAAAGTCTTGGCAGTGTTCCTGTAAGGGATATAGTAGGTTATATTGTCAGAAAAATATCCAAGAATCAGGAAGAACTTCAATCTCATCACAGATGATCACAGATGACACATTCCATGTATGTTTTACATAATAAAAAGGCATAATATCAATTGCACTAAGTGAGATTGAAGATGATCAAATACAGAGTAACAGAAAAATAATACTCAGACAGAGGCACCAGGTCATACATTTTTTATGGAGCAATGCCATAGGCTCCCAACTCTCTGTATATTCAAGGCATAACAAGACATGTGTTTCACGAAGAGTGGAAAATGTAATCGCAACACCACAGTAGAAACAAGATGTGAAGAAGACCAAGTAACCAAATATTACTCGGGATAAAACAATGACTGGGAGCTTTATGAAATGATATTCGGCTTCATATGGCCTGGTTAAAAGGAAAGTCAGGAACTGATCAACCATGCACAAAAATAATGCAAGATTTCACGATAAATAATCTTCCTACTCACGACATAGCTCGAAAAATTCATGATCTATACCTCAAGAAGAAAATATGACATTAACTAAACAATGAGGTCACAAAAAGAAAAAAGAAGTAAAGTACAATTGATTTATCTGTCCCGAATTCAAATATTGAGTAAGAAATCAAAAAGAAAACATGACAAAGCTAAGATATCAGTTTGCTTCCAAAGGCATAATATGGCATATTCATATCAAGTGAGAAGCCCACAAGAGCAACTGGAAATACATGTATTTGCAGGTTCCAAAGAAAGCCACAAGGTGTGGCCTTGAAAAAGGTTTAAACTTGTATCATCAATTCAAACAGCTCTCCAAAGAAAGCCACAATGAGTGACCTTGAAAAAGGTTTAGCCTTGTATCATCAATTCACAAACATGAAACAACACAAATTACACATAGATCATATATGTGAGCATTTAGCAGACTTGAACCTCACTGGCTTCTGTGCATATCTCATACAACTTCAGTCACCTAACAAAGAAAAACTTCTAGGTCTGATCTTCTAACAAAAGCCTTTGCTCTTTACCAAAAGCAGAATCACATACATTAGTACTTCAAGCAATCCCATAGTTACTCATGAATACGTCAAACTTTACAACATGAAATCCAGCACATTTAACATTTCAAGCCTTCACCAGAAGCCATACATGAAATTAGAATAACAGCATAGAATCCATTCAGCACACCTAAAATTGTAAAGAATAAATCACTAATAGGATCATGGGCGAAGTGGAAGAAAATTATCATACAAATCTGCTCTTCCTGCACGATCCTGCTTGTCTGCCCTGGAAAAAACATTCAAAGCAAATCCCTCAATATGTAAATGATCATCAGGCCCCAACTGCAGTGACTTCTTATCCTGTAAGGGAACAAAGATTTGTTATAAAGGACCGAAGATTTGAACAGAAACATATTAATATGTGATTTTGTTCTTCCTGTAAATTTCATTACATAATTAAATATGACAATATTAAGTTCATCAAAGATAAAAACAGATTCAATGAAGTACTCTATAACAACAGATTCAATCACTTCACACAAAAAAAAAAGATACTTAGAAGAATCACTTAATCATTGACGACTTGAAAAGTAATCATCTTTCTAAATCTGAATGGAGGCCTTTAATTCCCCCATCTCATAATTACTTGAGCTACTTTTTTGACAATTTCTTCGCATTTCTGCAGGAAAACCCCAAACGATCAAAATCCAGATACATTACAACTCCATCCAAAAAAAACAGAATTTAACCATATACATGCTCCAATAAGCTCAAATAACATAGCCCACAAAGAAATCAAATATTTTCAGCAACCGAAAAAAAAAAAAAATCAACAATATTAGTAATCCTAACAGCAAGCTCCTACTCCATGAATTAAACAAATAAGCAAAATCACAAGTGAGCCAATAATCTCCTAATTTCGTAGAAGTTGTAATTTACTTAACAAACAGTTGAAGAAAAAAGTAGTACAAACCTCTCTCACACACACCCCTAAATTACAAAAATTTCACCTATTCTTAGCTCAATATTTTTAATATTTTTCTTAGTAATCGGACACCAATTTTATTTTTATTTTTTTAAAAAGGTAATTAAAAATGGGGAAAAGGGATTTCATTTGACCTTCTCAAGTTGATTCATGAGGGAAATAAGGAGAGAATTGGTGTTTTTGGTGCGCTCGCCCTGCGGAATCTTCAAACCTCTTTCCATCGCATATAAACGACCTACAAATCAAACAAACGATGTCGATTCTTCTGAAATATCAGCTAGGGTTTAACTAAAGTAGTAATTAGGGATTCGATTGCAAAAAAAAAAAAAAAAAAAATCGAATTATTACAATAGTAAGCAACTAGCGGTTCGTGCTTCTGCAATTCATCCGCCCGTTGAAGGTAAGGCAATAGTAACTTGGCTGGTTCGTTCTCCATAGCTCAAGAGTTTTTTTTTTTTTGTTGGGAAGGAAATTGCCACTTGTGAAGGAGACTTTTTTTTTTTTTAAAGAAAATAAAAGGCACAAAATTTAGGAATGCTTATGGTTTAAGGTTTTAAAATTATTTGAAACGAGTGCTGTCATTGACGAAAAAGTACATATAATTATGGGGGAAATATTTTAGGTGGATTTGATTTATAATAGATGTTATACGTTTTTTTATTTATATTTGTCTATATGATTGTGAATAAATTTATTTTAATAAATTAAAGTGACGTAAATAAATATAAACAGAAAAAATCTATGACACTTACCATAAATCAAGTCTACTTAAAAATTTACCTGTATAAAGGTGTGTATAAAATAATAGTATTTGATTTCTCTTCAACTTAATACAATAACTTTGCATAGTATTTGGATGGAGAAATTTGGATGAATTTTATTTGAAATCCTTAGCTATAATAAATTATTTAAATAAGTTAATTAATTTAGTTATAGATTTGAAATCCATCAACAAGAGTGGAAGTATGATTCTAATAGTTCAATGAGTGGATTTGAAATTTATCTAAATTTCACGTCATTCTAACTCAATTCAAATCTATTTATTTTAAATCTTTTCTTCAATTCAAATCTACCCATCCAAACACAATATTGATTTATTTTTAGCTCTCAGTTGATCAATTTTCTTGTAATTTATTAGGTTTAAATGCAGAAAACCTCCTAAGTTTACACTCTAATCGTAATTTGTTCCACTTAACTTATTTAATAAGCACTTTACCTCCTTGTCCCGTACTTCTTCATGTTTTGAAACAAAATTACCCTTATTATTTAATAGCTTTGTTTTTCTTTTTTCTATTATTACCAATTTATTTATTATATCTTTCATATTTTTCTTGTATCTTCTTATCCATTCTTTCTTGTTATCATTAAATTATTATACTACTAGTAATTGATTAGATACAAACCCTATTTTTTTCACATGTGTATAAATAATTTATAGAATAAATAATTTTTTTAATACAAGCAACATAGTGTTTCATAGTATAGTATGGATTTTATAAATTTTTCTAATGTTATAATTAACAAATAAACTATAAAAATATAAAATAATTTGACAAAAAATAAAATATATATTCTAAGTATGCAAACTACCGTTCATCATGTTTTTGAGAAATTAACCGTAATTGCAAAAAACCTTAGGTTGTGTTTGGATTAATGGATTTGAATTGAAAAAAATATTTGAAATGAATGAATTTAAATTGGGTAAATTTGAAATGATATGAAATTTAGGTGAATTTCAAATTCTCTCATTTAACTATTAAAATCACACTCTTAATTGTTGGTAAATTTAAAATTCACAACTAAATCAATTAATTTGTTTGCATAACTTATTATGGATTAAGATTTCAAATCAAATCTATCTAAATCCTCTATCCAAACATAATGTTATATTAGGCAACCGTAATATATATTTTGTAATTATAGTTTGCTAATATTACAATGTAAATAAAAAGTTGAAAACGTTTTTTCATCAATTATATAATTTTATTTGTATACTAAAATAAAATTTTTAATTTCTTCTAACACACACTTGTATTAAGGTTGTCAATTTTTAATATGATAGAATAACACAATACGAAATTTGGGGTATTTAATGAGTTAGGATTGGAGTTTTATAACACGATTATAACACGATTATGACACAATACGAAAATAAATAAGTCGATATAAAAGTAAACGGGTCGACACGATTAACATGTTTACTGTGTTGTATGCAATTATGTATATGAAAATATGTTACGATCTGTCTAAAATTATATTGTAACTGTTTTAACTTTCATGTATAATTTGTTTTTATTATTTATTTACAATAAAATTCTCTATTATAAATGACTTTCAAGGTTGATTTCAGAGTAAAAAATATACATTATAAAAGTAATACTATATTTTATGTAAAATTATATAAAATTCTAAATATTTAAAATCACTAGGAATTTACAATTTTAAAGAAAAAATATTATTTATACTTGTACAGAACCTTGAGAGAGTTATTTTATTATATATCATAATTTTTTTTTGTTGGGTTAATTTAATACTATCAATAGTAAATGAGATAAATAAGGAAGATACGATACGACACAAAAATAAACAAATCAAACATGACACAACACGATTACGATTATTAATTAAATAGAGTCAGAGTTAAGGTTTTATAATTCAAATACGATTATGACACTACATAATAACTTGCTACACGACACAATTGACACCCCTAACTTGTACGTACAAATTTGTTTTTATTTTAAATTAATATTAAAATAATACGTGAATTTACCTTTTATCTCAAAAACTCCAACTCTATCTCTTCCCCCAAGTAACACTTCATCCATCTCTCCCACTTGAGTCCACCACCACCAACACTACCGCTACCAGTTCCACCACCCCCTATCCCCAGATCAATAAAACCCATCCTACCCTAGATCTATCACCTTTCCTCCCTTCCTCATCCCAGTCTCGCCCATCCCTTTCCTACCCCAACCGCTACCCTCATCCCATCCCATCTTTGGCTCACCCTCAATCTCGCCCACCCCCCCTATTCTTCCCCCTACGTTCTCGATCTTCCTTCGTCAAGCTTATTCTCGATCATCCTCCCCAATCTCCCTGGGCCCTGATCTGAACCATCATCACCAACCAGTCAACCACCAAACACCATCAACCTTGCATCAGAACATAATCAAGACTCCGATCTGAAAAAGCCGTCATGAATATATGGAACACTCATCAACCCGTCACTTCAGAACACCATCAATCCGTCACCATCAGGAGGAAAAGAAAGGGAGGGGTAATTGGAGAGCCATTTAAGTTATTTATTTGTATCACGTACATTAACATTTACGAGGAGTTTGGTTTATGGGTATGAGAGGAAGAATGGGAATCAAAGTCAATGATATCCATAAATGTTATTTGGTTGAGTATTATGAGAAATTATGAAAGTATTAGAAAATGCATTTCTCATTTGTGACATAGGTTTCAAATTGAGTAATTCATTAACATAATGAAACTCAGGATTCCTTCCTATGTTAAACCAAACAAATAAGGAGAAATGATATGAATCCATACCAATAGTAGAATTTATGATTCTTATTTCAATTTCGATTCCCGAATGTGAACCAAACATGTCCTTAATATAATAACTTCGATTTATTCTTGAATCTCAATTGATTAATTTTCTTGTAATTTTATTATCAATTGAGCTTATAAACTGTTAACCAATTCTTAATTAAATACAGGAATTTTTAATTTGTGAATAATTTAATATAATAAAATATTGAAAATATTTTATAATTTCGTTGAAAAAATATATAATTATATTTTAAAAATTTATATAATATAATATTATATATTTTAAAAATTTATACTTTAATATCAAAAAGGTTGAAACGATGCTCCAAAAGCAAGCTAGAATTTATCCGTAATTTTTTATTAGTTTGCATCACAGGTCAGGGAGCGAAATAGACACTGGGCGAGAATAAAGTCAAATGATAATGCCAAAGTAAAATCTTATTGGCACCGTATATTCAAAATCATAGTGAAATTACCTAAATATCCTTCATCACAACCATGGGTGAATAGGGATATTTAGGTAATTCCACTACTAATTTACAGTGTTGGGTAAATCTAAATCACCTAAATAGTCTTCTAACTTTTTCATTAAAGATGAAATAGTTTCTCAACTTCAGTTTTAATTGATTTAGTCTCTCAATAAAATATTTATAATTAATTTGATCCTTATGTGGCTACATCATACAAAATATAAGTTTTTTTTTGTATTTTTCTGAGTAGTGACCAAAGGTTGTCACCGGTGCACCGAAAAAACTTATATTTTAGACGGCACAACCAAATATGAATGAATTAACACATTTAGTTAAGAGATTAAATCGACTAAAATTTAAATTAAGATACCATTTTGATTTTACCGAAAAAGTTGAAGGACTATATATATATATACACGCTTTCAAAGAATAATTGTAAAATTTATATTTGCAAAAAAAATTCCAAAAAAAACCCGCAATTTGAAGAGAAATAGTATTAACGTAGTGGTAAGAAAGGATCAAGATGGCTAATTTCATCAAAATCTTCTAGTTTAGAGAATGCTTGCTCTTGCAAGTTTGTTTGACAAGACATTAGTACATTACTCATTCATAATTTTGGTAGAACAATTGTTTGAATCCCTTCAAAAAAGATCACTGAATTTAAGGCCACTAGGTCACTGCCAAACTAACTGCACATCATTTTTCTTGCTAAAATAATGTTATGGAGTATAAAAAAAATAAATAAATAAGCTACATACTTTCTTCACACACAGTCCTTTGCAGCATCCATCTCTAGCAAGTCATGTAGGCTAAACCACAACACAGAACAAAAGGTAATTTGCTATTATTCTAGCACAGGTATAAAAGGGAAGAATGATACACGACCTCACATAAAAGATATTCCAGAAATGAAAAGAGGCTGAGCTGGGACACCGAGGGTGATGAATCGGTTATATGAAGTACAAAATATCTAATTATCTTCATTAATCAAATGTAGTGGAACAAAGCTGAAGACATGCAACATATACAAAGTAATATAGGATCTTGGGGTCCCAAAAAGGGCATGAAAAGTTCTACTCTTAACTACAACTTCGGAAATTTTCAATAAACAATTATGAGAACTGATACAATGTAAAAGCTCTATATTTTCTACCCTCAACAAAAACTACATATTGTACATGAACTGAATATTTCCACCATTAGTTGTCCTAGAGCCTCTGCTGCCATCCTCCACCTGTTCATAAATGCACAACTTAGAGTCTGCAGAAGAGAGTTTAAAGAGGATAATCAGCTAAGAATATGTAAATGTTTCGTTCTGACAGCTTACTCCATTATGCGTAAACAAGCAAAGAAAATAATCAATAGTATATGGATATTCTAATGGTCCTATTTCTGTTGTCAGGGCAAAAGGGGAAGTAGAGGGATTAAAATGGTTGGATAAGTTCGCCTGGCACCTCAGAATGCTATGTTGAAAAAAGGACATTAGCAAAAGAGACCATTATGAATCAAATTGTAACAAAATTTTATATTCAGGCCAAAATATGCTTGCTTTGGCACAGCTACTTAACATGCACTCCGAATCTATGAAACCAAAGATATTGGAAACAGGTCATAGATCAGCAAACAAATGAACCTTAAAGCTGAAAAGAAAAAATGACTTCCAGAAAAGACAAGGAAAAAAAAGAAAAAAAGAAAAAAAGGAAAATGATAACTTATATACACCAAGGGAAACAATTGGAAGATGCACTACCTGATCGAAATCTCAGCAGAGGATGGCTGCATCAAAGGCCAGAAGACAACGTCACCCCAAATAATTGGTAATCCACTGTCTAGCAGTTAACATCACGAAAGAGCCCTTTTGGTTCATCATAAATCCACCTGCCAACAGTTTAAGAAAATTAAACAGACACCAAAACAAGACGAAAGGACAAGAGCACTAATCATAAGTGATTCAAATGTCGATTTGCATAAGTTTTCATCAAATATTGTCTTAGAAATTTCACGGCACACAAATTCTGGTCTAATGGTCTAAAAAATCCAGCACTTTCACCTGTACATTATCAGCAATAGAAAAGCCACAATTTGCTAAACCTTAAATTTGAAAAAGTAATCACAGAGCCTGATCAATATTACTGAAAAGTGTGGGTAGGAGGATATAGCAGTACGAATATGATTCCCAGAACTCATTCCATCTACAAATGCTAGATCAGATTTTTTAAGCATTTTTCTTGCACTACAAGAACCATATTCATACACACAACCAACACAGACAATGAGGATACACGCATAGAAAGGAGCCTCTGACAATTCATAGCACATAAAAGTCACTCTTCATACCGCAGCAATGTAGATTAAAATGGAATGGATAAATCTTCATTGCCGATCTCAAATCAAGCATTCTAGGTAAACATTGAATATTTTTGGAACAAGTTATTTATAGATGCATCATTAATCATAACAAGCTTCAGTCTTATTATAGAGATTCCATTTATGAAAAAATTAATGAGAAAGCCAAAAACTCTGTGCCAGGCACTCTCACCATCATGGGTGAAAGTACTGCTTTATTAAATAATAATATTCCAGGGAAGACATACTTGCATAAATAAAGTGGCTGTAAGCTCTCATTTGGCCTCTTTCCTACACGAGTTCTCTTTTCTTTTTCTTCAGTGAATCTGCTTGGAGGAAGAACTTCACAAGGGCCATGTATCAAGCCAGCCATTACTGTGCAAGCAATAGTAGATTCATAGACCTACAGAAAGCAATACGGTAGTTAAGTAGCTATCCATACATTATCTAGTTATGCAAACATTCACATAATTAACAGCTGCATCATTAATTTGCCCAAAACAATAAAAAAACTTGTACTCAACTCCACTCTACATCATCTGGAAACTGTAGCTTTAATCATTTCACATTTGGTGATATTGATTACTACCCAAATCTTTCCACCTTCCTAATTTTTTATAAGGGGCTTGAACATCATATCTTTCTCAAATCTTGTCAAATATCTCTACAGAGACCTTGTTCAATCTATTAACATATTCTAACAGACTAATAATTAAGTAAGACTCTTGCTCACAGAAACCGAATGCTTGTAACTAAGTAAACACAGCTTGCACTTCAAGAGAATCTTTATTGTAATGGATAAGGAATGAATAATAATACAAGCGATTACCTCACTGCTTTCCAGGCCGCAAGGACGGCCGACAGCCTGTGGCAAATCATCAGGAAAGTAGCACTTATTGACAGTCACCCACTTAGTTTTCATTTTCATATCCTCCCACATGACCTGCAACAGCAAACAATGCAATTCAAACAAAGATTAGCACAACCTTTTTGCACTTCTTTTTGCTTCTATGAAACCCTGTTATGGTAAAGGGTTGTTTCAATAAAGTCACCTTATGATTTGATCAAGAAGTTTAATTCTAATGCAGAGGTAAGAAGGGAAGTGGCAAATAGAAAACTACATGCAAATGAGACTACAATCATCAAAATGAAAACATAGGTGCCACAAGTATGCAAGAGGTTCTGAAAAAGGCATCTAATCAGGCAAATAGACACTAGACAAGCCTAGCTGGTACATAATTCATTTTTGGAATCTAGATAACTGTCAAACAAACATAGATAGCACTGAGCATAACTATGGTTGCAAATAGGAAGTTGGTTATATACATCAACTATTTTTTTAGTATGTCAAATTGCAAAAACATTTTGAGTCCTAAAAAACCTATCAAATAAATCGGTACCTGAAGTTTTGAGGGGATCAATCTGTCATTAAAACGAATAAGAACATTGTCCTTAAGTTTGTAGACAACTCCCTTGATGCAGCAAGATTGGTAAAAAACTTTCCCCTCAACGACTTTAAGTATGCCACCAATCCAGTCAACACTGTGCAAAGAGTCAGGTACAGACCTTTCTTGGTCAGTAGGCCCAGAATTGGCTGCAGAAGTTTCAGGCGGAATAGCTCGCACAGTTCCTTCATCTTTTTGTGAAGATTTTTCGGTCATATTGTTGCATAAACTTTCTCTACCAGAATCAGACTCCTGCGGACACTTAACCATTGGGTGATTATCAAGAGATTGCTGAAATGGAATAACATTGTTTGGTGGCCCTGACCGGTGATTATCTTCCCGGCTGGTAGGGGATTGCAAAGGAGCAGAGAAACTGAGGACTGTCTCAGATTTCAAATGAGGATGTGGTTTTGATTCCAACAGTTTCTCTTCACACATTCTTTTAACTGAAGACAAAGTAGGAGGAGAAACAGTGGCTGGACAGGAGGCTTCTGTTAAGTCATTTAAAGAAATTCGTGAAGATGACTTGTCATCCATCTTTTCTTTACCACCAATAGCATCCCCTTGCACTTCACTTTTATTTTCTACCTTCGATGAAGGAGTTGGATTGCTGTGATTACTCAGTGTATTACCAGTAGGGGCACTTTGCACTGCAGCATTCCCATTTGCAATTATCTTCTGCTGGTTGACCTTCTCATCTAGTGCACCAGCTCTCTTATCTGGAGTTGCCTGGAGAGCTGCTGCATTCCTTTGATGAAGACACTTTGGGAACACTGATGTTTCTCATAACACGTCCATATTTAGGGGGCAAGGGTTTCCCGTTGCTTAATTGCAAGCACTTTAAACAATGCCACTCTGCCCTTGGAACTCCTTTTGGACTATTTATGCGAAGACATTTCAAGTGATAACCTTTCTCACACGCATCACAAACGAGTAGACTGTCCACGTCATTTATGGTAGACTTGCACGTTTGGCATGTCAAAGCCTTGTTCATGTAGTCCCTAGACGGTGTAGTCCAGACAGGCCGCTCAGAAACCCATGGTTGTAGTAACTTTTGAACAATTTTACCAATTTCAGCATGGGTATTTCTTGGCAGGGAAGCCGGTACAGTGCTTGCACCTTGCAAATGCTGATGGACACCAATTTGATTTCCAGATATAGTCTGAGTTACAAATGGTTTTGATGTTGCAATTTGCGGGGATATTCTGAACTTAGCATCAGTTGCTCCATCAACTTTAACAGTAGCTTGTGCAGAGCCCCTTTTCAGCTCCAAATTTAGGCGGTGGGACAAACTGGGGTTGCACCGGCCAAGCTGGTGTTTTCACAGATGGTAGATCCCCAGAAGAATTTGCTGTAAATTGGAACCATATGTCAGATCATTTTAAAATATTACGGGAATCATTAATAGCTATATACCCAGTGAAAGCAAATATACAGTGTCTATTTAGTCTACTAAATTCCACGTACATTGAGACCAAAAAACAAGTCAATTATCACGCAGCCCAAAGAAATTCCTTTTCTGAATGGTCATTCTTTTTGAGATTTAATCATAGTCATTAAATGCAAAAACACATCTTCCATCATTAATCAATTAAGACAAGTAAAGGTTACCTTGCACTTGTGATGTGTGATTAAGAACCGTTTGGCCTTCCATCCAACCCGAAATGGGATCTGTCAATCCTAGCCAATGATACTGGAGTAGAATCCCTTCCCAGATGACTGAAGGGCAATGCATTGGGAGCCATTGGTCTTACTTCCTACTTGTAGGCAGCTGATACGGTAAAGATGATATATTTGTACCAGTTACATGACCTAGAGGTGAAGTTTGGAAGGTTCCAGAAGAAATTGGTGCATGACCAGGCTTATCTGTGGCAAACACTCGACCAGCTGGTGATGTAGCACGATATTCCACTGCCACACCTGAGTTTGGATGTAATCTTTGGGAATTTTGGGCAGAAGGTAGAGTAAATTCCTCAGCTTTTTCCATCTAAAAGGATAGAGAAAATGAATAAGTTAATGAGCAAGTTAAAGAAAGATCTGTAACCAGCATTTCATGGTCATACACAGCGTGTATATCTCATTTCTATAATCAAATGGCTCCTAACATATATTTTGAGCTATAATAACCTCATAACATCCCTACCCTACTCGGGCCAATCAAGGATGGAAGTCTGAGAGGAATTTATGTACCTCAAGCAGTTTTGAGTAAAGTAGAATGCATCAATTTTATTTTTTAAGAACCAATCACACAGAAACAACACTTGGTCTCTTCATTGCAAGCCCTGAAAAAAAGTAAACTAGTAACAATCCAAAGTTATGACAAAATCTACCAAGGACCATTTGAAGACATCACGAAACAAGAACTTGCCAGCTTGGACAGCGGAACTCCAAACTATGCTGGCAGAAAGTATGACATCCATCATCGGAGTCATTAAAATATAAAACCTTAAACCATTAACTGATTGTCGAATAGGACAAATAAGACATGTCATTCATGTCCTCATTCTCGCTTGACAAGTGGAATAACAAAGACAACTAAAAAATATTACTGAGTAGCATATCCATTTCTGTGTCCTAAATTGCCATCATACCAGGTACCTACTTTCCTCAACAGTATTTTCGCAAAACGACAATAAGAGATTCCAAACTGCAGCCTTTATAACTTAAAAGGCAATAAAAAGCATTGTTTTCCGCTTATAATTAGACCTTACAAATTCTCTTTGTGGGGTTTCGTCATTTAAAAAATTCTTTGGGTCAACAGTAACAACCAACTAGATCAGATGATTTACTCACATCTTAATTGAAACTTGGGCGCGCACACACGACAGTTATTGGAATTTATTCTATCAGGTTGCCAAATTGACTAATTGTTTGTTCCGAAAAAATATAGTAAAAGCTCTGTCACATTTTATCACTACAACCCATTATTTATGTGAAAATTTTTATTACAACCAGGAACTTCAGATTTACTTACAATGAAACTGAACCACAGAGCCATTATGATTTCTTCCCAAACACAACAACAGCACATAACACCAAATCAATTTTAGGGGAGGGGGGGGGGGGGGGGTGAAAGCTGAAATTTTTTAAACTTAATAAATAAATAAACCTTTCTCTTGGAGAGCAAAAACTTCTCAGCAATGGTAACCTTGGGAGACCGAAACCCTAACCTCTGTTCCCTCACCTTATTAAGCCCAAGATCCTCAATAATTCCCCCAAAAACATCCGTAGGAAAAACATCCTTAGGCGGAAACAATTCACAAACCTCCGCCAACTTCTCCCTAGTGGGCGGCTATTCTGCTACCGCCGCCGCCATAATCTCCTTCTCAACCCCAGTCGGAACCTTCCCACCTCTCATCTTCCCCATCGCCGACAACACCAAAAGCATCTCCGCCACTTTCCTCATCCTCCCCATTACTCCACCCCCATTCTTCTTCACCCTCTTCGCCACCGGATCATCTCCATCCTCCGCCGGTCTCTTCTTCTCGCCCAATTTCACCCCGGATTCAACCGAATCACCCATCTCGTACAAAACCCTAATTCAATCCCCTCACACCATAAACGACGTCGAATCGAATGAAACCTGCCGAGAGAAGAGAGATGAGAAGCCATTAAATGAAGAGAAGAGATGAGAGAGAGGCTGAGAGAAGAGAGACGTTAAAAACTAATTTTTGAGAAATAAAAATTAGATTTTATCTTTTTAAAATGCGTTAAAAATTAGAATTGTAATACCTTTTTTGGCGGGTAATTGAGAGTCGAGGGAGAGGTTGGAGACGAGTGTGAGCGAGTTAAGGGCCGAGTTGAGTTTAGTGCGAGTCAGAGGGATATACTGATATGTATATATATATATATATGTATATAATTATGGTGAGGGACATCTAGCAATGTGTATTGTGCAGGGCAATGGGGGAGAGATTAAAGAGAAAAAGCAAGCGTTTTAATATATGGGGATTTTTCACTTTGCTCCCGTGATTTTTTTATAATTCGTTATTTTCCACTTAACATTTCCTAGTTTGCTTTGTTGTCCCCTAAATAGGTGCGATTTGGACTCGCTTTGGGATTCGATGGGCCAATCCCCGAGGGTGATCCATTAAAATTAGAGTCGAACCTCGTAAAAAAAGGGTTAATTACATTTACTTCCCTTGAGGTTTGACCAAATTACCAAACACACCCTGTAATTTGATAAAATTAAGATCATCCCCTTTAAATATTTAAACGTTTAACAAATGGCCCCTTACCGTTAATGCTACTGCTGATGTCAACATTAAATTAGTGTAGGAGGTCAAATATGTCCTCAAAGTATTATAAAAAACCCTATTGATCATCTCACTGATATTTTTCCCTTCTACCTCCATTTGTCTCTTCCTCTCTGGGCTCACAATTTTCTTTGATCACCACTAGAAACTCATTGCACAATCCACCCATCCCATCCCTTTAATTGGCCCCTGTCTCATTCCTCCTCTAGCACCGATATTCACCTCCCGCCCTTTTCCCCCTCTTATCTCAGAGAGATATCTATATTTTTACCAAATCACAAGGTATGTTTGGTAATTTGATCAAACCTCAAGAGAGATAGATATAATTAACCCTAAAAAATAGATTTGTGCTAAATTTAATAAATCTTAAACTCCAATAATTTCAACCAATTTAAACTTAACTCTATATTATTACATTTTGTATTGTACGTCTTACTATATAAATGAATAACTTGTTAGCATACCATTTATGAAAATCCCCTTTTCCCCACATTAACCAACCTCATGTGTTAAAATAATTACATATTTTACATTGGATTATGGGACAAAATTCTTTGGATTTGGTCATTAATATTTTATGGTTAGTAAGAATCAAATGACATCTTTAGCAAGAAATTTGAAAAACAAATAAAGCAATAGCGGGGATTAGGGATTACTATTTTTTCTTTTTGTTGGGACAATGGGACATTTTTGTAACTTATTCCCTTCATTTTAAAATAACTATCACTTTAATCAGTCTGTCACTTTAGAAAATCAATAAAGTATAAAATGATACTTTTCCAACTTTTACAATACAAAAGGATAATTTATCACTTTAAACAGCCTGTCACTTTAAAAAATCAATAAAGTAAATACTTTTCCAACTTTTACAATACAAAAGGATAATTTAGCACTTTGAACTATCTTTTTATAAAATTGATACAATTTAATAATTTCATTAATTCGAATATACCAATAAAAAGTTATAGTTATTTTAAAACAGAAGCAGAACAATTTGGATATGAATAGTGGATTCGTCCTATAAATTATTTTTTGTGTGCCTGATCTCAATTTCTTCTCCAAAACTCAGTTGGGTAAGTTTGTTGAAGAATATTAATTACATAATTGAAGACTACACAACCACAATGTGACAAACTAGTAGTAAAAATTAGCCCATAATCCCATCAACAACACAGACAAGTTCAACCGAAATGGGAGAAGAAAAAAATTGCGTTTCAGCAGAATCTCATGTTACAAACAAAAGTCTCTCCATTTACTATACACATTGAGCAACCCGATTTAAACTAAGTTAACTGTGGGATATATATTACAGGATGGAAGACTACTAATCATGGTTTTATTAATACAATAATTTATACATTACAATTTGTTCGAGAACATCTACCATTGTAAAACAGGGATGAAGTGAGGTGGTGCGGTTTCAATGGAAGCCACATCACTGCAAATCATCAGTCTGGAATCAGTACAGAGGAGCTGAGAATTTGTAAGACCATAACCATGGAAATGCGGCAATGGAAATCCTTTATTCAGCTTAACATTTATATAAGGCAAGACCACAGTTCTCAGCAACGTGGAGATCATAGGCTGCATCAATCAAGAAAAGAACCAAGATGTAATCAATAATCCGTATTATTGCAGCCTCTATCTCCCTTTACAGTCCTTGGAAGCGTATACAACGGCAAACTTATATCAGAAAGAATTACAACTCTACCACACTCTCAGCATAAACCATTGGAAATATCTGAAGTAATACACTGTCTCAAGAAGCAATTAACCAAGAAAATGAAACCTATCCCGTTTAAGAAGATATATCAACCACTTTTTACAATGTTGATTTGCTGATAAGAGATCCTCACTGTTTATCGGCTAGGAGAAAACAAAACCAATGGTTAGCCATGAGTTCTGCTGAGGGTCTTTGCACTAACTTCTAATCTTTTCTCCTTCAGCATCAGAAATACAAGAGAGATGTACAAAAATGTATTTCACTGAACTTAGAAATTATGCTAATTTTATTTACTGGAATATGCTATTGAAAAATCCTATAGAAGTATTTTAAATGCTATAAATGAATCAGGTTAACAGTGTTATGCTAGTTAGTTCTTTTACAAGCAGAAATAGAATGATGATCTAGTGCATCACAGCTTCAGAATATGAGTTTGTAGTTGTTTAAAGCTTGCCTTGACATACCTGGATAAAATACATGTGGAGGTTGCCAATTTTGCTCCACTCTTCGGACATGGTAAATTCATTTAACCTCAAACTACCAGCTAGAGCATTGCTTGATATTTCTGGATAAGCTGCAGCACTAATTACCTGCAGAAATAACATGGCAACTATGAGAGCTCTGAAAAGGAACTTGGCACATTTTATTGGAAAAATTAAGTTTACATAAGGAAGGTAAAATGCCCTTCTGTTTGTAAATCAACCACTAGGTTTGTAAATCAACTGCTAGATCCATGCCAAATGTAAAAAGAATGTGCTCTGCTTAGACCATTCTCTTCTGTAATAGTGTTAAGAAAAAGAAATTATCTTTTGCTTACCAATGATAATGAAATTAACACTACTTTGTTTTCACTTTGCCTTGAAGTGTTGAAGATTACCAGTATAAGGATTCTTGGAAAAACAGTTATCCATATCCAAAACACTTGCATAAATCAGATTCAGTCCATCATAAGAAAAAAACCCTCCCATCTCTCCTCTTTCAGGTAGGAAATGTACGCAATAAACTCAAGCACACTCCAACAACAGAATCATGCAATTAAAATTTGTATGTTCACAACTACCCTAAAATCCATAGAAAAGCTTATCGAATTTAAGTTCATTCACTGGGTCAGACTATCCAATCAAAAGAGAGTAGCGGTGGAACCAACTCAATCAACCGGAGAAGTCAAATGGCCTGGAAGCTTACCACAGAAATACATGCAACAGGAACTACTTGGCCAGCATCCAACACATCAATTATCACTTCTAAAGGGATTGTTGCACCAACCTGCTGCTCTACAATTTTTATTACTGGAGTGGAATAGACAGAAATGTTGAGGTTCAAGTCATCATTTGGGTATTGTTTGTACAGCTGAGGAACAATGAATTTCCATCCAGCGCAAGTATTCATCAAGTTTTGATCAGGTATGTTGTCAACAATCCAGTGCATCTTATTGGTCTGAACGCAGAATCAAATTGTTAGATGGCCATCAAGCACAAACATAAATTAACATGTTTGTGCTTGTATGGCAACTAATAATAAACTTGATGTTACCAATTAACAACCAACACAAAACACATAATCAAACCAATAACTACCAGTAAGAAAATGATCAGTGCTTGTAAGTTTTCATTGCAGTCAAAATAAATTCTTAAACACTAACTTCAAAGAAAACCGTAGCTGCTGATTCAAGAACTTTTTCATGCACTGAGATCCCAACCATTCTAGCCGGACCATTGCAGGAAATTGGAACTTGTACATTCTCATGCTGAAGTTTGGTAACTGCAGTTTCATCCTTGAGACTGAATAAACCATTTAATTCAAGTTCAAGAGAAGAGTTACTTAATTTTGGGTCACCGACGAAGGAAATATTGAAACTAAAAATATTGTCCATTGTAACTTAGTCTTTCGGAAGAGATTGCAATAAAGGATCGAGCTTTTCAACTGCATCTTCTAATTTCTTGCAAACAGCATTTTCAACTGCAGATGCTATTTTATTTTCGAAAGCATCTATCAATCTGTAGAATGAGAAAGGAAGTCGGTATAGAGTTCCTTGAAACTTTCAACCAAATAATTACAATAAAAAAATAATAACGAGATCTTTGAGGTGTTCAGAAAAACGATAATGGTTCATTAAATCAGCAATACAGCAGTTCCAGGAAACACATAGTCAACAAATGGAAAGGAACTAAATAACTATATACCCTTGATACAACCAGGATGCTCCACCATCCAAATGAATGGATAGATCGTTCACATTGCATCCACAATCAAGGAGAGACAACTTAATAGATCCTTGTTGATTCTTCAAACCGAGGGTAAGCCCAATTTCCATACCTTCAACCTTAAAAGAAGTAGCATTCATCAATCTCCCCTTGTAGAAATTGGAAATTTATCATGCAAACAAGTTGAGTGCAAAATGTTACAAGAGCAAAGCAACATTCTGGAGAATCCAAGATGGTCTTCCGGATGATGTCCATATTTATGTTGCACTCTTGCATTAACCTTTTGAGTTATTTCCAGCTAAATCACTTATGTTCAAGACATTGACTAGCCAAAAATCTGCATACGAGCACTTACATTCAAGACGTTTACTAGAGAAAAATGTTGATGCTTTGAAAAAGCAAGATATCTGAATTCCTGAACTCCTGAATAACCAGTACAGAGAATAATGCTAATCCTAACCAGCAAAAAGACTGAAGAATTTGGCAACACATAAAAGCACTAGCGATTAGCAAAGCAAACAAAATGCACATGAACAACTGAACACTAGCACGATTTAATGAATAACATAAGATTTATTGTCCATGTGATGCAGGGCAAACTTCTAGACAAGTAAAACTAGCTCAAGATTAATAGTAACACCTTTAAGACAGCTCCAGTATAAATCATTGAACAGCAATAAAATAACTGAGAAGTAAATAGTAATATACCTGAATAGAAGCCTCCCCTTTATCCGAAATCGAAATGGGAACCAACCAAGTACTATAGGAATACCTCCAATTCATACTCAAATTCGCGGTGGCGCCAGCAACATCAATGAGAATACCCGTATCACCAGTTTTCACAGTGGAAGAAGTAACATGGATCCTATAAAGAATAATGTTAGAAACCTCCATATGAACTTTACCAATCACTGGGATTTTCACAGTTTTCTCAATTTTAGGCAGCTCAAGTGGAACCAGTGAAGTCTCTGCCTTTTCTATCAACAAATCCTTCACAAAGTCGAGACCTTTATTGGATATCTCAACAGATATGTACCCTTCTTCAGCGGATAGAACATGGGTCCAAGAACAAATCAGCACAAAAAATACCAATAATACTGCAGAATCCACTGAATCCCCCATGGAAATAAAAATTGAGAAGGAACCCAGATAAGATCCAGAATAAAATAATGAAATTAAGTTAAAAAAAAAAACTTGTAAAATCCCTTTGTAAATAATTGAACTCGGGGTGTTTTAAACTTGAAAGCGGCGTGCGAGTTTGTTGGTGATGATGCAGGAGGAGAACTGAAATGTAAAAGGGTTGAGGTTTTTTGGACTTTTCTACATTAATGTTGTAGAAAAGCGTCTGATATTTAAGGACGGAGGATCATCATGCATCATCTTAATTCATCAGCTTTTGAGATTTATAAGGATGCGTGGCATTTGGTTTAGAGTACAACCAATAATGCTGGATTAAAAAGCATCTTGTAATTATAAAAGGAATCTTTGACATTCGGAAAATCCGTCCGTCAAGGAACTGTGCCAGTAATTATGAGTAAAACAACCCGTGTCGTTAATTAAATGAATGTTGCTGTCGCCTGTAGTTTTGGCGTCTGCTCATCCATTTATATCATCTGATTTATTACACAGTGACGTAAACGTCTTTAATTTATATAAAATTGATATTTTTTAACATCATTTCAACATTAACAGTTAAATGACGCTGATTTAATAAAAACGTTTATATAAGAATTTTTACACTGTAGAAGTAGGAGATATGATAGAGGTTTTGACCCTTTGACAAGCCCACATAACATAAACTAACACTAAAATATGTGACATGATAAAATTTCATGATATTAAATTTTTAATTTTAAATATTTGATGAAATCTTATTATTTTCATAGTTAAGATATCAAAATTCTAACAATTATACTTTTATATATTATGATTATTTTTGTAATTTCAAGTTTTGAACTGTTAATGGACTTTCATGTGACATAGTTTCTCTTTTCGCTTGCCTAGTTCGTTAAATACGGATTGAAAAATGGTTTTTGTAGTTAATCTTCAATAGATTACCATCGTCTATGTTTTTTTGTAAAATTGCCAAACCCAAATATGTCTAGTTTTAATACCAAATGCAAGTTCTTGGAGCTAACCACAATTTCCTGTATTTTCGCCTTTCTGGAAAAGGACATTAACAGTAAAAACATACCAAGATTTCTGATTTTGTATAAGTTTCACATCACACTTGGTCTAGAAACTTGCTCATTTCATTCTCATCTCTCTGATTTCTCTTTTGAGATTATTGTCTGTGATTTCAATGCATTGGCATATCACACTGACATGCTACCGAACACACTAACTTCACAAAAGAACAAGAGGTGAAAAAATATAGTCTTAAAGGACTGAGACCTAGTAATTTAACACAATGCATTGCCGAGGGTACCCTTCTTGCTGGCCATACAAGGAGCTTTCGCCAGTGATGCTGTTCGGTACGATTACTCTGGGTACCACATGATGGCCTCTCCAACAATTGTACAATCATCTACTTCAACTGTTCATGTATGGTTGGACAACGTGTAAAGATTCTGAACCCAGTTTCATAGGAAGTAATCTGGTGGAGGTTTCTTGGCAGGAGCTCCTCTAGCTTCCTGCATTTTGCCATGATCATTAAATGAACGAGTAAAGAAAAAATAATAAATAAAGGCACAAACATACACAATTAAAACCCCATACAAAATAACTATTTGGATGCTTAGCAAAGTTCCATGGCAATCTAAACCAAAATATGTATGATTTGAGAACACCATCTGAAGGAATCAACTTTATATTATGTTTTATCCTTTTTTTTTTTGGCCCAATTACTGAACTAATAGCACATCATAGAGAACTTCAACTTCAGGTGGATAGTGCACTTATTCAAGGTAAATTGGAAAACAGAATTAAACTCCAAATTAGTAGAAGCAAGTTATGAACAGACCTGTGGAGCTGCTTCAAAAACTCGGAATTCCTTGTTGAGATTCTCATCTAATTCAAGAATTGCAGCTACATTCCCACATCTGCAACACACATGAGTAAATACAAAATTTGAAAACAAGAAAAGTGAACAAGAAAATGCACAGGTACCAAATCAACCTGTAACAGTAATTTGGAGCTGACCAGACAGTAACTATCTGGTTATTGAACATCCATCAATTAATTTGTAACCTTCCATTACTAACTGATGAGCGCGGCATATATAGTCAATATTATTTGAATGGTTGAATGAAGTCACAACACTGCCACCAAACAGGAAACCAGCACCGCGAGGACTCAAACCCCAGCCATCAACAATGTCTTCTGGGTCAGACCATAAGAGATCACACATGCCACCATCATGAGGCACTTCTTGTTTCCGATCAATTGTTCTTATCTGACAAATAGGCACATGCCAAATTATCAAAGACCCATTCAACCATGCAAATAATAAATTATTAATTCCGGACAGAAATTTGAACCTGATCTAATGTGGTAATCGCAGGGGAGAGACCTCCATGGACAGAAAATATCTTATTTTCAATGAGAGCTGACAGGCTGCAAAAGATTGCCACCAAGATACAGATATTACAAAATTGCTTGCATATCAAAAGAATACTAGAGCATGTACATGTGGGGCACACAGCAAATGACTTGAGAGCTATGCTTAAACTCTATCTACATCAAGATATATTTACTGTACAGGCGAGTTTAGTTACAATAGAGACAACAGCTCTTGAATGATTTGGAATTACACTTTCTTCTTCTTTAACACTTTCAATCAATATCTAGTTCCTTCCACAATATATTGACTGTGTCAGAATTATGTCGGACAATAACTGTAAAATAGCAAACCTCAAGTAATCAAAAATATCAGTGCAGTATCTCCAAACATTGACGGAACCATATTTGCGGAGGCACTCATCATAGAATCCATAAACCTGGTTTGAAACAGACATTAGGTGACAAGTAAAAGGACTATTTAAACAATAAAAGTTCAACTGAATTTATAGATCTAAAAATTATAGATCAAGGATGAGATAACCTGTGTAATCTGCCGGCTCTCATGGTTCCCCCTAATTAGCGTTATTCGATCTGGATATCTAACCTAACATTTTGCCATAAATTAGTTGAAGAGACAGGTATGCTAATGGATAATTGAATGTATGAATATATTCAAAATTAGGCTGAAGAAGCAAAGGTAACAATTAACAACTTGAAGTATGAAAAAACCCTAAAGCCAGATCAATCTAATGTTTAAGGAAAAATTGGCTATAATTGCAACATACAGTTTTAGCTCCTATTGCCTGTGCTAAAACAAATAATGAATTTTTGTACTTTCAACTTAAAACTACCCAAAGGAGAGTAATTAGTAGATTGTCAATGGACTATTAACACCAAAGAAATGCATGCAAACATCTTAAGGGAAGTTATATCACCTTTAGGGCAAGGAGAAGAAGAAATGTTTCAACTGAGTAAAATCCTCTGTCAACAATGTTCTCCAAGAAATAAGTAATTTGTCTTTGGGCAGTCACCTCCAACTCTAAACAACTCTTTCATGTCATAAAACTGCCCATGAATATCCCCACATATCTGCAATTGCCAGGGAAAGAATCAATAGTTAGAGTTGCAACAATTTTTGTCAAGACAAACAAGTTTAACCATTCAACAAACTTTCAAAGCCACAACAGCCAATGGCTAGACATGTCAAGTGTAAGAAATGAGCACAGGCTACAAGCGTCAGCTTCCAAATACATTAACTATTATCTATGGGAGAGAAACAGATAAAAACAATCAGCCAAAAGAGCACCCAAAACCAGAAAGAGCTCTATCCTAGAAATTGCTCCTTGTTCAAAATTCCAAAAAGAACTAATTTCACTTGATACACCTCCTAGTTCAAAAGCATTGCTGCAAGGCAAATTGTCATAAATCAAAGTTTAAGGTATAAACCAAAATCAGTCCATCCCTGAATTACCTTAAAATGTGAACAAATTTTCTTATTTCCAAGGAACTCAATTAAAGCACCATTATTCTATGTTACCGGGACTCGGATATGGGTACAAGTCTAGGTGTCAGATTCATCAATTTCATAAATTGAGGATATGAGAACACTATAAAAGAGTCGGATACGGATACGAGGATGCATCTTGTATGCTCGTATATGTTATATATGTTATATGTTAGTGTAGTAGGTTATAATGCAAATTGATGACATAAACCAAATTTCTTTATTTTATAACTATAATAAGATTTAGTAAAATAGTATGCTCACAACAAGCAACTTTCAACATTCAGCTGCCACAAACTACACGGTATCCTCTATCAATCCAAATACAGTTAATTTAAGTCCCCTTTATTCAAATCATCCCATCAGACATGAAATCAGGAAACAAAATCTACTACCTTTTGGGTTATGTATCTACCCAATGAAAGAAAAAACACAAATCACATAACAATGAAAACCCATTTCTCAGAAATTCTGAACCATCAATACAAAACAAGATCCATTAAAAAAAATGGAGACCCAGAAAAATTAAACTACAAAGAACGACTTAAAATTGCCGAATATTGACAAAAAAGGATAAAATCAAAAAGGGTCAGAAGAAAATTGTTTCTGTGATGGACTTACGGTGACAGGGGTATCAACACGTTGAACATTGCTCTCTTCAACAAGAATTTCCATAGCCTTTAGACAAAGTCTAGCTTTGACCTCCGATTCTTTAAGGGGTTCGCATCTTTTGAGCTGCTCTATTTGTCTATCTAGGTCTGACATCCTTCCACTACCCTCTTTCTGTCTGTCTCTCTTCGATGAATCCTTCGGATTCTGGGCTCTTCCCTTTTATCGTTCCTTTCCCAAAGAAATAGTTACTCAAGTGTTGAGTAGATGCTGCATCTGAGAGTGAAAGTGGTGGTGAATTTGTGTCTGTGTTTTTCTTTTCCTCTTTTGGGATCTCTTCTCTCTCTTTCTCTCAGTTGCTCTTCTGTGTTTTCTTTGTCTTTGGGGTTTGAGGTTTTCGCGATTCGCGCTGTTGCCCGCTTTTATTTTAGTCTAGATTTTTCGTTCTCCCTCGCATTTTTTCATTCTATTTTAAAATATAAAATATTACCATAAACCCGATTTTAAACCCCACTTATAGATTCTATTATCAAAATTAAATTTTATAAAATCTTACTTACATCCGTTGATGTCATAAATTTCATAACATTATAATCTACACCATTCTATTTTACAAGTGAGATCATAGACCAGGTCTACCTAAGTATTTCCCTTTTAAAATTAATTTCTTTTTTTCTCCTTGTTTGGTTAACTAATTTTTTGAATGTTTATCAGTGGCTTCATCTTGATCTGTTGACTCAAAAAATTTACTAAACTAATTCATTACAAATCATAAAAATGAGATACCCAAACCGAGACAAATAGCAGGTCGAGTATTATTATTACCGGATTTAGTAGTTGGTCAAAATTTTGCAACTATTTAAGTATTTGACCCGGTCCATATACGAAGTAACTATGCAAATTTTGTATATTATGACCTAATATTAATAGATTTTTTCATCTCCCCTTTCCATTCATAAGGGTATATGTATAATTAATAGTTATTTTTTAATATGTTTTTAAAATTTTGACAATAAAAAATATAATCTTAGACCAGATTGGGTATTCGGTCACCTATCCTACTTTGACCAGGTACACTATGCACGTGATGGGGTATTGAATTGAGCATTTTTCTCAGTCGACTAATGACTCTACACATTAGATACCTGATACATGAACACTTATAATTTTTACTCTTTCATACACAAGCCTAATTTAATTACTCCTATTAGTACAAATATTTTTATATATAAACAGTATAAAATAAATATGATTAATGGTATGAGATTTTACATATATATTACCTAAAAAAAAATTGAATGCATCTATACAAAAGTGACAAAACCACTAATATGTCACTAAATTTATAAAAAATGAATGAGATTTTACCGATAAAAAATTGATAATTGAACATGTTTTTACCATGTGAATTGAATTTGATAAATTATCATTAATTTATAATTTTATAAATCATTTTTCATAAATTTATATATTGATCTCACCTCATTTGTACATTTTCAGTAACTTACTATGATTTTTACATGTCACAGCACTGTGTGGTTTCCAAATAAGACTGGCAAGTTTTGTTTCAAGGTGCATGTCAGTTTTTGTTGCCTTTCTCGTAGTCAATATAACTTTGCTAAAATCCAGACATTTATATAATATCATTAATGTGTTGTTATTAAATTAACAAAGGAATAAATAAAATTAAACTAAATACTTAAAATTAGGTAATTAATTTTTTTTTACATAAATTAATTTTAATAAATAATTTTAAATTTATAATTTTATAAATGATTCATTTTTAATTTATCCAACTCACATTAGATTATGTCAGAAAGGTTATGCTCATCAAATTGTATATTAGAACATCATTCAATTGATGAAACTTTTAACTCGGTCCTATCAACTATAGAACCAAATCTATTGAGTCCCTTGTCACATTATATCGCAATTTGACTATTCGGGGTTATGGTCAGAATAAATATGAGAAGACGGAGGACTTAGAGAAAGAATTGCAACTATGAGATGATTAATTAAATGAAGCTGTCATTTTTGTGTAATTAAAATGAGTTTGGATCAGCTAGTTATATCAAAATTGCTTCATTAAGAAGTGGTCAAATAAGGTAAATATTTGAAATAAAAAATGAGCAACTTCGACATTAATAAAAAGGGTTAATAATATTTTGCCCCCTAAATTACATGAGTAATTACATTTTGCTCTCATAGATTATAAAAATAGCACTTTACTCCCTATTGACACTATTCACCTATCATCAATATTAAAATCATTAAGATAATATAGTTAAATGACTAAAATATTAGCACTATCTTTTGATTTTTATATATTTAAATTTTAATAATGACGTGATAATTAATTAAAAATAAACAAAAATAAACTATATAATATTTCAATACAATTTATATCAATATATTTCTTAGTCAAAATTTTAAATTTGTGCATTTCATTTTATATCATTTCGAATTTAAATATTTAACTATAATGGCAGAACAATTATTCAATGAGCTTATTTTCTATTAAAAATTTTTCTTTAAAAATATTGTATGAAAATATTTTTTTATATATATATTTTTTATTTTTTTAATGTCTTAGTATTTTTCGCTTTTAATATTTGGTTTAACTTGTGAGTAAATTATGATGTCGAATATAATATAATTTAATAATTTTTCACATTTTCACATACACATTTTCTATAACAATCGAAAATCAATTAAATACCTGGAGTATTAAAATATAATACCAAGGATATCTCAGTCATTTAGCTAAATGTTTTTGATATTTTAAAATTTTTAAAAAAAATGAATAACATGAATAGTAAGTAAAGTGTATATTTATATAATTTAAGAGACAAAATATAATTATATACCTAATCCAGGGACAAAGTGTTATTAACCCTAATAAAAATTACACCTATTCTTTACTTCTTCATTATTCTTTTAGACAATTTGCAGTCCAAAAATTACTCATATTTATTTATTTAAAATTTTCAGAACATTAAATTACGGAGAATTCTAGTAGTAGTAATAATTGTCTGAAAGCGTGTGAGGATGGATACGACGAGGAGGCCGGACAATGACCGCCGGTGATTTTGGGCTACCCCAAATCAAAATCAAAATCAAAATCAAAATCATATACCCCTAAAATCAAAATCAATCAATCTCACCAACTACTCTCTTTCTCATTTACCTTTTCCCCTCACCTCATCAATTGAGATCCCCGATTCCTAATAAACAGGTAAATTCGAATTTAAATTAAAATTTCCACGTTCTATTTTATTCTATACAAATTTTCCAGTATTTGAAGTTTACCTGTATCCAATTCCTTGGTGATTTTATTTTTCTTATTGATTTTTGCCCTAATTTGATCACTATGATTTTTTTTTTATATGAATTTGGATTAAAAATTGACTACTTGCATAATGGATTATTATTGTTTTTGGGTCAATGATTCTTGAAATTTCTGTATCTCCCGAAATTAAATGAGAATAACTTTGGATTTGATTAGCTGCTGCTTGATCTTGTATCAGTTAATGCAATAATTTGTTTGGGATTTATATTTGGGGAATTTGGTTCTATGATTGATGATGTAGTTCTGATGAGGCAGAGCTGATTGAAATGCAATTATAAAATGAAAAATAAATTGAGGTACGATGGCCTTTTTTTTTTTCTAATGAATGGATACCTTCTCAAATGTATGGAAATTGTACAATTTCTGTTTGGTAGAATTATTCTTTGTATTTGGTCCCATGATTTCGAATTTTTCAGATCCATGGCGTCTTCTGGAGACCAGTGGGTGAGGGAGTATAATGAAGCAGTCAAACTTGCTGATGACATAACTAACATGATCTCAGAAAGGACTTCATTGCCAGCAACTGGACCAGAGGCCCAGCGTCATGCGTCTGCCATTCGGAGGAAAATCACCATTCTACGAACTAGACTCGAAAACCTACAGTCTCTTCTGTCTAGGCTTCCTAGGAAGCAACTGTAAGTTTCCTTTTTTAACTTCTTTTTTAGTTTTTTTAAAAAAGATATGTATATATATGTGTGTGTGTGAAGGGAATGCTTGTTATTCCCCTTTCTTTGTATATTGATATTGAGTTAAGTTTTCGTATCATGAGCTCTAGAGCTCATCATCAACACTCTGTATGGAGAAGCTCTAGTTAGAAGTGCTTTTGCCATAATTTTACTTAAAAGACGGTATGTATACAATAATGGGTAACACGAATAGTGCACCAGTGTTTGAAGTACTGAATGTGATGAGAATGTCCTGTTCCTGTGCCTGCTTTGTGATTTTCAGGACAGAGAAAGAGATGAATCGGCGGAAAGATGTGCTTGCAAATTTGAGCTCAAAAGTGAACCAGATGGCCACCACGCTGAACATGTCAAACTTTGCCAATAGAGACAGCTTGCTTGGGCCAGAAGTCAAGCCTGTTGATGCCATGACCAGAATAAATGGTCTTGACAACTATGGTGTTGTTGGTCTTCAACGACAAGTCATGAAAGGCAAACTCTTTTTAAAATTTTAACATTATTTTTTAAGAATAATTTGGATATAAGTTCTCATATCATCTTTGTCTACTGCTTCGTATCTGAACAGAACAAGATGAGGGCCTGGAGAAATTGGAGGAGACAGTTTTAAGCACCAAACACATAGCTTTGTTGCTGTCAATGAAGAACTTGAACTACACACAAGGCTAATTGTATGCATTTTACTTATTCCAATTAATATGTTTATAGACCCAATTACTACATTCGCTTAGAAGATTATCTCTTTCTATGGAACTGTGAATACAAGCTTCATATGTTTTTTTTTTTTTTTTACTAATCCAGTCATGCTGTGCAGGATAACCTGGACCAACATGTGGATGCCACAAACTCCCGCTTACTGGTAAGAGACTCCCTAGGAAATTTTTGCCTTTAGTCATTGTTTACTGATGAAAATGTTAGTTAAAGTCCTATAGCTAGTCATATACTTGGGAAGATGATGTGTGTGTATAGGATGAAGCTGTATGTATCTTTTTTAAGGATACACTTTTGTGGAATTTCTGGAATATTCAGAGAGAAAGGCGATTTCCCCATGGTTTTCATTTGGATTTTGTTATTGGTATCAAAACAAAGGAGAGGGATATAAACAGAATTTGTAGGAAAAACAATTAAATAGACATATGTGTTTGTGATATGATGGTTAAATGATCTCATTTTTAAGCTTTCCAGAGATAAGATCTACTTGTCTTTTACTTGTTCCATTTTTTCAGAATGACTTTCACATTTCTTAAAGATCTCTCCTTCATAATATCTGGATTTCCGTTGTGCTGAGAAACTACTTTTTTGGTCATGCATAACATGTTACTGGTGGAAAAAATCTTGATTTGGGGTTATTCAGTTTATTAAGTATTCATTGTTGTTCTGAGCATACATACAGGTTTATGAAATGGAATTTGATCACGTCTCTTCTTTGTTTTTGCATATATGGTAACAGCGAGTGCAGAAGAAGCTTGCATTTCTGAACAAACGCATGAAGGGTGGTTGCTCCTGCTTGTGCCTGCTTTTGTCAGTTATTGGGATTGTTGTTCTTGTTGCTGTTATATATTTACTGGTTAAATATTTGTAATACAGGAAATGTGAATGGAACTTTACATTGCAATTGTGTATCTTGGAAATGAAACTTTGGCCGCTGACAAGATAAGTGTCGGTGGGCATTGATTTTTCCTTTTTAGACACATTTGAAATTTACATTATTGCCTTGGTAATACAACTTGTTTGTTAATCACACTCCTCTTTGAATGCACTAAGCTCATACCAGTGTTGGAGATTTGCTTCTCTATTAGTAGTATTTTGACAAAACGAGGCAGAGAATGCATGCTTATTATTGAGCATGAACATCCTTTATTATCCCCATTCTGTCTAAAGATATGAACACACTGCGATTTTAAACATGCAGATAATGTATTTTCGCTGTAGTTTTGGTAAAATTGCTGCAAAATATGATTTTTCACTAAATTAGCAACTTGTCATGGTTGCAAAATTATTTAGAATTGAAATAAATACTATAGTAACAAAGATAATTAAAACTTGTGTTAATAAATTATTACAAAATATAATTCATAGAAAAATGAATAAATTATTATTCAAATAGAGCCATCGTCCTTCAAATAATATTTTATAATAATTATTTAAATACATCTCTTATAATCAATTATTATATATATACCGTTTAAAAAATTATAATGAATATTAATATATTGTATCAACAGAGTTAATTAATTTTATATAAGAAATAAGTCTTTTAATAATTGTTCAATATTTAATTATTTGAAATATTACTTGAATCAAACACAAGCAGCATTAATTTTTTTGGGACGTGAACTTTGTAAGAAATGTGAATACGTGATTACAAAATGATTGCATGCACAAAAATAAAATCCAAAAATAAATTAAAGTTGATAATTCTTCAATACCTATACCTAAACGTCGACGTATTGAGCACCCACTTGCAGACGTCTT
Organism: Cinchona pubescens; assembly: GCA_025175665.1. Lineage (NCBI taxonomy): Eukaryota > Viridiplantae > Streptophyta > Magnoliopsida > Gentianales > Rubiaceae > Cinchona > Cinchona pubescens. The sequence continues at coordinate 1,634,020 of JANKKI010000106.1, forward strand.
CTCTTCTTCATCTATAAAACCCCAATAGAGATCAGAATAAAGCACAAAGATTTGCTTGCAAAATTGAAATTTACCCACAGTAAAAAATATATTACTATTACTCTAGTTCTCCGTTTATGTTAATAAAGATTGTAGAATAAAAAAAGGAAAAAAAAAAAACTGGTAAAAAAAAGAAAAGAAAAGAGATGAGACAGTCACAGTGCCGGAGGAAGCAATTGAAGTAATATCACAAACCTTAGGAATCAACAATTTATCCTCGGATGTTTTGTCTGCTCTCGCTTCCGATGTTGAGTACCGAGTTCGCGAGATTATGCAGGTAATTAATTGCTTTAATTAATTAATTAATACTACACATAATCTTGAAATTTCTGCTTTTTTAATTTTCAGTCAGCAATTTAAATGTATTTATTTATTTATTTTTTGGAAAATTTTATAGGAATCTATCAAATGCATGCGCCACTCTAAAAGAACCACCTTGACTTCTGAAGATGTCGATAGTGCTCTCACCTTACGAAACGTTGAGGTTTCTATTTTATTTTATTTTGTAATTTTCCATTAAAATTAAAGTTTTTTTTTTTTTGTTGTTTTGGGGGGTGGGGTAATGGGATTTTAGTATTATGGGTTTAACTGAAAGAAACGGCTCATTAGAAAAAAAAAAAAAATCAATTTGGGTGGTCAAAAGATTAGACCTTTTTTATTTATTTTATTTTGGTAAGTTGAATAATATGGGTTCTGTATCACTCAATACAAGGGTGGGTTTTCTGGGAATCGAAGTGTTTATGAAGGATAGAATCAATTTTGCTGCTGAAAAGTTAGAAAGATTTGATCTTTTTCGATTTTGGTATGTGGGTTTTGCAAGTTGAATAATGTGGGTTTCTGTATCAGCCGATATACGGTTTTGGTTCTGGAGATCCATTGCGGTTTAAAAGAGCAGCGGGACACAAGGATTTGTATTACATTAATGAAAAAGATGTTGAATTCAAAGATGTAAGTTGTTGATCTACCTTTATTTGGTGACACTATGAATTATTGTTTGAATTGGTTATTCGATTATAGATTTTGATTCACATGTATAGGTAATTGAAGCTCCTTTACCGAAAGCGCCATTAGACACTTCAGTTGTTGCTCATTGGTTAGCTATTGAAGGAGTTCAACCTGCTATCCCAGAAAATGCTCCTGTTGAAGGTGTGTCCACCTAGACTTATGTGCCTACATAAACATTTTATGATAAAAATGCCGATGCAATATATTTTCTCTTCTAGGTGGATTTTATTTGTATCTGCTAGCTGCTGGAGCCTGCATTTAAAGTCAGAGAAATGGGGAGAGGCAAGTTATGGCATCATATTTTGGGTGGGTGCTTTAGGCACTAAGCTGAGTTGAAGTTCTGTGACGCGTAGAACACTCCATAGAATGAAAACTCATAGCATGATTCATATGTTCACAACTGAAAGTTCAGCTCATGTTGATAATTGGTTATATAATCAAATTAGAGAAGGAAAAATTACTTGAAGACAGCATATAACTATCACAAGTAGACTATTATAAGTATATATGCTGATTATGTACAGTACTGGAAATGCAATAAGCAGTAGCGGAAAGGGTGGAGAGGTGGTCTTGAGATTAACTTTAGCGTCTCAAATTTCTCAACCAGAGGATTAAACCATTGGCACATATGGGCATATTTCATATATTTCATATGATGAGAGAAGGGGGGTCACTCCAGTATATTTTTTCTTGGTGTCTTACTAATTGATGTGCATGGATCAAATCGCATCTATTATATGGATATCAATAGTACAGTATGATACTCATAGAAAATAACTGTAGGGTATTCATTTGGTCGGCGAGAATATCAATGTATGCCTTTTATAGTTTCATTTTTGTTTATGTTACTGAATTTCTTAAACTGTCAACTTCTTGTGACTCAGGTTAATGTTTTTCTGCTTCCCTTAAATGAATTTAATAATTAGATTCACAAATTCCTCCTTTATTGCAGTGCAATCGGACAATAGAAAGGCTGAGTACAAGGAAGACGGTGCTTCTATTGACATTAAATTACCTGTCAAGCATGTATTATCTCGTGAACTGCAGGTATTGATCACATGATATTGGCTGTTTGGCTTCTTTTTGTTAACTTAAGATTTTATTTATGTAGTAATTCTTTTTTGGGTGCTTTTGCAGCTTTACTTTGAGAAAGTTACTGAGCTTACTGTGAGTAGATCTAGCTCCCCTCTCTTCAAAGAAGCACTACTGAGCTTGGCAACTGACTCAGGGCTCCATCCATTAGTTCCGTACTTCACATGTTTTATTGCTGATGAGGTAGTTCTTACTGAATTATTGCATGGTTCATCTAACACTATTGCTGGTTTTGCAATAATGATCATCTCAATGATGTCAGGTTTCCAGGAATTTAAATAATTTTCATCAGCTTTTTGCTTTAATGCGGCTTGTCTGGAGCCTCCTGCAGAATCCTCATATACACATTGAACCATATGTAAGTTTGTCAGTTCATTGCTGCTAAATGATTTTTCTGAGAGTATGACAGCAAAACGAGTCAGGGATTTGTCAATAGAATGATCTGAATCATAAACTATAAGTTAAGTGAATTCAATAGCTAGTTTTTTTTTTTTTTTAAGAAGAAGAAAAAACTGCCTTGTGATGGTTGGTTTTGGGTTAGACGCCTTCCTGTAACTTAACCTGGGCAGTGGCCTAGACTGCCTTCCTGTAACTTAACCTCGATGACATTTCTAGGTTTCTCTTTGATTTAATGGGTTGACTTGTCGTGCACATAATGTATTTCCTTATCATTGTTTTTTACTTTATGTTTTCAGCTGCATCAATTAATGCCATCTGTAATGACATGCCTAGTGGCAAAAAGATTGGGGAATAAATTTCCAGATAATCACTGGGAGCTGAGAAACTTCACCGCTAACCTTGTTGCCTTGATATGCAAGAGGTGACGATTCTCTTTATTAGCTTAAACTTCCTTCAATTTGAATGATATGAAGGTACAGGTGTCTGCTTGGTATCTACTCAAAAACTTTCCGTTCCAGATGCAATTTAGCCAGATAGCTCTCCATTATGGTTCTGTTTTCTTATGACTAAAAGTCCTAACAGCAAGTTCCGGAAGCATATATTTGTGGATAAAACGTTTCCTGTTGTGATATGCTTTAGAACCATGTATGTTATTAAGCTTCTATGCATATAATTCTGTATTCTTACTCTGTATGAGATGCTGAGATCTGCATACCTTGCCATTCGGTTTTCATTGAGTTGATTGTGAGTGTAGCTCGCTCTACCTCTTTGCAATTCGTACCTTGCTCCATAGATATGTTTTCGGAAAATCTCCTGGGAGCACATTGTGAATCTTATTGGTTTTTTAACTTTTAAGATTCTGTAGTGCCTTAAAATTGACTCGTGCAGGTATGGTCATGTTTATCACAATCTCCAGCCACGTGTAACGAAGACATTGGTTCATGCCTTCTTAGATCCAACAAAAGCATTGCCTCAACATTTTGGTGCAATTCAAGGATTGGCTGCCCTTGGACCTAGTGTGGTATGCTATTGTTGCATTATCTTATCCTTATTTCAATATCTGTCATTCATATACGAGTTTCTAGCAAAATTTGTAATGCTTCCTAGCTTGGAGCCTTTGTCAGGTCCGCTTGCTTGTGTTACCCAACCTTGAACCATATTTGCGACTTTTAGAGCCAGAAATGTTTCTAGAAATCTAGAAAAACAAAAGAATGGGATGAAGAGGCTGGAAGCCTGGCATGTGTATGGAGCTCTAATAGTAAGTTTTCATCCAGTGAGTTTCATTTTTACATGTTGGCATGATGTTCAGTTTGTTACTAGAACTGTTAGCAGAGGAATTTGCCAAATTTACCTGGTATATAGTTTGGGCTTTAGATCATATTGGTTCAAGTTTCAGCACTATTTGTTACATGCATCAACTGACAAACAATGAACTTCACAGCGTGCAGTTGGCTTATGCATGTATGATCGGCTTAAGGTGCTTCCAAATATTTTATACCCGCCGCGTACCATGTGGAAAAGCAACAAAAAAGTTATCACTACTATATCAAGTAAGGGCTGGTTTTTTATTTTCTTCCTTTTTGGTTTTTCAGAACAGAGATATCAAACAAATGCCAGATCTAAGGGTTACTTGTAGAATTGCAAGTCATAAAGAATTTCTATCATTTGTTTATGATCATCAAAACCTTTTCCCCTTTAAATAGATGTCCAGATAAACGTAAAGCTAGCATGGACAACATGATGCAGCAGCCTCCGCTGAAGAAATTGGCAACGGATGGTCCAATGGGCGCTTTGACGGCAAACTCAGTGCCAATAGACATGTCAGGCACTAGTGGTGGATATGCTACAAATCTACGGGTTGCTGCTGATACTAGTTTTCCTTCAGTGTCACGAACTTTTTCAAATGAAAATGTTGGTGGAATAAGTGGAAGAAGGGATATGGGTGCTGGTCAAGGGCATAGACCATCAGCTGTCCTTCGACAGGCATGGAAGGAGGAAGTAGACACTGGGAAATTGTTGCCTCCGCTACACGAGTATTTTGGAGAAAGCATGTTAAATTTTGTACCGACACCAGAATTGTCTTTTTTCTTGTGATACCTAAATAGAGGATTGTGGTCAATTAATTTGATATTTCCCCAGGAAAGTGTATTATACTCTTGCTAAGTAACGCTTCTTCATGGCTGCTTCATAGATTTATCATGGTCAGGAGACTCATTGATCCAACCATAATATCATTATGAATCTGTTTGGCTTCCATGGAATTATTGACAGCGTAGAATCTGTGAAAGTAACACACTTTCTTGCAGATCATTCACACTGATTATGTATGATGGTCATACAGGGCACAACTAAATATTTTCACCGCACATTGTGCAGTGTTCCCCTCCTACTACTTCCAAAATCTCTGTTTCTTAACCAGTTTCTATATTCATAGGAAATTTCTGAAGACACAAGTCATGGAGGAGCCTGTAGCAAAAGAATTGCATCTTAACCTTGTAATCAGGACTGGTACAAACATGTTCCTAATCTTGCAAAGTGAAAGAGCGCAAAATAAAATATATGTGAGAAGAAGAAAGGATTACAGAATTTAAAAGATTTAAAAGAAAAGTTTCCGAGGAGGCCAAGAAGTTGAAGGCGGTGAGGCAGATGACTTATTGGTAACAGGCAACTTCAAGCTGTCCTCAGCCCCACTCCCCTTCTCCCTCAGCTTTGTTCCCCTGGGGTCGGTTAGAAGAGTCTTCTGAAATGATTGAGTGAAGCCAGTTGCGATAATTGTTACGTGAATCTCTCCATTGTATCGATCATCCACAACAGCACCAAAGATAATATTAGCCGATGGATCTGCCAGACTTGTAACCACCTGAAAAGCGACAGCGTAGAAAGGAACAGAAAATCATTAATATACCTGCATGGAGTGGATAAAGAACTAAATTTATTTTTAACTTTTTTCTTTATGATTTTTACAATAGCGACTGCAACAAGAACCAGCTCGGTACACTGAAAGCAAGAAAATTACCAAGTTCACAATATAAGCCAACTCAATGTTGGCAGCAAATCTAAGGTGTTTTATAATAGAGGTATTCAGTCATTAAAAATTGTTGCATACTGGAAAACTCTTTGAAATAACACAGCTTCAATCGTCAGGGGAAAAACTAAACCCGAAGAGGACAAATCAGAGTACCTGAGACACCCTATTCACTTCTTGCAATGTTATGTCCTTTCCTCTAGCCAGTTATATTATAAACAACACCAGTAGCAGATTGAATGGACGATCCAATCAAAGGAGCCAAAGTTGCCTGTTCAGCTGCTTCCTCAGACATGTTCTTGCTGGAAGAAACCCCCACTCCAAGCATAGCAGTTCCAGAATCCTTCATGACTGCCTTTACATCTGCAAAATCCACATTTACCAACCCAGGTATCTGCAGAATAAGAAATATAACCATAAAAATTAGAAGTGTCCGAGACGCATAATAACTTCTGTGAGAGATACAAGTATGCTGCAATGAACAGCCTAGCATCAGCCACAGGAATTACTGCAAAATTCTTTTTAGGATCCCAAATTCTGCCTCAAATTAACTTCGGATTTGATAATTGATCAAAACAATGTTGATATTGAAGAAGGATGCTGTTTCAGACATAGGCATTACTAGCTTAGAAGTCTAGGCAGGTCAAATCAAACAAGTCCAACGAAGCCATAGTGTTCCTCTGACCTTGATACAAATATCTAGACGTGCTGTTTGCAATTTTGCAGAGGCGAAAAAGTAGTGAATTTCATTATTGGCGTAACTATTTCCATCAAAGCATACCAAGTTTACTCCAATTTCCTCTTTTAAAACGGACCAAGCTATTAGAATTGGCCATCGTCTCACTGAAGCAATCATAAATGGTTATCACAAAAGGTAACACAAGGTGCTTGAGAACAGCAACCTAGAAGGATAACAAAAATAATGTGATACTTTTCTAAGAGGAACTGATACTAATTAGACTAGCACTTACTGTGATTATGTCTGATATTCCTTGGACACCCTGACGTAAAACATCATCAGCTAGAAGGAAAGCATCATGAAGTGGGGTTTGCTCATCAGCAATATCCAATAGACGGTCATTAGGAATCACTATTAGGGTATCAACATTTTTCTGAAGTTTTTCGATAGCCTCCAAAGCCTGAAATAAGAGGCATGCAAAAAAAAATCAACCCATAAGATGTTAAAGTGACGTATTAGTGAAATTTTTTACATAAGCATTCATTTCAGCAAACTTGGAGTAATACATCAGACCAAAAGTAAAAATTTGAACAATTTCTAGATGCATCCCTTCTTCAAAATTTGAATTAGTCCCCCAAAACAAAAACAAAAAATCATAGAAGATTTAACTTTCGCGTGTGTGGGCATGTTGTCTGTGAATGCTTGCATCTTTAAGTCTATCACATTGTGTGTGTTTAAGTCTATCAAACCAAACTTTAATCCCACTAAATAGGGTCAGCCGCATAAATCTTGCTACACCATTGTGTTCTGTCATGAACCATATCCTCCTCAATTTCTAGATAGGCTATATCTTTCTTACAAGTTACCACCAAGTCTTTTTTGGTTTTCCCCTACCCCTCTTATGTTGACTACTTCTACTCGCAAGCGATTCTACTGGTCGTCTCAACACATGACCTAACCACATAAAGCGTGTTTTTCTCATCTTCTCATCAATAGATGCTACTCCAATCTTCTCACGAATATGCTCATTGCGTATTGTGTCCACTGTCTCTATATCCTAGTGTACCTACACATCCATCTTAACATTCGCATTTCTGCTACTCTCATCTTTTGCTCGTGTGTGTAATTCACTGCCCAGCACTCAGACCCATAAAGCATCGTTGGCCTAATTGCCGTTCTATAAAATTACCCTTAAGTTGTAAAAAGATTTTGTGGTCGCATAATATTCTCAATACCATTCTTCATTTAGTCCAACTCGCTTGTATCCGATGTGTAACATATCGATCTATACCACCATCACTCTGAAGAACTGATCCTAAATATTTAAAATTTTTACTTATGGGTATCTCTTGATCTCCAATACTAACCCCTATTCTATTCCTACGTGCACCCTTGCTAAACTTAAATTCCATATATTTTGTTTTTGATCTACTAATTCTAAACCCTTTTCCCTCAAGTGACTCTCTCCAAACCTCGAGTTTAGCGGATCTTTTGTTTCATCTACTAAAACAATATCATTTGCAAATAATATACACTATGGTATTTCCTCCTGTATATGCCTTTGTAAGTTCATCTATGATTAATGCAAATAGATAAGGACATGCTAAACCTTGGTGTAAACCTATATTTATAAGAAACTTTCGTGTCAACCCTCCTGGTGTTCTCACACTTGTAACCACATCCCTATATATCTCCTTTATTGATTCCATATATGCTACTCTAACTCCTCTTTTTTCTAAAACTTTTCACATAATTCTCTAAGAACTCTATCGTATGCCTTTTCAAGATCAATAAAAATCATATGTAAATCCTTTTATTTATCACGGCATCTCTCGATAAGTCTCCTTAAGAGATGTATGGCTTCAGTAGTCGATCTCTCTGGTATGAAACCAAACTGATTATTTGACACCTTAGTCTCGTTTCTTAACCTTCTTTCTATCACCCTCCCAAAGTTTCATCGTATGGTCATTAACTTAATATCTCTGCAATTCGCACAATTTTGTATATCTCCTTTGTTTTTGAATATGGGTATGAGAGTACTATTCTTCCATTGGTCAAGCATTATCACTTTTTACTCTTTAATATTTTATTGAAAAGATTGGTAAGTCAACTTATGCCCTTCTTTCCTAAGCATTTCCATACCTCGATTGGAATATCATCGGGGCTAACTGCTTTTCCTTTCTTCATCTTCTTCAAAACTTTCTCCACCTCTGATTCCTGAATCATTCGATAATACATAACGTTTCTATACTCCTCAGACTTAGCTAACTTTCCTAAAAAGATACCGTCTCCATTGCCTTCATTGAATAGTTGATAGAAATATCTTTCCCACCTTTCCTTAATTTCCTCATCTCTTACTAGTATCTTACTATTTTCATCCTTGATGCACCTGACTTGGGTTAAGTCCTTCGTCCTATGGGCTCTATCTTTAGCAATTTTAAAAATATCTCGCTCCCCCTCCTTAGATTCTAATTTTTGGTATAAATCTTCAAAAGCCCTATCCCTCGCTTCATTTACAACCTTTTTTGCCTCCTTTTTAGCAAGCTTATATTTCTCAATATTTTCGTCACTTCTACACACAACTATATAAAGCCTTATAGTTAGCCGTCTTAATTTTGATTTTATCTTGTACACCTTCATCCCACCACCAAGATTCCTTGTTCATTGGAGTATAACCTCTTGACTCTCCAAATATCTTCTTAGCCACTGTTCTCACTCTAGTTGCCATGTCATCTATACTATTATAAAAGGGTGAGTGTGTTTTTCTATCCAGGTGTTTCTTCCTATTTTGAACTACCTAAATTGTCCATCAATAAAACATCATTCACTTCTTAACTAATGGATGGATAAGTCATTATTTAAAAACTAAACTTATCTCAAGATTATTTATTAGAATTTTTACTTGGGAAAAACTTGTGTTGGATAAGTATCGCTAAATAGGTATATCTTCACTGTCCCTCTACCTGCAATATACTAACCATATTTTTATCTAAAAATAAAGAAATTTACGCTAACCCTAGAGATAAAAGGGAACCAGGAAAGGGTTTTATATATCCCTTCTTCAATCTTCCAATTAAAGTTAAACTGAACCATAAATTTATTAGACAACAAAAAGGTAACAATGCAACTGATTGGATTTCTTTGTTTCTTATTGTAAAAATAAGGATTCGAGAATTAAGCATATGCATGTTAAGGAAATTTCTATTCATCTTTTCATATCCTAAAACTCTTTTACATAGTTAAATTTTGTTTTCAAATAGTAAGTTAAAACTGAATTTGCCAATAAACTTCTCGAAAAGCTATTTTTGTTGGAGTCATGTGATCAACTTCAACTTCAATTAGGGACAAAGCCACCTGTTAAATTACCAGGATATGCGAACTAGAAATTAGTGATGCCATCTAAAATCCTTTTGAAGAGGTTGGCAAATCTCATCCAATAGACAGTTCCGACAATGTAGGTTCCCTACATTTGGTGTTAATTGACCACATTTATTGATTTGATTTATGATGCATACAAATCACTTTTAAACTTCACATGTAAATCTTGTGATCATAATTAAATCTTAGATAATTTTATATCATTATTCTTTATCATATGTTTTAATCCATTATATGATCTACAAGTAGGGTTAAACACAAGATGTATCTAAGAAGGAAAGGTAATGTGAGAAGGTGGATGTGAGTAGGGACAAAGCTGCATTACCGTGAGGGTGGACAATTGCCTTTGAAACCTCTAAAATTTGAAAATTTAATTTTATTCTATAGTTGTACCTCTTAAAATTTGTCAACATTTTCTTTTTCTTTACCTTTGACCCCCTAAAAGTTTAAATTCTTTAAATCATACAATTAAAAATGATTATATTCAAATTAAGAATAAATGTCACTTAGAAAGATAAAGTTTTCAAAGATTTTTGAAGTTTAGTACATATATGCATGTACAAATTTCATTTTAAATTAATTTTTGAGTACATGTATAAAATTAAGCATTATATGGTTTATTATGTTCAAAATCATTTATTCTACTAAAACTTATATTTCATTAAAAGTTAGGACAATCACAGTTATACCCCTATAATTGAATGTAAAATGATTATTACTGTGTAAAAAAGTTTTTTTTTACTTTAATAATTGCTAAACACCTATCAAAGCTACAATTAAAAATGATGATATATTGAAAAATTAAGAATAAATGTCACTTAAAAACATAAAGTTTTCAAAGATTTTTGAAGTTTAGTACATGCACACACAAATTTCATTTTAAATTCATTTTCAAATACATGTTGTATAAAATTAAGCAATATATGGTTTATTAAGTTCTAAAATCGTTTATTCTACTACATATTTTATTTCATAAAAAGTTAGGACAATCACGATTATAGCCCTATATTTGAATGTAAAATGACTTACTGTATTGAAAAGTTATTTTTACTTTAATGATTACTAAACACCTAAGTCATTACCCGCCTAACGTTAGTACTGGCTTCGTTTCCAATGTGACAACTAAAACTGGAAATAAAGATGGTGTTGAGAAGGGGTGTGTGAGGACTAAAATTGGAAGTAAATAAAAAATGTAGCAACAATTGTTACCAAGTTTCCATAGACATAGATAATATGATTAGATTAGAATAAACTTTAGCTCAATGGAATGCTTGCCTGGAGGTCAAAATACTATTGTTTTTTGCTCATATTACATTGGAAATTTTTAGGAAATTTGCACCATAAAACTTATCTTTATATTATAATGAGTTAAATTGTCATTTAACTTTGATTTTAGATACCGGACTAAACAATCATAGATGCTGTAGCAGTGTTTCGATTCTCTTCATTTCTTTTCTCAATTTCTTTGTCCATTTACATATATATAAATAATTAAAATTAAGAAAATAATATAAACATATCATTAATTTAATATCGTTAAGTAGATGGTCAATAATCAATTCTTTCGAAAAGCATTTATACAACACATGATTTAAATAAAGAATGGTTTGATTTTTAAAAATATTTGTTAAAATTTATTTTTTAAGAGGTAAATACAAACTCCTTCATTTATCCTTAAATAGAGAGAAACATGGGGCAACACGTGCATCGCACGTACACCTTACTCGAGTTCCATAAAGTGTCAGATTCTCCTTGTAAGTCCCAAATACTTTGCCCTAACAAATCTTTCTTAAAAATTTCTTCTTTTTCCTTCTTTAAATTCTTCCACTTAATTCTAGGTGATCTAGGTAGATTCCTTCGCCTAATGTGATGTTTCAGCCTCAAGTCCACCACCAAAAGCCTATGTTGTGAGGTTAAGAGAAATCCAGGTATGATTTACAATCTCTACAAACCCTTCTATCTCTCTTTCGTGTGAGGAGAAAGTCAATCTGTGACTTTATTGAACCACTTTTCAAGGTAACTAAATGTTCTTCCCTCTTTTTGAAAAAAGTATTGATAATGCAAAGGTCGAATGCCATTCCAAACTCTAAGCTTGATTTTCCTTCTTCATTTCTTCCCCCATAACCATATCCACCATTCACTTCTTCATAATCCTCACTATCTCTTCCCACATGTCCATTTAGATCACATCCTAGAAAAATTTGCTCACCTTGGGGAGACACTACCTATCATATGATTAGATTATGTATACTCATCTAAATCCTCCCAAAACTTAGCCTTAATGGACTCATCTAGACCTACTTGAGTCGCATAGACACTAAAGATATTAATAGTTTAATGTCCTAAAATTAGTTTGAGGGACATAATCCTATCTCCTTTCCTAGTCATCTGCACTACATCGTCCTTCATCGACCCATCTACAATAATACCTATCCCATTTCTAGTCCTGTTTACTCCTGAGTACTAAAGTTTAAATACTGAATTATCTAATAGTTTAGCTTTTACTCCAACCCATTTTGACTCTTGTAAACACAAAATATTAATTCTTCTCCTAATCATTGTATCTACCACCTTCATTGATTCACCAGTAAGAGTTCTAATATTCCAAATTCCTATTCTAATTTTATTCTCCAGAATATTTTTCTTCCCCACTACCCTCCCCCTATTATATGAGGACCCTTGCATATTTTTCCCTACACCCGGACCCCCTAGAGATGTAGGGGCCCTTGCCCACTATTCGCCACATTCAGGCAGTTACATGTGACACGTCGCTTATAGGGAATGCCCTAGCATTAGCGCAATATCGTAGTAGATTCATCTCATATCGTAGTGAATTCGTCTCATAATAAAAAATGTATTATATCATGTAGTTACTTAATGGCATCGACCTGAATGGATCGTTTACGTCCTTCAAAGCTGAAAGGATACGTGACAACACCAACAGTCAAATAACCTGCTTCCTTTGATATTTGGGCAACAACAGGAGCAGCACCAGATCCCGTTCCACCACCCATTCCAGCAGTTATAAACACCATGTCTGATCCTTTAAGAGCATTTGAAATGGCATCCTTTGATTCCTCTGCTGCTTGTTCCCCCAGAAGTGGATTGCCCCCAGTACCTATATTTGTACAAGTGATTCTAATAAAGAAACCTCATGATGAAAATAAAGAAACTACTGTATGACGCAATTACAGAAAGAACATAAAGCAGGAATAGCATTGAGCACTAAGCAAGAGATTCAAAACTTCAAATATTTCAAGCAGAATACGAAAAGGGTAATTTGGTATCCCTTTATCCTATAATATATTCATAATTACACCTATCAAATCTAGCTTGAAATTGACAAAAAAAGCACGCCTGCACAAATACACAGAGAGAGAGAGACCAAGTCCACGAGTTAAAAGCTCTCCAATCTGAATGGTATACCCAGCGGCAGATTGAACCAATGCTTGAGCATCTGTATTTATCGCATAAAAATCAACACCCTACAAATAACAAAATCACGGCTTGTCAAGTAAAATATCAAGATTTTACAAGTGTGTAAATTTTCATACTGATGCTGTAGAAATATCAAGACACTTTATTCATATATCACCCACAATCAAGAAGAAAATATAACAAAGGAATATTAAGCTACCCAGGTACAAAGAGCTTAAAGAAAGCATACTAAACATATGTACACAATTAAATCACAAAGATACAATCACAAGCACAATCTTTCCTGTTTCAAGAAAGCAAAGGCAAATTACACACCCCATTTTAATGCCCGAACCACAATTCTATAGCCTCTTCCTGCTTATAAGTACAATATATTTTAAGCTTCCTTTTTCATTTATCCTTGAGGTACTAAAAATTTTGAAAACATTTCCAATTAAGAAACACAAAACAAATAGAAAAAAGTTATCAACGTTGCTATCAAAAACACAAATTCCATATCAAATATAACTAAAACCAACAATTTCATAGAAAACCATTTCATGGCAATTTCAAGACTACTAATTAAAAGTAGCAGGCCAGAAAAATTCGAAAGATAGATGAAAAACTAATTCAGACCCACGAAAGAGCATGAGAAACCCACCTGTAAACCGCTGCCAATCATGCGATTGACGGCATTGTTGCCACCGCCACCAACACCCACCACCTTAATCTTGGCGGAGTCCACAGGCGTAAAGGAACTAGAGGCACCGAAACGGTGGGTATTGGATGAGCTTCTCCGGCGAGTCTTGAGAGAAATGCATAGTTTTGAGGCGAACGGAGAGAGAGCGTTGTGGTAAATTCCAATGGAACAAGTCGAAGAAGATGAAGATGAGGTTAATTCAGCTGCTGCCGCTGCTGGGGTTGTCAGTCCAAGCGCCGCCGCCGCCGCAGCCATTTTTTTTTACTCTTTTTACCTTTTGGTCGTTGAGCAAATAGAAATGGACAACCAAGAATTCCCCTAATTTCCTTCAGAATCAGAAAAATCTCCTTTTAGCTTTCTCAAAGATATTTGGTTGCTTCAAAAAACATATGAATTTGGAGGGACCGTGGGGGGGTTGTGGTCGTTGCTTAGGGCGATTACAACTTTCACTTCATTTTGGGAAGGGAAAAAAAAAAATTTCATTCTGGGGTTATTTATATATATATATATTTTAATCTTTATATACATATATTTTTAATATTTTCTACTATATGATAGGCTATTTTTTTGTTTTATTCCCAGTTGGCAATTTTTTGCTTTTTTTTTGTTTTTTGTTTTGTTTTGAACCATCTCATTCTTTTTGGAAAGAGTTCAGCAATACATAATGCAAGTACTACTGCATTAGAATCATATTGTTAATTATGTTTTTACTTGTAAGAAATTAAGGGACCATAAAGCAGACCACCACGAATGGCCATCCCAAATATCCAAATAAGTAACGTCCGGATTCTCAAAATACCGTCGGCTATATTCTTGGAGCTTTAATGAAAAATCCAATCAAGTCTGAGCTTTGCACCTTCACCCTTTAGCACAAGCTATAAAAACGTAATCCATATAACTTCTTCACACTAAAACATTTTGCAATGAAGTATCTTGATCAAATTCAGATTTTAACTAAATTGAGTGCAAAGTTGGCAAGAAATTGAACGAGACAGGAGTACATCAATGTGAGGAGTAGTGAGTGAATGGCTTGAAGTCCTTATCGTCATTAATTTTTATTGCTCGTGCATCATGCGAGATACAACCTAGACATCCCAACTACTGTGTTTTCGAAAATACACGTCTAATATCTGATTTCTCTATGTTTATAAGAATTGCAAAGATCTAAGACAATGGAAACGAAGGCTGAGCACAATAAGCCAAAATGAATACAGCGAAGTTGTACCAATAAAAATACATACAAAACTGACACAAAAGTTTTTGAGGTAGTTCATCGCGAGCAAAGAATTTGGTCCATGTAACTCCTTCCACCATACATCAAGTTGGTTAACTAGAGAATTTGGACTTCCCCTGTAGCTTAGCATCTTATTCTTCACTCAAAACTGGAACAATAAGTGGCTTCATCTGTGCTATATATACAATAGCCCACCTACCCAAAATTCAAAGAGCAAGAAAGCAAGACATGGTGAGGTGCAACTCAAAGACGAGGAACCCTGAAACTGTATACACATCCTTTACATCTCTAGTCATGCAAAAACTGATCATCTATTCTTATCTAAACAAAACTGCTCTGAAAACGTGTAATACTTAAATTTTTTGAATATTTCACCGGATTAAATCAGTTAAACAACAAGAATCTTTAGGTCCAAACACCAGATCAATAAAAAGGGGTACACGGACAACAATTCAAAGTTCGGAACAACCATGTCATTTAATCTAGGAAGAATACAAGATAAGATCTTTGACCTTGTTGACAAATAAAGAAGCAAAGAACCCAAAACAAAGAGCAGGATGCTATATGCATATATTCAGACTATTATTTAACAACTCAAACAAGTCAGTACAATAAATCTGAACTTACATCAGCCAACAGCACACTGTTGCAGTAATTATCAATGTCAGGTGCAACCTGCAACATAAATATATTAATTAGGCATGCAAATCAAGGTTTCATTAACAAAGAAAACAAGCATCTTCAGCATATTTCTTCAATTTTGGCAATGCCTGACAATTAACTGAGTCCTATCAGAGATAAAAGGCAATTCCTAGATGTTCATAATTCATTTCAAGTGCCCCGACACAAGCAGGAGATGAAACAAAGTCCAGCCAAGCCCTTAACCAAAAGAATGAATTCACATGTCCATCCAGTCTTTGACCCTTAAACACATGAAAACACTTGATTTTTAAACCAAAATCCCACACACAGAAAAAGTCATGCTTGCATACTAGTTGACAAGATTAGAATATTCACACGCATATGCATTCTGGGATATTAGCATAACTACAATAAAGTTTGAGATCCTATCGAATTATTTAAACACGGACAAGTCAAGGAACACTTCATCAGTACAAGAGCAACAGCAAAAAACTGAGAAAAAAAAAAATGAAACCACATATAACTGGAAGTTGATTGAGATCTATCAAAGTGATACTTGGCCTTGATTGACATGCATGTGCATTTAAAGTTGGTGATAACCTTGAAGTTTCAGGAAGAAATGTAGTCTATGAAGCACAATTTAACCCTCCATGGAATTAATCGTAGGATAAAAAATTATAGATTATACTATTGGCATTGCCACAGAATTAAATCCTCTTCAGGTCCTCGAAAACATTAAAACTGTTTAATGATCTGGATGTGCATGAACCCAACAAGATGATGGATTTTAAAATACTCCTCCATAGTATCTAAGACAACCCAAGGTCAAGACTTATACACCACATTGACTCCCTTTATCAAATCGTCACTAGTCACTACTGATCAAATCAAACCCAATCCTTCCATAATCCAAGACCATACAGGCGATACAGCATTGTAAAACAAACTGGAATTGGTTCTAGAAAGAGCTTCCACCTAACGTGGAATTGCACTAAATTTCACATATCACTTAGATCCCATAATTTGAACTGGCAGCATGGCTTTGAAGCCAATTGCCAGGACCTAGGTGTATATCGGCTTGGCAACTTTTTAAGCTTTTCAACCACTAAATCAAATTGTTAGACATAAGTGATCATTACTACATCACCTAAAATCTAAAGAAATTCACCTGAAATGAGGGATAAACATTTATGAGGTGCTACACCAACATATCCTCACCACAAACAAATCTCAGTTGGAAAATTTACTGTGAGTTCTTGGTGCTTCAGCTTCAAACAACCCACCTTCTACATAATTCTGATAAATACCACAAAAGTAGTTATCTATCTGATCAACTGGTGTAAAAATATTTAGGTTATCAATAAATGAAGGTTTATTTATTAACTTAGTAAACAAATTCATCTACTTCATAGACACCTTACACCCATCAACAGTTGACTTGATTGGTAACTGATCAGCTAAGAAACAGAAGATCCCAGTTAAAGTTCCAAACTCTAGCACCTTTTAGAATTGGAGCGATCTTTTCTATCTAATACGTTGCGAGGACTACCCCAAAAACTATGGACAAGAACCAGATTTTACACTATGAATTGCCTATTCACCCGAAAATGAAAAGTGAACATGAAAGATTATCCTCCATCCAGTAACTCAAATATTTACTTTTTCCTTTCGGAGAAATATTTACTTTTAAGAGCAAGAACAACAGGAAAGAAGATAAATCACAAACACAAATTGAGTGTCCGCTGGTCAAAGTGACTTCACAACTAAAAACTCCAAAAGAATTGCATATCTACCCTCAATTCTAAAAATGCAGCAGCTAAATTAACAAGAAATAATAACAAATTCTTCTGAACTAACAAAAGATACATACAGATTTGCCGAGGGCCCTCTGTTACAACAAATTCTGGTGCAGAGAGATGCAATAACGCCGATCACAACAAAAATTAGGGTCGTAACCAAAAACCCCATCGTAGATTATTCTCAAATTTCTCGCTAACAGATTCGGAATTCGCTAATTCGATCCCTGCGATTACGATACCAAACTTCAAAAATCAATCACCGGAGAGAAATAAATATCCGTTTGTGCGTCCGGCGAGAAAAAATTGTGTGTGCATAATCAAAATGTAAATCCAAAACATTGAGTTTGAATATGTGCATAAACAAGTATATACATTCCGCTAGATACAGAAGATGAGAGGAAGAGTGGGGGAAGAACCTTGATCTCCGGCGACCGGCAATACTTCCGGCGAAGAGTTGAAGCAGCTGGATCCGGCGTCGCTTTGCCTCGATCGATCTTTTCATTTATGACATCTAGATTGCTTCCTCAGATCGATGATTGGTTCAATTATCTCAGAATTGATTTCAAATAAAGAAAAATGGAAAATGAAAAATAAGATTAAGAAGAGTATTTGGGCTGCTGGATCCAGTCCAATAACTGAAATAATTGGGCCTAATACTCAAGTAGCCCAAATTAGCCGAACAACAAGCAATTGCCTGTTACCTTTCCTAATCCCAATATTTGTCATTCGTAAAAATGTCAAATTGTTAGTAATTTGGCTATTAATAACTAAATTCAACGTAATTAGGATAAAAAATTTCCAAATTACTAGTAGTAACATTGTTTCAAATACAAAATGCAAATTCTTAGAGCTTTGAAAAAATGCCAAATTACTATCAACTCCAATACTAGTAAACACTAAACAGAGATAAGTTATTTAAAATTCCAAGAATTTTAATTTTTATTACATTAGTTATTCCTATTATAAAAAGGTCAGTAATTTTGACATTCCATTGTTTGTTTCAAATACTCCATACCTCGTTCGAAGTTTTGATTGGGTCAACAAGTTTCTCAATTCAGAATATATACCAACCTTTTGGTATGACACATACTTAACTAGTCCCAATTTTTTACTCTACTTGTAAACCTTATGATGTAAATTGAACTTATACAATATATAACATCAAAATATATAAACAAGATTCCGCAAGATGACTACAAGATCTACTAGAGACAAAAACCAATCTATCTAAATATTTTCCTTTGGGATACGCAAAATAGCATTGCAAGGACCGAATGAAAGCTATAGGAAGCAAGAGTTAACCGAAGCATTAAACAGGTACAGTGTGTGTTATTTATTTATTTATTTTTCTTTGGTAAACAACCAAACAGGTATAATTGTTCTGCAAGGCAATATTTACAAGTCTAAAGCAAGTCTAAGGCTTTCCAAGAATTTAACTTAGATAGTAAAAGATCACATAGGACAATATTTATGGACCATGCTAGTCCAGCAGAACCACCAACAAAAAGTTCAACTTGCAGTACATACCCACCAAAAACAATCCAAACGGAAGAATGAAAGTAAATGAAAGGCATAGGTATGAATAATACATTTCTGCCAATCAAATGCCTACAGGTAGCAGCAGGGGCTTGTTAAAGTTCCTTTAACACCTTTGCTAATTAAAAATAAAATGAAAGATGGGAACTGACCCCCAAAGCTTCATTAAAATGCTTTTGATGCATCACGAATTTCAGCTGACTGAATAAACAAAAAATTATAAAAAGAGATCAGTTAAAGTTCTTTTTTTTTTTCCTTTTTCTTCTTTGTTTGGGTTCTTTTCGGTGGGGAAAATGGGAGAGAGAAGGGGAGGGGGGATCCAAAGCTAGCGCAACCACCAAAGCATCAGAATCTGAAGGCAGGATCAACATCCATGGCCCAAGCAAACTTTGCCAGGAGCGACTTGTTAAATATCTGCAAAACCAACAAGGTGAATAACATAAAGGAAAGCCCCAATCAGGATGCAAACAGTCTGACGACTTATAACTCAAAATATGTTTCAATTTGAAAACTGAAAAATCCGAACCTTTTCAATGGGAACTTAACTATACATGACGCTTGCACCATGCAACTGTTATTCTAGGATCGAGGTAGTTGATCTTTGATGTACCCAATGCTACAGTTTTCAAATCCTCTTTGGTCTCCTTGTCGCGTTCCATTTTCTCAATTTTAGCATTAGTTTGAGCTATCTTTCTCTCAAGTCTGCAGAGCATATCCATAATCACTTCCATCAAACACACAAAAAAGGCATACCTTATGCAACAAGAAGAAACTAGAGAGCTCACGCTTCAGGATTCAAATTCCTCTTTGGCTTCCCATCAGCAGTCTTTAATGGTGGCTTCCCCTTTTTGGCCCGAGATAAATCAGTTTTCAATTCTTCAAGAACCACCTATATGGAAACAAGGTCAACTTTCTGAACAACAATAAAAATGATAATACAATGCTCGTCAGAACATGTCACATTGCACCATATCTCTGGCGGCAGTGACACATTGCCCCACATCTAAGGAGTTCAATGACAAGTATCATACAAGTTTAAACTTTCTGAACAAACAACAAAAATGATAATACAATACTTGTCAGAACATTGTCACATTGCACCATATCTCTGGAGACATTGACATATTGCCCCACATCTATGGATTTCAATGACAAGTATCATACAAGTTTAAACTTTCTGAACAACAATAAAATAATACAATGCCCGTCAGAACATTGTCACATTGCACCATCTCTCTGGAGACATTGACATATTGCACCACATCTATGGAGTTCAATGACAAGTATCATACAAGTTTATTTGTGTCAAATCATGAAGGAGAAGAAGGAGAAGAAGGAGAAGAAGGAGAAGACAACTGGATCAGAAAATGGAAGATGATTTAGTTGTTACCTTAAGTTCTTCAATCTTCTCATTCAATCGAGACATTTGGGCGCTGTGGGACTTTGAGACAGTACGTTGATGATTACAAATAATTGCAACCTGCATCAAGAGATACCATAATTGAAGTCTTACAAAAATTAAAATATCTCTGCTTACCTCGTAAAAAATATGCCTAGGGACATTCATTGTTCCTTTACCTCCTTGTTTGCATGTTGATATACCACAATTTTCTCAGCTAACTCTCCACCATTGGTCTCCCTACTCAACTGTCATCAGTAAAAACAATTTTTTAGCGGGGAAAAATTGGAGAAATAATAACCTTATGATACAATAAGGAAGAGTATCGATATTGTAAGCACAGAGGATCAATTTACCCAGAAAAAAAGGGCAGACGACTAGTCTTAAATCTCAATAAGACTTCTGTTGGACACTAATGCTGTAAACAAAAACTTTTAAGTCAGTTCTTCAGAGTGATGGTGGTATAGATCGAGATGTTACACATCGAATACAAGCAGGTTGGACTAAATGGAGAATGGCATATGGAATATTATGCGACCGCAAAATTCCTTTACGACTTAAGGATAAATTCTATATAACAGCAATTAGGCCAGCAATGCTTTATGGGTCTGAGTGTTGGGCAGTGAATTACACACACGAGCAAAAAATGAGAGTAGCAGAAATGCGAATGTTAAGATGGATGTGTGGGTACACTAGGATGGACAAGATACGCAATGAGCATATTTGTGAGAAAATTGGAGTAACATCTATTGATGAAAAGATGAGAGATACGCTTAAGGTGGTTAGGTCATGTGTTGAGACGACCAATAAAAGCGCCTGTCAAACGAGTAGATTTTAGAGAGAGTAGTCAACATAGGATGGGTAGGGGAAGACCGAAAAAGACTTGGTGGGTAACTTGTAAGAAAGATATAACCCATCTAGGAATTGAGGAGGATATGGTCCATGATAGAGCGCAATGGCATAACAGGATTCATGCAGCCGACCCTACTTAGTAGGATTAAGGCTTGGTTTGTTTGTTTGTTTGTTAGCAAACTATTAATCCTTCCCCCGCCCCTCCCTTTCTAAACCCCACATATGATGTCATCCCTTTTTAGCAAAAAAATGTTGAGCTCAAATTTGAGAGCTATTATTCATCTTTTCATCAAACTAATCAACGGTTCACATCCATTTTCATGAGACATTACTAAAGATTGATTCAGGATAAGCAAAAGCTTCAGCTCCAAGGCTCCTATCTTTTCTCATAAGCAAAAATATCCATCAAGGATTAAAAAAAAATACTCATGAACACTCTAGAAATCAAGTCACATTGTCCACTGAAAAGAAAATATCAAAGACATCAGTAATCAAATGAAATAGAAAACGAATTACACAATTGGGAATATAATATTGTCCAATGGAAAGAACATTTACATATTCAGCATTTCCAGTTTTCCAAGGGCCATGTTTCATGGCAACAATTAAATGCTTTACAGCAAAAAGTATGTGGATAAAATAACAACGTTGAGATAGGATATTTGTTGCATGTCTGTTAAATTTAAAGTGCAATAGAACATGAAATTCTGCACATAAAATGAGCATAAGTAATGCTAATAAATAAAAACGTTATGTTACAAGGCGAAAAAAAATTTAGCAACTGCTCAAAACAATGGCAGAACACACATTGAGCATAAAACTATTGCAAACTAAAGCTACTCACACAGAATCAGATGATAATATAATTCACGTTATGAAAAGAAAACAGGAAAACTCACGAAGAAGGCAGCATCTTCAACAGGCAGATGATAAATAACTGAAATCATAGGATTAAGATTTCTACCGAGTTCAAGAGGTAGGTCGAAATTCAAAGGCATATCCTATTGGTGTGCATGGTTTCCTATCGTGCATCTATTTCAACGTCGCCTATATGGGAATACATACATAATTTGGTGGACATATGAACCAACTCATCTGGACGATCCACGGGATTTATGCAAGTAATGCCTAAGCTATTTAAATGCAGATTTTACCATTCCCAACCAGATAAACTGGTACTTTGAAGAAGCAGATATCAAGAATCACTATTAACTACATCACACTAAAGGATGTCGGTGTCAAAGCAGTCTCCAACCTAAGAAAAGTTAAATTCTATAATATGTATAGATTCAGATGGTAAGACATTCGTAACAGTTTAAACCAACTCCAGCAAAGATCTTAAATACTAAATTCTATTCTACTTTAAGCTCAAAAGGCTATTTAAGGACTTGACTTGTTGCAAACACTGCATCAGACTTGACAGCATTTTCAACTCTTAACAACCATGCCATTTTTGCCAACTTCAAGATCCCGATTAAATGCATCCTTCTATGTTTTTCTGATAACAACTACATACACCACAGTCAGGAAGATCTCCAGCACAGTTAATCTTTATCTATTCCTAGAATGCAATTTAGCAATCAAGCCGCTCGACATTAACAACATGCTAAGAGAAAAGACCAGATTGTGTATAACGGTGCTGTTATAAAATATAAATTATAGAATTGTTTTAACTTCAATACAGAAGGTCATGATGCAATTTACCATGTCATCTAATGTTATTGATGCGTTATATGTACGAAAAACTTTTGCTGTGAGACCAGGCATCAGTTCCTTCAGATGAGCATTCAGTTTACTGGTATCAAGCTCGTCAAAAAGATCTTCACTACCCTTTTTCCCTAAGAAAGGTGCATAATACAATCAGAAATCTAAAAGACGATAACAAAAACATGAAGGTATAAGAGGATTTCACGCACCACTTCGGAACTGTTGAATTGCCTTGAAAACAGGAGCTTCAACCTCAACCTCATTCTGATATCTAATCGAATCTTTACCAAGGAAGTCAAACTGCACAGCCAGACAGAGAAAACTGTTACAAATTTTCAACTATAATTGCCTGGAATGAGAAGAAATCATGGACAGTCCTAAGAGGAGAATGCTTGCATGTAGTTCAATAAAACCATATCAAGACCCACCAAACATGTATCCTTACACAACAAAATTGAACACAAGCCAAGAAATATATCAGATGCTGCCAAAGGAGCAGACAAAACCCATTGCCTACAGTACCTTCAAAATATTTGGTGGTACAGGTTCCACATTTTCTACTTTAAGTGTGCAGCAACCAACTGTATCAGCTTCATCATCATCCTGCAACATACAAAAGAATTTAAAAAAGAAATCATTTCATTGCTTTTCTCATGGTTTTTCCGGCTGTACACAAGTATTTCAGGCTCAAAGTCACATGAATGTGGTAACTGGTATGGTGAACTTTGGTCTCAACAACAAAAATTTACTACCTCAAAGTCAACTTAATCTGAATGATCCTACCAGGCCAATTAGAGAAGCAATATCCACCACCACTCCACTCTATCAAATATTTTCTCAATGTCTCAGATAGCAAAATGGAGACTAAAAACGCAAATAAGTTCGAAGGTTATACCTTCTCATTGCCTGCCCTGAGAGCTAGTTTATCGATAAGGTAAGTTGCAACAGCTATTTGCTTCTTCATTGGATCTTTACTTGCAAAACCCTTAGTATAAGCAGCTCTAATGCCATGAATGTAGTCCTGGATTCATGGTTACAATTTACTCCAACAATGAATTACTCATACTCCTAGTAAAACTAAGATGATATCCATCAGAAATCCAAGTATACTATCATAAAAAGCACCTTTAAGAGGCCTCGCTTTCTCGTATTTTTCTTTATCACTTTGTCCCTTTAAGGTGCTGCTGGCTGCCAGAAAAACATATTTGAATTCCTTTGGATTAATCGGATCATTCCAAAATGCTAACCACGTCACGGTGTTATCATGCCTTATTTCCTTCCATCTGCCACAGATTAGAATTCAAAATGTTACCTCTTGAACCAAAAGTGTATCTTAAGCAAATAGTAATGGATAAGAAGCAGAACCTTTCACCAGGGATTGGACATTCTGGAATTGGAGCATGCTTTCCAATATTTATAGTAATGTCACAAGGACGGATGCGCTTTTTTAATTTTCCCATCTAAAGGAAAAAAAAACATTTAGCAGAATATCTTCCACAAGGCAATAATACATGTACTGGTTGCATCTACGACCTTTTTGTATCCACCAAATAATAGGATTAAATGACAATAAGAAGTATAGTCCTACATTCGTTAGCATTACTAGAAAGTGTCAATGCACCTTGGGATGCTCTCCACGGCCTGAAACCGAAACAATCCAGGTGGTTCCACCCTGAAGTTACCGACCTGCAAATGACAGCCTATTAGACAATAATAGAGTCAAAGAATAGAAATTGATAGTGAATGAATCACACAATAACCTTCTCTTTGACACCATCAACAATGGCCCACATATACTTCTCCTCTTGCATGAGTTTCTCTTCTTTTAAGGCCGCCTTCTCCTGAATATTTGTCAGCTCTAAAATTAAGCAACATTACTACAGAACATAACACAACAGAAATTATCCGAGTAGTTAAGAACACACTGTTCAGAATGCCATAGAGAAAATTTGCTAGCATATACAAGGGTGCTTGAGCAGGAATTTCCATAAGACAAATCTGGTCACTACAGAACAAAAGCAAACGGGTATCCTACCCCTTAGAAAATGAATAAATGCAGAAACACGACATACCACTCAAGCTAATGTTTTTAAACACAGAAAGAAAAGAAAACATTTTACAAGTTGCGATACAATGAAGATTTAGGAATACTTTCAGCAAGACTTGAGAAAATATATAGATATGCATTCCCTTAAAATATTAATAACTTTGAACTAAAAGTTAAGTTTTTTTAGATTGAAAATTTCATCTTTGAACTACAATTTAAATCTTTTTAGATTGAAAATTCATTTCCACAAGCGTCACAGATAAACAGTTTCCTTCAAATTTTCTTTCTGTAATTTTCCCTCCAATAGCTGAGGATCAAGCTTAATAATTCTTAACTTACTTCTGTTGTCATCTGCTTCTTTTTCTCCTTTTCTCTCTGATGCCATTCGTATATTGGGGTGAAGTCACAGTCATCCAAGTTCTGAATAGTATGTTTTTTTCCCAGTATCTTTTTCCAATCACTAAAGAAGTTCTCTTTGAATCGAGGTTTAGTCATGTAATCAGTATCTAACATCACTGCAAACATGGTTGTAACCTGCCATTAATGAAGGTAAAAGGTCAGAAGCATAATTTGAGGATAACAACTAGAAGATGCCAAAAAGTACCCTATTGAGGGTAAGGAGTCAGAGAGAGGGAACAGTGAGAAGCACCTCCTCTTGCTCGGGGGACAGAGTAATGGGTTGGCCCTTGTACAGCATCTTAACCCCATGAGGCTTGTAGGGAGGTGGAAAAATCACACCATTGTGAACCAAAGTAGTCCACTTTTGGCCATCACCAGAGCCAGGAGAGACTTTAGATGACTTGGAGTACTTTGATTTTTTTATCACCTTCTTAGACTTCTTATTTATTTTCGTCACAGAAGATGACACAACTTTAGTTACTTTTTTCAGAGATGGCGATTTACTAACAGAAGTAGGTGACTTCTTGATTCTTTGGGATATAGGAACATCATCGTCACCGTCCTCAGCCTTCTGTTTAGTGCCTGAACTAAGAGTCTTCTTGGCTCTTTGGGATATAGGAACATGATCATCATCATCCTCATCCTCAGCCTCAGCCTTCGGTTCTGCTTTCACAGTTGCCTGCTTTTTATCAATGTCTGCAATCGGACTTGAAAGAAGCTTAGGCTTTTTGACTGAAGACTCATTTGAAGGTTTAACCTCACCTGGAGGTCTTTTATTGGGCAAAGAAGAAGATTTGTTAACTGGACCGTCTCTCAAAGCAGAACCATTTTGTTGAGGTTTTCTTGCCAATTGCTTTTTTTTATCTGAATCATTAGACTTGCTAGTAGATTCTCCTAAACTAGACTTTGATGTGAACCTAGATCCAAGAGGTTTTTCGTCATCTGAATCTTCACCTCCTTGGACACCTGGCTTTTGAACTGAATTGGGATCATCAGCCTCTTTATTAGAAAGTACAGAATTTCCCTTGGACGACCCAGCAGCAAGCCTAGTGCTCAACGGTTTGTCATCATCAGAGTCCTCATAGTTACTACTCGGTTTAACAGCAGGTATAGAAGGCTTTGGCAGCTTAACAACAGCAGAAGATTTCTGACTGTTTAGCTGTTTCGCCGTGTCAGATGTTAAAGAGCATGGCTTTGAATTTGGCCCTGGAGATGTAAAGTACAGTTGGTGATGCCTTGGCAGATGAATTGGATGGTTTTGCGCTAGACAAAGGTGATTTTGCAGTAGGTGTCTTGGCTGAGGGAACTAGCCTATTCTTTTGAACATTGGAGCTTTGACCATTTGCAGAGCGTACATCAGAAGACGACTGTCCAGCATTCTTCTGAGACAACAATTTCCTAGCTTCTGCGTTGGCTTGATTTTGCTTTGACGATGAACTACTTCTCTTGAAAACTAAGGGCTGGTCATCATCCTCCGTATCATCAAACAGATTAGGTGTAGAACAGGCCTCAACAGCCATTGTTTACAATAGAATATCTTCTCATGCAATGTCTGAAAACAAAAATTTAAACTTCATATTAACACTCCCCCAAGCGTTACAGTCTCCTCCAAATGGTAAATAGAGACTACAAATACATTTCTGTGAAAATGCAGATCAAAACAACCAATTCACTATGCTAAATTACGAAAAACATAAGTGACAAATATAACCTAACCCCTAGAATCCTATAACAGCAAAATGATGCTTCATCAAAGCTCAATCACCCTAACATCTCCTAAACTAATACAGTATACATAAAACAATCAACACCTTCGTGTGTGCGTGATTAGCAAACGAAAATTACCAAACACAGACTATTAGCATACAAGCCTCCATGAAGATGCACGCCTCGGCTCATATATATCCGTGAATTCGTACAAAATTAACATAAAACGACAATTTGATTATACAGAAACTAGTTAAACAAAATTAACAAACCGCACACCTACACAACATACAAAATTAAAGTATATACCTAATCAAACATGCAGCAAATTATCCAACTCAGATATCAATCCCCTAATTAAATGCTTACAGTCAGATCAAATATCCAAAATCCAAACCCTAGATAAAGCTGATTTTTTTAAAAATATACAGAAACACAAATATTTACAGCTACACAAATATACAAACAAATATGTAAAATTTGAAAGAAAGACAAAGCACAAACGGTGCTTACCGAAGAGAGAGCGCTGTATCTAATCTGATGATCTAAGTATTTGAGGGTACTTTGCGTAATATAGGGGCGATGTAAGATATAAAAAAGGAGCTGTAAAATGAGCCGATAAAAATATAAAGATTAAATTAACTGAGCAAAAACTTTGCTAATTAATATTAATTGATGTAGATGAGGCGGAGGACGGTGACGGTGACGGTGACGGTGACGGTGGCGGTGGATATGGTGGGGGAGGTGGTGCAGTCTTTGTTTTAATTCTGGTACTAGTACTATTGCTTTCTCTCTCTTCTATATCCTCCTCTCTTTGATGTCGTCGAGTGTGTGTAAGTGTGTGAGAGAGAAAGATAACGTAATGGTATATTGGTAGGCTAATACTACACCAGACCGGACCGTACCACCACATGACTGAACCCAAACCCATATGCTTGCGAAGAAGGGGCCTTGTTCAGTTCTGTTCTATTCAAGCCCAAAATGGTACCAAATTTGGACCATTTCTTGTGGGTAGGTGATCTAAATTAAGCTGGTTCTGTGCAGGTGATTCAGTTTGGATCTTGGGCTTTAGTGGGCTTATGTGCATAAAGATCCGAATAGATGACAATGCGCTTCCACTATGATTTTGGGCTCTAGCTCTTCTCAGATGCTGGATCCAACAAGCCCGATGGCTAGATTTAGTCAATGATTAAATTTTTTTTTTTTTTTTCCCTAATTGGTAGTTTAAACAAGGCCTGTCAATGGATCGGGTCTAGACCCGGACCCGATTCGATCTGGATCCGTTTACCCGGGTATGAATCTATGACAAATTTTGATTACCCGGATTCGATTCGGATCCGTTTAACTATTATAATAAACGGGTCGGGTCGGATCTGGATCTTGGTGTTTCGATCCGATAGACCCGGATTCGATTAAAATATTTAATATATAATAAAATTATTGTATATTAGTGTTATTTTATATGTATATATACATATATGTTGTGTAAATTGCCCATGTAATTTATATTTAATATAAAATACATGCATAAATATTAATTATGAACTCAATACTTTTGTATACCTCATTAAAAAAAAAAATTTTTTTGATAAATTGTAATAGTTTTACATATAATTTAAAAAAAAATTATTAAGACCCGACGGATCCGGATACAGATCTACTTTTGTAGACCCGTTCGAATTCAGATCTGAATCCGGAACTAGTAATATTAATCGGATCTGAATCTGGATACGCCGGATCCGACCCGTTTACAACCCTAATTTAAACGTACAAGTTAGTCTAATCTGAACCCAGCGTACAAATATTATTAAACGAGAGAACGAAAAATTTTCACATTTTCTGATCACTAATCTTTCCTTTTCAAAACAACAATAACATCAGCCAGTATCGGATTTGATCTTTCTTTTGCGTAATTATTTTTTAAATTTTAAATATGATGTTTGAATTAGTGACACGTGTCTACATCATCATACTAGATGATGTAAAACAGATTAGCTCAATTACTATTTAAAAAAAAAAGAGTATAACCCTTGTTTCCTTCCTCATTTCTCTTCCTAAAAAGATTACAAAAGTCCCGAATGACATCATCAAAAAGATATTTATTTCCCTTGTTTTAACGACCCTCCTTTGTTCTTTTGAGATCTCCACTCCTATCACAACTAGGACACGCCAAAATTTAATTGTAGTTAAATCTTTGGATGAGATATTTTCCAATATAAATTGTGACACATAATATTGCAAAATAGCTAACATGAAGTCAATCAAAGAAAAGACAAGTTCTCTTTGGACAATGTGTTTTTTATTATTTTTTAAATAATATTTTACAATTATTACTTAAATATATTTCTTAATTATTTTTTATCTCACAAATATCACATAATATTATAAAATAGTTACAATATTATTTCAAATAATACATAGAATAATATTCTAAATAGTGAATAATATTATTCCAAAATGTTCCTCAACAAAACCTTAGAATCATACAAACGATTAAGCTACAGAAAAATTATTTGTTACTCATTTCACTCCTTATTTTGTAGAGTGTGTATTCTTGATCGTTGAATGATTAAAAAATAAGTATAAGATTCCTTATTTTTTTTATTCATCTCAACACCTATTACCTATTATACATGAGTAACTAAAATTTACTTTAATGTACAAATGTATAGTACAAAGATAATGACATTTGTTGCAAAATGGAGAAGATTAAACTAAAGGAGTTTACTGATATGATCATATCATGATTTTCAACTCAATTTATGACCCAAAGTGGTCATTAGCCTGCCCTTCAAAAACTCACCAACAGTTCTAAACTCATCAAGAATTAATGCATCGGCACCGGTCCTAACCAACGGCGGAAAGAACAACCAAAAACTGGTCAAAATCACAAACCCAACCGTCAACGGCCCGGAAACAAACCAAGGCAATTCCAATTTCCCTTTCAAACCAATCTTGATTCCGAACTCAAAAACCACACAAAACCCATGTACAACGAAGAACAACGTCATTTCCCACGTGGGCTTCGAGCGTGCAACGTAGTAAAACAAAAGCTCGTGCATTAGACCGGAAACTAAAAAAGCCTTGTCTAGCCAACATGGCCGGAACTGGGGCCAGTTGATTCCCCAATAAAACCGCAGAAACTGACCTCACGGGCTTGTATACCGTGTGACGCAGTGTATTCGTTACCGTGAGGTTCCATCTCTTACCCCAAAAATCCTGTAGAGATGATGACACGTACGGCTCATCCGACGGTGGCTCCAGCTCTAATCCCAGTATGGTCCGCACAACAAAACTAGAGAATGCCACAAGAATATCCACCACCAAAAATACAATGCAACAATAGGCTGTTAATATAATTTTGGGGTGGAAATTTTCTCTATAATTATCTACTAGATTTATTAAAATAGCAAATGCAATAATTTCCGTGCCTAAATTTATAAAGGGTATTTTTTTCTTGGAGGGTTTGTAATTTGGAGTGGTAATAAATCTTATGGGGAGAGAAGAAGAGATGATGAAGATGTGAAGGGAGTTGGTTGATTGGGGAGATGAAAGGGGGCCCTGTCCAAATGCAAAGAGGAGGAGTTTGAAGTTTGCTAGCCAAGTGAAAAAGAATGATAAGACTGCTCTAAAGAAGACTGAGGGAATATAAAGTGGGAGGATTGTGAAGAAATAGAATATTGGGAGAAGAGAAATTAGTCTCAAGAAACCTTTTGGGATTAGTTTTCCAGAGATGAAATAGCAGTAACAAAGTGATGCTATCACTGATAAACATACTGAGACTGAATTCTTGATCATCCCATCTTCCATTTTGGATGCTTGTTATTCTTTCTCCTCCTCCCTCCTCTCTCCTTATGGTTGGTGGGGTGAAAAGCTTGCTTTATTGGATTGTGCAAAAGCAATATATTCTGACCTCCACCTTATTATGTATATACTAAAAATCTTTATACGAATCTAATCGAATCAATCAAATTTATAATATAGTGTGATAATATATTTAGTTTTGTATTGTTAGATGATGGTAGGTCAGAACTGTGTGGAAGGAATTTAACGTTTCTGTGCGAATAGGTTGGTCATTTTTTCCTGTCAACCTCCCATTCTTGGAAGTATCTTTCGATCTTCAATTATTGCTGCACGACTAGCAAATGTCAACTATTCTTTTACGTAATTATATTTACTTACCATATTATGATTACAAGTATTGAAATAAGTACATTTTACATTAACTTTCAAATGCTGATTTTAGTAGAAAAAAAATGTGTTGGAAAATTAAAATGTATGGACATAATAAGAGGTTGCTTAAAAAAAATTTATTACTTATTATGATATTTTTAAAATTAGAGGAGATGTCAATGTAGTTTTATTAAATGAGAGGAAGAGTTTTTTTTAATATTTTAAGTAAAAATTGAGAATCTAATCCTAAAGGGAAAAAATCAGAATTGTCTGCTTGCTTTCTTTTAAGACTTTTTGTCAAAAATAATATCATCCAAAACTTAGGACCTCACGTCATATGCTAAAGTCTTTTCTGCCTGCCGAATATTTTTAAAGTTGGTTTATAGAGAACCCTTTCTTCTTTCTTGACTTTTTTGGTAGTCGATAACAATCCAAATTTTCATGAATCTGAATCATGGAAACTTATGGAATCTTTTAATTCTCTATTTTACAGTCCAATCTTTAAGGTTGTATTTAAATTCATAGATTTAATGAATAATTTAAAATCTATCCATTTATTAAAGATGTTTGTAAAATTAAAATATATAAATTTTATATTTACTTAAATTAAAAAGTGTAAAATAAAGAATTTTAATAATTTTTTAATTTAAATAAATCAAAATTTATTTATTTTAATTTTATAAATTTCTCTAATAAATGAGTGAATTTTAAATATTTCATTAAATTCATTGATCCAAACACATTTAAGTATTTTGTTTAAGAAAATGTGTGTTCCTTCTTCTAGTGGCTTATTAATTTATCGACTTTTAACACATCCCATTTCTTCTTGTCTGCCATTAGTTTTCTGCAGTGGTAACCTTTTCAGTAAGCAGTGATTAGGACAAGCCTAATTCTCTTCTTCAGCTTTCTCTCTATGTCCTTGGGGTAATAAGAGGAGAGATAAACTACAGCATCTCATTCCTGAGAGCATCTAATCCATAGGAATTAAGAACTTTAAATCATCGAGTCTCTAAAAACAAAATTAAAAAGTGCCCCTGAAGTTAATATCGACCTACATCATCACACCATGATTCTTTGAGATTCGAATTTTATGATGTAACATCTCGAATTTGAGTTTATTCTATACTTTTCATCAAAAATAACGAATTTAAAATATTTTATTAGATTATAACTCATGGTGTAATGAATAATGTAATGTATTCTCTTATATCGATATGTGACAAGACGTCCCAATACTCTTTCTTAAAATTTATTGTTTTTGTAAATCTCAAGTTGAAACTCAATAACATGTCACATACATTACATTGGATAACCTAATACTACTGACCCAATCTCACTCTGTGTAGAAACCACACGAAATTTGCTCTGATATCAACTGTAACACCTCGACCCAATAACTTTTGAATGTAAATAACGGGTTTAAAATATTTAAATTAGCGTAGTTGTTAGTGTGACGCCCCGTTCCACATTTAAAGTGGGAGGGGATATTGTATTGTTTATAACATATTGGGTTATGAGTTACTTACAACTTGGCTTAAGCATTTTGATCCCGTTATTTTCGCTCAAAAGTTGTTGGGCCTCAGGGCCCGAGGTGTTACAGTTGGTATCAGAGCAAATCTCGTGTGGTCTCTGCACAGGGTGGTATTGGGCCGCAACTATGCAAGCGAGTCCAGAAACTATGGGCCGCAACTATGCAAGCGAGTCCAGAAACTAAATGTTGTGCGGGATTAAGTGCTACGTCGACCTAAGGGCGGGAGCCACCTTTAGAACCCGTACGAACCACCTCTAGAATCCTGCATAATCAAGTATGGTCCGGTATGAGCCTTGCAAGGACGCAAGGCCTCAAGGAGGGGAAATTGTGACGCCCCGTCCCACATCGGAAGTAGGAGGGGATATTATATTATTTATAACACTTTGAGTTATGAGTTACTTACAATTTGACTTAAACATTTTGAACTCGTTGTTATCACAATTGAACTTTGTGAGTCAGGCTTTTTGAAATCCAAACTTGACTCACAAATTTATTTAGGTTTCGAACTTTAATCGGGTTGGTCCAAATCACAAATGTAAACTCATACTTGATTCACAAAATTATTCGAATTTCAGATTTTAATCGGGCTGATTCAAGTTCACATTATCTAATAAAAATTTTTATAGTTGATTTGGTAAAATTTTATTTTTTACATTCGGCCAACATATTATAGAATAATATGTACTACTTATGTCAATAAATACTATTAACTATATCATTGAATCTCAAATATTTTAACTAAATTGACTAATAATATTGGGTTATTATTTTTAGTCATTCGAGTTTAGTTAAATTAATAGAATACTAGAATCATTAACCATTATCCACATAAAATTAAGTACTATTATTTAATTTAGGATAAAATCTGTTTTATATATATTCAAGCCGGAACAAATAAAGTCCAATCTCGTCTCATAATTTAATCGGATCCAATATTTAGGGTCAAGTTCAGCATCCAATTCACTTTAATATAAGGTTCGATTCTTAATTTATCGAGCCGGATGGGTTGAATCATTGACAGTCCTAATCACAGATGATGAAACCATCAGCCTTGATTTCTTTACCAAATCATGAAAGTAGAAAAAATGAAATAGGTAAGGAATAGAGATGTGCACCACAAAGGCCTTGGATTACTTAGTCATATATTTACCCTATTGTGACCAGCTAGAACAACATCCTATTTTGAATATATACCAGCTCTGACTCTGATGGAAGATCATTTTTCTTGACAGTCATCCAGTCCTTCATCTCGAAATTAATGAGGTGATTGGTTTGCAGTGAAGAATCGGAATCAGAATCGATATGGGAATCATAAATTTCAGTATTAGTATAAGTTTATATAACTTTTCTTTACTTGTTTAGTTTGAATAAAGAATGGATTTCATTATATTGATAAATTAATAAATTTAATACCTATGTCACAAGTAAAAAATAAAAATAAATATTTTTTAATACTTTCATTCATAGACAGAATGATTTTCATAGTGATTAACCAAATAATCTATGAATATCATTAATTTTGATTCTCATTCCTTCTTCTCATAACTATTAATCAGACACCTCCTAAAATCATTTCTCAATAACAAATGCTTCCATCTGTTCAAAATCCAGTTAAGCATGATTTGTCATTCGTCTTATTTGTCCTTTCCAAGTGGGAAGCACATGGAATGGAAGACCAAGGTACCAATAACTATAGCATTTTCCACTAAGTAGTACAGTAAAATGGGGAGGGGGAAGGAGGATGAGGGAGAAAAAACTTTCCTAATTAATATTGATTGATGTAGAGGAAGCGAAGGACGGTGACGGTGGAGGTGTAGATGGGGAGGTGCAATCTTTGTTTTGATTCTTGTAGTACTACTGCTCTCTTTTCTATATCCATCTTCTTTGTTGTTGTCTAGTGTGTGTGAGTGTATGAGAGAGAAGGATAACGTAATGGTATATGGTAGGTGTAACAAAACCTTGCCGAAAATATGCAACGCGGAACACAGCATACGGATTTGTGATGGCCTAGCACACAAGCTAGTCAGCCAACTCGTTTAGGATC
The DNA here is from genome assembly GCA_025175665.1 of Cinchona pubescens. Classification (NCBI taxonomy): domain Eukaryota; kingdom Viridiplantae; phylum Streptophyta; class Magnoliopsida; order Gentianales; family Rubiaceae; genus Cinchona; species Cinchona pubescens. The sequence goes on from JANKKI010000106.1 coordinate 1,668,824, forward strand.
TCACACAATATAATAGGCAACAATGAAAACGAAAGAAAACGAAGCACACAAGCAATTACAGTCGAAAACGGCCAACCTTTGTATCATTTTCGAACAAAGCATAAAACAGGGAATTTTTACAAGCACTTGGTGTGTAGAACAAAGCCAAGGTCTCTCTAACGTTCTGCCTTGGTTGCTGACTATCGGGTAGTTATAAGGGGCATAGGGGACGTTGACAAGGCCTAATCGTTGGCCACAATCAGCACTAAACAATAGGCATGGGTAGTGGGTCGTTGTGGCAGCCTAGTTGTTCACCCAGTTAGCTCTCACGTTTTAGGATTGCCTAGCAACCGCCCGGATAACCACCCGGGGCTGCTCAAGGGATTTCCAGCCTCGAGCACAAGGTCTACACCTTGTACGGACTTTCCCAAGATGCCAACGCAGCCAGCCGAAACCAAAGAACTCAAAATGTCACAGGCTCAGCCAACAAACGGTCCATGCACGTGCCACCCGTACAACACTGCCAACGTTTCCCAACTGATTCGTGCCCGTGGACTACCCAAAACTAACGTTTGCCAACATCAGTCCCGAAATCAACATGACCATGCCTAGCACTCATAAGACATGGGAGAAGGTTCTTAACAATGCCCATGGGTTGCTCAACCCACCTGGTGGCTTAGCTCACCGGCCCCTCCAGGAAGTGGAGTGAGCATACATTCCCTATATAAGGCTTGAAAAAAAATTCCAAGTGACAGCAGTTGACACCAATTTATTGAAAATCAGTAGAGCCATTCAAGCCACTCAAGACCCCATCAAAACTAGTCCAAATGATGCCAAAACTTCCCTAAGGACTTCCAAGGCACCAAGGTATAGTTTAGGAACACTTAGCACACAAACGGCTCAAGTCGGCCCATATCCGTTTGCCGATCTCGCACGCTGCCTTGTCGATGGGCAGTCTGCCTAGCCGACGTGCAGGCCAATTGGACCAGACCATATACGCAACCTTGTCGATGGGTGAAATCATGCCAAGAAGGCTAACAATAGGCTAATACTACACCAAAATCGGACCGAACCACCACATGATAGAACTCAAACCCACGCCAACAGTGAGGAATGAGATTGAATTTGAAAGCCTTAGCCCGTTTATATATGCTTTCGAATAATGGACCTTGTTCTCTTCTGTTATATTCAAGCCTAAAATGGGACCAAATTTGGACCATTTTCTTGTACATAGCGTAGGTGATCCAATCGTGGTTGTGTTTCAGTTTGTATCTTTGACTTTAGTGGGCTGATTCATATAAAGCTCCAATTCGATGCGCTTCAAACATGATTTTGGGCCTGGCTCTTCTTAGAAGCTAGTTCAAGCAAGCCCGATAGCTAGATTTAGTCAAGGATTGTAATTGTTTTGTTTTTCTTTTTTATTTTTTATTGGTAGTAAACTATACAAATATTTAAATTATATGATATTGTATTATACAACGAGTTTAAAGTAAATTCATAAAATAATTCTAACTAGTCCACTTAGTTTGCATCCAATAAAAGCCCTCCACGTCAATATTATACTATTATCATCCCCATTGGGATATGTCAAAGCTATGTTTTTTCTATTTCGCCACCTCCTCCCCAACCCATTCTTCTTGGGCCTTCCCCCTCCCTTCAATTTTTCCACTTGTACATAATTCACTCTTCCAACCAACTCCACTAAATGGAGTTGGTCAGAAAATGCCTCATAAGGTATTTTTTACTGTGAGATTTAGGTTCAAATTTCAAATCTTGCAGAAATTTAGGCAGGTGTCAAATCACTCTTGCATGATTTAGAGGATTCTCTTTTCCTTCAATACCATTAATAGTATCAAATTGAGTCCCCTTATGGAGTAGATTAGGTTAGATGTGCCGTTTTGACAACTCAAAAAAAAAAAAAACATAATTCACTCTTTCTTCTTGGAAATCAATGATCTCTTCACTCTCCATTACCAAATCACATCTCAAATCACCACCATTCTCCAATATAAAAATCAATAAAAATGGCCTTCTCTTACCCCAAAAAAATGGCCTTCTCTTACTCCTCAATATTCTCAACTTTCACAATTTTTTTTTCGGCCAATGAAAAGATGGAAAATATATTTCAATATAATGTACAAAAATAAAAATTTGTAGTTGGATGTGTTTGTTTTGTTTTGGACATAGCAAAACTAATTAAAGCAAGTAGGGGAAAGAGTAAATATGGTTGGGGTATTTTTGGAAGAGTGGTCAGGTGAGTGTGGATGAGGAGTACAGAACAGAACAAAGGATGGAGGGCAATGAGGTGTGTCCTGTCAAATCTTAATCGGCTCTAATATATAACTGAGATTTAAATATTTAAAATATAACGTTATAATATAATTATTGATAATAAAATTTGTCGTAACTTTACCAATACTCGAGCATACAAATATGCTTTTAATTGACTTGTTTTCAAATATAATAGTATCAAACAAGAGAATGGAAAATTCTCGCTTTTTTCTAATCACTAATCTTTTTCTTCCCCACAACAACAATATCAGCCAATGAAGGGAATTTGGGATTTTGACATTTCTTTCACGTAATCATTAGCATGCTTTAAAGGTGCTTACTGATCATGATCATCATTTTCAACTCAATGTGCGAGTGTGACCTAAGATTGTCATTAGCCTGCTCTTTAGGAGCTCAGCAAAAGTTCTGAACTCTTCAAGAACTAATGCATCGGCGCCGGACTTAATCAACGGCGGAAAGAACAACCAAAAACTGGTCAAAATCACAAACCCAACCGTCAACGGCCCAGAAACAAACCAAGGCAATTCCAATTTCCCTCTCAAAGCAATCTTGATTCCGAGCTCAAAAACCACACAAAACCCATGTACAACGAAGAACAACGTCATTTCCCACGAGGGATTCGCGCGTGTAACATAATAAAACAAAAGCTCGTGCATTAGACCGGAAACTAAAAAAACCGCCAACATGGCCGGTGCTTTGGCCAGTTGATTCCCCAATAAAACCGCAAAAAATCTGACCGCATGGGCTTGTATACCGTGTGACGCAGTGTATTCGTTACCGTGAGGTTCCATCTCTTACCCCAAAAATCCTGTAGAGATGATGACACGTACGGCTCATCCGACGGTGGCTCCAGCTCTAATCCCAGTATAGTCCGTACAACAAAACTAGAGAATGCCACAAGAATATCCACCAACAAAAATACCATGCAACAATAGGCTGTTAATATAATTTTGGGGTGGAAATTTTCTCTATAATTATTTACTAGATTTATTAAAATAGCAAATGCAATAATTTCCGTGCCTAAATTTATAAAGGGTATTTTTTTCTTGGAGGGTTTGTAATTTGGAGTGGTAATAAATCTTATGGGGAGAGAAGAAGAGATGATGAAGATGTGAAGGGAGTTGGTTGATTGGGGAGATGAAAGGGGGCCCTGTCCAAATGCAAAGAGGAGGAGTTTGAAGTTGGCTAGCCAAGCAAAAAAGAATGATAAGACTGCTCTAAAGAAGGTTGAGGGAGATATAAAGTGGGAGGATTGTGAAGAAATAGACTATGGGGAGAAGAGAAATTAGCCTCAAGAAACCTTTTGGGATTAGTTTTCCAGAAATGAAATAGCAGTAACAGAGTGATGCTATCACTGATAACCATACAGCTTGATCTTCCATTTTGGATGCTTGTTATTCTTCTTCTCCTTCTTATCCTCTCTCCCTCCTTATGGTTGGTGGGATGAAATTTTTTTTTTGCTTTATTGGGTTTGTACAAAAGCTGTATATGTATTATGATGAAAAATATTAATATGGAGGAAATTTTGAATTTCATATGTAGATATTATATCCGAATTAAATTTTATAAAATTTTACTTATACAAGTTGATATCATAAATTTCATAATATTTAGGAGGTATTTGGTTTATATCTAAGAATCAGAATGAGAATTATAAACTCTGCCATCGCTATAGATTTATGTCATTCCTATTTACTTGTTTGGTTTGAATAAAAAATATATTTAATTATTTGATAAATTAAGGTAAATTTGAAATCTCTACCACAAGTGAAGAATAAAAAATGAATATTTTTTAATACTTCTATTCTCATAGTGATTAATCAAATAATATTTATAGATATTATTAAACTTAATTTTTATTATTTCTCCTCTTACCCCTTAAGCAAATACTTCTAAATTAACATTATAAGATTTATAAATGACCTTCAAGATCATCCATAATTATTTCCCTATTATAATTAGTTTTCTTTTCTTTTTGTTGGTTAATTAATGGTTTCACAGGTCAGGTATGCGTGGAAGGAATATGGTAAAACAAATGAAACATGGGGCCGGAATTTAGGCCCTTGTTATGTTCTTGGAAGTATCTTCGTTCTTCAATTATTGCCAGCGAAATTAATTTTTTTACTTTTGCTTACTGAATTATATATTTCTTATTATACTATAGGCAATGAATTATATATTTCTTATTATACAATATGCAATTATACATGGTATATGATTACAAGTAGATATAATACTATATTTTACAATTAACTTTCACATGCTGATTTTGGTACCACTTCCTAGAAGCCACAATTATTCTGAAATTTTATGTCAATCTTATTAAATGAGAGAAGAAGTTTTATTATTATATTTTAGGTAATGGTTGAGAATGTAATCCTGGGGAGGAAAAAATCAGAATTGTCTGCTTAGTTTAAGACTTTTTTGTCAATGATAATATCAGCAAAACTTAGGACCTCACATATCATATAGAACCCGTCCCAAGTCTTTTTATCCTACCGAATATTTTAAAGTCGGTATACATACATATATAGCGACCTTTTTAGCTTCTATGACCTTACAAATTTCCACGAATCTGAATCATGGAAACTTAAGGTATATATTTTAATTCTCTATTTACAGTCCAACCTTTAAGAATTTTGGCCAAGAAAACGTATTCCCCTTCTTCCAGTGACGTATTATCAATTTCAATAAATCCCTTTTCTTCTCTTCTTGCACCTTTAATTTTCTCCAATTGTAACCTTATAAATCCATAACCAATGATGAGACGAGCCAAATTCTCTTCTTCAGCCTCTTCTCATTTGTCTTGTGTGTGCCGGTAGACCTATCTATGTCCCCGGGGAAGAGGGGAGAAAAAACTAAAACAGCTAATTCCTAAGCATCGAATCTATAAGAATTAAGAACTGTTCAAAAAAAAAAATCATCGAATTTCTAAAAAACAGTATTAAAAAGTGGCCCCAAGTTAATATTCACCCACATCATCAACCATGATGAAAACATCAGCCTTGATTTCTTTACCAAACCATGAAAGTGGAAGAAGAGAAATAGATGGGGGATGGAGATCTACGAAGCCATGTCTATCCCCATTATTACCTTCGGCTAGAGAAGAACGTCCTGTTTTGAATGAAGGCCTATGATCCATACATCCACTCCAAAATTACTGTCAAAGAAGACTTGAAACTTGCAACTTCCCATCACAAATAAAAATTCATTGTTGAGGCAACTCGAAAGTTTTCATAATGCATAAATACTCAACCACAGGAAGTGTACAAGAAGAAACGAGGCACTAGAAAACCTGCAAATTAAACCTAAACATAAAAGTACTACTAAGCCATGAAGTGCTATTTTGGACAGTCTCTATTCGTTCAGCCACCCTGAAGAACTCTGCTGAGAATAGGGGCGATAAGGACCAGGAGCAAAACCCAATGGGTTATCTCCATGTCCAGGTAATTGAGTTGTATTATACATTCCGCTTCTACCGTCCAAATGCTGTACAGATCCCACATTATTCATCCTAACGGGATTTAACTCGTCCAACCTGGGCGCATATCTCTCCATAGCAGATGTATTCATACTATTATATACATTATGAACTGCAGGTCCTAACTGCCTATATGAAGAAGAAAACCCAGGGGCAGGGCTTGCCGGATAGTTGCTTCTGTGACTCATAGAATCGGGATTCTGGTGCCCATAAAATCGAGCTTGCGCCCTTATATCTGCCACCCTTCCATAAGCCTCATTTCCTTCTCTGAAGTATGCTCCATCATGACCTAGACCACTTGTGCGATCTCTCTGATAATCCACAAAGTGTTCGTCAGGGGCCCCCAACCCATAATGAGAACCATGCCCAATAGGATGTTGCCATCTGTTTCCCATATCCAAGTAAGGCTCCTCGGCACTCAATCTGTTCCTTGTTGCCATCCCATCTTCTTGATAACCATCATATCTTCTTTCCATATGCATCTGCGACCCGGAAACACTCGTCGGGTCAAAATGCTGATAACCTTCTCTCCGAACCTCAGTATGTGAGGGCATCTCCATCTGCTTAGACGAGTCCTGTGGTCTGCCACCAGCATTAGGAGAGGAATGTTGGGGCAGAAATTTCCCCCCTGGAGATTTTTTATCAGATCGTCTTCTGCGCTTTCTTTGATTCTTATTTCCTTCTTTATAGTTGCCATTAGGTTGGCCCTTACCTCTAGAATCCATGGGAATTTCTCTGTCTCCTCTATCATGGCAGAATACTTCACTAGTACTTTCAGTCACCTTTGCTCCTTGTTCCTGGAGTTGTTTAACATCCTCGAGATCAGGGCCAGTAGCCAGCACAGGGGAATTGTGACAGATATCACGAGGTTCCGGTTCCTCCTGCTGTATCATGTTATCTACATGGGGTAAGTGGCCTTGCTGTTGAGCAATTTCTCTGTGCTTGGCTGTCCAGTCTCGGCGACTCCAAAGATAAAGTGGTGGTGCACTCACATTCCAATCCTCCATTTGCTTGCCATTCACATCAACTGATCCTGGTAAGTAAAAGGACTGAACAGAAAAGAAATCAATGGGTCAGCCCAATAAACCAAATAGATAAAATACAAATTCAAGAAGACAGAATTGAAAGTAATCTACCTTTCCACTAAGCAATTTATCATCCTCCCAAACAAGATCATATGGATCTCTCTTTTTGTCCAACCTGGTCAAAAGAAACAACCAAATGAGACTGTAACATCAAAATTTTATAGTTGCTGCAGTAACAATTGTTGTTGGTACTGTTGGTAAAGCAGAGAGACAAGGGCATAAGCAGTTACCCTATAGTCTCCCGTGGAACAATAAGGATTAGGAGCTTTGGTTTAAATTCAAGTGCTTTATTAATGAACTTATTAGCAAGAGCTGCATTTACGCCAAAAGGTGGATTAAGCCCCATGATCTGCATGAGACACAAGAAACAGTTAGTATCATAAAGATCTGCATGTCCATCGAACATATAAAAGAAACCATGCTTCTTACCAGCTCTGACCCAGATGGCAGATCATTTTTCTTGACAGTCATCCAGTCCTTCTTCTCAAAATAAAAATCATTCTGCCAGAAGGGGGGAAAAAAAATTTACCACCAATCTGTAAACATCTATTTCAAGTGCCAAAATTGAAAAGGCCTTATCTATCTCAACAGAATAGATACAAGAGATAACATGAGACAATGTGCATAACATTTAGTAATAGCAAATGCTTCCATCTTTCGAAATCCAGTTAGAGAATGATTTGCCATTCATCTTATTTGTACTTTCCAAGTGGGAAGCACATGGAAGACCAAGGTACCAAGAAATATAGCATTTTCCACTAAGCAGTACAGTAAAAAAAATTTTTGGGGAGAGGGGGGACGGGGGAATTTTGTTACTTGGGTGCAGCAGGTGCGGCTTTTTACGTTTTTCATCACCTGGTTCTGGATGAAAATTCACCACAGCATGGCTACTTTCAAAAGCCAAATTAACCATGAAAAGAGGCTTTTGAAGTTTTAGCACCTAGTTTAGCAAGAAAATGTCACCACCTCGTGGAGCCATCCAAATGCCAAACTTACCACTTTTCTGATTGTTGATGGGTCCAGCTTACTACCTTCTGATATGTAAAATTAGTATGAAGATTCAAAAACTACACACAAGGATCATGATCAAAATACTTAAGGGTAAAACTTCCAAATTTTACGAGAATTTAATCTATTCGAAATTTCCCGCTATGGTAAAATCAACAGACCATAAACAAGAGACTGAAGTTCACCTTTGCTGGTTTGATATCATAGTTCTTAATATTTGCATCTTTTCCCCATTTCATCCAACTTCTGTTTCATAAGGCAACTGAAGTCATTGGCTCCACAACAAAAATCAACTATCTGTTCAGAGGAACGATGGAAATTACAGGTTCAGATAAACGTGATCTCTCAAACGGAATTTGAATCTTCTTGGAGATGCAGAAAGTTCAGATTACTTACCATGTCACCATCTTGAACATACCAATGGAGCTTGTCAACAATCTGTTGAAAAAGAAAGGAAAAAAAAAATAGTGAAATTTATTAACTTATTAAATTTATATCTTGGGAATAGTGCATCATGGTAAACAACAAGATGCAAAATAATGAATCATAATACCCCGGCAAGATGTTCACAGCTGTCCATGTACTGCCTCCACAAACTCAATTTTTCTCGAGTGCAAATATAGGCTTATAAGCTCAAATGTCTACTATGGCAACTGAGCTCTCTAAAAAAGCCCGTGTGTCCTCATGTCTAATCATAAAAATGTTAAAGAAAAACCCCGAGATAGATTCTGATATTAGGGGAGGACTCCCATAAACCCAGTAAAATAAACATGAAACAGAATTCAGCTGCGCAAGTGGTGCACACGTGGGCCCACTTTTTCACATGGTCTATTAGGCTGAGTCTACCTATGTTTTTGCCAAAGACTAAAGAACCCAAGGTTAATAATATAAGGTGAATGGTTGAAATTTTCCTTGCCAATCTTTATTTCTTTCTTTCTTTCTTTAAATGAAGTTCTTTTCTTCATTTAATGGCCAACAGTAAGGATTCATTTGGATGCATGTTAAACATCCCTGTGGAAACATGTCGGTGCATATTTCCATCCCACAATAAAGTTAATTAGGGTTCAGTGTACCTATTTCCATAGATTTTAGAAAAAAGAAAGGGAAATCCCTTAGTCTCAGTCAATAATGGGCTCTCAACCTGGCAGAGCCACAAATGAAATATACCAACCAACCTACACATATCAAATGATTTTCTCTCCAACAAATAAAAAGTCAAAGAACTCCCTAGCAGACGATCTGATCAAAATAATATTACCACTTTTAAGAGCTGATTTTTTAGAAGGTCAATTAGAGACTTTTAGTTTAAAAGCCTACAGACATTCTTGGAAAGCTTAAAAAGTTACCAACCACTTGTTAAGAAACCTCAGTCGAGGGAGGGGGAAAGAAGGCCAAAACATAAAATGCTGATCCAAAAAGTTTATCTTCTTTTGAAAGTGACTGCAACAAACATTCACTCACCTCTTGCAACTTGTCTACTTTAGTGAAATGGCGACCAAACGATGTGTAACGCATACCATATAGAAATGGAGCAAGATAAACTTTCATCCTTTGCTGCACATTGTAAAATCAGATAACCAATCAAAACAAGGTTTCAGAACCTTTGAAAAAAATAGCAAATTTAAGATACCAAATATTCTTAATAGCCAACTAATTACTTAACGAAAGAATCAGGGTAGGGATGGTCATGGGCAACCAAAACTTTGAACTCTTTAATGTTTTAAAGAACATCTTCTCCCTCATTAATCCAGTTAACTCTTGAAGGGCCAAGAATCTGACACTCCCACATGCAAATGGAGGCAAATTCAACACAAAATATCTAAACATAACAAACAGGAAAAGAATAATAAATTTCTCTAAATAGTAATGCTTGAACAAATTTATGTCAACAAAATCAAATTGGAACTTGCAAGAAGAAACTGTTTACTGATGAATTACAAATTCAAAAAAGAACTTTTAACCAGTGTCATTTCACCAGGAACAATCTGCACTCTAGTGAACAACCTAAAAGAGTAAAGCCAAATTACCAATAAGGAAATTTACAGAAGTTCATAACAATTCAAATAAACTTCCGTAAACAATGCCATTCCAATAAAAAAACATACACAATGCAACAAAAGCCAAAACAGAAAAAGCCATTTACTCAAAAAGAGTCAAAATGGGAAAAGCCCCAAAACATTCTGATGATTATTCAATTCCTTGTAGCTCTACTAAAGTAATCGGTCTAACCTTCGGTTCCCGTATGTGAATGCAGTAATAGAGAAATTTTTTCTCAGACTTGAGCAACTACTTAGCATGCTAGTAGTTGCTCCTAGACCAACAAGGGACTTGCATGTGGAGTGGGAGGCCCACTTCCTGAAAAATAGGGGAGCCATTATTTTTTGATGAGTGGGTAATTTTGTCCACATGGAAGGATGTTATTGGTCTAGGAGCAACTACTTGGCAACAGTCCAAAATAAAAATTTCCTGCACAATTAAATGTCAACAAAAAAGCATTTCCAAGTTCAAAGCAAGCAACAGTGGAAGTAATCCACTGGAATATCCAGCTGCTATACATATATGTTTTTCTCCTATAAACTACATAGTGGAAGCTACTCCTGCCTTCAAGTGATAACTGAAATGAGCGTGCGAATAACAGTAAGAGCCGTAGCCGATGTAGTAGAAGAAGTTCAATACTATAGCCAGTAAAGTGAAGTGAATAACTTCCCCAAGCCATATTTATTTGCACAGACGCAAGGAGTTATATGATATGCATGCACCAAACTTAAAAGGAAAAACAAATATACAAAAGTCAGATATACAAATTAAACAAAAAATATAGAACAGAAAACGAGGCTTAAAAAACAGGACAGTGATTGAATAGTACCTTCCATTTCACTATCTGATTGAGAAGGCCAGGCTCACAAACTGCTTTTGCATCTTCAAGACTGCCGCCTCCTTCTAACTTCTGTACAGCTGCTTGAAGTGCCTAGAAACAGATTAATTCACCAGCTTTAACACTACTGAAATATTCGTGACAGGAGAAGTCATAATCTTGAGTATATATTGCAACAATATACCTCAATAGAAGCTTCAACCTTCCCCAAAGTTATTGATTGCATCACATTTACATGCTTTGGTGAGGGCCCATGTGTTGATGGGGCTTTATACTCCTCCATCACATCATCAAGTGTTATCCTGGATTCACCTTCACTCATAATGGAGAGAATCCTACAAGCAACAATTAACCAAAACTCCCAATTTATGGTCAACAACTAAGAAACACTGAAAAAATCCAATTCATTGATATTTTCAAGTGTGATGCGCCCTATTTGCGAGTGTGATATGGAGAGAGTTCAACAACACAGTGGATTAAAGTTTCTACCTTCTCTTTGAATCAGTATCTAGCGCCACTAGATTAGCTTCTTTTGAAACTGGTCCACCAGTTTTTGTTCGTTCCTTTCTATCAGATGCCTCCCCTCTCACTGCTTTAACTGGCTTGGAATCCTTGTTGATCAGCACCAAAGTGTCCTTGCTTTCAACGCCAATGGATTTATCGCCTTTCCCAGGGAAACTACTCTTCAATTGTGCCTTAGAATTATCAGCTAATTTCTGTTTTTTCGAGGACTCACCAATAGATAATCTTCCTTCATTATTTTTAGAAAAATCAGCCTGCTTCACTGTCAAAGATGCACCTTTCGGTTGCTTTGTAACAGTTTTCTTTGCAGCAGCATCTTCTGAAGCAAGAACTCTCTTCTTGGGTACAACTTTTTCTTTGCCAACTAATTTTGAAACAAGTCCAAAGTTTGTTTCTTCTTCTTTTTGTCAGTACCAGGGAACTTTATATGGTTTCTAATAGGAGTCGCAAGCTCATCCTCAATCTCATGTTCTCTAATCAAAATGATAAAATCAGGTCTGGAAGAAATCCCAAAACAAAACGGCGAATCCAGATACTAAATAGCACTTACAAGCAATAAATCAGTATTTTCTTTGGCATTAGATCTAACCAAGCTCTTTGTACAATGCCTTGATCTTCATCCTCTTCAAAAGCAATTCTCCTGATAATATCATCAGGGTAAAACAATCCAAATGAGGCATTAGATAAACAACTGGATAACATAGTTTCTAACAATTTGCTGCAAGATATATTAGTACCTAGGCAGACATTTCCTGTGATACGCATTTGGACAGCGTCTACATACAGAAAACTGCATCTGCGAGTCACTTTTGCCCTCAGGTTCTAGCTCTTTACAACGAGAGCAATAATGAATGGGGCACACGAAAGATTTCCCTGCAGCATAGAATCTCGCTCTCATCAAGATCTTTTGCCTTATCTCCCCTCCTGAGCCGGAGGGCTTTTGCTACACACTTTGGATGGTAGAAATAACCGCATGTCCCTTTAACACACTGAAAGACCTGCAAGCCCAAATGGGTTAAAATCTACCAAGTCCTTGCACTTGCACTTGCACTTGCATAAAACAATTACCTATGTTCTAGCATGCATCTTTTTTGAGTCCCAACTAATTTCACTAACCACATTCAGTTCTCACAAGCAAATAAATAGATACACGAACAAACTCAGTGCCATCAAAATAGAATGTTGTTCATACAAGTAATGCACTAAAACCAATCAATACCATTTGATCTTCCAAGTAATAACCCAAAAGCCAAAACACAAGGCATGCTCACGAGTAAGCACATTAGATAACAGTAAAAGAGAATAAGTTACTTCAAGAAACACATTATGGCAAACTTTCTGTTTCAGGACTGAAGTTCAAATGATAACTACGAGAGTGATGGCCTCTATAGGTGTATCGAGGTTCTAGAACAAAATAAGAGGTAACAAGAATATTAGGTGGAAAAAGCAGGAAGCATACATTACCCCTTAAAACATCAAGTTTACTGCTACTTAAGCACTCTCCCTATCAAATGAACTATCATTGTGAGGAGGTATATTGGATGTGCATGCAAGTAGTGATATACTTTGACAAACACATAACAAGGAGGATCCAGGAGGTATCACAATGACAGCAAGAGGACAGCAAGAGGAATACAAATTGTAAGAGAAGGTAGATGGAATGTAGACAATTATTTATAGAGACCACTGGACAACATTCACCATTATGGCATGCATGTTTCAACAAACACACTGAAATTAATATGGCAGATGTTTGAGATCTTATACACTGCTGGATGAGTTCCAAATTTTTTTCCTCAACACTCTCAATTAATAGAAAATTTTTAGCTGAAAATTATGAATCCACAGGAAGGAACAGAAACAAAGCTACAAAGCTAATGAAGCATTAAATTCTGAAGATTCAATAAAAACAAACCTCAGCACCGGCTGATTTATCAGAAGACCCCAATTCGCCACAAACAAAGCATTGGTGCTGTTTATATTGGCAATTCTTACACTCAAAAATTTGGTTCGCCATTGCCTGATCCACATCACAAGTCAAAGAGGAAGTTTGAAAATTTTACAAGCAAATTTAAACTAGACAGTATATCAGTAACTTTAAAAGGAGAAGGAATAAATAAGGAAGTTAGCATGCATGGCAAGCATACTTTAACTTGTTCATCAGAAAATCCAAGAGATTCACAAGCAGACTCAGCACCAGCTTCCAGTGTTGCATGAAATGACCTCATGCACTTTCCCTCACAGCTGATTCAACAAAAAAGGATCACCTTTGTAATTAATGAAGTAAAAAATAATAATAAAAATAAAAAATAAAAAACAATTGTAACTGTAAATCAATTCCAAAGTTGACTGTGACGGGTAAACTCCTGATAGAAGTGCAAGAACCAAAAAAGCAATTGGCTTCTTAGTTTTCACTTATTAGATACCAAATTTCCTTTAAAAACTTACAAAAAGCATAATTTTAGTGACAAAGTGAACACACAGAAGCATAATTTTAGTGACAAAGTGAACACACACATGCCATACATTAGTTCCTATAGACCTAAAAACAAGTGAAAACCAGTAAAAATATAAGAACAAGAAAAGCTACCATAGAATATCTCCGCCGTTATCACAAATTGCACAAACATGTTCAAAGAAATCCTCTTCCTCATCATCAGATCCATCTTCTCCTTCATCATCTTCATCAGGAACATCATCTACTATGAAACTAGACTTGGTTGTAGTTCCAACCTCCTGCAAAACCAGTAAGTACGCCACCTTAAAGCATATATCAATATCAAATTTGTGCATCAACCTTTTTTTTTTAATCTTTTCCCTTCTTAAGGAGGGGCCATGAAGTGATGGGAAAGGATGTAGAACCTCAAAAACTTTCTTCTTTCTGGGCTTTGCTTCAAGTAACTGTAGCCAAAACCTGTGCAATCTAAAATATTAGGAAGCCACACTACTATTCACACACAAAAACAGAAAAATGCTTAACTGCTGTCTTTATGTAAATCATGCTTTTCATTATGGAGACATGCAGTTTTATTTAGTGAAGTCACCGTGCCCACATGCATTCCGTAATACTAGAAAGGAGAATTAGACAATCCATACACATGTCATAACACAATGCAAATGATATCAGCTACCATTATTCCACAGAAGTAAGAAATCCACAAAAACCTTAGATCTGGACAGAACTTCATCCCGCATAACAGCTTTGGCAATTAAATTCATGTGACCCTCCAGATCAGTTTCAGAAGGCCTGCTGTCGTACAAGCTAGAAACAGCACAAATTTGTTAGAAGTACGACTCAAAGCATATAAAATGAATGATAAATTTGAGAAGATGGCCCATATGAAACCTGAAAACTTTAGCCAAATAATCCCACAAAGCTTTTTCTGATGTATCAGAGTTCCTGGGGCTTCACGAAGTTTAGGCAATGTAATGTAATCAAGATTTTCCTAATTCTTTCTTCATAACTTTTTCTTGGCTTCAGAAGCTTGATCCAGTTGTTCTTTCTAGTCAAAACCAGAATTTCAGGCTTTGAATAAGAAATATCGAATTTCCATGCTGTGACCTGCTCAAAAATTTTCTTAAGCCCATTGTCCGTGCTCCCACGCAAACCAATCTCTTTCTGGTTTCCATCTAAGCCCTCACCATTGTTCCATTTTAGAGGCAATTCGGCAAATGAAATTGGCTCGTCATTATCATCTTCAAAGAAATAATCAGATACCACATTCGGCAATGTTTCATCCTCATCATCTGAAGACCCCATAAATATATGCTAGTCTGTGCTTGATGATTTACTTCAAAACCCTAAAGCTTTATTTTCCAAAGCAAACAACAAAACAAAGACAAAAATAGATGAATCGGAAACTTCACAAAATTCAACAGACTTGTGAAATTTAGAAAATTCTGCCACCTTAGATCATAAATACAGACATTACACAAAAGTAATTTCCTTCGCCCAAATAAGAAAAAATATTTATATATTCCCCAATCCCTTCCTTCAACAGCACTCAAAAACCAAACAAGAAAAAAGATTTAACAATTAACAAAGTGAAAAGTCTGCAACTGTATCCATAAACAAGTAAAACAGTACACTTTTTAAACCTAGTACACTTCAAATATCAAAATTAAAAAAAAAAAAAACCCCAACATTTATGAGAAATTATGAAATAAGTATCAAAAATTAAACTGTCAATACAACATGCAAACCAAATAAACAATACCAAAAAAAATTTTACCGCGTAATTCGAACAGTATACAACAAAATTAAGGCTAAAAAAAAAGGACTCCAGGCAAATCGTTAAGTACCTGAGCGAGAAGCACGGTAATGTGGCCGGCGGAGAGGCGGAGAGTTCGAAATTAGGGTTTAAAAATCGCAAATTGAAACTTCCATTTGGGGGTTTTGAATTTTGATTGATCGATGAGAGAAGCAGAGAGAATATGGTTGTTTTATGCTTGAATGAAACGCGGAGCCCCGAAATATAGCACACGTGCGAGTGCTGATACAGAGATTTTATATTTATCTTGTACTCTTATCCTTCCAGTTTATTTGGTCAATTTCTAAAGTTTCAAATTTTTATGTGATATTATTTAGTGAGAATAAATACAAATTTTGATTAAATAAATTTCATAAAAAAATATGTACATTTATTTATTGTATGAATTATTAATTATGAAATAAATCAATTTGGAAAAAAATAATTTTTGATGGTAATAAAATAAGTTAATGGAGGATCGTATGTGTATCAATTGAAAAAGACTAATTATAGTTTCATTAAACTATTCATTCACATTTATTATACAATCCTTCTTATTTTAGGTAATTTTCATTGGTCTTTATTATAAAATCTTTGACATTTGTGTAATTCCAATGTTAGAGACATTTTTTATTTTTTTTCGATTAGAATAGAAGAGGTGGGAGAGAAGTAGCGAATTAAGCTGAAATTAAACTTTCATTTATTGCACCAAATAAAAACAAGTGACATTTATTCTTTTTGGTTCTAACTTAAATTTTTTGTACATGGATTATGAATATTTAAATTCGAGAACAAGCAATAATATTATTTAGAATACATTCAAAATATAAAATATATTCAATTATGTTTGAGCTGCGGTCATTATTGTTCAGGATATCACTGTACAAAAATTGTAACAACTTTTTAAAATAGTTTGATGATTTAGAACCCCTTAAAGAGGTCACACACTATCTATGAGTTTGTACCCGAGTTTAGCATTTCATTTGGCATGGTTTAAGATATAGGTACAATAGCAAATCTATATCTAATCAATATCCATATTTTGAATGTTAAATATTCTTAGATAATAAAAAAAAAATTCAGCATAATTAATTCCTTGTCTAAATCTTAGGACTATAGGCTAAACACTCCCAAGGTTAGGAAGCTAAAAGAACAGGGCCTGAGCCAAAAATACTTCTCTTTTCCTTGGCTGTGTATCAAAATTTTCACACAGAACTAAGTGGGTTGCAGAGGGGGCGAGCTGCACTCAACTTAAGAACATAAAACATTCAATTGACGCATGTGGTTAATGCAGTTAGTAGAGAACATTTCACATTAGAAGGAGAAAATCTACAAATACAAATATGCAGCAAAATTGAACATTCATAAATCAACAAGGGAACAACATAAAATTTAAGAAAGAAAAAGTCACTTTTTAGATTAAGAATAAAGCCCAGAACAAGAAAACCAGTATCCATTCTAAGAGAATCTAGTTATGTTATGTGTAACACAGAATAAAACACCTAAAAACTAGTAATCTGTATGGTAAAGAAACAAGAACTAGGTAATTAAACAGAGTTAGGTTCACATCTTCTCTAACTTCCAGCCCTTTTCTACTCCAGAGCCCCTGGCCGCCTAGATAACCAAGATGTTAGTCCCTACACAAAATCCTTTCCGGTCCTCCATCAATGAGGAAACCTTAGATGGTTCCTAATAGGCCATGAGACAGTTCCAAGTACATCATCCATCCCATGTTCCCTGATAAAAAGGACAAAGGTCAATAACAGCATTCAATTCACCATATCCAAAATCCATGAGAAAAAATCTAAATGCAGAAGTACTTACAAGCAATAAATCAGTATCTGATTGTGCAGAAGACCTTCCCAAGCCCTTGGTGTAACACCCCTATTGTCATTAACTTCAAAAACAATATCCCTGCTCAAATTGACCAGATGGTTAACAATCCCAAAACATATACATGAACCATGGGACTTGATACGATTTCAAGAAAAATGCAAGATCACCTAGGCAAACATTTCCTATGGAATGCCTTTGGACAGCGTCTGCATACAGCTAAATGCATCTGTGGGTCATCACTGAGCTTAGTTTCTAGCTGCTTACAGGCAAAACAGGCATGGAGGGGGCAGATGAAGGGTTTTCCTGCAGCAATCTCTTTCTCAAGTTCTTTTGCCTGATCTCCAATTCTGAAATACAGCCATTTTGCCGCACGCTACAATGTGGATGGTAAAAATAATTACAGGCACGACAAGCACATTGAAAGACCTAAAAAGCCAAATAAAAGTGAACATATTACAAGCCATATATTTAGAGATGTCAAAGCAAATAAACATTGTTATGCAGTTCAGCTGCGTCCAACTTTTACAGTGACTAATATCTTCCACCCTTTACATACTGTTCTCACAACCAGTTTAGCACCCACACAAGACAAGACAATCTCGATATTGTCTTACTAATGAATAATGAGAACCAAGATAAAAAATAAATAAATAAAGCATATGGCATTTGCAAGTAGCAAAACAAATATTACTAGTGCAGCAGTGACCAACAAAAGAATAGGCAAAGGAACATATGCTAACCAGAACATACACAGTGGAGAATGGAAATTTTACGAAGCATAAGATAAGCAAGAAATCAGAGACTGGTTATTTTGAGTTCTTTAAATATGAGAAAACAATATGAAAAAACAGATGGAAATTCTAATTGTCATGCACTCACAAATTCCATCCAAATATACCGGGACAATTGACAAAGAGTAAAGCATTATTAAAAAAAAAGAAAAAAAGAAATCCTTCGATTACCAAGAGCAAAAGTAAACTATTCAACAGGGTATGCATCATATATTAGGTTATTAACTATGGATGTATATGGACAACTAAATGTCAATGAGCCCATGAAAATAAAAAAAGACCAGTTCAGTTACCCGCTGAAACAAGTTGGGCAAAATAATAATTTTATTTATATTTTCTGCATTAAATAAAACAAACCTCAGCTGCACCAGTGGATTTATCAGAAGACCCCAATTTCCCACAACCAAAGCACTGGTGCCGTTTGAACTGGCAATTTGGGCACAGAAAAGGCTGGTTCCACAATGCCTACGTAGTAAAACGAAATTAAAATGAGGAAAATTTTTTTTCTTTAAATACTTGTACGACGTTACATGAAGCATATATTATAACATAAAGATTTTAAAAGTTAACAGAATGATTTCGTAAAAGAACTATCACAACTTTCTAAAATGCGAAAACCAATTAAAAAACAGAAAAGAGATTTTTTTTTTTAAAAAAAAAAGTATTGATACCACGATTTGATCAGCTGAGTATCCAAGAGAATCACACATAACTCCATCTTCTACAGATGCATGGAATGATCTTGAGCATTTTCCCTCACAACTGCTCCCAAAATATATCAAATCAATAACACAAATTTTGAATAAAAAAATAAAATAAAAGAATAAGCAAAAAAAAATAAAATAAAATACATACACTATAAGATGACCACCATTATCACAAATGGCGCAAACAGTATCGTAAAAGCCGTATGCGTCTTCAATCCACTGACCATTGCGTAGATATTCAGGAATCATATTCAAATTGAAGTCCATTTTTTTTTTTTTTGAACTCCAAAACCTAATTTTTTTATAACTTGAAATTGGGAGTGAATTGGGATGGTCTCTGAAAATGGGGTTTGGTTGCACTGTTAAAGTTGTTTTGTGAGAACATATGGCTGGCACGTGTGAACTCTTGGTACTTGCTCCTGCTTCGGGCTGGGGTGGTGTTGCAAAGACGGGTGTAATTTCTAGTAATACGAAATGAATATAATAATCGATTTATAATATTTATTTTAAATTTTAATCTTAGAGTAATAAATATTTATCTTTAATTTGATTTTATAAGTCAACTAATTAAAATCAATATTTTGTCAATAATTAGTAATTTAGCCAACAATCAATTAAGCATAACGAGTTGATTCTCTTATAAAATTATAAAAAAAAATTAAAATTTATATCATAAATGTTAAAAGTTATTAGAACTTGATTTAAATTCGACTCTATAAAAATTTATCGTAATTGAGTTATAAAATGAAAATTTTGAAATTACATAAATCAGTTCCATCTCCTACATGTTTCAAGTTCTACATGTATATAAAATTTTATTAACAAACAAATATTTAATTTAAAAAAAAATCTTACATCAATTCGTTTCAGATCCTACGTATAACTTTGATATTTAAACAACCTAGTTAGCCGTACTTGTCCTTCCTACATGTAATTTTGTGATTGTGAATTGTTATACATGATGGAGTTGAATGTCGCATGAACTCTGATTTAAACAAGACCGATCTAAACTAACTGAGTGATACATGATGATGCAATATCCATGAAGCCTTCGTAACAGTGAGTGAGAAATTTTATGACAGTCATAAACAATTAATGAGTATGCTCAATAATTACTCTTTGATTAATAAAAATCTTTCATTTAGAGTGAATAACTCATATTTTTTAAAAAAATAAGAAGGCCACCTCCAAACCAAAATAAAAATTTCCACATTGAGGGATCATTTGTAAGATTATTTGCAACTGAAGGCAAGAACAGAACTCCAAAAAAAGCCAAAGAACCAAGATTTACTCTCTTAAAATTATAATAGAACCATCAAAAGAATGTATCCAAGTTCCAAATAGACAAGATTAACTCTCTTAAACTCGGAGTAAAACGTTCAAGAGACCAATAAGAGAATACATGATAACAACATTGCATAACCGAGAGAACACAAAACTGGATGGAATGGGAAGAAATAGTATCTTTGTGGGGATAACTTTGCCCTTTTTCTTTTTTACCTGAATATATAGGAGTCCTATTTTTCAGTATGAACAGTATTTATCTATGTAGTAGTAGTCTAATTGACCTAAAAGCATCCTTTTTTTCCCTCTTTATTTGTGTTGGTTTCCTATTCTTTTTACTTCATTAAGCAACATGGGAACTATTGTTCAGCTTGTGTTTGTGTGTCCTCACTCTCTACATGAGAAGAAGAGACTGTACTGTCTGATGCTGCATCATAGATGGTCAAATTGGATATGTCACCACCAAGTGAGCCATCATCTTCACCGTTAACAGATGGTGCGGGGGATTCACCAGGAGAAGCAGTTGCAACTGGAGATGAGGTGCCATTAAATGTAAGTGCAGAGGATATGTCGGGAGAATCAGCAATGAGAGGCGATTGAGAGCCGTTAATTGAAGATGCAGGAGAAGCATCAGGAGTTCTAGTAGTAGATGGAGATGAATCAGATTCTTCAGGCGGTTGCTGAAGGCTCCAATACATAATGCTGGCTGTGAGAGTAAGGATCATCTTTTGATTTACCTGCCACAAAATGATCCGAGTGCAATGGTGAAAATTAAATGTGATTTAGCTTTTCAAGTTTGGTATTGAGGATGCATCTGCTGGATAAGATTAAATTCATTATACGCAAATATCAACACCAAATTTGAACCTTTTGTTTGACCAGAAAATAAGAGTAACAAGAGAGAGGCCCCTTCACACCCTTCCCCTCTCCTCCCCAAAAAAATGATAGGAGGAGGAAAAGAAGAGGAACAAGGAGGAGGATGAGCTTTCTGGCAAAGGAAAACAAGAACAACACACAGAGAACTTTAATACTTTCATTCTCACCTCAATGATGTCCTCAGGTAACAAGAAAATGGAGCACCCAAGTTTTCGTGCAACGCTGATAATATATGTGGCATTCAACTTTTTCTTCATCATCATCTGTCAGTAGATAAGAATCAATCTATCATTCACAGTTTAGGTCAAGAATAGAAGTATAAATGATAACCACAAGAAAAACTGGCAACTTTTATCTTCAACATTTAGTTCCACATATGATCTACGACTTTGAGCTAAGAGAACGGAACATGGATGTTATATTCCGACATTGAGAAGACGCCAAAGAAGCAAAAGAAATTGCAGTCTTTGTACTTCTCTCAGACGACTTCATTGCATCTCCACCATAAGGTACATTCCTTAGGGGAACTTACTCCAGCAATCATCTCTTTTAGCAGTTCAAGATACTAAATTGCATTGAGTTTCAATTCCTAAATGGCAAATCATTCTACTCTCTCACCACATAAATTCATTCATGAATATAATCAGACAATGGCAGAAGAAAATTGTATTCTCAGGTCAAATTTTACTTATTAAGATTTTAACAAAAGAAGCATACCACTTTCACCCTTTGTAACAAGGTTCCAATTAACAACTCGTTCTTGGCTCCACTGCACTAAGAAGCTCCAGGAAGAATAATCCTGTTGAGAGGCTCTTATCCTAAAAGAAAAATCAAGCAATTAAGTAGTGCTTATTAGATGATATTAAAAGGGGGGGGAAAGGAAACTCTGCAGTTTTAACCTTAAAACTCTCCATTTGAGATGTTCTGCCGGTACTCTTCACTTTTTTGTTTGCCCATTTAAGAATATCAGCATCAGAAATCTCCTTGCCTTGGAAACGTGATCTCAAGTTCTTCAAGAGTTGAAGTATATTAATCTTCATCAATTGCCACAGGAAAGCTGAGAAAAATAACAAAATTTTAAATAAGAACACTGAGTTGCCGATATGAGGCAATTAGATGATCAACACAGAGTTTGGGGTTTACTAAGAGATACCATATTTGAACGCAAGATATTCATGTAGATTGAGAGCCAAATGGAATATAACGAACTCCATGATAAAAAACATGTTAATAACTTTTTTCCAACCCGATAAAAGTCATTTTCATTCAGAACCAACTATTGAAATGATATAAACCATGAGACCATTTTGTATGCATCTACGTTCTATTGACACAGGTAACTGACAATTTCAGTTGTTCAGTGCAACTATAATTTTCAAAAGTTGCCTACACCTGCTGGTCAAGCGACCCAGAGTGGCGGTATCCAGTTACACAGTCCACAATAAATGATTACCAATGTAAACCAGCATACAGCATTTTACTACTAATTACAAGAAAACAAAGGAAAGCACGAGAAGAAAGACAAAGTGTATAAACAAAAAGAGGGAGGAAGAAATATACACAGGCAGTTATGTCAAATAGCCACCAAAATTATACTCGTACAAATGGAGATAGCATGACATTTTAAGTATATTACCAAGTATGAGTTTCTTATTTCCTTGCACAAAATCATTCCCAGCTACATTTACCAAAGAAAGTTTTAACTGCTTCCCAATTTTGATGACCTGGTTACAGTTCTCCACTTTTCGGAAAGGCATTTTAATAGGAGGTTTTGTTGCCTGTTTCCAGTTAACTGATCCCGGAGAAATCTTGTCCAGCACCTCCAACAATATCCAACTGAAGAAGAAGAAAATTACATAAGAATGGTTCCAATAGCGCAACAGAATAAAGCTTTATTCAACTTTGAGCCCTATTATTAAGCAAACAGTTTGGCTTTGGTATTCTGCATACACTTCAAAACTTACCCATTTCTAACGTCCTCAAAGAGGTTATTGACATAAGATGCGATTCCCAAACTATTGATCCACAGTCGGAAGCATCTCTCTTCTCTAGATATCTGTTCATCATCTGTCATCATCTCTGCAAATGATATCTTCTTGTTGTCAGTGGACAAGCCATTCCTGTATATAAAAGAAATTCACCAGCATAAGCATTCCCATTAGACTACAAGCAATGAAGCAATGAACCAAAGATCAGCATAAACAAAGTGATGAAATTTGTTGGCATAAAATTGCAACCCCACTAGAGAAGCACAAATGAAGTCCGTTAACAAGGACATCTGACTGCACCCGTATTATCATTTGCTTTAGTTTTCCTGAAATTGTTTTAAAAGTGTTCCTGAAAAAGCTGTTCTTTTTTGAGAGGATATTTCTGGCATAAAAGATGTGAAAAGCAAAAGTTGTTTTAAAAAAGCACCTATAGCAAAGCTTCTACAAATCAGTTGTTTCCAGCATCACTGAAGGTAATACCTTTCTTACCAGTGTGTTTATGAGAAAACCATATTAAAGTGAAAATACTAAACTCAGAATGTATTCCAAAAGCCACAATATCAAGGGAACCAAATTCAGAATCCACCATACTGCAATAGTGGTAAATTTGATCCTCAGTACCCCTAAAACAGTTAACCCAGTTATTTCTAGGATTTCAGAAAAGACAAGAACAAAGAAGCTTCAAAGGATTTCGAGGAAAAGACACTGATATCGGACCTTTGATGGAAAATCTGTGCAACAAATGCAAGATTCAAGTTGGCTGAGCCATCAACAATATCCTTTGGAGTTAAGTAGTGTCTTTTGCAGTCCATTCGCTCTGCATGGTCCAGAACCAAATCTGCTCTTTGAACAGGATCCTTGGCATCTAAGGTGGCTGGACTGCAGTGCTCAGGTGCAAGTACATTAAGTAGGTAAGCATATGCTTCTCCATCCTGCATCACATGCACATGTTACAGACTTGGATTTAATGAAATAGTGTGAACTAATCTAGGAATATGACACACATTATATTAGTTGCCAAAGCAAGTGCAGATAGAGAAAGCTATTATTATCATTCGGGTTATTTCTAATATTCAGAATTGAGGCTGGTTAACTAACCACCATAAATAAATGACTGGCATAACAAGAAAAGAAGAGGAAGAAAACAACAGCAGAAGTTAGACTATAATTCCAGAATGTCATCTTAAATACTACAGACACCTGTAGACCTAATCTGACCCTACAGCATTATTCTTTACACTGTACCCTCTGGAACGGCTGAAGACATTTGCAGAAGCAAGTGTATCTGACACAGATACTCTTCACACCTTCCTACGGTAACTACAAATCCTTGACTCTAAAGATATTTGACTTCAACAAGTAGGCCTCCAATTCAATTCAAGTAATCATAATAATCCAATTCGTTTGTAAGTTCTGTTTTTATTGAATCACCGGAAGGAAAATTCAATACCTTCAAGTCCGAAGAAAAATTTGAAACAGTTTTCTTATAGCCCGCTTTCTTGAGATGGAAATTCATCCATTTTAACAAGACTTTTTCGGGAGCTAATCCCATAAGCTCCTCAACATCCTGCAAGAAAACACATGTATTTTAATACATGTATTTACCTAAAGAAAGTGAAAAGGTACAACTTCATCAACATAAAACAACACCAGTACATTGTTGTCTTCCACCAGTTCAACAAGCTGAGGTGTCTTCCTGAGATTGAGATCAGCCAGAAGTTGTATCTGGAAGTGTCACAATTGATAATAGAATGCATGAGGAATCAACCATTTCAGAAAATAATTTATCATATAAACCACAGGGATCCCTGCCTTCCGCCAAGATACAATCCTATTGTCCTTTTAAAAGGCAGCCAAGATAAATCAGATTTTGTACAAGGTCTAAATGCTAACCTTTATAATCTGAGAAATCAACCCAAGTACTAGATGTGGCTGCAAAAAAAGGACAAATATAATAGGATTAGTAATGCAAATTCAGATTCATATCATAAATGATGCCCATAACTAATTAAGACAACTAACTCTTCCTTCGACCAGGTCCTGGGTGCCAATGTTTACAACTGTGCAGCCAATAGCTTTTGCAGAGTTGAGACAAAGTGTGTGGTTCTCATTTCTTTCCCATGGGTTGAGCACCCGTTTGACATTAATAGCACGTTCATCTATAGTACCAGGCACCGCAACATTGATCAACTTGCTGCATTACCATGGAAAGTATGATTGAATCCACAACCAGTAATTTGCTCAGAGATTATAAGCAGAAGAGTAATAAAACGCAGACCATGTTTAAATACCATAGAAGTACTCCCATCTCTTGCAAGATCAAACAAACCATTGGAAGCTGGATCTATTGGAAGAAATTGCTTCAGAAAAGGATCATCCCTGAGATAGCTGTTGATATGAGCAACATATGATGCTTTCTCTGATTCAATGATGGTGTGAAGAAGAGTGGTCGTGGTTGCCTTGAGGAAAGAAGAGGAACTTTTTGGACTACCTTCTTTCGTGTTAGCGTGACTTTGCAAGTTCAGGTATGCCTATCCATTCAAAATAAATTTTTTGCATGTCACATTTCATCTTCCAGTACAAGTAAAATGAATATCTACTGATTGCCTATTGGTAGTGCTTGGGTGGCCCTTCTTTAGTATGCATTGAATTTAGTTTTATGATTGGAATTGAAACCTTCAAGTGGTATTCTGGAATTTAAATTCAATACGAATGAAACCAATCATCTTGGCAGTACTACTATAGCCAAATAACCCAGAAGGTGTCCGACATTTGATTTTCTACCATAAGTTACCTAAATAAAATGTAGTATAAGTAGAAAAGACTTTATACAGTGATACACAAAACTCACCCTGAGGAAGCCTTCAAAATCAATTTCACTACTCATGTCCGGATTTGATTCTGCCAATACCTTCCGAATCTCCTCCTCATCATGCATCTCACTGAAGGCCTTTAATTTGGCCATTAAAGGCGGTAAATCCCCAACTTCAACTTTACCATTCTGATTCTTTATTGAAGTAAACTACAATGGCAAACAGAAAATATTCCACTTTTAAGTTTTCCACATGTTCATCATCACTAATTGCTCATCAGATCACTAACCAAAAACATGAAAACGTAAAAACAGCTCAAAACGTAAAAGATAACAGGATGAGAGGTGATTACTTTGGATCTGAGGCTGCGAAGTTCAACCTGCGTAAACTGACTCTGAAGCCATTGATCAGAAACCAAAACTCCGAAACTGGACATTTCTCCCACGTCGTGGCACCGAAAATCCCGGGGAAGAAACTCCTCAATAGTCCACTAATCACTTGGTCCCAAGATTCAATTTTAGGCTCCTAAATCAATCAAAATCCACAAGTCTACATCAACAAATCCAAATGAAAACAGCTCAGTCAAACCAATAAACAACACATAGAAATCACCAACTCATTAACAACCAAAAAAACATGCAGGCAGATTCAGCCATTTAAACCAATCTCCAATCTTTTTCTACTCTAATAAGAATACAAACATAATCAATAATCATTATCTATGATGAAATCTTGCAGATTTTATGAATGGCACAGTAATAACAATTAATAAATGAAGGAAACTAACAAAATCCCATTAAAGATATCAAATGATTAAAGAATTTAAAACATTAAATATCACGAAAACATTAAGGTACCTGTACAAAATCAAGATTCATCAAGAGGATCTTGCTTATTTTTCTTGCTTGTTTGGAAGGCAAAGAGAGAAGAAAAAATTTTGGGCTTGTGGACACGCAAAGGACAGGAAGCCAGTTAAGAGAGAACTGTAATGGAGGCCCACAATTTTTGATAAGATGGTAATGGCTACCTACACGCGCGGCTGGTGGAGAATTTTTTGTACTCGCTTTGTTTGTTTGACAACTCAGCACTTGAAGTTTACACCTGTCTGTCCATATCAGCATGACTTCGCCGTTCCAGAAAATTTTTTATATGAACTCGATATATTGTAGGTGGGATGGATTTGTCAATTCATATTTATCACATCACACTAACTTATTAAAAATATATTTTTTTCAGAGTAATGTGAATGAATATAGACTAAAAAAATTTATCTCACTTTTATATCCAATCTATGTAAAAATTTTCTCCATTGTAGCTACCCTTCCCCAGCCAAAATCAAGAGTGAGGCTATTTACAATAAATATCTCTCTATTTTCTCAAAATATTTAAAAAGAAAATAAAATATGAGACATATATCTTTTTTTTATTTTGATTCTTTTTCTCTTGGCCTTTTCTATTGATTATGCAAGATGCTAATGTCACCATTATTGATAGGGTTAAAATTTGGATCACCCATCTCCGATAAGTGAAATTGATCACTTGATTCATATTCATCCACATCACCCTGAAAAAAATTATTTTTAATAATTTGAATATGGATGAAGAGATTCATTTCACCTACTGTAAATCGGATCCATGTAAGAATTTCCCTTCTATAGATACACAGTTTTTTTTTTCTCAATTATCAAATTGAAATATAGGAGTATATTTTTTTAGGACGAGATACACTATCATTTAAGGTGAATATCTTATTAAACTCTCACTTAATGCTTCTTCCTGTTGTATGCAATGAATTTAATTGAAGAATTAAAAATTGAACAATTGATTTCTAAGTTGTATATATGCAAATTCTTTAAGTTGAAAGAAAATTTGTTGGCAGGAAAGGAACAAATACTAGTTATTAGTTATGAGTCTTGAGGGTGACCAATGTTATAATGTGGTTTTCATCCATTTAATTTTCATTCTCGTTTTGATTGTTATATACGAAAGAATGAAGAAAGTTATTGCATCGCATTAATTTGTTATCTAAAGAAAGTTTTTTTTTTTTGTTTACATTGATATTTTTTTTTGATTAATAACCCTTTCTCTATTAATATGTCATTAACGATAAAATTGAAAAAGAATTTCATTTATTAATTTTTTAAAGCGATATATAATTTGATACAAAACTAATTTGTCTAAAGATAGAGATAGAACAAACAAAAGGTGTATATTACAACAGATGGTGTCACCCTGCATTACGGAGTGGACATGACTAACTGTTGAACTGATGAAAAGTAATTAAATTTTATTATTTTTTAATCATCTAATAATTTATAATACTCATTTCGTAATAAAAAGTGAATAATAAAAAAAATTTCGTCATTAAACTAAATAATGACATTAATTTCCAGAATCCTGTGAAGTGCGATAGTAAAAAAAATTTAATCCTGATCACAAAATTTATAGGTGGAGTCAAATATCAGATTTACTTAAATATTTTCCTTATTTATTTACAAGTACTACCTCAGTTTGTGCTGGTAAAATATTTAATAGTACACATATGTTGATAAAAAATAAGTAAAATATTTAATTACGAAATTCAGGGAGCCTGTTTGGTATTTTTTTTGTGGTAGTCCGCGCCCATAAAGGTTAAAACTGACTAAAGAAAAGAAAAAAGCGTTTTCTGTTGAACGGTAGCAGCTAAGTCGCCCACCGCCACCGACCACGGGTCTCATAAGTCTCTTCAATCACACCATGTGCCTTCACAAAATTCCTTAAAATATTATTAAAAAGTAAGAAAAATATTTTTCAAAATCACATTTTAAATTTATTTATTTTTAATTAATTTATATAATAAAATTTTATTAAATCTTAATCTATTGATTTTAAATTTAAATTTTTATATTTTTTAAAATTTAATGACATATTAATAATTTTTATTTATTATTTTATATAAATGCAATGATAAAATAATAGTGGAATGCAAGGTACTTAGCAACCTTTCATTAGCTCTAGTACTAATTTCAAAAAATGATAGTATAATAATCTTAAATTTTACACAGTGATGCTTTAATTCTAACTTATAAGACAGCTGCATTTCTTATAATATTATTTTTTAGATTACAGCCCCATTTGTTCTAACTATTATTTTTTAGATCTTATTTAAAGTTTTTTTTTTTTTTAAGTGAGATTTTATTTGAAGTCTTTAAAGTGTTTTTGGTTTAAAGTGAGATTTTTTTGTAAACAAAAAAGCTCTGTTTTGATGGGATTTTTTTATTTTTTAGATAATATTGTATAAATTATTATTTAAATATCTTTTTATCTCACATATATTATATTTTAAAAAATAAATATAATATTTTAATTTATAAATTGAGTGACGCATGTTATTACTATTTTAATAACCAATCACGAATTGGGCTATTCAATCGAGAATGCCTAGAAGGACGGAACACATTATTAATACATGGCAGATTTCAAGGCCCAATTCTTTTTTTTCTCTACGATTTCAGTTGCAGTATCAGACCCTTTTTTTTTTTTTTGGAGTCCAGTAATTGCAGTTCAATTATTGAAGGAATTTTGGGAGTTCAGTTATCAGCCCATACCATTTCAACGAGCACCCATGTCAAGAATTTTTGTATTTAGAACAATAAAATTTAAATGTTATCAATTGTAGATAAATTGCTTTGTTGCACTTGTGAAAACGATGTATTTATACAAAGTAACAAATAAAGTTATTAATATATCATTAAATCAGAAAAGAAGGAAAGAAATCCGGTCGAGAATTTAAAATCAAGAAGGATCGTGATGTGATAAGATCTTGCTACGTGAATTAGTTTTGAAAAGTGATTTTGAAATGTGAATTTGTAAAGTATTTTTTAGTGAAAATTAGTATGGATTTTACTTATTCCGAGAAGAAAAAGTTAGCATATCTTCTTAAATTATACTTACTAGTATTTTGTAAATTTGCGCAAAAACTATTTTTTAAATAGTATAATAGGTTTTTCCAAATATTTTATTTTCATTAGTTCTAAAATTCTTATGAATATCATAAGCATCCAAAAAATTAACTAAACGTGCAACGAATTTGATTGCTTTAGTAATGATTACCTACAGTAAATCTCATGAGTCTTAATGTATGTAATATTAGTTTTGTCCATAAAATACTTTAAAAACTTTTACCAAATACATAAGTAAAAAAATTTAAAAATGGAAGAGCAAGCTTGTAAAGTAAAACTTTAAGTGGATATTTAAGCCATTTTGATTCATAAAAAACTAAGATGGAGTGTAAAAATCATTAGCCTATATATATTTATACTTTATATTATTAACATTAGGGTGAAGTAAAGGATCTAGAGATAATGGATGTAACCACTTAGATAAGCATGATATAAAAAGATATTATGAAGGAAACAATTACTTATATAATATATTAGTATTGTAGACAATTATAGAAAATGTTACGATGGTTTTTCGAAAATAAAAACCAGTAAATAAATAAAAAAATAGAAATTTTTAATTGAGACAACTGTACATTATACAACTTTTAGAATATAAATTGTTATAATATTTGAAAAATAATTTTGAACGCAAAGCTATATGTATGTGTTAAGTTTCATAAGATATTATTTTCAATTGCACTTAATACATTTTGAGTATGTCAATTGTATATATTTTACCTAATTAGGGCCTCTATGATGAAAAAAATAATTTTAACAACATTCGAAGGGTTCAATAGTATGGCAAAACTAAAATTTCAAAATTATTAATGTTATTTATGAAAATTTCAAAAATTAATAAAGAGGCTGTTGTCTATGTTCACTTCAAAATGTTTCATACTTCCATAAATAATAAAAGATTTTAAAGTTTTAATGATCGTTTAAATAATAGTTAAGAAAGATACAAACTTAGATATTATTAAATATTTTTTTAATTTTCATGGAAGAAATACAGCTAAGTTCAATTTCATGCTTATTTTGATCGTTAAACATTTAAAAATAGTGTTTGTTGGTATAATATAATTTTTTTTTAGGTAAATGTATTGAAGATGCTTAATCTAATTAATAGTAAAATTTTGATATTAATTTAAATATTTTCAAGATTATGAACTCTCAATTTTTTCGAAAAGTTTCCCCCAAATTTAACTACAAAATATAAACAAACAATTATTATTTATTGCTATACAATATTTAAATATACTATTTTTTTTTAAGGTAAACTAACATGCTAGTACTTTCATTCCATAAAATTTTAATTGCTCATATAATTTTTAACCTTAACAAAACTTGTATGTTATATATACCATATGTTAAGAAAGTCCTATATATATCTAGATCATTCAAATAAAAGTTGATCATTAGATTTATTCCTTTTTTTCTTTGAGTTTAAACATGTGGTTTAATCCAATTCGGTTGAGATGATCCAAAATCATTTTTATATGTAGATTTATGAGAATTTGTCATTTTTTCAATTTATCAAACATTCTTCTACCATACTTATATCTTTTGGTCAAATAAATTGAAATATTGCTCTTTCAAATTTTACTTCCTTGTAAGTTAAATGTTAATAGAATTCTGAGCCTAAATTTTCTTATAAAGTGAAAATAAAATAATACTCAATTTGAAAATATTGTTAATCAATTTAATACGTTTTAGAATATCATTATTGCAATTAAAATTTATTTTATTTTTAATAATTATAAAAATAAGAATAAAACAAATACCTACCATGTGTAGCGCACAAACTAGTTACTAATATAAATCGCACCACCAGGGTTAAATACTAGTTTTTCTTTTCATATTGAGATTTCTGAATCCGTTAAATTTAAGAAAATAGTGAGTAAGAGTTACTGAAACTATATATATGATTGGAAATTTGCCAATTGTGTCAGATTAAACTTATAACCAAAAAATGCGCTGAAATTATTTAAAACTAAAAATAGATCTGGAAATGGAAGCTATGAATCTAGAGTTATATATCTGGGGAATCATATATATATATATAACCAAATATTGCTATTAAAAATAGATTTGGAAATGGAAGTTATGAATCTAGAGCTATATATCTGGGGAATCATATATATATATATATAACCAAATATTGCTATGCCAATAACCACAAAGAGTCCAATCAGTCCTATATTGGGCTTTCCTCTGGGAATGTAATAGCCTAATATAATTACCAGGCCCAATAAAAAACACACTTAAAAAATCTCCTCACTAGTAGATCAGTCACTCAGTCGTCGACACACACAAACACACGCTCGGACAGTCTTTCAAAAATCCATGTCGACGTTGAAGGAGATACTGACCCGTCGGCCGGTAGCGGCGACGATCCGATTAACGGTTCCAGCAGGGGGAGCTCGGCCGGCACCACCGGTAGGGCCTGCCCTTGGTCAATACAGGCTAAATCTGATGGCGTTCTGTAAGGATTTCAACGCGAGGACCCAGAAGTACAAGGCGGAGATGCCGATGGCGGTAGTAATAACGGCGTTCAAGGACAACACCTTCGAGTTCACGGTGAGGTCGCCGTCGGTGACGTGGTACTTGAAGAAGGCAGCGGGAATAGAGAACGGGAG
Organism: Cinchona pubescens; assembly: GCA_025175665.1. Taxonomy (NCBI): domain Eukaryota; kingdom Viridiplantae; phylum Streptophyta; class Magnoliopsida; order Gentianales; family Rubiaceae; genus Cinchona; species Cinchona pubescens. The sequence goes on from JANKKI010000106.1 coordinate 1,701,170, forward strand.
TAGCCGACCGGGTCACGTGACAGCGTCCACGATATCCGTTAGAGCACGTGTACGAGATTGCGAAGGTGAGGCAGCAAGATCCCTACTGTCAATATATGCCTTTGGAATCAATTTGTAAGTCAATCATCGGTACCGCTAATTCCATGGGGATTAAGGTTCAGAAGGCGATCGATTAGATACTCCTCTATCTCTCTACAGAGTAATTTACCTTTTTTTTTTTTGAGGAAGTTCTGAATTTTGCTTGGGATTGCATTTTCATCGTCTTATTATTGGGATGGACAGGAAATGGATGTTTGTTTGTTCTTTTTCACAAATATTTGATCTTGAAATGATTTTGGAGTAAAATTGCAGTATTACAGCCGGAAATTGGATTTTATAATGAATCACCAAATTGACAAGATTTTGTTGATTGCTGTGTCGGTGTGTGGGAGGAGACAGCAATGGAAGCTGCTCATCTCATTGATTTTTGAACTGTTTGTTTTAAAGAATCTGAATACCACATGCCTGGCTAAATTATCCGGAAGGTTGAATTGAACCTCACTATGCCGGGTTAAAAAAAAAAAAATACAGCCAGCAAAAATGGAAGGCACTAGAATCACTACCAAATTGAATCAATTTTATCAGCAGTCTCCCAAAACCAAGTAGGAGCAGATTCGATAGAAAGGCAGTTCTCCATCTTGGACAAGGAAACAAAATAACAGAGTTATCACTGAAAAGGTTCCATCAATCAAAGATTGTACAAATGAGTCCTAAAACTCATCCTTCCGTTAATATGAACACTGGCTCTATTAGGCTTAGATTCAGATATTTCCAGGCCCACACAAGCCTCATAATACACATAAACTATAAACTAGTCAAAAATACCACCAGGGTTAAATACTAGTTTTTCTTTTCAGATTGAGATTTATGAATCCGTTGAAATTTAAGAAAATAGTGAGTAAGAGTTACTGAAACTATATATATGATTGGAAATTTGCCAGTTGTGTCAGATTAAACTTATAACCAAAAAATGCGCTGAAATTATTTAAAACTAAAAATAGATCTGAATTGAAATGGAAGCTATGAATCTAGAGTTATATATCTGGGGAATCATATATATATATATAACCAAATATTGCTATTAAAAATAGATTTGGAAATGGAAGTTATGAATCTAGAGCTATATATTTGGGGAATCTATATATATATATATAACCAAATATTGCTATTAACCAATTAATAGCAATTAATCCAACAATACCGAATCACCAATACCACCAATTAATCTTGACAACAATACTGAATAAACACCCTCACCAATTCATCCAAGAATCCAAATTCTAATAGTTACTATTAAGGAGCCATTATTATTCCTATAAACTATTAATAATATGGATAGAGAATATGAATCTGTTAAGGTGAGTTGTCAAGTGAATTTTTACTCTCTGTTCAATTCTTTAAGGACTTTTGGAGCTAATATTTAGTGATTATTACTCATTGCTGAATTCTTTAAGGACTTTTGAAGCTAATCCAATGATCGAATTTTAGCCGAGATCTTTATTCATATGTTCTCATGCAATGCGACGCAAATTAACCTCAAATTCCTCTACTGCAATCTTGATGCTGTTTCAAGCTAATCCAGTGAGCTAATTCAGTGATTGTTATTCTCTACTGAATTCTTGAAGGACTTTTGGAGCTAATCCAAACTTTAGCCGAGATCTTTGTTCATATGTTCCAATGCGATTACATATGAACTTCACTGGAGGTACTAATCTGCAACCCAAATTCTTCTGCTGCAATCTTGATGCTGTTCTCCAAGGTTTCATTGGTATCGAGTATTTTTTTAGAGATTTTTCAGAGATTAAATATCAAAATTTCACGTGAATGCACGTTTCTGCCTCTTGAATAATCTTGTCATTCAAACTCTAAATTTCATCCACAATATCATCCATTTTCTTGCTCCAATGATGGTATGATTTCTAGGCAGCTGCTTGCATTGTCTTTCTGTATTTTCTTAATTAGCTCTTGAATCTATTCCATTTCCCAATTCTCTAATTTTGGTCCATATTTCTATTTTTTATCCACTTCAAGTTTCAGATTGAATTTTTCTGACAATCTTTACTCCCAACCCTTAGTATTTAATGTTTTCAAGTTCTCTTTCGAGTATTTTTACCCTGGTAAATCCTTCGCAGTTTCTTTTCTCGATTATTTCGTTAGTTTCAATTTCTAATATGTTTTGTGAAGTTTGATATCCTACCTATACTATAAAAACTACTTCGGCTTCCACTTTTTGGGTTTTCTTCACCAATTTATTTTGGGTTTTTAGTAATTTCAGAGTCAACTGATAGGCATTGGATGGATACATATGGTACGATGTATTTAAGCAGGTATTCTTTTTTAAGTTACTATTGTGTCCTTGTTGGTTTTTATGGCATGTGAGCTATACATTTTGAGCATTGGCAAAATACTTAAATAGATCTGATCTTTGATATCACTTGTAAATCCTGTGGTGTGGATTAAATTTTAGAGTGGATTAAACTTTGGAGAATCTATGACATCAACTTATATAAGCAAAATTTTTTAATCTTCAACAAGATTTAATCCTGATCACATAATTTACAAGGGGGTCAAACCAATGGGTTACAATTTCGAATCCGTTATTATATGTTTGCTCTAGTTTTTGTTGTTTTTGATGTTGAAACGGTTTTTCTTTATCCATGGGCAATGAATTTCGATATATTGGGTGTGTCTGTATTTATAGAAGCTTTAATTTTTGTGCTTATCTTAATTGTTGGTTTAGTTTATGCATGGCGAAAGGGGGCGTTGGAATGGTCTTAGCTCCTGAATATTCAGACAATACAAAGAAAAAGGGAAAAAATCAAATTGAGACTGTTATGAATTCCATTAAGTTTCCTTCATGTCTACTTAAAGTATTTTCCTTGAGCATTTGATTCCAATTTAATTTTTAGTTGGGCTTCACGTGCATTTAGTTTCCTTCGGTTTGTATTCTTTTGTCATTTAGGATCTGATGGGTGATGGGGTTACTGAAAATAATACTCGGAATATCTATTTTGTTGGGCTCTTTAGACTATTATGTTACGCCTAAAATGTTGTCTCCTACTAATACTAAATATCATGAGCTTAGAGAAGTCTTTTAAACACTAGCTGACAGTTTTATGGGCCGGTTGCCCTACGATTTTAATGCGGAAACTTCTTGAAAAACGGATTACCCTGTACATTTGAATGATTGGTTTGGTTGGGCATGTTCATTAGAACGGGTTGGCTTAAGAATGCTGCTACTAAAGATGGGGCAACTATCATTAGACTCAAAGGTGGTGATCATTGGTAACATTATATTGGTTTTCTCTATAAGATTGCATATTTGGCATTTTCGTGCAAAAAAAACTAGGTTTCCAGTGTAAATATGTTGGAATAATTAGAAACTATGTCTTAAAATAGTTTACAGAAGTGTGATAATTCAAAGATTTCATCAGATATAGATAGCAGACTCAAACTCAATTCATGTAAATGTGAGAATTCAGATATTTCAAAATCCTAATTTCTCACTATATATATATATATAGAAAATATCATGTTTTAGAAAGAACTGCCTCTTCCTATTTATATGGGATAATGGTTCACAAATGCCGCTGATGAGACTTGAGAAACTTGAGAAACGCCTTCTCCAAGTTTATTAGTTACACTATCTTTTTGGCTCTTTATCTGGAACATCATAATACAAATCAGGTTCATTTATCAGGTGTAGCGACGGCATATGTACTGTGTAATAACAAATTAAACATGGTAGGTAGTATTAAGTATGAACAATTTGCGTTAGCTAATTGCCGTATTACCTGGAATAGCTAATGAGTTAGATTCCTCGTACTCATCCAGGTGCTGCAGATAGTGTTAGATTTCTAACAGGTCATTCAAGAAATGGAAAAACAGAAGAAATTCTCTGTTTGTAGATGAGAATGCAACTGCATCTGATCCTGATTCGACGTTGGTTGTTTACATGGGTTTGTCGACGCTACATTCCCTCGCCTGATACACTAGCTGTTGAACAAGGGACCACTCTTCGATATGACCACGGTTTTGGAATTGTCGATTTCGATGTTTTATGGAGAATTCGAATTAAAATCGGAATTTTGGAATCAGTTTTGGTTCTAGTTCCGGTTCTACAATTTCATCCGGTTGCAGTCATGGTTCTGATTTGATTTTTTTAAATTAAATATATATTTTGGATAATACTAAAAAATTAATAAAAGTTAATATGAGAAACAAAAAAATTACATTTTATTTATATTTTAATTGTAAATTTTGTTCTTGGAAAAAAAACACATTATTGTATCATTTATTAAACTATTAAAAAATTAAAGTCAAAATATATTTTGGATAATTCATACTAAAAGATAATTTTAAAAAAAAATTAAATACATCAATTACATTGGTGTATATATATATATTTCTTTTTTTTTTTACCTTGTTCTGGCTACGATTTTAAGAAATGAAAAACTGGAATCGAAATGTTATCCACAATTCTAAGAACCGTCAACGACAATTCCAGAATCGCCGATTTTTGGCTATCTGATTAAAACCGAACTGTGGCCACCTCTATCCACTCCATCTTTGATTTTAGTTGTGTCCATCCATCACTGAAGTATTGAGTTAGATTCAGTTATCTTGCTTTGTTGATCTTTATGCAACACATTCAAAACATATTTTGATCTTCTCACGCATGTTTTATAGATATAAAATTGATATTGGCTGCTGCACATTTTACATTGGGATGATGTTGGAGTACATCGCATCCCTGAAATTGAAGGATGCCATTACATGTTTAAAGATTATAGTCATGTTATTGACATATCAGTGCATGGAACTTAGAAACCTTAATTGATAATGTTGCATTTTTGCGAGTGCGATCATGGAAGATGAGAAACCTAATTCTGCATTATTGAAATTATAGGACCTATTGTTAAATTATTGTTCAAAATTCTGAAATCATATTTAACACTAACAGAAACTTAGTACCACGGGCACCCCAGGGGCAGTGCCTTAGTAAATATAACTAGTAGGAAAAAATGCAGAAAATTTTAGGAAAAAAAAAGTAGTGGAATATTGTTAGTAACAATAATTACAACAAAAATAATTAAAAAAATAATATAGATAGTAGGGTTGAAAGAAAGTTATGAGTAGTTATTCAAATAGTGGTTTTATTGAAAAATAGGCATGAAGATAAGGGTATATTTGAAAAAATAAAAGATGACGGACACCAAATTATCCTCTCTCCCTTTATAAATAATATAGATACTTCCTCTGTCCTATTTTGTGTCACTTTTTCTATTTTAGTTTGTTTTAAATTATTTATCACGGCACATATATAAAAGTTATTTTATCTATTTTACTCTTCATTCAAGTCCCAAACAATAGTATTAAAATAATGTTTTAACATTAATTACTATCCCAAACTATTTAAAATTTTGAAACTCCAAAATCAACGAACAAATTTTGAAAATTTTGAAACTCCAAAATTAACTAACAAATTTTGAATTTGAATTGAGGGATAATTATGAAAAAATATTTTACTAGTTGATCAAATGTTAAGGAAGTGTTTGGTTCACATTCGAGAATCATTCTTGAAATGGAATGAGAATCATAAACTATACTATTGGTATGAGTTTATTTCATTCCCCTTACTTTGGTTTAACATATGAATGAGTTTCATTATGTTAACTTGAAACCCATGCCACAAGTGGGGAATTAAAGTAGGTATTTTCTAACACTTTCATTTTCATAGAATGATTCCTATAGTGTTCAACCAAACACCATCTATGAGTATTATTAACTTTGATTCCCATTTCTCCACTCATACCCATAAACCAAACACCTCCTAACTTTTCTCAAATTGTGCACAAAGTTTAATTATGCCAAATAAAATGGGGAGTATAAATTTGTACTGTATATTTATATTTTTCGTCGGCTGATGGGCTTACGGCCCAAGCCCACAACTGATGGTCTCTAATCTCGCTAAGAACATTTATCAAAGTCACACATCGGTGCCACAAACTTCCCTCAACTCGAACACAGCATCGCTTCACCCAACATCTCATTGGCCCTTCACAATTATTCCAAATCACAACCCGTCCGATTTGATGACCAAAAAGGACTTTTGGTCATTTTATCCATATACATAAGATCGAGACAGAGATAGAAACGACAGACAGAAAGAGACCGACTGAGGATAGAGAGAGAAACAGGCGGTTAGTTTCTGTTAGGAGTGAGTGAACTGAGCGAGTTGAAAATAACAGTGACTCAGTGAGTTGAGTTGTGTATATAAATAATAGTGACTCGGGAAATGAGTAGTGAGCGAGGCGGTGGAGGAATGGCGGTGTCTGACCCGGATATAGCGGAGGCGTTAGGTGCACTCCTCCGTGAATCAAACCCTAACAACCCAGCTTTCACCTCCTTAAACGGCATCGTTCAGCATCTGGAGTCCAAATTAGGGCTGAATCTTTCTCATAAAATCGACTTTATTCGTTCTCAGATCCAACTCTACTTCCAACCACCACCTCGGCAGCATCACAAAGACCGTTTTGCCCTTCACCAAAACCCCATTTTTCAACCACAACCCCAACCCCAACCCCACCAGGCCACCCCCTTCCCCTCTCCCATGCTCAGTCTATCCCCCCAATTATGGTCTTCCGCATCCTCAGAACTATGGGTTTCGGCCTCCGCAGCAGCAGCAGCCGCAGCAACAACAACAACCACAAAAAATGCCGCCGCCGCCACAGGTTGCTACAGCCGTTGCTGCTTCGCCGACTCCAGCCGTTGCCACTTCTGATGCTTCTAAGGAGAGGTGGGCTTATTCTTTTTTTTTTTTTTTTTTTGGGCATTTGTTTTTGTTTAAGGTTGGTGAGCGAATTGAGAAATTGAAGGGCGGAAAAAGGATGGATTGTTTTTTTTTATTTGTCTTGTGAGTACTCGTTTTTCCTCCATTTGTTCACCAACCTGACAGGAACTTAAAAAATATATATACGTGTTTTTCTAAGTAACTGATTTATTATCCAATTTACTTGTAATTGTTATGTAGTAATTTGCTCTTTTATTTTTATGAAGTAAAAAGATTGAGGCTTATGAAATTATCTTCGGCTTATTCCCCACTAAACGAGTTATAGGAAAAGGAGGGTTGATTGTTTAGGTATTGTATGAACAAATTCAGGAATATAACACGTAAATACCTCTTATGGTTCGATAATGGGCAATTTTTGTTCTGTGGAGGCAAACTTGTTTCAATAATGCTTTTCTTTTGCTTACTGTATGAGATGATTTGATTTATCTTACTCAAAGTTGTAAATTGGGTTTGATGTATACCCACGTGGGCTCCCAAGAAGGATTTTTTTGGGATATGGGAATTGGGGTAGGGTTTTGTTTTGGGGGCGAAGGTGGAAGAAGGTTTTGGTGGTGAGATATTTAAATTTGCATGCCACTTAATAGTCTTATTTTCACTCCCCTCCCTTTAGTTCAAAGTTTCCCTAAGTTTCCCTCTATTCGAGTTAATGTAGATGGCCATTTTGAATGAGCTATCTTGATTCCTTGATGAAGTGCTCATAAAATCCCTAGTTACAGGATGTAGAAATTACGGTGACTAGCCACATTTATTATGAATCATGTTTCGCTTCAAGTTCACTTTTTTCTAGTGTTCTTTGAAAATTGTTTTCAAAATCACATCTCGCTTTCCTGCAAAGCACATTGTGTATGCCTCGCTGCACTTGCCCCAAACCCAAAAGAGAGAGACCTAAAACACTTACAACAGTAAGGTTAAAATGAAGTTTTGTGTTATCTTTTTTCTTCCTTTATTATTATTATTTTTTGTTTTTGAATGAGGAAATTAATCTGTAACTCTTTTTGTCTGCAATTGCAGTACAGCTCTATTTGTCTAGTTGTGAGGGTGTTCATTTGTAATTTACTACTTCTATGTAGCTTGATGAGGTTTATTTGACTTTCTTTGTAGTGCTTCAACTGGGAAAAAAAGGAGAGGTGGTCCAGGTGGATTAAATAAACTCTGTGGTGTTTCGCCTGAACTTCAGGCCGTTGTGGGTCAGGCAACAATGCCCAGGACTGAGGTTTGGACTGTGGACGCCTAGATGTTTTGCTCTTCTCTTTTCTTCTCTTCCTCTTCTTTCTCCTCACCCACTAACCTGTATCTTACAAATGTATATATTTTAAACTTTCTCCACTTTGTTCAGATTGTGAAGCAACTTTGGGCATACATAAGGAAAAATAACCTCCAAGATCCTAACAACAGAAGGAAGATCATTTGCAATGATGAGCTGCGATTAGTATTTGAGACAGACTGCACTGACATGTTCAAGATGAATAAGTTGCTAGCTAAGCATATTATCCCTCTTGAACCTACAAGTATGTACTTTTGAGCAAACATCTTTTCCTTATCTTCCCTTTAATCGGAAAGTGTTATGCTTATATATATTTGGGCTTTTGCTTCTGTGCTCTTTTCAGAACAGAAAGCTCCAAATTCTAAGAAAGCAAAGGTAGATGTTGAATCTGGAAGTGAAACTGCTAATACCGTTCCAATTGTGATAATATCTGAAGCCCTTGCAAATTTCTTTGGTACTGGTGAAAGGGAGATGTCCCAGGCTGAGGTATTGCGGCGAAGGTGTGGGAATACATTAAGGTCAATCAGCTTGAGGTGAGTGTTAACTTGATCTCCTTTTTCCCCCTATTTAAGTAGCTAGGAACTCCCAACATACTAGTAGCAATTTAACATGGATTACACAATGTGATGTTTTATTTAAGATATTTAGTGTAATCTATTTTTATTTGAATTTTGGCACATGAATTTTACGCATTGCATTTTTGCTTTGTGCCATGACAGTAATAATCTGTTACATGTCTTACTAAGATTAAGGCTTCATGAAGTAGAAAAACATCATTATTTTATTTGCTTTTGCTTGCATCTTTATGTCTTGTTTGTGTTTCCTTTGGAAATCTTTAGGTCATGTTTTTAATTTTACATTACTGAATAACTTCTGGCTAACTTATTGATTGTTCATTTTATATGCAAATATGGGTTCCTAATGGCATTATATTTCCTACTTCAGGATCCCTTGAATTCAATGGCGATAATGTGTGATGCAAAACTGCAAGAGCTTTTTGGATGTCCAAGTATTTCTGCACTTGGCATACCAGAAATGCTAGCAAAACTCCATCTGTTTAAGAAATCATAAGTGTTGATCACAAATCATAAGTGTTGAACTGGTGAGTAATGAAGTAAAAGGTTATTTGATTCTTGAATATCTAGATTACTATTTAACTTGGCATCCTATAATTATGAGGCCATTGTGCCTTAATAAGTGGCTCAATGTACCACTCTCTGGCCCTTTCTGGTGTGTCCTCTATTTCTCTTTTTTGTGTGTGTGTGTGTGTGTGTGTGTGTTTGGGGAGTCCCCTGGTGGGATGGAATAAGGGGTGGTAACTCGTCACCCGGAATTTATATTCCATCGGTAGCTACCATGTTCTTGATTACCCAGATACAGGATTTTATTTTGATCTCTTAGGAGGTGTTTGGTTCGCATTTGGGAATCGGAGTCAGAATGGGAATCATAAACCCTAGTATCGATATGGGTTTACATCATTCCCCTTTACTTGTTTGGTTTAACATGTAGAAGGAATGGGTTTCATTATGTTGATAAATTCATAAATTTAAAACCCATGTCACAAGTGGGGAATGAAAGTGAGCATTTTCTAACACTTTCATTCCCTAGAATGATTCCCATAGTAATTAACCAAACAACATCTATGAGTATCATTAACCTTGATTCCCATTCCTTCCCCTCGTACCCATAAACTAAACATCTCCTTAGTTTCCTCTTTCTGTAGTAAAAGGAACGACACATATATTTGTTGCATTTGGTTACACATAATTTGACCAGTCTTATGTAGAACCAAGGATTGGCAGACCAGTTGTTCTTGAGTGTTTATTCTGTCTAATTTTATTCTTTATCTTTTAAATTTGATGTTTCATTTTGTAACATCTTCATTATCACCTTTATGAAATATTATTCTTTGCTTAAAAAGAAATTTAAGTTCAATCAGTTCAAATTGGCTTATGTACTTTCTCAATCACAAGCATTGATAAGATCTGTTATTTTTGCAGACACATGGTGTTATGCTAACTCATCATGTTCTGACTTCATCTAAATACTTGCCACAAGAATTTGGTGGCTTTCCAACTTCAGTTGCGTAGTTCTTGTGCAGGTTAGGGAAGGTAAGTTATGATGACTGAACAAATGTGTGTTGTGGGCTAATTGCAAGTTTTATGTCATAGCTAGTGACTATTCTAGGGTTTAAAGCAGTTATCTTTCTTATTGTAGTTTCTAACACTTGTAAAGATGCAGAAGGTAGGAAGACAGAAGAAATGTAAAAGATGATTCTATGTATTTTGGGTAATGAAATATGCAATTCAAAATTTCTGCTGTTTATAAATTAAGCTAAAGTGTTTTTAGGACACTCATCTTCCTATAGTTATATAGTAGAAGAAATGCAGAGGTTTCCGTGGGAACTATTAGTCAGTGTGTATCTTTACCCCTGACATTCATAAGAGAATGGGGTGACAGAAGAAAGGAAGAAAATGTAGCTCCTTAAGCTATGGTAATTGCAGTTGTATATCAATCTCATATGCATTTGGCTTCACTAGGAACTAGTTGATTATACAATACTTCTTTGGCATTTCATACAATTGAGTTTTTATTTTTTCTTTTTCTGTTCGACATACTTCTGGTTGCTCTAGTCTTGTTTTTTGTTTTTCAGTTTTTTCACTCAAGGAAAGAATTAGGATGGGGATTCTTGTTTTCAAATTCTGAGCAGTAATTTTTACTTCATTTTCATCTGAATCTGTACATACTTCTGTGAGGCTGCTAATACATTCATGTGGTCTCTCTGATCTTGTCACTTTGTATAAAAGATCTAGTGTTCAGCTTGTATCATTTGGCTCGAGAGAGAAGAAGAAAATCAACACCTTGGTGATCTAAGCATTTCAAGTTGCCCTTTGCAGCATAGGTTTTTGTTGAACATGTCTCCTGTAGTAGCTTGGTGGCTGCTCTGTGATATTTACGGTTTCAGTTCTGCACTTCTCACGGAAAAAGTAGAGTTTGGCTGATTTTAGGATGATCAAGATTGTCTGACCGAAGTTGATCAGACGGCATCTTAACAACCGAACCATTCTTCATCTTGTAACAAATCACAAGGTGGTTAAACTATAATTAACCCTTCATTTTAAGGTGATATTCTATAACGTCAATGTTTGATAATTAAAAAGAGAGAACCGACAACAAAGTTTAGTTAGTACTCCATATTGGGGAATAGAGTGAAAGAATTGCAGGACTTCTCAGACAACCCATACAAACATCCCAAAAAACTGTCCCTTTCCTTCGAATGATTCTTCTTAGTTGTTGATGCGGGCCTGGGGCCATCAGTACGATTCATCTGCATCCGATAAGCTGTGTTTGTGTTATCCAAATGCAACTTCTAACGTGGGCACTTGAAATATGAAATTTAGTTATTCGGATAGTTCTTATGTTAATTATTCGGAACCGTCCAAGGGTCTCCCACGCATCCATGTGATTTTGGTTCTATTTGGCTGCTTTTTAATGATTTCATTATATTGCAATTGTGGACTCCATACTGCATGGACATGGAGTAATTCAAGTAAATTCTTTTTTTTCATCTAAATATATAATTTTTCAAGATTTTATCACTAGTTATGTCAACATCTTATTTTATATTTTATTTATTTGTCACCTGTATTTTTGATATTTTAAGTATTATTATGTTAAAATATATCTGATACACATAAAAAATGAGACAAAAAATTAATATAGACAATGAGACAGAAGATGCGTTACAATACTTACAATATTTGGTGTACAATATTGAAGACGAGAGTGGATATCATTAAAATTTGGAAAGGAAAAAGCCAATCTAAACTTTAGTTCTTGTTGTATGGTTAAATATTAAACAGTTGTCTTCCCCCCTTTTAGCTCCCTTGTGTTGTATCTTTCTCCAACTAGCTACATGGCCTGTTGGCTCGTAATATTAACAATTGCACGTCTTTTTCATGATATATAATATTGCTAATTTCGTGAACTTTTTTAGTGATCCTTTTCTGATCCTTTTTTTTTTTGGGTGTAAATGTAATCCCGTGTTGTCTTAAACATATAAATCTAGTGAAGATTTGTGATAATAATGTTTATATGAAGTCATAGTCAACGACCTCAGAAACTTGTGAAATAGAGACGTTAAATGAAAAGATTGATGTATCTTTTAGTGGAAAATTGAGCATCTGCGTACTGAGACATCCACTTAAAGTCAATTTCCTTAATTAATTTTACTTTTCGAAAACGTAATATAATTTAGATGATAAGATATTTTTCTTATAATTTATTGGTCATAAATTAGAATTACAAAAAAATAAGTGAAAATGATGGGTTTTTTAATTAAAAAAAAAATAATGGTACTTATGACTTAAAGTTGGTTAAATCATACAAGTCCACTGTCAAATAATCTTCCAATTGCGCGTTAATAATTTGTTTAAGAAAATAGTCAGGTAAATTAGATTTTTAATTTTACTTGTAAATCTTATAGTATAAATTAAATTTTATAAAATTTATGATATTAATTAATTTGAACATGATATTTTAACAATTTAATTATGATCACAATATTTACAGATAGAATTAAAAATTAAGTTTACTTAAATATTTTTCATTTATTTATATCAGATTCACTCCACTAAACTCTATTGTGAGAATTTTGGATTTCCATTTAGAAGTCAGTCAACTCCATATAGCGACTTCCATTAAATTTAGAAACCAAACCTTACGTTAGAAAACAAGAAATTCCAAGCCCATTACTTGTCTTCTTCCTATTTATATAAAAAGTATTTTGCTCCAAGTAATAATTTACTAATTTGACCGGTTCTATTTGCAAATTTGCAATCATTATCAGAACGAGCCAAATTGACTTGACCTGGCCCGGCCCGGCCCGACCAAAATATGGGCAAAAAATAGAGGTGACCCATTTTGCGCTTTCTGCTTACTGAGTCCTGACGCCGTTAAACAACGTTTGTAGGGAAAAAAAACCCAAAAAGTAATACTATAATAAACAGCAACAAATAGAGTACGGACACGTGGGAAGTTTAGACAACTCTATATGACCCGGGTTTTTTGTCCATAGTCTTATTATAGGCGGAATGGATCATTGATTTATATTTATTTACATCATTCTAATTCATTAAAAATAAATTTGTTCAGAGTAATGTAAATAAACTAATAAATTTATCTCATTTATTGTAAATCGAATTTATATAAAAAAATTTCGCTGTTATTTAAAACAGCGTCTGTAGCCGATAAATGGCTCATTAGGCTGTAGTTATGTATCTTCACGCTGCAATGTGTGTACAAATTTTTTTAATAATCTCAACAATCCTATTTCATGTATATAAAAAACATTTATGGTGGAAGTTATACTAAAAAACAATCCTAGTTTACTTCGTAATGTAACGACGGACGCAAAAATTATACTTTAAACGGATAAGATTTAATAACTACGGATTTGTTTGAGTCAATGTAAAATATTTTGTTGTAGAAAATATCTTCCAGGGAAATATTTGTCCCGAAAAAAGATGGTTTTTCCCATCATTTTCTCTTGTTTGGTTAAGTAACCCATAAAAATATTTTTCTAAAATAAAAAAAACCTGACAATTTAAACGACTTGATTTTAACTTTAACTCCCTTTCTCGTCAGCGGCAATATGTCTCATTGCTTATAAAATATAAATTTTATAATAATATAAATTAAATTTTAAAATTTTTTAAAGATAAAATTTATAATTTTTAAAATTATCGGGATCCCTTCTAAATCCGCCCTTGTTGTAATGTATACCTATTGAATTGTGTACCCCTCGCCATCCTCTCTTGTAAGGTAGAAATTGTTTATTCTCCTATTAATTTGAAAAATATAATTCATTAGGTTTATTTTTAAAATTTAACTAGTTTCATAAATGTAAGATATGACAATTCATTATTATGCGGTGCTTTACTTAATTTCATACTATTTAAGGTGTATGTTTTGATTCGCTCAAAAACATGATTTTACAATGATATAATAGTAAGTAAATCTATATATGATTTATTCTTAAGAAAATTTTACGATGCTTTTTAGAAATGCCTATTTTTTTATATTTTAAATATTTATATAGTATAACATTATGTATTTTAAAAATTTATATTGTATAATCTTTTAAAAATTAAATGAATAATTGACCGTAGAATTTTCCTTATTTTTAATATACTTTTTATAAGTACTAATATATTAGAGTAAGGGACTATTAAACTAGCCCAAGTATTATGAAAATTTCACTTATTTTATAACCAAATAAAAAAAAAAAGGAAAAAACAGGAAAAGTATTTTATTAAATTAGATTGATATGTTTAGCATATTTTACCTAGAACTCAAACTAGTAGTATATGATTGATCAAATTCAAATAATACAAATGTGATTTGAGGTTCAAATTCATTGATTATTTAAAAATTTAGAAACTTTAGTTATCTTTTGTGTGAAAAAAACAAAATAATAGGCAAAGATATTTATTACATCACTTATTCTCTTTAAAACTCATAATGTATATATTTGAATTTAGTGGTTGAAATTCGACTTTTACTTATAAAAGTTACTAAAATAATTACATAGATTTGATCTAGTATTGTCGTAAATTTGATCCATGTATAAATATTTGACATAAAAATTTATTTTATCATACAGAAAAATATTTAAGTAAACTCGATCTTGATTTAAGTTTAATTACAAGATTTACCGATTGGATTGGATCAGATCATATTTAAGTATTTTCCTATCTTATAGGAGGAAAACAAAGTTTGGTCAAAAATAGAAAAACACTTGTCCACTCTTTATTGGAAAAAAAAAAAAATTGAACAAAAAAGAGATAAAATCTTCACCTAAATAAAATCTTCACTTTTTATTTATTTATTTTACATAAATAAAAAAGCAACTAAAAGAAATTAGAAATCTCTCGGTCTCCTCCTCTGCTTCAGGTCTTCTTATTATATGTAGTCTATCTCTGAAAGCCAAATCTAAGTCTTTCACATCTCCCACTAAAGCCTGAAAAAATATCCACATAAACATTTACAGCAACTGAACTCGCCGGCGCCGGCGTATGTGGAAGCTCCGGTCGCTGTTTAGCCTGTTTCTGCTGCTTTGCTCCGGTGCTAATTTTGCATTCGTCAGTGCTCAACGATCCACTAGCAAATGGCAAACTCTAAGTGGTAAATTCTCATAGAATTACAGTTTAATTTTTCTTCCGATTTTTAGCTCTTTTTTTAGTACTAATAATATCTGTTTAAGTGCTCGGAATCACAAAAAAGAAGAAATGAATTGAAGTGGAGAATTTTGGAAATGGAAGATTATGAAAAATGTGAGGAATGAAGTTAATGAAATTAGTTGACTTAAAAGGATTTTCAGGTAAGTGATTTTTTTTTATTTAAAAAAAAGAAACATTATTTGATTTGTTATTTTCCAGTTTTAAGTAGAATTTTTTCTACTTAAATTTGTAAATGAATAAAGTCAAGTTTTTGAGGAGATTGCTTTCATTTGTTGCTTGGTATTTATGATGTTAGTATCATCGAAGTTTTGGAGTTGAACGATTACTAATAGAACTAGCAGCTTTAAATTTTTAATCAAGAGAGTTAATAAATCTTTAAATTTTCTTATAGGAGAATGCTTTCATGTTCTTGTAGTGTTTATCTTGTTGCAAATTATCAGAATATTGAAGCTGGATGTCTACTTAAAGAAATAATAACCTCAATTTGGAGTAGCATTTGAAGTTCTAATTTTGAAAGCTAATTCCTATTATCACTATGATATCACAAATTAATGTCTTTTTTTTTTTAAAAAAAAACTTATGACCAATTTTATCCTTGTAATACTAGTCTGAAGAGCTATTTTTCATGTATTACAGGAGAGGCACCGATAGTCGTGGCTCGTGGTGGATTTTCAGGATTATTCCCGGATTCAAGTATTAATGCATATAGGCTCGCAGTTCAAACGAGCTTACCGGACGTGGTTCTCTGGTGTGACGTGCAGCTTACAAAAGATGGAGCTGGGATTTGCTTTCCAGATTTGAAGCTTGACAATGCTTCTGATGTTACAAATCTTTTCAGAAATACGAACGTATACTATCTCGAAGTTCCTATAATGTGAATGGTGTCCCTACAAAAGGATGGTTTTCAATTGATTATACCTTAAAGGACTTGCAACTCATCAGATGTAAGTTTGTTGGTGAAGTTCTATTAACAACTTGTATATGTGTTTATCTATTATGTATTTTGTTAAATTTCTTTTACACTATCTTCGTATGCTCGTTGCAACTCACCTATACGTGTGCTCCTATTTCTTGAGATTTGGTGCATATTTGTTCCCCAGAATCTTTTAAAGTAGAAGACTTGATGTTTGGAAATCTTTTTATTTTATCTAGAATCCATCTGCTTCCTATCTCAAGTTGTTTAAACAGTACAATTTAAGTTATTAGATCTACATGTTCCTGCTTTCAAAGTCTAAACAATTCACAGTGCAAAAGGCATGCTGTTGCTCTTGTGTCTTTTTCATCACAAACTAGCATGTCAATATTGGCTTCCTCTTTTTCTGCCAACTGGTTAAGAGAGACAAGGTTAATTATGGTGTCAGAAATGTTGGCTTTTCGGTTGTTCTTCTCCCTTTTGCTATTGTCCTCGTTGTTGAATTATTGTACAGCGTGCAATCCTTGTTCAGCATCTGCTTTCTTCCAGTGGATTTTTTTTAGTACCCAATACATGTTACCAGGCTTAGATGCAAAAATGTTCTTTTCCTTCTTCTTTCATTGGATCTTTTTAGTTCGTTACGGTACAAAGACACAACTTATCTGGGAAGAGTGATTTGCATTAGTCATGGGCCTTTGCACATATTAAAAACAACTAAACTGTTCAAATACTTATCTGGCTGGACTATTTGAGCTGGAACTGTTTGGCAATTCAAGTATACATTGGCCTCTCGCTTTATCTTGCATCTGAAATGATATCATTTATTATCTGTTTTTACCACGTTTGATGTGGCAATTATTTTGGAAATCATTTACTCAGACATTTAAAGCTTTTTTATTGTGCTGATAAAGTGTTTTCCCTGAAAAGTGAACCAAGGAATTTATTCTAGGACGAACAGATTTGATGGAACACAACAAATTCTTACAGTTGAAGATGTTGCAACCCAAATCAAACCATCTGGACTGTGGCTGAACGTTCAGGTATGATTAAAATGAAAAGTTATTTCTTTTACTTCCTTCTTTGATTTAGTTTATCCTCTTCATATTTCAACTCGTGCAATCTGCCATCTTGAGCCAAACGTAATTTTTTTTTCCAAATATTTCTGTAGCATGATGCTTTCTTCAGCCAACATAATCTAAGTATGAGAAGCTTTGTCATCTCTGTATCTCGAAGGGTAGTTGTTAATTATATTTCATCACCAGAAGTGAACTTCCTGAAGAATATAGTTGCACGCATCAAACCAAGTCCAACCAAACTTGTTTTCCGGTTTCTTGGACCAGCTGAAATTGAGCCCTCAACAAACCAGACATACAGTTCTCTTCTAAAGAACCTCACGTTCATCAAAACATTTGCCTCTGCTATTCTAGTTCCCAAGTATTATATATGGCCAGTGAGATGGGAGTCAATATCTGCAGCCTCATACATCAATAGTCTCTGATGCTCACAAGGAGGGGCTTGAAGTTTATGCATCAGAATTCTCAAATGACGCGACTCTTGCTTATGACTACAATTACGATCCTGTAGCTGAATACCTATCCCATATTGATAATGGCAACTTTTCTGTGGATGGCTTGCTCTCTGACTTCCCAATAACACCGTCAGAAACCATTGGTAAGATGCACAATTACTTGGCTTCATGCTTAATACTTTGTAGTTGAAACTGTAACGTTGTGTATTTTCTGTTCACTGTTTTCATTTCATCTGCTTATATAGTGATTCATGCCATTTGTAATTGACTGTATAATGGATCTAGAACTTGTAAAATCTTCATAATCTAATGCAATCTAAAATCTTTGATTTCAAGCTTGCATGTGCTCTTGTAAATACACTGGGCTCTGGACTTTTTCATTCGACGCTTCCTAGTTTTGTGCATTTCAGAGAATTTAATTTGTTATATTAAAGGTGCTTTGAGAAATATTATCTTATGGATTCTAAGTCTTTCCAAATGTTGCAGATTGCTTCTCTCACATGGGCAAAAATGAAACAGAGCAAGGTACATAACTAAAACAAGTTCTTCATATAAAGTTGGATTTGCTGCTGTATAGCTTATGACAATAGTTTCGAATTTCTTTCCTTCTGAGTACTATAATTTATCATTTTGGGCTATCAACATACTGATCCTTCTCTCATTCTGTATTTGCTTCAGCTATGGTTCTGATCATCTCATCAGAAGGAGCAAGTGGAGCGTATCCTGGTTGCACTGATAAGGCATATGATCAAGCTATTGCAGATGGTGCAGATATCATCGACTGTCCAGTTCAAATGTCTCAGGATAATGTTCCTTTCTGCTTGGGGTCTATAAACCTTATTAAAAGAACAACAGCTGCTCAATCACCCTTCACCAACCTTACAATGACCATTCCAGAACTTGACATACAGTATGGCATATTCGCCTTCAATCTGGTAGCCACGTGGAGTCAGATTCAGAGCTTGAAACGTAGGTTCATTCTAAATTTCTTATTTACCTCATTCAAATTAATAGGCTGCGAAAGGAAATGTTTTTGGTATAAAATTTCCATGCTCCAATTATAACATCAACATTGGAGCGATAAAGCTTCAGAGTTGACTAGCACAATTAGTTTGTGCTTTCTTATTTACTCCTCCTGACTTTACTGTCTTAGGGTAAATTGTCATTGTTCAGACTACTTTTTTGCATCGTCTTTGTTGTGTTGTCATGGGAAGATATTAATTATACTATTGATCTCAAAATCTTCTATTTCAAGCATTAATGTGTATCTTTTATTGTCATTACAGCTTCAATGTACAATCCATACACAAATTATTCATTGTTCCGGAATCCAAAATCTGGAAAAGTTGGGAACTTTGTGCAACTATCAGACTTTTTGGCCATTGCTAGCAATGCAACTTCTGTTTCTGGAGTCTTGATCAGCATAGAGGTGAGTTTATTCTTACATACACCAGTTTCTCTGAGAAGTCATATAATCGTACGTAACAAAAAATAAATAAATAAAGAAAGAAAGAAAACATTATGTTGTTTCATTGCCTGCGTCTTTTGAGTAATATTTGGATGTGTATGATCTCTCTGTTGCATAACCAGAGGAAATAGTGGTTGAAAAGCTTTCGGAGGCCACCGTAACATCCAGTAAGCGGTTTGATATATCAAGGTGGATGCTGCAATCTTGTGTATTCTTAGCTTAAATTTTTTTGTCATAATAATCTTCTTTTCTTTTAGTCGTAGGCATTTGTTATGAAATAAATTTGTTACTTGGTATGTATCAAGGTTGAAGAGATTCTTCCTAACAATAGTATAGGAGTTCAGAAAGGCATAAAAAGAGTGAGTTCCGATTGTGTATCAATCTTCAAAAAGCTATGTCTCTTTGAAATCTAAAAACTCCTACTCTTGAACTCTAAGGTTTATCCTGGTGCTCTGGCTTATCATAGCATTTGTGATGCACGCATGTTGAACTCTTTGCCCCAGATGCAGTAGGGTGTGGAGGTGCTGTTGGAAAACAGAAGAAGTTAGGTAGGCAATGTTTAGGTTTCCATGGCTGAAGGTGGTTTTAGTTCAGCCACAGAAAAGGCAGGATTTTATGTTTTACTTGTCCATAGATTTACATCACTGTAGTTATATACCAAATAAGTTTAAACGTTGAACTCCTAATATGTCGCTCATTTATGTTGAGTTTATCATCCGTAACACCATGTAACATCAGCCTTCTTTTATCTTTCTCATATGACACTTATTATTCTGGTATGCCTTGTACAGCATGCTGCATACCTTGCTAAAAATCAGGGGCTGGGTGTAGTTGATGCAGTTCTTGATGCCTTGAACAAATCTGGTTACACCAGTCAGACAGCAAAGAAAGTAATGATTAAATCGAGAGACAGCTCAGTCCTCAGGAAATTTGGGAAAAATAGCAATTATGAGCTTGTATACGAAGTTGGCAAAACTATCAGTGTGATATAACAAATTCAACCATTTTGGAGGTAAAGAAGTTTGCTAGCTCTGTGCTCATAAGCAAAAGTTCCATCTTTCCCTCTGATGAGGCATTTCTCACTGGTACAACACAAGTGGTGCCAAAGCTCAATAAACTTGGTCTCCCTGTATATGTGCATCTATTCAGCAATGAGTTTGTCTCTCAAGCATGGGACTTCCTCTCAGATCCATATGTGGAGATCAACATGTATGCCTCGCAAATGGGCATTAGTGGTGTCGTTTCAGACTACCCTGCAACAGCTGCAGGATACAGAAGTAAGAACTATTATTTAAGTTTCAAGTGTTCAGCCTACATCTGCAAAACTTCACTTTTGTTGAGGCATTTGTTGTTTTCGAAACGTATTGTGATTATTAATTCTGGTGCAAGTAAAGTCAGAGAATAAATGATGGGGGAACTATATTCATACTCATATCTCACCTATTCCAGCTTCTCATTTCCTTTAAAAATTTACTGAAATATGTGCAGAGATTCAGCTGAATTTAAGGTCGTGCAACATGCTTATCCTCACACTATTGTGCTTGTTTCAATGGCATTTCCCAGGGAACCGGTGTCTAGGATACAAGACTGTTCCTCCATACATGCTTCCTGTTCAATCTGGCTACCTCTTTGGAGTTATGAATCCTTCTCTCTTGCCATCAGCCAAGGCTCCAAGCCCTGTCTTGACTGAGAAGGATGTAATGGAGTCACCTCTGCCCCTGTCGTGGATAGATAGGGAATCTTCAGTAATATAGTATTGGAGGCCGCCAACCGGTGTTGGTGTGTGAGTAATGTATTGGAGTATTGTATGGCAATTACTTACCTTTTTATCACGTCTCTTATATATATATACATATACTAGAAAATTGCACGTGCTTTGCACGTGTAATACTTATATATATTTATTAAAAATATTCATTTTTAAAAAAATAAATGAATAGTTAGTGAATGATAACCAAATATAAAAATTTGCCTATTGAGTTTTTTATACAAGATTTTATATATTTTATATATTTTATTTTTCATTGTAATTATGTTCACCTATCTTTTTATTATTATTATTTTTCAATATTATTATTTGTTAGAACATTATATATAAATTTTATTTTTCTTAAAAAATTAAATCGATATTCTCTTTTATGAGAATAACGCATGATAATTGTATTTTCTTATAAAATTTGGATTTGTATGATTATTAGTCTTGTAATTTTAAATTGAAACAAAATATTGATATTAAAAAGAGATTTTATTGAATTTAAATCAAATAAAGTCAAACATAAAACATAAATTTATCAAGGGCATTTCCTATTTTTTTACTATTTAGCATAACAATTAAGATATGTATTAAATGCTAAAATGTTAAATATAATAAAATGTTATTAAAACTAAACAGTATGAATTCTAGTATAAAATCTAAAGTTGTTTTAGCCTTTATTTTGTTTATATATTTAATAAATGCAAATTTAATTTTATACTAGAATACTATATCAAAATATAATTTTAGATGCAAGATAACCACATTCAATACCATTCAAGAATGAATGGAAGAGTTCAAAACATCAATAATTGAATGTCACCACCAAACTCTAAATTCTTTATTCATCTTTATTAACATAAAATATAGTTTACTCTAATCTAAAATAGTTTTTATTTTTCTTTTAGGTTCTTAGGTCATAATTTTTTATAACGATACCACAAATAACTTGATTAATTATAGATGAAGATTTTTTTCATAATATTAAACTTTTTTTAGATATATCGATATATTTATCATCATTAGTAAAGGATAAAATCATTACCAAGCAGTATCAAATATTATTTAATAGATGAAGTATGTCAAAATTCTTTTATTAATGAAAATATTTATAAGAGATTAAATAATATAGTGATAATTACAAAAATGATTAATTTAAATTCCAAAAAAAAAGAATAAACTTAAGTATAAAGAACAAAGATATCAAATAAAAATTATGTTTCTTGTATAAGAAAACTAACAAATTAAACTAATATGTTAGTGTATATAATATAAATAGGTATCACACACTATATTAAGATCATAAACAAAAGGTAAACATAAAAATTTATTCTTTTATCTTACTTTGAATTTTCCAAAAAAGGAATGAAAAAAATTCTCTATATTACTCTAAAATATACGCAGCTCAAATGAAAAATATTCAATTCTAAAGACCTACAAAATAACATGTAATTTCTATAATTTATATTCTTATTATTTTGACATATTGTGTAAAGTGATTATGTATCCAGATAGAAAATATATTGAAACTTTTCATAGTTCTTAATTTATGATAATATTGATGTTCTAAACTCTTACATTCATTCTGAATGGTATTGAATGTGATTAACTCTAAAATTGTATTTTAATATAGTATTTTAGTATGAAATTAAATTTGCATTTATTAAATAGATAGACTAATGAAGGCTAATAACAGTGTATGGATTTATTTTTTCATTTTTCGTACTTTTTTTATTAATTCATTTTATTATTTACTAAAACATTTAATAATCTACATATTAATTGTTTTGCTAAATTGTAAAGAATTGCATTGTAATTTCAAAAATCGATGTAAAATCAATCTATATCTGCAATTATTTTAGAGTATTTAATAGTATGATTATATTTAAATAATTTATGTTGTCTTTTACAGTACTTATCTGCTTTTTTTTTTTCTATATTATCATTCATACAATTTATATGCAGTATTCTTGTTATTTTTTGCAATAATTATTCTAGACTATATATTTTGGACATAAATCATATAATTGGTTGAACTATTTTTGCCTTATCAATTGTTATTCTACACCAATATTTCTTTATTGTTTTATTATATACTCTAACAACTGGACATGTAATTTCTGTATTTGACATTTAATACAAATATTATTAAAGATAAAGATTTAGTAATCAAAATACTATTAAAGAGATATAAATTAACAAATATTTTAAAATTGTGAGTTTTCTATTTTGTTCCGAAACTTTACTTTTATTGCTTGGTTAATTTTTTATTCTTCATATAGGATAGAGAAAAACAAATTCAAATTAATCATAATACAAGAATTAAAAGAAATAAGAAAATAGTGTTATATATTCTACGATTTTTTTACTTTATAAAATTTTAATTTTTTTTATTTTTATGATTATTAATTTTGTAAATTTTAAGTTGGAACATACTCGAAAATTCTATACTCATTGGTGTATCTATTCTATCAACCAAAATTTCAAGTTAAAAAAGTCATTATAATCAAGAGTCGTGAAATTATTATAATTAACCAATAGTTAAGGAAAATTTTGCTTAAAAAATGATGATGTCGGCCAGATTTGTTATTTTCTTAAGTTAATCCCGGCCAAAAAGGTTAGCAAAAATGCCAAATTCAACTTCAATGTATATTTTCATCAAATTCTGTATGAATTAAATACTCTCTATATGAAAATTTTATTTATCAAACAAAATTGATCAAAAAAATTAAAATATAATAGGGGTAAAATGGTCAACATGTTTAGTTGACATAGCATGATGTCTCTTTATTGGTCAAACGATAATGTTAGGTGTTAAACTGTTAATGACACTAAAAAGGGGTAAAGTGTAATTAACCTAATATATAAAGTACGTAGCGAGAATGATCTAATTAAGTTTTCTAGGTTAGACGTACTTGAATGAACAATTAGAAAAAAGAAAATAATTGTAGTGAATTTGGAATATTTAGAATAGTTATAAAAGATTATTTTTGTTATCAGTAAAAAGTAAATACAATTTGAAAATATATAACTATAACAGTTACGAATTAAATATTAATAGATATTTTATTATTTGCTTAAATATAAATAATTTTTGTACTCTTAAAATTATATACATTCTTATTATGTATTTATCCAAAAATTTCATAATAAGTTAAGTAAGAAACAATTTATTTAATTAGCATTTCGTGCATTTTAAAGCAAGATAAAGGATATTTTCATGAGTACTCGATGTATTTTAAAGCAAGACAAAAGAACAAATTATTATTTTGATTCTTTATAATGAATATTTAATTTACTATGTGATACCCATCTGTAATATGAAGAATATATTAGCTTAATATGTTTAATTTTTTATATATAAGATACAATTTTTGTTTGATTAATTTAATCTTTACATTTTAATTAGATTCATTTTTATTTTTTGAAAGTTTTTAATTGTAATAAATATTTTTATACAAATTAAAACTTCCGTTTTGTTATGTATTTATGAAGAAATAGGTGTTTGTATCCTAAAAAATAAGTAGAATAGATGATGAGTAATTTAATTATATTTTCCTACTGAGAATTGGAAATTATAATAAATATT
This sequence comes from Cinchona pubescens, assembly GCA_025175665.1. NCBI lineage: Eukaryota > Viridiplantae > Streptophyta > Magnoliopsida > Gentianales > Rubiaceae > Cinchona > Cinchona pubescens. The sequence continues at coordinate 1,725,818 of JANKKI010000106.1, forward strand.
TTATTATAATTAAATAAATATTTTTATACGAATAAAAATCTTCTATCTTATTATGCATTTATGTCAAAATAGGTAGTTGTATCCTAAAAAATAGGTAGAATAGATGATAAGTAATTTAATTATGTTTTCCCTCTGGGAATTGGAAATTATATTTTATTAAGGGCGGGTATTTTAGGCATTACAAAAAAAGTAGAGAAACAATTAAATATATTTTCCTATTGGGAATTGGAATAATATTTCATTAAGGGTGGGTACTTTATACATCACAAAAAAGGGAAGAAACACTTACATATGTTTTGTATTGAGAATTAGAAATTATATTTTTATTTAATTCTTTGCTTAAATATAAATAATTTTTGTACTCTTAAAATTATATACATTCTTATTATGTATTTATGCAAAAATTTCATAATAAGTTAAGTAAGAAACAATTTATTTCATTAGCATTTTGTGCATTTTAGAGTAAGATAAAGGATGTTTTCATGAGCACTTGATATATTTTAAAGTCAGAAAAAAGAACAAATTATTAGTTTGATTCTTTATAATGAATTTAATTTACTATGTGATACCCATCTGTAATATGAAGAATATATTAGTTTAATTAATATGTTTAATTTTTTATACATAAGATACAATTATAAATGATTAATTTAATCTTTACATTTTAATTAGATTCATTTTTATTTTTTGAAAGTTTTTAATTGTAATATAATATTTTTATACAAATTAAAACTTCCGTCTTGTTATGTATTTATGATGAAATAGGTGTTTGTATCCTAAAAAATAGGTAGAATAGATGATGAGTAATTTAATTATATTTTTCTACTGGGAATTGGAAATTATAATAAATATTTTATAATAAATGTGAGTTTAGTTATACTTTTTATAGTAAATTATAATTTTTGTAATAAATATGATGTACTTTTTCTATTATATTTCATTAAGGGCGAGTATTTTAGTCATCACAAAATAGGGAGAAATATTTTGAGAGGAGAAACAAAAAAAAATTAAAGAAACAACTCAGCATATATATATATCAGTGATATCACCCTATTGGGATATCAATTCATTCCATTGGAAGTCTTCGAATTATCTCCTTTGAAAGTCTCAATTCATCTGAGTCTTGATCGGTCATGATCTTTTTCCCTATGTTGATGGTCGTCTCCCATGCCTCCTCAAACAATTATTGATTCCTCGGGCAGTCTTTCACTCAATCCTAGCACTAATCAAGTATACATAAGTTGGCATGTAGTTTTTTTATGAACAATCCTTTACATATTCGACTCTATCTTCCACATCCTTTATTTCTTTAACATCCTCTGTGGATTCGGTCTCTTCACCTCTTGTTCTTGTTTCTCTGTCTCCTATGCTTACTTCTTTCTCCTTTCAATTTAGTTGCCTAGATCGTCCTCTATTAGGCTCTTTGCCATTCGTGTCTAATTCTTCTCCATCCCTACCTCCTTCCACTCCCATTAATGCACCTGCATCATCACCTTCTAAATCATCTACTATATCAAGTTCGTCCGAGGTAATTTCTCCTGAGCTATCATCATCTGCTCTTTCTTCTACTAATCAACATCCTATGTCTACCCATCTTCGGGTTGGTATTCGTAAGTCAAAGAAAATTCTCTCTCTTATCATTGCTATCAGTCCTTCTTTAGCCTCTGTCAATGATTTTTCTTTCTCTTACCATTGCTATTAGTCCTTCTTTAGCCTTCTTGTCAATGATTTTCATGTTGAGCTTACCTGTTTCCCTCAAGCTATTAAGGATCTTGAATAGAGAATTGCTATGTCAGATAAATTTAACGCTCTTCTTGCTAATGACACATGGATTTTGGTCCAACCTCCTACCAAAAATATTGTTGGGTGTAAATGAATTTTCAAAGTTAAACAAAAGTTTGATGGGACTATTGATCGGTTTAGGGTTCAGCTGGTGGCTCAGAGATATAAACAGTAACTAAGTATTGATTATATTAAGATATTTAGTCCTGTAATGAAATCTACTACCATTTGTCTAGTTTTATTTCTTACTATTTCCCTTTATTTGCTCGTTCACCAATTAGATGTTAAAAATGCTTTTCTATACGGTTCTCTTTTTGAGGAGGTGTATATGAAACAACCACCGGGATTTGTTGTTTCTTGTCATCCAAACTATGTCTGCAAACTACAGTGGTGGCTTAAACAGGCGCCTAGAGCATAGTTCCAGCACTTCAATTTCTAATCTTCTTGATCTTGGTTTTTCTTCTTGTCCTGCAGACACTTCCATGTTTGTTTTTTTCACACAGTCTCGTATCCTTGTACTTTTACTTTATGTTGATGATATCATACTTGGAGTAATCTTCCTAATCTTTTAGATTTTATCGCACATTATCTGCTACTTTTGCCATGAATGACCTCAGGGATTTGCACTATTTTTTAGGTGTTGAAGCTACTCACACGGATTCTCACTTATTCTTAAGTTAGACTCGTTATGCTACTAATCTTCTTTATCAGTATCACATGCATGACTATAAATCTATTTTCACTTCTCTTCCTACTAATACTCAATAATCTATTTAACAAGGTGAGCTCCTATTTGATCCTACTCTCTATCGTCGTATGGTTGGTGACCTTCAATATCTTACGTTTACTCGACTGGACGTAGCCTATTCTATTCGTCTTGTCAGCTAATTCATACACACTCCTCGCCTTTCTCATATTCAGACTGTTAAAAGAATTCTTCGTTATATTAAGGGGGCCTTACATCATGGTCTCACCTTTTCCCTATCATGCTTAATCTCTCTTATAGTCTATGCTGATGCTGATTGTGTTGATTGTCTTGAAACTCATAGGTCTACTATTGGTTATTCTATTTTCTTTAGAATTAATCTTATTTCTTAGAGTCTAAGAAACAACATACGGTTTCTCGCTCTAGTACTGAGTCTAAGTATTGTTCCGTTGCTATTGCCGTGGCTGAAACTTTTTGGCTCCGCTTTTTACTCTGGACTCTTCATTTTTCCTATTTCTCGTTCGAACTTATGTTTTTTGTGATAATGTCAAGTCACACATCTTGCGGTTAATCTTAATTTTCATGCTATTGAGATTAATTTTTATTTTGTCCAAAAAAAGCTGTCTTTGGTGATGTGGTTGTTCGCCATGTGCCTACAACTGAACAAGTTGCTAACATTTTTACAAGAATTTGTCCTTATCTAAGTTTATTTTTATTTTTTATTTTAAGCACAATCTTCATGAGGCTTCACCTCATTCGGATTAATGAAGGCTATGTGAGTCGTGTATTGTAGAATTGTATGGAAATTACTTGCCTCCTATATCACGTCTCTTTTATATATATATGTCTCAATGATATCGCCTTAGTGGGATATCAATTCATTCTATTATAGTTGGTACCTGAACCAACTAAATTACTTAATCAGAACCAAATACAATTCCTTTTTAGTTATATGAGCATCGAGTTGACTGACTTTTCCACCAACTAAGGAATGGATTGAATAAAACTTTGAAAAGAAACCTGAATGCTAAGAACACATTGTGAAGGCACTCTAATAAATTTCAAAATTGAGAAAGCTGGACCATTATCAGTAATATTTGAAGGTTGAAGAAGACATTTTAAAGGTAAAATTTGTCATTTATATAACTGTTTTAAAGCATATAATCTTACTGTTTGTTTATTAAAAATAATAATTTGTATAGTATAATAAAATAAAATAGATTAAATTTTGCTGTGTAATCAAAATTAATACAAATCATTTTGATGAAGCAATCAAAATCTTCTAACAAATTACTCTACCAAGTGATCCATCGATTGCAGAAGCTCATAAACCCAAATCAAGAACAAATTACTCTCCCACAAGAATTTACTGCTAACTCATCGTGTTCTGACTTTACCTAAAATACTTGCCACAAAAATTTGGCGGCTTTCCAACTTCAGTTGTGAGTTCTTGTGTGGGTTAGTAAAGGTAAGTTATGATGACGGAACAAATTTGTGTTGTGGGCTAATTGCAAGTTTTATGTCATAGCTAGTGACTTTTCTAGGGTTTAAAGCAGTTAACTTTCTTATTGTTAGGATAGGCAAAAGAACCCGTTGATCCGAAAACCTGCCTGCTCTGTTTCAAAAATCAGTACTTGCATATTTTGGATACGGATCACAAAATTCAAAACTTGCGAGTATCCAATTCTAGGATATACAAGTCATTTAGTCACAAAATCCTAATTTCTATAGAAATTTTCCCATGGCCCTGGGTTAAAGTGTCTGTTTGTTAGAGAAAGATTGAAGGGTTGGCCTAAGGAATTATCCACGTGGGTCTATTGCAAGAGGAGTAAAGGGCCTGTTTTTAATACGGTGGGGATGGATTTTGGAGAAAAGTAAGGATTTTTTGGGTTGTGAAGAAGATGAGAGTTGGGTCTGATAGATTAGTTATTGTATTTTTGTTTGGTTGATGGAGAAGGAGACTTTACGAGGTAATTACGAGGAGGAAGAGGAATTGAAAGCTCCGTATGAGGGGATGTTGTGTGAGTAACGATTTTCTTTTTTAATGAATAAGAGTAGGGTATTCACCTTATGCCACCCTCATTTAGAAGATATGCGGACATAAAAAACGAATTAGAGTCAAAAAAATTAATGATTCGTAAAGTGCGAGATGAATCAACCAAGAGACATGAGAGACGAATACTCACCTCGTGCTCACCCATACTTATTATAGTCTCGAACACTTATAAAGATGCCGACGGTAGGAAGACTTGTAGAAGAAATGTAAAAGATGATTCTATGTATTTTGGGTAATGAAATATGCAATTCAAACTTTCTGCCGTTTATAAATTAAGCTGAAGAGTTCTTGGGACACTCATGCTCCTATTGCTATATATTGTTGGAGTATTTTAATAAAAAATACATATAAATTTTCGGTTACAAATTGCTAGTTTTATTGCACAATTTTATAATTTATGTAATGGTCGTTATGTAATGAATTTGAATAATTAAATTGGTAACCGAAATTTATTTATTCGATCTTAATGTTAATAAATTTGGGTAATAAATTGTAATTTAAACTTATTTATCTTATCTTAATAATAACAACGTAAATCCTATTTTTCAATCTATAAATAGGGTGATTATAGGAGAAATCACTAACACTTTCTCACTATTATATATCTATAGTATTCCTAACTTTCATTTTATATTATAATAATATTATGAAAAAAAAAGTGTGTAAGGAAGTTTCTGCTTCTCTAGGTTATGCAAATCTTGGTGCCTTTTTTTTTTTTTAATAGATGAGTACAAATAGCAAACTGTGGATTCATATAATTTATTTCACACACCAAGTGAAATTTTTGAGGAGATAAATGATGGCAAAATCATGCTCACAGTTTGATGGTCCAGCAAGATAAAACTTTGGACATATATCAAATAATTCTTATTTGATAAATGTCTGTTCTGTTTAAATTGTATATTACTACCATTTGTTTGGTATTGAAAAAGTTTGCTTATTTTTCCTTCTTATTAGAGGGAACACAAGAAAGGCTTGGATAGTATGTGCAATGGTTGTACTTGGAGTTTTGGATTGTTTCGAGTCAATGAGAATTCTAGATATTCTTTCAGTTTTGTGCAACAAATCATGAACTCTATGCCACTGTTCTAATTACATTTAATTGGCAATTTTGGCATCCTTGTGTTAGTCATTCAAATTCAAGTATCTAATACTCAATGACAAATTAAAAATGTGGACATGCATACACTCTGCATGTTTGGCTCACTAATGATTTAGTGGTAGATTTGGGTGCAACTTCGTATTTACTAGTTTCTTAGAGTGCTTACTTGCATAGTGTTCTGGTATGTGTTAAGCCTTCCAAGATTTTGACAGTAGTTTTTCTTTTGCTGTCTCTTAATTATGCTTAAAAAATTGCTTTATAAAGTTTCAAGATTTTGAAAAATAGTGGGGGCTAGTGGCTATTTGTGAAAGAAAATAAAGAAAATTTGGCAAATTAAAGAGTATAATTACATTACATATCATAGGAATATTATAACTAGCGGGGGTTAATATTCTTTATGACTAGTTGGCCTTCATTGCTATATGCATTTGATTTAACTTATAATCAAGAGAATAGTAATATGAGAATGCACAAACGACTTGTACTGTGTTCGGTTGCATATTATGAGATAAGAAAATAATGGGGGTAAACTTATAATATTATGATGGTTGTTTAACTGTTAACTTTTGAACTTGAGGTATTTGATATTGTCTCACCAAAAGAATTGTTAATGTGTATTCATAATATTTTTATTAATGTAGAATTGTGAATAGAAGTCATTGTCTCATTGATACCCATATACAAAAAAAGAAATAAAATTGATGTGGTATTATGTTGCTTGTAGAACTTGTGAGTATGAACTTTTGTTCATGAGGTATGATATTATATGACATTGATTATTATGTCTTGGATTTTTTTAATCCTTTATGTCACAAGTGTGACGAGTTCTTGGAGTTTAAATATAACGTGGTGAAAAATTTGCATATAAGATGTGGTATTTTTTAGTCAATACGAGAGTTTATTAAAATGGCTCTTAGAAGGTTAATAAGGTAACTAGCTATTGAGAATATATTGTGATATATGAAAATTAAAGTAACTCTTAGTAGTAGACTATTGGCTACTAGAGGAGAAAATATTGAGGAAATGCAACTTTACTTGGTGTGAACATTTTGCCTATTTGGTGGTCACAAAGATATGGGGGAGTTTTTCACCGAATAATGATAAAATGTGACTATGACGTTGTCACGAGAATTTTTGGAAATGCTTTATTTAATCTCGTATCTTTGTTATAATATTTTTATGAATATAAATGTTCGAGTTAAACACAAAGATATGAGTTATATCGAGGGGAATAAGACTTGCACCTCAAATTTATTATATTGGAACCATCTATGAAGATACTTCTATCTAAGGACTGAAGATTCCAAGAATTAGATTGGAGAATCAGAGAATGGTTTGGGAGAAAATCATGCAATTAGTGACCAATTAAATAAGTTCATTCCTATGCTGCAAAGCATGTGATCCTATAACAAGAAGATTGAGATTTAATCTCTTAATGAGTTCTATAACCCTTTCAGGTAAGATGTCTGAGTCGTGAGAGTATTCTTGATAGACTCACTTAAAATATGTGAAAGCGGAGCCATTTCCTATAAGAATTTAGTTAATTCTCTAGAGCATTCATGAATTTGGAATAAAGCATAAGGCCGTATTGTGATGGTTTAAGAAGTTTATATTAATACCTTAATATATATATCATGTGTGTACCGTAGTCCTACATACCCCAAAGCAAACTTAGTTTCAAGATTTAGTCACTTTGACTCTAGCATGGAGATTATGGAAACACTAAGTGAAGGTTTCAATGCATTACCACTTTTATTACACATGGTGTTCTTACTTTGTCTATAAATAAATAATAGTACTTATTTTTTTATTAAAATAAGCGGGAGATTGCTGGAGTATTTTAGTACAATATACATAAAGATTTTTAGTTACAATACACTAGCATTATTGCGAAATTTTATAATTTTGTAATGGTCATTATTAATACAAATATGACGATTATGTAATGAATCTAAATAATTAAATTGGTAATTGAAATTTATTTATTCTATCTTAATGCTAATAAATTTTGGGTAATAAATTGTAATTTAAACCCATTTATCTTATTTTAATAATAATAATATAAAATTTTCAATCTATAAATAGGATGATTATAAGAGAAATCACTAAACCTTTCTCACTGTCATCTAAATTATCTACAATCTCCTAAATTTTTATTTTACATTATTATGGACAAAGAAAGGTATGTGGGGAAGTTTTTGCTTCTCTTGGTTGTGCAGATCAAAGGGATATAACAACCTTGAGTTGAGCTATTATATCCTGAAGGTGACGCATTGTAACCTTCTATATCGAAGTGAAAGAAACTCCGTAAGGGTGCGAACCATCTTAAAGACAGCAAATACGTGCTCAGCCCTACTATACTTTATAGTAACAAATTGCTTGTACAAAATGGTACTAAGTATTTTTTCCTTTTTATTGTAGGAAATAAAGTAATATTTATATTGCTAATTTTTTGAGTTTAAATTATTTGTGATGTTTATTGTGATTAATATGATAATTTATGATGTAGAATAAACATATAGTAGAAGAAATGCATAGGTTTCTGTGGGTACTATCAGTTAGTGTATCTTTACCCCTAACATTCATAAGAGAATAGGGTGAAAGATTAAAGGATAAAATGTTGCTCCTCAAGCTATGGTTATAATTGTGATTTCAATCTTATATGGATTTGGCTTGACTAGGAATGTCACGCTTCTAATCCGCACTTGCCAAGTACGTGTCATTCGCCGTATTCTGAAGAGTAAACCTAAGAATACAAGGTATCATAGCATGTATTATTTACTTTAAACATCTAACTATAATGGCAGAAGAAATTCTCTAAAAATATATTAATTTGAAATAGTGCAGCTTTTACCAAATCATAAACAAATGTACAAACCGTTAAACATGGATAGTCATTAGGAGCACGCAGGCTTAACTTACTAGAATAAACCCATAAACAAATCTCTAAGGTAGTGACCACCTTAAGTTTCTTCCTTACTGTCAAACGCTTAGTCCTTATTTTCAACTAATACATACTTGTATTAGTCTTCTGTACAAAAATATAAGAAACATGGGGTGAGCAACAAATCACCCAATAGATTGTTTTTACTCTTGTTGGATCATGCTGTTACATATATATACAACTCATGCATACATATCATACTATCACATGCTCATGCCTTTATCTAAATCATTTTTGTAAAACATATAACATCATTCTTGTAAAACATGTAACAAAATTGTACAAAAGTTTCAACGGTAATCTTTAAAGTTACAATGTTTATAACTTTGTAAAATAAGTCATTTATGTCTTCAATTCAAGATTCTTGCATTCTAATTTCTTATGCTCTATAAGTCACACATTCATAAGATCCACCAAGTCAAAGTTCGAAATATAATAGTCTAATACTTAAATAGTCTTCCTCCCAATCCATAATTCTGTGCATACATGAATACTTTTTGTTTTACCTATTCACCCTTATATTTACTTAACCAACTAAATAGGGTTGCACACTTAGTGGTAATGCTTCTCAAAACGTGATGCATGTCGGAGAAGCCCTAACTATTATTATTCCTCAAATTACATGAAACTATGTCCTTTCAATTTACACCAATTCTTCCTCTAGTCCTTAGGATAATTATAGAAATATTTTTTATAGATATGCCAATTTATAATCGTTGCCTTAAAGAAGAATTTCAACCAAATGGAATCACTCTATTATCCTTCAATTACTTACCACATTAAGTAATTACCAAGCGTGCTTCTTTATCAGATTTCTCTCTCGTGGGTACTTTATCCAATGCCCCCAAGGTCGCTATTTCTTTACCTCACATCAACTTACACAATATCTATTCAAAGTCCCACGTGCTTGTAAGATTACTATTATAACTTCATTTATTTTTTACACTGTCTCAAAATTTTGACTATTACACATGTCTTTCTTTATTGGAACTGGGAAAATAAATTCTATTTGCACTAGATTTACTTTAGTATTCTTTAGATTTTAACTCCTACTATATAATCATTATCCTAGAGACGAGAGTCGGAAAAAATCTTATCTCCTAATATACCCTTAATATTAATAGAGATGAACATGTATTTGTATAATGCTAATGGTTTGAAATCTAATTCGAGCATTATATGTCTCTAGGGTAGTAGTGAAAATTTTCAATATAATAATAATAATAACTCGAAAATATTTTTTACAAGCCAAAGTAATTTTTTTTTCTTTTCAAAATGTCTTTATTATTAATTTAAATTATCATCAATCTATATAATCACTCTTAGTCTAGCGCATGAGATATTCTATTCAACTATTAAAAGTCTAGTGAATAATTTAATTTTTCTTACAAGGTAGTATTAAATTCTATTATCATTCCAAAACGTGATTATTGTAATCGTCTAGGAATTCTTCTTTCTTTTGAAATTCCATGGTCCAAAACTCCAAATTCCTCCACTAAATACCAATATAATGGGAATTTACTTATTCCTTACTTCCCTTTTTCATTTCCTAATTCCTTAAGACTTGAGGGTTATGTGCTTACCAAGCTTCGCTACACCAAATTAACTTAACATACAATATTTGATACTCCCTATCTATCTATCTTGCATCCAAATCCTTGAGGCCATTAATTTAAGCTTTTTGCTTAAATCATTCTATAGAGTTCACCATCGAACTAGCAAATTGACTTAAAAAAATGGTAGGGTTCCTTTATTTTCATAGGCAAACTTAGGAGGCCATGCATCTATTGTGCCAATCCACTTATCATCTAAGTCTTTGGTAATTCTTATTCTTATTAACGATGTTTAAATCCCACATTCTAGTATCATAAGTGTCTAGCCTATGACAAACTATAAGGGTCATAACCTAAACTCTGATACCATTAAAAATATCATGCCCTTGACCCGTACTTACTAGGTACGTATCATTCGTCGTGTCCTCAAGAGCAAATTCCAAGAATACAAGGTATCATAGCATGTACTATTTACTTTAAACATCTAACTATAATACTGGAAGCAATTCTATAAAAATATATTAACTTGAAATAGTGCGACTTTTACCAAATTATAAATAAATGTACAAACCGTTAAACATGGATAATCATTAAGAGCACCTAGGCTTAACTTACTGGAATAAACCTACAAACAAATCTCTAAGATAGTGACCACCTTAAGTTCCTTCTTTACTCTCACTATATCGAACGCTTAGTCATTACTTTCAACTAATACATACTTGTATTCATTTTCTGTACAAAAATATAAGAAACATGAGGTGAGCGACAAGTCACCCAGTAGATAATACTTACTTCTATTGGATCATGCTATTACATATATATACAGCTCATGCATACATATCATACTATCACATGCTCATACTTTTATCCAAATCATTTTTGTAAAATATGTAACAAAATAAAATCATATACTCGTGGCATTCTTCATATATCATGTAACATTTATTCATGACTCTCAAGTAACATGCATACTATCATATCATAAAATATGTATCCATATAAATAGCTCAAAACTAACAAGCAGTCACTCATTGATTTTTGAGTATTCAGCCTAATGATTAACCTTACTAGAAAAGCTATCAAGAATTTATGCAGTTCTTCTTGACATTCTTCTTGCATTACCAAGTCTTTCTTGGCTCTATTGTCAAGTTTTTCTTGACTCTGTGTTGCCAAGTCTCTCATGGATCATCCCCATTGGTGTCAAGTCTTTCTTGACTCTAATTTGGGATTATAACTCTTATCGATAGTATCTTATTATTACCCATACAACATATTCATGTCATGCATAATCAAAACTATACGTAATAGTGCATTTCCGTACACTTTTAAAACCAAACAGTCACATAACCATATATGATCCAGAATTTCATAGTAAAATAATTCTTGAACAAAACACATTTTCACAAACGACTTTTAGAAATTATGCACAGTCATAAAATAATTTTTAAAACACATAATTTAGGAATATAATTTCGAAAGTACAAAAGTAAGCATTGAACGGTCGAATAATCGTGTCTTATTTGTCTTTGTTCCTTGTAGAGAACGCTTAGAAGAAAATCACAATACTTTATTACTAGTAATTAAAACAAATATTCTTTTGTTAAATCCTATAAAATCCTATACCAAATTCCCTAAAAATTATCCCCTTTTAATTAAGGTCTAATAACCTCAACTACTTATCATGTTTTCCAAATATTTATCCAGTGTTCAAAATAATCCTTGTATTAATCAATGATTTTTACAAATAATTGAGCTCATGATAGTTCCAAAATAATATTTATCATATGTTATTTTAGCCAAAGTGCTCAAATTATTTTGTTTATTGAGTCAAAATACTTGTATTTCATGTTTTCAAAACTTATGATACTTTGTTACAACTTTCCAAAACATTTCGAGTTTTCTTACAATCACTTGAAAACTTTTTAGAACTTTATTAATAATTTAGAAAGTATTAGGGCCTTTTCTATAAATTTAAAAAATTATTCATGGCATTTTAGTAACTTTAGAAAACTATTAAGGGCTCTTAGATAACTTGTAAAATACGTAAGGGTATTTTGGTAACTTTAGAAATTTATTTGAAAACCTTTGTGTACCTTACAAAACCTTTGGGGATCATTTGTTAGCTTTACTAAAGTTTTATGGATCCATTTGAAGTTTTCATAAAAACTTTTTGGATCTTAGTCATAATTTCCTAAGATGTGGGACTATCTTGTCATTTGCTAATTCTAGGGACTACTAATGACCTTATAAGGTTGTCTGGGTCAAATCACAATTTATAGAGATTGAATTCGCCGTGGGTTAAAAATATTTTAGGCCATACAATAATATCATATAACTAAAAGAATTAATGTTGTAATTTTTGAAAACTTTGTTAATCCATCTCCTTCTTTCTCACGGCGTCATCTTTTCTCCGTTTCTACTTCTGCGGCCAAATCTCCATATTTACCGATCAGACTCCGACCTATTCCAGTCAACCAAAAATAGTGGTCGCGAAAACGGCCTCTTCTCAGTTTCAGTCGTCAATGATTGGAAAATTTCAGTAATCCAACCTCCGGTTATACTGCGCCTCTCACCATCTCACCATCCTGTTAACTACGCTAGATGTGTATCACCATCCAATTGACAACGATTAGACACACGAGTATCAAAATACATGGATTTGCTCAAAGATCCGGCCAAACCCTATCCAATCGCCACCATCACCATCAAACTTCGAGATCGAAACCAAACGACAATCCTCCATGCAATAGTATTTTCCAGAAATAAAAATTTCGTATAAGTTTAATTTTTTTTAAAAATAATTTCTTTTTATTTTATTAGAAAACAATAAGTCCAAAATTTTGAAAATTCGTTAGTAAATTTCCAGAAAATAAAAATTTCAATATTCCTAATATCCTCATATTTTCAAAATGCAAATTTCTTAACTCCTTCCTAAATTAAAATTAAACCAAATTACATCACAATTTACCCACCTCAAACTAATTTCTATTTCAAATCTTAAAATTATAAACATACCATATATGCAGTCAAATTACTATAAAACTATATATATATACACGGTTAAGATAATAAAATAATATCACGAACATAAACTTATAACAGATGAAACTAACTTGAAGTGCAGAGAATTTTTTCTTGTTCCACCCTCTCAAAGTTTAAGTAATGTAATAAAAATATATGTGATACCATCCTATATACCTTTTAATTTTACCACTATTGATCTATTTACTCAAGATTCTTGTAGTATTTTAATCCCCTAATAGTTTAGTCGTAATATAAATTGTATTTATCTCCTAGAGCTCTCCACCTGATGAAATCGTAATAGTGATTACACTTATCTCTTAACACTCTATACTTAAGCGTAAGTTAATAATACTTATCTATGAAAAATAAAATAAATAACAAAAGTAAATGAAAAAAAATACAGTTATTGTGGCGCCCCGTCTCATATCGAAAGTGGGAGGGAATATTGTATTGTTTATAACACTGTGGGCTACTTACAACTTGACTTAAGCATTTTGAACCCGTTGTTTCCGCTCAAAAGTTGTTGGGCCAGCCCAAGGTCCGGTGTGTTACCGTTGGAATTACAGCGAATCTCGTGTGGTCTCTGCATGGGGTGGGATAGACCGGACCAGTGGTATTGATCTATGCATAAGAGCTGATTGCTGGCGATGAAGGGAATCTATGAGAGAAGGTTCTCAAACCGGGTTCTGACCGAATAGAGCGCGCACAAGCCAACGAGTATTTTTGAACGAGTATTTTTGAATTACCAATGGAGAATCTTTATAAAAAAAATCTTTGGCAAAAAGTAATTCGTCGAGTTACCACTGGACAATGGTATTGAGCTATGCTATGCATTGTATGTTATATGTTATTGGGTCCCAATTTGGCAAATGATATGCATTGTATGTGATATGTTATTGGGTCCCAATTTGGGCTTTGCGAGTACGCAAAGCTTAAGAAGGGGTGATTGTGACGCCCTATGCATTGTATGTGATATGTTATCGGCTTTGCGGACGCAAAGGAGGTGATTGTGACGCCATATTTCACATCGACAGTGAGAGGATATTGATTATTTATAATACCTTGCTTATAACTTGATTTAAGATTTTGAACCAAAAGTTGTTGGATCTGGATGTTATAGTTATCACTTCTAACTAGTTGATTATACAATCCTTCTTTTGCATTTCATACGATTGGGTTTTTCTGTGATATTTACGTACTGACTGTGAGAAGTAACATTCTGGCACTTGTCATTAAAATAGTAGAGTTTGGCTGATTTTAGGATGCTGTCTGACTGAAGCTAATCAGAAGGCATCTTAACAGCTAATTATTCTTGATGTTGTAACAAATCACAAGGGATTAACTGTAATTAACCCTTCATTTTAAGGTGATAATCTTTAACGTCAATGTTTGATAATTAAAAAGAGAGAATTGACAAGAATGTTCAATGATGTCGGAACAGAGTGAAAGACTAGCAGCATTTCTTAGTCAACTCGTACAAGACTAGCAAAAACGGAATCAGACTCCTTTGAATGATTCTTCTTCTTAGTTGTTGCTGGGGCCAATTGTGCGATTCGTCTACATCGGATAAGCTGTGTTTGTGTTATCCAAATGCAACTTCGAACGTGGGTACTTAAATTTAATCATATGAAATTTCGTGATTCGGAGAGTTCTTATGTTAATTTTTCAGAACCGTCCAAAGGTTTCCCACGCATGCATGTGATTTGGTTCTATTTGGCTGCTTTTTACTGATTTCGTTATATTGCATTGTGGTTGACTGTATTGGATATAGCAAATCGATTGGTTAATTCAAACAATTTTTTTTTAATTCAATTAAATGTATACTACTTTCGTTTCAATATATTTGTTACATTTAATTTTTTTATCAATAAATTAAGTTTTGAAAGTTTTTATTTATTTATTTTTGGTAGATTTTTTAAATTTTTTTATATTCATGTCATAATAATTTATATGAATTTCCCTTTAGTTGAAAATTTTAATATAAAATCAAATAAATTTATATAAACTATTGATTACAAAATTGATCTAGTTGATCAAAAAAATTAAACTGTGATAAAATAAATAGAACGAAAGGAGTAATACTTATCGTTTTAGATCTTTTGTCTCGGGAGTCATACTTATCGTTTTAATTGCAGCATATCTTTTGTCTCGTTATGTGTGTCAATCTTCTATACCTCATATTTTGAATAATTATCACTTGTATTTTAACATATATAACAAATATACAAAATATAAAATAGAAAATTGATATATAGTGAGATAGAAGATCCCCTTACAATACCAAGGTATTGAAATTGGAGAGGAAAGTTGATATCATTACAATTTGGAAAGGCAAAAGCCAATCTAAACTTTAGTTCTTGTTGTATGGTTAATATTGAACAGTTATCTTCCTTCCTTTTGAGTCCCCTTGTGTTGTATCTTTCTCCAACAGGCTACATGGCCACTTGTGTTGTAATACTAACGATAGCTCATCTTTTTCATGGTATATAATATTGCTAATTTCGTGAACTTTTTTAGTTTTTTCTTTCTGATACTCTTTTTTTTGGTGTAATCCCGTGTTATCCTAAATACATAGGATAATAATTATATTGTATTTTAAAAATTTATATTATATAAATTTATAAAATTATAAAAATAATTTTATGCTCACAATGACATTGTAAAAAATGTTAAGAAGAATTGTGATGATATTTATATGAGGTCACTCTCAACTATCAAAGAAGAGGTTAAATGAAAAAGATTGATGTATCATCTAGTAGAAAATTCAAAATTGAGCATCTGCGTACTAATACATCCATTTAAAGCCAATTTAATTAATAATGGTACTTGTATGGTTTAAACTATCAAATAATCCCCCAGTTGCACGTTAATAATTTATTTATATCATATTCACTACATTTAATTCTGTTGTGAGAATTTTGGATTTTTATTTAGAAGTCAGTCAACTCCAAAGAGACTTTCATTCAATTTAGAAACCAAAACAAAAGTTACAAAACAAGAAATTCCTAACCCATAACTTGTCTTCTTCTTATTTATTTTTTATAAAAAGTATTTTGCTCCAATTAGTAATATACTAATTTGTTCGGTTCTATTTGCAATTTTGCAATCATTATCAGAACGAGCCAAATTGACTGGACCTGACTTGACCCGGCCTCGACCGACCGAAATATGTGCCACATGACCCATTTTGCACGTTATGCTGACTGACTGCTGTCCTAACGCCGTTAACAACGTTTTGTTTTGGAATGGGAGAAAAAACAGGTAATAAAATAGGAAAATCCTTAAGTAGATCTGGTTTTTGACCCTATCTGTAGACCATGTACTCAGAATTAAATTTTAAGAAATTTTACTTATATCAACTGATGTCATAAATTTTTTAAAATTTAATTCACACCATGAAATATATAAGTAGGGTCAAAAATCGGGTCTACCTAAGTTTTTGTCAATAAAAAAAACAGCAACAAATAGAGTACGGACACGTGGGAAGTTAAGGCAACGCTGACCCATGTTTTTCTGCAGTCCAATCACGGCGTCTATGAGCTGATCAAAATGGCTCGTTCGGCTGTAGTTATGTAGCTTCACGCCGCAATGTGTGTACAATTCTTTTTTTTTTTTTTTTTTAGACCTCAACAATCCTATTTCATGTCACAAAAAAAAAAAAAAAATGGTGGAAGTTTTACTGGAAAAATAAAATTCCTAGATTACTTTGTAATGTGTACCTATTGAATTGTTGTAAGGTAGAAATACTTCATTCTCCTATCCATTTGAAAAGTATAATTCATTGGTGTATCTTTAAAATTTTAATTAGCTTCATAAATAAAAGACATGACAATTTATTATTGTACACCTTACTTTACTTAATTTCGTACTACTTAAGTTGTATATTTTAATTTGCTCAAAAGCACGATTTTAAAATGATATAATAGTAAGGAAATCTACAAAAGAACTTATTCTTAGTATACTCTTTATAAGTATTAGTATATTAGAGTAAGGGGCTGTCAAACTAATCCAAGTATTGTGAAAATTTTACTCATTTCATGACCAAACTAAAAAGGAAAAATATGAAAAATACTTTATGAAACTAAATCAATATGTTTAAGATATTTTACATAGAGTTCAAACAAGTAGTATATATACGATTACTTAATTGATCATATTCAATTAATACAAATGTGATTTGAGGTTCACAATTAATTCATTAATTATTTAAAAATTTAGAAATTTTATGTGAAAAAACAAGTATTAAGTAGAGATATTTACTTACATTACTTTTTCTCTTTAAAATTTGGAATGTATACATTTGAATTTGGAGTTTGAGATTTGACATTTACTTGAAGAAATTAAAAAATATTTATATAGATTTGATCTACTATTGTCATAAATTTAGTCTGTATAATTATTTCTTACAAAAATTTAATTTATAAATAGAATCTAATATAGAATCTATTCAAATATATTCTTAATGATTGGACATTCGTGCTTAAAGACATAAAATGATTTTCTTGATTAGATCACCATGTTACACCTATTCAGTCTAAGTGGGAAAAAAAAGAGGAGAAATCTTCACCTAAATAAGTCGACAAGTGACAAGCTAATCTACAATCCGGCTCCAGCTAGCTCGTAGCTGGGACTTGGTCTCCAAAAGGAACGTCGTCAATTATTAGTTCCGTATTTTTTTAATATTTAATTACATATAATTTAATAAAACTAAATAAAAAAGCAATTAACAGAAATATCTTTCTCTTTCCTCCAGTTATATATAGTCTCTCTCTGAACACAAATCTAAGTCTTTCACATCTCCAATAAAGCCTGAAAAAATATCCACGTAAACATTTACAGCAACTGAACTCGCCGGCGCCGGCTATGTGGAAGCTCCGGTCGCTGTTTAGCCTGTTTCTGCTGCTTTGCTCTGCTGCTTTTGCATTCGTCAGTGCTCAACCATCCACTACCAAATGGCAAACTCTCAGTGGTAAATTCTCGTGGAATTACAGTTTATTTTTTCTTTTTTTTAGCTTTTTTTCTTTAAAGTATTAAGAATATGTGTTTAATTGCTCGGAATCACAAAAAAGAAGAAATGAAGTGAAGTGGAGAATTTCGGAAATGAAAGATTATGAAAAATGTGAGGAATGAAGTTAATGAAATTAGTTGAGTTAAAAGGATATTCAGGAAAGTGAGGTGTTTTTTTTTAATAAGAAAAATCATTTACATTTTTGTTATTTTCTATTTTTAAGTCGAGTTTTTTCTACTTAGATTTGTAAATGAATAAAGTCAAGTTTTGAAGGAGATTGCTTTCATTTATTGCTTGGTATCGAAGTTTTGGAGCCAAAAATCATTACTTATGGAACTGTAGCTTTAAATTTGGGTTAAATACATTAAACCCCATCAAGGTTTTGTACTAAATTTTCTAATATTATTTTTTATCACTTTACCTCTTCCGTCAGTTATTTTTCCTCTTCCGTCAGTTATTTGACAATTAAAAAGTCAAAAAAAAAAAATTTTACACCTAGAATACAAGATATATAAAATTAACCTCTTAAAGTTTATTATATTGGTTATTTTAATTCCTAATTCAAGTTTTGTATTAATTAACCTACTTTAGTCATTAATCAACATAAAAATATTTTTAAAATAACTAAAAATATAATGATCTCTACCAACACCACCTGTGAGTCTTTAAAAATATTTGTAAAAAAAAAAATTAAATATAAAAATTTCTGAATAATCTAATACTTTCGATATTTTTTGGTATTTTTATTATATTTTATTTTTATGTAAAAATAAATTTTTAAATATACGACACTTATAACCATCTATTAAAACTATATTAGTCTATTTATATTTTTAAGGGTTAAATATATTAAACTCCCTTAAGGTTTGGGTTGGTTTGCACTAAACCCCTTAACATTACTTTTATTTTTTTACTTTGTCCCTTTAACTAATGGTAAAATGCAACTTTGCCGTTAGTTTTTTTCAAAAAGACAAATTTACCCCTAAATATCAATTGCAATAAACTTGCTTAATGTTTAAGCGAAATTTCACTTTACCCCCTCAGGTAAATTTTGTAGTATTTAATACATTGGGATAAAAATAAAATTCAATAATGTTATCAATATTGTTAAAAACATAAATATGCTCCGAATTAATTACTAATATTCTAATTCTCGAATTATACTTTCTTTAATATTTATAATTTAAAAATACGATGAAATAATTAATTTTAAATTTTTTTATAGATGAATTATTAAAGGTATTTCATCTAAATTATTTTAATTTAAGTTTTTATTTATGTGATAAAATTCCTTTGTATAATTTAGGTATTAGTTAAATTATATTAAAAAAGGAAAAAAGCAAGAAGAAAATCATTTTAAGTAAATATAAAGAAAGCAAAAGGAAAATAGACTGATATAACTTTAATAGATGGTTATAAGTCTCGTATATTTAAAATTTTATTTTTACATGAAAATAAAATATAATAAAAAGGTTGAAAAATACCGAAAGTGTTAGGAAATTTTTATATTTAAATTTTTTTGCAACTATTTTTAAAGAATCACTGGTGTTGGTAGATATTATTATATTTTTAATTGTTTTAACAATATTTTTATATTGATTAATGATTAAAGTAGGTTAATTGATACAAAACTTGACTTAGGGGCTAAAATGACAAATATAATAAACTGTAAGAGGTAAATTTTATATATTCTTGTGGTGTGTAGGGATAAAAATATCTTTTTTGATTTTTTTAATAGTCAAATTGCTGACGGAAGAGATAAAATGAGAAAAAAATAACGTTAGGGTGTTTAGTGCAAAATAACCCAAAATGTTACAAAAATTTTATTTTTATTCTAATATATTAAATGTTACAAAAATTACCTAAGAGGGTAAAGTAAATTTCGCTTAAATCTTAAGAGATTTACTACAATTGATCTCTAAAGATAAATTTGTCTTTTTTAAAAAATTAACAACAGAATTATATTTGATTGTTAGTCAAAGGGATAAAATGAAGAAAAAATAATAGCACAAACTTTAAGGGTTAATGTATTTAACCCTTTAAATTTTTTAATCAAGAGAGTCAGTAAATCTTTAAATTTTCTTATAGGAGAATGCTTTCGTGTTCTTGTAGTGTTTATCTTGTTGCAAATTATCAGAATATTGAAGCTGGATGACTACTTAAAGAAATAATAGCCTCAATTTGGTGTAGGATTTGAAGTTCTAACTTTCAAATCTAATTCCGATTTTCGCTATCAAAGAGAGATCATAAATTTATTTCCTTTTTTAGTTTTTTGCCAAGTTTATCCTTGTAATACTGGTCTAAAGAGCTATTTTTATTGTTTTACAGGAGATGCACCGATAGTCGTAGCTCGTGGTGGATTTTCAGGATTATTCCCGGATTCAAGTTTTAATGCATATAAATTCACAGTTCAAACAAGCTTACCAGACGTGGTTCTCTGGTGTGACGTGCAGCTTACAAAAGATGAAGCCGGCATCTGTTTTCCAGATTTGAAGCTTGATAATGCTTCTGATGTTAGTAATCTTTTTACAAATAGGCAAAGTACCTATACTGTGAATGGTGTCCCTACAAAAGGATGGTTTTCAATTGATTATACCTTAAAGGACTTGCAACTCATCAGCTGTAAGTTTGTTGGTGAAGTTCTATTAACAACTCGTATACGTGTTTATTTATTATGTATTTTGATAAATTTCTTTTACACTATCTTCGTATGCTCGTTGCAACTCACCTATACGTGTGCTCATACTTCTATTTCTTGAGGTTTGGTGCATATTTGTTCCCCGGAATCTTTTAAAGTAGAAGACTTCATGTTTGGAAATCTTTTGATTTTATCTAGAATCCATCTGCTTCCTATCTCAAGTTGTTTATACTGTATAATTTAATTTATTAGATTTACATGTTCCTGCTTTCAAAGTCTGAACAATTCACAGTGCAAAAGGCAAGCTGGTGCTTCTGTGTCTTTTTCATCACAAACTAGCATGTC
Organism: Cinchona pubescens; assembly: GCA_025175665.1. NCBI lineage: Eukaryota > Viridiplantae > Streptophyta > Magnoliopsida > Gentianales > Rubiaceae > Cinchona > Cinchona pubescens. The sequence continues at coordinate 1,746,976 of JANKKI010000106.1, forward strand.
AATATAGGTTTCCTCTTTTTCTGCCAACTGGTAAGAGAGACGAGGTTAATTATGGTGTCGAAGGAAGACTTGGAGATGGTATGGACTTGTTATGTCATTGGTTGGGTTGTTCTTCTCCCTTTTGCTATTGTCCATGTTGTTGAATTATTGTACAGCATGCAATCCTTGTTCGGCGTCTTCTTTCTCCCAGTGGATTTTTTTTAGTACCCAATACACGTTACTAGGCTTAGATGTAAAAATGTTCTTTTCCTTCTTCCTTCATTGGATAGAAGACGCTTTTTAGTTCCTTACAGTTTAAAGGCACAACTTGTCTGGGAAGAGTGATTTGCATTATTCACTGGCCTTTGCACATATTAAAAACATCTAAGCCGTTCAAATAGTTATCTGGCTGGACTATTTGAGCTGGAACTGTTTGGCAATTCAAGTGTACATTGGCCTCTCGCTTTATCTTGCATCTGAAATGATATCATTTATATCTGTTTTTACCATGTTTGCTGTGGCAGTTATTTCGGAAACCATTTACTCAGACATTTCAAGCTTTTATATTGTGCTGATAAAGTGTTTACCCTGAACAGTGAGGCAAGGAATTTTTTATCGGAGGTCCAATTTTGATGGAACACAACAAATTCTTACAGTTGAAGATGTCGTAACCCAAATCAAACCATCTGGAATGTGGCTGAACGTTCAGGTATAATTAAAATGAAAAGTTATTTCTTTTACTTCCTTGTTCAATATAGTTTATCCTCTTAATATTTCAACTCGTGCAATCTGCCATCTTGAGCCAAATGTAATTTTTTTTCAAATATTTCTCTAGCATGATGCTTTCTTCAGCCAACATAATCTGAGTATGAGAAGCTTTGTCATCTCTGTATCTCGAAGGGTAGTTGTTAGTTATATTTCATCGCCAGAAGTGAACTTCCTGAAGAGTATAGTTGCACGCTTCAAACCAAGTCCGACCAAACTTGTTTTCCGGTTTCTTGGACCAGCTGAAATTGAGCCCTCAACAAAGCAGACTTATGTTTCTCTTCTAAAGAACCTCACGTTCATCAAAACATTTGCCTCTGCTATTCTAGTTCCCAAGTATTACATATGGCCAGTGGATGGGAGTCAATATCTGCAGCCTAATACATCAATTGTCTCCGATGCTCACAAGGAGGGGCTTGAAGTTTATGCATCAGAATTCTCAAATGACGTGACTTTTGCTTATGACTACAATTATGATCCTGTAGCTGAATACCTATCCCATATTGATAATGGCAACTTTTCTGTGGATGGTGATGCTCTCTGACTTCCCAATAACACCATCAGCAGCCATTGGTGAGATGCACAATTACTTGGCTTCATGCTTAATACTTTGTAGTTGAAACAGCAACGTTGTGTGTTTTCCGTTCACTGTTTTCATTTCATCTGCTATTATATTGATTTATGCCATTTGTAATTGCTTGTATAATGGATCAAGAACTTGTAAAATCTTCGTAATCTAATCCAATCTAAAATATTTGATTTCAATCTTGCATGCGCTCTTATAAATACACTGGGCTCTTAACATTTTAATGTAACCCTTCCTAGTTTTGTGCATTTCAGAGAATTTAATTTGTTATGTGCTTTAAGAAATATTCTCTTATGGATGCTAATCTTTCCAAATGTTGCAGATTGCTTCTCTCACATGGGCAAAACTGAAACAGAGCACGGTACATAACTAAAACAAGTGCTTCATACAATGTTGGATTTGTTGCTGTATAGTTTATGATCGTAGTTTCCATTTTTTTCATTCTGAGTACTGTAATTTATCATTTTGGGCTATCGACGTATTGATCCTTCTCTAATTCTGTATTTGCTTCAGCGAAGATTCTGATCATCTCGTCAGAAGGAGCAAGTGGAGTGTATCCTGGTTGCACCAATAAGGCATATGATCAAGCTATTACAGATGGTGCAGATATCATCGACTGTCCAGTACAAATGTCTAGGGATAATATTCCTTTCTGCTTGGGGTCTATAAACCTTATTGAAAGAACAGCTGATCAATCACGCTTCACCAACCTTGCAATGACCATTCCAGAACTTGGCATACAGGATGGCATATTCGCCTTCAATCTCACATGGAGTCAGATTCAGAGCTTGAAACGTAGGTTCATCCTAAATTTCTTATTGACCTCATTCAAATTAGTAGGCTACGAAAGGAAATGTTTTTGGTATAAAATTTCCGTGCTCCAATTATAACATCGACGCGGTTGGCCCTCGGAGCGATAAAGCTTCAGAGTTGACTAGCACAATTAGTTGTCATGTGCTTTCTTATTTACTCCTCCTGACTTTACTGTCTTAGGGTAAATTGTCATTGTTCAGACTACTTTTTTGCATCGTCTTTTGTTCTGTTTTGTTGGCGTGCATGTGGCTTTAACCACTCACACACACAAATACCAAATTCAATTCACGAAATTGAATTTAGCGTTTCAAGGCATGGCAAAATTTTCTTGGCCAAAATGATTGTATTTCATTTGGATTCTTTTGGTAAATTTGCCTATAAATTGAAGTAGAAATCTATTTCTTCAATGCACCAAATTGAAATAAGAACACAGAGTTCTTAATAGGACTTGTTTTCGCTCTAGTTCTCAGGTGTTCATTTGAGATATTTCTCTTTCGGTCTTTCGAGATTTTTTTTCAAGACTTCTGTATCTTTTTCATATATTGAAATATTGATCGCCCTCCGCTTGTGGACGTAGGTCTAATTGACCGAACCACGTAAATCTTTGTATCTCTTTCCATTTATATTTTCTTTATATATTTCGATTGCTGTTATTATTTTTTATTATCGTCATTAAAGGGATGACTATAATTAATTTAACTAAATTTTCGGGGTACAAATCCTAACATGTTTTCGTGGGAAGACATTAATTGTACTATTGATCTCAAAATCTTCTATTTCAATCATTAATGTTATTTTTGTTGTCATTACAGCTTCAATGTACAATCCATACACAAATTATTCATTGGTCCGGAATCGAAAATCTGAAAATGTTGGGAACTTTGTGCAACTATCAGACTTTTTGGCCATTGCCAGGAATGCAACTTCTGTTTCTGGAGTCTTGATCAGCATAGGGGTGAGTTTATTCTACACTACTTTCTCTAAGGCCTCATAGTATAAACTTGTACTTAACAAAAAAAATAAAGAAAACATTATGTTGTTTCATTGCCTGTGTCTACCATGTAATGTTTGGCTGTGTATGATCTCTCTGTCACATAACCAGAGGAATAGTGGTTGAAAAGCTTTCACAGGCCACTGTAATATCCAGCGTATTCCAATGAACCTCAATTTTTTTGGCATAATAATCTTCTCTTCTTTTAGTCGTTGGTGTTTGTTGTGAAATAAATTTGTTACTTGGTGTGTATCAAGGCTGATGGAGAAGTTCCTTCTAATAATAGAATAGGAGTTCAGAAATGCATAAAAAGAGTGTGAGTTCTGATTGTGTATCGATCTTCGAAAAGCTACTATATCTCTTTAAAATCTAAAAGCTCCTACTCTTGAACTCTAAGGTTTATCCTGATGCTCTGGCTTATCGTTGCATTTATGATGCACGCATGTTGAGCTGGCCCAGATGCAGGAGGGCAGGGGGATGCTCTTGGAAACAGAAGAAGTTAGGTTGGCGATGTTTAGGTTTCCATAGCTGAAGGTGGTTTTAGTTCAACGACTGAGAGTTACAGAAAATGCAGGATTTTCTTAGTATGTTATGTTTTACTTCTCGGTAGATTTACATCACTAAAATTATATACCAAATACGTTTAAACATTGAACTCCAAGTATGTTCCAGTTCATTTATGTTGAGTTTGATAATCTGTTACATCAACCCTCTTATATCATTCTCGTATGACACTAATTATTCTGGTACGTCTCCTGCAGCATGCTGCATACCTTGCTCAAAATGTGGGGCTGGATGTAGTTGATGCTGTTCTTGATGCCTTGAATAAATCGGGTTACACCAGTCAGACAGCGAAGAAAGTAATGATTAAATCAAGAGACAGTTCGGTTCTCACAAAATTTGGGAAAAATAGCAATTATGAGCTTGTATACGAAGTTGGTGAAACTATTAGCGACATAACAAATTCAACCATTTTGGAGGTAAAGAAGTTTGCTAGCTCTGTGCTCATAAGCAAAGGTTCTGTCTTTCCCAGTGACACAGATGCATTTCTCACTAGTACAACAGAAGTGGTGCCAAAGCTTAATAAACTTGGTCTCCAAGTATATGTGCAACTATTCAGCAATGAGTTTATCTCTCAAGCATGGGACTTCTTCTCAGATCCATATGTGGATCCTGATCAACACGTATGCCTCGCAAACGGGCATTAGTGGCGTCGTTTCAGGATACCCTGCAACAGCTGCAAGATACAGAAGTAAGAACTTCTATTTAAGTTTTTAATTGTTCTGCATGCATCTGCAAAACTTCACTTTTGACGAGGCATTTGTTGTTTTCGAAACGTATAGAGATTGTTAATTCTAGTGCAAGTAAAGTTGGAAAATAAATGATGGGGGAACTATATTCATACTCATATCTCACCTATTCAAGCTTCTCGTTTCCTTTAAAAAATTTACTGAAATATGTGTTCAGCTGAATTTAAGGTCATGCAATATGCTTATCCTCACACTATTGTGCTTGTTTCATGGCATTTCCCAGGGAACCGGTGTCTAGGATACAAGACTGTACCTCCATACATGTCCCCCGTTCCACCTGGCGGCCTCCTTAGCGTTATGGCTCCTTCTTTGTTGCCACCAGCCGAGGCTCCATACCCAGTCCTGACTGAGACAAATGTAACTGAGCGTATCCACCTCTGCCCCCTGTGGTGGAGAGACAGCCGAATACAGGAACTGGTATTGGGTCCACAGCACCAGGTCCTAACCCACCAAATGGGCAGTCTAAAATTGTCGCAAAGACTTTCCTGATTAGTCTTGCCATAATGTTTGCGACTTTAAGCATGCTTATACCATGATAATACATATGAACCGGCATTTTTCCGTTTTCATCTCCTTATTGAAATGGTTCACGTGATCCTAGGAATGTAGAGGTTGTTAATAGTTAGTTTTCCTTGGAAAACTTGTATGTTTGATTCCCATTTCCCGGTTCTATTCCTTAGGTTATTATCAATTTTAGGGTGTGTACACAGTTTGGACTGTAAATATTTTCTTGAGAAAAAAAATCCATTTTTCATATAATTTTTTGGTGTTCTGTTAACAAAATGAAAATATTTTGAAATAAAATTTTTTAACGGTTTTATCTTTAATTTTATGAATACAAGTTAAAAAAACTTATAACAATAGTAATAAATACCTTACATAAAGTAATTGTGATTAATAAAAAATTGATTTTGTTCAAAATTAAATGATAGTACAATATAGTAGTAAAATATGTATAATGATAGTTATATTAATGTGGGATCCATGATTGAGAGAAAAACGAATGAAAAATAATTAAAAACGAAAATAAGTTTAGCAAACGAAATTCTAAAAGTAAGTATTTGAGATTTAATGTCACTCTTGAATTATCCACAAAATAACATATGCTCAAAAATTTCGTAAGTTATTTTCATCCAGAGAAAGGAAAATTGAAAAATATTTCACACCTGAAAATATTTTTCGGTGTTTGACACCAAAAAAATTTCTAAAAAATATTTTTCTGAAAATATTTTCAATCCAAACGAACACACCCTTAGTTCGGTAGGTTTTCTTACTCTTGCAAATGTCCATTTTCTTTTTAGTCTAGATTGGGGAAACTCGATCATTGATGTATTGTTAAGAGAACTAAAAATTATACACGTGCTTTACACGTGATTGATAATAATATATTAAAAATTATTTAAATTAAACATATTTTATTTCTCTTTTTTAGTGTTTAATAAACTTTATATTCATGAAAAATTATAAACATAGAAAAATATATACAAACTTGAACTTTGAAAACTTTATGTGTTGATCTTAAAAATCAAATTATGGCAAAATAAATATGACAAAGGTAGTAATAACTTTCAAATTTATTATTATTGTATTTAAATAGTATTTGTCTTTTTTTTAAAATATACGTATTATCGTAATAGTTACAGAAGTTAGACCAAATTTATAAAATTATATTAGAAATCAAAGAATAATTTTTAAAACAAAATTTCTTGATATTGATAATGAGGTTAACCAACTTGATTTGAAATATAAGGAAAGATAAATTTAGTTTTAAGAATTTCTTGTAAATTAAAACAAGATAATTAAAATGTTGCAATAAAAGGAACATTATATACATGTTTTCCCTTTTTCCTTGGCCATTGAAACTTGTAATATATTGTAAATCATAAAACTAGATAAACACAATGTATTAGTTTCTACCTAATGGTGGATTGCTTACAAGACGGACATAAAAGTAATTTTTCAGAAAAAACTATGATGAGGAGTTCTCTATATTTTTGTGGTAGATGGATATCATCCGCCTTTTCAAGTATTATTGTTGTTATATTGCATAGTGGCGGTTCCTATTAGTGTACATTGTCATTACGTAATGTAGGGATTTACTCAAATCCAATTTCAATGTTGCAATATAAGGATGGAGTTGGTATTCATTAATTTAGACAATGATGGAAGGTTGTTTTTGCTTTAAAAGAAATTATTCTTTGACTGTTTGTTCATTAATTATAGAATTATTTAATTAATATTCATTTCCCTTTTAATTGTTGACTTTTCAAAGTTCTCAAATAAATCCTTTTTTTTTTTGAGATACTTGTAAAACTAAATTAAAGGGCATTTTATGATTTCAAAATGTCAAAAATAAAAAACTCATTTTCTAAACATAGTCAGGAATTAGTATTCATTAATTAGAGGAATGATTTTATTAGAGTTCATTTTTCACTTAATTATCAAATTTTCAAAGCTCAAGTTTGTATAGGTTTTTATATGTTTATAATTTTTCATGAATATAACACTAAAAGAGAGAAATAAAAATATATGTAATTCAAATAATTTTTAATGTACATTTTAGTATACATTAATTAGAGAATTATTTAATTAGTATTTATTTCCCAGTTAATTATATTCATTGTGTAATTAATTGTTGTTTTTATTTAGGAATTAGAAGCCGTTTTTACTTTAAAAGAAATAGATTTTTGAAGGTTAATTTTCTATTTTTTAGGTGACTGTTTATTTTCTTAGTGTTCATTAATTAGAGAATTATTTAATTAGTCTTCATTATACAGTTAATTATCTTATTTTTAAAATTAATTTTTATTTTGTTTTAGGAATTAAGGGGTGCTTTTACTTTAAAAGAAATAGTTTTTGGACAGATTATTTTCTTTCTTTTTAAGGGTAGTGTTCATTGTCTTAGTGCTAAAGTTCGTGAATTAGGAAATTATTTAATTAGTCTTCATTTTGTTGTTAATTGAATTTATTTGTAGTTAATTGTTATTTTTTCAAAATTTCTTAAATACCCCTTATTTTATGATACTTGAACTACTAAACAAAAAGCATTTTAGGGATGAAAAATATCATAAATGGTTTTTTGACTGCTCATTTTCTTTTTTCTTTTTTTAGGTGATTGTTCATTTTCTTAGTGTTCATTAGTTAGAGAATTATTTAATTAGTTTTTATTTTGCATTTAATTGAATTTATTTTGTAGTTAATTGTTATTTTTTCAAAACTTCCTAAATACCTCTCATTGTATGATGTTTGAAGTATTGAACAAAAAGATATTTTAAGAATAAAAAATGTCAAAAATAATAAGTTAGTTGGTACGAATTAAAGGCCGTTTTTGCTTTAAAAGAAATAGTTCTTTGACTATTTGTTTTTTAAATGTTCAGTAATTAGAAAATTATTTAATTAGTATTCATTTTTCATTTAATTTTGTTAACTTTTCAAAGTTACCTAATTAACCTTTTTTTTATGAGATGCTTGAAAAAACTAAATTAAAAGGTATTTTATGATTTCAAAATGTCAAAAATAATAAGCTCATATTCTAGACGTAGTTTAGAGAATGATTTTTTTAGAGTTCATTTTTTACTTGATTATTAATTTTTTAAAACTTCTTAAATACCCCTCATTTTATGATTTTTAGAATACTAAACTAATGTGCATTTTAGAAATTAGGTAAGTGTTTATATTCTTAGTATTCATTAATTAGAGAATTATTTTATTAGTATTCATTTCACAGTTAATTGTATTCTTCGTGCAACTAATTGTTATTTTGTTTTAGAAATTAATGAGCGTTTTTACTTTAAAAGAAATAAGTAATTTTTTGACAGTTCATTTTCTTTTTTTTAGGTTACTGTTCATTTTTTCAGTATTCATTAATTAGAGAATTATTTAAATAGTATTCATTTTGTAGTTAATTGTTATTTTGTTTTAGAAATTAAGAGCTGTATTTACTTTAAAATAAATAGTTTTTTGACGGCTCATTTTCTTTTTCTTTTTCTTTTTTAAGTGACTATCTATTTTCGTAGTATTAATCAGAGAATTATTTAATTAGTCTTGATTTTGCAGTTAATTGTATTCATTTATTAAGTTAATTGTTATTTTGTTTTAGGAATTAAGAATCACTTTTATTTTAAAAGAAATAGTTTTTTGACAATTCTTTTTTTAGGTAACTATTCATTTTCTTATTTAGTTTTTTTGATGGCTCATATAATTTTTTTTTTTAGGTGATTATTCATTTTCTTAGTGTTCATTAATTAAAGAATTATTTAATTAGTCTTCATTTTGTAATTAATTGTTATTTTTTCAAAATTTCCTGAATACCTCTCATTTTATGATGCTTAAAATGCTAAATAAAAAAGCATTTTAGGAATAGAAAATGTCAAAATAATGTGTATAAGAGTACTATTAAGAGTAATTTTTACTTTAAAAGAAATGATTTTTTAACGGTTCAGGTTTTCTTTTTTTTAAGTGACTGTTCATCTTCTTAGTGTTTGTGAATAAGATAATTATTTAATTAGTCTTCATTTTGTATTAATTGTATTAGTTTTGAAATTAATTGTTATTTTGTTTTAGGAATTAAGAGGCACTTTTACTTTAAAAGAAATAATTTTTTGACTGTTCATTTTTTTAGGTGATTGTTTATTTTCTTAGTTAGTTTTTTGATAGCTCATTTTCTTCTTTTTTTTAGGTGGCTATTCATTTTCTTAGTATTCATTAATAAGATAATTATTTAATTAGTCTTCATTTTGTAATTAATTGAATTCATTTTGCAGTTAATTGTTATTTTTTCAAAATTTCCTAAATACACACATTTTATGGTGTTTAAAATACTAAATCAAAAGGCATTTTAGAAATAAAAAATGTAAAAAAATAATAAATTAGTTGATTACTTTTATATATAGTATACTAGCAAAATCTGACCGTGCATTGCATGGTCAATGCCCACTATTTTATTTAAAAGGAAATAAAATATGTTTTAAAAATTATAATTATTTATTGATACAAAATATTAAAGTGAGAAAAAAGTATAAAAAACACATTAATTCGAACATAGAAAAAAAAAAAAAGCAAAAGAATAATGGAGTGATTTATTAAAAGTAGACAATTCACTCGCAAAGACGCCTACAATGCAAGAGTACAATTACTCGTTAAACTTTAATCAATTACATCAAATATAGAGCTTGAACAGGAAGAAAAAATGATTGCTATCTAAAGAAATTCAACTAAACTATCCTAAACGCTGTATAGATATTTAAATCTTGATTTGCTCATTTTCCTAATGTAGTTCCAGCATCTGAAAAATATAATTTTATTTCCCTGACAACAAAAAGTCTTCAGTTATTAAATGATTAAATGAATAGTAACATGAAGATAATGATGCATAAGACGCCTATTGGATATTATTAAATACAAACAAATCAGTATATTTGTGTCCATGGCCAAAAATTTCTATATATGCTAATTTTGCACCAGAAATACAATCAATTTTAGTTTCTTAGCTAAAAGAAAGAACATACATAAAAAATGCACAATATTTTGATCTTTTACTTGGGTTGTGTACTTAAGGTCAAATTAACAGATCACCTCAAATGAAATTATGACTAATAAACATTACTTTAATAATGAGTAAAATTTTCAATACTTGCATATGAATAACTAAATGAATTGTCCATTAATCCAAGCATGAAGGAAGATGGTATTGGTGCAAAATTACATCATGTTTGTCTTCAAATTTCAAATTGTAACTTATTTTGATCATCATCCCCAACAATATTTTCTCTACCAATTCATATGCATAAATAGCTGCATTATCAAATAAGCCTATAAAGGCTGAAGCCAGACAACACTTAAACCATATATACAGTGGAAAACCATGACATTGCAATTTCATTGAGCCACTTTTGCACAACCACCATAACATGTGAGACATTTTGGTACAATTTGAAATTAAGATACATTTCAAACCATTTATCACAGAATTGATCTTCGTACCTTATGCATTTAGTTCCAAATGCATCACTGAATGATATCAGATCATTCATGCGATCCATCTGGAACCTATTACCAGTAGTATAAGACATTACTGCTATTTCCTTTATATAGTTCCCTAAGTGTCCAAGCACGTAAACAATTAACCCTATCAATTACCAGAAGCAAGTAGTCATTGACAAACGTATTCCTTAGTATTACCAAAAGCGATTAACCTTTTTATTTCAAATCCCGAAAGACTAAGCCTGTCAAACTCTAACAATAAAGCACAATAAAATCTCTAACAGGGAGCAATCAACTACCTTATAGGCTCCACAAATCTTAAATCTGTCAAACAAAATCATGAAATATAAACTTTATTACATTTAATACAACATATCCTTCAATAGGATATATAAACTTCTGTCCTCATGATTATTGTTTGAAAAACACAACAAAACACTTGAGACAGGACACTACTATTTTCATGGTGCTAATTTCATAAACAAAACAAAAAAAAAAAAAAAAAAGAGCAAAAAAATCAGTAAATATGTCCTATGCTGCCCAGGAAGCAAATATCTCATTAGAATTATTACCTTTAACTGACTTCATTTTTTTGATGGCACAGTCTAAAAATTCAAACAAAACTGAAATTAATATGATTAGTATAAAATAGCAAACATAATATCAACTTCAGCATATAAAGCATCATAACCAAATCAAACTAAAAAAAATAGCTAAAATATATTGATAATTAACTACAAATATAATGAACATAAACTTTATAAGTAATTGCACAACCAGGAGTAAAAAACCACCAGAATTTTAGACAGAAACAATTGAAGGCCCATCTAGAGCATTGAAAGAATACTCAAGAATTGAAAGAAAAGGTATGCTTACTTTGAGATGGCAAGGAACAAAAAATTTCATAAACAAATAGATAGGAAAAAAACCATCTTCCTTCCAAGGAAAAAAATGGAAAAAAAAAGGTAGGTATGTATAACAAAGGGTAAAAAGAATTCTTCACCTTGAAGAGAAAATGTCTTGGTGATGCATCTGGTTAATTATCTTCTTGTATCTCAAAAAAAAAAAAAAAAAAAAATCAGCTCCATAAAATAGTATTATATACTCAAAACAACAACCCGGAGAAAATACAATAAGAACTCTGCTTTTGAGAGTAAAGAAAAACTTACCCTCTGTGATAATCAAAACTTCAAAAAATCTACACTTCAAAAGACTTTTTTTTTTATCTGATTTTGTTGTTGTTAACGGCGAAGGAAGCAAAGAAGAAAGGAAAGAAAGGAAGACAGGGAGGCGTTTAAATGCAGAACTTAAAACGATTTTATGGGGAAGATGACAAAAAACTACCTTACTTGATCGGAGTCTAAAAAAGGCATGAATCTGCAACTGGAAAAATAAACCATTCATTCATATATTTAGTTGAATAAGTTTTATAAAATCAGCCAAAATAAATAAATATGTTTATTAACAAAACCAAAAAATAAAAATAAGATAATATAAACAACCTCCCTTCTGCACATAAATATCCTGAATCGATACCTCATCAAGCCTGGGATAGTGGCCATTTTGTGCTGTTTTTCAAGGGTATTTGTATTCTATCGCACCAACCTTTAACCATACTATAAATATGCATATTTGGGGCTAAAATATGCATCCACCAAACCAACTACAAAAAATGAAGTATCGAGGAAAAAAAACTTTTTAAAAAAGTTACTCTTAACGTAAACATAAATTATAGAATGAGAATTCATGTAAAATTTTTTACTTTTGGCATAACAATAATAAAGCATAATAAATATTATAACTTGTTAATATAAAGTAAGATAAATTTAGCCAAAATATGCCGAATGACTCTACATGCACAATTTGAATCCCCAATCAATCCTGCAAAATAGTAATGTAAACAACATTAGATTCATTATATTTATGGGGAAAAAAAACTAAAAAACAGACAAAATACAGAATGAAGTGAAAAGAGAAATCAGGAAAAGAGAGAAAAATAAGAGTTGTGTAATGATGGAGTATGGAGAGAAATAATAGATAGAGGTGGAAATGAGACTTGCGAAATTTGGGAGAAAAAGCAAAAAAAAATCCTCCTGAAAATCCGGTAGATATTGACCGAAATCGGCAGGTAGAAAACTAATAGAGAAAGAATGAAAGGATGGCTTTGCAGTAGGTTTGTAGAGTAATTTTTTGTTAGTTAACTTCAAACTTTATCCAACGGTTTATATGAATTGTAATTAGAGTAAAATGTTAGAGAAATATATATATAAATATAGATAGATTACTGTGTAACAGTACATAAAACATTCATTATAGTGGCATGGCATCCTGCATTCTTCAGTGTTGCGTTCATCTAACTTTGTGCTATATATCAAGAACAAGAAAACTTGTGGACGAGTCTGCGGTTCCAGTTGCGCCGTGAACTGGAAAGAGCAAACGACATAAAATGTCACTCAACTATATCCGAATTATTAATTTAGGAGATGTTTGGTTCACGTTCAAGAATCAGAATTAAAATCTATATAAATCTCACTATTAGTATGTATTTATATCATTCTTCCTTATTTGTTTAGTTTAACATAGGAATGAGTTTCATTATATTAATAAGTTACTGACATTGAAACCCATGTCACAAGTGGAGAATGAAAGTAGGTATTTTTCAATACTTTCATTTCCATAGAATGATTCTTATAGTGTTCAACCAAACACCATCATCATTAATTTTGATTTTCATTCCCCCCTCATACCCATAAACCAAACACATCGTTAGTCATTCAATTATTTGTATAGTCCGTTTGATCACTCAAGCTCTAAAAATATGAAAAATCAATTTTTAAAAATACGTTCGGTCTATTTTGCAAGTTAAATACTCTGTTTAGTCAATCATGTAACTTTTCACACGTAAAAAGAAGCTTTACCTCCAATTACGCGGACAAATTGTTGGATTGATTAAAAATTAAGGGAGATATTAGAAGATTTAAAGAATCGGGGGGAGGGTGACAAAATTCTTTGTTTTTTTTTGGCTGTGAAATTATTGATTACAGATATTAGGAATAAAATGCGAAATTATTTCTCTCTCAAAATTTTCTGATGAGAGAGAAACAGCGCAATCTGATAACAAACTCTAGCAACATTTCAACTTCAAAACATAGGTTAATTGCTCATAATAGAATTGTTTTGAAAATTCATCGTGCAAATGTGACCGTTTTTAAAACGTTTATTTTCAATTGTAATTTTCGTACTTTAAAAGTGTTTAATCAATTTGATTACGCACTTTGAATGTGCGTAATTCAAAAGTGAACAATTTTTTTTTTTAAATTGAATTCAAAGTGCATAATCCAAAAATGAACAATTTTTTAAAAAAAAAATAAAATTGAAGATTTCGCACTTCAAAAGTGCAAAATCTTCTACTTTTTGAATAAAATTTTTTTTTTTTTTGATTGAGATTATTACATTTTACCCCCTCGAACCCTCAAGTGCAATTTGCCCCCTTAAACTCTAAAAACTTACACTTTTCCCCCAACAAATGAAACCTTCATATATATAATTATACAAAAAGATGATGTGGATATTTATTTTGACATTATTACCCTTCAAACATTTATTTCATTTTTAATGCTTCCATATAATATATTTTTATTTCGTACGAGATAACTGATCTTTTATATCAATTTTCACTTAATATAAATATATATTATTTTTCTTCATTTCTAAAACTAAATATTAATAGAGGGAATTTTTGTAATACTTTTTCTTCAATTTTTTTTCCAGGATCTAAACATATTGAAAATAAAATAAGTATATTTCTTTTAATTATATAAATGATTTTACTTCTATACATTTAATACTTAACAACAAAATTTGTAAATTAAAAATAAAAAAATTTCATGTGTTTTGATGTTGAACAACAAAAAAAGGAAAATGTACGTATTTAGTTAGAAGATATTCTTCTTGCACCTTATTATTAATTGTGAAATGGAAATTATATTCTTATTTAAGATATCTATTAATTTAAATATTATTTAGTAATTTATATTTCACATGTTTAGTACATGCAAAAATGAAAATGAATAAAAAAATTGTTGGAAAAAATTGCCTTTTTGTATTTAGTTTTATAAATGAACAAAATAATGTATAAGTTGATTAAAGAAATTTGACAATTCATAAAATTCTCTTATAGTCCCGAAATCCAAAAATAAATAATTAAATAAATAAATAAAATGTTTCAATCATTAGAAATTAATCAAAAGTAGAATAACTTTGAACACAAATTGTTAGAGGATATTTTTGTCAAAATAAATATCCACATCATTATTTGGGTTCAATGTGGAGAAAGTGCAATTATAGTGTAGGTTGAAGGGGTATAGTATAATTAACCCAAAAATTATATATATGAAGGTTTCTTTTGTAGAGGAAAAGTGTAAGTTTTTAGAGTTCAAGGGGGCAAATTGCACTTGAGGGTTCAAGGGGGTAAAGTGTAATTAATCTCAATCAATTTATTTATTTTTTTATTCAAAAAGTTAAAGATTTCGCATTTTTGAAGTGCGAAATCTTCAATTTTTTTTTTTGATTTTTAAAATTTTGTTTACTTTTGAAAGTGCTTAATCCAATTCAACAACAAGAACAAACTAAGGGGGTGTTTGTTAATGCTGAATACTGAATTCTGAATTCTGAAATCTGAATTATAAGTTCTGAAAGTATTAATTGTTGAATTCATAAATTTATTTCTATTTGATAATCAACTGAATTCAATCTCTGAATTAAATATGTCACTTCATACATATATTAATTTATTATAAATAATTGTCATATATGCATAGAAAAGAAAATGAATAATTAAGGATAGTATAAATATATATGAAAGATAATGTGTGTGATATGATATGTATGTGTGTGAGAGAGAATTTGTATGTGATAGAGTGTGTATGTGAGTGAGAGAGAATATGCATGTGTGTGAGTGTGTGTGAATAAGAGTACGAAAAAGTACAAGAGAGAATGTGTGTGAGAGATTAAGTGTGTATGTATGAGAGAGAGACAATGTATATATGTGAGGAAGTGTATATTTTTGTGTGTGAGAGTGTGTGCTATATTAAGTGAGAGAAAGTGTGTGTGAATATGTGTGAGAGAGAGTATGTGTGTTAGACTATGTATTTGTACATTCATTTAAAATTCAGCAGATTAAGGGTGTGTTCGTTTGGATTGAAAATATGTTTTTGAGGAAAATATTTTCCTTGACATGAAAAAGTTAATTTTTCATACAATTTTCTGGTGTTCGGTTGACAAAATGAAAATATTTTGAAATAAAATTTTTTAAAGGTTTTATCTTTAATTTTATGAATACAAATTTAAAAAACTTATAATAATGGTAATAAATACTTTACAAGTAACTGTGATTAATAAAATATTGATTTTGTTCAAAATTAAATGATAGTACAATATAGTAGTAAAATATGCATAATGATAGTTATATTAGTGTGGGACCCAGATTGAGAGAAAAACGAAGAAAAAAGAATTGAAAACGAAAATTTAAAAGTAAGTATTTGAGATTTAATGTCACTCTTGAATTATCCGAAAAATAACTTACGCTCAAAAATTCCAGGTAAGTTATTTTCAGCCAGAGGAAGGAAAACCGAAAAATATTTTCCTGTGTTTGGCACCAAAAAAATTTAAAAAATATTTTCAATCCAAACGAACACACCCTAAGTGAAAATGTTTTCACTTAAAATTTTCAATCTGCTTAAAATGTGCTTAATATATTAAGTGATAAGAGAATTCTGTTATCAAACATGCTGAATTCAAAAATCTCTTAATCAATTAATTTTCAACATTAAGTTGAGTTATCAAACGGACCCTAAGCCTTAACCCTACTAAGTAGGGGCGGCTGAATAAATCCTCCTATGTTATTGCACTCTATTATGGATCATATACTCGCGTAATCCAATTCAATTTAAAAAAAAAAAAAATTGTTCACTTTTAAATTACGCACTTTTAAAGTGCGAAAGTCAAAATTAGAGAAGACGTTTTAAAAATGTCACATTTGCAGGATAAATTTTCAAAACAATCTTATTATGAGCAATTAGCGCAAAACATACAAACAAGTACAGCACCACCACCATAGTATCTTATTGTTACCAATAATTAATTCAATCACGAAACTGAAACTCCATTAAAGCATCATATTATTGAATGAGACCATATGGTCTTCGATTAATCCTTGCCATGTTTCTGTCTCAATCGCATCTAACAAACTCGTTTCGAGCTTTAATCCGAGCTTGCTGAGGGCCAATGTTGGCGTGCCAAAGATGTAAACCATAGCCAAATAAATAGGCACCACCAAGGAAGAATGCTATTGTTGATGCCGACTTTTTAGGAGTGGAGGGATAGCACAACCCCATTTTTTGATTTCTACTTGTCTTTTTCTTCAACAACTATGGCATTTGCACCACTGAAAAAACAGAAAAACAATTAATGGGTCATAAGAATTCCAATTAAATTCTCAAATACACATTGCTAGAAGATAAAAAATACATTTCTAATCAATTTGGTTTCTCGTCGGTATAAAGAAAACATCACACTAATTCTAACTCAATTGAGATAGTATAATTGCCCACTTGGGTATGTGTAATTTTCATCAAACACTTGGTGGGTAGACGGAGAATCATACATAAAGAAGAAATTGAACTGCATAACCATGGACCCATCAGCTCAAAATTACAATGGGATGAGACTTGTGAATCTGAAAACTTACTTTGCTGAGTATGACGAAGAATACGTGAGCCTTGGCTTTCTTTTGCTGAGACGACCTTTAAGTACGCTTATTGGACTCCGCTGGCCCGGGTCTTATTTACCTTAATAAACCTTCAATCTTGTAAGTATCATGCCATTTTAGTCTTTATCATTCGCAAAATCACAGTTTTTCTTTCTGATGTCCAGACGATTTAAATAAAAAAACTACTAAAATTAAAATATATGCTATGTATAATATTGTTCGTTACATACAAAAAGAAAAAAATTATAAATAATTTTATTTTTTTACGAGATAAAACTTAATAAAAAGTAGAGGGAAGATTTTTAAGACTTGTATAATATAATTTTTTTAAAATACAATGTATTGTATTATATAAGTTGCTGGATTCTACCATACAAGGATAATAAAAAAAAATATAATTTTCCCATGTCATTTTACAAGAAAGTAGTAATACATTACAAAACATTCATATGTTTGTTCAAGCCAAATATTTAGGTAGATTCAGTTTTTGATCCCACTTGTAGACCATGTAGTATGAATTGAACTTTAGACAATCTATGACATCAGCTAATGTAAATAAAATTTTGTAAAATTTAATTTTAACTACAAATTTACAGATAGGTCAAAGATCGAATCTATCTAAATATTTTTCTTGTAGTATGTGCATGTGGTTGGGCCATATAGACACCTATGATTGATTACCTTGCTCATTTTGATACGATTTGAAATAGACACAAGAAACTACTTCCCTTCAAGACTCACGTTTGATTCACAAATTGTCTCTAATCAAGGCACTTTTAACAACTTTACAAATTACTTTAGTAACAAAGCTTTCGTAATTCTCCAGAGTTTCCAGTGGATGTTGTAGCTTCAAGTTCAGATATTTCTATTATAACAGCTTGAGCTTTGTCTGCCTCAAAAGCTTCATCCTCGGCAAGTAACTGAAGTCTGAAGTAAAGCAATAAGCCATAATCCCACAAAGTATTGCCTATAGTTTGGAGCTGTGAGAATTAAAAGTTCGCTACCTCTATCAATCTTGAAGCTAGCAAAGAAACGTAAAAGCTTGCTTCTATTCGCCACAAGTATGTTAATTATATCAGAAGGCTTATTTTGGTTGGTCACGAAAAGCTGCGAAAGACAAACAAGTGAAATTAAGAATTAACTAAGAGCAGAATCAACACATGAGATAGCTCTTCAGTGTTGTGCTGAAACCTTGAACACTTGAAATGCATCCAGCTGAAAATGGAGACACTTAGGAGGTATATGGTATCTGGATATGAGAAGAAGGAATTGAAATCAAGATTAATGATACTATAGATGTTATTTGGTTAATCACTATGAAAATTATTTTATGAGAATGAAAATATTATAAAATATTTACTTTCATTCTTTACTTAGTGATATGAGTTTCAAATTTATTAATTTATCAATATAATGAAACTCATTCCTTATTTAAACCCAACAAAAAATGAAGAATGACATAAATTCATACCGATAATAAAATTTATAATTCACATTTTGATTATAATTCTCGAATACGAAACAAACACCTCCTTAACCATATAACTGCGGTTGGTGTGCCGTGCTATTCGAGGCTTTTACAACTTACATCAAAGGATAAAAGAGGTATTAGTAGGCATCAACAAAATAATACAGCTAAGCAGTTTCCGTCTCTTCACAAGCACATTAAGTTTTTACTCTAAAATACAATGGCGAAAATTCAGAGTTCATAGCTTTTGTTTCCTTTTAAAATATACTTCGTCAATGCATAAATTTTCTAAAGATGCTGCAGCATTTAGCTCTTACACAAGCAAGCAACGTGGAGATATCCATTCTTTACCTCGTATACTTATAAATCGAACACCTCTTAGAATTATTTTGAAGTTGCAATAAATTAGTTAATTTATGGTGTACAAGATTGAAGTGGAAAGTTGATATCATTAAAATTTGGAAAGGTAAAAGGCAATCAAAAACCAACTCCATTAAGTGCAGTTGGTTAGGAGATGTTTCGTAAGGCATTCTTTACTATAAAATTTAGAGTTCAAATTTCACGTCTTGCAAAAATTTAGACTGGTGCTAAAGTACTTTTGTCTGGTCTAGAGGGTTTCTCCTGCTAGTCCCTTAATAGTATGCAATTGAGTTTCCTCTTATAATATAAGTTAAATTAAAATGTTGTTGATTGAAAAAAAAAAATGCAGAAGGCGATCAACACTCCAGTTCTTTAGGTAATGCTTCTCTTTGACTTAAAATTGAACAGTTGTCCTCCTAGTGTTGTATCTTTCTCCAGCTGGCTAGCACGGCCACCGTGTCGTAATGTTAAGGATATCACAACTTTTCCATCGTATATATTATTGTTAATTTCGTAAAATTTTTAGTGGTTTTTTTTTTTGGTGTAATCTCTTGTTAGGAGAAATTTCTATTTAGATAAATTTGATCTACAATTTTTATTTGTAAATATTATGATATAGATTAAATTTTATAAAATAATAATATCAACGAATGTAAATAAAATTTTATAACATTTACTTTTAATCATAAAGTTTACAAGTGATACTATAAAGTAAATCTGTAACTATTTTCTAACGTAAAAATGTAGTGACGATTTGTGATGATGACTTTTGCATGAGGTCACTCTCAACTCCCACAGGAACTTGTGAAATAGAGAGGTTAAGTGAAAAAAAAGATTGATGTATCTTTTAGTGGAAAATTGAGTATCTGCGTACTTATATTGTTTAAAGTTGGTTAAATCATACAACTCCACCACTATCAAAATAATCCCCCAATTGCACGTTAATATTTTTTTAATGTCAGATTCCACTCCACTTAATTATGTTGTGAGAATTTTGGATTTTCATTTAGGAGTCAGTCAACTCCAAACAGCGACTTCCATTAAATTTAGAAACCAAACCATACGTTAAAAAAAACTTCAAGAAATTTCAAACCTGTTAGTGTATGCTGCAAAATTAATTTGTTTTAGAAATAAATTACACTTATATATTTATATATATTTTGTAATATAATATTTTCAAACGAAATATACATATATATATATGTGTGTGTGAAATCATAAATAGTTATGATATAATTATATTTTATTCGTAAATATCTCTAATTTTAATGTTTAACACGGGTAGATTAGCACGTAATTGTATATGAATGCTTATTGAGAACTCAATAAGTACATTGGATTGACTCGCTAAGAGTATTTCACACAGATTATTATTTAAGTGGTTGTGGATTAATCTCTTTATGATAGTAGTATCCTTGGATTTGAGATCATGAGTTTATCTTGAGTGTGATTATTATAATTTGGTTCTATTAGTTGTTACTCTTAAGGAGTCGTGCATATTGTAAAATTCGGGTATAGTATGAATCATAAAAGATAAAATATGACCAATATAGGATTCACTACTCCTTATGATGGGAGAGATATATCTTAGTATAGCCATTTCTTGAAATACGATTCGAAAATTTTTACGCAAAGTAGAAATAGAATTAAGAGTGACTTAATTCTATTTCAAGTGAATTGTATTTTAGAAAGAAATAAATTAATTAACTCAATAAGAGTTGACATTATATCTGTACTCTTAAATTAATTAGAATATAGGTTGGTGAAAGAATAATAATTACATGGAAACTAAATTACGGATGGGTGATGTTGAACCACTTGACATATCTCAATACTTGAGTGATCATGATACTCTATTAGAACTAATCTTCATCTATAAGTGTAAATTAATTACTTAGAGAATTAATGATAAATTAGAGGTGTTTAATTTATATAATCCTAATTAATTTAGGATTAGAATTTATACTTATTGCCAACGTGATTGGTAACCTAAAGGGTCACACACTTAAGGATGATTAATTTGCGATTAAATTGATTTTGATAAATATGAGATACTTAGGGGTTAATTTATGAGATAAACTCTATGTTAGAAAAAAGCATGTGTTTCGCACGTATAATACTCTTGATTTATTGGTCATTTTCATTTTTTTAAAAATAAATAAATAATCAGTGAATGATAATATAGAGTACATAGTGTAAACATTTTTTTTATTGAATTTTTTTATACAAAAGGTTTATATTTAACATCTTTGCTATTTTTTTCGTAATTATTTTCACCTTTATTTTTAGTTTTTTTTTTCTATTGTTTGTTATATGTTTAATTTCATTTATTTTTACAACATATAACACTATTTGCATCTTATTTTTATTTCTCTTCTATACTCTTAGATAATAATTTTTTATAGTGGAACCACCAATTATTTGATATGTTTTGTTATTTTAAAAGATAAAATCACTATCAAGTACCAAACATTATTTTATAGATGAAGTATTGATATTCTTTGATTATCGAAAAATATTTACATGAAATCAAATAAAATATGGATAATAATTATAAAAATTAATTATAATTTCAAAAAATAGAAAAATAAATCTGATTATTTAGAAATGTAAAGAACGAATACATCAAAAAATTATTATAAAAATTTAAAATCTAATTTAACTAATATATTATGTATATTATTGAGAGGTTCACATAGTATATTAAAATTATTATAAAAATTAAATTGATAACTTATACTTTTATCTTGCTTTGAAATGCACTGAATGTTAATAAAAATAATTATTTATCTTACTATAAAATACACACAAGGCTAGAGGTATTCAAAAATTAGTCAAGTCGAACTGTCAAGTTAGAAAAAAAAATTAACTTGACTTGTTTGACTTTCGACTCGATTTTGACTCGAGTTCAAATAAATTAAGTGACTTCTCGACTCGATTTTGATTTCAACTTTCAAGTCAAATTATCGGTCAAATAAGTCAAACAAATATATATATATATATATATATATATATTTGTGTGTGTGTACAATTATGATAATATATTAATGTATTTGTGTACATAATATTTTTAATTCTTAATAATTAAATATGTTAATAGCTAATAATATATTTTTTTCTTAACACTTACCTTTATATAATTGTTGGTGTTATGTACAATTTATGTATTTATATATTAATTCAAGTGTACAACTTATTAATATAATCCTTTTGTTTCAATAACTAATTAAATGAATTATTACTAATTTCCTTTAAATACATATAGATACAAGAGTTAAGCATTTATATATACATAAGTATTTATTAAATATTTATATATAATATATCTATACATACACGTTCTTATGTTCATATACTAAAATTTAATAAATTATAATTGCAATAAAAATATGTTTTACATAAAGTTTAATTTATATATTTATATAGTTATACTCCATAACTTATTAGTATAACATTTTTACGATCAACTAGTATATTAAATGCATTACTAACTTACTATTAGTATAGATAAAATTAGGTAATCATATATATTTCTATATATTATAGGATATAACTTAACAGGGGTTGGTGATTCAATAAGGTTTTTTTATAGGAATTGATTTTGGTAAGTAGTTTCTAAATTCGTGATTTTGTAAATCAATTTTAATATTTATATATATATATATAATATATATATATAATATATATATATATATATATATATATATATATATATATATATATATATATATATACACACACACTAATACACATTTATATATTAAAATTTGCGAAGAATTGAACAACCACTCATGAAACTTCCTTTTGTTGAATGGTGTTATTATAATTTTGTTATGTATTTTTTTTTATTATTTACAAACTTGTATTTTGAATTTGTGGAGCTTGTATTATTTTATATTTCTATTATGTGATATTTTGAATTTGTCGAATGATATGAAATTTGTGAGATAATGTACTAAATTTTGGTATTATAATATAGAATGGAAGAAAATTAAATGTTCGACTTATTTGATTTGTTCGACTTACTAGTCGAACAAGTCAAATTTAAACGACTCGACTTTAATCGACTTTGGGTTTATATGATTTGATTTTGACTTTGAAATTTTCAAGTCGAAAGTCTGTCAAACAAGTCAAGTCGAATAATTCAAAAAGTCGAGCACTGGTCGAATGAATACCGTTACGCAAGGCTAATGAAAAATATATAGTTCTAAAGATGTCCAAAATTTTACGTTACTTTAATTGAGATATATATAAATCTCTATTACAATTAATTATCGTTAACATATTATGTAAATGTGTGTGTGTGTATATATATATAATGCATATATTGGTTTTTTTATATTTCTTAAATTTATGATAACATTTGTTTTAGTATTGTATTGAAATTTCAAAGTTTGATATCTTCATTCATATTGATGACACAAAATATTGTTAATTTCGATCTTAAAAAATTTCTATTTCTCGTTTAGGTTCCCAAATTATAATTTGTTATAATGACACCACCAATGACTTCATTATTTAAAAATAAAGATTTGTTTTCCATAATATTGAACTTTTTAGATATATCTATATATTCTTTATTATTAATAAAAGATAAAATTATTATCAAGTATCAAACATCATTTTTATCTTATAGATAAAGCGTGTTAAAATTCTTTTATTAGTGAAAATATTTACATGAGACCAAATAATATGTGGTAATAACTACAAAAAGATTAATTAAAATTTCAATAAATAAGAAAAAAATGAACCTAAGTAAAATGTAAATAACAAAGACATCAAACTAAATAGATTAAACTAATATATTTTCTATAATTTAGATAAGTACCACGTAATATATTAAAATCATTATCAAAAGATAAAAATAAAATGTTGTTCTTTTATCTTGCTTTAAATGTAGAAGACATTAATGAAAAATTCTTTTTCTTACTCTAAATACACAGAACTGTATTGAAATTATGTAGTTTCTAAATATATCAAAAATAACACGCAGTTTTTATATAATCACTATTGCAATTAATTTTTTAACATATTGTGTAAATATGTATCAAAATAGAAAATATATTGGTATTGTTCCATGTTTCTTAACCTTACGATAACATTCATTTCAAAACTTTATCAATGTTATAAATTATATTCCCTTCATCTTGAATGGTATTGAACGTGGTTAGTTCCGAAATTAAATTTTGATATAGTATTTTACAATGAAATTAAAATTTGTATTTATGAAATATGTAAAAAAAAATTAAGACTAACAAAAGTGTGTGAATTTTATTTTTATTTTTTGCATACTTTTCTAACTAATTTCTTGTATTGTGTACTAAGATATTTAATCTACATTTTTATTGTTTTGTTAAATAGTGTAAAAATTGCATTGTACTTTCCAAAGTTTACGTGTAACACAATGTATATCTGTAATTATTTTTAAAATATTTAATATTATGATTTTATTTGCATAATTTATGTTATATTTTACACTACTTACCTACTTAATTTTTTTAAATGTCATTCCAACAATTTATGGGTAGTATTCTTATAGGTTTTACAATGATTATTTTAGACTATTTTGGTAATGTATCGTACCATTTGTTAAACTTTTTTTTACCTTATCAATAGTTAATCTAAACCAATATTATTTTGTGTAAATACTATAACAATTAGTATTGTTGTTTCCAAAATTAACATTTAAACTCAATATATACCAGTAAATACTTAGGGTACTTAATACTATAATTTATTTGCATAATATGTATTTCTATATGAATTACTTGTTTAAGTTTCTATATTAGCATCACAAATTATGCGTAGAATTCTTGTATATGTTACAATGATTATTTTGAAATATTTTAAGCATTTCATCATATCATGGGTTGAATTTATTTTCTATCTCATATACAGTTACTTAAACTAATATTTTACAAAATGATATTCTTAAAGATAAGAATTTTGTAATCAAATATTACTATTAAAGATATATAAAATTAACAAATAGTTTTATCTTAATTAAAAATGGTAAGTTTTTTATTTCGCACCGAACTTTAATTTCATTGCTTGGTTCATTTTTTTTTTCTTCATGAAGGGAAGGAAGATACAAATCTAAATTAATCATAACAAAAAAAATTCAATGAGATAAGAAAATAGTATTATATATATACTCATTATTTTTACACTTTTATAAATAATAAAGTTTTATTTGTACAATTATTAATTTTGTGATTTTTAAGGTGGAGGAAAACTTTGATATTAAAAAGGCAAAGATAATATTAAAGTGAAAGAATCTATTAACACTAATAAATTTAAAAGTCGAATAAGCAATTTAACTTATGTGCTACGATGAACAACAAATTAGTTATAGATGTTTTTGGCATGTGGAAACATATGAATTGAGAGAGAGTAATTAACTAACATGCAAGAGCGTACTTGAATAAACAGTTAGAGAAAATAAAATAATTATTTATGAATTAATAATATATAAAATAGTTATAAAAGACTGTTTTTATTAGGAATAAAAAATAAATAACTTGAATATATAAAATAGTTAGAAAATAATATTTTTATTTATTTTTTGCTCATGTATAAATAATTTTTCTACTCTTAAAAATTTATACCTTCTTATTATGTATTTATGCCAAAATTACGTACTAATGTAAGTGAAAATAAAATTTGAATATACATAATAGTTATAAAAACTTATTTTATTTTATTTTTGATCAAATATAAAAAAAAATTATACAAATAAAACTTTTACCATCTTAAAATTTATGCCCAAATTTTCATATAAATATAAAAAATTATGTTATAGCAGTTTAAAATATATATAATAAATAATAGTAGTATTACAAAGGGAAGAAACACTCCAAGGGGAGAAACAACTCGCATTTATATATAGGTAATAGATAGATAGATAGATTAACTTTTCATATAAATATAGGACGTGTCAAGAGGCAAGAGGCATCCCAAAAAGGCAACCCAAAAGTATCGGAAGCCCTTGTCCGGGGAACGTCTCCCTCCAAAAGTCTTCTTAAACCTAGACGACACCAATTCTACTATAAAAGGAAACGGAGAAACACAAAGCAGAGTGATACGAACTGTTGCTATGGGAGTTAATGTTTGCAAATTGATACTAATACTCATATGTGTAGCATATGCCATATGGTATGCTTGATCAAGAACAAACAGGGAATATAACTCAAGAGATCAATATGGGGTTAAAAAAAAAATTAGGGAAATTATACTGTCGTTATTTTTAAAGAATTATTCTCTTAACTTTAAAAATTTATACAGTACAAGTTTTTAAAACACATGATATTATACTGTGCTTCCATTTAAAACAGAAGGGAATATTCCCTAAAGCGGACCATAGAATTTTTCAAAAAATTATTCTTGCATTAGAATTTAATAATTATTTGCATTGTAGTTAATGTTTTGTTAATTTGATAGATGGTCGGGTTCCTTCTGTCAATCTTTGTCAAGAAGTGAAACTTTTTTTTTTTTTTTTTTTTAAATTAAGTTTCATTTCCATTTAATTATCTATTTATGATTTTTTGTGCTATGGTTTACCAATGTTTCCTCTGAAAACTGCATAAGGTGGAGTTCCGCGCAGTTCAAACTTAGCAGTAGTAGCAGTGGCATTTGAAGGAAAGCCAGGAGGCCCGGGTTGGATATGAACGAGGTCATATATATACACTTATTTGATCTATTCAAAGTACATACATGCACTTATTTTTTTAGTACAAGGTTCCCATCTTTTCGAGTTTTATTTGATCTGTTCCTTAATTTATTTCTATATGATTCATTTAGCATCCAGTTGTTTTACATTTGCTTGATAATATAGTATGAATAAGTACTCCTTGATAAAACTTTCGGTATTTTTTGGGTTTATTGGTTCAATTTTTAGTGACTAATTAGTATTGTAAATTTACCTACAAGATCTATGTTAGTTTTATATATAACATATAATACGAATATTAGTTGTTAAAGGTGTTAAAAGTATAAGTCCCACATCGACTAACCAAAAAGATCATGAACTAATTAATAAGTTCTTGAGCCACTCCACTTATCACCAATTGGTTTTAAGATGGAAACCCATATTCTTTAACATGATATCAAAGCTAGCCCTCAAGTGTTTTCCCATCCATCCACAACTGTCTTGGGTCATGTCTAACCCTTTCCAACAGGCTAGTAACATACTATACTGTCAAGTGTTTTCCCATCCATCCACACGTGTTTTGGGTCCTGTCTAACCCCTTCAAGTGTTTTCCCATCCATCCACAAGTGTCTTGGGTCCTGTCTAACCCCTTCCAACAGGCTCTCAAGTGTTTTTCCATCCATCCATTCACACGTGTCTTGGATCCTGTCTAACCCCTTCCAATAGGCTCTATACTGTCCAACCCCTTCCAACGGGCTCTCATACGTCTGTTAATACGTCTAACCCAAGTCTAACTCACGTATAACAGGATCGTGTTCCATGTCCAACCTGGTCTCTATACTGTCCAACCCCTTCCAACGGGCTCTCATACGTCTGTTAATACGTCTAACCCAAGTCTAACTCACGTATAACAGGATCGTGTTCCATGTCCAACCTGGTGTTAAAGACGTTAAAAGTATAATTTTTATTCGAACAAGTGGAAAATCTTTGAAATTTTTGAAATTTTTGTAATGCTTAAAGTTCATCTATTGAAATAAGTAGAGCATGTGTGCTCTTGTGACACTATATTTTTTTATTTTAGTTTAGGATTTCTTACCATTCCATGTAGTGAATGTCCTTTAATCGTCACTTTACAACCAAGACTTTGTAATATCTCTCAAGAAGAAGGGGAATGCCCTTATTATTACACAATCGGGGTGCACTCTATAGAATTTGAAAGTATCTAAGACGAACTAGTGAACACAGGCATTGACTTGACTGATACCTATGAAGTCAAACCCAATACTATAACCAGGAGAAGCATCGGCTTTTGATGTTCTAAAGACATTTATTTATAGTTTTTAAGAGTGACGAAATGTAGGGCTATAAAAAAGGTTCAAAATGCACTATTACGAGTCTAAAACGGAATCCACAACTTAAGTCATAGACGAAGCATTATCTTACTATATGAACTACGTGTCGGTGCCTTGTTGAGGTATAAACCTTTTGGCAGCAAAAAACGGGGATAAAATGGCTGAAAGAGGGTGACAAAAACTCACCCGAAAAAGAAAAAAAAGACGATGATCTACAAACCGTGGGCTGCTTGACAAAGTTAGGATGGTTTTTTATAGGTGTATGGTGAATTTAACCACTTGGCCAAATCCCACAGATACAAACCCTATATAAAAACCCTCCGCCACTACAATTTTGTATCCTTTTTTGCCTTTAGTTTTGCTTGCTGTTGGTTCTCCAAGCTTTTACACACGTGTCTTGGGTCCTGTCTAACTCCTTCCAATAGGCTCTATACTGTCCAGTCCCTTCCAACGGGCTCACATACGTCTGTTAATACGTCTGACCTAAGTTTGACCCACGTGTAACAGGGTCGTGTTCCACGTTCAACCTGGTGTTAAAGACGTTAAAAGTATAAATCTCACATCGACTAGCCAAAAAGATCTTGAGCTAATTAATAAATTCCTGACCACTCCACTTATCACCAATTGATTTTAAGATAGAAATCCATGTTCTTTAATATTAGTATTATAAAATCAATTATTAGTATACATACATACACACATAACAATTAAATCGGCAACCCAAAATAGAAAATTGGGATCGATTAGCGTTTGAATAAATTGAAATGAGTGAAAAATAAAAATTAGTAACATAATTTATATTATAATTCCACTCTTGTGCTTGTGCACAGGTTACAACCTAGTTAAAAACGAAAGTCGTGCAAATCAATTTTAAATAATATATAAAAAATAATTTAAATAATATATAAAACATTAAAACGTTTGAGGAACATTTTAAAAAAACGTTTGAGATATTTAGGAGTTAACATTCTATGGTTTCGGTCAATTAATTTTGTGAAGAAATTTGAATTAATTATTTGTGTGAATGTCGTTAGAGGTGAGGTAAGGCGTTTGTGCGACTTGTGAATCGATATCCCAACCAATTTGGAGATTTTTTCGCGATTTTAAAGTATAATTTTTATACTTTTCTTGTACTATACATAAATTAATCAAGGTGATCCGTAATAAGAAAATAAAAATTTTAAATTTCACTACGTTATTGGTTATTTACTTTCTTATAAAAACCCATAACGTGTGATTCACTGTTCTTTTTTTTTTTTTTTTTATAAAAAGTATTTTGTTCCAAGTAGTAATTTACTAATTTGACTTGTTCTATTTGCAATTTTGCAACCATTATCAGAACGAGTCGAAGTGACTTGACCGGCCCGATCAAAATATGGGCCACAATGGAGGTGACCGATTTTACGCGTTGTGCCGACTGCTGTCCTAACGCCGTTAACAACGTTCTGGGAAGGGAGAAAAAAACAAAGAAAAATTTTACAACCCTTTTTTAAAATTATTTTTTTAATTTTAAAAATTTATATTATATAAAATTTTAAATCATATAATATTTTATTATACAAATATATAAAATATATGAAAATGGTTCAAAAAAATTTTTAAAAATTTTTCAAAAACAAAAGGTCATAACATAAACAGCAACAACCCAAAAAAAAAAATAAATAAACAGCGACAAATACAGTACGGACACGTGGGAAGTTAAGGCAACGCTGACCCTTGTTTTTCTGCAGAAGTCTAGCTGCCGTCCAATCACGGCGTTGTCTATGAGCCGGTCAAAATGGCTCATTCGGCTGTAGTTCTGTAGCTTCACGCCGCAATGTGTGTACAATTCTTTGTTTTTTTATTTTTTTTATTTTTTAGACCTCAACAATCCTATTTCATGTTAATTTTTTTTTTTTGGTGGAAGTTTTACTAAAATACAATGCTAGTTTACTTTGTAATGTATACCGATTGAATTTTTGTAAGGTAAGAATAGTTCATTCTCCTATCCATTTGAAAAGTATAATTCATTAGTGTATCTTTAAAATTTTAATTAGTTTCATAAATAAAAAAAACATAGCATCCATTATTGTATACTTTGTTTTACTTAATTCGTACTACTTAAGTTGTTTATTTTAATTTGCTCAAAAGCACGATTTTACAATAATTTAATAGTAAAGAAATCTACAAATAGTTTATTTTTACTATGCCCTTTATAAGTATTAATATTAGAGTAAGGGACTGTGAAACTAATCCAAGTGTTGTGAAATTTTACTCATTTCATGACCAAAATAAAAAGGAAAAATATGAAAAATACTTTATGAAATTAGATCAATATGTTTAAGATATTTTACATAGAGTTTGAACTAGTAGGATATATATATATATGATTACTTAATTGATCATATTCAAATAATTCAAATGTGATTTGAGGTTCAAATTCATTAATTATTTAAAAATTTAGAAATTTTTTGTTAAAAAACAAGTAATAAGTAAAGATATTAACTACATCATTTATTTTCTTTAAAATTCAAAATGTAGACATTTGAATTTAGAGGTTAAAATTCGACATTTACTTGTAGAAGTTAGAAAATGATTTTATAGATTACATCTACTATTATCATAGATTTAGTCCGTATATAATTTTTAGTACGGAAATTTAATCTACAAATAAAGTCCAATATGGAATCTGATCAAATATTTTTTTAATGATCGGACATTTCTATTTAAGACTAAGTGACAAGCTAATCTACAATCCGGCTCCATCCACCTCGCAGCTCTCCAAACCCAACGCCGTCAAGTATTAGTTCCGCATTTTTTTTAATATTTAATTACATATAATAATAAAATTAAATAAAAAAAGCAACTGAGAAAAATATCTCTCTCCTCAGCTGCTCCAGTTATATATAGTCTCTCTGAAGACAAATCTCTGTCTTTCACATTTCGAATAAAGCTGGAAAAAATATCCACAAAAAAGCAACTGAACTCGCCGGGGCCGGCGATGTGGAAGCTCCGGTCGCTTTTTAGCCTGTTTCTGCTGCTTTGCTCCGGTGCTGCTTTTGCATTCGTCAGTGGCAGTGCTCAACCATCCTCTACCAAATGGCAAACTCTCAGTGGTAAATTCTCATAGAATTACAGTTTAATTTTTCATTTTTTTAGTTTTTTTTCTTTAAAGTACTAATAATATCTGTTTAATTGCTCGGAATCACAAAAAAGAAGAAAGGAAGCGAACAGGAGAATTTTGGAAATGAAAGATTATGAAAAAATGTGAGGAATGAAGTTAATGAAATAAGTTGAGTTAAAGGATTTTCAGGTAAGTGAGGTTTTTTTTTTTTTTTTAATAAGAAAGATCATTTGATTTGTTATTTTCTATTTTGAAGTAGAGTTTTTTCTACTTAGATTTGTAAATGAATAAAGTCAAGTTTTGAAGGAGATTGCTTTCATTTATTGCTTGGTATCGAAGTTTTGGAGCTGAATCATTACCTATGGAACTAGTAGCTTTATCAAGAGAGTTAATAAATCTTTAAATTTTCTTAGAGGAGAATGCTTTCGTGTTCTTGTAGTGTTTATCTTGTTGCAAATTATCAGAATATTGAAGCTGGATGACTACTTAAAGAAACAATAACCTCAATTTGGTGTAGCATTTGAAGTTCTAACTTTCAAATCTAATTCCGATTTTCGCTATGAGATCATAAATTTATTTCCTTTTTTAGTTTTTGCCAATTTCATCCTTGTAATACTGGTCTAAAGAGCTATTTTTATTGATACAGGAAATGCACCGCTAGTCGTAGCTCGTGGTGGAATTTTCAGGATTATTCCCGGATTCAAGTTTTAATGCATATTTATTCACAGTTCAAACGAGCTTACCAGACGTGGTTCTCTGGTGTGACGTGCAGCTTACAAAAGATGAAGCCGGGATCTGTTTTCCAGATTTGAAGCTTGATAATGCTTCTGATGTTAGTAATCTTTTCATAAATAGGCAAAGTACCTATATTGTGAATGGTGTCCCTACAAAAGGATGGTTTTCAATTGATTATACCTTAAAGGACTTGCAACTCATCAGATGTAAGTTTGTTGGTGAAGTTCTATTAACAACTCGTATACGTGTTTATTTATTATGTATTTTGATAAATTTCTTTTACACTATCTTCGTATGCTCCTTGCAACTCACCTATACGTGTGCTCCTATTTCTTGAGGTTTGGTGCATATTTGTTCCCCGGAATCTTTTAAAGTAGAAGACTTCATGTTTGGAAATCTTTTGATTTTATCTAGAATCCATCTGCTTCCTATCTCAAGTTGTTTATACTACTGTATAATTTAATTTATTAGATTTACATGTTCCTGCTTTCAAAGTCTGAACAATTCACAGTGCAAAAGGCATGCTGGTGCTTCTGTGTCTTTTTCATCACAAACTAGCTTGTCAATATTGGTTTCCTCTTTTTCTGCCAACTGGTAAGAGAGACGAGGTTAATTATGGTGTCGAAGGAAGACTTGGAGATGGTATGGACTTGTTTTGTCATTGGTTGGGTTGTTCTTCTCCCTTTTGCTATTGTCCTTGTTGTTGAATTATTGTACAGCATGCAATCCTTGTTCAGCGTCTTCTTTCCCCCGGTGGATTTTTTTTAGTACCCAATACACGTTACTAGGCTTAGATGTAAAAATGTTCTTTTCCTTCTTCCTTCATTGGGTCTTTTTAGTTCCTTACGGTTTAAAGGCACAACTTGTCTGGGAAGAGTGATTTGCATTATTCATTGGCTTTTGCACATATTAAAAACATCTAAGCCGTTCAAATAGTTATCTGGCTGGACTGTATTTGAGCTGGAACTGTTTGGCAATTCAAGTGTACATTGGCCTCTCGCTTTATCTTGCATCTGAAATGATATCATTTATTATCTGTTTTTACGATGTTTGCTGTGGCAGTTATTTCGGAAACCATTTACTCAGACATTTCAAGCTTTTATATTGTGCTGATAAAGTGTTTACCCTGAACAGTGAGCCAAGGAATTTCTTATCGGAAGTCCAATTTTGATGGAACACAAGAAATTCTTACAGTTGAAGATGTCGTAACCCAAATCAAACCATCTGGAATGTGGCTGAACGTTCAGGTATAATTAAAATGAAAAGTTATTTCTTTTACTTCCTTCTTCAATTTAGTTTATCCTCTTAACAACTCGTGCAATCTGCCATCTTGAGCCAAATGTAATTTTTTTTTTCAAATATTTCTCTAGCATGATGCTTTCTTCAGCCAACATAATCTAAGTATGAGAAGCTTTGTCATCTCTGTGTCTCGAAGGGTAGTTGTTAATTATATTGAATCATCGCCAGAAGTGAACTTCCTGAAGAGTATAGTTGCCCGCTTCAAACCAAGTCCGACCAAACTTGTTTTCCGGTTTCTTGGACCAGCTGAAATTGAGCCCTCAACAAAGCAGACTTATGTTTCTCTTCTAAAGAACCTCACGTTCATCAAAACATTTGCCTCTGCTATTCTAATTCCGAAGTATTACATATGGCCAGTGGATGGGAGTCAATATCTGCAGCCTCCTAAATCAATTGTCTCTGATGCTCACAAGGAGGGGCTTGAAGTTTATGCATCAGAATTCTCAAACGACGTGACTTTTGCTTATAACTACAATTATGATCCTGTAGCTGAATACCTATCCCATATTGATAATGGCAACTTTTCTGTGGATGGTGTGCTCTCTGACTTCCCAATAACACCATCAGCAGCCATTGGTGAGATGCACAATTACTTGGCTTCATGCTTAATACTTTGTAGTTGAATTCCGTTCACTGTTTTCATTTCATCTGCTATTATATGTTAATGATTTATGCCATTTGTAATTGCTTGTATAATGGATCAAGAACTTGTAAAATTTTCGTAATCTAATCCAATCTAAAATATTTGATTTCAATCTTGCATGTGCTCTTATAAATACACTGGGCTCTTAACATTTTAATGTAACCCTTCCTAGTTTTGTGCATTTCAGAGAATTTAATTTGTTATGTGCTTTAAGAAATATTCTCTTATGGTTGCTAATCCTTCCAAATGTTGCAGATTGCTTCTCTCACATGGGCAAAACTGAAACAGAGCACGGTACATGACTAAAACAAGTGCTTCATATAATGTTGGATTTGATAGTTTATGACAATAGTTTCTATTTTTTTCATTCTGAGTACTATAATTTATCATTTTGTGCTATCGACGTATTGATCCATCTCTAATTCTGTATTTGCTTCAGCTAAGATTCTGATCATCTCATCAGAAGGAGCAAGTGGAGTGTATCCTGGTTGCACTGATAAGGCATATGATCAAGCTATTGTATACAGATGGAGCAGATATTATCGACTGTCGAGTTCAAATGTCTCAGGATAATATTCCTTTCTGCTTGGGGTCTATAAACCTTATTAAAAGAACAGCTGCTCAATCACGCTTCACCAACCTTACAATGACCATTCCAGAACTTGACATACAGGATGGCATATTCGCCTTCAATCTGACATGGAGTCAGATTCAAAGCTTGAAACGTAGGTTCATCCTAAATTTCTTATTGACCTCATTCAAATTAGTAGGCTACGAAAGGAAATGTTTTTGGTAGAAAATTTCCGTGCTCCAATTATAACATCAACGCGGTTGGCCCTCGGAGCGATAAAGCTTCAGAGTTGACTAGCACAATTAGTTTGCGCTTTCTTATTTACTCCTCCTGACTTTACTGTCTTCGGGTAAATTGTCATTGTTCAGACTACTTTTTTGCATCGTCTTTTGTTCTGTTTTCGTGGGAAGACATTAATTGTACTATTGATCTCAAAATCTTCTATTTCAAGAATTATACAGTCCTTGTATGTTATTTTTGTTGTCATTACAGCTTCGATGTACAATCCATACGCAGAGTATTTATTGTTCCGGAATCCAAAATCTGGAAATGTTGGGAACTTTGTGCAACTATCGGACTTTTTGGCCATCGCCAGGAATGGAACTTCTGTTTCTGGAGTCTTGATCAGCATAGAGGTGAGTTTATTCTACACTACTTTCTCTGAGGCCTCGTAGTATAAATTTGTACTAAACGAAAAAAATAAAGAGAACATATGTTTTTTCATTGCCTGTGTCTATCATGTAATGTTTGGATGTGTATGATCTCTCTGTCACTGTAATATCCAGATAAGCAGTTTGATATATGAAGGTGGATACTGTAATCTTGCGTATTCTGAACCTAAATTTTTTTGGCATAATAATCTTCTTTTCTTTTAGTCGTAGGTGCTTGTTATGAAATAAATTTGTTACTTGGTATGCATCAAGGCTGATGGAGAAATTCCTCCTAACAATAGAATAGGAGTTCAGAAATGCATAAAAAAGAGTCTGAGTTCTGATTGTGTATCGATCTTCGAAAAGCTACTATATCTCTTTAAAATCTAAAAGCTCCTACTCTTGAACTCTAAGGTTTATCCTGATGCTGTGGCTTATCATTGCATTTATGATGCACGCATGTTGAGCTGGCCCAGATGCAGGAGTTCAGGGGGATGCTGTTGGAAAAAGAAGAAGTTAGGTTGGCAATGTTTAGGTTTCCTAGCTGAACATGGTTTTAGTTCAACGACTGAAAGTTACAGAAAATGCAGGATTCTTAATATGTTATGTTTTACTTCTCGGTAGATTTACATCACTAAAATTATATACCAAATACGTTTAAACATTGAACTCCAAGTATGTTGTTCATTTATGTTGAGTTTGATAATCTGTTACATCAACCTTCTTATACCATTCTCGTATGACACTAATTATTCTGGTACGTCTCCTGCAGCATGCTGCATACCTTGCTCAAAATGTGGGGCTGGATGTAGTTGATGCTGTTCTTTGATGCCTTGAATAAATCGGGTTACACCAGTCAGACAGCGAAGAAAGTAATGATTAAATCAAGAGACAGTTCGGTTCTCACAAAATTTGGGAAAAATAGCAATTATGAGCTTGTATACGAAGTTGGTGAAACTATTAGCGACATAACAAATTCAACCATTTTGGAGGTAAAGAAGTTTGCTAGCTCTGTGCTCATAAGCAAAGGTTCTGTCTTTCCCAGTGACACAGATGCATTTCTCACTAGTACAACAGAAGTGGTGCCAAAGCTTAATAAACTTGGTCTCCAAGTATATGTGCAACTATTCAGCAATGAGTTTGTCTCTCAATCATGGGACTTCTTCTCAGATCCATATGTGGAGATCAACACGTATGCCTCGCAAACGGGCATTAGTGGTGTCGTTTCAGGATACCCTGCAACAGCTGCAAGATACAGAAGTAAGAACTTCTATTTAAGTTTTTAATTGTTCTGCATGCATCTGCAAAACTTCACTTTTGACGAGAGCATTTGTTGTTTTCGAAACGTATAGAGATTGTTAATTCTAGTGCAAGTAAAGTTGGAAAATAAATGATGGGGGAACTATATTCATACTCATATCTCACCTATTCAAGCTTCTCGTTTCCTTTAAAAAATTTACTGAAATATGTGTTCAGCTGAATTTAAGGTCATGCAATATGCTTATCCTCACACTATTGTGCTTGTTTCATGGCATTTCCCAGGGAACCGGTGTCTAGGATACAAGACTGTACCTCCATACATGTCCCAATTACACCTGGCGGCCTCCTTAGCGTTATGGCTCCTTCTTTGTTGCCACCAGCCGAGGCTCCATACCCAGTCCTGACTGAGACAAATGTAACTGAGCCACCTCTGCCCCCTGTGGTGGAGAGACAGCCGAATACAGGAACTGGTAATGGGTCCACAGCACCAGGTCCTAACCCACCAAATGGGCAGTCTAAAATTGTCGCAAAGACTTTCCTGATTAGTGTTGCCATAATGTTTGCGACTAGATCTTTAAGCATGCTTATACCATGATAATACATATGAACCGGCATTTTTCCGTTTTCATCTCCTTATTGAAATGGTTCACGTGATCCTAGGAATGTAGAGGTTGTTAATAGTTAGTTTTCCTTGGAAAACTTGCATGTTTGATTCCCATTTCCCGGTTCTATTCTTTTGGTTATTTTCAGTTTAGGGTGTGTTTGTTTGGAATTTTCAGAAATTTTTTTGGTGTCAAACACAGAAAAATATTTTTTGAGTGTAAAATATTTTTCAATTTTTCTTTCTCGGGCTGAAAATAACTTACGAAGAGTTACCGTAGATTTTCTTACTCTTGCAAATGTGCATTTTCTTTTAGTCCAGATTGGGGGAACTCGATCATTGATGTACTTTTGAGAGAATTAGAAATTATACACTTGCTCTACACGTGATTGATAAGAGTATATTAAAATTTATTTGAATTACATATTTTATTTCTCTCTCTTAGTGTTTAACAAACTTTATATTCATAAAAAATTATAAATCAAATTGATACAAACTTGAACTTGAAAAATTTATTCATTGATCTTCAAAATTAAATTATAGCAAAATAAATAAGACAGACAATAATAACATTCAAATTTATTATTATTATATTTAAGTAATATTTGTTTTTTTTCCAAAATATACATATAAACATAATAGTTAAATATTTGGTTTGCTCAATCATTTGACTTTTTACACGTAAAAAGAAGCTTTATGTCGGAGAAATTTTGGATTGATGAAAAAACATGGAGGATATTAGAAGATTTAAAGAATCGGAGGAAGGATGACAAAATTCTTTCTTTTTTTTTTTTGTTGTGAAATTATTACAGATATTAGGAATAAAATGTGAAATTATTTTTATCTCAAAATTTTCTAATGAGAGAGAAACAGGGCAATTTGATAAGAAACTCTAATAACATTTCAATTTCATGAAAAATATTTAGGTAAACTTCATCTTTAACTCCACTTATAAATCTTGTGGTGAGGAGAGGATTAAACATGAAAGTAAATCTTGTTTACATCAGTTGATGTCATAGATTCTCTAATATTTAATCCACACCACAGAATATACAAATATTTAATCCACACCACAGAATATACAAATAGAATAAAAAATAGGATCTAAGTATTTGCCCAACTTCAAAACATACAAACAAGTACAGCACCACCACCGCCACCGTGGTATCTTATTGTGACCAATAATCAGTAATTTAATCACGAAACTGAAACTCCATTAAAGCATCATATTATTGAATGAGACCATATGGTCTTCGATTAATCCTTGCCATGTTTCTGTCTCAATCGCTGCCTAACAAACTCGTTTCGAGCTTTAATCCGAGCTTGTTGAGGGCCAATGTTGACATGCCAAAGATGCAAACCATAGCCAAATAAACAGGCACCACCAAGGAAGAATGCTATTGTTGATGCCAACTTCTTAGGAGTGGAGGGATAGCACAACCCCATTTTTTGATTTCTACTTGTCTTATTCTTCACCACCTATGGCATTTGCACTATAATTCTGAAAAAAAAGAAAAGAAAAATTTAATTGGGACACAAGAATTCCAATTAAATTATCAAATACACATTGCCAGAAGATAAAAGATATATTTCTAAATCAATTTGGTTTTATCACACTAATCATAACTCCATAGAGATGGTACAGTTGCCCACTTGGGATTTCCATCAAACACTTGGTGGGTAGACGAAGAAGCGTACAAAAAGAACAAATTGAACTGCATAACCGTGGACCCACCTGCTCAAAATTACAAAGGTTTAGACTTGTGGATTGAAAACTTACTTCACCGAATATGATGAAGAATACGTATGTTAGCCTTGGCTTTCTTTTGCTGAGACGACCTTCAAGTACGCTTAT
This sequence comes from Cinchona pubescens, assembly GCA_025175665.1. Classification (NCBI taxonomy): domain Eukaryota; kingdom Viridiplantae; phylum Streptophyta; class Magnoliopsida; order Gentianales; family Rubiaceae; genus Cinchona; species Cinchona pubescens. The sequence goes on from JANKKI010000106.1 coordinate 1,785,716, forward strand.
TGGACTCTATTGGCCCGAGTCTTATTTACCTCAATAAACCTTCAATCTTGTAATTATCACGTCATTTTAGTCTTTATCATCCGCAAAATCACATTTTTTTTTCTTTCTAATGTCCAGACGATTTAAATAAAAAACTACTAAGATTAAAATACTTATGCTATGTATAATACTGTTCATTACATACAAAAAGAAAAAAAAATGATAAAATAATTTTATTTTGTTAGGAGGTAAAAAATAATAAAAAGTAGTGGGAAGATTTTTAAGGTTTGCATGGTACAATTTCGTTAAAATATAATATATTGCATTGTACAATACTAAGATGATAAAAAAATAAATACAATTTTCCTAAAAATTACATGTTATTTAACAAGAAAGTAGTAATAAATTACAAAACATTCATATGTTTGTCCCAATATATCCATGTGGTTGGGCCATATCGACACCTATGATTGATTACCTTGCTCATTTTGAGACAATTTGAAATAGACACGAGACACTACTTCCCTTCAAGACTCGCGTTTGATTCACAAATTGTCTCTAATCAAGGCACTTTTAACAAATTACTTTAGTAACAAAGCTTTCGTAATTCTCCAGAGTTTCCAATGGATGCTGTAGCTTCAAGTTCAGATATTTCCATTATAACTTGAGCTTTGTCTGAGCCTCAAAAGTGTCATCCTCTGCAAGAAAATGAAGTAAAGCATTAAGCCAGAATCCCACAAACTATTGCCTATAGTTTGAAGCTGTGAGAATTAAAAGCTCGCTACCTCTATCAATCTTGAAGCTAGCAACTTTCGTAAGAGCTTGCTTCTATTCGCCACAAGTATGTTAATTATATCAGAAGGCTTATTTTGGTTGGCCACGAAAAGCTACGAAAGACGAACAAGTTAAATTAAGAATTAACATTAAGAACAGAATCAATACATAAGATAGCCCTTCGGTGTTGTGCTGAAACCTTGAACACGTGAAATGCATCCAGCTGAATGCTTTTGCTCGACTCCTGCAAAATATGTAATCCGGCAATTTTAGATGCAAATTCCATCACAAATTCACAATAATTATGTAGATGTTGCATGTATGACCAATGAAGAACTTGTGGAGTTACACTGGAAAGTACTCGTTCCTAGAGAAACAAGTTGTTTGGACTTTGAAAACATTTATTACATAACTGTGTGCCTTTTGAGACTCAATTGCTCATACTTACTTTTACCATATAACTGTGTGCCTTGCTACTCAAGGCTTTTACAATTCACATCAAGCATAAAAGAGATATCAGTAGACATCAACAAAATAATACAGATAAGCAGTCTCTTCATAAACACAGTAAGTTTTACTTCTGAAGTACAATGTCGAAAATTCGTAGTTCAAAGCTTTTGTTTCCTTTTAGTAAATACTTCGTCAGAGCATAATTTTCTAAAGATGATGTAGCATTTAACTCTTACACAAGCAACATAGGAATAGCCATCCATTTGAAGTACAGTCTAAGCTCCAGTTAAAATAGGCTTCAGTACAAGAAAGTTAAATGGAGAATTTCTCCATTGACATATGGTCTTTATTTGAAGGCAGTATACTTACCCTTAAAAGATTCATTAAAATCCTCAAATTATCCTTTGAGCTGACGTAGCATACCATCACAGCAGAGTTTGAACGATCGAGCAAAATATCTCTGTCCCAAAAGCTGGGGAAAGAAACAAAAACTTCAATGATAGAACATAATTTCACACAGAATGAGTAGAAATCATGAATGAAATCCCAAACATTCCTACCTTAACAGCTTGTCTTCTGGTGATATAATTTGCAGATTTCAATAACTTCGAGTTAAATTCAGCAAAAAACTGAAGACCAAAATTAAAATACGTTATTTAGAGAAGAAGAAAAGAGTTGAAATTAAACAATTGAGGGAAGAAACCCCCAAGACTTTAAACATTTACAGAAGTGTAGCAGCAAAGATTATATATATGTTGTCCTTCTATTTGTGTATATGAGACTCTGTACAGGGGAAAGACAGTACATACCCATTTATAATTTTCAGCAAGAAATTCTGCAATTGTGGACTTATGCCTGGTCATAAGCTCCTGCAACACGTTGTCATTAACACAAATTTGGGCACACGTCTTTATTAAGAATTAAAGAGGGAAGGGAAAGAGGGGGAGGGAGGGAAGATTGAGGAGGGGGCACAAGCTTCATCCTGAATCCCATACGTGGAAAATTGATTTCAGCTTAGGTGCTATTTCTCAAGAACAAGAAAAATCTGCAGTTCTAATAGCAATTTCAACATTCTTATGGCAATCTTATGCCAGCATGTTCTATGCTTCAAAAATTGCTAAATGAGTCAGGATAGCTCTATAACTCATAGACCCCAAACTACTTACGACAGTGATGCCAAAGAAGCTAACCACCTCCTCTTGACTATAATAGAGCTTCATATGAAACACATGATCAATAATGGCCATCACATATCCATAAGGAGGAATCCTGAAAGCACCAAAACTAACCTTGAATGTAGCCGTGGCATCAGCAGCAACGTCAAAACTTGGAAGTTGTATATAGTCAAAAAACTTCTTCATGTGTGCTGATTTCAAAACATATCTGTCGAGAAATTGTAGCAAATCGTAATGAAAAGGTAAATAACTTAAAACAAATTGAGAATATTAACAGCGAGCATCTCTCAAAAGCTTATGTACCTTGCAACTATCTGATGTCGAATACACTCTCTCAACATTCCTCCATAGTGCAAAGCCATTGTTGGATCTTCATAGCTATAAGTAAAAGGGGATACTAAGTACATGTATGTTGCAAATGAAGAAAGTATAACGTAAAATTAATTTGTGACTAAATTATCTGCAATTATCCAAATATAGATATATTAGACTCTTAGAAGCTTTCCAGAACCCTGCCTTATGATTCCTAGTTGAGGTGGGGAATTTGAAAATAAAATTTTCATTTTTCAGCTTCTGAGTAGTTGGTTCTATTTCTGAAAAAACTATAATCTGAAATACAGTATACTATGTGGCATCAGTATATCTCTAAGTTGGACCTGATCACGAGCTAATGCCTGATAGAAATAAAGGAAACCACAGCTGCATAGCATCGGGGCACAGGAAAAACTGAGAAGACCAACTAGAACTCAAATAAGCTTATATCCATTATCAGGTTCTAACTGAATTAAAGCAAATTGTGCTCAACTTAAATGGACAGGGTTTCCCATCACATTTTAATGGAATTCCAATTGCCTTCTAGGCAGCTTGTTGTTCTATATGAAGCAAAGAAAAAAAATGCATCTAGGGACAGAAAGGTGGGTCGGGAGGCCACCAATCTGAGCTTCTGAATGGACATTTTTCATTTCTTCATTTTATCATCTGCATGTATAAAGCCACAGGCCTAAACTCCTCAAAGAAAAATTTGAGCAGAAAGACCTGGAAGAGCTTTTTATAATATTCTCAATATGCCATAAAAAAATCTTCAGACCAAAAGGAACCAGACGTGGAGATATAATAAACACAGGCAAGATGTAAGATAATAAGGAAAAGATACTGCCAATGATTACTAACCCAGATACCAAAATGTCAATAAGATCAAGGTTGGATTCCAAGTAATCAGAAGCAATCAAGCGTGAATTAACCGGTTGCCTTTGCAAATTTGCAACAACTTGGGTGGCATCTTTACGGGCCTACAGAAAAATAAGCACAAGCAAGAAGAATGTCTATCAACAAATGTCTTCGTTAGGCTCATATAAACGTGAACTAGTAACAATAATTTTTAAAGAAAACAATTACAGCAGTTGGTTCCACTGTAGCTGAGGTTACTACCGGTTATAATAAGCTCACCTCCAAGTTCAGTTTTGGAAGACAAACAATGAGGAGGCGTAGGGTGTTTTCCTTGAAGAACTGCTGAGTCAGTTGTGAGCATGCTTCGGCAACAGGCTCAGATTCACCATTTCCATACAAAATTAGCTTCAACTCCCTGATGAGCACATCTAGTTCTGCCATCTGGGATCAGAAAATAGGTACACATCCTAGAATCAAGAGTGAGTACTTGACAAACCAACCAAATAGATAGAAGTAAGCAGACAATGCACCAAAGACACCAATTTCAATCGTACAGCTGATTTCTGATGCTAGATCATAATGAAGAACAATGGTAGTATAAAAGGACAAATAATTCTCATACTCAATTTCCCTATCTCATCATTTAGCTGTAATAACGTTAAAAAAAGAGAAAGAACATCGGAAAAAAAATCCATCTGTAGCCTCATGAGCTTAACAAAATGTACAACAAAAATCTGGCACAGAAGGTGGTCATAGTCATATACTAACATAAAAACATTCAGAATGAGATACACAATGCGAATATTTCAGAAGCACATTTCCATAAAAAGGAATTTACGCAAATGCTGACTACAATTTAATTAAGCAAAAGTTCACATTTTTTTTTCTTATATGTTGCATACAAATAAATTAAAAGTGAAAGTACCCAAACGCAAGATCCCAAAAATGTATATATATATATAAATAAAAAATCTTTAAATAAACAAAATATTAAGTTTTTAATAAAAGAAAAGAAAAAGAGAGAATGGAATAGTATTGGTAGTAATACCTTATCGGCATGCTTGTGTCCTCCAGGAGAAGGATGAGGAGGGGAATTGAGATAGGAGGAGAGCAACGACGTCGTCTGGCGGACAACATCAACAGGGGTCTTTAGGCCGAGACTTCTTAGATTTGAAAAGAATATTGCTGCTATTACGCACAATAATAGCCTTCGAAAAAAGCTTCTTTAGTTTCAAAGTCGGAGAACGTTTCAATGCTGCGGCGGCGGCTGCTTTTTTGGCCTTATGATCGTCGGACTTCAGAGGACGATCCATCAGCGCCCCACCCCCGGCCGGCATCATCATCATCATCGTCATCTCTCTCCTTTGTCCACGAGGGGTCGTCGGCATTATAGGGGAAATTGGTTCAATGGGTCGGAGGAATTTGGGATAAATTTTTTATTCTCATGAAGGAAAAGGAGAGAAGAGCGGCGGGTGATGGTGATGGTGATGTTGATGATAATGAATAGGGAAAATGGGCTAATACCATTTACGTTTTTTTTGTTTTGTGCTTTGGGAGAGGGATTGGTGTATTTGTGATGGGGATGGGAGGGTGTGGTGTGGTGTGGTGTGGTATTGTTTGCTTGCTTGTGGTTGAATTTTTTACGGAAAATATTAGAGGATGAGTCTTTCCATTTTCGTTCGATGGAATGGAATGGCAGGATTCGGACACGGACTTGGATTTGGATCTCTCCTGAGCTGCATGTCATGTATGTCATCTCTCTATATGGAGGCTCCTCTCCTCTCTCTTTCCTTTACCATATTTCACTTCGATCCAAAAAAAATTTTAATGACATGATATATTGTGGATCGTAAAAATATTATACTAAATCGATTAGTGTTTGCGGGTGGGATAACGGGTAAGAAATGAGTGGCTCGGTGAGTATTTAATCCAATTCATATATATGATTAATGGTATAATTTTATATATTATGATCAACTATTACGAATTTTTTTCCTTCTATTTCCATTCTTATTTTATATGTGTATTTATATAATTTTACTTATTATAACTTAATATTGATGGATTTTTTCACTTTTCCTTTGCATTTGCATGGATATTTTTGTTATTTTTAGTTAATTTTTTTAACCTAAAATTATCACAAATAGACTGTGTGGACATCCAACTCCTGCTTTTAGCAAGTTTCATGATAACGGGATATCATAGCGTACTGGCAAATTTTTTCTTAGACTCGGAGTGACGGGATGGTATCCTGATAACTCGGTCCATAAATACCCCTATTACTTACTAAACAACTTTAATGAGTGGACTCCGCAGCCCTGTGTGGGGAATCAATTAAATTCTCTCGAAAAAAAAAATTATATGTTACTTACTTTGTGTAACTTATGTAATTGAATAATTAAAAAGTAATGAAACTCTTACTTTTCACCAGTTTTGAGTGGGTATAACAGATTTACTCCTCTATCCTATATAGATATTCAAACCAAATTCTACTATCAACAACGAGTCTATGCGATTCCCCTTATTTGTTTCATTTGAACAAAGAATGTGTTTCATTGTATTAATTAAGTTAAATTAATTTAAAATCCAAATCACAAGTAGCAAAACACTTTCATTCGATTTATATAGTAACCAATCAAATAACATCAATAAGTATTATTAACTTTTTATTCTCGTTCATTTCTCCTCGTACTCATAAACCAAACATCTCCTAAATTTGCTAAGAGTTCGTTATGATTTTATTCGTTAATAATCAAATCAAAGTAGCAATCAAATTTGGAAAAAAACTTGCATAAATTTGATTTTTAACTCTATTGTAAGATTTGAAATATAAATTAAATCTTATAAAATTTATTGTAAATATCATTTATTCTTTAAGTTCTAATTATTAAATGGCGCATGAATGAGGCTAAGATAAACCAGTGACTTTGACTGATTATGATACTTATGGGCCCAATACTAACACAACAATTTTAACGGGCTCTTTGATTCTGATACTTCTGGCTGGCCTATGGGTTTGTTAGAGAGTTTTCGTAAGCTAGTAAATCATTGAATTGTCTGGGTAGCAAAATTGTGGTCCAAAACATTACTATACTATTTTCGCTGTCTATTCTGAAGCCGATTAATCATTTAAATGGCCTGATGTAGTTAACCTTACATTAATGTCACCGAAGAAAAACAAGAACTCGAGAAATGAGGATGCAGAGTTTTGTAGTTCTTTAGAGTCACAGCAATCAAACTATGATTTCCACAAGTTAGATCTCACTTTGTTTGATATAAATGATAGAGAGTCAATATTTAACAAATTTGTACCAAAAAGAAAGTTCTATAACATCTTCTCCAGAATAAATAGTTGCCCATTTTTAAGCGTGGAAAAAAATCAGTTTCTAAATATTCATATCTTTAAAAATATAGTATTAGAGTAGTTAAGAATTGTTAATGAGGTTGGTTCAAATGGTAAGTAGGACGATCAGACTACATGAAAGGTTCAAGATTCAATTCTAGTTATGGAGTCAATTTATTAGATACCATTGTAAGTCGTTGAAATATGTGTCGGTGATCTGCCTGACCCTAAAAAAGAAAGGCATTCTACAATCTTCCAAAACTTTTCCTTACCGTCCCAACTAAAAAAAAAAAAAAAAAAAAGGAGTTATGAAGAAGTAAGCCATCCTGTCCCAGTTATATTATCAGACCAGTGATGGGACATCATTTGTTGCCATGAATTTCCCCCTACGTACTCCAAATTAACAATGGAAAGTTAAATAAACAAACAACATGTAAAAAAAAAAAAAAAACTGTCAAACTTAAAACAACTTCACTATGTAATTACAAGGATAAATCAAGGGGGAAGCATGGTACATTAGTATAAATGACCTTCATCATTTACAAAAGAATGAAGTACATTATGATACATCTGACCATGTGTTTATCGGTTTATGTGTTAATTTCCTCTCATTCTAGACACAAGTCAAATAAAAAAAAAAAAAGAGAAGTTGTAAAATGATATTAGTAACTTCTTGGATTCAATAATCAATACCAAGGATGGATTCAGATCTCCAATGCCTTGCATTTTCAAAACCATTGGTACAATTCTCATAATCTTGAATGGTTTGGTCGATCTCTTCTTGAGTGTTCATCACAAGAGGCCCAAACTGCACTACTGGCTCACCTAATGGTTCACCCCCAACTAAGACAAATCTTAGGGGTTTTGAGGACTTGAGCCTTTCCATGCTTCAAGGCCATCACCATCAGAGCCTAGAAGAAGCAGATGATGAGCTGTTATCGGAGAAGCCCTCGAGTGGCCAAAGATGCCTTCCCCTTCCAATGTGTACACAAATGCATTCCATGATGCAGGGACTGGTTGTTGAACATGAGCTCCTGGCTTGAGAGTAAAGTCCAAGAACATTGTTGGGGTTCTTGTGTAGACTGGAGACATGATTCCCATTGCCTCCCCTGCTATAACTCTGACCTTGATGCCATCTTTTTTTGCCTCTGCGATGTCCTTGCTCATCATTTCTTGATATCTTGGCTCAACCCTTTTGGAAATAGAACAATCTATTACTATTTGATACACGTAAAAAGGTGTGAAAATAACAGATTACTTTCTAATAGTGCAGAAGAATCACCAGCTTTTGTGAGCAAAACGAATGCATGTATATATTTACATTTGTAAAGTTTGAAACTTTCTTTCTAATTATGTCTATTTTTGGACACATAAGAAGTTTAGACGAATCATGGATTCAGTAAATGAAACACTTACATTTTATTTCTTGAGGAGAGATTAATCCATAATTGTAAACCTCTATGAGTTCCCTCAGCTGCTGGCATTTCTGAATGAACTATTCCTCTTCCAGCAGTCATCCACTGTAAATCACCTTCTTTTATGATACCTTTATGTCCCTCAAAATCCTCATGCATCACAGCTCCCTGGTATTAAAAGGCAATAAGTCCTTCAACATCATGATCAAGTACAATTGTTTTCATCAAGAAAATAATTATTTTTCATGCAATCCATACTCGAATACTATTAGGGAGATGATGAAAATGATTCAGTAAATTAAAAAATAGAGATACAAAAGTCTAGCAGGTAAAATACTGAAATGATGTAGCTATACCTGTAACATATATGTGACTGTTTCAAACCCTGAGGGGGAAAAAAGGATCAGAATTCAGAACTAAATTAATCCAAATCACAAAAGAGCAGAGTAAAAAAATTTCAAGATTTTGATTGAATTAGTAATAAAATTCAAACCTCTATGTGGATGATCAGGAAATCCAGCTGGAGCAGAGACTGCAATGTGACCAAAAAATAAATAAATAAAGCCACAAGGAACTAATAAAAGAGCATTAAAAATCCAATCTTTACACCAAATGAACAATAAAAAAACTCAAAAAAAAGGGAGAAAAACTCACCTGAGAATTCATCTAGAGCAAGGAAAGGGTCAAAATACATCAATTCAAACCTGAAAAAATCAAGCATCTCAATAAAATTTTTTTTTTTTTATCACCAAAAATAAACTACAAAGTAAGAATGATCAGAACCCTCCAAGAAATACCTTCCAATGCTTCTTCTGACAATGGCTCCAACCCCTTCAGGTTGAGGCCTTGCAAGAAATTTTCTGACAACAGTCCGAGGTTCTTCAACAACATTATTACTATTATAAGACATGTTTTCTATTCTGGGTTTTTTCTCTTTTATAGTATTTTTTTCACTAAGAAACTTTTGGGTTTAACAAATATGAGAGTTTGTAAAGGTATTTATAGCGAGGGGACAGAGAAAGAAGGCGGGGGGTGTTTGGTGCTGTTGAGTTCGTTAATCGAATCTAGTTCGAGGGTCAATGGGGTAAAGGGTGGCAACCCATCTGGCTCCACTACTCAGCTTGCTTGAGATCCAGGGACTTTTTTTTTGGGGGTAATTTTTTTGAAAAATATGATGTCAGCATAACGCTGTGATGATGTGTTCATGGCCTCATCGATCCTGTGGACCTCAAATTGTTGGGTTGGGTTGGCTCTGCTCCCGGTTCCACTTAATGGATGGACCATCAAAGTCCAATTATGGTTCACGTTTCATTAACATTTGCCAACTTTTTGAGCCGAACCTTACTGTTTTCTGCAGAGAAAAGAAAGTTATGGTAAGTATTTTGAATTCTTGAAGTACTCTGTGTGCCAATCATTTTTCTTTCCTCGAGAAAAAAGAAAACCATTCAGAATTCGTGATTTTATAAATTATTTTCTTATCAATTTGTTTTCTTTGATAGGGGTGAATAAACACTAAACCAAATCAAAGTTGTTGTATTTAAATCATTTTTGAGGATGAGGATAGAGCTGTCAATTAGATTTTAAAATGTGGGTTTTGTAAAGTCCAAATTCAGTTTACAAATTTATTTGGATTTCAAACTTTAATTGGGTTAGTCCAATCTCACAAATGCCAATTAACCCAATCTCACAAATGTGTAGTTTATATTCCATTCACAAAATTATTCAAGTTTCAAATTTTAATTAGGTTGTCCCAATTTCACATTATTCAATAAAAGTTTTTATAGATTATTTGTTAAAATTTTATTTTTTTTACACTCAATCAACATAATATGGAATAGTATATACTACTTATCCTAATAAATAACTACTAACTATATATTATTGATCCACAACATTATAACTAAATTGACTAATAAAGTTGGGTTATTATTTTTAATTATTAACCAGTATCAACATAAAATCAAATCATATTATTTAATTTAAGATAAAATTAATTTATATTTTATATATATATGGTCTATGCTTTAATTGGACGAAGCCTAGTAAAATATAATTTTAACTCACAATTTAATCTATCTTAATATTTAAATTCAAAATAAATTCAATATATAAAAATTGACTCTTTATTTATCGAATTAGGTGAGCTGAGATCAAACCAACCAACTCATTGATAGTCATAGTGGGCTCAAGAATCAAGGATCCAGACTAAACCACTTCTCTAATTTTATGGGTCCGGGTGTGAAATTTTGGTGCTATGGACCAATGCAACGTGAGAGATGAGCAAGTGACAACGTAGGATGTAATAGTACTACTACTTACAAGAGTGACGTATTCGGTACAAAAGCATGACGAGGTGTCATATGCACAGATACATGGACCGAGTAACCATTTTATTTCTTCTATTGATTTACATTTTCTCATCTCATAGTTTTTGTTGATGTAACTCAAATAAGATAAAGATACCACACAAACTAGCACAATATCTATTGCCAAATGGATAATTATCAATTTTAAAAAAGAGATGAATTTTCGTCACCACATTAAACACTCTTATGATTCATTTTATAATATAAAACTAATAACATTAAATCGTTAAGTAATTAAAAAATAATACGATTCTTGATGTATTTTTTTAATTATCTCAATGTCGATAACACATACTTATTCATGAATAATAGTAATACTAATATGGATAGAGTAAGACCATTTCTAACCAGTAAGGTAAGAATAAGGAACGTGTTGGACATTTTCAAAGTAAGCAAAGCCAGCCAAAAAGAGATAGAGATATATATCCACCTTTGAGTTTGTGACCTGCCATCTTTCTTCTTGTGTTGAGATTTACATTGGAAATGTGATGATGATTAGATGTAAAACAAATGATGAAACAATCCAATCGCCATGCCCAACCCAACTGCCCCGCCTTGAGTTTGATTCTCTAACGCAACGCAATTACTTTCCTTTTTTCTTTTTTTGGTCGGAAAAGGCATCTGCCGCATTACTTGCTCATTATTATTGATTTCTTTCATGGTCAAAGGCAATTAAAGAGGTATTTTGTTCTAATTAGAATCGAAATAAAAATTATAAATCTCATTATCGATCAGTTTATGTTATTATTATTTTTATTTATTTGATTTGAATAATGAATGAGTTTTAGTCAAAATAAACTGATAATTTACTTCCAAATTTCAATAATCATTATTGCCCCAAAAAAAAGGAAAAGAGTTGGAAAATCTGCCCAACTCACTGTGAAAAACATTAGTAGGTCGATATGCAAAGCAAATCCTATTCGCAGGAAATCATTTAATTTGGAAAATAAAACAGTGAAAATTTTTTCGTTACTCGTTTTATATTGAAAAATGAATATTCTTAACCGTTATGATTGTAAAGTAAAAAAATTTCTTATTTTTTAATAATTTCAACGACTATCATATCTATTTCGCACTAAACAGACTTACTTTAAAATAGTACTAAGCAACATTTCATCATCAACTAAGGATAAATTTTCAATCCTACATTTCAAACTGCAACAGTTGATGCTTTCACTTCCTTCTACTCTTCCTATGTCATAATAAGGAACCACTGATCCGCGGAAAATCTGCGGGTCTGGTCCGAACAAATTGGTAGAGCATTTTCCATATTGTAACCAAAGCACCTCCGCACGTTTTCCCACTTTGTCTAGTGCCTGCATTAGCACGTCTGGTATTACAAACCCAGACACTTGAACTATTCCATCTTCACCCACTCTGCAACTTCGTACTTCTGTTCAATTTGGCCAAAGAAATATGTAGATTGATAGGAAAATTCTACTGTTTATTTCTGTTGTTTATCGTTATATTTTAAAATTTTATATATTAATAATATTTTATATTTTAAAAATTTATATAACATATATTTTAAAGTACAATGAAAGTTTCTTTACTCGACAATAAAAATAATACTCATAATAAAAAAATGAGAAAATCACATAATGAAAAAAAAGAGAGGGAAATGAATAACTACTTGTTATATTTGGAGAATTAGTGTTCTACCAGATAAGATAAGATGCAAACTTTTAATCCAAAAAGAAAAAAAAAAAAGAAAAAGGTTAATTTAGGATTAAGTAAACGTATCGTAGTGTTAGAGTATCAGGTAATTTCTATTTTAACTTATGTATATCGGTAAATAAAAGTTCATATATTTCTTAGATTATGTAAGTACTAGATACATGTTCTACTTGTAGGTTGTAATCAAAATATAAATAGACGTTGAAATACACATCAATAAAATTATAAATTTTTATTGTAGTATAAACTAGTATAAAGAAGCATTTTAGATTCTAGTACATATATAAACTAGTATAAAGAAGCATTATAGATTCTAAGCAACTTATCAAGTTTTTATGACTATTATTTCGAGTGCATAAAAGATTGATTCATGATTTCATTATTGCATATAAAAAGGTTGTTGTTGTATAGATTAAAAAGTCAGTAGAAAATCATATTTAGGAACAAAAATTTTTCAAATGGATATAGGCATGTAGCATAACACTAACCTTGGATACTTCTAATTATTCCGGAAACTGATTTTTGCCACCCTTTTTTTCGAATATTCACTTGAATAATACAATTCTGAAAAAGTCATAATAAAACAAGATTTCCATCAGAAGTAAACTAAACGAGAAAGATTAAAACCCACGAAAAATATTAATATAATTTTTACAATAAAAGAAAAATCAGTATGACCATGAATAATGCATCCTCTTGAATCCCACAAGACACCCCACGTTGGCTTGCCATTGAAGATGATTTGCACTTATTATAAGACTTGAAATTATCGATGATTTTCTCAAAAAAAAACTTGATAGTAAAATTTGTTTTCAACAAGTCTAGGCAACTATATAAATTCTGTGATTTAATTAATTAAAGTAAGTTACCTCTTTCCTTCTATATTTTGGTTCATTTTCCCATTTTAACTCTTCTTAATTATTACAATCTTTTGGATGAATGGATTCTCGTATCTTGTCCTACTGTGTATATCTATATTTTCCCATTTTAATTAACTCTTCTTATTACAATCTTTTGAATTCTCGTACACTTCCTCCTACTCTATATTTTAGGTCTTCAACCTTCTTAGTTTCCTTCTGCTTCAGTTAGTATCCACGTCTCTCCTCTTACAAGTTACAATTGTTTCGGAATTTTTCTTGCACTTTCTTTTATTTTTTTGGTTGCTTGACCCGAAAGTTTCGCAATCTTTTGTGCTTCCCATTTATCAATTAATCTTGCCTATAATATTGTCCATTATTTCAATACAACGTGACATATGTTATTAGATTGGCAAGCAAAAAAAAAAAAAATCAATCTAGTAAATAAAATTAAGGGTTAGTCATAAGTAAGTTGGTCTTGACCAGCGATATTGAGTTTATGGTGTAAAAAATAATTTTTGTAATTGAAATTTACACAGAATTATACGTAAGGCTGTTAATTGGATTTTGTGAGTTGGGTTTTGTAAAATCCAATTTCACTCACAAATTTGCTTCAATTTCAGACTTAAGGTCTTAATCGAGTCGGTCAAAGCTAAAAAATGTGCAGGTCATACTTGGCTCATGAAATTATTTAGGTTTTGAATTTTAATCCGATTGGATCAAACTCACATTATCTAATAAAAATTTTTATAGGTTATTTATTAAAATTTTGTTATTTATATTTTTTACATTTGATCAATACAACATGAAATAGTATTTATTACTTATCTCAATAAACAACAAACTATATCGTTGATCCACAACATTACTTACAACTAAATTGAATAATGAGGTTGGGTTGTTATTTTTAGTTACTCGAGTTTATTTAAGTTAATAGAATACTATAATCATTAATAATTATTCACATAAAATAAAGTAATTCTATTTAATTTAAGATAAAATTAATTATATATATATATATATGTATATATTTTCAAGTTGAGTTTTAATAGGGTCAAGTCCCGTAAAATTCAATTTCCATTCACAATTTAATCAAATTTAATATTTAGACCCAATTGTAATCCAACTTACTAGAATTAATATGAGACTTGACCATTTATTTATTAGATCGGACAGATTTGACTCAGACCGATCCGTATAATTGACAGTTCTAATTATACGGATTATTGAGTATGGTAACTTCGCAAGGGATCCCTGGTTATGGTACATTTAGATTTTATCTTAATGCCTTGCATCACAATTTGATGCCGTACATCACAATTCTCGCAAAGAATTATATTATTATTTTATTTATTTATTTATTTTAACATAAAAAAATGATTTACAAAGTTACAAATACATGATTATTTGTTAAAATTATAGTGAATTATCAATTCTTAATTTTAGATATTTGATTAAATTTCGTTCCTTCTTTTCCTAATACTAGAAAGAAACATCATTACTTCTTTCCCAAATATGATAAAATATCAATATCTTTTATCACTTTATATAAATTCACTATTTTACTTGTCACTCAAGAGGAGCATCGAGAATTCTGAAAACTTGAGTAATAGGCTGATTGATCTAGAGGAGAGACTCCTAAATGAGATTGGGCTGCAAAATACTAACCCAGCTTCATGTGGTAAAATTGTCAACTGAAAGCGAATTGGATACTCATCATAAAGCTTGGGCAAAGGAATTTGCTCAAGCGTAGCAAAGAAAATAAATGTAATGCACAGAACACAGATTTTTGGCCAACGCAACCAAATAATAGAAGCCAATTTTCATAATTCTGTCAAACATCAGATTATGGAAATAACAAAACAGGTCTGTGATACAACTAGAAATTTACAAAAAATAGCCAGGCCAACATTGTAGAGAAGACAAAAAGTTGGTTATCCACTCTCTTCGCAGGATTTATTATGTAGGGGTGCGACGTTTTCTAATGGACTGGCAAAAGAATGAGAATGACTCCTTAAGTTCATTTGGAAGGGGAAATGCCAAAGGAGGGAGGACAGGGGCTTGCAGACTCTTGAGGGCCTCGGTATTGGTAGGGGAAAGGGCCAATGCTGGCTGCTGCTTGTTAAGACCTTCAATGATAAAGTGTGTCCAGGAAAATGCCCCAAATGTGAGGCAGCTTTGAAGTAGAGCCTGAGGTGCACCTGGAAAACATAAAAAACACAAATCAATTACAATTCTGATACAACTTTTAACACATGTCATGCTCAAGACCCTAGACAAGAATCACGATACCTGGAAAACTGAGAGCAAGACCAGTGCAGCACCCAGCCACTCCTGCATTAATAACTGTAGAGAAAGAATGAAAGTTATGACAAAAGGGAATGAAGTATTAAACTAGTACAGTAATTCTTAAAACTTAAATATCATACCATCATCTTTCCCTCGCAACCTCTTCAAAAAACAAACTACTAAGCTATGGACTCCAGACAAAACTGCAAACGTCTGGAACAAGCAAAGGGAACTCAGATATAACAATCCCTCCAAATAGAAGCCAGAAGAAATCCCACAAACTATACGTTAAACAATGTATGTAAAAGGCTTTCAATCGACATATAAAGAATGAAGAATCTATCAAACCTTGGCAGAAGATGGACCAGCCTCTCCAAAGGATCCTTTAAATCCCTTCCTCTTAATCAAACCAGAACCTGGCAAAGATGTCCACATAAGATGTATGAACAAATCATCTCAAGTGCATGGGGAAAAGAATGAATTTTTGAAATGTGGAGCAAATCACTTCAAAGATGAGTTCAACAATGACCATAGCATCATCCAAAATCGGGCTGTGAACCATTCAGTTTGTTTTTCCTCTCATTTTTTGCTTTAAAGTCATAAAAGTGAAATAGCAAGAGTAAATTTCACCGTCACAAACAACTGACAGAAAATGGAACCAGATTAGCTAAAAGTCGTGTCAAACTCAAATTCCTTATGGAATCACATTGAAAAATCAACTACTCACTAGTGGAACCTTGAAAAAGAAACAATATTTATGATGTCAAATCCATGAAAATGGCCAAACTTATCTGCAATGCAAATCTACCAACTTACACTAAGATAGATATCCTTCGGGAAGTAAGCAGCCAAATGCCCCCAAGGCAAAAGCTTGCTCAATATCATCATTGGGAGAAAACATCATTGTTAGAAGGCTACATTACTGAACCAATACGAAGTACAAACCCAACCCTCCAAAGGTAATCCATTATATCAGCCTCACAAGAATTTTGCTCGACAAATTTGACATACAGGCTTCTCTTCAATGCACAAACCATTAACATGTGTAGTTTAAGCTCATTTCAGAAAAAGACTTAAAATCACAACTTTCTACCAAGCTCAATTAACTTAAGCAACTTCACCAATACCATCTATTCTGCTTCAAAGTGAACCCAATGTTAATGATGGTATCAGAAACAAAAGTACATCTGGGAATGACGAAAAAAATATATGAACAAACCAAAAAATACTAAAATTTAGCAACTTGAACATAAAAAATTATTGGTCCAGAAGGATAACAGTAACATATTGAAATTGCCAACAAAATATAACAGAAAAAACAGAGGCACAGCACTTCATACCCTGAAAATCTAGATTGAATTTCACAAAACCCATATGATTTCAAATTACCACCAAAAAGAACTAAAGTTTCAATCTTTAATGCAATATAACCGATAAGGGAAAATAAATTTAAGAAATTAAATACACTAGTGAAGAAAAAGTGATAAGGGAATAAGTATCTGTTACCTAATCCGAAAATGGAGCCCATAAAAGCGCCGGCAACGGAATCACCGGCGAATCTTAGGAGGCAAACTACAGGTGGGCTGGAGGGATTAGAGATTAAGGCGTCGGAGCTGAAATTTGTGGTGGCGCTTGGACTAGGATTAGGAGGGGTTTCGATTTCGGAGTCAGAATCTGAGGTCGGAGAATTGGCCGGCGTTGTCATCTCTACGAAACCCTTTTTTAATCAGAAAAGAAAGTTGAAAACTTTTTTCTGATTTTACCTCTTTTTTCTCTTGTTTTTGTTGTTGGATATTTTCTAGATAGAGATGTCAGATTAGATGTGGGATTATATATTCGGATTCGGTTCGGATATGCCCGTAGAATATAACATTTTTCTGATAGAATCACAAACTACGTCGTATTTATACCTCTGTATTTTACTTTTACACAAAAATTTTCCCTTTAGTGGAAGAAAGAGGGTGAAGAAAAGTAGAACAAATGTGAGTACTCCTTGTAGATTCTTTAACTGTTTATACTCTTTTTGAAATGTGTGTATTTAAAATTATAATGTTCTTAAGTTTAGGTAAATATTATGGTTTTTAAATTTATGAGTTTTTTAACGAAATTTTATTTATATAGTGATCCAATTTTGAATTAATTAAATAAAAAAAATTTAACTGCAATAAGTACGAAAAATGTTGACATTTCATTAGAAACAATTTGAATGAGCACAAATTTCTCTCCATCTCAATGGTAATACATTCTCACTATTACAATTAATCAGGTGTTTAATGCACATATCCAATTTCCACAACTTCACAAAGTAAAGGAATAAGTTGGTATCTGCTTGGTCCCCAGCAGGGTCCAAGACAGCTCAACTTTTCTTTGTATTCAAATGTTTACACATCTTCCATTCCATTTCTTCTTGTTACAAGAAGCTCAACTTTTTTGTATCTTGTCATAATACTCAATAATGTTGTTCTTGATAAATTGCACCAAATTCTGCTCTCCATGCTTGATCATCATCATCATGCATGGAAGATGGTGTGTCATCATGCCCTCCTGAGTAGGAGTCTTCTCTGTAAAATGGTCGTAATGCAGATTCAGGCAATCTACTCTCTTCAAGGTACTGTTTCATTGTGATCACTTCCATCTTATGCTTTCTCTTGAGTTTTTCTATTTGTTTCTTTAAACTCTCATTCTGTTCTTGTGCCTTGTTGAAATTTCCCTGCAACCGAAAAGGAAAAAAATGCTTACAGTTTGTTTCTGTTGCTAATTGCTGACTTCTTCATAGACAATAGCAAAAGAGTATCAAATTCAAATATGCAAATTACCTCTGCAACTGAAGCTGTTTCCTCTGCTTCTCTCAGCCGGACAAGTAATTCACCAGCTGCATGAACAGCTTCTGCAGTGTTGATCTCTAAGTTGAGTTCGTAGACTTTTATTCTCCTTTCTCAGCAGTTCCCTATCCCTATCTCTTTCCACTCTCAAAGCTGAAAGTTCTGATGCAAGGCACTTCGAAAAACGAGAACCATGACCTTTAGCTCCTGCTTTTGCAGCTGCCCTTTTCACCTCCGCTACACCTTCCATAACAAGTCGATGCTTTCCAACCAAGTCATTATACTTTTCCTGCAGTTCAGCATAGTGCTCAATCATTCTTGCATGTCCAAGGACAGCTCTTTTAAGTGCATCATCCAGCTCATCGGTGCATTTCTTCTCTAATCTCAACTCCATCTCCACTTTCTCTGCTCTCTGGCGGTGAGACTCAAGATCGATTCTCAGATCATCAGTTAAGCAAATCCACTCGCTTTCCATTTCTGTCCATCTTTCTCTTTCTTTCTCAAGTTCTTCCTCATTATTACCCCAAGCGTATGCACCACTTTTTCTCAACTGGATTGATTGAGCCAGAAGAGAAGATCCTCTTTGACTGTTGATTTGTTAGTAGTTCCATCAGTTTGCAACTGCAATTTGCTTCTTAGACATTCAATTTCTTTGAGAAGGGCTTCCTTTTCATTTATATCAAATGATCGACTATCATGACTGTGATCTTCTTGGATTTCTTTTATGTCACAATTTGCATTTATCAACTCTACGTCATAATTTTCATCACCACTCCACTTCAGAAGCTGTGAACAGATTATCCAGAAATTCATAAGTTCAAGAGAATTAGATGGAAAAGAGGAGACCAATAACGACTCAAGGAAAGAATAACCGACCTTATTTCCATCACTTTGTGAATGACAGTGCTCATTTGCATTTTCATAGGTTGGTAACATTTGATTATTCCTCGCCTCAGATTTATATCTCATTAGCTGCAAAAGATTAACTGTTTAGTAATTTGAATTCCTGTGATAGTCATACAAGGACAGTAAAAAAAGTATCACCTCTTGCTTTAGTTTCTCAATATTATCTTCATGTTCCTTGCTTAGAAACACTCTCAAGTTCCTTCTCTCTCTCAGTAACAAGTACTAAACCTTTTTCCAGATCCTGCAAGAAAAAAGAACGAAAAGGAAATGTCAATCAAAAGAATATTCTATTATCCAAAGGAGGGGAGATATTGATTGTCAAAATAATTAAAGGCAATGATACCATCAATGTCTTCAAGCTATCCTGTACTTCAGGAGAAGAAATAATTCCTCTTTGCTTGCAATTTATGCAGAAGAAAGAAGTAGTCAGTGCATTTGAAGATTGCTCCCCTTCTGATAATGTTTGGCCAGAGGCATTTGCCTTGTCAGCTGTCAGACATGGTTTCAGTGCCAAGTGCTCAAAAGAGAAGGAAGCTGAAGATCTGTCCAATGCTGAGTTCTGCTGATGGTAATCAATGATCTGTAACCCTCTATGAAGGCTAGCTGCCAGAGATTCTGAAGGTCCTGGAACCACCCTACTAGACCTCAAAGAAGATTGAATATGAGCACTGTTTCTGACTTGGACTGATGTGCAACGATTTGGAGTTTCTGGAAGTTTCTTGTGCATCATGTTGATGGGGCAAACTGTTTTCTGAGAAAATTATGCTTTTTCTCAGCACATTTTTTATTTTGGGAGATTCAGAAATTGTAGGGCCTTGGAGGACATTAGAATGACGGACTGCTCTGATTGAAATGCTACTCCTCATTGCATGATTATTGGTCCTTGAATCCTTAGCAATGTCTTCATGATGATCAACAGCTGAAACTTCATTTGGATGTACACGTTGTGTATGAGTTCCTTCTGAATCAATTTCTTCGGTTTCACTCTCTTCTGGAGAGCTTACATATTGCTCACTTGTCAAGTCTGTCTCACCACCCTCTGCAGTGTCTCTGGAGTCTCCTCCATGAGAACTATGCAACCTATCAATTTGGGCTTGTAGTTCTTTAACATCATCTTCATTAGCACACACTTCTTCAGAATCATTGTCAATATATGGTAAAATCAGTGAGCGGTTAATACTACGTCTCAGTACTGATTCAAGCTTTCACGCACACTTCGTGCTTTGAAGTGTCCATGGTTGCTTCCAACTGAGCCCCTCACATTTGATTTGGATTTTATAAGTTCCTCCTGTTTAAAAAAGTAGCTTAGTTAACAATAAAATAAATTCAGGCAAGCTTCAGAATGGAAAATTGCTGACTGCTCAAACAAATTCAGTACCTTAAGCTGCCGAATCTGATCAGTCAGACCATTAACATCATCTTCCGTTATTGCATTTATTACTGGTTCATTATGTATGGATTTAACCCGCTGTCCAAACCTGAGTGTGCTCACTGTCTCACCACTACACCTATATTGAAAAAGAACAGTCCATTATATGGAAGCATTATTAAGTAATAAAAAGAGGAAAAATCATTTCCCAGGCTGCAGTTCACTGCAAAGCATGATTTAGTCCGCAAGATGCAATGAAAGCCCATTCTACACCTATAAATATATAATGTATGCATATTGTCAACTACTTATAACCATTCTGTTTATACACATGAATGTTGTATTTCTCAGTTATTCGTACACCAAACGTAGTTCAGATAAAGATTCAGTAAGTCAAATACTTTTTATCAGGGGAGATGGAGCATATGACGAAGAGTTTCGCATTGCCACCAAGTGACTCTCTTAGCAAATGAGTTAAACAGGAACTTTGATATGGTGGGACTTCAAAAGTTCTTGAATTACTTCTTTCAACAAGGGCATTCACCAAGTACCTGCACCAATTAGAGGAACAGCCAATAAGTTATTGCAAGTAAACACAGAAATAAGCTTTATATGCAGTTCAATTTGATTACTAAAAGCTGCAGCAAGACAACGTAACAGCAGAGGAAAGACAAAATGGCCTTTTGACTATTTCAATATAAGAAGCATTCATTCATCAAAAACCAGTCCTTAAATAAACACTATGTTGTACATACCCAAGCTGTGAAGTGGACTTCTTAACGAATTTTCCTTCTCTAAGACATTGTTTACCAGCATCATCAAGAACAGTTTTCATTCATATCCAGCAAGATCAATGAGGCTGATTCTGCTTGACTTTGAGCTACCAAAACACTTTGATGAGGTTTCCTGAATCATTAATTGGATATAAATGATCAAAGAACCCAAGAAACAAATGACAATGATTTCTGCAATCAATATGTACTCGTGTAATTCTTCAAGTAAAACAAACTCTTGTTGGCAGATTAAAAAATTACTTTAAATGGCACACAATCAAATGGCTGCTCTAGTTCAATATAGACAATCTTCTAACCAGTTTTCTGAGATCCTATGTAAAAGAATCTATACTTTTAGGTATATCTACCACCAAAAAATACTGTTTCAAGTTTTGTACCTTGCACCAGGACTCAATGATGCATGTAAACACAATATGTGATCTTGAACTCTTTGAGTTTGTACTGGTTGCTCCAACCTTTCTGCTTGAAAGGCCCTACATCATCACAGAAATCAATATACAGCAAATAAATATACATTTGACACAAGATAGGCAACCATTAGTTGAGATACAAGTAAGCAGAACTTTAGCATTTTATAATTATAACATACCTTGATTAGAACTTGGGTGACTTCCTGATAGTTCGTGACATATTCCTCTGTTAAATTCTCGACATAAAATCCATTTTTGGGGTCATCCCTAATCTGTGAAGTTTAAACTCATAATTAAAGGCCAATACAAGTCACATAACATTTCAAAGCCAAGGGAGCACCAAATAGATATAACATATTTTCCTGTTGAGAAAAAGGATTTTAACCTCTAAATTCCTCTTGGTTGGATCAAGTAGATCCCCAATTTGTTCATTGTATACCTGCAAAAATTGATTGATTACATATTGTAAATGAAAACCATAGAATTAGAAAGAAAGGACATGTAAAATATAAGCACAAATATATACCTCGAGGAATGAACAACGGCACTGATAATTAAATTGTCGTCCTTCAGAGTTCTCTTGATCCTTAATAATTAACAGAAACAGATAACATTATGTAACATAATGCGATTTGACTGACTTTTGTTCTTTAATTTATTAACTATAATTAAGAAAAAAATGAACCTACTTGCTGAATTTTCGAGAACAACATCTGGAAAATTCGAGGAACAATGCCCTGAAGACTATTAGATGAAACACCCTCAACCATGGCGCTTGGTGGACCCCACATTGTGTAAGTCTTTCCAGTCCCAGTCTAGTGACAAAATCGAATAAACATTACTTCAGAAATTGCACAGAAACACTTAAGAGAATAGTGAGGCAGCTAAAACTTCTCTATTTTTGTAAACTACCTGTCCATAAGCCAAGATTGATGTGTTGTAACCAGCCAAGGCATCATTAACCAAAGGAACACCAACTAACTGAAATACATCTTCCTGATAAAAAAAAAATTTTTAAAAAGGAAAGAAATTTCCATAAATTCAAACCATTTCTGATTTTTCTTTTCAAGTACTTCGAACTAGGAAAGAAACTAAATTAAAATACAACAGATTAAAAAGTGAACTTTAGAATAAAAAAAAGTTGAACTTTAGAATAAGCAAAATAATCAGAAAAATAATAAAAATAAAATCGATACCTGGGTCGAATTCGAGTCGAAAACAGAATCAAAGTTGAATATTCTATCCCCAACAGAAAGGGAATCATTTGAAATTTTCTTAACATCCCAATCCAGACTTCCAGGACCAGCTGAAGGCCTAATTCTCACCACGACCTTTTCACAAACACAAAACCCACAAAAATTAAAAACTTACAAAATCCTGGATTTCTCGAGAAAACGAAGAAATCAAAGAATCCCAATACTAACCTTGACTGGTGGATCCGGTTGTGAGGGGGTATGATCCAATTGACCCGCCCCAGATCCGACGAGTTCTTTATTAACAATCAGCGGTTTTGAAGGTAGCAATGGAGGGTCACTGATTTGAATATTGGAATCAATTGGAGGGATATTTTCTCTACTCAATTTGGATTTTGTTGAGTTTTTCGTTTTCTGCTTCCTTGAAACTGAATTTGGAAGGAAGTTTTTGACATGATGAAGCTGAAATGCTTCCCAAGAATCTGTTCTCCATCTTAGTATTTGATTGATGAATTTCAGTATATAATTTTTCTCAGAGATGGACAAAAAGAGAGAGAAAGAAGAGAGAGAAAATGAGATTGCAATTCAAATGGTGAAAGCTGCAAGACAACGAGACCCGAAGAGATCCAAGAATTAAAGTTCAGGGGGAAGGTGACCGTTGCTGGTTTAAACTTTAAATTTTAATGGTGAAGTGACGGGAGTACCCTTGTTTCGTGGGCTTTTTATATTATTGGGTTTTGGGTCCACTATTTGTTGGTCCGCTACGTGCCTGTTTATATTTATATGTAATAGGCCCAATGGGGTTTGGGCTAAAGAGAATTTTGATTACCGCTCCATGACATAAAACATGGATGGGTCCATTGGGTCTAGTAGAACGTTCTTGCTAGTGTTCAAGAAAAAGAATATGATCTCTTACAAGTAACAAGTTTGCTATAATTACAAAATTCTCTTTTCGAATTTTATTTTAATTAATTTGTCCTTGAATTATAATCTCATTGAGCCACTTTTTTATCATATCCATAAGGATAATTTTATAATGGCAACTATATCTTGCTAGTATGATTCGTGTCACTTTATAATGTTTATGATAATTATAGGAATCAATCAATTTCAAATCAAGTTTAACAAGTGAACGTGTCACTTTTTAATGTTTATGATAATTATAGGAATCGATCAATTTCAAATCAAGTTTAATAAGTGAACAATTATTAAATTTTGTTCAAATTTCGTTAACGAATTTGAATGACAAGTTTTCATATTCCAATCCTACTTATAGAGTTCATCCTTTAATGACAATCACAACAAGAATCGAACAATAAAACCCTTCATCAAATTATGCTTAGACCATACTACAAGTCAAGAGAAGTCTTGTACCAACACAATGATCTAGGAGGCTTATTAAATAGTAGTAGTTTTGAACATCCATGATTGATTACCCGATATATCTTTCACAGAAAATGTTTAGACAGACTCGAATATTAATTTTATTCATAAATTTTGTTATTAGAATTTAATTTTATAAAAATTTATTAATATCATTTATTGTCATATGTTTCATAAAATTTAAGTTATACTACATAATTTATAAGTGAAATAAAAAATCAAATTTAATTAAGTATTGATTGTGTGTGTGTGAGAAAATTCATATATGAACCGAATTTATAGTATAATATATTATAGGAGAATTCTACAATCTTGTTGAGAGAACAATTTTATTAGTTTTAAGAATTTGTATAGTATAAATTTTTAAAATACATAATATTATACTGTATAAATACTTAAACTACAAAAGAATAATTCCCTAAAAATAATTACAAAATTTTCCTATATTATATACCTCTTAATCCATGTTAACTCACCTTGCCATTTTGAGTAAGGTGAGATAGAATTGAATGAGATAAAAAATATATGACACTATATAAAAAAAGAAAAAAAAAATCCCATTGTGTAATCAATGAGTCAAAGGCAGGCATTCTGATTGATTCTGATGAGATCACATGGTGGAATGACTGAATGAGGACCCCCCGATGAGACCAGACAATCATATAAATAGCTAAATTGTACTAAACGGACCGTATTTTTCAAACGCACAACAGTAAAGCAAAATAATTGCTAAAGTGGAGCCTACGGCATTGCTAATTAACAAGTCTGAAACAAGTCTGAGACAGTACTAATTCTGATTTATTTATTCTCTCTTTTGTAGTACATCTTTTTGTAAAAGAAAGCCACTAGTTTGGGCCCCCATTCTTGATTTTCATTACTCATGAAATCTTGAGGCCAGAGCCCATGGGGCCGGTTCGTTAATTGCATTTTAGTAAGAAGACATTAGCCTAAAGATGGATTAATAGGTTAATTAGAAATCCGTTGCGTGGCATGGAATGTAAATGAGAACGAGATTGTTTTCGATTAAAAGGAATTATAGAATTTTCTTATATATTATTCACAGACGAATTTGATTATCGTTAATACAAATTATTGGGAATATGGGTTGGGGTAAGTAATTGAAAAGACATACGAGCGTTCAAAAGTCAAAATAGTTCACCTAATTTTCATATAAAAACAAATTTCTGCTTCAGCTTTCTGTATTACCAATTGTTCTTCCTTGACACTAGAATAGCAATCCAAAAAAAAAAAAATACTAATGAAAGACAAAAGAAGAAAGGAAATAAAGACTTCCATACATTATCATGTACTATAATATAAAATGATCCCGAATCGTATGTTATTATTGTGATTGTGAGTAAATTAAGAAAAGAAAATAAATGTCATAAATATAGCTCCAACATGCTATGGAGACACATGAATTATCATTATTATGCAAGATCAACAAATTAAGCCAACTTGACTCGTGTTGGGAACCACTTTATAAGTTGGGAAAAGGCACTAATCAAATTAATATCTCATTAGATCACTTTATGGCTTATGACTATACGAAGATAGCGAAGTAACTTCAATGAGTGGGAGTAGCTGAACTAGTATTAACTTTTTCATACTATCATGCCCAAACACCACCAAGATTTGGATTAATGCCAAAGTGAACAAGATGACAAAATATTGGTAGTTATGAACGTCACTTTAATTAGTGAATCAAATATAAAAAGTAGAAATTTTATTAGATTATGTAACAGAATCACCTTATATATTATATTTTAAAATCTTACATAATAATATAATAATATATATTTTAAAAATTTATACTATATAAATTTTTAAGACTAATGTAATGATTTTTTCAACGAGATTATAAAATTTTCTTAAAAAATAGGATTATCAAAAAGAGAGATAGAAGAGATGTGCAAAATTTCCATGACCATACCTAAATGGGGTCATTCTCAAATGAATTCTTGAATTGTTGTCCCCTTCAAAAAGAGAAAAAAGGGCATCTTAGTAATGAAATGAAATGGTAGTCTACTTGGCCATCATCCTCAAAAGTCTAATTTGGATGGAAATAGTACATTTCAAAGATATAATTGAGGATGATTGAACACTTAATTTGGTCATGTTTCAAATAAAAGGGCTAGCAACTAGTGACCCTACCATTACCATAATTTAAACCCTTTTTTGGCTTCCCAATAGACCTTTAATTTGAATAAAATAGTTGAGCATCTAGGGACAAGACAAGTAGCCTCTAAGATATTTTTAAATCTACGAGGAAACTTGCACTTAAAGTAAATAATTTCCACCATTCTACTTTTTGAAAATTTTTAATTTTAATCTTGAGTAATCTATCATCTTCTTTTTCTTTAAATTGAACAAAAATGGTCGAGAGGCAATACTATATTAATAATTGGAACACAGGCATGATTGTTCAAAAAAATAAATAAATAAATAAATAAAAAAGCTCATGCGACTTAAGTTTTTACTTTATTTGTTTTGAATTGAAAAACTTGTGAAGTTCTTTTTAGGTGGGGAGGTTTTGAATTTTCCTAAAATTTGACAAAGTTATGACTCATTAAGTCGTGGGAATTGGGGGAGCTAAGTTAACTCCCTCATATCTTAAGACAATAATTGTGGCATAAGAAATGAAACAAAAATGAAACTATTTATCTATGGAAATATTTAAATTGATCTGATTTTTAATTTTACGTGTAAATCTTGTAGTATAGATTAAATATTATAAAATTTATAATATCAGTCGATGTAAAAAAAATTTAATTTTAGCTAAAAAAAATCAACATATAAATCCAAAATCAGATTTATGTTAATATTTTACTTTATCTTTAATTGTTCATATCATCAACAGAGCATCATTCCAGTTTCCTTACATGTCTGTAAAACCCCATTGGCCATTCACAAGAACAAAAACACTTCACTCGTGTGAAACGCTGTTATAAATTCAACGTAAGAAAAAGTTTCTAGGTACAATTAAGTCGGAATAAAATAACTCGACTTTGAATGTATAGACTTTTTCATGCTAGGATTATTAAGTATAATCCGAACCAAAATTTTAAAAATTTATCAAATACTAAATCTTATTAGTGCGAATTAATTTTAAACAATTTTAGAAAATATTTAGTAATTTAATTTGGATTTTGGAATATATTTATATAAAGTGATAAAGTTATCAAATAAATAAAATATTAATATATTTAAAAAAAATTCGATAAAATATCTAAAATAAAAAATTAATGATTCCACAAAATCTTGATTAGGACTTTTAAAAATAATTTTAAAACACAACACCAACTACCAACCCCCTAACTCCAACTGTAAAGTCCGCACTCAAAGCTTCTTTTGATGGTTCGATGTAACGCGTGGGTCGGTGTATTTCGTGTTTCGTTGTGGATAAAATACACTATTTATTAACTGATTGCAATATATATATATATATATATATATATATATATATATATATATATTATGAATTAGGATGGTAGATGTGTATAAGAGACAGCCTATTTTAATATTTAGATTTATTTAATTATTTTATAAAATTTAATTTTTTTTTAAACTGACTTATTTATTGTTTGAATTGAAATCAAACGAATTATTCAACTGAAATTGAAATCAAACTTGAATAATTTAACTATTTATATATAAATTTGAATAATTTAACTATAATTCGAATAATTTAACTATTTATATATTGAATCAAACTTGAATAATTTAAACTATTTAATTTTTTATGCATAATCGAATAAAAAATTAATAGATACTAAATTTTATTTAAGGCAAATAGCTTCAATAGTGTCTTACGTTTCATATTTATACTTTTTAAATTTTTCACATTAAAAATGATGCATTTTAGTCCCTCACAAATTTAAAATGTAACATTGTCGTCCCGTGATATAATTATAGGCATATTTTACACTGAAATACTCACGTGCTAATCGAACATAATTTATTTCGAAGTAAAATTGATAATACATAACTTTAAATACTAAATTATCTAAAAAAGAAGATGATTGAAACTGTTGGAGTATGAATAGCAGAAGAAAAGCAATGTGGGAGGGGAATAGAAGTACTAATGGTGGTTGAGAATTTTAGAATGGTGGTAGATGAAGATTTATGTAATGAATCTAGGTCGTTGAATATTTAAAATTATGTATTGTTAATTTTGCATATAAAATTTTACCTGTAAAATTCAATACGCATAAGAATATTTCAAACTAAAATATATCCGTAATTATATTTATAAACCAATATAATACGTTTTATATTTGTAACGAAATAAAATATATTATTTTAAATATAAAAAATTAAAAAAATATAAATATAAGATGTGAACTATTATTAAAATTATTATTATTTATTTAAATTTAATCTGATTATGGACAAATTTAATCGTTTGGATTTCCATTCCAGTATACCATAGTCATTTAGCTTAGTATTAATTGTACACTAAAATATCTTTGTTACAAATAGGGGATGCCCACCGGCTTCAAATCCCATGAAGAATTCTCAGTAGAATTTATTCTCTGAATTTATCAGAAATACTAAGGCACTAAAACACCTCGATCTGCGAGTTGGGTTGTCGTTGGATCTTTGGATTAGAGCCACAGATTACGCATAAATTTCTTTGACTTTTATATGGACCTAAAGGCAAGATATGAAGAGACCCTTCAACTTCAACTGTGTTTTATTCCCTTTTTGCTTTACTTTATTGTGCTGTGAATTTTCACGTAGTTCTATGTGCTTTTTGGTGTTGGATTTTAGCGATTTTGCTTTGTTCTCGAGCCATGTAAGATCTCTTCAATTTCTGTATTTTTTTTTTAACTCTCTTGGATTCTTGTAATTATTTGCTACAGTAGAAAAGTTGGTAACTTTATCGATATTTGGTCATTTCTTGATTTAACTTTTCATGGGTTTTGCCTATTTCTAGGATTGGAGGAATGGGTTTTTGAAGCTCAAGTAGTGACAGGCTGAGTTTCTGAGAATTTTTAATTTTGGGATCTTGAGAAAAAAACTGCCTGAATTCGAGCTAAACTTTGTGCGTTAGTTGTTTGTTTTCATCCGTTTTTTATTCTTGAACTTGGGTTTTTTGAGTAGTTCACCAGACAGGTTTCTTTTGGTAAAGTTTGCATTTTTGTGCTTAAATTCTCAGTTTTTTAATGAGTACTTCAACTTGACTTTTTATCTAAGATTGATTTTGGTGTAAGAAGTTGTGTTTGAAGTTTATTTTCTGAGAATACTTTTTACTTGGCTTCTTTTCCAGGTTTAATTTGTGATTGTGAAATGGATTCACCTCAATCTGTTGTATCACCATTCAAGGGCTCTGCTGTGTTTGCTGAACCTGAGAAGCAGACAGCTGATCTTTTTGTCAAAAGCCCTGATTACCAGCTTCTGTCCAGGGGAATTGGTGGTCAGAGAAAGGAGGCTGATGTTTATAACTTGGAGGATTCTGTTGGAACATTAGAGGTTTACATTCACCAGGCTAGGGACATCCACAACATATGCATATACCACAAGCAAGATGTATATGCCAAACTTTGCCTTACAAGTGACCCTGAAAATACCGTCTCCACTAAGATAATCAATGGAGGTGGGAAGAATCCAGTTTTCAATGACAATCTTCGACTCGATGTTCGTACTGTCGATACATCCCTCAAGTGTGAGATATGGATGCTCAGCAGGGTCAGGAATTATCTTGAAGATCAGTTGCTTGGATTTGCTTTGGTGCCTCTGTCTGATGTCCTTGTCAAGAATGGGAAGTTAGAGAAAGAGTTCTCTCTTTCGTCGACAGATCTCTTTCATTCCCCTGCAGGATTTGTTCAATTGTCCCTCTCCTACATTGGGGACAGACCTGAAGTTCTGTCTATCCCTTCAGCTCCTACATCTGTTAGTATTACACATGTAGCTGGAGTTGGACAAGAGTCGGAAGCACCTGAGTCCGTTCCAAATGTACTTGACAAAATCGAGTTCCCTGATCCGAAGATATTAAATGAGAACCATTTGATGGTTTCAGAGTATTTTGGGATTCCATGTGCCAATTTAGACTCCCAGAGCTCAGACAGCTTTGCGTCTTCAGATACTGAAAATCAGCTCAGTTCTGAAGCCGGTGTTCAGTTTGTGGAGAGTTTGGCAGCTGGCAATGCTGTTTCCCTAACCAATTTGCAAAGCTTGATTCTCCTCCGAGCAGTGTGTCTGCATATGGTTCTCCAACTGCTTCACTTCCAGTGAGCTCCCAGTCTTCTGAGACACCAGGAGTTTCAAAATCTGCTACTGAGGAATATGTCTCACCTCCTAAAGAAAATCTGAAAGAGAAAAGCGCTGATGGGGGAGATACCAATAGTAACACGTCAGGAAACCGGGCTGGCAATGCATTTGTAAAACCTGTTGCGACTGTGAATATTGAGCCAGAGCAAAAGATGGTGCAACAGGACATCGTGGATATGTACATGAAAAGCATGCAGCAATTTACTGAGTCATTGGCAAAGATGAAGCTTCCCATGGACTTTGAAAGTGGACCGACCAGTTCTGGAAATTCAAGTTCTGATCAGAAACTGGAGGCATCTAAGAACTCTGGCACTAGAGTATTTTATGGTAGTAGAGCCTTCTTCTGACTTCCTGTTTTATTGGAAGAGACTTCACAGGTGACTCTTAGTAAGCTTAGAATCAAGACCAGTGCCATTAAGCAGAGTATTTAGTGTGGCATTTTCTCTTGTACGCTGCTAATGTTTTAGATGATCGAAAAGATCTCGACTTGTATGTGTTGTTCAATGCAATTCCTCTTAGTATATAATTGTCATTTCTGCACTTGGTTCAAATCACCTGGTTTGCTTTTGATGGTTTGCAATTGCTATGCTGAATTAAAGACTTCATGAATTTCTGATTCTACTAATGATCAATTTACTTTTAAGTACAAGCCAATAGCTGGAGAATACAGGCCCTCAATCTGGCGCTGCCTAAACATCTTGTTTCAATTTGTCAGCCAGGTTATGCAATAATATTAGCCAAAATATTCATGATTTGCTTTAGGAGAGTAGTGGTTAATCTATAGACCATTATGTGACTTATGAACTTGCATGATGCTTGGGTTTTAGCATCTGTAATTATCTGGACTCAAGTCTCCTTTCAAAATGACTATTAGTCAGCTGGTCTTATGGTGCCTCAAATATTACTGATTTTGTTAACTAATCAATGTTTGACGGTGAATGTTAGACTTTGGCCATTCCCAGCAGATGGAAGCTAAGCAATGGGGTGGCCTTACCGTCAGGTGTATGAAAATAATGAAAAATTATTGATGTTAGGAAAGATACGATCTTATTACTGAAACTATATTTATTAAATATGTGAACAAAATGGAGGTTAATAAAAGTGTATGGATTTTTATTTTTATTTTTATACTTTTTCAATTTAATTTCTATTTATAATATACCAAGATATTTAATGTAATCTTTATTATTTTGTTAAATAGTGAAAAATTACATTATAATTTGCAAAATAAGAAAGAAAATGAATCTAATTAAAATGACAAACAAAAATTATGTAAAATCAATCTATATCTCTATCGTATACACATCTTATAACAAGACATTAAAGCATTATAAAAATTGAACTAATAAAATGCTTTAATGTACTATTATAAAATGCAATATTTAATAAAACAATATTTATGCTAACAAAAAATTAATTACTGATGCAAATCATATGTATAAAATTTTTTGCTTAAAGTAATAACTTGTTAACATATTATGTAACATATATATACATGTAGATAAGAGACAGTATGTTATCTACATGCTTATTTTATTATTCATCTTTACTCCGATTTAAAATCCGTAGTATTCTAATAGTGTAACTTAATCAATTATATATAGACAAATTTTTTCCATAATATTGAATTTTTAAATATATCTATATATTCTTTATCGTTGCAATCAAATATTAAACATCATATAATAGATGAAGCATGTCATTGAAAATATTTATGGGAGATTAAATAATATATAGTAATAATTACTGATTAAATAAAATTTCAAAAATAAGAAAAAATAAACTAAAGAATAAAGATTCAAACAAAATTTATGAGCAACAAATGAATCATATAATTGGTTTAGGTACGTTTTTACTTTATCATCTCCTATAACATGTACATTGTGGTTTAGGTTGAACTTATTTTCTAACTCATTAATAATTCATCTAAACTAATATTCTATAAAATGATGTCATTAAAGATAAAGATTTAGTAATAGAAATACTATTAAAGAGATATAAAATTAACAAATACTTTTATTTCAATGAAAGATTGTGAATTTTTTATTTTGTTATTGAGCTTTACTTTCGTTACTTGGTTAATTTTCTTTTCTTTATGTTGGACAGAAAAAACAAATTTAAATTAATCATAATACAGACTTAAAAAAAATAAGAAAATAGTGTTATATATGTCACTATTTTTCACTTTATATAAATTATTACTTAATTATTTATTTGTATGATTATTAATTTTATGATTTTTAAGTTGAAACATATTCAAGAATTCTGTACTCATGGATATATTTCTCCAGTTAATCAAAATTTCAAGTTAAAAAAGTCACTATAATCTAGAGTCATAAAACCATTATAGTTAATCTTCAGTTAAGGAAAGTTGTGGTTGAAAAATGATATCAGCTATATTTGTCATCTTTTTCAATTAATCCCAACCAAAGGCTAGCAAAAATGCCAAATTCAAGTTCAATGCATCTTTTCATCAAATTATACATGAATCAAATATTCTCTTTATGAAATGCTTATTCGTCAGACAAAATTAAATAAAAAAAATTTTAGAATAATAATAAGGGTAAAATGATCAACATGTTTAGTTGACATAATAAAAGGACTTTATTGATCAATAGATAATATTAGGTATTAACCTATCAATGACACTAAAAAATGGGTGAAGTGTAATTAATCTTATATATAAAGCACGCAAGGGAAATGATTTAATTACAAAGCAGGAAAAAGAAAATAATTATAGTGAATTTGGAATATTTATAATAGCTATAAAGATTGTTTTATTATGAATAAAAATTTAAACAATTTGAACATATATAACTGTTCTTATAAACATAATATTGTTATTTTAGACTTTGTTTAAATATAAATGATTTTTCCACTCTTAGAATTAATACATTCTTATTATGTATTTAAACCAAAATTTCATAATAAGTTAAGGAAGAACAATTTATTTTATTAGCATTTCATGTATTTTAGAATAAAACAATGATGTTTTCATGAATATTCGATGTATTTTAAAGTAAGACAAAAGAATAAATTATTATTTCAATTTTTTATAATGAATTTAATATGCTATATTATATCTATCCGTAATATGGAGAATATATTAGTTTATCTCTTTAATTTCTTATGCATAAGACATAATTTTTGTTTGATTAATTAAGTCTTTACATTTTAATTAGATTCATTTTCTATTTTTTGAAATTTTAATTATAATAAATATATTTTTATACAAATAAAAATCTTCCATCTTATTGTGTATTTATGTTGAAATAGATGGTTGTATCCTAAACTATAAATAGAATATATTATGAGTAATTTAATTAATTATGTTTTCTTATTGGGAATTAGAAATTATATGATTCAAATTTTTTTTTTGAAATTTTAATTATAATAAATATTATATAAATAAAAATCTTTCTTCTTACATGTATTTAATTATAATAGGTGGTTGTATCCTAAAAAATACGTAGAATAAAACCAATATGAGTAATTTAATTATGTTTTTCTATTGGGAATTAGAAATTATATTTCATGGGCTGTATTTTAGGCATTAAAAAAAAAGTAGAGAAACACTTAAATATGTTTTCCTATTAGGTATTGAAAATTATATTTCATTAAGGGCGGGTATTTTAGACATTACAAAAAAAGAAGAAACGCTTATATATGTTTTCTATTGGGAATTGGTAATTGTATTTCATTAAGGGTGGGTATTTTAGTCATCAAAAAAATGGTAATGAGAAACACATTGAAGGGAGAAACAACACAAAAATTGAGAAAAATAACTCGCAAATATGTAATAGTATTAGGAAAGTGCACGTGCTTCACACGTGTGTTGCTCATAAACTAATTAAAATGTACTCTTTCAATTGTTTGTTAGAAAATAACATTTGTTTCAAGTCAAGTATTTAAAATTTTGCAAATAAATGAGCACCGTGTACTTATTCTTCTATGAGGTGATATATTTTAAATATCAAATAAATTTCTTTGTTTTTTTCCCATTAAATATTATTTTAGATATAACTGACTTTGGATTTTATCTTTACCTTTATAATGTACAATTCATTTCATGCAGCTTTTTCTTTAGGCAGAGTTAATTCATTCTATAGAATTTTTTTTTCCTTACACCATAGCGTATATACCCCTAAAGATTATTTCTCCATTTCTATCTTGTTAACTAATCACAATTAATTACTATTGTGTTTGACAATGAAGTATAGCCTAATTGTTAAGACATGGATAATCCACTATTTATTGATTAATTCTAGGATTGGTTATTCTTTTTTGGTGCTAACATACAATTTTATTTCTCCTTTTGTGGATAATAAATTTCTTTTTATGGGAAATATTTCATAGTATATTATTATCTCACTTTGCTATGTGATATAGAACTTATACATTTAAGTTTTGTATACCCTAACTCTCAAAGATTATTCTTATTGTAAACAATGTATTTATAAATAAACAAGCTACATGATTTACTGATTTTACTACCATATTGATGATAGTGGAAATTGTGAGTAATTGCTTAAATTGTGAACGGCTATGTGTTTACATTACAAGTTCACTTAATCTTTTTTATACTCAATTCAATAATTTTGGTCCTAGTATTTCAATGCCACTTTATGCTTTTGAGAGTTATGCATAGGTTAGGTTAGTATATTAAAATTTTTATTTTTCCTTTTCAGTATTAAGCCAGACCAGTTTCAATATTTATAGATAGTGTTAACTATAATGCATATCGATAGGATTAAATACAATTTTGCACCCATGTAAATATTAAGATCAACATGGTTTATACAATTTTAATTATTGTCTTGGTATTTATTTGTGGCAACTCAATACCTAAACTTATAATTTTTAAATAGTAGATTGCTCCTCTTTGGACTAAAATTGTACAAGCCAACTTTTCTACCATTAGGGCAAATTATCTACTATTACATGAGAATTAGAAATAATTTAATTATTGGAAACAATTGGTAGAATTATAAGAGATTATGGTAAAAACTATCACAAATCCCACCTTTAGACCTTATGATTAGGATTATATCTTATGAAATTTTACTTACATCCATTAATGTGGTTTATTTTATAAAGTTTAATTTACACTACAAGGTATATAAGTGGATCAAATATGGGGTCTCCCTAAATATTTCTAAACACATAAAGCTCTTGTTAAACTTATGATAAGTCATTCTTTAATATATTGTATTCAAATTAAAAAATGAGATCTATAAACTACTCCATTCTAGACATTAATTAGCTATTTATTTATTTTATTCTTAAAAATAAGTGCAAGTTAAACTAATTCTGGTGTAGAAGAATAATAAGTATTGGAAAAAAGATGAACAATTGGATAAATGCAACTGGAAAATGAATCTACTTAACTTAGTGACCTCATCTGTTCAAAGATATTCAAATGCTTCTAATAGGCCTTGAGCTACAAAATAGCAAATAAGTAACTAAAAAAGAGATTATACAACAGCAGTGCTATATTGAAAAATTACAGAAATTAATGCTAGAAACACCATTAGAATATATACTTGACTTTTTTTTTTTTCCCTTTCAGCTCCATGAGATAAAACTATTCGTAGATATATTTTCTTAATGAATGAATGAGAGGATGGATAGGAATAAGGAGTTGTGAGATGAATCATCTTTATGCTTATCAATATGATAACTTTATAATAGAATTATAAGTAATTTAGGGTTCCAGCATTATTTAAATTCTAAAACTTGATAGAAAGATTAGTATACAACTATTCTTCCTCAATGTTGTCCAGTAAAATTCTTCATTGAACTTGAATTGCAGTAGATTAAGATGATTGATAGTGTAGAGGAAATCTTCTGGATGTTTTTCTATGAATCATAATTGAAATTTATATATTTGTCCCTCATAAACACATGTACTTAAACTATGAATTGTTTAATCATGGGCAAATTAGGTAGATAAAAAAAGGAATAAACACTTGAAGGGAAAAACACAATTATATTATAGCAGTTTAAAATATATATACATATATATAATAAATAGTTGTATTATTATATTAGGAATAAAAAAAATTTTTTAATATATATAAAAGTTTATGATATTTTATTTATTTTTTGCTCATGTACAAATAATTTTTTCACTCTAAAAAATTTATACCTTCTTATTATGTATTTATACCAAAATTTCGTACTAATGTAAGGAAGAAAAAATTTGAATATACATAATAGTTATAAAAACTACTTTTATAATAATAGTACTATTATAAACGATAGATAGATAATCTTATTATATTAAATAGAGACTATTTTAGATAGGCTAATTATACTTCATGAAGGGCATATTAGACGTAACTAATTTAATTAAGGGTATATTAGGCGGGACAAAAAAAATAAAAGATTATATATCTTGAGTAGGATTGTATGACTAAAAATAGATATTGGTTTCTTAAAAAAGAGGTAGTTAGATTAGAAGATGAGTAATTTAGTTATATTTTTCTTTTAATTATATTTCATTAAGCAGGTATGTCTATCACAAAAAGCCTTAGAAGAAACAAAAATTGTGAGAAATCTTTCTATATATATATAAGTTATTTATCATATATATATATATATTTCAAATTGGTACTTCAATTATTTCATTTGCTCTGGAGTATAGATGCCTTCTACAGATCCATGCAATTTGACCATCATCCCGGTATCTAACTCGCCATAGTCCAAACTTTTCTGCAATATCTTTTCCAGTTGAACACCTTCTCTCCCTTAAGAAATCCATTACCCACCCATATTGGGACCATTGTTGTGCTGTTCTAAGATCTTGCTGAATGTCCCTTGAGCTGCTATTTCTGTTCCTACCTCCAATGGCGGTAGCACCCACAACCCCGGCAGCTGCTGCACTGGCTGCCCCATAGGCCATGGGAGAATCAACCAGATGGGAGATTTCCTTGCTCAGGTCTGGTATCAAATGTCCCATCCCTGCTGCTAAATGAGCTCCAATCTTGAGAGCAAATGTTAACAGTTTCATGAAATTTTTCATGTGTGGAGCCAGACATTTCACTGTCCTATTATCAATCTGCATCATTTCGCATCCGACCTGATCTTCAACCACATGCATCTCTCGTCGGAATTCACATAACATGTGCATTCTAAGTGCAGTCATGCCAGTAAAGATGGTGGTAACCAGTCTCATTGAGTAGTTCTCAGTTCTGACGAAATAGAACAAATTGGGCACTTTTCTTTCTTCAACCTGAATGTTGTAGTTCACCAGGTAGTATACTTTGCGATGTAGCTCCAATAGAAGAGCCTGTGTTCATAGTATCTCAGTCCTTGAATTTCCTGCTTTATATCTCTTATTTCTTGTTCAATTATCTTCAGTCTCTCCAAAACTACCTCAACTCCCTTTGCAATTCCAGCAAATGTTGGTTCAACTGTGTCATTCTCTCCTTGGTTGGAAGTTGAGGCAAGACCTAAGTTTTCTGTGTTGTTTTCATGTGGGACTTGAAGTTCCACAGCAAGGTTGTATAGGTCATTGTACCTACAATGAAGTACCTCACGGAAGTCATCATCTGATAGCAGGTCTCGAGCATAGTCAAAACCAGATCCCAGAATGTATTTTCCAGAATCAGCTACTGAACCCCATGTGTGCTGATAATCGTACATGCTGTCTGCAGGAACTGACAGCAATGCTTGTTTTAGCTGCTGCAGAGGTACGAATTGGTCTTTCCTGTATCTGGGAGGTATTAGATTTCTGACACACTCTGGCCGAAGAATGTTTTCAGTCAATGTGACACTACTACAGAGGATGTGGCTCTGAATTGCTGGTATAATGTGCTGGTGGAAAAGCCTGAGTGTTTCTGTTAGGTGTTTTGTGGAACAGGCAAGCACATCAATATAATAACCCAGCTGACCTCCGAGCTCTATGCGCACATAGATGCCATTGATGCTTATTGAAATGAGGTATTTTTCAATGCTGTATGTTGCACCATGTTGGTCCTTCAACCCCATTATTCTGTTGTGCAAATGTACCTGGATTTCAAGAAAGAATTTTCTTTTTAATAATAGATTTTTTATCCCCATTTTCTGTTGCTAGGTTCAGAAGCCTGAGAATGTACTATTAGTCCTATTGCTCTCTGATTCGTTTCATTTAGATTTTGCTGTCAGGTTATACTAAGTAAATTAATTAGAGGTGAGAAATACTCCTAACTGAAAATCATTTTAGCTAGAAAATCTTTTTGACATCCTAATGATAGCTCATATAGATAAAGTGGAAAAAGAAATCAGACTCATAATAGGAAAAGAATTCTTGCCTGCAAGCGTGGGAAGAAGCCTGGGGTCAGAAACATGTGACTTGAATCATCACACTCTAGATGTCTGCCTGCATAAATGCAGTCAGATGTGTTTATTTGCCATCGTTGTGGTCTCCACCTCCCTTCTTCTAGAATAGAAGGGATCAGCAACAATGAGTTGGGGTCTGATGGATCTTGTTGATAACACAGTTCCAGTTTTAGCATCATTTTCACTAGATCACTAGCTTCCAGGTTCTCAAAAACCTTTGAGCCAATTCCTGGAATCTGGCTATTTAAGCTTCCCTTTAGGATCTTCTCAAGCTCTTTTCCACTTATGAATCCCTTGTTTTCGATTGAACTCTGCTTTCTGGCATCTAATCTTATTAGCTGACTGAGTACTTCACCACAAAACCATTCACAATCTAGTATTAGGAATCCAAGTTCATCAAAATAAATCACTTCACCTATATGGTGAAGGCAGACAGCCACGGTTCTTCTCCTCATTTCCACTTTCTCCTTGTTATCGTGTATGTCTGGATCGTATCCTTAGGTATGAAACTTTGACTTGGCATAGATCCCCAAACTCTTTCCACTTCATTGCAGGCTTATTGTGATTCTCTTGTCTCCACTCTGAAAGGATATCTACGAGATCATTGCAGAGTTCATAAACTCTAG
Source organism: Cinchona pubescens (assembly GCA_025175665.1). Taxonomy (NCBI): domain Eukaryota; kingdom Viridiplantae; phylum Streptophyta; class Magnoliopsida; order Gentianales; family Rubiaceae; genus Cinchona; species Cinchona pubescens. Next base: position 1,825,306 of record JANKKI010000106.1, read on the forward strand.
GAACTCTTTCAAGCACGGTTTTACTCGTCTTTAGGAGGTGATGAGCAAGTTTACTCACTGATGCTGATGATCTTGCATCAACCGTAAATACAGTTGGATAGAATTCAACATAACCTTGAAACTTATCTCTTAGTCTTTGAATTGAATTCACAGTAACCTGCATGTTCTCTGACGTTTGACTGATTTTGTCATAGTGTGTGAGCACCACAGTAACACTTGGTAGCATGCACTGCTGCACAGCTCTTCTCGAGTTGGAGACAATAAACCTCAGCCAGTACAGAAGATCTTGCTCTATTTCACCTGTAGTCTTTGGTTCCCTATTATTTGGTTTCCTAAAGAAGCTGGCTGTGATGACTTAGAAAAAGGATGCACTTCCATGCCCAGGAAACATGAGATCGTGGAGTGAATAAAATTCATGCTGCCCAGCAAGATTCCAGATTGAGATCTTTGTGTCTTCATCTTTGAAAGTTGTTATTTTTATTCCCACTGATTTAATAGCTTGCTCTACTGGGTCCACCAGAGTCCTTACTTGGTTTAAGTATGCCAATTTTCTAGAAGAAAAATGCTGATGGATGGAACTGCACAGTGTAGTTTTACCTGCACAGAAAACCAAAAGCCTGAAATATTTGTACTTGACTCAATCTTTTTACTGGTAAGGAAATATCACATATACATGTTCATGGAATGTAATTCTTCAGATGTGTAACTTACCGGCATTTTCTTGCCCACAGATGAAGACCCTACAGCTCTTGGGTGCTGTCATTGGCATGTCCTTCAGCAAATCAATGTCGGGTTCTGTTCTTTCATTCTGACCCAATCTTTGATAAACTCCTTCAGCCTTGCCACTGATCTGCAGAGGTGTCTTTGCAAGATCAATGTCTTCAATCCAAGGATTCACCTGTAATGTGCCCATGATTGTTTGCAGCACCAAGTCTCCATCAACTCCTTTGCAACCTGTAAAAGACAATGACCTTAAAGTAGCATTCCTCTCCAAGCACTTGAAGATTTTGGTAATATCATCTGGTCTTAAGCTCTCATCGTCATATATTCCGAAGCTGGTTAAAGTTTGGTTATTTGTTAGCATCTGTACAATGGCTGCTAGTCCATCCCTGCCAATTTTAGTTCTTCCTCCTCCAAAAGTCAATGACTTGAGACTAACATTTGCCTGATTTTGCAGGGAAGAGAATCTGCTCAAAGGACAAAGTAAATGTTCTACACCAATTCCACCAAAACAGTTTCCATCAAGATACAAGCTTTCCAAACTCTGGTTTTTAAAGAGTCCAGCTGCAACATAGACAATTCCCTTATCTTTTAGGCATGTTTTCGACAAATTAACGTCTTTGAGGTTTCGGTTCTGTATTCCAAAACCCATCGGAATTCTTTTGCCCACCTAGACTTCAGCCGGACCCCTGTCATGTCAAGTGATCTTACGGTTGAATTACACCCCAAAGCACAAGCAACCCTGCAAGCACCAGAAAGATCGAGTCGATAAATTCGAAGAGTGCTATTCTCAGGTACAAACTCAACAACCTTAAAACTCCTCTCGTTATTGTCTCCACTCCAAATGTGAACTTCCATGGATCTGTTTCTTGCTAAAACTGCTGAAATTAGTGGTGTTGCTGTTATTGCCTTGAAGTCAAAAATTGTCAGCAGCTTCAGAGTTGAGTTCACTTCAATCATTTTGGACAACTCCTCTGCCCCTTTGGATCCAATTGAGTCTTCCCATATTTGCAACTCTTCTAAACTTCCATTTACTTTAAGTGCTGAAGCAATGAGGCCTGCTCCAACTGACCCAATACTTGATTCAGACAGCATGATTTCTTTGATAACTTCATTTTTCTTCACAATATCTGATAGCTCTTATTGATAAACATTCTATCTTGAACCTATTTCTTCGAAACACTAGCTGCTTAACATTTGAGCTATTCTTGATAGCCTCTCCAAGATCTCTTACATGCTGTAACGCCCACTCAACATCATGGAACTCCAAGTTTCTCAACGAGCTCGTGTTTTTAGCTGATCCAAGAACAGAAAGAAGACGAGAGAAGTACGACAGACTGTCTTTCGAAATATTTATGTTCAGAGAGTTTTCTGTTTCTTGATGACAACCTGAAGTTGGTTGAGATAGGTAAAAGGAAATGCTATGGAGGTTGAGACTTCCAGAATTCATCATTTGCAGAACCCATTGGAGATCTCTTACATTCTGACTTGATGCCATTGTCTGATATGGGAGATTCCTGAAGAGTAACTAGATGATCATGAGCTATGAAAACAAAATGATTACTACTGTTTTGCATAGGACTAATATTTTAGCATTGCCCCCATTTTTTTTTTCGAATAATATTCAGAATAATAGCTGTCGACGTACAATAGGTTATTGTGGTCACCTTTCGGCGGGACGACTATAATTGCGCCAGTATTTATGGAATTGACAAATGTTATTCCTATTGAAACAGGTTCTATTCAGCTTCTCTTGCACTGGAGTAACTTTACATTAGATTCTTCAACATTGTTCTTTTATGAAAAATTCCAAGATGAGTCTTTATGCAATCTTGCTTCCTGAGTGTGTGTAGATTTCCTTTTCACATTGATTAAACATATGGGGTCCGTTTGCACTGTAGATTTCCCTTTCTTTTCAACTTGCTTTTGCCATAAAACAGGTATTTGGTTAATCTTGTAGTGCAAACTCCAAAGAAAAGTTGCTTAGGCTGTAAAGCTTTTTGCAACTTTTGACCTGTTAGAAACAATTGGACACTCTTTTCCCAACTGGAGGAATAAAGAATCCAAGGAAGTATCAAGAAATGGCCAAGTGTATGATGGCATGGATCAAAAACTATTCTTGTCTTCTGTTATCGTATTCTTGCTGAATATAATAGGGCATGGAAAAATTTTACAGCATAATTGCGCGGTTTTAAAGGTTTATACCATATAAATTTTTAAACTAGATGGTATTATATTATACAAATTTTTAAAATACAATGAAATGATTCTGTTACGAGACCGTAAAATTTTTCATCTAATATGAATAATATTGAAAAAAATTGTATTTTTAATATTTATACAGTACAATATTATTTATTTTAAATATTTATGCGATATAAATTTTCAAATGACAATAACATTTTAGTATAATTTCCCTATAATAATATGACCAGTATAAGCAGAATCACTTTTGAGACGTTTAGAATCCGTAAGGGGTGATAGATCCATTCTTAAAAGGATTATTATTTAAGGGAATTTTTACATTCTCTCTTAGGGATTATTCTCTTAATTTTAAAAATTTATACAGTATAATTTTTTAAAATATATGATGTTATATGAAATAAATACTTGAAACACAAGAAAATAATTTTTTAAAATAGATTGTAAAATTTTCTATTATTAGTGTTCTTAAGGCCCAAAAATAATCCATTTTTTTTAACTTCTTAAATTAAGAATAATCTCACCAATTCCGCCAACCAATACAAAATTAAACTCCACTTTCTAACCCTTCGAAAATTGAAACGACAAAGAAAGTTTACTACACAAAAAAGAGGATTGGGCTTTTTCCGCAAAATGTGGAAAAGTCCAAAATAAACAAATAAATCAATCTTTAATTCCATTAAATAGAATTGGATAAATCTTGTTATGCCGTTACGTTTTGTGAATCATATTCTCTTTAATTCTTATATGGCTTTAGATGACTCTATCCAATAAAATCCAAAAGAGTAAAAAAAAAAATCTTACGGACCCCAAATGGGCCAAATCTTCTTCTTATGGTTACCAACAGACCATCCCCAGGGCCCGTTGTTAGGTCCACATGTATTTGCCACAGAATCGGCGAAGACTAATGAGAGTGTTTTCAGACGGTCCTCACAATTCTCTTGTCCAAGTCTTCGTCGACTTTGGGCCTACGCCCAGCATAATTGGACTTTTCCCCAAAAGTTACTACACGGTGAGACAAATGCTTATTTGTCAAATCAGTTCTTTTTAAATAATCATTCTCTTAAATTTAAAAATTTATACAGTATAACTTTTTAAATCACATAATATTGTACTATACAAATAATTAAAATACAAAAAAATAATTTCTTAAAAAGAACTGTAAAAATTTTCCCAAGAAAAAAGAAAATGAAAATTTATTTAAGTAACTGTAATTCATTAAGTACCAGTTTTCTGACCAGTTGCAATTGTGATTGTCAAAAAATTAGTCACTCAGCAAATCTAGATGTCACTAACCAAAATAATTTCTTTTAATTAAAAAAAAAGGAGGATTTTAGAAATTTGTGTGAAATAATTTCCAAATAATAGTAAAACAAAAGCTTTTATAGTACAACAAATGTTATTGTAAAGTGACAGTGCAAATTAGATATCCAAAAACACAACTGGAAAACTCAAGTCAGAAAGATCTGGAAAGAGTGCCCAGAAAACTCTGTACCCTCAAAAGGCCAGAAACAAGCTAATGCACATCAATTACCAACAAATAACAAGGAACCCTTCTTCAGTCTAATATCAGGCAAAGTTTCTGAAGGCCATGAAGTTATAAGGGGTTTCAAGTTGTATCCGAAAAGGTTGAAATCCAACCAGGGGTTACATTACATGCCTTTCCAAGAAACATTTAGTTCTTGTAATTAGCTACAACAGTCATGTCGAATGTCAAGGAACAGAATGAAAAAATATCAAATAGCAGAACTGAGCAACAGAATGACAAGATAAAATGCAGATGAAAAGTACTAGAAGTCTTTTTCGTGCTCGCCATCTATTCAATGTAATGAAGTGTTTAGTACATATATCTCCAACAGGAAATGAATCACAATCTTCAGTAATTTATTGAAGGGGATCCTAGGCGGGTATCCCTATAATAATCACTCTAGAAAATCAAACAGAAACTCACATACAATCTGAGACAAGTACAATTCCCAGAAAAGAAGGACACAAAACTATCAAGTTCAGATACCAGCAACTTCGCCAGTCATTACAGCAGAATGAAAAAAACAAAAATCAAAAAGTGAAAAAGAATATAAAAAATAATACTCTACCGTTTGATGTAGTAGTAGCACCAGCAGTACCATATTGCAGAAGAGATGCACAACACATTAACTAGAATGGACCTTCTGAGTATATCCCGCACTCATTTACATCTCAATCAAATGCCAAGAAAGGAACCTAAATTATATTAGAAAATCAAATCTCAAACCTCCACAAAATCCCTTGAAACTGCTCTGTCTGAATATGTATACTCTGAACAAGACCCTCGTTAGCTCTACATGATCAATGTCCTTGTAAGCTGAAATATACTTGAGGAACATGTATGGAACTCCACTTCCCACTTGTTTTTCACTTAAAACTCTTCTCCTACAATTATCCTCGTACATTCAAATAATGAAATTTCCTATGCAGCAATTCCTGAGGAAAATAAGAAAAAAAAAAGGAATCACAACTCCTCTTTGCATAGACATTAATAGAGTAAATAATAGCATCAAAAGTTGATATAAACTTCCCAAAAGTACGAACGTTAAATAACCTACATCAATCAGCAAGTTGAGGAGTTCACTGAGCACAGAAATCTACGAAAAATTCTACAGTCTACCAATAGAAATATAAAGCTCAGCTCTCAGTTCACATCCTCCCAAGTATGTCCTCCTATCCTACCGATACCTCAGCCCTAAACAGATCTCTAATTGAAGAAGCAAATTAGCCAGAAAGACCAGGAAGGCATGCATTATCATGACATATCTCACAGCCCCGTGCTCATTTATCAACATAAATGACCAGGATGCCCCGTGAAACATTCATTATTCACAGTACAAATACTAATATATCCAAAACTTGAAATTTATCTCTTCGATGGAACCACAACATAATGAAGCATCTGTATTTACCTCAGAAAGTAGAACATGCCTCAAGTTTGTGGCAAGCCTCAACCAGTAGTCGATCTTATCTTTATTATATAGGTCATAGTATATATTGGTAAACCATGTTCACTAACGCAGAAGTTGTAGTTTCTAAAACTCCATTGCCTTTTTCTTGAAGTTCTGATTCTGCTGAATACTACCCCACTCCAAGCCCAGAATAATGATAGCTTCTCTTTCCAGATTAATAACTTCATCTTATCTTAAAAATCCTACTAGATAGTAGCTGTTTGTCTGGTTATTAGAGGAAGTACTTAATTCCGTCAATGCTATACAATTGCCATTAAGTCACTGAACCTTAGGTATATGACAAAAAAGGCCAAAAGAAAAAACTGTGAAGGGAACTACTTAATTTCCTTGTTTCCGTTGTTATATTACACACCAAAAGAAAAAGATTAAGATAAAATAAACCATTACCTATATATATAATATAGACATATTAGCGTAACAATTTTATCTGAATAATGGAAGTCCATGTAACAAAGAAGTTAGAAGATACAAAAAGTCAAGGTTTCATCATGATCACTAGTAGAGGTCTGTACGCAATGCGTATGTATTGGTGTGAAAAATTAAAACCAAACAGACACTAGCATGCAAAACATTACCTCTATTGGATTGCCTATTTGCAATAGTATAACCTCCAACATAACCCTCAGAATCCTTAGGTGTAACATCTGCTGAATTTCCGAGTCCATAACCAAATGAACCGGTACCATCTACCTCAGAAGATGCAGATTGCCAAGTCGCATCACCATACATTGGCCCACTGCGGTACAAATCTCCATAAGAACCCTCATATCCATCACTTGACCCAGCAAATGATGATGCTGCAGCTACACCTGTCCCACTGCTTCTTCCAATTCCTCCAGATCCTAGCCCATAACTGTTTTCTCCACTTCTGAAGCCTGCATTTCCACTGGCATAGCCAGAAGAATTTGGCCCAACTGGAGCAGAAGCAGAAGATCCCCAGTTTGCTCCATTAACTCCAAAGACTCCAAAGCCACCACTTCCAGAACCCAAGAATGAACCAGAGCTGGCATTGTATTTGGAGAATTATTTAGACCACCATTACCCCATAGGTTCCTGGATGGTGAACTTAGAAATGAATCTCCTCGGCTGCTGCTTGTGTTGTACCCAATTGGAGTACTGTACCTGCTTGAATTACCTCCAAAATATGGGTTCAAAACCCTCCCACCATAACCGAGATTGTTACTGAAGTTTGAACCCCCTCCAAAGCTAGGACTCAGTGCTGGTTCCATGTTCATACCCATTCCAAAAGCAGGAGAACCAAATTGAGAGAACCCAGTGCGACCACTTGCAATTGGATTAAATCTACTATCCATCCTCACACTGTAGCCTCCAAGCGAGCTCAGATTATATCCCTGTGGATAGCTGTTAAGGAAGTTATTTGCTCTATTAAAACCATAGTTGTATCCAACAAGAGGACTACGGCTAGGCCCTGGAGATAGCTCTTTTGGAACTGCCCGCTTTACCTCAACCATCTTGCCATTGAGCTCATGAAAGGTTTTATGTAACACCCTGTCCACAGCATCTTCTGAATCATATGTTATAAATCCAAAACCCCGTGGACGTTGGGTGTTGTGGTCATACATCACTACAACATCCGTAATATTACCAAACTGCTCAAAATATTTTCTGAAGTCGCTCTCATTGACTGTAGATGCTAAGCCTCCTACAAAAATCTTTTTTGTGCGTCCAGGACCCGGTGATCCTTGAATGCTACTACTGCTTCTATTTATTATGTTTTTATCATCCCTTGGAACAGCTTTCTTTGCTTCAACCTGAAAAATGAAAGCCCACAAAGACTTCATATCTCTGAGAGACATTTAATTGTTTTTCAACGTAAAGCATGAATTTTCACATTTGGAATGCTACTGTTGTTTGATAAAACCAGTTCAGTGTAAACGCTTTTCAACTTTCCTACTTGCAAAATGAAGCATCTACAATTACCAAAATTCTAAAAATGGGCTCCATAGGGATAACTTCTTCAGAACTAAAATCAGAGAGTAAAAGCAGTATAGCTTAAGGCCAAAACTTTATAACTCCTACATTGTAATGTTTAGATAAAATTTACCATATAAACTACTTACAGTACGCCCATCAATCATATGCTTCTCCATAACTACTCTTTCAGCCACCGCAGGTTCAGCAAAGACAACAAAACCAAAGCCACGAGCACGACCGGTATTACGATCTCGCATGATCACAGCCTCCACCACTTCACCAAGTTTACTAAAATATTCTTTTAGGCGATCCTCATCAGTGTCCCAAGAAATCCCACCAATAAACAGCTTACCGAGATCTGATTCCATCTTTTCTATAATCCAAAATCCAAGTCCAACAACAATCATTACCCTCAATTTAAAAACAAAAGCACCACGAAAAAAAAATACAAAAAAAAAAAAAAACTAATAATCAAACTAAACATTGAAAGAATCTTGAACAATCGTGCAATCCTCATTAAAACTGTAAATCAATTGACAATATGCATAATTACAAAAATCATAAATGATCGAGATTTGCTGATTAACAGGAAACCATGAACAGCCCTCATCAGAAATAAGCAAAACAGATCACATGTAGATGTGTATAAAAAATCTGACCTTATCCAGAAAATCAGGCAGAGCCCAGCAAAGAAACCGATCAAATAGCACGTGGGAAGAGTTGGAAAAAATCCAGGATCATCGGATCCTTCAAGCATCAATTGAAACTCAATCCAGTACCTTAAAAAAAACCATAATTCACATAGATCAGATAATAAAGATCAAATTTTTACAGATTTAATCCATGCAAAAGCTAAAAAAAAAGATTGATTTTTTAAAGAAATCTCACCATTTGAAGGATAGCCCAGAGGGGAAGAAATTGAGAATGAAACTAATAAGATCTAAGAAGAGGAATAAATATGTTTGTCCACAATAAAAACAGAGGATATGCTCATCCTCTCACTTTCTCTCTCTTCTTTGCCCTTTTCTTGGTTCTTCCACTCCTTTTAAATAGTAGTAAAAAAAATTTAATTAAAAAAAAAAAAAGGCAACTTTGGAATTCCTAGCTAAGAAAGATGGGTGAGAAATTATTTATAAATATATATTTGTAGAGAAGAGAGAGAAAGAGGGGGAAGAGAGTGTGTGTGTCTGTGTGTGAGTGTTAGGCAATCCTCTGGTGTAAGAATATTTAGAGGAGCCAAAGGTAGATGACAGCTGATGACAATCCTGTTTTTTGGTGTTTATGGAGTGTACATAAAAGAAGATACCACTTCACAAAAATTTTCAAGAAATATGGTAAAATGTGGAGGGAAAGAAATTAAAATTATATTTACAGCCAATTCCACATTATTATTATTATTATTATTGCATTCACTAGCACTTTCAAATAATTTAAGAACAAACTTTATTTGTAAAAATCAAACCTAAAATAATTTTTAAGTTGTATTACGCATATTATATCGTAATCTATAAGTTTTTAATTATATAACTCATCATACGAAATAGTAGAATTATCCAAATGTATCACGACTATGTTTTTATTACAAGTTTATAACACCAATTAAATATAGAAGGAGTTTAATCTCAATTTTTCTTGCAAGCTTTTCTTTTGAGAGAAAAAAAAGAAATAAATAGCATTATTCAATGTATAAATTTGTTCAATTGTAGTGCTACTACCATATGTCAAAATGTGTACTCCTAACCTTTTACACATATTTTGTGCCATGCATGCAAAGTACACTTATAGAAGAGTTTTTATAAAGTTATGTTATTTATACTTTGTTTACTTGATCAAAAGTTTTGTATTGTTTCAAACCACAATTATGATTAAATAAAGTGGACAAGAAAATGGTTATATAAGTTTGTAGAATGAGAATCTAGAAAAATAAAATAAAGAAAATAAATTCGGAAATGTTCAAAGCAATTTAGTGTAGGATTGGGCCGCTATTGGGCAGGCCCACCTATCTATTTTGCAAAATGTACATACTCATCTCAGAGAAAAGGTCCACATCTTGATAAGTGAAAACATGTCTCTTCTAGGATCTCTGGTCCAAGCCAAGGAGATATTTTTCCACAGAAGTTTTTTTTTTTTTTTTTTAAATAATAATTTGCTTATTTGTCAAGTAAATCTTAACAATTAAGCTAACCTCCCGCAGATTTTTTTAATTGGATTTACATCCCACAATATTTCTCTTTCTTTTTATTTTTAACTTTTTTATTATAAATTTTACTTGAAAGGTCTAGTTAAATTAATTGGAAAATTGAGATATTTGGATGTTGATGTTTTGAGCCACCGATCCACATGACAAATTCAAATTGGTGACACCCAAATGCCAATTGTCCTGAAAAGTGCAGTGCATGATTATTGATGTCTTTCACATGTCTTTGTATTCACAATTCATTCATTTCCCATAAAATAAACGAGTAAATTTATATTACCAGACTCTTTCTACACTAATTTAGGTTTAATTCTATTTTCTTTGTTCTTATTTTTTTGTTGCTTTCGTACACACCATCATGATAGACTAGATTTGCTTTAGTAGCATTTGATTATCAAATTAAATGGCAATTTTAATAAAAGTGCAACAAAACAAGGGATCCTTTTATTTTAGCATTTCAACCTCTAATGCCACAAAAAATGATTTTAAATCTTCTGGTACAATATTTGATATTTTATTTATGTTACACTATTAAGGTAATATATTTTTCGTACTATGAGTAAATAGTAGATGAAGACACAATCAAATCCGTTGAAAATTGCCAAATATTAACAAGTAAAAAAACGAAAATTCAACGGCAGATAGTCAAATTGTGCTAGTTTGATTCATCTGAATTTGAAGAAAAATTGGAAATGTCATCTTGAGCATTGACAACTTCCTGCATCTTCTCAAGAACTTCAGAAATGGAGGGTCGATCTTGAGGCAAATTTGACACACATTTGAGAGAGATGTTTAGAAGTGAAAAACCATACATTTCAACCTTTGAAACCTCCTTGTCGAATACCTCTCCGGTCCATTCTTCGCGAACTCTGGCCTTCACCCATTTTGGAAGGTCTAATCCACTCTTTTGTTTCTCTGCTCTGCTGACTTCCCTGTTAATAACTCGAGTAATATAACTCCAAAACTATAAACATCTGCCTGCTCAGTGAGCTGTTTTTCGGGTGCGGTGTAACTGGAGGAGTTGATTAGACATGTTTTACTAGCATCATAGAACTTTGAAAATCCATATTCACTTATAAGTGGTTCTTCATTCTCGTTTAACATGATGTTTGAAGGCTTGATGTTGCCATGGGGGATGATTTCTCCACCCTCAGGGCACTGATATATGAAGTCCAATCCCCTGGCTATCCCAACTGCTATTAGCAACCGAAGTTTCCATGGGAAATTCTTTCTACCCTCTATATAATCTGCAAAACAAAAGAAATGAGGGGGAAATTTCACTGTAAATCAATATAAATTTTTCATTACAAAATTTATCTGTTCGACCAAAAAAATCAAACTGCGAGAAAATAAATAGAAGGCGGAAGAGGATTATACTTAATTCTTTATGCATGGACTTACCCTCAAATAGAGTTAGTAGACTCATCCATTCCTTTGATATCTGTAGATTAGAAGTTTTTCCTCATTAGTGGAATTGTAACCAAAAAGAGAAAGGATGTTCTGATGCTTCAGATTTCCAATCTTTCTCATTGTTTGGCCAAACTCTTCAAAAGATACCTGCAATCTTTTCAATCTTTTGACAGCAAAGGTGGCATCATTCTTGAGTTTTACCTTGTAAAGGCTGCTACAAAGGCCCTGGCTACGCAAGTCAGCTGATGCCTCAAGAAGCTCTTCCAATCCAAACCTTTCCTTCTGTTCGACAAAAAACACTAGCTCAGAGCTCCTTTCTTGTGCCTTCACTTCCTCCATAATCTTCGCATGAGGACTCTTTGGAGGCGAAAGCGCAAATGCAAGTTCCCTTAAGATCTCTGTGTCTTTAGCTGCTTGGACAGCTTTCAGTTTCGTGAAAAATACGAGCAGCAGAACGAATACAACTCCCATGGCTAGAATAACCATCCATGACATCCAATGTGGATTGGCATTATGTGCTGCTACACTTTGTGAAGATGGAGCAAATGCATTATTTCCTGTATTTGTATCTTCAACTTTCTGAATTGCATTTTCTTGTGATGTATCCGGTACAAGCCAAAATTTCCTTGCAATTCTGAATTCTTGATTGAAATGTGGATAAATACTAGTGCCAAATTGATTGTCAGAAATTTCCAATTTCTTCAAATTATTCAGCTCAGTTAGAGCCACTGCAGGTAGGCTCCCTCTCAAAAGATGGCAGCTGATGACAAACAAAGAAAAACCTGCCAAAGTTGCCAATATCTTGAGAAGCCAAGAAATTAATCTACCCCTCTGCATGATGGTCCTAGCAAAATGTTTAATTCTTGAAATTGTCAGTTGGAAATGGTTAGTTGTTACCATTCTCATTCTCCTCCATTTTCCCACTTTTAGTTTTTGGATGGCAGATGGAAACAATTCCTTCACGGATTCCAAAGACTTGCACATCTAACATATTTTACGTTGAAACACCCTATGCTTTACAATGACTATATGATCAATGTGTCAACTAAGTTTTTTAAAAAAAAAAAAAAAAAAAAAATTCTAATCTAATTTTATTGAGTTTTGTGAAATTAGTTTCTTTTTTTTAAAGGATTTATAATCAATTTTCACTTATTTTGGTTGACTCGAGCCCACAATTCTATAAGTTATAAACAAAACGTATTACAGTATAAGAGTAAAAATCACTAAAACCAATACAATAATAATTAATTTAAGGAGATTGAATTAGATTACGTTTTTCTAATTATAACCATTGGACTAAATTTGATTGTATACCATATCCAACTCAGCTGTAACTGTTCACATAATTTGTATATATTAATTGAAAATGACCACTAGTAATATAAATTTGGTGAAACTCTACAAACGTCGATAACAAGAAAATTTCCATCTGGGCTAAGGCACATAACAGTTTACTAATATTTGACGAAGGAAATTATGTGATTAATGAAATGCTGCTTTGTGATCTTAAAAGGGTATCAAATTACTGAGTAAAGGGACTTAACTTTGAAATGTGCAAACTCGTTGATGTAATCGCAAAAAAATTAAGAATATTTGGAAGGCTTTTGGAAATGTCAATGTTGGTGTTTGGATTCTAATGCACTTTTTGGTTATGCATCCAGAGATTAAACAAGTATAGTTGGTGTAACACCTCATCATGTCCTGACTTAACAATTCTTCAGTAGAAATAACAAATTTAAAATATTTAAATTAAATTATTAATAGTTCAGAAATTAAAATATTATAAATAATATAATATTTTCTTCCGCTCTCGATGTAGAACAATACATCACAATTAGCATAAATATTAATAAATCAAAATGCATACCATGGTAAGGTCAAAATGATGCAGGCATAATCTTGCATTATATACCATTCGAATCCACTTTTCACTTTTTAGCAGTAACTTGTTTGTTAAACATGCTAAATGTTGTCAATTTATCATGAGACCGCTTTAGAAATATATGGATTACAAAAGAGATTCATTTATTCGAAAAAAAAGCTTATCAACAACCAAATTATAGATTTATATAATTTATTGACTACAAAATAGATCCCATTTGATAAAATGATAATTATAACAAAACAAGTGAACCTACCAAGTATTTACCATTCATTTCGTAGGTAGAGTAAGAATTTTGAATCGTTTAATAATTAAAAAAAACAAAATTTGATAAAATTTTTTAACTTCTTAAACAATTATTACAAGATTAATTAGGACTTACTTCCCTGTGAATTGTAGCTTGTTCCTTGTTTTCTGGTGGAGTCTGAGCTTGACCCAAATATTTTATATTTTCATCTAGATGACCGCATGTGGGCATCGTGCCAGCCAGCCAGCCCACGACCGTTATTTGGACGGGCCCACACCACTCAGCTCAAATTTGCTTTTGCTTGAGGCAACTTTTTCCTTTCTTTTATCAAAAACATTTTTCATTTTCAAATGGAAATTCAATTGAACGTGTTTAGGCCGATAACCGGCGAGGGCTTTTAGTTCACACCATGTCTCATCTTTCATATTGCTTTAATAACAAGCAGATAGGGTTTTGGCTGGCGAGGAATAGTCAAATCTAATAAGAGGGCTATTAGGTGATTGAATCACTCGATTAGGGAAACCTTTCTATTTAAAAGAAAAGATTTTAAGGAGTCAAAGTTAGTTCTACGATTTCATTATAAATTCTATTGTTTCTTCGAAGAAAATTGAGGTTATATAATTGTTTAATTTATAATACTTCACATCACCTCAATTGAGTAAAGTAAAATAATGTGACGCGTAATGAAAATTTGTAAACTAAAGGATCTATAAAATTGTGTCAATTACATGTAAGAATTTTTTACTACAATCCATTTTTCTCCAACAAACCTTTTTGTTGAGAGCGACAGCCCAATTGTTCTAACGTTGTCTTCGCCTTCACGAAAGAAGCAAGAACAATTTATTAATATCCCTTTTCGTAGAAGTTGAAGGTCGTTTGCTTCGGCCTCAATATTTGGGTCCGAAAGCCTTTTGGCAACTTGGTTGCCTCTATTGAAGAATCACTAAAACAAGAAACACATTTCCAGGAAATATTAGTTAAATGTGAATTGTGTGATAGTTACGTGGGTGGGGAGACATTCCACATTTTTTTGATTAATTAAATGTGAATTTTAACGTTTAATAATAATCAAACAGATGCATCAAATAATCTTATCGTGTGAATGAACTTTTACAATCGAGGAATCATATAGCAGTAAATAACGTTAGCAAGTTGGGGGGCATAAGAACATTTTGAAACCGTATTGTTCAACAAATTTTTAAGCATTCGGTCCATCTGAGTGATTGTTACTATATAATAAACGGATTAGCTTGGAAATGTTTTCAATGCAAAGTTGTGTTATGAATTCTTATGAATTTTAGAAATATGAATGTTCATTCATCCCCTAAACAAATTGTTTAATGTAATATTCATCCACTTGAATTTTGTAAAGACTTATTAATTTCCGTAAAATTTTATCGATTCCTATATCTTATTCTTCTATAAATAGGAGTATTGTAGTATCTCATTTGAACGAACTAATAGAAAGTTTAAATATTTAATAGTTCTCTAATATCTCTCTACTTTTCTACACTTACTGTATTTCTACTTCAATTAATAACCAACTTTAATAATTTTGACTTAATTTTATAATAAATTTATCCTTTCTTGTAGTACAACCCTTCATTCTCGAATTCGTTGACTTTGAATATATCACAAAGTCCTTGCCTCTAAAATTAATTCGATTTATACACCTAAACACGGATTTTGGGCCAGAGAAAGAGAGACCAAGTTGCAGTCCACCACCAATAAAATTTGGTTTTCCTAAAAAAGAATATATTTGTGCAAAACTCTCAGATCACAACTATTTACAGATAACAACTATTCCACCAGATTCTTTCTGATAATAAGCAATTTGCAGACAAACCAAAAACAGAATAAAAAAAACAAACCAACAAAACCCAGTTACAATCCTCCCCATACTTCTCTAAAAGTCAGTAGCAAAAGGAGGAAACCTTGTACGTTGACTTAGCAAAACCACCCCTTACAATGATCAATAGTCAGAGTGGAGAATTATCCTCACCATTTTCGTCATCATCATCAGCAATCCCATCAAAGAATGGGTCCTTGAGAAGATCAGCAGCCGAAGGCCTAGCCCTTGGCTTTGCAAGACACTTCTCAATGAATTCCTTCACCTCGGGGTCCTTGACCTTGTCCATTGCCTGAGGTCTCACCCCCGATGTCACTTTCTTGTATATCTTTGCAACATTATCACACTCACTGTATGGTAATTTAAGAGTTACCATCTCAAGCACACACATTCCAAATGAATATATATCGATCAATTCTGTATAATCCTCTTCGTATAGCTCTGGTGCCATGAATTCTGGCGTTCCAACCATTGTCCGCGCACAGTGGCTCTTCCCAACAATTGCAGCCAAACCCAAATCACCAATCTTCACCTATTGAAGTGGAAAAGAAACCATTCAGATTCTTTTCCTCAGAAATTCAAAACAAATAAGTAATGGGACAATAACTCAAAGCCCCAAAGAAGAAACAAACATTTTTTTAGAAAAAGGTATAAAGTCCTTTTTACCTAAAGAAAGCAACTTTTTCAACAAAAAAAATCAACACAAACAGCTGTATAACAGCTGACACCGTGTATAACTAATGTTATTGATCTCTATTTCTGAAAGCAAATCACATCGCTTTAATTTCAATATACTCCCAACTAATTTGAAGTTCTACTTAGTACGAATGAGGGCATTAATGGTAACAGAGAGAACATTTACACCATTGTCGGTATCTACTAAATACTTTTACAAAGTTTCAACAAAAACCAAAGTGAATGACGACAATAACAGCGATACAATTAAATACTACAAGATTTAAAGAATAACCAAATGACTGACGAAGATAACGATGCGGAGAATCCAAGAAAGATATTATACCTGACCAATGTTGCCATTGATGAACACATTACTGCAATTGAGATCCCTATGTATGATACAAGGCTCATGAGTATGCAAACAGCAATAATCCAAGCCCTTGAGAATTTGCCTGGACCACTAACATTCATTTGTATGATCGAAACATGCCTATGCTTTTTCCTATACTCCCTCAAATTCCCAGAAGTACAAACTTCAGTGATAAAATTCAATGTGTTCCTTTCCTCATCTCTCCACACAGAGTACAATGCTATAATGTTCTTGTTTCTTAATGTCCTTAGCAACCGGACCTCAGAATATAACCGCTCAATCATGGCTTTATCCTCACAAAACTTCTGCAGTTTTACTTGGTTCCAAGCGACCTCTATCCCTTCTTCTTGATCAAATGCCCTGTACACTTTCTTTACCGACCCTGAGCCAAGAAGCTCATTATACCGACCATATCTGCCGCAGGGATCTACCTCCACAAATGGCTCTTTGTCTCCATTGGCCGCAACAGAGCCCATGGTTATCACCTTCAATCAAAAAAACCCAAAATTTTAATTCAAATTCCATAGAAAAGGAAGAGGGCTAGTAATTGAAAATTCTTTATAAGTTGGCAGCACCAAAAAAAAAATAAAAAAATCAAAACTTTATTCCAATTTCATAAAACAAAAAAAGGGCTAGTAATTAAAAATTCTTACAAGCCTATTATCATATTTAGTTTTCATTTTCTCCTTTTATATGCATGAAGCTGAAAATAAAGGAAAAACACAAGTAATTTCAGGGAGTCAAAATCTGTCAAATTCATCAAGAAAACTCAGACAAATGCATTTATAACAACATAAAAACAACTAAATTCAAGATTTTACAAGTTCAAAATTTAAATTGTCTGTAAAAGAGAATACATTACACCTTATCCAAAAGATTTCTTTCTCTAGGTAAAGGAGAAAATGAAAAAAAAAAAAAAAAAAAAACACTGTAACTGAATCTTGCTCATTCAGGAAACCAAAAAAAAAAAAAAATCCCAAACTCACAAATCTACCAAAACTCAAAAGAAATCTCAACAAAATCCAGTTTTTCATATTTTCGCATAAAGATTAGTTATTTATTATCGATATAAGTAATCCCAAGAAATCAGGATTTACATTCAGAACTTGTAAGAGACTTTGAATCAAAGCTTTCTTAATTAACCCAAAAAAAAAAATATGCATCTCATGCAAAAGCCAACAAAAGCGACCCTAAAACATGCAGGAAAAAAAGAAAATTACAGCTAATTCTTTTTTTTTTTTTTAAGTACAAAATAAATAAATAAATAAATAAGGGATTGAATATTGATTTTACCATATGGCAGAAGAGAAGACTTTGAGTCTGTCTTCTTGGATAACCTAAAGCTTAAATTACAGCTTTACTCTGCTTCTTCCAAAAAATACATGCGACATTTGAAAAGCTCAAGAGTTTTGAGGTTGCGGTTTATATAGGACTTGGGTTCGGAGACTACTCGGACCAGTCAAATGTTAGCTAATACTGTAAGTTTAGGAACTAGGGCTATGCCCCGAAGAGAACCCAAGCTGACACGCTCGAGTTTGTAAGCCTTTAACCGTTGTTCCCCGGGACCGGGGGCAGGGGGGTGGAGGGGGGTGTATACGGGTGGGGTAATAACTCTCCTAAACTAAAACACATTTAAGTTTGGTAGTTTAGGAGACAGAAGACAATACTAGTACTAGTAGAAAACAATTAATGAAAGAAGATAAAATGATAAATTGTATTAATGTTTTGGATTTTTGGGAGAATTGGAATTATTTTTGACATATGAAAAATTTTAAAATTCTGGCTTATAGCATTTTGAGGGTAAAGTTGTCATACTATTATTGTTTTATAAGCTTTCTTTCATTTTCTTTGCAAATCATTCCTTCCAATCTAAGGAGAATGATGATATAAAGAGTGAATTGCCTTGTTGAGGTATGACTCTATAGATAGGTATAACTAGACCGGCTCGATCAGGATCGGTCAATACAAGTAAGTCAATTGAATATATGTAATTCATATATATATATATATATATATATATATATATATATATATATATATATGATTTTATGGATTTCATTGCTCAAATTTCTATAAATGAAGAGTTTGCTTCGTTATTTATAAATAACCAACAACAAGTTATTTAAATGTGTTAAATGAAATATACCACTTATTTTCTAAAAATTATTTCCTCTTCCTCATTACATTTATTTCTTGTTTCATCAGAGAATTTCTTTTCTTTTTTTTTTAATATTCTCCTCAAATTAAACCTATTTCTCTTATTTTCTTCTGTCTCGAAAACTCCCAACAATTTTTCTAACATTAAAGCTCCAAATTTAGGCCTTAAGGATTAGTGGACCTTTTCCATTGACCATTTTGTTTAGGTCTCTCTATTAAAGTCATGATTTGGTCAATAAAATTGATTAAAACACATTTGAGTAACAAATATGGTATTCAAGTTTTGACTATAAAACATATATATTGCCAATCTTGAATCTCTTAAGATTTGTAGTGTCGTTGTGCGTTTTGATTTTGATTTTTAATGTAAATAATTACAAAATCTTTTACCACTCTAAATAGTACCAATAGATGCAGAGAATAACAAAATATGAAAGAAAGAAAAAAAAATAAACACGAATGCACATTATAACACACTCATCCTTTCCTATTTGTAAAATATGTGAAAATTTTCAAGTAAGTAATCAATGAGTAACTTTTAATTTCATAATTTGTACATATTTAAAACATCAAATATGTATGTATAACATTAGTTGTTTTACTATTATTTTATTTTATTTATTTTTAACAACCATATGCATCAAAATACATATGTCGAATAAAGTTTTACTTTATCTAATCCAATGTTTATTATATTTTTTTCAAAATAATATCTCGTAAATATTTATTCTGTTTTTTTTAATACTTATTCCATATGAAAACGCATCTTCTATTATTTACTCGGTCACAATTATTTCCCAAAAACAACTAAAACCTTCAACCCCAAATTTGTTTGCCAATTGATGGCTGTTACTTACTTTCTAAATGCAACCATTACTACATATAAGTATATCCTCTTATTTAAATGTTAGGAAAACAATTATATTAGTCTCTTATATTTTACATTTATATTTATTTGAATTATTCACATTTAAAATGATGTATTTTAATCATTCACAAATTCAAAATGTATCATTTTGGTTACTCGACACAATTATCAGCATATTTTGACTTGAAATAGTCATATGTGTATCAAATGTTACATTTTTTTTTTGACAAAATTTGCAATACGCAAATTTTGAATATTAAACAATACCGTCTAAAACCTCCATTACCACCATCCCAAAATTCTTACCTACCACCACCACCCATATTCCCCTCCATCATGGTTTTTCCTCGTCCAACTCTATTCCAACAACTCCAATCATCTTCTTTTTGGAACAATTTATTGTTTAAGGTTATATATTGTCAATTTTACAGTTTAATATGTTACATTTTATACACATGAGACTATTTTAAACTAAAATATATCTGTAATTGTGTTGAGAGACTAAAATAGTACGTTTTACAATTATGATAGACTAAAATATATTATTTTGAATGTCAATAACTAAAAAAATACAAATATGATATACGAGAAACTATGTTTTTAAGGTGATTTTTCCCTAAACGTTATTGTACTCAATTTAACAAAAGTGATACTAAAGTAGTAATTAAGATTTATTGAAGAGAAAAATCTACAATCAAAACAAAGATACTAGGACAATGTAATAAAGGGAAAATAACTCTATTAGTTTATCACATTTTACATTTATATTTTTTTAGTCATTCACATTTAAAATGATGTGTTTTAATCCCTCACAAATTCAAAATGCACCATGTTGGTTCTTCGACACAATTATTAGCATATTTTGACCTAAAATACTCAATTATGTATCAAATATTACATTTTTCATGGGCAAAATTAGCGATATACAAATTTCAAATATTAAACGACACTACTTAAAATCTCCATACCACCACCCCAAAATTCTCACCTACCATCACCATACCTTTTCCCGCCCTCATAGTTTTTTCTCTTCCAACTCTACTCCAACAGCTTCAATCCTCTTCTTTTTAGGATAATTTATTGTTTAAGGTTATGTATTGTCAATTGTTCTTGCACTTGGATATGTTACATTTTATACGCATTTGAATATTTCAAACCAAAATATACCTGTAATTATGTCGAGAGACCAAAATTGTGCGTTTTAAATTTGTAAGGGATTAAAATGCATCATTTTAAATATAAGAGACTAAAAAAATATGAATGTAAAATGTTATGAACTATTAAAATCATTTTCCTTGTAATAAAAGTTTTTTCATAATACCATATCAAAAGTGTATTACGTAATTGCATTTTAAAAAGAAATAATTATTTCCTAGTGATATTTTACATTTTCATTTTATGGTTCTCTAATTTCCTTTTTAATTATACTTTTTCTTACCAAATAAGTTTTTGAAAAATTCTATGATCCTTTAAAATTATATTGTTATATTATTAAATTTTAAATAATTATATAATACAATATTACGTATATTAAATACTTATACAGTATAAACATTAAAAGCCAAACTAACGATATTCAACTACTAAGTTTGTTTTATTTTTTTTGGGTAAGTTCCATTTGGAATCTTGGGCTAATTTAGTTCCGGTTGTACATTACCCAAACCCAATTGGAAACCAGACTCTGTATTCGTGTCGGTTCGGGCTGCATAAACCCCGACTCCATGGCCCATATAAGAAAAATTCGATTTTTATCGCAGTATACGCAAAAATTTCAATTGAATTTGAGTGAATCCTGAAGAAGAAAAAATGGCAACGACGGCGGCGGCGCTGAAATCAATATCGGCGGAACTGGAATTAATCGATGAAAAAAAAGCCAAATTGAAATCAGCATTCGAAGACCTCCAAATCCATTATTCCTCCACCAATCTTCAATGGGAAGATTTAGATTCCTACTTCACTTCCCTTCAATCCAACCTCCTCCACAAATTCTCCGTCCTCCAATCCCAAAACTCTGACCCGAAACCCCAGAACCAAAATCAGCCCGAACAGAAAGTTACTGCTACTACTACTACTAATATTACTACTTCGGGCGCGTTTGACCCGAAACCAGTTCCGGCTCGTGGCCTGATCTTGAAGTCTTTCTGCGAGAATATGGATGGGTTAGGGTTGAGGAATTACATACTCGACCGGCCTAGAGAACGGGTTGCCATTCGGGTCGAGATGGCTGACGCATGGAAGCACGCGCCGGACCCTGCAAAAATGGTTGTTGATGCCATGCAGGGGTTAATTGGGGACGAAGGGTCGTCGGGTTCGGGTTTGGATTTGGGTGGGTTGAGGAGGGTGGGTTTGGTTTTGTTAGAGGAGTTGATGAGGGCTAAAGTGGAGGTTGGGGATGAGGTCAAGGAAAAAGCGTACATGCGGCCGAGTGGAAGGGGAAGTTGGCCGCCGCCGCCGCCGCCGCCGCAGCTAATAATGATAATGGCGGTGGAGGTGAGGAGGATGATGGATTGGAAAAGTTGTGTTTTTTGCATTTGTTAGCTACATTTGGATTGGTGATGGAGAATGAGGGTCTTGATTTGAATGAGCTGGTTGAATATGCTGTTGTGATTGCGAGGTATCGTTACAAGCTGTGGAGTTGTGTCGTATTCTTAATTTTGGGGATAGGATTTCTGGTGAGTTTTCTTGTAATATATTTATTATTGTGTTGTGAATATGTGTATTTATAATTTTTGTGGATACTTGTATGCTTTTAATTATGATGTAGGAATGCAATGGTGTTTATTTTCTCAGAATTTGTTGAATTATATGGGATTGATTATTTTGCAAGGCCTCTGACTATTTATTGTTTTAGTGTTGTGGTTCGTTGAGTTTGCGAATTTTCTCAGAATTTGTTGAATTATATGGGATTGATTATTTTGCAAGGCCTCTGACTATTTATTGTTTTAGTGTTGTGGTTCGTTGAGTTTGCGCATTTTCTCAGAATTTGTTGAATTATATGGGATTGATTATTTTGCAAGTCCTCTGACTATTTATTGTTTTAGTGTTGTGGTTTGTTGAGTTTGCGTTCCAATACCTAGAACTTAGCGAACCTTGTGGAATTTTGTGTGTAACTTACATGTAATAGTATTGCTGAATTTAGCTGTAAATGGTATAGAAAGGC
Source organism: Cinchona pubescens (assembly GCA_025175665.1). Classification (NCBI taxonomy): domain Eukaryota; kingdom Viridiplantae; phylum Streptophyta; class Magnoliopsida; order Gentianales; family Rubiaceae; genus Cinchona; species Cinchona pubescens. The sequence goes on from JANKKI010000106.1 coordinate 1,847,980, forward strand.
ATTAGTTAAGATGTTACTAGCTACTCAACAGAAATTGAAAAAAGCTCTTAAAGCCTTTGTACTGACAGAACTAATAAGAAAAAATGGATGTACGCCATATATGTTAGCATATCAATCTTTTGGGGAGAATTCTCGCTCCTGGTAGAGGTAGAGACTTACTTGTACATGTTAAATAGAGCAGCGTTTTTGACGAATCTGTGTGAATCTCACTACAATTTTTGGTTTACTAATATTTGCATCAGGATATGCATTAAATCTATTACATAATTTAGCAAATGTTTTCGTGCCTTAAAAAGACAAAAGCAATTTATTGCATAGTAGTACTATAATTTTATAGTTACATCTGAATCTGTTTGTGTTGTCTGACAAATGGAGTCGTCCTTGCTTTCTTGTCGCAGACATCATTCAGAAACTCATTGGTAAGGGCAAACAACTTCTGGCTGTTAAGTTCATTTTCCAATTTGAGTAAGCTGTGACAGACAAGTTTCCACCAGTGCCTTTGTTGAAAGCTTATGTATTAGATTCAAAGAAACTTGCTCAGAATGTTCGTAAGAATGGAAAGAGCTCCCGTCGGTCTCTGGTAATCTCTTATGCTTAAAAATGTCTTGACTAGAATCTTTTACGAATTTAAATATGTGAACTTGCTTATGTAGATCTTTCCTTCTTTCTTGTATAGAATGAGGCTGCAGCAAAAGAAATCAGCTCGCTTAAATCAGTCATCAAAATTATTGAAGATCACAATTTGGAATCCCAATACCCAAAGGACATCCTTCTGAAGCGTGTTGAGAAGCTAGAAAACGAAAAGACCAGTAAGAAACGACCTGCAGCTGTCCCTGCAGTCAAAACTCACCAACCATCAAAACAACAGAAGCAGAATGTAGGTAAGCTGACAAGGAAGATTGGAGCTGCTGGGGCATCAGCATTTAAAAAGAATGTTACTGCCAATTCCATTATTCCCCCGATACAACAACCTCAGTGTATAATGTGCAGGTGGCAGGTTTGTTGGCAGATCCATACCTGAGTACACCTGCTGCAGCCTATGGCTTGGCAGGCTCAACTCCTGCTGTTGCCCCATATGCAGGCACATCTGCAGGCATATATGGGTTGCCAGGAACTCATATGAGTTTGTCTGGAAACCTAGACCCATCCGCGGCCAATCTATACCCTTCTGAGTCCCAAATTCGACCTAGTTACTATGATCGGTTGGTTGTTTATGGTGGATATGGTTTTCCACCTGAATACCATCAAGCTTACTATCCGCAGTAGTTCATTGTCATGAATGGTCACCTTGTCTTCCTCTGACTTTCTCCAGGGGTAATCAGAAAGCATTTTGCTTTTGATTACCTGAATTTAGCACAGTGACCGCATTTTTCTTCTGATCACCCTGATTTAAGCACAGCTACTATATGCAGCTACTATATGGTTCTGAATGCTTAGTTACTAATTTTTCAGCATGACTGAATAGTTGATATACCTGAATCAGTATGTTTCGGTCCATATCTTTTGGATTCTTAATGCTTACTGATTGTTCAGTGATGCTTACTATAGCCCGATCAGTTTTCGGGGTTGCATCCAGTTTGGCAAAATCACGTGATTTCACCTTGAAAATGTGCTAAAAGAGATGTTTTGGATGAAAAACACCACGAACATCTCTTGCATAAATTATTCTTTAAAAGTTTATTGCCGTTTTGATTTTTTCTTTAGCCGTCCCATCTGAAAAGGTCATCACTTATGATGTTCTTTCTTCTTTACTCATTTTTTTTATGTATTGATTTTCATTAAGATATCGTAGTAATGCTGCACCATTGGACTTGAGAATACATGAAAATATGTTGGGGAACCATGTATCTACCACCTAGGCTGGAGATTGTCGAACAGGCTTTTTTATGTTAATGAGTTGATAATTTAATGTACGTTTTATGCGTGCAATATTTACTAGACTAGTTATCAGAAGAGAGAGAATCTCTCCATGCCTCTTGGACAAACTAGTCTGTTTACTGTCAAACTACGTGTCAGACCCTTATTCTCAAAAGGATTTCGTAACTACCAAAGCAAGAACTTTGGTTTCTGAATTTTTGTTTCCAAACTTACCAAAAACATTTAAAAGATAAATGGCACCAATAAGTGGTCGTTGGGAAAGTAGAATGTGCTATAGGGATATCAAGCTCCTAATGTCATTTTATTTCACTTGTACTTTGGCTAGATTTGCGAAATAAAATTTGCTGTGATGTAGACAAATAGCTTAATTTCGTTGTGTTTGGGAGGTCAGGAGAGAGAAGGAAAGAAATCTTTCCTGAGTAGAGAAAAGAAGATTGAGAGTATTTCTTTCTGTTTATTTGCGGTTTGTTTACGAAAGAACTGAAAGAAGATTCTTGTGTTTTTCTATCTTCAAGCCATTGTTTTCACCTAAACGTTTGTTTTAGTGGTGGCCAAGTTCACGGAATTTGAAAATTCTTTAGCTACTTTTGTTTCCTCCTGTGTTTGGAAGGATAGAGAGAGATCTGAATTTGGAGGGAAACTTGGATCTCGTGATTTCATCTCCTCTTACTAACCATGTAGACAAAAGAAAATACAATTTTTCTTTCACTTTGTTCCTTGAATTTCTTTTTTCCATCCAAAAGCTTGACTATCAGTGATTTTGTTAGATTCTGTCACTTTGCGAAGTTCATTGTTCTATGGGAATGTGGAATCCGCTCCCATCGATTAATCTAGTTTTTTCTTAAATGAACTTCTTAGATGAATCCATATCTCAATCTCGTAAAGTTACCTGTGGTTGCTGCAGTCTATCCTCTACTAAGTTGATACCTTTTTTAAAGCTAGTGAGTGCAAGACCTCACATTCTTTTGGGCTGCATTTTTAGATGCATCTGCACCTCCGTGGTCGATCATTTTAACGCACCTCTGCCCTTTGTACATAGGCTTCCCATTACTGGTCTGACTGTGTGCATTAAAATTGCCATTGTCATTGCAGTAATGTTGAGCTGGGTATCAGAGTTCTTAGATTCCATTTACTTCTTGTAGAGGAGAATTCTAGTATACATGACTATTCAATTCATTAGCAAAACAAAATATTCTATGGCCTTGTATTATTCATGGATAAGCTTCAAGTGGCAGGCTTGATGAATGGAAAACCAATGGTTTACTGTCCTGTAGGTCTGTGTGTGTGTGTGTGTGTATGTGTGTTGGGGTTCATTAGAATGACATGGCTAGTGTTGATTGGAACATTATGCCAAACATTTGCTTGAACTTACCATGGGCAAATCCCTGATCCCCATGGGAAGCAGATATTTACATGGGTGGATTTGCTTTAGTTTTGGGACTTAGATTTCAGTTTTAAGTTGTGAAGCATCTGATAAAAACAACCTTGTGGTGGGTTGCGGATGATGACTTGCTTCTGGTACAATAATGAGTATATTTGGGCATTTGGTTGCCAACCTCATTCTCTTGAACAGCTTGGCAGAAGTTTTGCCAACAAATCTTTTGTCAGGAGAAGGTCAATAAGCCTGTTTTTAAATCTGGATTCCGGACACCCTGAGTTGAAAGCGGATGTGCTTCCCACCTGCTCAACCCCCTCCCTCAAAACCACTTCCTTTTCAGCTGAGCAGGAGCTTTTATGCAGTTTAAGTTTTGATTCGTAGTTTTGGGCATTGCTTTTGTTTGTTATTTTTTATAAATGAATTTGATCTCAAGTGTGAATTTATGAACTTGGGATGCGATTCTATAAACTGTCTAACTACAGTTGATTTTCACTATCTTAGCTCTTGTTTGAATACTTGTCATCCTTCTCAGTTCTCATCTCACTGGACAACCAGCAGTGTCTTTCAGTCTCTCTGAATTCTTTTTTGAACATATCCAAACAAGTATGCTGTATATTAAATGGAAATAGGCAATAGCAGCTTACTACCTATCATCTGGCAGACTGCTCTTGCGTGTGCATTATGCACCAAGGATCTGGTAATATTGACAATGTTGCAACTGGAAAACGAAGATAAAAGCTGAAGTAAATCAGCATCCACCGTCATGTTATAAATTGTGTGTACAACAAAACCTCTTCACATGTTGTGAAAGCCTTGTGACAATAGAAATTGCAAGAACATACAATATTTGTTGGGTTTCTAAAATTGCATGGAAATCTCTTTCAAGAAGTAATACATTTTAAGATATTACATTACCCTTAATAGTTTCTAGTTACCAATTACAACCACACTGATAATAAGATAGGAAAGAGAGTATTACACTTGAAACAAACTTTTACCTCGTTTATCATTCGAATGTTACCCTTCTTTCTCCTTTCCTTAATCATGCACAACATCTTTTCCATTTTTAGCCCTGTTTTGTCAACTTGAAATTCTTCACATTTTACTTTTATGGTAGCTTGTCAACAGAAAATATTATTCAGGGAATGATGATTCTTCACAATACTCAGATATTTTTTGATCTAACTGCTGATTAGTCACCTAACTGTGATTTTATCACCATAAACACAATTACTACTATCCTTGTATTAAGACTAAATCTGTAGATACATGTTCCCCAACATTAGTCTATCAAAAAAAAAAAAAAAAAAAAGAGACAATCTATTAGCATCACGTTTTAATACATATTTGAACAGAATTATATCTAATTTACATATCCAATGAAGTGTAATGAAAATAAACCGTATTTACATGAGTGCATCTATATCGAGTGACAAACAAAAATTATTGATGTGTCATTAGATTCGGAAAAGAAGAACAGAAATCCGATTAAGAATATAAAATTAACGGGTTGGACATTTAATAAAATTTTGACACGTGAACTAAGTTTGGAAAATGGTTTTGAAATATTATTTTGCAAAGTATTTTAATATTTATATATAGAACAACTTTTGTTTTGTAGGATACAAATTGAAAGTTAAGTGTGCGTGCCAATATCTTCTAGCCAACCTTGCCAAAGATTTGCCAATTCTGACAAAAAACGTCTCCGTCTATAAATCCAGGTTCCAGAGATTCTTGATTAAGTATAGGATCTCTTTTCCTAGCAGCTCAAGCCCCCCCTATCCCTGTCTCACTCTCTCTGGTGCAGTTGGATTTGTATAATTGTATTAGACTACAAAGGGTTTCGATTTTAAAATAAAAATGATTTATAAAATCACAAATCTAAAATCACTTGATAAAATTAATTTATATGATAAAACTATACTCAATTACTAATATTAATTTTATATATTTCGTCAAATTTTATTTTATTATTTCTTTCACAGATATAATAATTTTTTGTATAGTTACACTGATTTTAAAACTGTGAATTTGATGCAATTGGACAAAAGATGTTACCATGTGTCTTATTGTGTTTGAACAGTTATTGAGATGCCTTCTTCACATCTCATTGAACAATCCGCCATAAGGTTCAGTTTGGAATCCACATTGCAAAAATGATGTAGAATGTCTTCTTATGCTGGCGAAGTGCCGTGCAGTTTCAAGGTTGAAAAAGATTCTCCAACGTTGATTTTAGGCAAATGCTTTAGGTAGACTCGATTTTTGATTCACTTGTAAACTCTCTGTGGTATGGATTAAATCTACAATTTAGAGAATATATGACATTAACTGATTTAAGCAAGATTATTTAATATTTAATTCTGACCACAAAATTTACAGGTAGAGTCAAAAATCGGATCTACTTAAATATTTTCCTTAATTTTAAGGTAGTTCTTTTTTCTTTTTGACAATTTTTTTTTTTTTTTTTAAATTTATGGTAGCTTGTCAATGGGAAACAATATATCAAGTGGAGTAATGATTCTTCACCAATACTACATATTCTTTTATCTAACTATTTGATTAGTTACCTAATTCTGATTTTCTTCACCAGAAAACACAATTACTACCATACTTATCTTAAGATTAAATCCATTAACACCATCTTATACTACTTATTTGGATACTCTATCCCTCTTAATGATTGGTTTAGCAATAAATCTATCCAGTGCATTGTCAGGCCAAAAAAAAAAAAAAAAAAAAACAACCAATGTGGGAAAAATACAAAATGTATAGATGTAGTAATCACTTTTCCCCCATCAACATTCTAATGCTCGCCCATCCTGATCAGTCAAAAGTCCAATGAGAATGTTTTTTGTTCGGATTGCACTTTTTCTCACTATTTTTTAATTAATATTTTGAAATTATTTTATACATATTTTTTTTTTCGTCAAATGAATTTTTATAGTACTTATCAAAATAATATTTTTAAAATTATATTTGCCTAAACAAAAATTAATTTTTTTAAAGAATTTTTCAGAGTATGAGCTACATTAATTGCAAAATTATAAATGAAGCACAAAATATGAAAATAAGTTTTTAAAGAAAAAAAATATAAAGAATAAAAAATAGACAAGGCAATGACATCCAGATCCAAATGTAACAATAGCTAAATTTTGTATATTTCAAGATGCATGGTACATAAAAATATTAATAAAATTGATGTAAAATTTATAATTTTATTTTATTTTGTGATACATCGTACACTATAACAATATAAGTAAATTAGTCAATTACTTCATAGAACCATCCATCTCCCGTGTAGACAAATCAACTCTTTTCTTTTTTTTTTTTATCTCGGAAACTACAACATCTATTTTTAAGAATTTAAAATTAGTAATTGAATTCCTAATTTTATATCTAAATAACGTGTTTCGTGATAAGTTCTATAATTGCTTTTGCTCACAAATCTACTCACACACACAATAAACACACACAGCAACTTGAAATTACTAAAATACCCCTCAATGTTAAATTACTAAAATACCCCTCCACCATTAAGGAAGTCCTCTACCTCCCATTGTTCGCAGCAGGTCGTCCCAAAGCTGGCTGAAGTTTGTTCAATGGAAGAAGCCTCACTGCAATCACCCTATTATTCCTTCCCTCAACAACAAGGACAAGAAGAAGAAGTAGTAGAAAGTTGTGCTCTTTCAAACGTTAGAGATGGAAATGGAAACTACTCTACTGAAGCTGCTGCCACTGCTTCTGCTTCTGCCGTCTTCCACAACTCCGGCGCCGGTGCTAAGTACAAGCTCATGTCTCCGGCCAAGCTCCCGATCTCTAGGTCACCTTGTACTCTCGGACTATCCCTCCTGGGCTTAGCCCCACGTCGTTTCTTGAATCCCCTGTTCTCCTCTCCAACATCAAGGTTTGCTTTTTATTCTTTCCCCTTTTCTTTTTTTCCCTTTTAATTACAAAATAAATGGGTCCTCATTTTTTTTTGCTAGAAGAAGAAGAACCCTTTGTTACTTTTTTATTTTTTTAAACTTTAGTTACTAGCAATAATTCAAGTAGCTTCTGCTTAAGATTCAGATTCTGATCCGATACCCATTTTCTATTTCATTTACGCGCTGTTTACTTATTGAAATTTAAAAAAGTTCAGAACTTGGAAATCTTCATGGTTCAAATGTTGATTTTTGGGGGTGGGGTACACTTCTAGATGTGTATAAGAGATCAAAAGGTATTAAAACTGAGGATGCTAATAGATTGATAATCTTATACACATCACAAGTAGTGGAGGTATTGGACGAATTAGTTGATATGATGGTGTGTGCTTTATTTAATTCTCTGGACTACTAGTGTATTGTGGATAAGTACGTCTATTTGTAGTATTGATTGGATGTTTGATTCTTTATATCACATTGCAATTTGTTGGTTTTAATTCCTTTTACATATCGGGTGCTCATGTATGGAGAATATTTAGTTGTTTATTTGGATGTTTGGTTCCTTTCATCACATTTCACTTTGTTGCCATCTAAGTGCTCATATGGAGAATATCTAGTTTATTATTGTATAAATTTTATGTGGTAATGCGGATGTTTCAGGACCGTAGGATTCTGATGCTCGCACTTGACGTGTATTATATTTGTTTCTTGATGAAATTATGCCACATGTTTTCTAGAACATTTTCGTTTCTTGGTTCACCTTTTAAGCTTCGGTGTTGTTTTTTGACATAATGAATCTTCTCATTCTTTATTTTTCTGGGTGGTTCTGCTTTTCCATGTGTTTCTCCTTCGAGGAAGAAGACGTTGCATTTGTATATAACCATGTTCTAAATTGGTATGGGCATCTAGAGACTTATATATACATCTTATTACTGGACACTTAGAAAGTCTAAGATTGAAATTCATGAGTGCATCAGATATAGTTAAGCAGATGCTTTTGTGGCGTATTTTTAAACTGTAAGATGGGTTTAGCAAGTCCTTCCACCAGTGTCAGGGTGTACATGTAAAAGAACAACAAATTTCCCTTGGATTCATCTCCCAGAAGACAGAATCGAAAGAAGTTTGGAAGGAAATTCAGAGTGAAAGGCCAACAACTGCTTTTTTTTTTTTGGCTAATATCTGGTGGTTGAGTAAAGAGTTTCTGTGCTAAATTCTGTTACATTTGCCATTATAATTTTACAGGCAGAGCCTTCTCCAACCACAGGCACCTTTTCTTTGCCTCAACTGATGCAAGGCTCTAGTGCATCAGCACTCTCATTGGTTTCAAATTATCCAGTATCAATACCTTGAACGATACAAAATCCTGCAACTTTGAGTTTCAGTTCCACCCTGGTTCTGGTGCTGCATCAGGGTCAAAACCAATGGGACTTGTGGTAATTTCTGATCACAAGTTTGTAATGCACTTGTGTAGTTGATTTGAATATTTATTCCAATATTCGTATGGTTGGGAATAGCAACTTGCCTATGATCTTTAAGCTCATAGTTGTGCCAACATGGTTAATGGAAATCTTTTAAAGGTAAGTTTGTGGTGTTTTCTTAACGAAGAAAAAGGAAAAGGGGAAAATGAGATGAAAGTTACCTATGGAACTGTTTGATAGTTAATAGGTCAACTGTACTCTGTTATCTTTGCTTAATGCCAATATCTTTTTTTCTTACTGGGGCAGAAATGATCTCCTCTGATCCTTTATTTTTTCTTTTTTACCTTTCCATTTGTTTATAAAGCAGATCATAGGAGAATAAATCTGTCTATTACCTATATATAAATGCGAGTTGTTTCTCTCCTTTTTGTGTTTCTCCCCTTTTTAAGTGTTTTCCCCCTTTTTGTAATGCCTAAAATACCCGCCCTTAATGAAATATAATTCTTAAAAAAACAAAAAACATTACTAAATTACTCCTCTTCTAATCCAACTACCTATGTTTTAGGAAATTACCACCTATTTTTAGTTATACAATCCTAATCGAGATATATAAGCTTTCATTTTTTTATTTTTTTATCCTGCCTAATATATCCTTAATTAAATAGTTATGTCTAATATACCGTTCATGAAGTATAATTAGCTTATCTAAAATACTCTCCATTAAATATAATAAGATTATCTATCTTTTATAATACTACTATTATTTATTATATATATTTTAAAGTGCTATAATAGAATTCTTTAGATTTATATAAAAATTTAGGCATAAATGTATTAAGATGGTAAAAATTTTATTTGCATAAAAAAATTTATATTTGATGAAAAATAACATTCTAAGTAGTTTTAATAACTATTATGTATATTCAATTTTTTTCTTCCTTATGTTAGTACGAAATTTTAGCATAAATACATAAAAAGAAGGTATAAATTATTAAGAGTAGAAAAATTATTTATACATGGGCAAAAAATATTATTTTATAACTATTATATAGATATTCAAATTGTTTTATTTTTTATCCCTCATAAAAACAATATTTTATAACTATTTTATATATTATTAATTCACAAATAATTATTTTCTTTTCTCTAACTGTTTAGTCAAGTACGCTCTTGCATATTAGTTAATTAGACTCAATTTATATATTTTTCAGATGCCAATAACATTTATAACTATTTTGAATAAAAATATAAAAGTTTTGACGTCATGTATTTATTTTAGTTACAACATGAAGTTGTTGTGGTTTAAGATCAATGTATAATAAATAATTTGTTGTTCATTGTAGTAAATAAGTTAAATTGTTAGATCGACTTTTAAATTTATTAGTGTTAATAGAGTCTTTCACTTTAAACTTACCTTTGCCTTTTTAATATCAAAGTTTTCCTCTACCTTAAAAATCACAAAACTGATAATCGTACAAATAAAAATTTAGTATTTATAAAAGTGAAAAAAATAATAGAGTATATATAACACTATTTTCTTATCCCATTTAAATTTTTATTTTGTTACGATTATATAGAGCGCAATGGCGTAGTAGGATTGATGCAGCCGACCGTACTTAGTAGGATTAAGGCTTGGTTTGTTTGTTTGTTTGATTAATTTAGATTTGTTTTTCCCTTCCCTACGTGAAGAAAAAAAATTAACCAAGCAATGAAACTAAAGCTCGGTACAAAATAGAAAACTCATAAATTTTAATTAAGATAAAAGTATTTGTTAATTTTATATATCTTTAATAGTAATATTTGATTACAAAATCCTTACCTTTAAGAATATATCATTTTGTAAAATATTGGTTTAAATAACTATTGATAAGATAGAAAATAAATTCAACCCATGATATGATGCAAAGCCTAAAATATTTCAAAATAATCATTGTAAGACATACAAGAATTCTATGCATAATTTGTGATGCTAATATAAAAACTTTAAAAAGTAATTAATATAGAAACAATACATATTATGCAAATAAATCATAGTATTAAATACTCTAAGTATTTACTGGCTATTTATTGAGTTTAAATATTAATTTTGGAAACTACAATACTAATTGTTACAGTATTTAAGAAAGTCATATCAGTTTATATTAACAATGGATAAGGTAAAAAAAATTCAATCAATGGTACGATGCATTACCAAAGTAGTCTAAAATAATCATTGTAAGACCTATATGAATACTAAGCATAAATTATTGGAATGACATATAGAAAAAATAAGTAGGTAAGTAATTAAGAAACAACATGAATTATGCAAATAAAATCATAATATTAAATATTCTAAAATAATTGCAGATATACATTGCGTTACACGTCAACTTTGGAAAGTACTATGCAATTTTTAAACTATTTAACAAAACAGTAAAAATGTAGATTAAATATCTTAGTAAACAATACAATAAATCGATTAGAAAAGTATGAAAAAAATGAAAATAAAATTCACACACTTTTATTAGATTTAATTTTTTTATATATTTCATAAATGCAAATTTTAATGTCGTAGTAAAATACTACATCTATCAAAATATAATTTCAGAGCTAACCATGTTCGATACCATTCATGACGAAGGGAAGAGTTTAGAATATTGATGAAGTCCTAAAGTGAATGTTATCATAAAGTTAAAAAACATGGAACAATACCAATATATTTTATATTTTGATACATATTTACATAATACGTTAAAAAATTAATTATAATAGAGATTATATAAAACTACGTGTTATTTTGGATATATTAGAACTACAAGTTTTCAAGTACAGTTCCGTTTATTTTAGAGTAAGATAAAGAATTTTTTTCATTAATGTTTTCTACATTTAAAGCAAGATAAAAGAACAACCTTTTATTTTTATCTTTGGATAACGATATTAATATATTATGTAGTATCTATCCATATTAGAGAGAATATATTTGTTTAATTTGTTTAGTTTGATATCTTTGTTATTTACATTTTACTTAAGTTCATTTTTTTTCTTATTTTTTAAAATTTTAATTAATCATTTTGTATTTATTACCATATATTAGTTTTTGATCTCATGTAAATATTTTCCCTAATAAAAGAATTTTAACACGTTTTATCTATACAATGATGTTTGATACTTGATAATGATTTTATCTTTTAATAATGTTAAAGAATATATAGATATATCTAAAAAGTTCAATATTATGGAAAAATTTTTATTTTTAAATAATCAAGTCATTGGTGATGTCGTTATAACAAATTATAATTTGGGAACCTAAACGTGAAACATAAATTGTTTTGGATTAAAATTAACCACATTTTGTATCATCAATATGAATGAAGAGATCAAACTTCAAAGTTTCAATAGAATATTAAAACAAATGTTATCATAAGTTTAAGACATATAAAAAATACTTATATGTTTACTATATGTATACACATTTACACAATATGTTAATGATAGTTAATTGTGATAGAAATTTATATAACGTCCCAATTAACGTAACGTGTAATATTTGGACTTCTTTAGAATGATATGTTTTGTCGTTAGCATTGCATGTATTTAGCATTATAGTAAGATAAATGATTGTTTTTATTAACATTCTGTGCATTTCAGAGTAACATAAAAGAACAAGTTATCATTTTAATTTTTTATAATGATTTTAATATACTATGTGAATCTATCAATAATATACAAAATATATTAGTTTAATTAGATTTTAAATTTTTATAATAACTCTTGATGTATTCATACTTTACATTTTAATCAAATTCATTTTTTTTTTGAAATTATAATTAATTTTTGTAATTATTATCCATATATCATTTGATTTTATGTAAATATTTTTCGCTCTAATCAAAGAATATCAATATTTCATCTATAAAATGGTGTTTGGTACTTGATAGTGATTTTGTATTTTAATAATGACAAAGCATATACAAGTATATTTAAAAAGTTCAATACTATAGAAAATATCTTTTTTTAACTGATCAAGTAATTGATGGTGTCGCTGTAAGAGCATATAGAAGAGAAATAAAAATAAGATGCAAATAATGTCATATATTGTAAAAGCAAAATGACATTAAACAAATAAAAAACAATAGTGAAAAAAATAAAAAACAAGACAGGTGAAAATAATTAAAAAAAATAGAGCAAAGATATAAAATATATATTTTAAAATATATATCTTTTATTAAAAAAATCAACAAATAAAATGTTTACATTTTGTACTATGTTATCATTCACTAATTATTTATTTATGTTTTAAAAAATAAAAATATTCAATAAATCAGGAGTATTACACGAAGCGTGTGCTTTTTTCTAGTATTTGATTAAATGTTCATTTGCAGCCATTTAAGTTAAGACTTAAAAGAATCTTGTGAAAAGTATTTCATTTCTCAACCATAAATTATCTTCAAGTTTAGAATTTTAAAAGTGTTAAATGGATCTAATTATAGAATTTCAAGCTGTGATAAATGGGGTTCAGTTATACATTCTTTTAACCCACTAGCTTGCTTAGTTGCTTTTGGAATACTGGAATTCTGACGTGAAATTATATTGAAGAGTTCCTCAGGTTTAACCCCATTTATCAGCTTATTACACCATTTCGACGAATTCCAGATTCATGCCTTCCTCAGTCATTGGCACCATCATCTTTGGTTAAACTTTGGTTAAACACGAAGTCTTGATGCCAAAAGAATCTGGTTTTTCTGTTCCTGCCGCAACACATTTTTCATCAGTTAGTGCTACTGCTGCAGTTGATTCTGATGCATTAAATCAGAGAAATCATTCTAATACCATCAATGAAGTGTCAAATTCTGATCACAAAGATACGATGACTTCGGTTATGAATGACAGGTCATCAGATGATGGGTATAACTGGCGAAAATATGGACAGAAACTTGTTAAAGGAAGTGAATTTCCCAGAAGCTATTATAAATGTACGTATCCTAACTGCGAGGTGAAAAAGATATTTGAACGTTCCCCAGATGGACAAATTACAGAAATTGTATACAAGGGTTCACACGATCATCCTAAGCCTCAGCCAAGCCGTCGATTTACTCCTGGTGCTCTTATGTCCATTCAAGACACAAAGAGAGATTTGACAAAGATTCAACTTACACTGGTCAAGAAGGTAAATAAGGCAACTGATTTATGTTTTTCAATGAAAATTTTAATGTTTTTTTGCTATATGCATCTAATTTATGGTAAATTAATTTTCCCTCTGGTGAAATTCTTATTAAAGACAAGCTAAATATCAACACTCAGACTAGCATTGCCGAACCAAATGGCACTCCTGTGCTATCTCCTCAACAAGAAAATGATGAAGGGCTGGATGGTACACTATCACAATTGCACTGTGGTAGTGATGAGATTGATGAATATGACCCATTCTCTAAGAGGAGGTAATCTTGTTGTAGAGCGACTTCATATATTGTTCTTAACCCTATAGTTGTCTCAAGAATTGTATCAAATTTTAAGCAGGAAATTAGATGGTTCACTTGATGTTACACCAGTTGTTCAGCCTATCCGTGAGCCACGTGTTGTCGTTCAAACTGTGAGTGAGGTTGATATACTGGATGATGGGTATCGGTCATGGCGTAAATATGGGCAGAAAGTTGTCCGAGGTAATCCAAATCCCAGGTATGTAGCAAGTTTATGGTATGCATACAGTTTGAAAGAATCTATTGCTGGGTATCCTCCTATGCCAAAAGTTAGTGTGTTCAGAACTTCTGAGGAATTAGATTAATTGTGGTGGTATAAAATTTCCTTTTCCAAACAGAGAAGAATTATGTACAAATATCAGGATGTCCAAACACATTAATACCTTTGTTTGTCTTTGTGTGCACTGTCTATTTGAGTTGGCTCCACTTGTATTAGCCATTTTATCTGAAGTTTCTGTATGGTTATGCTTGCAAAGATGGGTTGCGATTATTTTGGTGTTGATATTAAACAATATGCATGCACCCATTTCTACTGATATCCGACAAACTGAACTTTATGTTTGTGTCTCATGATTCATGAAGTTATTCTACCTTCTTTTCTTGTTTATTTTTCTAGATTTCGATAGTTTGGGATGAAAATCACCAATATCAAAGCTTGAATTGATAAATTATGATTTGGATAGTTATTCTACCTTCTTTTCTTGATAAATAACCGATACCAAACAAACTTGAGTTTATATATGAACAAATAAACCAAGCCTTATTCCCACTAAGTGGGTCGGCTGCTAAACTTGAGTTCTGTATGCTTGGGATAAAATATGAACTTTGTGTTTATCTTTTGTTTAGAATTATAATTTTATCAAGTCTAATCCAATTCAACTTGTTATTCCTCCTTTTATCTTCTTTGATGATTGTAATCAGATGATTCCCTCGTTTAGTTGCTTCGTAATTTTTAATGGATATTAGGGTCTTTGATATCCATGCATCTTGAAAAAGACCTAATATTTTTACCCGTTAGCTAAGAAGTATGCTTTAGTTATGACGTTTTTTACCACCTTTTATGTGATGCAGGAGTTATTACAAGTGCACACATGCAGGATGTCCAGTTAGAAAACATGTGGAGAGAGCATCCCATGATCCCAAAGCAGTTATTACCAACATACGAAGGGAAACACAATCACGATGTACCAACTGCCAAGGCAAATAACCATGAAATGGCTGGATCAACAGTGATGGCGGGTGGAATGTCAAGGATCAGGTCGGAAGAGAATGATCCAGTAAGCCTTGATCTTGGGGTTGGTATTGGCTATGGTGCTGAGCAACAAACTGACAGTCAGATTCAAATGCTGAATTCTGAACCTGTTAAAACTAAAATTCCTGTAACTGCTTCTACACGAATGGTAGTTCAGGCATCTCCCTTGTCAGCATGTTATGGCGTTGTAAATGGTGGTATAACTCCATTCAGATCGAGAGAAGATTTGGTCGAAGGCGTTGGTTTTCAGACAGCACCTTTGCAGCCTTCAAACCAATGTCCGCAAAACCTTGGAAGAATACTTCTGGGCCCGTAAAATGTTACTGAAATACAAGAAATAACAAATAATGCCACCATTTTTATTCTTTTTCCCTAGATTCTTGGTGGGTGAATGCTTTAAGGATGCTCCATCTGAAGATCAGTTGTGAATGGTTTTGCAGGTTTTTGTTTTCTTCTTCTTTTGAGAGCTGCTCATGCTGTAAGATACTACTATTAGTTACTCTGAAATATAATACAGTAAGGTTATCATTGTGAAGTGAATGTGCTCGAATTCTTTAGGCACTGTATAGCAAATACTCGTCTCTGCTCCTTTCCTCATCCCCCCCCTCCCTCTTTCTGGAATTCCCCAAAAAAATCATTTGTCCACTGAAGATCTGTATCTCTTCACGTGTTTGGCCCAGCATTGGCAAATGGCAGAACTGCGTTTCTAGGATTTTATACAGTAATTTGCATCTGATTTAACTACTACCCTTCTGTCTTTTGTTCACGGGGTTTGTGTACAAAAACTCGTGATTTTAAGTAGAAGAAAGTTGAAGCTACAAGAATTTGTCGGCCCTTGAAAGGAATCGAATCCATGTTGTCTTACTGAGCTTTTCGGGAAAGAACTGAAATCTTGAATGGTCCGTCTTTTTTTTAACTTTCTTGAATACAAACTCATTAAATTCTGTATTTGTCTTGTCTGCTGATGAAAGCGGCCTGCGAGTACTGTCCAAAATGGCCATCAATGCCAGTTTTCAGGAGTAGCTCTTAAATTTTTAAAAGCTGATGAGTCGCAGTTTTTTGCAAGGTCCTCGTTTACGGGCTCACCAATATAAACAAGAAGCACATAGATTAAATGATACATATTAATGCAAGAAAGTAATTCAAAAAAACCGTATAACTCTTGTTTAAACCACAATATACAGGTGGGGTATACGAGAATTTACTTATAACATAACACCTATCCAGTCTCAAAGAACTTGGCTGCAATATCATCTGAGGTATGACCCTTTTTTATTAAAAAAAATAAAAAAAAGGAGCCTTTTTCAGTTTTCTATTCATTTTTTTTAGCTTTGTGACTTCATCATCAGCATGTCCGTTAGGACCTCTAAGTTCCACTTTTTGTTTCAAGTAGTACTAACAATTTAAATAGGAGACACAATCAGGATTCTTATAGCTGCATTTGAATGGCGAAAGAAATTTAGCACAAGTATTCATTATAGCACAGTAAAAGCATGTTTTAGTTCTGAATATGCTTTGCTGGTTAAATCTTGCAGATTACATGATCCTAATATCTTCAAACAACTCAGCATTTTTTGGTGAAGGAACAAAGAGATGCATGCCCTGTGGATATATCTGAAGGAGAACACGAAATGTGGTTCTAAGCTGACAGATATGGTTTGCAGCCAAGAAGATCAGATTAAGTGTAAAAGCAGATGGTCTGTGAAGAAGCCAGAGAGTAAACTTGGTCATCCTGTGCAAAATATTGTGCGACCACAAATCTTTAGCCAAAACTACATCAGAATGAGATATATAGGTAAAACTTTCTATTGCAAGTATAATTTAACAATCTTACTACAGAAGAATTCTACAGCATTTAGAATGAGAATTATGTTGCTGTTTGTGTTCTAATTGCTATTATGCTTAAACAGAGCTGGAGATTGGAGATCCATCAATTATGGTGAAACATTGTTGAGAAGATCATTCGGGCAGCCTCAGCAGAACCCTCAAAACATTTCAGCAAAATAAGGAAAGTCCTCAAGGTAATTAATCCGATAGACATCCTAGAAAAGTTTGAAAGGTATAGAGAAACTGTAAAAAAGAGCTCTTTTGAGCAGTATAAGAAACATCCAAGAACCATCATAGATGGGAACGAGATGCTACAGTTCTATGGTACTACAATGACTTGTTGCCCTGGGAAGACAAAGGTCTCAGAACTTTGTAAAGATCCTTGTTGCCGTGTGTGCAGAATAATTCAATCAGGTTTTAACACTGCATATAACAAGGCAAGTGGAATTCGACTAAACACAAGCAGTGAGAAATTGAGCGAAGTTATAACAGTCATTTCAAGGGGAAAGGACGTGAAGAGAGCTGTAATTGTTTGCAGGGCAATAGCCGGCAGAGTAGTTAATCTGGATGGTGATGCATCTGAACAAGAGTGTGATTCACTTGGAGACGGAGTCCATGTTCTATTCCCGGATAGAATATTTGAACCTAAGAAATCCAAGCTCTGTTCTCGCCTGCTTTATTATGGTTTTTAGTTAAAAATAAAGTATGTATAAGCCTTTGTGGTATAGCTTCACCATATGGCTCTTATCATTATGTTACGTATAAACTCATCAACATAGCTAGAACATCAAATTTCTCTTTCCCAAGGAAAATATTATTATTACCAATTATTTCACATACTTGACTGCATCAGAACACTGATCCATTTTTTCCCACCGTAATATGAAATCCTGTATGGATGTCTTCTTTGAGGAATCTGTTGCCCTGAAGAATGGAGATCAACACTAGAACTAGTTCACAGAATGCAGAATTTTACCAAGTATGCAGTTGGTGGTGTTTAGGAAATGGCTCGAGGAATTGACATTTAATCAGGGAAACTCAACCAAAGGGAAAAAGGAATAGTAAGAGAAGGCAAAGAGAATGCTCCTCATATAACAATCCTAGAGCCTCGTGGACTAACCAACATAAACTATGACTCTATTTTCAGGCACATGAAGCAATTAATTTTGATTCATCCAGGCAAGATATAGACCCTCATCTTTCTTTCAAGCTTGTAATTTTCATTGTAATTTGTTAGAAGAGTCTATCTGGTTGCATTTAGAAAGCAGCTCAAAGGATATGGCCTAAAATCAGCCCTTAGAAACCGTGGCCTTCACTTGCAGAGAAGCTCATAATGCTCCAATCTCTCTGCTGCCTAGCAGGCTATTATGTTGACAACCTCCCGAGCCAGGCAATGTTGTTCAACAGTGATTTGTTCCTTATCCTCCCTAGGCGGAACAGCATCTAGTGATGAAGAAGGTGTTGCATTCTTGCTCAAGAAGATTCATGAGTCACGACCTTGGGAGAGAGGGGGGGGTGGTCTTGAGCGGACCTAACAGTCTGTCTCTGTAATTCTGAGTGTTTATATTTTCATCTGCCACATGATGCAATGCAAGTGAAAAGTTGACAGTCAGTACTCTCCCAATCTAGCTTGAAACTAAAGATGTTCAGCCTCAAATGAGAACCAGAACCTGCCACAGCATGAAATTCAAAGGATATATTGCATGACTCACCAATCCTTTGAAGTGTCCAATCCATAATATGAAGCTCTCCACCACTGGCAAAGAGTAAAAAGGAATCAACGATCCCTTTAATTCAGACTCACGGTGTAACCTACTGGATGCCATGGACAATCTGAAAACCAATGAAATTAATCATGTTCTCATCTTTCACAGCATCAGCAATAGGCCCCTTCCTGGACAGATATACAGACCTGATAGAGCAAGTGCATATATAGTACAGGAGTCCTGCACCAATAAAAAGTTGCTGCCCTCAGAAATAAGTCATTTTTAGACAAGGATTTCTTCTAATACTCGAGCAGAATTATAATTTGTAAGATAGAATTAATCATAACCTTTGTAGTGATTTTGATCACACACATAAAATTGTCCTTCCACATTTTGTATTACTTCCGGTCTAGTTCTACCAAGTTTGTGATCAACAAGAAAGCTACAGCTAGAGAATATTAGTCAACATGATATCAATTTTCAGAAGTTCAACATGATACTTTAGAAGTCAGCACAAGACAACAAGGATTGTCATAAGAAATCTCTGAAAAAAAAAATCAATGAATTTGGGAGGAATAACACTAGTTCTGCACAATTATGTGGAAAGTATGAAACTTTCCAGAGCCACAAGCAGCAAAGCTCTTAATGTGCCCCCTTTTTGCTCAAATCAGCAAATTGGACTTAATATTTATGATTCACAGACAATAGGGCTTCTACCGTAGCATGAATATGGGTATGGCTGTAAAGAAAACTAAGGAGATTATGCTTAGTAAATGGATCCAAACTCCATAATTGTGTTATAGTCTTCAAAAAAATACTAAAAAATAAATATAAACAAACAAAAACAAGATTAACATGGCTAGCATAAAGAATATAAACATGCACGAACCTTTTGCTGTTCTTGCTGTTTTTGCTCAAACCTTCGCCTTCCGTAATTATGGAGTCTGGATTCCTTGTTATCACAATACATAAAACTCTGGAATCCAGGGAAAAATTTTAGTTGTGAAGTACTATCACTAATCTGTCCACTTCCAAACAGACAAAGGTTTGTATGTACTTAATCCTTATCATCTGCAATATCCTCAAGTTCACAGGCAACACTTATTTGCCAAAAAAGGAATGTGCACATGGGCTGGTGGTATTTTCCTGCTATATTCTATTACTGTTTTTGGAATTTGATAGAGACGTTTTGGTATTTTGTGGTGTTTACAAATTTGTAACACCCTAATGTGGTTACTAAATTTCTTCTTCTTCTTTTACTTACAGTATTAATCTATTTGGGTAAATGCCTATCTGGCTTCTAGTTTTTCGTATCGACGAGGAAAACAAAAAAATGGTTTTGAAAGTCTATTCTTTGCTGTGTACCAGGGAGAGCATTTGCAATGACTAAGTACAAAAAGTGAGACTTGAAACTCTTGGCATTGAGCAAAAGTCCGACTCGGATTCAGAATGGTGATGATTGGAACCAAGATCCCATAATGGCTGCTGTGATCAGGGAGGAAGGGTTAAGCAACCTCCAGCATAACTCGCAAATCATAAGAAAGAAAATGAAAACTACTTGAATTTTTAAAACATCAGGAACAATAAGCAAATAAGCAGATAAAAGAAGCCAAAAACATGACACCCTTGAAACCAAGCAGTTGGATCAAAGACCATTCATGCTGCCAAACATGTAATTCGCAATATTAGAGTTTTGGTCCTTCATCAGATCTGAATTCATTGTTGATCTTAGAAAAGGTAGTATACTGATGTGCAATGTGGCAATTTATTAGACTAGCTTCTGCTTCAAGCACCAATAGTCATATCTGTGTCTTCAACAAGCAAGATTAACTGCAAATGGGCTTTCAGAATTCCCCAGGTAATTCATCAGAAGTGAGTACGCACAAAAACTGAAGTACAAAACTTGATCCCCAAAAGAAAAAAAAAAATTCTTAAGACAAACCAGAAGCTGAAAAAATTACAAGGAAATTGCACAGAGAAGGCTAGTAGTGTCGGCTAGAAGAGTGCCATTTTCAGCTGCAACTTTCCTTGAGTAGCATTCTGACCCAGCCTTGTAACTATAACTTTGTTGAGTATTTGCAACACCCGAAAGAACTTCATGATCCTTGACAGACATCCACCCGCTTGACTCCTGGTTGTTTTTCAAGGTGCTTTGAACATTGCCTACAGTCTTCTTCTCCTCTATGGAATTTTTCAAACTAGTGGTCATCGAATAAGTATCATTTTCCTTCCCCGGCAAAGTTTCAGTAGTAATCTTCAAAGGATAAGTTCTTTCTGTACTAGTCTGAAAAATTATCTGACCGGCATCCGATACAATCCTCACTTCACTCTTGTCCTTCACTTTCTGCTCAACCAGTTTCCGAGTACCATTGTTAGAAAACTTTATGGAATTCTTGAACTTCAACTCTTGCAAAACTGAGGTAGTAAAATTTCCAGCAGTTGAGTGCACCCAGCTCAGAAGTCTTAGTCTTCCTCTCTGCCTCGACTTCAAATTCTCCATCCAGCCCTTGAAACTTCAATTCACGCTGTAGAGAAAACTCCGGGTCACTAGACCGAATTCTAGCCTGAACCTCCAGAGAACCAGCATCCAACCAGAGATGCAAATTAGCATCCACAAGCCAAAATGAAATGCCATCAGCCACTTGAAACGAAAAAGAATGCACCTTTCCATCAAGAAGCATTCCTAAATAGGGTGTCAACTCCAAGTCATAAGAGGGAAGATCAAAAGCACCTATTGAAACAACTGGTTCCCAAAACAAAGGATTAATTCCACCCGTGAATATCACTGGAAACGGTACCACTGATCCAACAAGATTCCCATCTACCATCACCGAAACCTCACGGTAAGCACCGTGGCCTCGCTCTGCACTCGCCTTTTTCGTACTTGCACATAAATCCGAAGGATTCCTATTTCTAACCTCATAATCATTCACATTCTTGAAATATGAATCAGGATTGGAGGATTTGAGTACCAAAACTCATCATTCCCATGAAATGACACATAAATTTCAATCACAGCTCTATATGCATTTCGAGGGATTCTAACTCCCTTCGAATGAATATCTAATGCATTCTGAATCCTAAACCAAAAACCATCATCTCCAACTGCAGATATCGGAATTATCAAATCAGCTGGCTTTTCTTCCAAATCAAAGGAACCCTTTTCATAATTCACCTTTAAATTTAAAGGGTTGTTCAGGGATTTCAATTTCCTACCCATCATCCTATAATTCTCCGAAGGCAGAGCTAACAGAGGAGGACTAACAATAACAGTATTATCATTATAGTAAAGGAATGTAACGTTAACTTGATAAACTCCAGTAAAGACATCATTAACGATGTTTTCAAGCATGACGGAGAGAGTAAGGTTGTCCTGAGCTAAAAGAGAGGAGTACCTAGTAACATCCTTCCGGACATTCCAGAAAATTCCATCGTTTGTCGGCTCAGCTGTACTGGTGCGGATCAGCTCTGCACCGCTGAGCCAGACGGCGGCTATGCGGTCGTATTGTTCGCCTCGGCAAGAGACTTGGATGTCGAGAGCGACATGCGTCCACGTGCAGTTGATGGGCGGAGAGTAAGTAACGGAGACAGGGGGAAAGCCGTAAGTGTTGCTGAAATTGTGAGTGAGGATTGGGAGTTTGCATGTTGCGTTGAGGCCGTCGAAGGGTAGTGGTTTGGTGACTTCGAAGTATTCTTGCGGTGAAGAAGTGGTGTTTTTCTGGTGGAGATGTTGTTTTGTGAAGTGGGATTGGTGGAAAGGAAGGGAATAAAGTGGGACGATCAAGCTTAAGAGGATCAGAAGAAGAAGAAAAGTATGCATTTTTGGCTTCTGATTGTTTGTTTTTTGGGATGGAGATTCAAGAATTGTAGACAGATTGATTTGACTAAAAAGAGTTTTGGTTTTTTTTTTTTTTTTTTTTTTGGGGTGAATTTTGTTTTGAGAAGTAGTTGAGGAAAGGTAATTGGATAAAGTTGGATGTGATATTTGAGCAAGAATCACGAGCACCTCGTGGAGGTTTGGTGGCCTGTCTTCAATTTCCTGACATGTTAGCATTGATGAATTGGCTAGTGAAAAAACGAGAAAAAAAGCAATATTTAATACTTTAAATTGCCTTCGAAGTTGGAATTGAAAGTTGAAATTTTGTCTGTTGTTTTTGACAGTAACTTTTCCTCCTAGTGATCGGCTGCTACAGAGAAGTGAGAACAGACTAAGAATGGCCATGCCGTCCATTGTTCCACTTCTTGGGGAGAAACTGACTACGTTGGTTGTTCCTGAAATTTATGGTATGAAAATTTGTTTGTTCGATTTAGGTTAAGTCAGCCAACTGTTTGAGTGCACCAGCAATTCTTCCAAAGCAGGATCTTGCCCTCCCAAGTCAACCCCTCAACAGAAGGTGACAAAAGAGCATTTGTTTGCAAGCTTAATATCTTCTCCGATTTTCCTTCAATTTTCCAATCTCCTAGGCAAATAACCATTTCAGCAGAGATGACAAGTTGCCCTCGTGTATAAGTTTCAGCATCAGTTGCATTATGCCACATTATTTCTTCATCCTGACAAAGGAATTACCTGTGTAATCCACCACCACAACTGTCCAACCTTTGGTGATCACAATTGCCAAAATTTTCTCCTTGACTCTCACATTTCTGATTGCATCTAGAAGATGTGTTTTCCTTATATATACAAGTTAAGACAATAAAGCACCCAAGAATTCGATCAACATGGCATTACAGTACAACTTATCCATGGGCATAGCAAGAACGGAGACTAAAACTAGAATAACAACGTACATTTACTCTGCTTTTCTCTACATTCATCAAGTACATCATAACTCATTAAAAATACTATTCATCCCAAAAGACATGCATAACCATGGATTTGTCCACACGGAGAACAAGGCATTCAAAAGTACATGCTTGGATCTTTTTAACACAGAACACCAGTTCGTTCACCACTAAATCAGTTTTTACTGACATAGAACAGAGTAGCATGTTATTACCGAAAAAAGAAAAAAAAAAAACCAAAAAATTTATCTTTCATGGAAGGAAAAGCAACAGATTCCAATTTTTCATCCTGGGGAGCACTATTATACCCTTTTCAGCTATGTTATTGTTCAGAAGTTAATTTGCAATATATAAGATCAGAAATGACTTATCTACACCTGCATTTTTCCAGTATATAAAACTCATGGACTAGAGCACACTCAGTTCAACAAGTCATACATGATTTATGAATCATTGCAGGCTTCCTTTCATAACTCAAATAACGTCACCAGTATCTCACACCCATTCCCAAAGAGCAGTTCAGATCATAGTATAATAGTGTAAATCAGAATGCGAAGTTACTGCCTATGATTCTAAATAGCATCTTAATCCTTGAATAAAAACTTTTTATAACAATAGTACATAGATATTTCAACCTATAATTTTCAATTACGAAAAGAATTTAACCTTGCATTATAATTCATGAATCATGACAATGAACTGTTTTTCCTTGGGTTAACCAGCACTTAAGACCTAAATGGTCTGTCCTAGTAATTTTTTGTTTTATCCAAACAAGAGAAATAAAATAAACTTCCAGCTTATGTCTAATTGAGCTGGTGATCACAAAGCCAACAATGCAACATTCAATCACTAGATTGTAGAGAGTTGCACTGTGCTTAAATGAGTGCCAAATTGCAGTACAGATCAATTAGAAATCTCTAATCATACAAAACATGGAACCAGGACATAGCAAATCTGCTTTACACAGAAGAATAAACAAAGAGCAGCCAGTGCATTACCATAAACAAAGAGTAAAGAGCAGTCACATGAAGTTCCCACCATATTCTGGGATAGCAAACCTAGACTACTCAGATGTATCTATCTCGTCTGCAAAAAAAGAAAGAGATGGGAATGCTGAAAAAATAAATCATTCAACGTGGACAATCCATCAAACTCCAGAATGTATTCATATACCAATAACAACAGTCAATAGACAGCTCCTTGAGTCTGCACAATTGAAGTCCAGCTAAAAAAAGCTAAACTATTTTATAATAAAAACAATGAAGCTCGATAATGAAAGGCTAAGCTAGCAATGCCTTCACACATACTTCCACATCATCAAATAATCAACTAAACCAAAATGAGAGTTAAAAAAAGGCATCTTGATTAATCAGAATATAAAACTGAGAGCAAAATAGGAGTTCATATTGGAGAGTAGCAACAATCTGATTATTACACATAGCATCATTTTCAACAAAATCAAATTCCACAAAGTTCCTCCCTTTCCTCAATTTTCTCTAGAAAATGTCGAAGAAATAGTACAAATTAGCTCAGGGCAAGAGAAAATTCTCTACAGCAATTTCTTGTACTTGGCTACCTCTCCTTCATTAGGGAAAAACCCCATAAGCCTCCCAGCAGAATTCTGGTAAGCATACATGAAACCACCCATTAATCCAATTAGTCCCCCTGTCACCATTGACGGCCCCCTTATCCCAGGCTTTATACCTATCAAGCACCATCAAAAATACCAAAAAGATCTCATTTTTACAACCCAATTAAAAAAAAAAAAACATATACTATATTTGCCAAACAAATTAACATAAGAAAGAAATAACTAATGGGTTCTTGAAAAATGGAGTTAATAAGATAAAGGGATGTTTTTGGTACCGGAAAGATAGCCGACGGTGACGGAAACGCCGGTGATGGTGGTGAGACGGAGGTAGTCAAGGGCGTTGAAGTTGGCAACGGTCTTAGTGAAAGGTGGGTTGCGATCTATGACTGGATACTCTGGCTTTGCCGATGCTGTGATGTCTGTATTCATTTTCCCGTCGTCTTCTTTGCTGCCTCTTCCCAAAGACCGGAGAGTTTTACTTCACTTTTGTGTGGGTTGGATCAGGCTATGTATACTGCTTTGGGCTGATTTCATATGTCTCTGTTTTGTTAGGTCCAAGGAGTTTCCAAAGTGGACTGATAAATGATAATCACACATAGAGTACTGAAGGCCCATTTGTTTTAGCCTTCAAACTTTTTTCTGTTTCCCTTGGTTTGCAAAAGTAGGTTGAAGAGTCCAACTCGAAGCTAGCTAGCTAAGCCAAGTAAGTAGCTAACCCCTATGAATATGACCAACAAACAACCCCCCGCCCCCCCTTTTTTTTTTTGTGAGAAAGGTTTCTTTTGCTAGAGAATTGTCCAGTTTAAAATTGTAGCTACTTAATCCAAGATCGATAAACTTGTTACCATAACCTATGATTAAAGCCACAGCTGAAAATTGGAGAAATATTGAGACTGCAAAGTTCTTGTAGATAAAATTAACAACAATTGCTGTGATGATATCAAAGTGGCTGTGCTGCTGGAGGATATTAGGAAATTGAAATGTTTGTTTCATTCTTGTTGTTTTTCTTTAGTTAGAAGAGAAAGGAACAAATTAAGTCATTGTTTGGCAAAATTTACTATTAGCTTAATTGATGATATTGAGTGGGAAGAAACTTTTCTCCTGTGAATACAAAGAATTGCACAGAATGATAAAAGAGGCAGATGTCTTTTTTGTAAACTTGATATTTTGTTAATATTAATATATTTTGTTGACTATTGTTAAAAAAAAATGGCTCCTTTTGGATAGCAAATAATAGCCATTATTTGGTAAATATTACTTAGTCAAAATAATTGTTGTTTGGTTTGCAAATAATATTTGACACTATTCATGTTTTGTCCTATTCATTATTCATCCTATCTATTATTTGATAAATTGTGTACTATTCATCATAATTTACTTCGTAATTAGTAAGTAATTGCATAACGGAATTTGAACAAATTTAAAAATTATGCAACATTATTAAGTTATTTTAATATGAGTTCGACTAGCCGAAAGAACACATATTCTGAAATAAATTTTTGAAACAAAGTGAAATTAACTGATTAATTTAAATTAGTGGTTACCAGTTATAAATGTGCATCTGACCATCTTGTACTTCAAATTTATTTGCAAAATGGACAAAAATTGTCAAAACTAACACCTACTAGTGAAATGTTATAATAAATGACCCTAACTAATTCAAGTGTCCCGTAAAGTTTTGGGTCAAATTAAAAAAAAAAGAATCACAAAGTTTGGTGTCAAATTAAAAATAAAAAGGGGTCAATTAAAAATAAAAAAAAATCGAAGAAACCTTATCCCATATACTTCTTCCCTACACGGCCGCCATCCTCTTCCCACCCCAACCCACCCCAACAGCCACCATCTCCATTCCCAATTGCCACCCCAACAGCCACCATCTCCAACTTCCCAATCGCCACCTGTACCCCAACACCTTCTTCCCTTTTTCCCTTCCTTAATCCCCCATCCCTTCATGTTCCAATCAAAACAATCACCACCAAATACCATCATCCCATCACCATTAGAACACCCATCATCAACTATCAAACGCCATCAGCTCGCACCATGAATTTGTCCACCATTAGCGGAGGAAAGAAGCGAGTGGCGGCAAAGGATATTGGGGAAAGAGATCGAGGAGAAAGGGAAGAACCGAGGAGAATGGGAGAGAGGGAATGTATCTTCTGGACGCGGTGGCAAGATTGAAAGGGCTAGATAGACTGGAGGGAAGGATAGAATGAGGGAGTAAGATCAGAGGAGAAAGGGAAGGAGGTGGCAGTGGAGGAGTAGAAGTGGGGGAGAGGGCTGGTTAGATTAGGTGTTGGGGGTGGAGTGGCGGTAGAGGAGGGAAGGGGGAAGGGGGAAGGGAGGAAGATCAAAGGAAGAATGAGGATTGGGATGAGGGACTAGTTAGATCAGGTGTTGGGGGTAGAGGTGGGGGTAGCAGTGGAGGAGAGAAAGAGGATGGTAGACGGGATGGGTTGACCTGGGAGATGGAGGGGCAGGACAGTGCCTGGGAGAGGAAAGGTTTATTCCTTAATTTGACTTCTTTTTTTCTTATTTTTAGTTTAACCCCTTTTCGTTTTTAATTACACCCCTCAAACTTTGTGATACATTTTCATTTTTAATATAACCCAAAATTATTACACGCTTGAATTAGTTAAGAATATATATATATATATATATATATATATATATATATATATATATATATATATGACATTTCACAAGTTGGGGTTAGTAAACCCTTTAACAGTTTTCATCTATTTTGTAGAAAAATTTAAAACACAAAGGGGTCAAACACACATTTAATAACCAAAAGGGGTAAAGTGTCTATTTGATATATCACAAGGGATTATTTGTATTTTACTCTTAAAAAATGAAAAGCAAATAATAAATATTCACTATTTGCAATCCAAACGATTATTTAAAATATTATTTTATTATTTTAAAAGTCAACATTATTTTAACAAATTATTAATGTCAAAACGTAATGCCAAATAAGAGCTATTATTTGCTATCCAAACGGAGCCATTAATAATCTTTGGGTTTATATTATCTTGATAACAGCTAGAAATGCATGTTATTACCAGCTAGAAATGCACGTTATTACCATGATAACATCTAGAAATGCTGGTTAAATTGTGAAATTTAATGTATTTTAGCGTGGTACTTATCAATCGTTGAAAAATTAAAAACTGGTCATATACAAAACTTTAAATTTACGGTTTAGATGTGTTATTTACCATATTCTACCAGCCTTATCTCTCTCCTGCACCGACTTCAATTCTTTCTGTCAAAAAAAAAAAAAAGAGAAAAAAAAAACTTGACAAGAAACTTGTAAATTGTAATTTCTTCTAAACCAGCCGGATCCAGCCCAACCACACCACTCGCATCAAAAGGCGAAAATTTTAGGAAAAAAGAAAACATGACAATAAACTACGAGACAAAATGAAGTAAATTTAGTCCGACACGAAAATTTTTATTTCGGTCAAATTCAATAGTTGTTCCGCAATTAATAGGAATTTATAATTTAAAATGTAGGGTCTATTTTTTCTGAATAGAGTAACCCTCATATTTTTTTGGATAGAATAACCATCGTATTTTTAAAAAATATGGGTCTTCCGCTCTTATTGGCTCGGTTGCTCAGTCAGTTGATCTGACCGACGGTGAGTTGAAATATTAGAATAAAAAATTTTAATTTTCTCATTATGAGGTCAAAATTCGATTGTTAATCCGCGTCTTCCTTTCCCTATCGATGAAAAATAACACGAAGACCCTCAAATTTTTTGAGTCAACGGTATAAGACCGCAAAATTGATTGCTGTCTGATAGAAAAGTGACATTGTATAGTTATTCTTGACGGTGTTGTTGACTATGGAGCATAGTCTTGCTAGCCTTGCCAATAAAGAGACCTTCCAGGCTTAGATGATGACAGAATCCATCTGCACTGGACAACCTCCTGCAGCAATTTTAAGTTTGTTAATGATGTTTCCAAAGAATGTCTTCCAGTTCAATTCACTTCTATTTCTTGCCATAATTCTATGTTTTTTCACCATGAATTCTAATGTAGGAAAATCTTCCAATGTTGGGAAAATGAATAGCAAATGCATAGAGAATGAGAGACGGGCCCTTAAACTGAAAGCGGAGATTGTTGATGGATTTGGCCTCCTTACTTCTTGGCGCGACGGAGCTGAAGAAGACGATGATTGCTGCTTATGGCAGCGTGTTGGGTGCGACAATGAAACTGGCCACATTACCATGCTTGATCTCCGTGGCAATCCCGAGGGGTACTTCGTAGCTAATTGGATCAATCAATCCTTGGCCGAGCTACATCATTTGAATTATTTAGACCTCAGTTCCAATGATCTAATGATTGCAGAACACTCAGAGTTTATAGGTTCCCTCAGCAAATTGAAGTACCTCAATGTTTCTTTTATTACTTCCCTTGGTCCGTTACCTTATATTCTGGCCAACCACACCGAGTTAGAGACTCTAGATCTCTCTAGCTATCGTCCATTTAGATTCAGAAACCTTGCTTGGGTTTCTCATCTTCGTTCGTTAAGATACCTTGGTCTAAGTGGTCTCAACTTGAACAAGGCAACGGACTGGGTGGAAGCAATACATCAACTACCTTCACTCCGAGACCTTCATTTGTCTGATACTGATCTCCCAGTGATTGCCAATATTCAATCCTCACTTCAGTTGATCTATGTTATAGATAAATCTTCAAGAAATACTAGTACTACTTTTCTTCATACTCTTGATCTCTCGCTTAATAATCTCCCTTCATCTGCTATATATCCTTGGTTGTTTAACTTCAATCAAAGTCTCAGATACATTGACCTCTCCACGAACCATTTGCAAGGACCTCTCCCAGATAATTTTCGAAATTTTCTCTCTCTTGAGCATTTGGATCTCTCTTCCAACCATTTTCAAGGTGGTTTTCCAAGATTCTTGGGGAATCTGACAGGTTTAAAATCATTGATTCTGTCAGGTAACAATTTGACCGGGGAACTTTTCAGTGTAATGGATGTATTTTCTCTTGCAAACACATTAAAGCAACTGGACTTGAGTTGGAATAGATTTAATGGCTCAATACCAGATATTTCAGGAATTCCATCCTTAATGGATTTGCGACTACAAGGCAATCAATTGAAAGGTTTTTTCCAGGGAAGTATTGAAGTTCTTCACAATCTTGTGGTTCTAGATGCTTCCCAAAACCAAGTCTTATTGGTACACTTCCAGATCTTTCATTTTTCCCATCATTAAGAGAGTTATACCTTGACCACAATCAGTTCAACACAAGTCTTACTTCAAGCATTGGATGCCTTTCCCAGCTTGCTGTCCTTTATCTTGGTTCGAATCAGTTGGAAGGCATAATCACCCAAGCCCATTTCCTAACTCTCTCCAAATTAAATGTTATAGATTTGTCTTTCAACTTGCGTTTGGAGCTGAAATTAGCGAGTAATTGGATCCCACCTTTTCAACTAGCTGCCATGGAACTAGGACACCTGAAAATAGGACCAGCGTTCCCCAAATGGCTTGAAACCCAACGTCATTTTTTCCATCTGGATATGTCCAATGCTGGAATTTCAGATGTCTTCCCTTCATGGTTTTGGGACATTTCTCCTGATTTAGAATACTTAAACCTGTCATCAAACCAAATTTATGGCCCCCTGCCTGATTTGCCATCCAAATTCCGTCTTTTTCCAATTATTGATTTGAGATTTCTAATTACTTGAGTGGAGAATTGCCAAACATTACTCCTGATATAATGTTTTTAGATCTATCAGAAAACAAGTTTACTGGATCCATTTCTGTCTTCTGTAACAGCTCAAGTTGGTTGGTTTATCTTGACCTGTCCAACAACTTACTATATGGGGAGCTGCCCGATTGTCTCTTATATCAAAACCCATATATAAACAATCTAAACTTGGCAAATAACAATTTTTCAGGAAAGATCCCTACCGCTTTTGAACGTTCTATCCATCTACAATCGCTGCATTTGCAGGATAACTACTTCGAAGGAGAAATCCCAATGAAATTGGGTACTTGTGCCCTGTTAAAGGTCATCGATCTTGGAGGAAATATTTTATCAGGTAACATACCTGCCTGGATAGGCAGTAGCTTCCCTGATTTGGTGGTTCTGATCCTACGATCCAACGAATTCTCTGGCACCATCCCCCTATCTTTTTGTAACCTGGCACATCTTCAAATCTTGGACCTCTCCGCCAGAACAATTTTTCTGGACCTATTCAGAAATGCATCTCCCGTCTCACTGCTATGACCGAAGAATATATCTCTACGACAAATTCGGTAAAGCTTCTATTTAAATTTCCTAGTTTCATAGTGAACATTGACACGATTGAGAGATGCAGACTTGTGGAATGCAATGGTATTGGGAAATACTTTTCGGAGAGTGCATTCTTAACATGGAAGGGAACAGGATATGAATATTCAAATACTCTGGGTCTAGTGAAAATGCTTGATCTTTCCAGCAATTTCTTACATGGAGAAATTCCTGTTGAAATTACAAGCCTAAATGGTCTGGTTGGATTGAACCTTTCAAGGAACAACTTTACTGGATCCATTCCTCAAAATCTTGGTAAAATGCGATCGCTAAATTTTCTTGACCTGTCTTGGAATCTTATTTCCGGAAGCATCACTAGTAGCATTTCTGAATTGGGTAAATTAGGTGTCTTGAACTTGTCATATAACAACTTGTCCGGAAGTGGAAATTCCCACAAGGGAACATTTTCTAACCTTTGATAACTCGTCGTACATCAGCAATTCACAACTTTGTGGCTCCCCACTTACATTGCTTTGTCCGGGGGACAAAACACCTCAAGATTCGGAATCCAATGTTGTTGGTGGCGATGGAATCAGCACTCATCATCACGAGCATGAGGATAGATTTCTTGATATGGGATTTTACTTTTGTATGATGTTTGGGTTCGTCTTTGGATTTTGGGGAGTTGTTGGCACTCTAGTGCTCAAAAAGTCATGGAGGCACACATTTTTCAGGTCCCTAAACATGCTTGAAGATTTGGTTTACGTGGCAATAGAATTGAACAAAGCTCGCCTGCGGAGATAATGGGTTCATATCATAACATTTTATTTGGAATAGTATTTTAGTGCATTGTTCAGGCATTATTTGACTTAATTATAAAATAACAAAAGGTGAAATAAAGCAAGTGTTCGCATAGTAAATAGAACCAATTTTTTTTTGGAAAATTGGACATGCAATCTAATGCAAATAATTTTTGAAATAAATCTTTGGATAGTTGTATACATATTTTCTTTACTAAAAGGTAAAATAGTTATGGAGAATTTAATGAAGTTACAAACATAAAGATACGCAATCGCAATTATTTTCCATTTGGTACCGTTAAACCACACAAATTAAAAACCATACACAAGGTAATAATTTGCTCATCGCTCGAAACTTGAATCTCAAAAAGTGATATATGTACATAAGCTACATTAATATTGCATGCATTTCCTGATAAACGAAAATTCAATTTAAAAATTGCAAAAAGAAATGAATGAATAGATTCATGTGGTGAAACGGAACATGTAGTGTATGACAAAATATTTGTATCAACAGAGAATAGTAAATCTTTTGTAAACGTTCTATTTTAGGATTTTTCAGTTTTCAAAATATTTGAATATTTTATTTGGGATTTGTTTGGTTTTGTGGATGTGTCACTAATTTGTATTCCTCTTATGAGTTAGTGAAATTGTAAACCTCTTTGACCAATGAATGTAAATCTAATTGATCGAACCACATAATTTGTTGGTTTGTTCCTTAGACTTGCTTCATTGCCCATGTACTCACGAATTGGATTCGAACCACCACAACCAAAGAAGGCCCTACTTGACCAAGCAAATAGTAGATCGTGAGTTTTTAGGAACACACTTCTATTATAGGGGATCTGCTCGAACGCAATTTATGTTATGTAAAGGCAAAAATTATATTAATAATAAATAAAAATCAAATTTCTGTCCTCCACGCACATGTGCGGAGATCCTAGTACGCATGTGCGTGCGAGCTATTTCTGGCATTTAAGCTTCTGGACTCAGCACACAAGCCTAGTTTCCAATCTGGCCGGGCTAAGAGGTATGACCCGCAGTGGCCGATGTTAGACTCCAGAAGAATGAGAGCGGTGTAGAGGAGTGTCTTGCTATTGAGTAGGGTGAGCAATTTGCGCCTGCGAAGCTATGACTAAGCAGCTACCGATCATTCCGACGCGCCCCGCAAATTGAGTTTGACCTATCTTGATTAAGACCAAAAACCTATCTAAAGTGGAGCCTAGTTTAAGCTGTCAAACAAATGATAGAATGGAAAAAAAAAAAAGAATAACCACTAGTAGGGATATGGAAAGGCTGACTTCCAACTAAAATCTAGGTTCTTTTTGCCTGATGCCTGATAACCTGAGGTAGGAGTGGCAAGAATTTACTTCCTAAAAAGGTAACAACCAGGGATGTCTAGAGAACTTCTCCTCGATTAGCTACTGAAAGAGCTAGAGAGTCGCTCCCTACTTTTATTTTATTTTTCCTTTGTTAGTCTTTTTGGGCTGTCAAATAATTTTGTCTTATTCCTAATCCAATTTCCTAACAAACTATTGTCAGAACTAGGAAATATGAAATTAATTTCAATAACCATTATGAGAATTATAAAGGTCGTTTTTTAAATTTTTTTATTAGGACGTCAACTTTGATTTATGGTAACCCAAGATAGAAAATAAAAGGTTGTGTTAGGAAAAAAAAAATTATTGGCAAATGATGAGAAATTCGATGAAATTGAGGAAAAGCCATTTCATGTATCATTTGGAACCTCCTCAATGAGAACTTGCGTGAAATTCGTGATAAAAAGAGAGCATTTGTAGGTTATTAGGACATTTATGGTCCATTAAGCCTTTTGTAAGGCTCTCTTGTACTGTTGTTCGCGTTCTATTTTATTTTTTTATTATCTTATTTTCGTATAACACTTTTAGTGTTTATTTTATATTAACTAAGAGAGTGAATTTAGTCTTTTAGGATCTTTTAATTTATTATGATTTTCTTAGGTTTTTAGAATTTTTAAGTGATTTGTCATTGGGCTCTTTTGGGGTTGCGGAGATTTCTCCAAATTTATATTGGATTTAAACATAAAATTGAAGATGAAGTCATGGAGGTTCATAAAAATGCTCTCGTAGTTACGAAAGTTTTTATAACTTGTATATTGTGTAGGATTCTACTGTCGTAGATGCTAATCCAATCAACAAATTCAGATATTCTTTGGACTTTCATTCTTAGTTTTTTTTTCCAATTACTGGTTTGATCTATTAAGACTTTTGTGAGGAAGTAGGGAAAATTTATCTTTTGTAAATTTTGAATATTTTGTATGTGTGTCAAATACAAAATCAAGGTGAAAATTTGTTAGAATTAAGTGTTGTGTCAAATAGTTTTCCATTAGACATATATATTCAACCAACAACTCCATTCGCGAAATTGGATGACTTTTGCCTGGTTGCGTGAAGTTTAGACAATTGAAGCATGGGCATGCATGTGTGGTCTTTTCTTTTCAGTTGATGCAAACGAAATTGGAGACCAATAAATTGAGGCCTTTTCAGTTTGAAACATAAAAATATATGTGTCAACAGGGAGTAGTAAATCCTTAGTAAACTCTCTATTTTAAGATATCTCAGTTTTTGAGATATTTAAATATTTTTTGTAGCTTGTTTGGTTTTTTGAGATCTCTACAATATATATATATATATATATATATATATATATATATATATATATATATTTGAGTTGACTTAGTAAAATTTTTCTTTTTTATTTATGGGCGTAGGTCTAATATGCTATAGTCTTGACAGTAAAATTAATTGATATAAAACAGTTTAGATTTTTTAATTTTTGAATCATTCATGTATATGAGAGACTTCAGGCATAAGGGAATATATTATTCATTCTATTTTATGTCTTCTAACTTTACTTTGTGCGGTTCCCGGCCAGCCTATTTTATCAGAGCCAAACAGTCTTGTAATGCTAGGCAAAAATATTAGATAAGTTTTTCATATATAAGAAGAAATGAGTAGAAGAACTTTGCTTAAAACAATGAAAAACCAAGATCTAAATTCAGTTCCCCATCTTAAACATGTTACTTTTACCTTATCCTTACATTGTCATTCTGCTAATAAGATAGAAAATCTTGTAGAGTACTCTACTATTCCCCACAATGTCACAGTCGAACAGTCAGCCCCACCAGTTATAAGCCCAAATAATATTTATAGAAAAAGAAATCCTATTAGAAGTATTAGATCAGCTTTTATATCCACAACCCGACCACAAGTCAAAGAGTTTGTCCAATTTTTCACGGAGGAAAAATAGTATGTAACCATCACTATTCCTCAGGAGTTTATTACC
Organism: Cinchona pubescens; assembly: GCA_025175665.1. NCBI lineage: Eukaryota > Viridiplantae > Streptophyta > Magnoliopsida > Gentianales > Rubiaceae > Cinchona > Cinchona pubescens. Next base: position 1,883,579 of record JANKKI010000106.1, read on the forward strand.
AGTTGTACAGCAAAAGGATATACTCACCTTCATTTTGGAGCAATAAGACTTGTTTTATCATATTATAGAAGAAGAAGTCTTCCTGTCACTGCAAGAGTTGCTATATTGGACACTAGATTTTTGGAATATCAAAATGCAGTAATTGACACAATACTCACCACCCTCAATTCGGGGAGTGTTGTGCTGACTTTCTTTTCAAATTCTCTATTTCTCTGAAGGATATCAATTTATCCATAGCTATTAAAGTCCAAATCCAGATTATGGGAGCAAAGTAAGTTCTATGTGCCATCATGGCAACTTTGCACCATCAACTTGTATACCAACTACAAAATCACGCTCTGAACCTACAAAACTGTGGTATTCCAAATACTCTTATGATTCTTGCAGATTCTGGAAAATAGGTACCTACTATTGTCCAAATTCCAAAACAATTAAGTAGATCGGAACTTGTAAAACTCATGCCAACAGAATAGATCACCAATTATGAAACACTTCACCAGCATCAGCCTCAATAGCCTGTAAAAGCAGTCCATGCATAATTCAAAAAATTGTCAGATGAAAAAACAAAGACAATGCTTGATGTCCAACAAGAAGAAGGACCATCCGAACCAATTTTCAAACAACTGTTGATATCCCGGGGAGAAGCCAGGGATGAAAAGAATAAGATCCCAGTCCATTCATGCTACCCAAATAGCTCATGGGCCTATATTGACAAAATAGATGGACATTTTATCTAGGATGTCACTCCATCCATTGTGACCCTGAATGTTCTTGTGATGAATATGATTCATAAGATGAAGACGAGTCTGCCAAAAGAAGAAGAAGAAAGAAGAAACAAGTGGGAAGATCTAGCCGTAAAAGTTATAGACCTCAAGATCCAGATCTAGATCCACCAGGAGTTAAACCACGTGTCTGTCATGTTAAAAGGAGCGCTTTGATTATCTATCAAAAGAGAAGGGCAACTGAAAGATGTGCAAAACAGAAGTAATCCATTCGACCATCCCATGCCCAATATGAGAATGATTTTCCACCGTCGGAAAGGCAGACAAACAGAGCCTCATCTCGACATTTCCAGATCTAGATCCACCAGGAGTTAAACCACTATCATGTTAAAAGGAGTGCTTTGATTATCTATCAAAAGAGAAGGGCAACTCAAAGATGTGCAAAACAGAAGTAATCCCTCCAACCAATCCCATGCCACAGCCCTTGCCATGTATGATGTTTCACTATGAGAATGATTTTTCACTGTCGGAAAGGCAGATAGACAGAGCCCCATCTCGACCTTTTATCCAACTAGTTGTGGATAATACAGGAAAGACCTTACAGCTAACCCAAGGAGAAGAAGTGATGAATTGGCAAATAAAAAATGCTAGGGCCCAGAATAAAATTCTTGCGAAGGTTGAATTCAAGTTAGAATTTGTGATAGAAAGAGTCGAACAAAATAGATACCAAGATAGATAAATTGACAAAGATCCATCAAGGTATGTTTCAAAAAGTAGACTATTTGGACAAAGATTTCAGAACATTAATTGAAATAAACCAGTTCGGATCTGAATTCAACCAAAAAGAAGAAGAATTCAGATACTTAAGAGACAAATAGCTCAGATTGAATAAAAAAAAAGGGAAACTAATTTGGTTTCTCTTTTTGCATATAAGCCAGACAACCTGTGTCTCCGTCACAATTTCCTATCACCATGAATCCTAATATATTTAAAAGGGTCTCTACAAAGAAGGTGACTTAAAAAGGAAAACAGAATGTATAACAATAATGAAGGAACCAGATGAAAAGGATTCCAAGCCAAATGATGATGACACTTTTCCAACGGCTCAATTAGCCATTTTTGACAGTCACCCATTCTAACAAGACATATCAACTAACCAATCAGAATAAAAAATTCATGGAGATGGATCTTCAGAAGGAGAGTCAAATAATTTATAAATTGATGACTCCTAAGAAGAATTTGCAGATATTTCCACAATAATGATGGCTGACAGAGCAGAACATCTCTAGAAGGATGGAAAATTTTGATGAATCTACTACAGAATCTGTTCCAGAAATAGAAACCAGAGATTCAGCGACAACCCAACAACCTTCACCAACCTATCAAGTGGACCATGATTTACATTTGATGATATCCCTATTAACAAAAGAAGGGATAGGATGATCACATTTGCAACATGGCTAGACTTGCAACAAATAAAGGAATGAACATATCTGCCTAACATCCTGAGAGAATTTGCTTCTCGATTCACTGGCACTCTCAGAGATTGGTTCATGAGTTTGGGAGAATACAGGCAGATGCATTTGGACATGTAAGCTCAGTCCTAGCCCTTGGGCAAATCCACCAAGAATTCATTGAAAAAGAATCACTTATCCTTAAAAAAAAAAAAAAAGAAGCAAGATTTCTTTGACATGAAATGCTGTTCTCTGAGAAAAAAGGACTTGAATTATCATTTCAAGATAAATGTCTGAATTATACTACCGCATTAATAGAGTAAATGATCAAATTTCAAGTATGTATATGCATCATCTTTATCTAAAGAGTTTCAGTTGAACTTTTTAGGATGATACAAGCAAATGGCGGCAATATAGAAAGTTGTGGATTAAGAGAAATCCATTAATTTACGCTCGCTGCATTAACTAAGCTTTGTGAACAACAAAAAATGTTCAAACAGATGATGGGCCATAAAAAGAAATTCTAGAAAATGTGTCGAAAAATAGGCCTTGAAATCAAATGCAAGGAAGAGTGAAGCTCTTGTGATAAAAAAGACAAGAAAAGATATAAAAGAAGGTTTAAGCCATCCAAGAAGAAAAAATCCTTGAGGATTTTCAAAAGAAAGTTTGGAAAAGGAAAGAAGTCCAACAGATGTTTCCTATGTGGAGGAAAAGGGCATTTTGCAAAAAATTGCCCCCATAAAAAAGAAAAGACTGCTAAACTTGTTTCTCAAGTTCTTCAAGTAGCTGGATTACTGATGATTCTAATATAGAATCCCTCTATTCTGAACAAGAAGAACAAACTTCTGACAAAGTTTTTACCATTCAAGACTCCAGCTCAAAAGAAACAAGTTCATATACAGACTCAAATGCTGAAGAAATTCTTCCTATCTATATGCTCAAGGTTTAAAAAACATCCATAAAAGAAGATATTACAGTTTCTCCCTATATAAAAGTCAAAATTTTACTTTCATAATATGGCAGACCTATTCCAACAATAGGTTTCATAGATCCTGGTTTAATGAAATTTATGACAAATCCTGCAGTATTACCTGCAGACTCGTGGATACGTCATATACAATCTTTCAGAGTAGCAGATGGAAAAATCTTCCATTCAAAGTGGATTACAAAGAAAGAAATTGAAATTCAATTCTTCTCAGATTGCGTAATATGGACAAAAATCCTAGAATGTGATCTACCAGATAAGGATGTGCTTGTTGTCTTTAATCTTTATTGAAAGTCTCGATTCCTCAAAACCCTTCTTGAAGGATATAAGATGGAAAAGAAATTTTCAGCCTTATACAAAGATTGAGAAAGTGTTTGCCATCTCAGATGCTCCAAAATATTTTCAAGATATAGCTAAAGAATTGCAGAATTTCTACGCCAAATCTCATGCTGATTTTTACCATCCCTTCCCACTTTGGAAAAATTCAGATTTTTTCATTCAATTGCCTTTCAAGCTAAGTGAAGATATTAATCCAACTAAGGCAACACACCCGAGAATAACGCCAGAAGATTTGACTCTAGTAAGACAAGAGTGTAGCCAACATCTAAAACTTGGCCTAATTGAACCCATAAAATCAAATTAGGCTTGACAAGCATTCTACGTTAATAAAAGGTCAGAATAGGCCCGAGGCAAGAAAAGGCTTGTAATTGACTATAAGCCTCTCAATAAGTTCTTACAAGATGATAAATTCCCATTGCATAAAATATAGATGTTGTTTTCCAATATTGCAGAAGCCTAGGTATTCTCAAAATTTGATCTAAAGGCAGGAGATTTTGGCAGCTTGGCATTTATCCAAAAGTTGGTATAAGGCAGCTTTTTGTATCCTACGGCCCAATATTAATGGACCGTCATGTCATTTGGATTGAAGGTTGCCCCGTCAATATTTCAAAAAGTAATGGTGAGAATATTTGAGCCTATATGCACAGTGCACTAATAAATAGTAATGATATCTTGCTATTCTTTAAAGACAGAAGGTCACATCAGCAACTCCTGCAAAAAAATTTGGATCCAATCAAGGACTATGGAATTATGTTGTCTGAGAAAAATAGTTTTATTTGACAATCTAATATCGAATTCTTGGGTATAAAATTCTCTGAAGAAAAATAGCAACCGGGTCCTCATATTACCCAAGAACTTCAAATATTCCCTAAAGAAAATCTTTCTGTCAAAACAATACAACAATTTCTTGGATTGTAAATTATATTAAGGATTTTCTTCTGGAAGTATCCAAAAACACAAGCTAGCTGTCTAAAATGTTAAGAAAGAAAGCTCCAACTGTTATTGAAAAACGACCAAACAATGGCTGTCCAAAAGTTAAAACAAAATTGTTAGAATCCACCACCTTTAAAGATTCCTAACACAAGACACATGATCTTGTAGACAGATGCCAATGATGAATATTGGGGAGCCATACTCATTGAAAAGATTAACAAGAAATCACATTACTGTGGTCATACAAGTGGACAGTTTAAAGAAGTAGAGAAACATTACCACATTGTCTACAAAGAAATTTTGGCTGTAAAATATAGAATCAAAAAGTTTGAATTCCACCTTATCGGTCACAATTTTATTATGAGGATGGATGATTCATCTTCCCCAAGAATAATGAATTTCAAAAATAAAATAATTCCAGAGCCACAATTATTGAGGTTGAAGGACTGTTTTTCCAAATACCAATTCAATATTCAACATATAAAAAAAGACTCCAACCTGATCCCAGACCTTCTTTCTAGACCAAAAAGTGTTCATTTTATTACCATATCCAAAGCCATTCACATTATCTTCATGTTAGATGTGCCTCTTTAGTTCCTCCTAATAATTCTGCATTCAGAGCAAAATATTTCAAAACTTTTTTCCCAAGAAACAGGCTTTTTGAGAGTCTTTCTGATATTAGGTTTTATGCTAAAAATTATCTCCTCTCTTTTCTAGATAAGTTTATGGTGATCAAACATATCAATCTCAACCGAGACCTTTTCTTTCCAAACTACCCTTTCAGCAACATAGTCCAAATCAATGTAAAGGCTTCATTTCCTGGAGAATGTTTATGGCATTTCTGATGCCTAAGAGTTCTTTATTATTTCTCAATCCAATTTACTACTTCTGATTTGATACTCTTCTTATATGTGCCTAGCAACTAGAGCTTATTACTAATTACTATGGACTTTCCTAGAATGGTTTCACACGGCAGAATAGTAGCATGAACTATGCATGGATCAAATCAATACACGTGAAAATGAACATATCACTACAATTTTCGTGCTGCATCGTCCTTATATTCAAGGACCAATAAATAGTTCAAGACTTATGACCATCGTGCTCCGTTTGGAAGTCTTTTTCACAAAATATTTCAGAGATGAAAGAAGAATAGAAACTCTTTATGGAACACCTTTGTTTCAAAAACCAAATTTCTTTTAAAATTTCATCAGGATATCTTTCATCTTTCTTTTTTTTTTTTTTCCAAAATCAGGATATCTTTCATCTACCTCTATGAGACCCAAACCAACACAGAATCAGATCAGGAAGAAAATCCTACTCAATTAGAATTTGGCCCGGATGACATGTTCGTTGATTCTCAAGAACCCAATTGTTCAGATGACCATTTCATAGATTGGGATGGGTATGGTTTCTATTGGAATGTCCCTCATTCTGAAACATATTACCAGTATCATAATTCACCATGATGAGATCCTCCAATTTTATGATGATTTGTTTGATGTTTGTTTGCAATAAAGGTGGGAATGTGTCCCCACAAGTTCTTTATGTATATGTGGGTATATCCTCACATATCTCTAAAATTAGTATCAAGTATAAGTTTATACGAAATTCGTATGTAATTTTATTTTAAATTCGAATTTGAAATCCGTTTGTAATTTTATTTCAAGTCCAAGTTTGAAGTCCGTATTTAATTTTATTATAAATTCGTATTTGAAATCTGGATATTTGGAATCCGTTGTTAAAGTCTGAAAGCCTCCATAAATAGATACTGTCCTTTCATTTATAAGGCATCTTTGGTTTTGAATAAATAATATCCTTGTTCTTACATCCTTATAGCTTTCTAAAAACTTTCTTTTCTTTAAAAGTTTCTGAAGGGTTTGAAAAACCTGTCTAATATGCTTCCCGTAAAGGCATAGAATATGCTATGTACTTGCCTCTTATGAGAGGATCCTGTACATCAGAAATGTGTTAGTTTAAGATTTGGATTTGATCAATATGCTACAGTCCTCACAGTAAGATTAATTAATGTAAAATAGTTTAGATCTTTTAATTCTTGAGTCATTTATGTCTACGAGAGACTTTAGGCATAAGGGAATACAAGATTCATTCTAAGATTTTATGTCTTCTAACTTTACTTTGTGAGGCTTCCGGCCAGCTTATGATATCAGAGTCAAACAGCCTTGTAATGCTGAAAAAAATATTAGATAAGTTTTTCATCAAATTACATAGTTTGTTGGCTGCATATTGTATTTTATTTTATCCTTTTGTTATTGTCTTTGTGGGTTGTGAAATGATTTCGTCGTATCTTGGATCAATTTCCTAACACTGACTTATAAGACTGAACTTGTGCAAAGATTGGAATTTCAAAATTAAGGATGAAAGGCGAGGTTTCAGTATCTATTACAGGTCAGATTACAAAACCATACTAACACAAAGATGGGAAGTCTGATCCCTTGCCGTGATATCATTTGCTTTCGAACACTTCCATGATGCACAAAATCACAACAATATGTGAAATAAAGAGCAAAGTCTACCGCAATAGATTATTTAAGTTTTCAAAATGGAACCACAACTAATTAGAATTCAGCATGCTACATTACACTAGACTCGTTAAATCATTTACAAGTTAATATATAGGCAACATGTCCAAAATGTCTTGCTGACAATAACAAAGCAAACATTGTCAAATAAGAGTAAGAACTGAACTTCTTTTGCCTATTACATTAGGAATAATGGTGATGTCTACTCTTTATTATAATCCTATACCATTGAAATCCATCTGCACATTATGTGGGTATTTCCCCTTCTTCAATTCGTAACTTTCAAAACTAAGACCTTTGAGATTCGTTCATGGCCAAACTTAGCCCAGTGGGCAATCCAGTCAGCGACTTGGATCACCAAGCTGACTGCGAAGCTCACCTACTTGGCGATTACTTGTTAGAAATTTTATATCCCAAGATAGAAAAATAATCACATAATAATAATTCACCAATAAATTAATAACAATAATTAATTCACGGATAAGAAATAGTCTGTTTATAGTCGGGACACGCTAATTAGCGCTCTCCTTAGGAGTGATATGCCCTTTACTGCACTGAGTTAATATAGCATTCCTTTCCCCTATCGAGAAAGATATAACGACCTCCAAGTATGTTTTGATGCAGCAAAACGATACCCATGAACTGATGTTGCCCTTGTACTCAACTTATTTGGATATATAATTTATTTATATGATTGTAGAAATATTATAGGAATATGAATATGGAGGGAGTAACGTAATGTAATTTTGGGGTGGTGTATTTTTTCATATTATTTTTCTTGGATGAAAACTTTCCTATTTATAGTGTTTTAGGACATAGAAAATAGAAGTTGGAGGTTAGAGATTATTAACTAATATTACTCTTGATTTTAATATGTTCCTTGATTTTTTGATAATGTTATGTGAGTTAGTTAGTCTTCTGATATTGTGAATAACGTTTCTGAATTTGAAAATTGTTGGAATTAGCAACACTTCTTAAGAGGGAGTTGGAAGACTCGTTCCAAGTTGTGTAAAAGGGTAGGTTCCACAAGAATCCCACTCTTAATTAATTTTAAATTATTATTAACAATCCCCTACATAATTTATCAAATTTATGATTTGAGTACTTTTTTTACTGTAAGTTTTAGTTTGAAGGAACATAGTGAATTAAAAATTCTTGAACTAAATTCTTTGAACCAAACTTTAACTTACCGCACACACAGTATGAGCACCACATATTAGAAATGAGACTAGAGAATGTCCTCATGATAAATACTAATTTGCTCATTCGAGTCACTCTGCAATTTCGTTTTTACCTATTGAACCTCATTCATAAGATCTCCAATTACAAAGATTAGGTGTCCACTGCGATGACTACTTATAGGTTTCAGTTCCATTCCCCTCCATGTTCTAGTGATTAGCTTTCGAGCCAAACCTTTTGTAAATAGATTTACCAAACTATTTTCTGACTTCACAAAGTCAAGTATGATTACAAATTAAGACAACAATTGTTTGACGAAGTTTGTGTTTGATATGCCTCATTTTCTCATTGAAATTGGCATTTTTTATGTTAGATATTGCAGCCTGATAATCACAATGAATATACACAGTAGAAGAACATGCATTGTTGGTAATAATGGCAAATCATACAATAAAGGTATTATGCATTAAGCTTTGCTACATGCCAAATCTAAAGCAACAATTCAACATCCATCGTTGATCTAGAGATTAAAGATTATTTATTAGATTTCTAGAAAATTTCACTACTACCTAGTGTAAAAATATAACCACTAGTAGCTTTAGTTTCATCAGAATTTGTGATCCAATTAGTATCACAGTATCCTTCTAATACAAGAAGAATTCCAAAATAATGAAATCCATAATCAATAATATCTAGCATATCTAAATATTTTTTCATGTCTTGTTAATGATTTACACTAGGATTATTAGTGTCTCTACTCAATTTAGAAACAATAATAGAAATATCAAGTGTTGTATAATTAGGAAAAAATATATTAATGATCTAATTATTTGAGAGTATTAGGGTTATAAAACACTTTCACAATTATTTTTTCTCAAACGAATATTCTTTTCATGTGGAACAAAAACATATGTCAAAGCAATTATAATAATTGATTTTTTTTCCAATAACATAATTGTGATTACAGAATTCCATCCTTATTTCTTTTTCAATGATTTAATGCCTAACATAGCATTAGCTTGTCGTACATTTTTCATATCAAAATTGTTTGATAAGAAACTTTTTGTTTCTTTAATTACTTTTAAGTTTGTTTCAAAAATTAAAATATCATATACACTAGGCGAAGAATTATACAGACACTATCAAACTTGTCAATCACCCCTATACTTTAAGGTAATTTAAATTATTATTATTTTTTATTTTTTTAATATTCAAAATTTTCCTATTCTAATATTCAATAGCCATAAAGTAATATGCTGTCCACTAATGTGAATCATGATATGATTGATTAACATATATAATCATTGTAATGACTATTATAACCAATTCAAGTATATAAAAATGAATTCAAATAAAGTACAATTGTAAAGATAATCAATTCAATTAAAAATAATCACATTTTAATTAGAAAAAAATAAAAAAAAGACAAAAACTATTAAAATCGATTTATATTTTTAACCAAACAGAACACAAATAATAAAATCGATTTATATTTTTAACAACAAACCACACTATTTTGCCCGAAATAAAATTTGTATTTTTTTCTTCTAAATATTCAAACTTGCGTGCTTTAGGACTCATGCTGCGTGAATACCATGAGGCCTGACCATTTTTTTTTAACAAAATTGACAAGAATCCAAATAAATTAGTTATTTTATTATTCTTAAGACTGTTAGAAATTTTATATCACAAGATAGAAAAATAATCACATAATAATAATTTATTAATAAATTAATAACAATAATTAATTCAAGGATAAGAAATAGCTTGTTTATGGTCGAGGTACGCTAATTAGCGCTCTCCTTATGAGTGATACACCCCTACTACATTGGATTGATGTAGCGTTCATTCCTCAAGATACAACGACCTCCAAATATGTTTTGATGCAGCAAAACAATACCCACGAACTGATGTTACCCTTGTACTCAATTTATTTAGAGTATATAATTTATTTATGTGATTGTAGAAATATTTTAGGAATATGAATATGAAAGGAGTAATATAATGTAATTTTAGGGTGGTGTATTTTTTTAGATTATTTTTCCTGGAGAAGAGTGTTTCAGGACATAGAAAATAGAAGTTGGAGGTTAGAGATTATTAACGTTACTCCCCTGATCTGTTCCCTGATTTTTTGATATTGTTATGTGAGTTAGTTGGTCTCCTGATATTGTGAATAACGTTTCTGATTTTGAGAGTTATTAGAATCAGGAACACTTCTTTAAGGGGAGTTGGAAGAATCCTTCCAGGTTGTGTAACAGGGTGAGCTCCACAAGGCGGATCCAGAAGTTGAACTTTATAGGAGCAAAAACTATAGATACATATTCTTAGAGAGATAGTTTTATAATTTTTGCAAATTTTACAGGGAAATGTCTAATTTTTTTAAAGGGAGTTATTGAAATTTTTAAAAAAATATTAAGAAAAATAAAATATGTTTGAAACTCTTAGCAAATAAGATTAATTGTATAAATACATACACTGAGAACACTTTTTTATATTTTTTTAAATTTTTTGAGAGGTAAAATCTAATTTTTATAATAGTATAATAATAATTTAAAAAATTTTAAGAAGAGAAAAACATAATTTTGAAAATTTTGAAAGAGCCTCCTCACCCCCTATAATCCGCCTGTCTACAAAAGTCTCATTTTCAATTAATTTTAAATTATTATTAACATTACTATCAATAGAGAACTTGTTGAGTCAGCCTATGTCTTGTAGTGAAGTGAATATGGTGGTTTGCAAATCATGCTCATTCATGGAGGACGCCTAAAGGTGAACTTCTCGACTCAAAATGCATGGTAGAGGGACCTCAAGATGCGCACCACGACTTTGAGAAGATGATGAAACCCTCCAACTGTTAGAACAAAATTAAACCAAAATATAGGCATACCATTAAATAGTATAGTTCGACAAGAGATGATTTTAAACCGTGTTAGATTATCATTTTTTTTAAGATTTAATTTACCTGTCTACCATAATTGGTGTGTAAGAAAGTTTTACAAATAACCTTTAACATATAATGAAACTTAGTGATTGACTGCGTTTTGTACTAACGAAATCAATCCACTAAGCACTTAAATTTTTGACAAATTTATCTTATGTAGGAGAAACTAAGAATAAGAGAATAATTATATATTTTGTGTACCACATGTATACCAATGTATTTATAATTATTCAAATATTTGTTCATTATGAAATACGTCTATTTATAGGGGTGTAGCCAGAAAATTTGTACGGTGAAAGCAAAATTTATAATACAATTTGAGAATAATATTTTATTGTTTTAATATTTCATGCTCTTAATGTAATTTTTCCTTTCCTAATTGTCAAAATTCTTTTAAATTTCTAAGTTCACTTAAATAATATGAGTTATTTACAAGAAAACTAATATTAAAAATAATTTATAAAAATACAAAAAAAAAAATTCTTTATATTTTAAAAAATAATCTACATTATATCTCCAGAATCAGTCCTTAGTGGATCTCGAACCCATAACCTAAATCATACAGAAGTATGGGATTATCATTTGAATTCAACTTATACACAACTTCTAATTTAAAAGAATTACACTGAAATTTAGTATATAATATTTGTCATGCATGTTTTACTTACTTTAAATATATTTTTTTGAATATGATAATCAGCAAATTAGACAAAACCTTAAAACTTACGGAAAATTTTATGATCCCGTTGAAAGAATTATTCTTTTGTGTTTTAAGAATTTGAATATTACATGTACAATACTATGTGTTTTCAAAATTTGTACTATATAAATTTTTAAAACTGAAGAGATAGTTCTCTCAATATAACTATAAAATTTCTCAAAATTTATGTTTTCTTGACATTATTTATTAATTATTTAGAAAACTATAAAAACAAAAAAATCAATTGTAAATTTTATCAATACTCGATTGAGACAAAAAGCTTAGGATTTAACCATAGTAATTTGACTGAAGTAATGATGATGGTGATGGGAAGATGGAGAAGATATTACTGATGCCATATGATATGAAAACCAAAGGGGAAAAAAAAAAATCAAGTCCCTCCTCCTTAATAAGAAGAAGATATCAAGATAAGATGGGATAGTGTGTGGTCCTCTCCTATCCATTTCCAAAAACCTTTCTTCCTTTTATAGTGTACTATAATAGGGCTTTATTAGGGTTTTAGAGTATATTCTTATTCTGCTACTGTTTTCTTAGTAACTTATTATGTCATTCTCTTCTCAAAGCTCTTCATATTGTTATTATTATGGTACCAAAAAGCACATGGCTTTATGCCCACCAATCTTCAATTCTTCTTTCAGTTTCTTGAGGTTTTCCCATGTTTCTGCTGATTCAGTTTCTGTAAATGGGAGCAAGAACAGTCAAAATGGAGGAGCTAAATTTGGCAAAATTGGTGTAGTGTCATCCCATTCCAATCCCAAGATTCTCAAGTCCAAACACAAGTCTAGGTACGGCCAACCGTTATCACCTTATGATTCTGACGAGGAGGCAACAACTCATTGATGATTATGGAGGTGTTGATGAAGAAAAAGAGGATGATGATTGCTTTTCTGATGTGGGTTTTTCTTCTTCTTCTTCTTTTTCCTTCATTTTTCTGATTCTTGCATGTTGAGTTTTTTTTTTTTGGGCTTTTTTCTTTTTGTGAAATAGGTGCGTTTTTGTTATTCTTATCTGTTCTGTATAATGTTTTATGGTTGTTGTTTCTTTAGAAAATGGATTTTTCTTATAAAATTGAATTGAATAAATTATGATTAGAGATTTTGTTTTGATTGTATATGCATGTATTTGGGGTTTATCCAGTCCAAAGCTTCCATCTTTAGTGTTTTTTGTGATGTTGTTTGGGGACAGTGTTTGCTTTTTGCAATGGGGCTGTGGAAGAAACATACATTTTTAGCATTTGAAAATTGTCAAACTTGGAGGAAAAGGGATAATGGAAAAGAAGACAGTAGTTACGGAAAAACAGTAATTTTGCATTTGACTTATTATTGTTTCAGTTAATGCAAAAATAGCTTTGGAATTCTTACCACATAAATGGAGTGTTTCTTCAATTTGTCCATTGTATATTAGCTAATTGAGTGTGCATTTTGTTTCCATGCTGCTGAATGGAACTTTATGCGATGTACATCTTTACCTTAATAATCTTCTTGCCTTGAATGACTTGCTGCTGACTTTGATGATGGGACAACACTCCAGGATGATTTTTCAGAAGATAAAGATTCTGAAGCTGATAGACAGCTATCAAAATCTCAGAGCGCAAGCAAAATGAAGCAAGGTTTGCACAAGTTCTAGATGCTGCATTACTACTTCAAAGAAACATGCTTGAATGACTTTAATACATATGAGTTATGACCTTTTATGCAGGCAGGCCCATGAGTTCAGAAAGAGGACGGGGTTTAAGATCACTAAACTCGGGGAAAAGCCTTGGAATGACCCAAGGCAGGTTTGGGAAAAGAATTGGAAAAAATGCCTTGAATACAAGAAACACTGGCAACTTCCATAATACTTCAAATAAGAAAAAAATTTTGGGTAGCGCTGGCTCATCTGATGGAGACGGCAAAGAAAAGGTATTAGTTGATTCTACTAAGGTTTGCAAAAGGGTACTACCTTGAAATGATAAATGAAATTATGTCTTGTCTGACTGAAGGAGGAGGCAGGGATCTGCGATAAGGACAAATATCGCCGTCTGTCAGAAGAACTAGATTTAGATGAAGGATGCTTCCCCCTTCTTAATTATCTAAGCAGCTTTGGGCTGAAGGATTCACACTTTATCCAAATGTATGAGAGGCACATGCCGTCCCTCCAGATAAATGTTGTGTCAGCTCAGGAAAGATTGGAATTCTTGTTGAGTGTTGGTGTCAAACATAGAGACATTAGAAAGATGATTTTGAGGCAACCACAGATTCTCGAGTATACAGTAGAGAACAATCTGAAATCCCATGTAGCATTTTTAGTTAGCTTGGACATTCCTGATTCAAAATTAGGGCAGATAATTACTGCCACACCATCTCTATTTTCTTATAGCGTAGAAAACTCATTAAAACCCACTGTAAGGTACCTACTGGAGGAGGTAGGTATCCAGAAGAGTGACCTAAGTAAAGTTGTACAGTTGAGCCCTCAAATCCTGGTTCAGAGGATTGACAGTTCATGGAATACTCGTCTCAAGTTTCTTACTAAAGAATTGGGTGCTCCAAGAGAGAGTATAGTGAAGATGGTCACAAAGCACCCCCAATTACTTCATTACAGTATTGAAGATGGATTACTCCCAAGGATTAATTTTCTGAGGAGTATCGGGTTGCTCAATGCTGACATTTTAAAAGTCTTGACTAGCCTTGCTCAGGTTCGTATGTTTTCATCATGCGATTGTGTTGAACCTGATGCGGATCATTGTTTGACATAGGATTTTTGTGTACTTACTCATTTTGCTTGCACATATGGTGCTACATTCAAAATCCCAATTTGTTTTGACAATCCATGCGCAGGACTTTTTTAAATTAGACAATAAGGTGCATTTGTCTCTGCTCGTGTGATGGAGAGATGCAATGTGACATCTAAAAAACTTTTTCCTGACTTGTCTTCTTATGAGACTTACAGATGGTTCTTGCCTGTATGCAGGTGCTCTCACTTTCACTGGAGGAAAATCTAAAGCCTAAATACATGTATTTGATAAATGAACTTCGAAATGAGGTGCACTCATTAACCAAGTATCCCATGTACCTAAGCTTGTCTTTGGACCAGAGGATTCGGCCTCGCCATAGGTTTTTGGTTTATCTGAAGAAAGCTCCAAAGGGACCATTTCCTTTGAGTTCATTTGTTCCAACTGATGAATGCTTCTGTCAGCAATGGGCAGGAACTAGCTTAGACAACTATCTGGATTTTCGGCAGAAATTATTACTCAAGGAGTTTGCAAAGAAGTATGAAAGATAGTAGAGATTTTCACACCTAAACCATTTCTTTACAACCATTGTATAGGAAGCATTGTCTCTTCTGTACTGTTATGTGCATTGTTCTCAGGAGCATTCAGGATCAGTACAGGTGAAGCATTGATGTCTCAAATAAGTTTGTGGTTAGAGATTCTTTCTTTCATTTTTGAGATTGTTTTAGTTAATCACTCTCAATAAACACATAGGGCTCATCACTTGGTTCCACTTGTGTACTTGGTTAGCACAATAAACATGATTGGATTTGATTCTTAAGGCAGCAAGTTTGTCCAAATTATGCCTTCACTTCTTTTTCTGAAATCCTAACGTAAAGGTGATTTCACTGGGTGGTAGTCCTCATTAGTGAAGATAGGATTGTTGTGTGACTCTATTTCTGTTTTCCTTGCTGTGCTAGGAACTGGTCTAGTAGGAAATTGACATTTTTAACTGGTGATTGAAAATGTCAAGTGGCAAGGAAGCCTGCTTTCAAGGTTAGCTTTTTGAAATGGACGTTGTTCTGAAGAATCTGTTAACGTTATTTGACTGGTGTCTAATTTTGCTAATCCCCACCCATTCCAGGTTGATACAATTTGAAATTGATTACAGGGTTTTTCAAGGTGCTTACTCTGCACTGGTAAGAAATTATGGCTGTATCTGTATATGTTCTTCCCACATTTTCATTATCATTAGTTAGCAATTCTGTCATTTTCGTAGCACGTGATTTTATTCATCATTCCTTGTTAATTTACTTTTCAGGAGTTAATGCCTTAAATATAGTTTTACTTCTCTATTCACTGCAACTTTCTGATAGATGTATACTTGAGAAAGTCCTTCCATAGCTTCAAAGAATACCTTTTTTGACGTAAAAAGTCAGTGGGCTAAACTCTATTCTTAACTATTCTACTTCAAGTTCCTACTGAGTACTGTGAGACTTGAAAGTCACTCTTTGCCTTGTCTGTTTTTCCAATGATGGCAAAAAACAGAAGAGCCATTCTACATACTAAATTGAAAAGAGGAGATGAGAATCTGGCCAAAGTGCGTGCTTTGAAAATTAAATTAGATGAGCCTCCTTTTACTAAAAAGTTGACTTTAGTGTATGCTGATTCAACTGCCAACCTTCATTATTTCCATGATTTGTATGTGTAATCAAAGGAAGTGCAATAATTAATTTCAGGGATTTGGTTCCATTCGTACTTTATTGAGCGCAAGGTTGGTTTTCCAAAACTCGCTCTTGAAGTCAATTATATTTGAAATTCAAACACTAATTCACCCATCTGTTTTTTCAGTGCTGCCTAGACCACGTAAATTGAACTGGAAAGTAGATAACCGTGCAGAAATTTTTGACATCCAGCTATTTATTATGAGTAATTGTGAGTGTGATAGCTCCTTGACTTCCTTCTTATTACCATTTTGCAGGAAACCTCTTTTTCCCAACACTTCAACCAGCGAGCATGTTCGAATTTTCAACTGACATATTTTTATTGACTAACCAATGACAAGAAAACCGAGTTTCATAGCATCCGAATGAAGGTCAAAAGTTTCCTCTCCTGATGGTGATTTTCTATTAGTGACATGTCTGTCAAAACCATTATTGCTACAAATGTTGTCTTACTACCTTTAACCAGCAGAAAATTTATAAATTATTTGTTGCCCAAGAGTGAATCAGTCTTTGTTTTATAGATTATGGCTCAAGAATGTTCAAAATATTTTGTTCAGTCACTCTAGAACTCGTTTCCCTCGGAAGTTTTAACTTTGTTATCAGCTCCATGCTTATGTCATGAATGGGACCAGATGATTTTCTATTGCCATTTTATGGTGGAAGAAAGCTCATTGTCATTGTCGCTAAAACTAATAGCCTTGATACTCTTAGCTTTTGGTAGAGTCTCCAATTTTATTGACTTTTTTTGTTGTTTCTCCTTTAAACAGTTGTCCTTTTAGCCCAGAAAAAAAAAATTAAAAAAGTGGAGCCATTCTCTGCTGTTGAATCTCTACTGTATCCATTTGTTTGTTCCCGAAATTTGCGGGTGTGATTTTGCCCCTTCCTTCAAGATTGATTCACTGATCTGTTTCGCATCTTTGTTTTTTTTTTTCCCTCTCTGTGAAGTAGTTGTACTTATTAGAGGGTTCAGAAGCCCCAATCATAAGTAGCAGGTATATGCTGTTCAACTATAAGCTTGGAAAAGAAAAAAACTTTGGCTCTTTTGATCCTAAATTCAGAATTAGAGTTGACCATAATGAAACTGAAAATGCACATATGCAAATGATGATATCTTATTCCTTGAGTTTCAAATATTTTATCCCTTCAGGATTCCTAGCTCTGGATGTTGAACTAGATTCAGGAAGTCCTCCAATCCAGTTTTAAGTAACTTCCCGAATAAATTACGAGAGAATTTTATAATTTCGTTAATTTTAAAAATTTATATAATATAACTTTTTAAATTTTATAATACTGTATTTTATAAATACTTAAAATATAACAAAATAATTACAGAATAATTTCGTCAATCGGACTGTAAAATTTTTTCAAATTATCACTTAAATAACTCTAACCATGGCTTTCGTTGAATCTATTGGTGTTTGGGGAATATGGTCATAATGCTTATCCATGTCATTTTCAAGAATTGCTGTACAGCCAGTATGATAAGCTTTTGTTCAACTGTGACCCTCCGCAGATGCTGCATTTAATTTTTGCCTTTACAACGACTGCCAATTCTTACGCAGGCTACAAAGTGTCTCTACTACATTACTAAAACTTTGGCCATTACTCACTCGAGGAACAATCATATTTGGACCATAGTTGTTAGAATACCGTTCCTACTCTTACGATCCAAATTTATAAAATTGATCCTGATCCCTCTTATAGATAAATTTTAGTTGGTGCCAGTCATGTAATTTATGCATATATTTACTGAAATTAAGTCAGTATTTTGATAATTTTTCATTCAAATGTTATATTTTATGAGTTTATACTATTCATATTATTTTTTTAGTTTTTAATTAAAGAACAATATTAAATTTGCGATAACGCATAACTTTTTATAATACGAGTATATAATGTTAAATGTTATAAATTTTAATTAAAGAAACTTATTTCATGATGAATATTAAAATTTTATATTTATTTGTGTAAATTTTTATTGAATCATTAACTTTAAAAATAAATAAAAATTATATTTTTGTCATTTTTATAGGATTTTACGATTCTACAATCCTATCTACGATCCGACCCTGTAACTTTAAAATGATCCTACGTAGGATCCGATTCTACAAACCTTGATTTGGACTCGACAATAAATCCTGATTCTACAAACCTTGATTTGGACTCGACAATAACGTATTTCCCCGTTTCAAAATAACTATCACTTTTAATTAGTGTACATGAATTACATAAATAATTAAATTACCTTTTATATTAATATCCTAACTATATAATTCTTTGTGATATTAAGGATAAAAATTTAAAAAAATATATCATTTAATACTTTCGTAATTTTTTAAAATAATAAATAATATAACACAAAATAAACTGTTTAAAATGATAATTATTTTGAAGCGGAAGAAATAATAATTAGCTTTCACATTCTCCGAACTATAACTATAGACTTTTTGATACTAATCACTTTACTTACCGTCCGAGCCAATTCGATAATCAGTAAAGCAATTTGGTTAGTACGGGTATTGATAAATTGATAATGTTGCATAAAAACAAGTAATTCATGTGTTCAAGCTAAAAGGAAACAACTCCAAGGGTACAATATCCAATGAAAAGGTCTTGAATGTTTCTCCCTGTTGGTTTGACCACTTGGCCTGTTCAAAACCAGTCAAAATTTTGCACATTTTTCCTGGGAGACGAACCGAGGGAACCCAATAAATTTCTACTACATTAATTCCATCCAAGGCCACAAGATCAAGATGGCAATAGAGAAGGAGGCACAGCAACGGGAAAAAAAATTAAGAAAGAAAGAAAATGCCTCAGCAGTAGGAATATGAAAGCATCAACTCTCCCCATCTATCCTCAATCTGCCTAGAGTCTACGAACCCCTTGAAAATCAATGGCATCTCAAAGAAAATTACAATGAACTAGAACCCAAAAATACCACAAAACAATGCAACGTGAGGGAACAACTAAACTAAGAATAGAAGAATCATTCCATAAAAATCTATTTCGAGGCCTTCAAATCCTCGGCATGGTAACAAGAGGTGCATAGAACAAATACAAGATCAATTAAAGAGAAATTGAGCAGATTGGCACAAGTACATAGGTGCAAGTAAAGAACAACGTGAAAGCAAACTGATTTGGATCAATTAGTCGATGATATGCCACCATAACTTCTGTTTATAGTTATTTAGTCTGTTGCTAGGTAATAGATTCTAATATTGTATTCACCTCTCTGAAACCTGCCATATATACTAGCTTCTTTCATCTAAAAGCCTATATTACATTTTCTTCTTCTAGACATTCAGACCTCTTTCTTTTTCTGTGACTAAGACTTGGACATAAAAACAAAAGAAAACCTGTTGAACTTTTACATGTACTTCATCTCTGTCATTCTTCTTTTCCTAGAGACATGCCTTTGATGTTACTTCCTTTACTAAATGTACTTGAAGCAAACTATGATTTGTAGATCCAAATGAGAATTTGGAAACCTGACTAAAAGCTGTAATCTTGTGTCAAAGAAAAGGTACTGTCTTCTGGAACCAGTAGTTCAATTCTTTAGGTGTTGATGTGCCTATATAACGGAAGAAATGCTGCTTGCCACTGGCAATTCAAATGGGCTGTCAGGGAGATTAAGGCCTTCACTGCTGCAAGAATGAAGACAACCCAGAAGAAGCTAATCAGTCAGATATACAAATATACCACATAAGTGTGCATGTGAAATGGTAACTAGAATCTTGTTAAATAGTAACAAAATCATAGCTCAAACACATTGTGAATTCACGAATCTTAATGGGAAGAAGACACAGGAATATATAAGTTGTATTAAAAAAAAACCGAAATAGCAGTTCCAGACAGGAATAAAAGAAAGCATGATAACAGATGAAAACAGACCAGCAACAAAAGTGTGTTACGTACCTCCCCTGATCAATAAAATTGGTGCCAGGATGCCTTGGGTTATCATCACTTGTTGACCCTCCATTCAAAACATCTAGCAGATATAGTTCATCCATCGAGAATATGATCAAACCTGGCCAGAGGTTTTCTTGTTAACTGTAGCTGTGATAAACGTCTTGTTTCCAGTTCAAGGGCCTGCTCATGCTCTTGCATTAGTTGCTTACTGAGCAATCTGGAAGAATGCCATCCTGTTGAAATGCAAATTTTTAATATCATATTAGATGACAAAGGACTTGGTCTGAAAAAATTATTGGGAGAAAGAAATACAGTGGAGAATGCAGAAGGATCTTGAATTGGCCACACAGATCAAACGAGGAGGACCACCTATACCCAGCTATTTACTATAGAACTGGAATTATACTAAAACATGAGTGCACAAATATCCATAATAATCAGACATAAAATCCTATGGAAGCCCGAATAAAGTCACAAACTGCGTTTGGAAAACTGCATTCATCTATTAATGAAGAGAAATCTACTTTCCCTGAAGATACAATGTAAACCAAAAATATCATCAAACTCGTGTCACAATTAAGTCCTCCAATTTTAGACCGCAGTGAATGCAAAGTTTCTTACTTGCTCGAAGTTCAGAATCCATGTTTATGTGGTCGAGATGGAAACACATTGGGGGCTCAAGCTTCTCTTGGAATTTCCTGTGGTAGAACAATAACCATGTCAGGCAGAGATAGGAATGTTCTTCATCTTTAATTAGTTAATTATTCGTTTTCATATTTTGGGTTGTGGGGAGGAAAGGAGGGGGACATTCCTATCAACAAATGTTATAAAGATAATTTAGGGGGAGATGAAACAATCCAAGGAGATATACAGTAGGCAAATGTCTATAGTAAACAGACTTTATGATTTAGGAGATCAGCTGAACAGCAAAAATAAACAACTTGGACAATCTTCAAATATCATTTCAGCGGAATTTGTCCTAGTATACACAAAGTCCAGCAATAAACTTATCATATTATGGACCTGTTCTACCATATTGAGAGATATATCCAAACAACTCATTAGAACTGAAGATAACACAAACAAAAGTTTAACAAAAGAAAACGAATAGTACAAAGGAAAAATGTTTCCATGCAACTATTGAACTCTTGAAAAAGAATAAAAAAAACATAAAATGAACAGACTTTATGATTTAGGAGATCAGCTGAACAGCAAAAATAAACAACTTGGACAATCTTCAAATATCATTTCAGCGGAATTTATCCTAGTATACACAAAGTCAAGCAATAAACTTATCCTATTATGGACCTGTTCTACCATATTGAGAGATATAACCAAACAACTCATTAGAACTGAAGATAACACAAACAAAAGTTTAACAAAAGAAAACGAATTACAAAGGAAAAATGTTTCCATGCAACTATTGAACTCTTGAAAAGAATAAAAAAAACATAAAATGAACAAGTACTACAATGAAATTCTTAACGAATTGCAACAGCACACCTTTCATTCAGCTTAGACTTTTCCCTGTAAGGTTTTACAAGAACTCGAGCCCCACAAACATAATGCGGATTCCCTTTTGACAAAATCATCTTCACAGTATCAGCACTCGCGTAAAGTAACAAAGCCAAACATCCGCTTTTGCTGGCAAGGAATTCTAACATCTTGAACCACCCCAAAAGTACTACAGACAAGTTCAAGAAAAGATTAAATGAACTCCAGGAAGAAATATTCTTATATAAAAGTTGCCAAAACATGGAAAATTGAGATTGCTTACCTGAAGTAATTGCAGACATCTTCCTCTGTAAAAGTGCTCTCTGCTGGAAATGTTAGATATATTTGTCGTGAACCACTAACAATTGGACCAGGGTCATTTCTTTCACCCCGGAATTCCATGTATTTTGGTGCATCTTCAGCCAGTATAACCGAATGCTGTCCATGAGGCCTGTAGACAACCAGTAAAAAGTCAAACAGATTATTATGTATCTTGAGGAAATTAACAAGCTCACAAAGTTGCCACCATATAATAACTATACCTGTCAATCAGTCGAATACTGCCCTTCAATCGAGCAAGTAGTTTTGTCAAACTATAACCAGCCTTCCCATGTCTCTGGCTTCTCTCAGTTAGGTATCCTTCAGCCTGAAGAGATTTCCCATATTTCTCATAGTAAATCATGGGCAATGATGCAATTGAAACTGGGTGGCCTCTTCTAGATTTCAAGAGCTCGGTTATTTCAAGTTCCAATTTCTCAAGTGAACCCGGTAAAAATACATCATCATAAGCATTTTCATTTGAATTAGGGCCAAAAGCTCGAGAATAGCTATCCGGAAACGATTGTCCATGAAAATACCTACAATTACTGCCATGCTTGCAGAACCCCTTGTTGAAATAGTGACAAGTCTTGATTGGAAACTCAAGTTGGCTAAGAGGAATCCTGCTGCCTCCAGTTTTTGCATTGCAAAATGCAGCTTCAGGGTAATAAAAATCACCAGGAAAATCTGAACTTCTTAAGCTAACCGGGTCTATCTGTTCTTCCACACCCATAAACTGGTTTTGGAACCTATACTCATCAGGGACTGAATCAGGATAAGTCATCTGTATAAAATCTGCATTGCTTCTAGAGGCTGTTGATCAGGGGCCAATTGCCGTTCCCAAAATGGAGCTGAAACCCGGAATCCAACCGGAGATGAAAAGGGCCGAGGGGAAGCTGGTGGAAAGGGGGTATACTGGAGAGAAGGATCTGAAATTGGAGTTGGATTCATATTAGGTGAAATTGGAGGGGAAGGAACTGGTGTTGAGGCCAACATGAGTGCAGCCTTTGCCTTCTGTATCAAATTGTGGATTAATTGATCAGGTCCCAAAGCTAATCTTATCATTTCTTGGTCAGGAAAATCATGTAAGTAAATGTATCCAACTATCTTCCTAGCAACATTTTCTGGTTCTAATCTCAATATTCTGTCATGTACAACTTTAGCAGCCTCAAAGGAATCCATTTTGTTGTCTCTAGCAACTGCACATGTATCAATCCAAAACAGAAAAATAGTACGGTATTAGTGATTTGTTGATACAGTGTTAAAACATAAAAGAAATGAAAACAAGTTTTTCCAGATAATCATGTGAGAGAAAAAACCAAAATAAAACAAATATATATATATATATATTTGTCTCCCAAGTACAAGTGGGATCTAGAGAAGAAGCCCAAAAAGCATGCAAACATGATCATATGTGGACTTAGAACATTAGGATAAGGCTGCTTTAGTTCCAACTTGTCAGAAACACCTCCAAAGTACAGCAAAGACTACAACTTGGTCTAGGGAAAACCTTAAAAGGGCCAAGATCTCAGTTTGCTAAATTATTCTATCCCATTCCCCAATTGAATCCAAACTATTTCAGGAAAAAAATTGACAAAAGAAAGTCTCAGACAACTCCAGAAAGGCTGTAAGATGATGAGAATGGTAAAGTAAGACTTTTTACTAAACCAGGAAACAATTGAAGTTTGCATCTGTTGCAGAAAAAATTAACAAAAATAGCAAAGAATGTAAAAGGAATAAAAATAAAGGTACCCGGAGATTCGGTACATGAAAACTGCATATTTCTTACTACAGCGGTTACAGAAAAAGAGCAGATAAACACCGAAGATGCAAAAGGGGCAATACCACCCAAAAAAAAAAAAAAATCAAATCTTTGTGTAAAGGAATTCAAATAGATGAGCAAAGATTTTACAAATTTCAAATTCTGAAGAGGAAAAAAAAAAAAGAAAAAAAGATTTGTGGGTAGAGCCCAAAAACTGAAAAACTTTTCCCTCTATACAAAAACAAAGTTTGTGTTTTTATTGAACTCAAAAACTCTATTTACACGGTTAGTCATTATTTAGAAGACAAAAACATCTGTTCTACAACGTTTCAAAATTCAAACATCATTAGATAATGATAACCCAAAAACACATAAAAGTAGTACCAAGTGTATTTCTTTTACACAAAAAAACAAAAAAAAGAGTAAAAATTCAATCTTGAGGCCTAAAAACTGTTTTCAAGAAAAACCCATTTGAGAGAGGCAATTATAACAGCAAGAAGAAGAGATTTTTACATACCCACAAAATCTTTCAGTAAGAAAAAAACTAAGTTTGAGAAGTGTGGCTAAAACTTCTGGTTGAACCCATGAAGAAAAAACTCAAAGAAGAAATCAGAATTTGCCTCTTCACTACTTCATTTCACTCCATCTCTGTTTTTGCTTCACTTTTCTTGTGTGATGGAAAGAAGAGAGAGGAGAAAAACTGAAGCCATCTCACCAGAAAGCAAAATGACAGAATTGAAAGCTTTAAAGAAAGCACAACTGTGTTTCCTCCGAAACATGTTAGTGTAGGGAGTATTTTCTTTATTTTAAAAAAAAAAAAAAAAAGCAAAAATTTTTTAACTTTAATTTGAATTTCTTTTTTCAAGAAAAGAAAAAAAAAAAAAAAAAAAAAAGTGGGTCTTGTCACTCAATGACACAACTTTAATTATAGTAAAAAAGGATTTGTTCAAAATTTTCCAGCTAGCAATTCATATATAAAGAAAAAATATTCCTAGATTTATGAAGTTGTTGAAGACAGCTTGATAGATAGGATATTACATTAGTACCCCTGTGAGAAATCCGAGTAGATAATGCAACAAAAATAATTAATACTAATAATTAAATTATTTTCTTGGGGTTTTGGATAATAGAATAATATATTGAATAATGAATACTACTATAGTACATTTCGGAAACTCCAATGTGGTGGTGAAATTAGAAAAAGTTAGACTACACATGTCGTCCTAGAGCATCCTTTGAGTGGCAACAATGTGGGTTTTCTTTGTCTTGATCAAGAGTTGGTCATCCTCTAATTGGACCGTCGGATTTGCATGGTGAGAGGTTTAATTAACTAGATTACAACTCAAAGTTAAAATTACTTAAGAAAATATTAACATAATTTTATTTATAAATTTTTTAATTAAAATTAAATTTTTTAAATTTTTATTTATATTAACTAATGTTATAAATTTTATAATATTTAATTTATTTTAAATAAAATTAAAAATCAAGATGTATTTAAATATTTTTAAATTATTTATTAATTTTTTTTTTTTGGATTTATTTTATTGCATTAGGTGTTATTCTTATACATTTTGTCACTTAGTTGATCACTCTTGGGGAGCATTGGACATTATTAGAGGTAGAGGACAAGATAGCAACTTGGACAAGTGTAGGACCCCATGTATATATTTGTATCGTTTGGTTCTTTGTGATAAAGGACCTACTTGACACTCAAATGTACATTCATCATTTATGTCTTGTTGTGTACCTTGGACAAATTTAAATAGGAGGAATTAAAAATTTATTAGTGTAAATTTTTTATGTATTGACGATATAAATTTTTTTTTATACAAATAGCGTACAAAAAATTAATTCATATAAATATAAAGTATATGATATTGATTAAAAATCAATTATTATTAACCTATATTGTATAAAGATATTAATTGGTTTGAGAACAATATATGTTATTTAGTATTCATCTTTCCATAATAAACTTTTAAATTGATACTAAATATGACAAGAACATTACTAGATATTTTTAATTATTTTTTTATTGTTTTATATATAAGGATAATAAATACGATGAATTTTGAATACAAATTACACTCGATAAATATCATTATTCACTATTTATCTAATATTATACTAGTTACAAAATTAATAACATATACTTATTTGGATAATTGTCATGTGTTGTTTTTTAAGTATTCTTTAAACCCTTTTTTCCTTTGTTCTTCATTCCTACTAGTCCGTTCTGTATAGGAAGAATTTCAAATCTTACCCTCCAATACTTCTCTGGAATCGAGATAAAGACAATAATAATTGAACAAAGACAAAAAAAATTCTTTGGCATGTAATCAAGAAATTGACAAAAGGGTTTTTTTACTTCTTTTTTTTTTGGAATTATTATTGAAGAAGAATAAATATTATCTAAAATGAGGATTTTATTGGAGGGTAAGAATAAATATTATCTAAAATGAGGTTTTTATTGGGGGGTGTTTTGGGAAGAGAATTATGAATAAATATTATCTAAAATGAGGTTTTTATTGGGGGGTGTTTTGGGAAGAGAATTATGAGGGACCGTTTCAAGCGGCTAGACTAATGGGAGGATTCTTTACCGGATGATAAGGAAAAAGTTTGATTTTTTTATTTTAATTTTTTAAATTTTTCCTTCATATTTCTTTAGTTTATTCTTGATAATAATTTCTTTGTACTTGATATAGTTGAGAGTCAAAAAAAGGTACAGTAAAAAACTCAACTTGTTTTAGATGCGTGAAGAGAGATATGTGAGGGACAGTTTAGATCTGCTGTTGAAGCGGGCTTCAGTTATATTCTTCATATATATATATATATATATATATATATATTATATTCTTAGTTTTGACCTTTTAACTTGGTCAAATTAATCTTTGTACTTTGGCTTTTACCATCATACGTACTCATACTCTACGTACCTTCTACAGTACTTTCACCTCCTCAAAATGAATCTATGTTCTCAATTAGGAAAATATATATTTGGTTTTGAATTCCATCGTAATTAAAATTAAATTTTATAAAATTTTAAGAAATTTTATAATTTGTTTTTGAAAATTATTTTTTTATATTTTAAATATTTATACAGTACAATATTATGTGGTTTAAATATGTGTACTGAACAAACTTTTAAAGTTAAAAAAATAGTTCCCGAAAAGAAAATGTCGAACTCCCCAAAATCTTATTTACATTCGCTGATATCATAAATTTCATGTGAAAAATTTCATGTGATTGTGTTTGGATCGATGGATTTGCGAAAAGACTTAAAATCTATCTATTTTTTTTTAGAGAGATTTGTAAGGACGAAATAAATAAATTTTAAATATACTCAAATTAAATAGTGTGAAATGAAAATTTTGAATAACTTTTTAATTTAGATAAATTTAAAATTTATCTATGTTATCCTTATAAATTTCTTCAACAAATGAATAAATTTTAAATAATTTTTTAAATCTATCCATTCAAATACAATATAATATTTATCTATATTATAAAATTTATAAATAATATTAAAAATTAAATCTATTTAAATATTTCCGTATAATTAGTACTAATCGGTGTACTACTAGTATTTTTATTTGTTGCACAGAGTCCTATGTAACTATAGTAAAAAAAAAATTCCCTACGTAACTAGTGTACTAGTTAAGAAATGTTTTTGCAATGCATAATAAGCATATCTGAAAGAAAAATATGGACGTTGACTTGGTTTTAGAACACTAAAGATTACCACATAAAATTCCAAATAAACAATTTGGAGTGTTGTGGATTAATTATATAATGTTTCAATCACTACAAAAAGAGAGTGTCTCCTGTCAATCAATCAGGATAATTTAGATGGTATGCTCATTTTTGAAATCGAGTTCTTTCACTCATAACGTGAACAATTTGTAAATATTACTATAAGTGGTTGAAAATGTATTTACTTTGACAATAAAAAAATACTTCTTTTAATATAATTTCGATAAATTTTATAATTTTATTAAAAGTATCATTCTGTTGACTTTAAAAATTTATATAATATTAATTTTTAAATATATAAAATTATATTATATAAAATTTAAAATATAACAGTATAATTTTTTGAACGGAATTGTAAAATTTTTCGGTATTATCTCCCTCAGATCCCATCTACATGTTTATGATCATGCCGCAAGATGTTGTGTTAATATCTCTTTTTGCATGTGTTTTTTTTTCGGGAAGATAGCCTTTATAGTTTTTCATATTTTATATTTGTATTTTTTTAATTCTTCAAATTTAAAATGATACATTTTAGTTATTCATAAATACAAAACGTACCAATTTAGTTCCTTGACACAAATACAAACATATTTTGACTTAAAATACGTATCGAATGAAACATATTTGAGTGTAAAATTGACAATACATAATTTTAAATGCTAAAGTGTCCCAAAAAAGAAGAGGATTAGGATTGTTAGAGTAGAGGTGGCGGAGGAAAAGCGACGAGGAAATGACATGAAGCAATAATGATAGGTGAAAATTTTGGATTGGTGATGGGAGAGATTTTAAGTAGTGTCGTTTAATATTTAAAATTTGTGTGTTGTCAATTTTGCCTATAAAAAATATAACATTCATAAGGATATGAGTATTTTAGACCAAAATACATCCGTAGCAATATTGTGTGTCGATGGACCAAAATAGTGCGTTTTGAATTTGTGAGGAACTAAAATACATCATTTGATTGTGGAGACTAAAAAAATACAAAAATAAAATGTGAACGACTATTAAAATTATTTTCCATTTTTTCTTCTATTTTTCTTCTACTTATCCATAAACTTCTTCGAAATAATTGGGGCCGTACACTAAATTGCAAATTGGCAAACAACTCAGACAAGAGGAAAAAGGCCAAAAAAAGGCATAGACCCGTGCATGTGCATGTGCATGTCCATGTGGTTTTAACCATCTTGGCAGTTGGCTCTAGCTAAGACTCGATGTTGCATCTCTGTGTCTAAGAGACATGGTGGCCCTGCTGAGACGTTGACCCGCCGCACAAATTAAGGCTCCGTTTGGATTGCAAATAATGCTTATTATTTGTCCAATAATTATTTAGTCAGCATTCTAATTTATTTGGTCAGTAAATATTATTTTCTAAAAAAATATTTTACCTTATTAATTTTTTACCTTATAAGAGACAGTCATTATTTACAATAAATATTGGCTCTATTTGAATAGCAAATAATGACTTGTTATTTGACAAATATTATTTGGGTTTGACTTGAGTGGTATTTAGAAATAATGTTGACTTTTACAATAATAAGATAATTATTTAGATACGAAATAATATTTCGAAATACTCGTTTGGATTGCAAATCATGAATGCTTATTATTGCAATTCATTTTTTAACCCAAAATAACTATAAACTAAAGTAATTAGACACTATGGTCTTATTAATTAGCTTTCCAAGAATTGACGAATTCGGAGGGTCGAACGACTAAATTATAGTCCGAATGATACTTATCGAACTTAAAAAAAAGTATTTTGGTCCCTTATCTTTAAGGCATGACCAATTTGGTCTCTTATGTTTCACAACAAACTAATTTGATCCCTTATCTTACAAATTGTTAACTAATATTAGGACATAGACAAAAAAATCGGAGATTATTAACGCCAAAGATCACGTGACAAGCATCGAAGCACGTGTGCCCTTAAAAATAAAAGGAAGAAGTTGCTGCTATTTAAACGAAATAAAGTTGGAGGTAAAAATCCTTAATATTCTTCATCTATAACGTGAAATCTGTCTTATTCAAAATTTCCCCCAACCACAATTTCTCATCTTCAAAAGTTTCAATGGTAAAAATAACGAATTGCTTTTGCGAGATAAGGACAAAACTTACAATCTCTTGGACTAATGAGAATCCAGGTAGAAGGTTCTATAGCTGTGGAACATTGTAATTTTTCTAAGTAAACTCTTCATTCTAGATATCCAATATTTGAACCTTCCAAATGTGATGTAGTTATGGCTAGTAGCAGGGTGAAAAATGTAGATTTTGAGCATAGCATCATTCAGTAATTTGTAGAAGAACACAAAACATCATTCCTGGTTTATTAACAAGATTGAACGGAAAAAAAATGAAGAAATCTCCAATAGTTGAGGTCTCAGAAAAAATAACTACACGTAGTTATCGTAATACTAGCTCTAATTTTGATATCCAAGGTACTATAATGTTGGAAAATGATGCAAATTGAGATTAAATCTCATTCAAATTAAAGGTCAAAGCATAGATTTGGATTGCAAGTGTCGTGTTTAGGGTGTTTGATGTATCATTTTTACTTTTTTTTTTAATAGTATTTGGTAACTACCAATTACTTAATTACAATTACAATGGAAAGAAAAAACTGTGAAAAAAAATTGATTTCATTTAAGACGTTTGGATGATTACTTCGAAAGTTTAACATAAGATCGGAGGTTTGAACTTTTTAATTTCAAATTAATGACATTAACCACTCATTCGATTAGTCTTTAATTCATTGGTTTTGCAGCATTACTACTTCAGCAATCCAAACCCAACAATAATTGTGAAATTTACACATAATATCAATAATTCATTGAAGTCACATTAAATGAATAATGCAAGTAATGGATAAGATAAAACGTGAATAGTGTGTAATATTATTTGATGAATATTCATTATTTGACCAACACAACATTTGTTGTTGACCAAAAATATTTAGCAAATACTTGCCATTGTTTGGTAACTAAATGGAGCCATTATTTTTCACATAATATTTCACACTATTCATATTTTATCTTATTCATTATTTGCACTATTCATGTTCTATTCATTATGGCAAATATTTAGGTAGACCTTATTTTTTTACTCCACTTGTAGTTCATATAATATAGATTAAATCTTATTAAATATTTGATATCAACTGATATAAGCAAAATTCCATATTATTAAATCCAGACTACAAGATTTACAGGTAGGGCTAATGATCGAATTTATCTAAATATTTTCCATTCATTATTTGACCACACAACATTTGTTATTGACCAAAATATTTAGCAAATACTTGCCATTGTTTGGTAACTAAATGGAGCCATTATTTTTCACATAATATTTCACACTATTCATATTTTATCTTATTCATTATTTGCACTATTCATGTTCTATTCATTATGGAAAATATTTAGGTAGACCTTATTTTTTTACTCCCCCTGTAGTGGATCCTATAATATAGATTAAATCTTATGAAATATATGATATCAACTGATGTAAGCAATATTCCATATTATTAAATCCAGACTACAAGATTTACAGGTAGAGCTAATGATCGAATTTATCTAAATATTTTCCATTCATTATTTTTATTTTAAAAATTATTCAGTTAATAACATAAATGATTTTGAGCAACATGTCTTCATCAAATGCAGTATAGTGAAGTTAATTTAATCCGATTAAAATATTAATATACAATAAAATTATATATTAGAGTGTGTGTATATTTATTTATTTGTAATGTAGTTTATCTAATGTAAAATATATACATAAATATTAATATGAATTAATTTTTTTACAATTTGTAAAAAAAAAAAAATTATAAAAATTTAAAGTTTTTATGCATGAATTTTCAAACTTATAAAATAAAATCAAGACCAAGACCAACCGAATTTGGATATGAATTTGACAAAATCTGATGAATTTAGATATGGATCTCTTTTATAGACTCGTTAAAGATATCCAGATTCAAATTTGAATCAGATAAAATTCAAATGGA
Organism: Cinchona pubescens; assembly: GCA_025175665.1. Classification (NCBI taxonomy): domain Eukaryota; kingdom Viridiplantae; phylum Streptophyta; class Magnoliopsida; order Gentianales; family Rubiaceae; genus Cinchona; species Cinchona pubescens. The sequence goes on from JANKKI010000106.1 coordinate 1,915,048, forward strand.
TCCTGATTTGAATATGCAAGATCTAACTTCGAACAACCAGATTTATAGACGATCCTTTTATTATAATAAGCGGATCTGAACTGAATCCAGATAATCAGATTTACATATTTATCCAAATTCAGATACATGAATGCCACCATGTAAAACACTGACTCTAAACCCGGTCCTTTTACCAAACTACCTTTAAATGAGTCTACCGAATAATAGGTATTCATTATTTCCTATCCAAACAGTTATTTCAAAATATTATTTTGCATCCAAACATTTATTCTATTATTTCAAAAGTCAACATTGTTTTAAAAAATCACTAAAGTTAAAAGCAAAATATTATTCACCAAATAATATCCCATTGTTTGTAATTCAAACGAACCCTAAATTTTGCAATGAACAAAATGCAAATTCATATGTAGTTAGAGAAATATTTTCCACTCTATTCCTAATATATATATATATATATATATATATATATATATATATATATATTAAAATGAACTCCTTGTAGTTTGATTAATATTGACGTTATTCCCTTTTAGTTTTTAAATTTACAATCCGTCCCCTTATGGTTTGTTTTTTTTTTTTATAAAATGAATAAAAAGTTAAAAATTTAACTGATTTGTGTAAAAAGTTTCAAATACCCTTAATCCTAATACCACCCTACTGCCTAGAAAACCCTTTCACCGAAAGGGAGAGATTTTATTTTATATTAAAATATATAACTAACATTGATTAGAAATTTTAAATGACTAAAATAACCTTTTTAATAAAAAAAATTTTAGCCTCCTAATAGTTACTTAACAAAATATTTAATGGTTTTAACCTAAATTACCAAAGAGTAGATTACAAATTTAAAAATTATAAAAAAAGTAACATAAATATTAATCAAATTACAAAGAGTTTCTTATAATTTACCCAATTTTAAAGTATAATTCAATAGTAACGCTCAATATGTTCCACTTCTACATGAAAAGAGGAAATTTCCATAGTCAGCTATTTTTACATGATATATGCTTTTTCTTTGTAGCCTTGTTATATTTTTTTAACTTATTATGGTGTACAACTAAACTAAGATATTGTATTTTAATTAACTAATAAGAATAGAGAAAGATCTAATAATATTCCCACAAATTTAACAAAAGAAAACACGATGGACCACCAGTCACTTGATTTTCTGTCACTTATTAGTTTATGAGCAAATAAATGACTATACTTATCAAAGCTAATATAGTATTACTGATGTGGACCTAAGCAATAATTGGTGTAAATTGCTATAGGTCGACAGTTGATTCTAGGTTGATATACATGAAGCTAAAGCAAGCAAAATAAGAATCTAAAATAAGGTATTATGAACATAGCTATAGATACATTAAAATTTATTGGATTAATAATTATCGAAATCAAGTAACTGATCTTCTTTTCATTGGAACCAATCCGGTACCAGTTAATTAATTTGAGAATTTCCTGAATCATAAAATACTTGCAATTATTCCAAATAATTATAAAAAGTTAGTATTAAGTTAATTGTACGTCAGATTAAGCACTCATTTTTATTTTCTTACCATTGGTATTCGTCATTCTTTGATTAAAGTAACTTGAAAATCTGATAAGTACAAATCATCTCACAAGTAAAAATTTCTTGTTTTACAATGATTTATGACATGACTAATAAATTTTTTTTAATATTTTATAGTATTTGATTAGAAAGTTTCCTAATAGGAGTCACATGCAAAACTTTGTTTGTGGGACAAACATGATCAATTGTCACTCGATTACAGACAAAGCAACATATTTGGTCACTATTACTATCCAAAGAATAATACACAATTCTCCACCTCCTCTTCCATGCCATTGCCAGCCTCCAATTAACACTACAGAGAGATATTTCTGTTTTTCATTGACAATTTATATGTGAGATTTAAGAGGCCCACAACACAAGCATGCAATCATTTTCGCTTTCACTAATTGTTATTTGAGAGGTTGCAGTACTTGTATTGTTGTTGGCATCAGTTTGCCCTAACATACATGTTTTATAGTCATATATTTGCTTGTTAAAATCCATGCAACTCTAGAAACTTTTTTTCTTGGTCTACCCCAATCTCCCTTGATTTTATTGGGTCTTGGATGGCTTGTATTATGTCCGAAGTAATGTTACATATGTTCAATAATTATTCGTGATCGAAATAAAATTACTCAGAAAATAAAGATTTTATAATGTATTTAAAACCACCAAAAAAAGAAAAGAATGGCATGGTATCTTTTAGATAACGGTACTATTTACTTTGAACCAAAACTAAAAAAAAAAAGAAAAAAAGGCTATGATGTATCAATATTTTGAAATGAAAGCAATATCATAATGGACTAGTATTTGGTGATCTGCATCTCATTCTTTCGGGTAAAGTCTGGATGGGCATTTGTAGTTTATGGTTTGTGTTGAATGTATCATTTGTGTGGTCCTTGATTGATGGCTCAAGGAAGAAGGGGACCATATTTTTTGATTTATAAGAAAGGCAGACAAATTGCGTAATTGGAACAAAAATATAGAAACTTGACCAAACAAAGAAAAAAAAAATTATGAAAAAGAAAATAAATCTTGAACCAGTTAACATTAGCATTGTATTGATGTGAAACGTAGACTATGATAATCATGTGGGCTTCATTTCTTAGCCCAAATATGATTACATCAGTTGGTCGAAATGGAATGACTACGATCTGTATAAAAATCTGAAACCCAGTTACTAAATTGGGTAAATGGGTTTGGAATACATCATAGAAGGCCCATAAGGATTCCCAATTCCATAAGGCCCAAGGGCCCAACACTCAACGATAAAATGCGCTAATATCACGATATATTTGAGTATTCAGATAGTAAAAACAAAAATTGTAAGAAAACACAGCAAGGATTGAGCAGAAAAAAGATTAGCCAACTCAGCTTAGGTAATTTCATTTTTAATATCAGCTAATGTTTTTTTTTTTTTTTTTTTGTTAATTTCTTTTATTGGTAAAACAAGCTTTTATTTTTCTTCCAGTTCTGTGAGAAATTTTTGTTAAATAAATGAACCCCATATTAAAATAGCTGATTGCTAAATGGGTTTTTGTTGTTGCTTCTTTTAACTGCATGTAAGTTGTTAAATTTTCAAGAATAAAAAAAAATCCATTTTTTTTTGTTTTGAATTTTTTTTTTTTTTGGGGATATTTGGAGGAGGAATGAATAAAAATTGTTTCTTTTTCCTTTTTAATGGAGAAAAGTGTTAAAAGAAAAGAAAAAATAGGTAAAGAATTAATTACAATAAGGAAGCATGGAGGGCCCTCGATTGTTTGTCTAGAATCTGAAGATTAATTAAGGATGAATTAGGTGTATTGTGATTTGGTGAATTAGAATTTTGTTTCTTTTTGGTGTTTTTGGCAGTAAGTTTCTAGTTTTGTTCTTTGAGTACTTGTAGCTGAAGTCCAATTTCTAGTTTGAAACTTTTTGTTTTCTCGAGTCTGATCCATATGAGTGATGCTTTGAGTTGATCAATGGAGCGTTACAAATAAGTGATATGTTGTTCGTTTTGATTAACCACTATTGGAGGGGTTCTTATGGATTTATGGGTATTTTTTGTCTGAACTAAGAATGATTCAAGATTCTAACTTGGGATGTCTTGCACTTGATACATGTGTTAGAGATAAGTTAGTCTAGTTATCATCTTTTACGAGTTTCCTCTTGTGCTTTATTGTGGATTAAATGAAACTGGTCGTTTTGAAGTTTATTTTGGGGAAGGAGTTCTAGAATTTGTGTAAAGTTACGATTTTGTGTTACATTCTTTTACTTGTTTGTGATTCACTTGTAACTTATTACCCCTTTTCTTTTGGTTGGGGGAGCTTAATGAATGCTTCTCACCAGTTATTTCCACTTTCCTATCAAGTTTGCTAACATCAATGACTTGCTAGGTTTAGAATTCCTATGATGACTCGAACAAGCATTCTTGTAGTGCTGAATTGTTTAAATTCCGTGAACTGTCCCCTTCTTTGGCTTGATAAAGTATTTCTTTATGGACAAGTCTATGTTATTCATTTGTTTCAGTACTTTGACAAAACTGTTTCTTTTTTTTCCCCCCTGTCTTACCCGATGACCTCTTTATTTGGGCCCAGAAGTTCCTGCTGATGGAGTTTTAAGGTTGACCAATCATCAGGCTTGTGCTTAATGGATAATTTGGATACAGTAATGGCAGAGTCAAGCATGAACTGGGAGAAAACATTTCATCTATATGAAACTGTGATTGCAGGTGATGACAATTCTTTGCGCATTCAAGCCACCTTCAAGCTTGGGTGCATGTCCAAACATGTCTCTTATAAATATTTAGATTGTATTAGACCAGTCCTTGTGGAGCTTCTTAGAAGCCCAATTGACAATCAGAGTCCATCAATTCAGGGAGCTTCTGCTTACTGCTTAAAATGCATTGCTAGCCAAGGGGAAGGTAGATTGGCTGTTATCATTGGCCAGTGTGGGGCAATTCCTTCCTTGTTGGGCTTATTGCAAACTTCAGAAAGTAATGCTGCAAAAGATTATATTGAAATGCCTTCGCAACATTGTGATTTTTGGTGATAGTAATCGCCTGACTGTAGTTAGAGATGGTGGACTGGAAATTATTCTGAATATGTTAAACGCTAGTTCTCCTGGATTGAGAAGGCCTCTGTTGGAAATTTTGAGTGCATTATCTCTTTTGAGAGAGGTTAGGAGAGTTATTTTGAGTTTAGGAGGTGTTTGTTTTCTCATTGAATCAGCACGATGTGGCAGCATGATATCTAGAACTAGAGCTGCTCAGGCGATTGGGATGATGGGGTTGGTTAAAAGAGCAAGGCGTACACTTGTTCATTTTGGTGCGGTGAGAGCACTCATGGAATTGATTCAGAATGGGGATACTCCGGCTAAACTAGTGGCTGCTAATGCACTTGGTGTAATCTCATCCCATGTTGATTATATTAGACCAGTTGCTCAAGCTGGAGCCATCCCACTGTTTGCTGAGATTCTAGAGGGATGTGAACCGTTGGGTAAGGAGATTGCTGAGGACGTTTTCTGTGTACTAGCTGTTGTTGAAGAAAATGCTGTTGTAATTTTTCAGCACCTGGTTAGAATCCTAAGGGGAAGTAATACTGAAGCTAAGGCTGCAGCAGCAGATATTATATGGGATCTGGCAAGTTATAAGCATTTGGTGTCCGTTGTGCAAACATCAGGTGCAATTCCAATTTTAGTTGAGCTCCTGAGGGATGGTAGCGGTGATGTTAAGGAAAAGGTTTCCGGGGCTATTGCTCAGTTTAGTTATAATAAGGCCGGGCGTCTATCTCTTGCTGATTCAGGAGTAATTCCAATTCTTATTCAGACATTGGATGATGAGTCGGAGGAGCTGAGAGAAAATGCTGCAGAAGCCCTTGTCAATTTCTCAGATGATCCATTACTAGGTGATAGAATATCCTGTGTGTTAGATAGTCCTTTATTCCAGAATATGCAGGATAGACTGATGCAAATTCGTGCATCTGATACGCGCTTGGATTCATCTTTGAGACAGTTGAGCGTCGAACATCTCACTTGGGACCCTAGTCTTACCTAATACAGTATTTTGTTTCTAAGATTGCCTGTGAATTTGTTTATATTTGTATGTAGTTGGCAATGTAGTAGTATGTTCAATCGTATTCCTCTGATGTCAAGATGTGCGTTATTATTCTTTTATTCCTTCTTTGTCAGCCAGGTTTGTTTTTTGAAGGATGATTTATGACTCTCTCCAAATTTAGGAATCTGATGCCCAAAAAAAAAAAAGTTATGTCATTGTATTGTACGTACCCAAAAAAGATGGATTAAAAAATTGAAAGAGGTAATCAAAATGAGATCAACCCTTTGAGAGTGTTGGGGAGATGATGCAAGTGATGGGGATAGTTCTAAAGCCGATCGATGTTGCTTTTTTCATTAGTCTTTTCACTGAGCGAAAATGCAACGAATTGTGTGAGAATTAATGTGACTGATTGATCTTGACGTCTAAATTGATCCCGCGTACCAGCCTTATAGAATGCCTGGAGAAGGGGAAAAAAAAACAAAAAAGGTTAAACAATCTTTGAGATGTGCTTAATATTACATCGTTGCACTTTTGTTTGTATTTTCTACTTTCCAAAAGGATTAATCAATAATGAGTGGGACAATCAATATATAATGATGGAATTTGTGTGCTTTAATTATATCTCAATTTTGTCATGACACAATTTCCTTGTAATTTCCCTTCCTTGTAATTTTGTTGCCAATAAGACAAGATAAAACGATTACGATATTGCGTTAAAAATATTTTATCTCACCTTTTATTATATGAACAGTTAAAATTTTTCTACTCGTGTAATTGAAAATGACATAGAAAATTTTTAATACTAGTGTGATTAAAAATAAGATAAAAAATTTTGTGGTGGAGAGCTCTCGTCTCTACTGAAATAATTCAACCTTTCGACTTCGTACCAATGCATTTGCCTGGAGTTTTGTTTAAAATTAAGCAACAAATTAAATTAGGGTTAATAGCACTTTAACCTGCTGAATTAGGTAGGCAACAATACTTTGCCCCCTGAACTAAAAAAATCACACTTTGCCCCTCAATCACATAATTCATCATTTAAAAAATTTATAATATCATGTTAAATGACTTAAATACCCTTAGCATTATATTTTGATTTTTGTATTTAAATTTTGATAATAATGTGATAATTATTTAAAAATAATGAAAAACAAATTATATAACATTTTAATATAATCTATATCAATATATATCTTGGCCAAATTTTTAAATTTTATTATTTCACTTTTTATTATTTCGAATTTAAATGTTTAATTATAATGGTAGAACAATTTCTAAATAGACAATTTTCTATTGAAAATTATTTTTTAAAGATATTGTGTGACAATATATTTTTTTTATAAAATTTATGTTTTTTTTTAATGTCTTTTAGTATTTTACAATTTTTATATTTGGATGAATCTATGCAATTGCAATTGTAATGTCAAATATAATATAATTCGACATTTAATCACATTTTCACTCCATCTAATTATTTTGTTATTATATTTTATTATAATAAAAAAATTTATTATAATATTAGTTTATTATTATATTTTATTTTTTCTTAATTCTTTTATACGTATTGAACATCAAAATTAAATATATGAAAAATCAAAATATAATACTAAGGGTATTTCAGTCATTTAATTTGATATTATAAATTTTTTAAAAAATAAATCATGTAATTGGGGGTAAAGTTTAATTTTTTAGTTTAGAGAAGTAAAGTGTAATTACTTGGGGAACAAAGTGTTATTAACCCATTAAATTAGTTAATATAAGTGTCGTTATTTAAGACTGTGGGCTGATTAAGACAAAAAAATAAATAAATAAAATAAGCTACTGTAAAACATAGTAGTATTAGGTATAGTAACTGGGGTCGTCCTTAATGGATTTTATGTGGGACAAATTAAGTATCTTGAAAAGTAGCCTCGTACAAGTATTTTTGTCAGAGTTCGAAATCACATGCCCCGTGTAAGGAGATTCGTACCTTATATTAAAAGAATAGCGGTCCATTATTTTAATAATCATGAGAGATGTCAGATTATGAATTCGGTATAATCTATGTTATTTTTTATGGCATTATTAATTAAATTATTAAAATTTTGTTATATTATCTTTTATTATATTATTTATTAAATAATATTATATTAAAAAAAATATAAAATGTGAGCTAGGGAAAAGGTTCGGTGGCTACAGCTGTCCTGTCCTCCCACTTCCTAAGATTATGGCTGAAGCTAGCGACGACCGCAATCCCTCCCAGGGTGACGGTTAACAATGACAGAACTGAGTCAACTCACGGCGGAACAGCTGGGGCCTCATATACTATTATTTTCTATTCACAATAAAATATTAGATTATAAAATGATTCTTTTATAGGTTAGATTTAATAACCAGCTGGAGAGAAAAGTTGTTGTTGTTGTTGTTGTTTTTTTTTGTTTTTTTTTTAAAAATAGTATTATTTTCTATTTAAATAAACAAACTTCTTTCGTCCAATTCTGAAACTCGAATCCTATTAATTAGGACCAAGCAATTTAATTAATTACTGCAGTAGGTATAGCAGATTCGAACCTTTTCTGTTTTTTATTAAAAAAAAAGAAAGGTTTAGTGGCATTATTTTTATCATTATGCAACTTGTAGATGTCGGCTAAAAGAATTTGGGTTGAACTTCAAATATCTTCATATGTTACAGTTTCTAATTTAGTGGTAAATTCTTTAATGGAGAGTGGAGACAAAGTATGTTAGTCTGTATTAATTAATAGACAAGTGGGACCAATTTAGATGAAAGGCCAATTAATTAAAACCAAAGTGTGAAATCAGATCTAGACACAATTAATCAATGAATTACTATTTTAGTTCTCTTTTAAGTGTTATTTTAATTTTTAACACAAAAATTAATATTATTATTAAATAACCTAAATGTTAGATAAAATTAATCCTGTATGATTAAATTGCTTTGTTGACTAATAATAAATTAAAAGAGTCCCAACATTAATTATAGATTGAGTAATTAATCAAGGGACATGAAGTTAGAAAGAGCTAAGGGCAAAATTGGTAAAAAAAATTAATACTTCATTGTACTTCTAAATTGACACTTAAAATGAAACAACACTTTTTTTGTTTTTTGTTTTTTGTTTTGTTTTTGGTTGCTAAAATTACACTTAAAAGGGAAAGGAAATAGTATTAAGATTAGGAGAATTCTATAATTCTGTTAAGGAAACTATTCCCTTGATTTTAAAGACTTGTACAATACAAGTTTCTAAATCACATAGTGTTGTACTGTATAGAACCTTAAAGCACAAGGGAATTATTCCCTGGACAGGACTATAGAATTTCTCTTAAGATTAGTTAGGGATTAACTGAATGTATGATAAACAGTTTAAGAATTCTCGAGCATTTATCTTTTCACTAACCGCAAAATTTCTAACACAGACTCACAAACGAAAATCAGATGTACAAGTACAGACAGATGATTAGTAGTAAAAATTAATACCCTAAGTAGTAATTAGTTGAGTTTAATTCAAATACAGCTCGCCTGAAAAGAGTTCTAGAAATGGTATAGGATTTTCTGTCTAGAAATGGTATAAGATCTTCTGTCTTACATTCTACGTTATTTCTTATTATACTACCTGATGAAATTTTGTGGATTAATTTTAATAAAATATTTTAGATAATTTATTAAATAATATGATAAAAAGTGATATAGAATGTGAAATAAAAGAACCTTAATCATTTGAAATACTGTGCGTAAATAAAATATTTACTGCTGCAGATGGATGAATATATTAATGCATGACATGAGATATCACTTGCATGCATGGTCACGCAAAATTCGAAACCTTTTTGGCAGCAAAATCCAAAGGAAAAGATAATGCTGCAATTGCAATACAAATCCACCATCTTTTGCAATCCAACTTTCCCCAGTGAGCAACAACACCCATGATCTCAATCAGCAGCACCTGCAGAGTTACAATCATCCCAACAACAAAAAGGAACCAAAGATTATCAATCGAGAATCCGCCCAGCTGCAAAATATTATCCAGATATGCTAGTAGTATTTGTTTTCTTCATCTTCATGCCTCCAATCATCACGAAAACTTGGCACAGAACATAGGAATTGAAGATCATGGTTTTCAGCACATCATCATTAACATGAAAAATAACTTTCCCTTTCAATCCTAGGACCATTAAGATTGCAACTTGAATCAAAGATTGAACGACTATGTTTCTCCACATGGTCTTGGTTATTATTGGACCAGCACCATAAAGGGGTGGCGGCGGCGGGGCCCTCCTACTACTCTCCCTTGCAGGATTTTGGCCATTTTGAGGGTTTGATATTGGTTCCACTTCTACCACCAATATTGCCAAAGCAAAAGCTCCTAAAGCTTCCACAATTAAGTTTGTCCAAAGTAGCTCAACTGAAGAAAGTTGCGCCTCATTCTTGGAAACTTGGAAGATCAAATTTATTATGAAAGCAGAAATATTTAGAGTGAAATGAAACTCCAAAAACTTTTTAATACTTTGGCACACATACCTTCCCATCCTCCCAAAAGGTGTCAGCAACTTTAGCAATATTTAGTCCTTCATTATTAATAATGACAATGTCAGCATCTTCTTTGGCCAATCTTATTGTACTGCTATTAATATTCTCTCCCATCATTAAGAAGATTCCAACATCAGCTCCTATTAGAGATGGAAAGTCTCTGATGCAAGAACAGGTGGTTGCCACCACTTCCTCAGCTTTCTTTCTCAGGCACTGCACCATTAGGAGCTTATCAGACGGGGAAGCATTCGCAATAACATGGATTTTATCCATCATTTTCATGCGGGCTTCCTCAGAATTGTTTCGGAAATCCTTGCCTTCAATAACTGTTACTTGCATATCTTCTTGATCATGATCAGGCCTGAGAAGTCCAGAGTGACGGGCCATGATTCTTGCTGTGTTTACATTGTCCACATCCACCATTAACTTGACATTTACTCCCATTTCCCGAAAGGATTCAGCAGCCTGCCTTATTTCAGGTGGGTATGGATTTTTCAACCGCACAAAGTTATATTCCTATCAAGATCATTCCATTTCCAGCAGGATCATCAATGACGGTTTTCTCATTATCCTCATCATCATCATGGCCATCGCCTTTCTCTTCTTGACGTACTATTACTTTCCTGTAACCAAAAGCGAAGCATGGTAGATTATGATCAGATGCAAGTTGTTCTTCAATTATCTTGCTGAAAGTGGCCTTCTTTTCTTCATCTAGAGTCTGCATGGTTCCATCTGCCTCATAATAATGACTGCACTGGGATAGTATAGATTCTGGATCTCCTCTCCAATGCATTTCCACAATCTGTTGAGTTTCTTCGCTAGTTCTCCTCACAACCAATGAATTTGATCCGTTAATCCTATCGACATCAACGTGCGATATCTCATTCACGTGCACATCAAGACACCGATGAGCCCAATAAAACAGAGAATAGTCCCCTGTTGTTTGGTCACCAGAAGAATTCATCATGGAAACTCCTTGTTGCAATATCTTAAGGACTTGACTATTTAATTCTTTTGAAAAACACGTCCTTAATGCAATTGAGTCCAATCCACAACTCGGCCATTTCTGCATGGTTGAGGGCTAAATCATCTGTCTTGCTTAGAAAGACAGTGGTTACCACGCCAAGTGTAGCGCAAGCTGAAAGATTTTCAACTATGGCATCGAGGAATTTCATTTTCTTCGATGCAAGAAAGAACAAGACGAAAATCCCAAGCGGCAAGCCATCTCTTGTAGCAAAGACAAGTACACAGAGAATACCAACCAACCCATTGATCTTTCCACCTTGCTTCTTCTTCATGAGTTTCGTCGCTTCATTCACAATCTCTTCCATCCTGTTCTTTACTCCCTCAGGATCTGGATTGTTGCTGTCTTCATCTTTACCTGATTTCGACAGGAAACATCTGAGAAATTGTACTGTGAGTACAATTAAGGAGAGCAACAACCACAGATTCTCCAAACGAGAATTCACTTTATCAAGTCCATTCAGTAGATTCGAGGACTGATGATCTTTTTTCTTTCTTTCATGTCTTGCCTAGTGCTTTCATCAACTTGCTTCTTTCGGTATTTTCGCCAACTGAGGTCACCAGCATCCGGCAGCTCCCTTCCACAACCTTTGCACCAGTAAAAAGGGCGGAATATTTAGCAACCCTTTGAACCAAACCATTGTAGAGCTTGCATGAGTTACTGCCATGAATGAATAATCCATCAGCAGGGACCTGACTACCAGTCTCCAGCAAGACTATATCACCAACAACCACTTGCGACACTGGGATGTTGTGCAGCTTCCCCTGTCTGATCACAACGCATGCAAATGGAATCTGTTTCTGCCTCTGCATTATTAATCTTTTGAGCAATATATTTATGATTCTGGATTTCAAGAATCTAAAGATATTGCCAAAGTTGACAACAATGAAAATGGCAAGAAATATGATTGTTCCATCAACGAAACCATTTTCAGGACCATTCATCTTGATGTCAATGATAAGAGAAAGTGTTGCACAACACAAGAGGAGAACAATTGTGCTGTCTTTATCTAGAAAGCTTCCAAAACCAGCTGTTTTAAGCTTTTATTCACAGCTGGATTATCAGCTAGTTGCCCTTCTGATTCTAAAGATTCTTTGTTCGAACCAAATGCTTTGATCCGACAATGAAGATCTTTTTCATCTCCTATTATGCCAGTATCAATGTTGGTTTGCAAGGCAGAAAATAATTGTTGGGCGCGATAATTGGACTGGTCATCGTTTGATAATAAACCCTGATGATCATTCATCTCAATGGCCATTTCTGCTATCCTTTCAAGACTAACAGAGAAGTTTGGCGTATCATGATCAACTCGATGATCATCTTTAGTGGTTTCCCTGATTTCTATTGAAACTTGGGATCCACTAGGATAATTAGAATCGTTACTTTTGCAAGATTTTGGTTTTAGATCATATTCTTGATCTGTCATTTCTTGTGCATTTGAGTGTTACAAGCTACAAATCTGGGGCTAAAGGCGCAAAGAAAGGTCTACTAGGGTTTAGCACTTCAGCTTATTATTCTAGATGTGTTGAGTACAATATATAGAAATCTTGCTTTAGCATAATGGGGGAGAAGATTGGGCAGGCAAGAGAAAGAGAAAAAAAAACTTTTTATCCACTTTACTTTGTTGAATGAGTATTACATCAAACTTTTTTACTTTTTAAATATTTTAATAATTATCGAGTGAATAACGACTTACTTGAGAAAGAAAAAAGGGAGAGAGAAGTGGCTCAAGAAGCAAAAATCTATACATCGTCCAATCAGATTAGAAAGAAGTGATTCAAGAAGCAAAAATCCATATATCGTCCAGTCAAATTAGAGTGATATTGAGTAAAAGAGTATGGATGGAATCTCTTCGTAATTGTGCATGTATATTCCTCGAAGTTTCAATTCTTTTTTAGTGGGGATGCATCATGTGTGTGAATTATGATCTCACCCATAACAAATTAAACGAAATGTTCATTCATTTTTTTTTTTAATTTTTAAAGGTTTTGATTTCAAAATTTTCTTTTATGCACATGGTTTTCAAAATATATGTCAATAAATTACATTACGAACGATAATGATTTTTAAAAAATATTTTTAAATTATATTTTTAGAATATATATGAAAAAACTTCTCTCCAATTACTTGATTCAATTCGGATGACAATCTAGTAAGAGGATTTTTTTCTTTGTTTGTTACTTCAAAAGTAGGAAAAATTCTTTGTTAGAGATGGGAAATTGTGAGACCCCCATTTCTCCTGTATCGCTTTGGAATAAAGTAATATATGTGAATATAGTATTCAGGGTCATGAGTTATTAATAATTTAATTTAAATATTTTAAATTCGTTATTTATGTTTTAAATTTATTGGGCTAACTCAAAATTTAAATAGTTACAGTTAGTATTAGAGCGAATTCGTGCAATTTCTTCATAGGGTGAGATTGAGACATTGTGCTTGTACTAGCCTTCTCTAAAATTTGTACAACCGAGTGTGTCTTAAAGAAGGAATGAATGTGAGACCATGTTTGTCCTACATTGGTTGATAATAGAATAGTGTATGTGAATATCTTCTAATATTCAGGCTTATAGATTACTATTAATTTGATTTAAATATTTTTATATTATTATTTTTTATTTTAAATATTTTTATATTATTATTTTTTATTTTAAATATTTTGAATCCATTATCATTTTAAACTCGTTATTTTTATTTAAATATTTTAAATATGTTATTTTTTATGTCTCTTATTATTTGTTTCTAAAAATTATCATTTTAAATATTTTAAATCCATCATTTTTATTTAAAAGTTATTGAACCAATTTATACACTGCTCGCAATAGGAGCCCACTCATTACATCTAATGCCGAGGCTTACTCCAAAAGTAGAATCCATGGATGCATGATTGATTCGATTGGTAGTACGTCAAGAAATAGGGAAAATGGATGGAAACTTATACCACGAATTCTGCTTGTCTTGATTGTTCATTAGAGAAATTCGACACGTCTCTGGACAGATTCAGTCAAAAGACAAATATCATTTTTGATGTATAAAAATATTTTGAGCAGCAATAACTCAAAATCAGTTTGTATTACTTTTCTTCTTCTGCTGCTGCTGTTGCTAGGATAATATGTTTTGTTTTTGTTACTTTCAAAGTTCTTCTTGTACGGCTAATCGATATGGTGGGTGGACTAAATTAGCTTCATAATCTCTGGATTATTTCTCTTAACCGTTTTAGTACAAAATTATTTCTTTGACTAATAAAATTGATAAACTAACTCTTTTTAAATGAATTGATCACTAAATATTTTATTTTAATGTAATATTAAAAGTTTGAATTTTCGTTTTAGATTCTTAAGGGTAGAGGTGTTAGTTTTTTTATTTCTTGGCCCCGTTGAACCTTCTCATTTTTTTTAATAGTAGATTTAATTAGTAGAAATAAATTAGACGGTTGAAGTTGGGAAAAAAAAAAACTAATAAAAAAAGGACTAACAAAATTGACCAGTTACAAAGTTCACACGAATGATAAATATTTACTATCTAATTTCTTCTTCTTTTTTTCCCAAAAAAAAATACTTAAATAATAAAAAACTGACCTAACGAACGAGTTATACCAAGGACTTGCAACGACCGCCAACAACTTCAATTAGTAGAAAAATAAAATACTTACATTTTCAGAGATATCTGATCGGGTTGTTATGATGTTATTTTATTTAAAACGTTAACTTATACTAATAATTGTGTCTTTATCTATACTTGCTATAAAGTAAGTGTAAGTCAAGGCCGCCGCATAAAAAGGACAAACACAATTAACACTAGCTTGTGACCCATGTTTTGCCAAAATTAACGACGTAATTATGATTATTATAATATAATTAAGTGCATAATGAATAATAATTAAATACAACAAAGAGAAGAACACAAATAAAATTGAAAAGTAAGAAGTAATAGTAATACAATAGAAGCCATGCAAAAAATCTCAAACAAAAATTATATCTACACCAAGATCATTATTAAGATTTGTATTTTTGCACCTTGTTCAATGTTTGGCTTTTACTTTATTTCACAACTTAAGTGAACTTGGGTTGTTATATGTCTGAACGTAATAAAACTTGGTAAAAATTCCCTACTACTTAATTTACTTTTTTAGAGAACTTTCATATTAAAGATGTAATAAAAGAGGCCAAATAACGGTTGAAGAATGCATTTAATTACATACACATGAAGAGATTATAAAACTAAAACAAAATAGTAAGAAGACCTAAATGGCTCAACATAATGGAGTTGCATCTCTTGGGTTTGGGTGTATTGGGCCGGAAAGAGTAAGTGTTAACAACTCACTCTGTAATGCGGAGTGACTGAAAAATAATAAAATTTTATTACTTTTTAATCATTTAATAGTCAAGAATACTCATTCTGTAAATTAAGAGTAAATAGCAAAGAATTTTTTATTGGAAAAGAGTTGGTAACGGTTGAATGGAAAGATAATGCTTCTCCCTCTAAAAATCAGCCTAGCTAAAACTTCTCTCAAGTTAATAGAATTTTCAGGATTTTTTTTCTTAATAATAACTTACTAAAAATAACTTAATTAGTACTGCCACATGGACTTGGCGTGCCGGTTTGGGAGCCTCCGTCAATTAAGCTCTCTTTACTTAATAAACTACAAAGCATGTTTCAAGATCAATATGTGGGCTGCCAGAAGTATATTAAATTACAAAACATGTTTCAACATGAACGTATACACTTTTACTTGTTCACAGAAAAAACAAGCCCACTCAGAGATATAATAATTATATAATACTAAAGTTTTGGGTCTTTTGGCTAACATCTGGGGATTAATTATATCTTAATATTTGGTGTGCTACAATGGTCAGTGCAACTATCTTATCTTAGTAACAAAGAAAGTGTTTCCCCTCTCAATCATCACATATATAAATCTACAAAAAGTTGTTATGCTCCAATTAATTTCTGCTTTTTAGTATATATATTCTTACTATTTGCAGCCGCAGTTGTAGAGCACCCAACTTGTATAGTACTTGAAAGGAAGATTAGAGGAAGGGGTACGTACGTGTGATTTAAATCTTTTTTTTTTTCTTTTTTTAATTTAAAAAATTCGATAGAACTCCTCTTCTTATTCTCTAACGATTTAAATATATGATTAGTAAATTATAAAAGAAAAGCCTCATTATTTAAACTGTACTTCTATATTAAGAGACGTGACTTAACTTGATTTAGGTATAACGAAAGTCATTCGGCTTCATTATTTATTTTTTATTATACAATGCTAGAATTGTTTATCGGTTAAGAGAAGACTAAGGGGATGACTTCTCTGCAATTGGGTCCCTCATTTATCGAGGATCTTTTGCAGCATCTCAATTATGGAGCCTAGAAAAGTTGACTAGGGTATCTTCGATGATTTTACGCTGTTAATAGTACACTTTTGTAGTCATTTTAAAACTTCATGGAGAATGAAAATGGTATAGATTAAGACGTGTGAGTTAGAATATGTATAACTACTGCACTAAGAGAGTCTTTATCTCTGTCTATAGATTTAAACTATATTAGTGCAATCTGGCCTTGCATAGAAAAAAGAAAGATTATCCAAATTAACGAACCTGTGCAACTTATGTGAAACCATGGTCATTCTTCTTGAGTTTAAACACACAACATCAAAATGGGAGATGTATATGACTTAAAACAACATTTAGGAGAACAAAATGTAATCTAGAAATAAAAAATTTCATGGCAATCATCAAAGTTGTGTCTTCAACTCGTGGTCTGATGATGAAGTGCTTGAACGCCAAGCACATATATACTTTGATCATTAAGATGTCAAAACTTCCCTACAATAATGAAAATTTGTAATCACTGCTTTACTGTGTTCTCTCATTTTCTTTTAAGTATATCACTTATTTTGTTCATAACAATGCTAAATGTGAGAAAGAACGAGAAATGCTATTATTGTTTGATTTGATGGTCATGATTGTCATCATGTTCAGTAATTACATGATCATCAAAAAGGAGATTGTCTGCGCTCTCCTAAACTAGGATCTCATTATCCTCTGTCTTATCTGAATCACCGTCACCATCCCATTTCTTTTTCATGATTTTAGGAACCAAGCGGCTCAAATATCCTTTGTCTTCAATGTTGCATCACCTTGGTTTACACGTTCAAATCCAACAGCACTCACCTTTCTGGCATTTCCTGCTAGTATCTGCAGCAATTAAATTACATATGATCAATTGATCACCCATTGTTAAAGCCATATGGAACTTCTAGTAGAAACATCATCAAGCAAATGCAAATTGTACCTCAAGCTTAAAAATTTGATTCTTTTCATTTTGATCTGTCCGATCAGATTCTGCATCTTTATACTTATCATGCTCTCCATTTTCTCTTTCAAGCACTACTTTTATTGCCTCCCCGGTCCTAGGGATTTAACCAAACGCCTCGCAGACAAAACCAGATACATGTCATTGTTAGTGTAAAAAAATTTCTAACATTATTGAGTGCAAATACATGTTACTTATGTATTATTTTTATTTTGAATGTATGTCGTTTTTTGCGTATGTAATATACATTCACACCCGATAGTATAAAAAATTTTCTACACCAATCGTGCATAAAAAATTTAACTTCTTATAATTTATGATTTGTGTTGAATGTATCATTTGTGTGGTCCTTGATTGATGGCTTAAGGGAGAAGGGGACAATTTTTTTAATTCATAAGAAAGGCAGACTAATTTGATAGTTGGACAAAAATATAGAAACTAATTTTCTGAACCAAACAAAGAAAAGAAAAAGAATTAGTATATGGAAAAGAAAATAAACCTTGAACCATTTACCATTGGTTTATCTTTTATTTTCTTATCGCTGAAGTAGTCCGTCGATTTGTTTACTTTAGCTGAAATAGTCCTTCAATTTTTTTTGTTTCAGAATGGTCCTTCAACTTTTATTTTTTAGCCAAAATAGTCATTTTATGTGAAATTTATCAAAAAAAAAGAAAAGGGTTTTTATGGTGACTCCACCATAAAAGGACTTTCTTGGCTAAAAAATAAAAATTGAAGGACTCTTCTGGCTAAAAAAAAGTTGAGGGACTATTTTGACTAAAGTGAAAAAGTTGAGGGACTATTTCGGCAATTTTCCCTTTGTCAATCTTGCTGTGAAACATATGTATGATTATCATGCGGGCATCCATCCTGAGCCCAAATAGGATTACCTTTGTTGGACGAAATGGACTTACTACGATAAGTATAAATATCGGAGACCCATTTAAATGAGTTTGGCAGACATTATAGAAGGCCCATAAGGATTCCCAATTCCAACCCAAGGCCCAACATCAACGTTCACAAAGCGCAAAAATATATTTGAGTATTCAGATAGTAAAAACAAATTGTGAAGAACACAGAGGAGATGGGGAAAAACGGAGAAAAGATTAGCCATCTCAGCTCAGGTAATTTCATTTTTAATATTTGCTAATTTTTTTACGTCTGTTAATTTCTTTTATTGGTATTTATTTTTCTTCCAGTTCTGTGGGAAATTTTTGTTAAATAGAGGAACCCCATATTAGAAATAGCTGATTGCTAAATGGGTTTTCCTTGTTGCTTCATTTAACTGTATGTAAGCTGTTGAAATTCTCAAGAATAAAAAAACTTTTTGTTTTTTTGGTATTTGGAGGAGTAATGAATAAAAATTGTTTCTTTTTCCTTTTTAATAGAGAAAGTGTTAAAAAAAAAAAAGAAGGTAAGTTCTCTTTTGTGCTTTATTGTGGATTCAATGAAACTGATTGTTTTGAAGTTTGTTTAGGGGAGTTCTAGAATTTGTCTAAAGTTACAATTTTGTGGTACATTCTTTCGCTTGTCTATGATACACCATGGAACTTATTACTCCTTTTCTTTTGGTTGGTGATTTGAGCTTAACGAATGCTTCTTGTCACTTGTTGCCACTTTCCTACCCAGTTTGCTAACATCAATGCCTTGCTAGGTTTAGAATTTCTATGATGATCCAAACAAACATTCTTGATATTGCTGAATTGTTTAAATTCCTTGAATTGTCCCCTTCTTTGGCTTGATATAAGTATTTATGGAGAAGTCTATGTAATTCATTTGTTTCAGTACTTCGACAAAACTGTTTCTTATTTTTCCTGTCTTACCTGTTTATATTTGGGCCCAGAAGTTCCTGCTAATAGAGTTTTAAGCTTGACCAATCATCAGGCTTCAGCTTAATGGATAATTTGGATAAAGGAACGGCAGAATTAAGCATACACTGGGAGAAAACATTTCATCTATATGAAACTGTGATTGTAGGTGATGACTAGTCTTTGCGCATTCAAGCCACCTTCAAGCTAGGGTGCATGTCCAAACATGGTCCTGAAACTATTTTAGCTTGTGCTATAACAGTCGTTGTGGAGTTTCTTAGAGCACTCATGGAATTGATTCAGAATGGGGATATATCAGCTAAACTAGTAGCTGCTAATGCACTTGGTATAAGCTCATCCCACGTTGATTATATTAGACCAGCTGCTCAAGCTGGAGCCATCCCACTGTTTGCTGAGATTCTGGGGGGATGTGAACCGTTGGGTAAGGAGATTGCCGAGGATGTTTTCTGTGTAGTAGCTGTTGCTGAAGAAAATGCTGTTGTAATTTTTCAGCACCTGGTTTCCAGAATCCTAAGGGGAAGTAATACCGAAGTTAAGGCAGCAGCTGCAGCAGATATTATATGCAGCACATAATCTCAACCTTATTTGGAAGTCGATTTTAAATCTATAACCAAATCTGTTAACTTGATCTACGATGGATTTGATTTCAATTCTAATTCTGGATTTGATTTCAATTCTAATTCCCTCCATTCCCTCCATTCAAACGCAGCATAAGGGTTCCGAGTATTTATTTCTTCACTAACATAAAACTTAGCACTGCAAAAGTTTTAGCACTGATTCACACCAAAATGAGATCTAAAACTGGCAGGAGATTAGTAGTGAAATTACTCGAGGAAAGAAGTAGAACTAAATATTAGTTGATGAGTGCTATATTCAAATTATTTTCTTCAAAAGAAAATTTATTCAGAAATTTCTAGTTCAAATACAACTCAGAAGAGTTGTAGATACGTGCATTTGAAATACGTAAATAAAATATTACTATTGGTGGATGAATATAATGCATGATCATGATGAGATATCACTTGTATGGTAACGCATAATGCGAAACCCTTTTGGCTGCATAGCCCAAGGGAGAAGATAGTGCTGCAATTGCAATACAAATCCACCACAATTTACAATCCAACTTTCCCCAGTGAGCAACAACACCCATGATCTCAAGCAGCAGCAACTGCAGAGCTACGATCATCCCAACAAGAAGAAGGAACCAAAGATTATCAATTGAGAATCCGCCCTGCAAAATATTACTGCTAGTATTTGTTTTCTTCATCTTCATGGCTCCAATCATAACGAAAACTTGGCACAGAACATAGGTATTGAAGATCATGGTTTTCAGCACATCATCATCAACATCAAAAATATCTTTCCCTTTCATTCCTAAGACCATTAAGATTGCAACTTGAAACAAAGATTGAACGACTACGTTTCTCCACATGGTCTTGGTTATTATTGGACCAGTGCCATAAATGGGCGGTGGAACACTCCTACTCTCCGCTTGAATTTGACCATTTTCTTTGGAGGGTTTGATTTTGTTTCCACTTCTACCAGCAATATTACCAAAGCAAAAGCTCCTAAAGCTTCCACAATTAAGTTTGTCCAAAGTAGCTGAACTAAAGAAAGTTGCGCCTTATTCTTGGAAACTTGAAAGATCAAAGTTATTATGAAAGCAGAAATATTTAGAGTCAAATGAAACTCCAAAAACTTTTTTATACTTTGGCTCACATACCTTCCCATTCTCAAGATGTCAACAAGTTTGAAAATATTTAGCCCTTCATTGATAATAATGTCAGCATCTTCTTTGGCCAATATTCTTTTACGGCTATTAATATTCTCTTCCATCATGAAGAAGATTCCAACATCAGCTCCTATCAGAGATGGAATGTCTCTTATGCAAGAACAGGTGGTTGAGACCACTTCATCAGTTTTCTCTCTCAGGCACTGCACCATTAGGAGCTTGTCAGCCGGGGAAGCATTTGCAATTACATGGATTTTATCCATCATTTTCATGCGGGCTTCCTCGATGATAATTGTTTCGGAAATCCTTCCCTTCAATAACAGTTACTTGCATATCTTCTTGATCATGATCAAGCCTGAGAAGCCCAGAGTGAAGGGCCATGATTCTTGCTGCCTTTACATTGTCCACGTCCACCATTAACTTGATATTTACTCCCATTTCCCGACAGGCTTCGACTGCCTGTCTTATCTCAGGTGGGTATGGATTTTTCAAACGAACAAAGCCTATCAAGATCATTCCAGCAGGATCATCAATGATGGTTTTCTCATCATCATCACCATCGCCGTCACCATCATCATCATCATCATGGCCATTTCCTTTCTCTTGACGAACAATTACTTTCTTGTAACCAAAAGCGAAGCATGGTAGATTATGATTGGATGCAAGTTGTTCTTCAATTATCTTGCTGAAACTGGCCTTCTTTTCTTCATCTAGAGTCTGCATGGTTCCATCTGCCTTATAATAATGACTGCACTGGGATAGTATAGATTCTGGATCTCCTCTCCAATTAGCATTTCCACAATCTCTTGAGTTTCTTCATTAGTTCTCGTCACAACCAATGAATTTGATCCGTTAATCCTATCGACATCAACGCGCGGTATCTCATTCACGTGCACATCAAGAAACCGATGAGCCCAGTAAAGCAGAGAATAGTCCTGTGTTGTTTGGTCACCAGAAGAATTCATCGTGGAAAGTAGTCCTTGTTGCAATAGCTTAAGGACTTGATTATTTAATTCTTTGGAAACGTCCTTAACGCAATTGAGCCCAATCCACAACTCCGCCATTTCTGCATGGTTGAGGGCTAAATCATCTGTCTTGCTCAGAAAGACAGTGGTTATGTAGCCAAGTGTAGCGCAAGCTGAAAGATTTGCGACTATGGTGTCGAGGGATCTCATTTTCTTCGATGCAAAGAAGAACAAAACGAAAATCCCAAGCGGCAACCCATCTCTTGTAGCAAAGACAAGTACACATAGAATACCAACCAACCCATTGATCTTTCCACCTTGCTTCAGTTATTCTTCACGAGTTTCGTCGCTTCATTCAGAATCTCTTGCACCCTGTTCTTTACTCCCTCAGGATCTGGATTGTTGCTGTCTTCATCATTATCTGATTTCGACAGGAAACATCGGAGCAATTGTACTGTGAGTACAATTAAGGAGAGCAACAACCACAGATTCTCCAAACGAGAGTTCACTTTATCAACACCATTCAGCAGATTCGAGGACTGATGATCTTTATGCTTTCTTTCATTGCCTAATAATTTCATCAACTTGCTCCTTTCGGTATTTTCGCCAACTGAGGTCACCAGCATCCGGCAGCTCCCTTCCACAACCTTTGCACCACTAAAAAGGGTGGAATATTTAGCAACCCTTTGAACCAAACCATCGTAGAGCTTGCATGAGTTACTGCCATCAATGAATAATCCATCAGCAGGGACCTGACTACCAGTCTCTAACAAGACTAAATCACCAACAACCACTTGCGACACTGGGATGTTGTGCAGCTTCCCCTGTCTGTTCGAGATGACAACGCATGCAAATGGAATCTGTTTCTGCCTCAGCATTATTAATCTTTTGAGCAATATATTTATGATTCTGGATTTCAAGAATCTAAAGATATTGCCAAAGTTGACAACAATGAAAATGGCAAGAAATATGATTGTTCCATCAACGAAACCATTTTCAGGACCATTCATCTTGATGTCAATGATAA
This sequence comes from Cinchona pubescens, assembly GCA_025175665.1. Lineage (NCBI taxonomy): Eukaryota > Viridiplantae > Streptophyta > Magnoliopsida > Gentianales > Rubiaceae > Cinchona > Cinchona pubescens. The sequence continues at coordinate 1,938,041 of JANKKI010000106.1, forward strand.
GAGAAAGTGTTGCACAACACAAGAGGAGAACAATTGTGCTGTCTTTGAAAGCTTCCAAAACCAGCTGTTTTAAGCTTTTATTCACAGCTGGATTATCAGCCAGTTGCCCTTCTGACTCTAAAGATTCTTTGTTCGAACCAAATGCTTTGATCCGGCAATGAAGATCTTTTTCATCTCCTATTATGCCAGTATCAATGTTGGTTTGCAAGGCTGAAAATAATTGTTGCACGCGATAATTGGACTGGTCATCGTTTGATAATAAGCCCAGATGATGATTGATCTCAACGGCCATTTCTGCTAGCCTTTCGAGACTAACAGAGAAGTTCGGCGTATCAGCTTGATGATCAACTTGATGATCATCTTTAGTACTGGTGGGGGATTGAACAGATGTTTCCTTGATTTCTATGGAAACTTGGGATCCACTAGGATAATTAGAGATGTTATTTTTGCAATATTTCGGTTTTAGAATATTCTTGATTGGCGATTCCATGTGCATTTGAGTGTTACAAACTACAAATGTGGGGACTAAAGGATCGAGCAAAGAAAGGACTAGCTAGGGTTCAGCGTACTTGAGTACAAATATATATAGAAATCTATCCTACTGTACAGTAAAGATAATGGGGGGAGAAAGAAAGGGGAAAAGAAATAAAATTATTAATAAAATTTGATAATTTTTATGAATTTTAATTATTTAGATATAATATATCATTGAAAAAAATTGAAGAAAAATATATTTGACTGAAGTCTAACCCGTCCCAATCATATTAGACTGATATTGTGCAAAAGAGTATGGTTGGAATCTTGTCGAAATTGATTATGCATGTACATTCCTGGAGGTTTCAAATTCTTTTTTAATGGGGACCCATCATGCCTGTCAATCATGATCACCGCAAATAAATTATACGAAATGTTTATTCGTTTATTTTTTATTTTCAAAGGTTTTGATTTCAAATATTTTCTTTTATGCATATGGTTTTGGCCTAAGTGAATTAAATACTTATTAAATAAACCTAGTGTATTAATTGGTAAATATTTTCAAAGGTTTTGATTTCAAATATTTTCTTTTATGCATATGGTTTTGGCCCAAGTAAATTAAATACTCATTAAATAAACCTAGTGTATTAATTAGTAAATATTTTCAAAGGATTAATTTGATTTCAAATATTTTCTTTAATGCATATGGTTTTGGCCTAAGTAAATTAAATACTTAATAAATAAACCTAGTCTATTAATTAGTTATCGTCAAGATTCAGTCACATCACTTAACATCTACTTTATATCTTCTTTATTTAGAACTACACAATAATAATATTGACATTCGTAATATTAAATAATGAGTAAATCGAATCTATCTAAATACTTTCATACAATAATAAATTTGAAATTCATGAGTATAATATTGAATTACTTCACTTTAATACACTATTTGATTCTTTCTTTGGGGCGACAAGGTAGTTATGACCACAATTTCAAAATGGTCGGTTCCTATTCTTTTGGGCATCCGCCAATTTCGGTTCTGGAACCGACAGTTCTAGTTAGTTTTTCGGTTCGGATCACAATTCTGATTTCGAATTTTTGTAAAATAAAGATACATTTTAGATAATACTACTAAAAAAATTATTACAAGCTAAGATGATGAACAAAAAATTACATGTTATTTATATTTCAATTGTAGACTCTGTTTTTGAAAAAAAAGTACACTATTGCATTATTTATTGAACTATTAAAAATTAAAGTAGAGATACATTTTGGATAATCTATACTAAAATATAATCTAATGGAAAATTAAATGCATAAATTACATTGGCATATATATATATACACATATAGTCACACACTAGAAAAGAGCACGTGATTCGCTCGTGTAACACTTTTAATTTATTGAAAATTTTTATTTTCTAAAAAATAAATGAGTAATTACTGAATGATAACCAAGTATAAAAATTTTAACTGTTGAGTTTTTTATTCAAAATTTATATATTTTAAATATCTTTACTCTTTTTCATTGTAATTATTTTCACCTGTCTTTTTATTTTTTGTTTTTTAATATTGTTTGTTATTTGTTACAAAATTATATATAAAATTTCATTTTTTCTTAAAAATTAAACAAATTTTCTCTTTTATGATAACTACATATGATAATTGTATTTTTTTTATATTTCTCTTCTAGGTGCCTAGATTATAATTTTCATATAGCTTCACCACCAATTAATTAAACAATTAAAGATTAAGATATTTCCATAGTATTGAACTTTTTAAATATATGTACATATTCTTTGTCATTACAAAAAAAGAAAAAAAGAAGATAATATCATTATCAAGTATCAAACATTATATTAGATGAAGTATTTTAAAATTCTATTAGTAGCGAAAAATATTAATAGGTAATCGGATGATATATAAATAATAATTACAAAAAATGATTAATAAAAATTTTAAAAAATAAGAAAGAAATTGAATCTAATATTCAATTATCTCTTAAAGTTATGATAATATTCACTTCAATACTTAATTAATGCTCTAAGCTCTTTATTCATCTTTAATGGCATAAAATGTAATTAACTCTGATATAAAATTATTTTTATTTTTCTTTTAGGTTCATAGATTATAATTTCTAATAGCGATACTACCAATAATTTAATCAATTATAGACAAAGATTTTTTCCATAATATTGAACTTTTTTTAGATATATTCTTTATCATTTGTAAAGGATAAAATCACTATCAAATATCAAACATCATTTAATAAATGAAGCACATTAAAATTCTTTTATTAATGAAAATATTTACAGGAGATAAAATAATATATTGTAATTATTACTCGCTTATTTTTTTCTATATTGTCTACAATTCTTACAATTTATATATAGTATTCTTATAGGTCTTGCAATAATTATTCTAGACTATTTTGAGCATGAATCATACAATTGGTTTAACGTTTTTTACCTTATCAATAGTTAGTTTAAGCCAATATTTCTTTGTTGTTGTAGCATACACTGTAACAACCGGTATTGTAGTTTTCGAATTTAACATTTAAACTCATTGTATACTTGCAACTATTTAAAGTATTGTTACAATCTTTATTTCAGAATATTTTGGGTATATGCATTCTATCATAGATTAAACTTATTTTCTAACTCATCAATAGTTAATTTAAACTAATATTCTCTAACATGATGTTATTAAAGATAAAGATTTAGTAATAGAAATACTATTAAAGAGATATAAAATTAATAAATACTTTTATCTCAATTAAAGATTATGAGTTTTTTATTTTGTTCTTGAGCTTTACTTTCATTGTTTCGTTAATTTTCTTTTCTTCATGTAGAACAAAAATAACAAATTTTAAATAATAATTGTAATACAGACTTAAAAAAAAATAAGAAAATAGTGTTATATATATTCCATAATTTTTCACTTTATATAAATTTTAATTATTTATTTGTATGATTATTAATTTTGTGATTTTTAAGTTGGAACATACTCAAAAATTCTATACTCATAGATATATCTCTCCTGTTAACCAAAATTTCAAGTTAAAGAAGTCACTATAAAAAGTCACTATAATCAAGAGTCGTAAAACCATTATAGTTTACCATCAGTTAAGGAAAGTTGTGCTTAAAAAATGATATTGGCTAGATTTGTCATCTTCTTCAATTAATCCTAGACAAAAAGGCTAGCAAAAATGCCAAATTCAACTTCAATGCATCGTTTCATCAAATTCTACATGAATCAAATATTCTCTTTATAAAAAGCTTATTTATCAGACAAAATTAAACAAAAAAATATTAGAATATAATAGGGGTAAAATGGTCAACATGTTTAGTTGACATAATAGAAAGACTTTACTGGTAAATAGAACATAATGTTAGGTATTAACCTATCAATAACCGTAAAAAATGAGTGAAATATAATTAACCTTATATATAAAGCACGCAGGGAGAAAGATCTAATTAAGTTTCCCAAACTGGGCATACTTAAATGAACCATTAGAGAGAAAAAAAAAATTTTAAAATAGAAACAATTTGATCATATATAACAGTTACAAAATATAACATTTTTATTTTATTCTTTGCTTAAATATAAATGATTTTTCTACTCTTAGAATTATATGCATTCTTATTATGTATTTATGCCAAAATTTCGTAATAAGTTAAGGAATAAACAATTTATTTCATTAGCATTTCATACAATTAGAATAAGATAAAAGATGTTTTCATGAACATCCAATGCATTTTAAAGTAAGACGAAAGAACAAATTATTATTTCAATTTTTTATAATGAAATTAATATACTATATTATACATATCCATAATATGAAGAATATATTAGTTTAGTCAGTTTAATTTCTTATACATAAAACATAATTTTTTTATTTGATTAATTTAGTCTTTATGCTTTAATTAGATTCATTTTTATTTTTTGAAATTTTAATTATAATAAATATTTTTATACAAATAAAAGTCTTCCATATTATTATGTATTTATATTGAAATAGATGGTTGTATCCTAAACAATAGGTAGAATAGATTATGAATAATTTAATTAATTATGTTTTCTTATTGGGAATTAGAAATTGTATGATTCATTTTTTATTTTTGAAATTTTAATTATAATAAATATTTTTATGCAAATAAAAATCTTCCATCTTGTTATGTATTTATGCCAAAATAGGTGGTTGTATCCTAAAAAATAGATAGAATAGATAATAAGTAATTTAATTATGTTTTCTTATTGAGAATTGGAAATTATATTTCATTAAGGGCGGGTATTTTAGACATTAAAACAAAGTAGAGAAACACTTAAATATATTTTCCTATTAGGTATTGGAAATTTATTTCATTAAGGGCAAGAATTTTAGACATTACAAAAAAAGGGAGAAACACTTATATATATATATATATATATATAAATATATATATATATATATTATTGGGAATTGGTAATTATATTTCATTAAGGGCGGGTATTTTAGTCATCACAAAAAAGGAGGGAAACACCAGGAGGGGAGAAACAATTCGCATATATATAATAATACTAGAAAAAAGCACGTGTTTCGCACGTGTAATACTCTTGATTTGTTAGACATTTTCATTTTTTATAAAATAAATAAATATTTAGTGAAGAATAACATAGAGTACAAAGTGTAAACATTTTATTTGTTGTTTTTTTTTAAACAAAAGGTATATATTTTAAAATATATATTTAATATCTTTGCTCTTTTTTTCGTAATTATTTTCACCTTTCTTTTTTAGTTTTTTTACTATTGTTTGTTATTTGTTTAATGTCATTCATTTTTACAACATATGACACTATTTGCATCTTATTTCTATTTCTCTTCTATACACTTAGATAATGATTTCTTATAGCAGTGCCACCAATTACTTGATCATAGTGTTATATGATTTGTCATTACTAAAAGATACAATCACTATCAAGTACCAAAGATTATTTTATAGATGAAGCATTGATATTCTTTGATTATCGAAAAATATTTACATGAAATCAAATGATATGTGGTTAATAATTACAAAAATTAATTATAATTTCAAAAAATAAAAAAAATAAAGCTGATTAAAATATAAAGAACGAATACATCAAGAAAATTATTATAAAATTTATTAATCTAATTAAACTAATATATTCTACATATTATTGAGAGGTTCACATAGTATATTAAAATCATTATTAAAAAATTAAATTGATAACTTATTCTTTTATGTTGATCTGAAATGCACCAAATGTTAATAAAAATAATCCTTTATCTTACTATAAAATACACAAATAAAAATAATCCTTTGTCTTACTATAAAATACATGCAATGCTAATGAAAAAATATATAGTTCTAAGGATGTCCAAAAGTACATGTTACTTTAATTGGGATGTTATATAAATCTCTATTATATTATATTAATTATCGTTAATATATTGTATAAATGTGTATACATATAGTGAATATATTGGTATTTTTTATATTTTTTAAACTTATGATAACATCTATTTTAATATTCTATTGAAACTTTAAATTTTGACTTCTTTATTCATATTGATGACACAAAATATGGTTAATGCGGTCCAAAATAATTTCTATTCTTCATTTAGGTTCCCAAATTATAATTTGTTATAACGACACCACCAATGACTTGATCATTTAAAAATAAAGATATTTTTCATAATATTGAACTTGTTAGATGTATCTAGATATTCTTTATTAGTACTAAAAGATAAAATTATTATCAAGTATCAAACATCATTTCATAGATAAAACGTGTTAAAATTCTTTTATTAGGAAAAATATTTATATGAGATCAAATAATATATAGTAATAACAAAAAAATGATTAATTAAAATAAGAAAAAGAAGAAAAAAAATGAACCAAAGGAAAATGTAAATAACAAAGACATCAAACCAAACGTAAATTAAACTAATATATTTTCTATAATATGGATATGTACCACGTAATATATTAAGATTATTATGAAAAGATAGAAATAAATTGTTGTTCTTTTATCTTGCTTTAAATGTAGAAAACATTAATGAAAAAATTATTTATCTTACTCTAAATACATGAAACTGTACTAGAAAACATGTAGTTTCTAAATATATCCAAAATAATACGTAGCTTTTATATAATCTCTATTGCAATTAATTTTTTAACATATTGTGTAAATATGTATCAAAATAGAAAATATATTAGTATTGTTCCATGTTTCTTAACCTTATGATAACATTTACTTGTGATTTAATCGATATTCTAAACTGTTCCCTTTATCCTGAATGGTATCGAATGTGGTTAACTCCAAAATTATATTTTGATATAGTATTTTACTATGAAATTAAAATTTGTATTTATGAAATATATATAAAAAATTAAAACTAAAAAAAGTGTGTGAATTTTATTTTTATTTTTTGTGTACTTAAATTCCAATTAATTTCTTGTATTATTTACTAAGATATTTAATCTGCATTTTTATTGTTCTGTTAAATAGTGTAAAATTTGTATTATACTTTCCAAAGTTAACACAATGTATATCTGTAATTATTTTAGAATATTTAATATTATGATTTTATTTGCTTAATTCATGTTGTGTTTTACATTACTTACCTACTTATTTTTTTAGTATGTCATTCCAACAATTTATGGGTAGTATTCTTATACGTCTTACAATAATTATTCTAGACTATTTTGGTAATGCATCGTACCATTTGTTGAACTTTTTTTTACCTCATCAATAGTTAATCTAAACCAATATTATTTTATCAAATACTATAACAATTAATATTGTAGTTTCCAAAATTAACATTTAAACTCAATACATACCAGTAAATACTTAAAGATTTAATACTATGATTTATTTGCATAATATGTATTGTTTCTATATTAATTACTTGTTTAGGTTTCTATATTAGCATCACAAATTATGTGTAGAAGAATTTTTGTATGTGTTACAATGATTATTTTGAAATATTTTAGGCATGGTATCGTATCATGGGTTGAATTTATTTTCTATCTCATCAATAGTTAATCAAACCAATATTTTACAAAATGATATTCTTAAAGATAAGGATTTTGTAATCAAATATTACTATTAAAGATATATAAAATTAACAAATATTTTTATCTTAATTAAAAATTGTGAGTTTTCTATTTCGCACTAAGCTTTAGTTTCATTACTTAGATAATTTTTTTTTCTTCATGTAGGGAAGGGAAAAACAAATCTAAATTAATCGTAACAAAAAAATTTAAATGAAATAAGAAAATAAGTGTTATATACTCCATTATTTTTTTCTTACTTTTATAAATACTAAATTTTTATTTGTACGATTATTAATTTTGTGATTTTTAAGGTGGAGGAAAACTTTGATATTAAAAAGGCAAAGGTAAGTTTAGAGTGAAAGAATCGATTAACACTAATAAATTTGAAAGTCGATCCATCTACAATTTAATTTATCTGCTACGATAATCAACAAATTAGTTATTATACATAGATTTTAAACCACAACAATTTCATGTTGTAACTAAAAGAAATACATGATTAATCACATTATAATAGAGTAAAAAAATTTATATTTTTACTCAAAATAGTTATAGATGTTTTTGGTATATGGAAATATATAAATTGAAAATAATTAACTAATATTGCAAGAGCGTACTTGAATAAACAGTTAGAGAAAATAAAATAATTATTTGTGAACTAATAATATATAAAATAGTTATAAAAGACTATTTTATTAGGAATAAAAAAATAAAATAATTTGAATATATATAACAGTTATAAAATAATATTTTTATTTATTTTTTTGCTCATGTATAATTTTTTTCTCTTAAAAATTTATACCTTCTTATTATGTATTTATGCCAAAATTTCGTACTAACATAAGAAAGAAAAAATTTATACATAATAGTTATAAAAACTACTTTTATTTTATTTTTGATCAAAGTATATAAATTTTTTTTATACAAATAAATTTTTTACCATCTTAATGCATTTACCCCCCCAAATTTTCATATAAATCTAAAGAATTAGGTTATTGTAGTTTAAAATATATATAATAAATAATAGAGTATTATAAAAGATAGATAATCCAATTATATTAAATGGAGAGTATTTTAGATAGGTTAATTATACTTCATGAATGGCATATTAGACATAACAATTTAATTAAGGTGTTTTAAGTGGTACAAAAAAATAATCTTTTATAAAAAATTATATATATCGAGGAGGATTGTATGACTAACAATAAGTGGTAGTTTTCCTAAAAAATATGTAGTTATATTAGAAGAGAGGTAATTTAGTTATCTTTTTCTATGAATTATATTTCATTAAAAGCGGGTATTTTAGGCATTACAAAAAATGAGAGAAACACTTAAAGGGGAGAAACAAAACAAAGGGCGAAACAATTCGAATTTATATATAGGTAACTAGAAAAATGCACGTGCTTCGCACGTGTAATACTTCTTGATTTGTTGAATATTTTTATTTTTTTTTAAAAATAAATAAATAATCAGTGAATAATAACATAAAGTACAAAGTGTAAACATTTTATTTGTTGAATTTTCTTTATACAAAAGGTATATATTTTAAAATATATGTTTAATATCTTTGCTCTTTTTTCATAATTATTTTCACCTTTCTTTTTTTATTTTTTTCACTATTGTTTGTTATTTCTTTAATGTCATTTGTTTTTACAATATATGACATTATTGCATCTTATTTTTATTTCTCTTCCATATGCTTAGATAATGATTGCTTACAGCGTCACCACCAATTACTTGATTAGTTAAAAATAAAGATATTTTCTATAATATTGAACTTTTTAAAATATATTTGTATATGCTTTGTTATTACTAAAGGAGAAAATCACTATCAAGTACCAAATATCATTTAATAGATGAAGTATTGTTATTCTTTGATTGGCCAAAAATATTTACATGAAATCAAATGATATATGGATAATAATGCATAAAAATTAATTATAATTTCAAAAAATAAATAAATAAATCTGATTAAAATGTAAAGAATGAATACATCAAGAAAATTATTATAAAATTTAAAATCTAATTAAACTAATATATTCTGCATAATATTGATAGGTTCAAACAGTATATTAAAATAATTATAAAAAGATAAAATGATAACTTGTTCTTTTATATTGCTTAGAAATGTACCGAATATTAATAAAAACAATATCAAAAGATAAAAATAAAAGGTCATTCTTTTATTTTTCTTTAAATGTAGAAAACATTAACGTAAAAATTCTTTATCTTACACTAAAATACATGGAATTGTAATTAAAAACATGTAGTTCTAAATATATCTAAAATGACACGTAGCTTTTATATAATCTCTTGTATAATTAATTTTTTAACATATTGTGTAAATACGTATCAAAATAGAAAATATAAAATATATTGGTATTGTTCCATATTTTTTAACCTTATGATAGCATGAACTTCAAAATTTAATACGATATTCTAAAATTTTCCTTTCATCTTGAATGATATCGAACGTAGTTAGCTCCAAAATTATATTTTATAATGATATTTTACTATGAAATTAAAATTTGTTTCTATGAAATATATATAAAAAATTAAATTAACAAAAGTGGGTGAATTTTATTTTTATTTTTTTGCATACTTTTCCAATTAATTTCTTGTATTGTCCACTAAGATATTTAATCTACATTTTTATTATTTTGTTAAATAGTGTAAAAAATGCATAGCACTTTCCCAAGTTGACGTGTAAACGTAATGTATATCTGTAATTATTTTAGAATACCTAATATTATGATTTTATTTGCATAATTCATATTGTCTTTTACATTACTTACCTACTTATTTTTTCTATATGTCATTCCAACAATTTATGCGTAGTATTCTGGTATTCTAATAATTATTCTAGACTATTTTGATAATGCATTGTACCATTTGGTTGAACTTTTTTTTACCTCATCAATAGTTAATCTAAACCAATAATATAATTTAATAAATACTGTAACAATTAGTATTGTAGTTTCCAAAATTAACATTTAAACTCAATATATATCAATAAATACTTAGAGTACTTAATACTATGATTTATTTGCATAATATGTATTGTTTCTATATTAATTACTTATTTAAGTTTCTATATTAGCATAAAAAGTTATGTGTAGAATTCTTGTATATGTTACAATGATTATTTTGAAATATTTTAGGCATTGCATCGTATCACAGGTTGAATTTATTTTCTATCTCATCAATAATTATTTAAACCAATATTTTACAAAATGATATTGTTAAAGATAAGGATTTTATAATCAAATATTACTATTAAAGATATATAAAATTAACAAATACTTTTATCTTAATTAAAAATTGTGAGTTTTCTATTTCACACCGAGCTTTAGTTTCATTACTTGGTTATTTTTTTCTTCATGTAGGGAAGGAAAAAAACAAATCTAAATTAATCGTAACAAAAAAATTTAATTGAGATAAGATAAATAGTGTTATATACTCCATTAATATTTTCACTTTTATAAATACTACATTTTTATTTATAAGATTATTAATTTTGTGATTTTTACACATGGAGGAAAAGTTTAATATTGAAAAGGCAAAAGTAAGCTTAAAGTGAAAGAATCTATTAACACTAATAAATTTGAAGGTCGATCCAACAATTTAACTTATCTGTTATGATGAACAACAAATTAGTAATTATATATTGATTCTAAACCACAACAACTTCATGTTATAACTAAAATAAATACATGATTAATCACAATATAATAGAGTAAAAAATTTATATTTTTATTTAAAATAGTTATAGATGTTATTGGCATGTGAAAATATATAAATTAAGTCTAATTAACTAACATGCAAGAGCGTACTTGAATAAATAGTTAGTGACAAGAAAATAATTATTTGTGAATTAATAATATATAAAATAATTATAAAAGATTGTTTTTATTAGAAATAAAAAATAAAATAATTTGAATATATACATCACAGTTATAAAATAATATTTTATTTATTTTTTGCTCATATATAAATAATTTTTCTACTCTTAAAATTTATACCTTTTTATTTTGTATTTATGCCAAAATTTCGTACTAACGTAAGGAAGAAAAAATTTGAATATACATAATAGTTATAAAAACTAGTTTTATTTTATTTTTAATCAAATATAATTTTTTTTGTACAAATAAAATATTTACCATCTTGATACATTTATGCCCAAATTTTTATAATAAATCTAAAGAATTATGTTATAGCAGTTTAAAATATATATAATAAATAATAGTAGTATTATAAGAGATAGATAATCTTATTATATTAAATGGAGAGTATAAAATAATTATAAAAGACTATTTTTATTAGAATAAAAATAAAATAATTTGAATATATATAACAGTTATAAAATAATATTTTTATTTATTTTTTGCTCATGTATAAATAATTTTTCTACTCTTAAAAATTTATACATTCTTATTATGTCTTTATGCCACAAATTTCCTACTAACGTAAGGAAGAAAAAAATTGAATATTCATAATATTTATAAAAACTACTTTTATTTTATTTTTGATCAAATATAAATTTTTTTTATACAAATAATAAAATTTTTACCATCTTAATACATTCATGCTCAAATTTTCATATAAATAAAAAAAATTATGTTATAGCAGTTTAAAATATATATAATAAATAATAGTAGTTTTATAAAAGATAGATAATCTTATTATATTAAATGGAGAGTATTTTAGATAGGCTAATTATCATGAATGGCATATTAGACATAACTATTTAATTAAGGTTGTATTAGGCGACACAAAAAAATATATATATATCTCGAGTAGGATTGTATGACTAAAAGTAGGTGGTTGTTTCCTAAAAAATAGGTAGTTAGATTAGAAGAGGAGTAATTTAGTTATGTTTTTCTATGAATCATATTTCATTAAGAGCGGGTATTTTAGGCATTAAAAAAAAGGAGATAAACAACTCACATTTATATGTAAGTAATAGATAATAGATAGGTAATAGATAATACATAGATATAGATATATATATATATATATATATTCTTTTTTTTTTACTCGATTCCGGTTCTAGTTCCAAAAAATGAAGAATCGATATCGAAATCTTGTCCACGATTCCGGTTCCAATTTTGGGAATTGTCAACGCCGGTTCCAGTTTCGATTCCAAAACGGCTGATTTTTTGTTGGTCTAGTTTCAGGTTCTGATTTCAGAACTGAAACCGTGATCACCTCTACGACAAGGTAGTATATCTTACCATTATTTTTTACTGTTGACCACACGCATGATTTAAGAATATCATTCAGATTGAATTTATGCAAAAAATTTCTCAACTTTTATATCTCCTCAAGCTGTGAGTAGTACTGGAGTAAAGAGAGTCTCAAATAGAGAAATTTTTTTATAGATTCAATATATGATATAGTGTTATGAATTTCTTGATTCAAAATTCTTTGTATCACTCCATATTACTTCACATCACCACAAGTAGATGATATAAAAAATTTTAGATCAAAGAATTTATGACACTATATCATGAATCGGATTCATATAAGAATTTTTCGTCTCAAGCATATAAATGGTGAGATTTTATTGAAAAGCATATCTTTCCTACTCTTGAGTGAATGTAACGGATTTCATTTTATTGATTTGATTGGTGGAGAAAATGGATGGAAACTTGTTCAAAGAATGCAGCGTAGTCTTGGTTTCTCACTAGAGATATATTCTGACACGTCTCTGGTTCAGTCAAAAAAAAACAAAAATAATTTTTTTTGTATTTTGAGCACTCTAAACTTTCTCTTCGCGTATGGCTAAATTAGCTTCTCTTGACCGTTTCAGTAGAAATCTGGTTATTTCACTAATAAAATTCTCCAATTCACACGGATGATAAATATTTTATTTTCTTTTGTTACACCTAAAAAGAAAAGAAAAGAAAAGAAAATCATAAAAAACTGACTTAACGAAGGAGTAAGGACTTTCGGTGACCGCCTACATTTGAACAATCTTACATTTTCAGAAATTATCACGTTAACTCATGGGAGTAGTTGGCTCTTTATTACTATTAAGTAAGTGTAAGTAATTCACGACTGACGAGTAAAGAGGGCAAACATAATTAACATCTCTAACCTCGTAATTTCCAAGTAAACTCTCTTTACTTATTAAACTACCTACAAAGCATGTTTCAAGATCAATTACATAGACTTCCAAAAAAAAAGTAGTAGTACTATATTAAATTTTCAACATGAACATATATACTACATAAAGTTGTTATGCTCCAATTAATTTCTTCTGCTTTTTAATATTCTTGTCCTTATTTGCAGTCCCCGTTGTATAGCACCCAACTTGTACTTTTGAAAAGGATTAGAGGAAGGGATAGGTGTGATTAGACGAAGATGATTCAATCTCTTGGGCTTCATTAATTATTGATTCTGAGCATATAATGTGCTTGACTTGTTAATTGGGTAATCAACAGAGATCACTAAAAAGGATGACTTCTCTGCAATTGGGTCCCTCGTCTTTTGACGACGATCTTTTGCAGCATCGCAAACTCAATTATGGATATGGAGCCTAGAAAAGTTGACGAGGGTATCTTAGGATGATTTTATGATGTTAACAGTACCCTTATGGGGTCATTTTAAAACTTGATGGAGAACGAAAATGGCATTAAATCAAGGCGTTTGAGTTGCAATATGTATAACTAACTACACGGCACTGTAATAAGAGAGTCTTTAAGTCTTTATCTATGTATTTAAATTACAATCAAATCTTTGGTACAATCTTGGTGTATAAAATTTTAGGAAGTGTTTGTTCGTATTCGGAAATCGGAATCATAAATTTCACTATCGATATGGGTCTATGTTATTTCCCTTTACTTGTTTGGTTTGAAGAAGGAATGAATTGTTGATAAGTTCATAAATTTAAAAATCATGTCGCAAGTGGTAAATGAAAGTGAACAATTTTTAATATTTTCATTCTCATAGAATGACTTTCCCATAGTGATTAAGCAAACAATGTCAATGAGTATCATTAATCTTGATTATCCATTCCTTCTCCTCCAACCCATAAACCAAACACCTCCCTAATACTATCGGATTTAGATGCACGACATATGTGTAAAAATAACTTTTGAAATTTAAACAATGCACATGTGTCATATATTTGGATCCAATAATGCAAAAATTTTTGTACACCGACAGTGCATGCAAAATTTATTTAAATAAGAATTTTATATTTCTGTTGATTTTAAGGACTTGTACAATACAAATTTTTAAAGCACATAATATTATCTTATACAAACTTTTAAAACACAACGAGAGTATATAATTTTTCTATATTAGTAGAAGCTTAAATTCCAAGATGGTCTTCCATAGAACAAAGAAAAGATTATCCAAATTGACCAATCTGAGCAACTGAAACCATGGTCATTCTTGAGCTAAACACAGAACATCAATAAAATGGGAGATATATGTGATTTAAACATCTTCTTAAAGAAAGGCAACATTTAGGAGAACAAAATGTAATCTATAAATAAAAAATTTCATGGCAATCGTCAAAGTTCTGTCTTCAACTCGTTGTCTAATGATGAAGTGCTTGAACGCCAAGCACATACGTTGATCATTAAGATGTCAAAACTTCCCTACAAATAGTGAAAATTTGTCATCACTGGTTTACTGTGTTCTCTCATTTTCTTTTAGTATATCACATGTTGTGTTCACTCCCTTTTGCTTCTTAACAATGCTAAATTTGAGAAAGAACGAGAAATGCTATTTATTATTGTTTGATTTGATGGCATGATTGTCAACATGTTCAGAAATTACATGATCATCAGAAAGAAGATTGTCTGGTCTCTCTTTAACTAGGATCTCATCGTCACCATCCCATTTCTTTTTCATGATTTTAGGAACCCCAAGCGCGTCACATCATCTTGGTTTACACGTTCAAATCGAATAGCACTCACCTTTCTGGCATTTCCTGCTAGTATCTGCAGCAATTTCATTACACATGATCACCCATTGTTAAAAGCTCTATGGAACTTCTAGTAGAGAAAACATTATCAAGCAAATGCAAAGAATACTTCAAGCTTAAAAATTTGATTCTTTTCATTTTGATCTGTCCGATCAGATTCTACCTCTTTATACTCATCATGCTCTCCATTTTCTCTTTCAAGCACTACTTTTATTGTCTCCCCAGTCCTAGGGATTTAACCAAATGCCTCACAGACAAAACCAGATACATGCCATTATTGGTGTAAAAAAAATTTTACACTATTGAGAGCAAATACATTCTACATGTGTAACACTACGGATTCTGAGATGGCCCAACAACTTTTGAGCGGAAGCAACGGATTTTAAATATTTAAACCAAGTTGTAAGTAACCCACAACGTAAGGTGTTATAAACAAGACAATATCCCCTTCCACTTCCGATGTGGGATGGGGCGTCACTATCACCCCTTCTTAAGGCCTTGTGTCCTCGCAAGGCTCATACCAGACCATAACTGACTTAGTTATGCAGGATTCTAGAGGTGACTTGTACGGGTTCTAGAAGTGGCTCTCGCCCTTAGATCGATGTAGCACTTAGTCCCGCACACCACTTAGTTCCTAAACTCCCTTACATAGTTGCGGCCCAATACCACTGGCTCAATCTCACATCGTGTAAAGATCACACGAGATTCATTCTGATACCAATTGTAACACCTCGAGTCCTGGGCTGGCCTAACAACTTTTGAGTGGAAGCAACAGGCTCAAAATGCTTAAGCCAAATTGAAGTAGCCCATGACCCAAGTGTTATAAATAATACAATATCCCCTCCTACTTTCGATGTGGGATGGGGCATCACATTCACCCCTCCTTTAAGCCTTGAGTCCTCGCAAGGCTCACACCGGACCATACTCGGTTATGCAAGATTTTAGAGGTGGCTCGTACGGGTTCTAGAGGTGACTCCCGCTCTTAGGTTGACGTAGCACTTAGTCCCGTACAACACTTAGTTCCTGGACTCCTTTGCATAGTAGTCTCGCGGCCCAATACCACTGGCTCAATCTCATCTCGTGCAGAGACACACGAGTTTCGCTCTGATACCAACTGTAACACTTCGGGCTCTGGGCTGGCCCAACAACTTTTGAGTGGAAGCAACGGGTTCAAAATACTTAAGCGAAGTTGTAAGTAACCCACAACCTAAGGTGTTATAAACAATACAATATCCCCTTCCACTTCCGATGTAGGACGGGACGTCACCTTCTTAAAGCCTTGCGTCCTCGCAAAACTCATACCGGACCATACTTGGTTATGCAGGATTCTAGAGGTGATTCGTACGGGTTCTAGAAGTGGCTCCCGCCCTTAGATCGGAGTAGCACTTAGTCTCGCACAGCACTTCGTTCCTGGACTCCCTCGCACAGCACTTCGTTCCTGGACTCCCTCGCACAGCACTTCGTTCCTGGACTCCCTTGCATAGTCGCGACCCAATACCACTGGCTCAATCTCACCCCGAGACCACATGAGATTCATTCTGTAACAACTCGGGTCTTGGGTTAATGTCAAGCCCAACAACTTTTGAGCCGAAGCAACAAGCTCAAAATGTTGAAGCCAAGTTGTAAGTAGCCTATGACCCAATGTGTTATAAACAATACAATTATCCCCTCCCACTTCCGATGTGGGACAGGGCATCACAACATGTGTATTATTTTAATTTCAAATGTCATTTTTACATACGTCGTATGCATTCACACTCGATAGTGTAGAAAATTTTACACACCGACAGTGAAAGGAAGATTAACTCTTGTAATTTATGGTTTGCGTTGAATGTATCATTTGTGTGGTCCTTGATTGATGGCTTAAGGGAGAAGGGGACTATATTTTTTGATTCATAAGAAAGGCAGACAAATTTTATAGTTGGACAAAAATATAGAAACTAATTTTCTTGACCAAACAAAGAAAAGAAAAAGAATTAGTATATGGAACAGAAAATAAATCTTGAACCATTTACCATTAGCATTATCTTAATGTGAAACATATGTATGATTATCATGTGGGCTTCCATCCTGAGCCCCAAATATGATTCCCTTTGTTGGACGAAATGGAATGAATACGATATGTATAAATATCGGAAACCCATTCACTAAATTGTGTAAATGGGTTTGGCCTTTGTTGGACGAAATGGAACGAATTCGTTATGTATAAATATCGGAAACCCATTCACTAATAAATGGGTTTGGCCTTTGTTGGAATGAATTCGATATGTATAAATATCGGAAACCCATTGTCTAAATTGTGTAAATGGGTTTAAAAGACATTGAATTGATCAATTGCAAATAAGTGATATGCGTGATACATTGAGTTGATCAATTGCAAATAAGTGATTGGTTGGTCGTTTTGATTAACCACTATTGTAGGGATCTTATGGATTTATGGGTATTTTTTTGTATAAACTAAGAATGATTAAAGATTCTAGCTTGGGATGTCTTGCGCTTGATACACGTGCTAGAGATCCGTGAAGTTAGTCTACTTTCATCTTTTACGAGTTAGTCTACTTTCATCTTTTACGAGTTACTCTTTTGGGCTTTGTTGTGGATTCAATGAAACTGATTGTTTTGAAGTCTGTTTTATACACATCTAGAATTGTCTAAGGTTACGATTTTGTGGTACGTTCTTTTGCTTGTCTGTGATTCACCTTGTAACTTATTACTCCTCTTCTTATGGTTGGTGATTTGAGCTTAATGAATGCTTCTTGTCACTTGTTGCCACTTTCCTACCGAGTTTGCTAACATCAATGACTTGCTAGGTTTAGAATTCTATGATGATTCAAACAAAAATTCATGATATTGCTGAATTGTTTAAATTCCGTGAACTGTCCCCTTCTTTGGCTTGATATAAGTATTTATGGAGAAGTTTATGTCATTCATTTGTTTCAGTACTTCGACAAAACTGTTTCTTATTTTTCCTGTCTTACCTGTCTACCTTTTTATTTGGGTCCAGAAGTTCCTGCTAATAGAGTTTTAAGCTTGACCAATCATCAGGCTTCAGCTTAATGGATAATTTGGATAAAGGAATGCGATGCACCGGCAGAATTAAGCATACACTGGGAGAAAACATTTCATCTATATGAAACTGTGATTGCAGGTGATGACAAGTCTTTGAGCATTCAAGCCACCTTCAAGCTAGGGTGCATGTCCAAACATGGTCCTGAAACTATTTTAGCTTGTGCTATAACAGTCGTTGTGGAGTTTCTTAGAGCACTCATGGAATTGATTCAGAATGGGGATATATCAGCTAAACTAGTAGCTGCTAATGCACTTGGTATAAGCTCATCCCACGTTGATTATATTAGACCAGCTGCTCAAGCTGGAGCCATCCCACTGTTTGCTGAGATTCTGGAGGGATGTGAACCGTTGGGTAAGGAGATTGTCGAGGATGTTTTCTGTGTAGTAGCTGTTGCTGAAGAAAATGCTGTTGTAATTTTTCAGCACCTGGTTAGAATCCTAAGGGGAAGTAATACCGAAGTTAAGGCAGCAGCTGCAGCATGTGCTGCAGCAGATAATCTCACCCTTATTTGTTAGTCGTGACAGATATTTTAATTCTCTAACCAAATCTATAAACTTAATGTACGATGGATTTGATTTCAATTCTAATTCCCTCCATTCAAACGCAGCATAAGGGTTCCGAGTATTTATCTTTTCACTAACATAAAACTTAGCACTGCAAAATTTTTAGCAATGAATCACACCAAAATGAGATCTAAAACTGGCAGGAGATTAGTAGCGAAAACACTCGAGGAAAGAAGTAGAACTAAATATTAGTTGATGAGTGCTATATACAAATTATTTTCTCCAAAAGAAAATTTATACAGATATTTCTAGTTCAAATACAACTCAAAAGAGTTTTAGATACGTGCATTTGAAATACGTACATAAAATATTACTATAGGTGATGAATATAATGCATGAGATGAGATATCACTTGTATGGTAACGCATAATGCGAAATCCTTTTGGCTGCATAGCCCAAGGGAGAAGATAGTGCTGCAATTGCAATACAAATCCACCACATTTTACAATCCAACTTTCCCCAGTCCTGAGTGAGCAACAACACCCATGATCTCAATCAGCAGCAACTGCAGAGCCACGATCATCCCAACAACAAGAAGGAACCAAAGATTATCAATCGAGAATCCTCTCTGCAAAATATTACTGCTAGTATTTGTTTTCTTCATCTTCATGGCTCCAATCATAGCGAAAACTTGGCACAGAACATAGGTATTGAAGATCATGGTTTTCAGCACATCATCATCAACATCAAAAATATCTTTCCCTTTCATTCCTAAGACCATTAAGATTGCAACTTGAAACAAAGATTGAACGACTATGTTTCTCCACATGGTCTTGGTTATTATTGGACCAGTGCCATAAATGGGCGGTGGAACACTCCTACTCTCCGCTTGATTTTGACCATTTTGAGGGTTTGATTTTGTTTCCACTTCTACCAGCAATATTACCAAAGCAAAAGCTCCTAAAGCTTCCACAATTAAGTTTGTCCAAAGCAGCTGAACTAAAGAAAGTTGCGCCTTATTCTTGGAAACTAGTCTATTTGAAAGATCAAAGTTATTATGAAAGCAGAAATATTTAGAGTCAAATGAAACTCCAAAAACTTTTTTATACTTCGGCACACATACCTTCCCATTCTCAAGATGTCAACAAGCTTGAAAATATTTAGCCCTTCATTGATAATAATGTCAGCATCTGCTTTGGCAAATATCCTTGTACTGCTATTAATATTCTCTCCCATCATGAAGAAGATTCCAACATCAGCTCCTATTAGAGATGGAATGTCTCTTGTGCAAGAACAAGTGGTCGCCACTACTTCATCAGTTTTCTCTCTCAGGCACTGCACCATTAGCAGCTTGTCAGCCGGGGATGCATTCGCAATAACATGGATTTTATCCATCATTTTCATGCGGGCTTCCTCACAATTGTTTCGGAAATCCTTCCCTTCAATAACAGTTACTTGCATATCTTCTTGATCATGATCAGGCCTAAGAAGTCCAGAGTGAAGGGCCATGATTCTTGCTGCCTTTACATTGTCCACGTCCATTAACCATTAACTTGATATTTACTCCCATTTCCCGACAGGCTTCGACTGCCTGTCTTATCTCATGTGGGTATGGATTTTTCAAACGAACATAACCTATCAAGATCATTCCAGCAGGATCATCAATGATGGTTTTCTCATCATCATCATGGCCTTCGCCTTTCTCTTCTTGACATACTATTACTTTCTTGTAACCAAAAGCGAAGCATGGTCGATTATGATCAAACTCAAGTTGTTGTTCAATTATCCGACTGAAAGTAGCCTTCTTTTCTTCATCTAGATTCTGCATGGTTCCATCTGCCTCATAATAATGACTGCACTGGGATAGTATAGATTCTGGATCTCCTCTCCAATGCATTTCCACAATTTCTTGAGTTTCTTCAATTCTCCTCAGAACCACTGAATTTCCGTTTATCCTGTCGACTTCGACAGGTGTTTCATTCACGTGCTCATCCAGAAACAGGTGTTGAGCCCAATAAAGCAGCGAATAGTCCTCTATTGTTTGTGTCGCCAGAAGAATTCATCATGGAAAGTACTCCTTGTTGCAATATCTTAAGGACTTGACCGTTTAGTTCTTTTGAAACGTCCTTAATGCAATTGAGTCCAATCCACAACTCGGCCATTTCTGCATGGTTGAGGGCTAAATCATCTGTCTTGCTAAGAAAGACTGTGGTCAACAAGCCAAGTGTAGCGCAAGCTGAAAGATTTGCAACTATGGCGTCGAGGGATCTCATTTTCTTCGATGCAAAGTAGAACAATACGAAAATCCCCAGCGGCAACCCATCTCTCGTAGCAAAGAGAAGTACACATAGAATACCAACCAACCCATTGATCTTTCCACTTTGCTGCTTCTTCATGAGTTTCGTCGCTTCATTCACAATCTCTTCCACCCTATTCTTTACTCCCTTAGGGTCTGGATCATAGCCGCTTTCTTTTTCATCTGATTTCGACAAGAAACATCGAAACACTTGTACCATGAGTACCAATAAGGTGAGCATCAGCCATACGTTAGATTCTCCAAACGGGAGTTCATTTTATCGACACCATTCTGCAGCTTTGAGGACTCCTTGTGCTTTCTTTCGTTGCTACCTAATGATTTCATCAACTTGCTCCTTTCGGTATTTTCACCAACTGAGGTCACCAGCATCCGGCAGCTCCCTTCTACAACCTTTGCACCAGTAAAAAGAGTGGAATATTTAGCAACCCTTTGAACCAAACCGTCGTAGAGGTTGCATGAGTTACCGCCATCAATGAATAATCCATCAGCAGGGACTTGACTTCCGGTCTCCAACAAGACTATATCACCAACAACCAATTGCGAAGCTGGGATGTTTTGCAGCTTCCCTTGTCTGATCACAACGCATGCAAAAGCAAGCTGTTTCTGCTTCTGCATTATTAATCTTTTGAGCAATATATTCATGATTCTTGATTTCAAGAATCTAAAGATGTTGCCAAAGTTGACAACAATGAAAATGGCAAGAAATATGAGTGTTCCATCAACGAAACCATTTCATGGACCATTCATCTTGACGTCAATGATAAGAGAAAGTGTTGCACAACACAAAAGGAGAATAATTGTATATGTCTTTGAAAGCTTCCAAAACCAGCTGGTTTATACTTTTATTCGCAGCTGGATTATTTGCTTGTTGCCCTTCTAAATCTAAATCTTTGTTCGAACCAAATGCTTTGATCCGGCAATCAAGGTCGTTTTCATCTCCTCTTATGCCAGTATCAATGTTGGTTTCCAAGGCAGAAAATAATTGTTGCACGCGTTTGGACCGATCTTCTTTTGATAAGCCCAGATCATTGATCTCAACCATCTCTTCGTTTAGCCTTTGGAGACTAACGGAGAAGTTTGGCCTATCATCAACTCGATCGGGTTTAGTGGTGGGGGATTGAACAGATGTTTCCCTGATTTCTATTGAAACTTGGAATCCATTAGGGTAATTAGAGCTGTTGCTCATGCAAGATTTTGGTTTTAGAATATTTTTGATCATAGGCCATTTCATGTTCATTTGAACATAAGTGAAATCTAGTAGAAACTACAAATATTGTAGGGAACTAAAGGGGCAAAGAAAGTACCAGGTATGGCTTGGAACTTTTGGTACCGCTATAAATAGAGACGTAGAATAGAAAGGGAAAGGGGGAGGGGGAACAATAGGGGAGAGAAGGGTGTGTTTTATTGTAACCATTTTTGACACTATTTAAATGAATGATACTTATTTTTAAAGATATATATCACTCTATCTAAGTAATTTTATACAAATGTAATATAAAAAAGTGTCATAAAAAACTCAAAAATATTTACACAAATATAATATTAAAAAGTGTCACATAAAATTTAAAATCGAAAAAGAATAAGAGAAGGGGGAGAGTACATTGATGAAGCAAAAAACTATCCTCCGATCATATTATTGATATTGAATAAAAGGATTGCATTGAATATATTCGAAATTGTGCATGTATATTCCTCGAAGTTTCATTTGTTAATAGGGATGCATCATGGGCGTGAATTGTGATCAAGTTAAACATATGAAATGTATGTTCATTTATTTATTTTATTTTTTATTTTCAAAGGTTTTAATTTCAAATATTTTCTTCTATGCATATGGTTTTGGCCTAAGTAAATTAAACACTTATTAAATAAACCTAGTCTATTAATTAGATGTCTTCAAGATTCAGTCACATCACTTAATATCTACTCTATATATTTATCCAAAAAAAAAAAAAAATCTGCTTTATATTTTCTTTATTTAGAACTACACAATAATAAGGTTTCTGGTGTTTTTTTATATTTTTTAGTATGACAATATGTGAAATCACTTATATAAGTGACACGTGTCATTCATTTAATATTTACTCATAATAAGATAACATATGTCACTGATTTAGGTAGTGTCACACAGATGTTATATCAGAAAAATAACAAGAGACCCAAAATCTAATAGTAATATTGATATCATATTAAATAATGGATAAATCGAATTCCCCAAAATATTTTTCATAAATAATAAATTTGAAATTCGTGAGTTTAATATTGAAGACTCACTCCACTTTAATACACTAGTCTAATCTTTCTTTGGGGGCAAGGAGGGAGTATGTGTTATTTTTTTACTGTTGACTACACGCATGATTAAGAATATAATTTAGGTCTAATTTATGTAAGTATTTTCGTTGGCTTCTACGTCTCCTGATGACGTATGTAGTGTTGACTTCAGAGTCTCGAGCATAAACCGTTACTACTTGATTTTATTGAAAAGCAATTTGAGAAAATGAGGAAAGGGAAGACAAGAGAATGGAGGGTTCCTCGAAACTACCAATTCAGTTTTTCTTGACTGCAACACTTTTAGGGGACGAGAAACTTTATTGTAGGAAGATTTTTTTAAAATAAAATGTTAAATAATATTTTTATATTAAAGAGATTTTAATATTTTTAAATGATAATTCATTAATTTATTTTATTTTTAAATTTATCACTTTAAATAATAAAATTTTATTAATTTAAAAATATCACTTAAGATATTATTTTGTAAGACCTTTATATAATAATTAAAATCTCTCTTCTAATTGAATTTAGTCAATTTTACAAAAATCAGTTTCTTTTTTTCAATTCGGCAAAAATCATTTTTGATCAGTACAAATATTTTGAGCACCAATTATCAAACATTGCATTTCTTTTCCTCATCTAAGATAAAATGTTATCTTTTTGGTACTTCCAAAATTCTTCTTCTTCTTATTTTAATTTGGGCACCAGTAAGATTTGGTGGACTTAATTCGCTTTATAATCTCTGGATTATTTCTCTTAACCATTTTAGTACTTGTGACTAATAAAATTGACAATTTTATTTATTTTCAAGATCAATACATAGGCTTCCAAAACCAAAAGTATATTAAATTACGAAACATTTATATATAGGCACTATTATAAAAGTATGGGTATATTTTTTCTTCAAAGGGTTTCAATTCTTAATTGCAGCGTTCTATTAATACAAGACTTTGTAATTCTAATTGATGTGTATGTTATTAATATTGTACTAGGATCTAAAAAATAAAAACTAATTGTACTAGGACTCTTCTAAACAGATAATGACTTATAATCATATATGTTATCAAAATTACTCTAAGTCAGTCATACAAAAATTTCTTTTATACTCACTCTATAATTTATTATATATAATTAAATAATTAAAAAATAATAATTAACGATTATAATACCCAACACAAAAATACTAATTACTTTGTTGGTCAGTTGGATAAAAAAAGATACTAATTACTTTGTTGGTCAGTTGGATAAAAAAAAGGGGTAGGATGTGAGGTCAGTCAACGTTGATGAGCAAAGCCGCAAAGATAACTAACGTCTCCACCTGATACTCTCCAAAAAGATCAAAGCGTGTTTGCACATAAAAACATACATAGACTTCCACACATAGGCTTCCAAAAGTATAATAATAATAATAATAATAATAATAATAATAATGTTGTTTTTGGTCATTTAGCTAAACATTTAAGGCTTATATAATTAGGTACTGCAATTTTATCTATAAACAAATTTTATTTATATTAATTAATATTGCTTATTTATTTTATAATATTTAATTTATATCATAAAATTTATAAATAAAATTATAAATTAATATACTACGTATTTCCCTTATACATCATGTTAGTAAGTGCATCAAATCATGACATATATAAATCTGTAAGAAATTATTGGCCAATTGATTTCTGCATTTTAATATTCTTGTTACTATTTGGAACCGCGTTGTACGGTATCCAACTTGTGAGAGAGGAATAGAGGAAGGGGTACGTGTGATTTAACTATGGCCTTCATTAAATTAATTAATTATTGATTCTGAATTTATAATGCTTTTAAGTGTTGGCATGTATACTTTGATCATTAAGATGTCAAAACTTCCCTTCACTGGTTTCGCTGTGTTTCTCTCATTTTCTTTTTAGTACATCACAAGTTTTGTTGGGTTAAAATTTATGATTTTATTGATATATATTTAGGAAGATACATCAATCGTCTATTTATAGACTTAATTATAATCTACAATTAGGATATGTATTTTGGAAAAATACGAATTTAATATATTTACATAATTTAATAAATATTTAAATTTTTATCTACCTATTGATGTACATAATTTATAAAGTAAAAATGATCTGAAACTCTAACATGTTCAATTCTTTTTGCTTCTTAACAATGCTAAATGTGAGAGAGGACAAGAAATGCTAGCTATTATTGTTTGATTTATCATGATAGTCAACATTTTCAGCAATAATTACATGATCATCAGAAAGGAGATTGTCTGCTCTGTTTCCTTAACTGGGATCTCATCGTCACCATCCCATTTCTTTTTCATGATTTTAGGACCCCCAAGCGGATACATCATCTTGGTTTACCCGTTCAAATCGAACAGCACTCACCTTTCTGGCATTTCTTGCTAGTATCTGCACCAATTACATTACACATGATCACCCGTAGTAGAAAACATCATCAAGCAAATGGAAAATGTACCTCAAGCTTGAATATTTGATTCTTTTCATTTTGGCCTCTCCCATCAGATTCTGACCTCTTTATACTCATCATGCTCTCCATTTTCTCTTTCGAGCACTACTTTTATTGTCTCCCAGTCATAGTCTAGGGATTTAACCAAATGCCTCAGACAAAATCAGATACATGTCATTGTTGCTATAAAAAAATTTTTACATTATTGAGTGTAGATATATATATATATATTATGTGTGTATTATTTTAATTTTAAATGTTATTTTTGTATTTGTGACATGCATTTATACTTGATAATGTAGAAAATTTTCTATACCGACAGTGCATGAAAAGATTAACTCTCATAATTTATGGTTAGTGTTGAATGTATCATTTATGTGGTCCTCGGTGGCTCAAGGGAGGAGGGGACCATATTTTTTGATTCATAACAAAGGCAGACAAAAGTTGGACAAAAATATAGAAACTAATTTTCTTGACCAAACAAAGAAAAGAAAGAAAATAAGTATGTGGAAAAGAAAATAAATCTTGAACCATTTTCCATTAGCATTAACTTGATGTGAAATATTTTTTACTATGATTGATTACAATGTGGGCTTCCTTCCTGAGCCCAAGGATGATTTACCTTTGTTGGAGGAAATGGAATGACTGCGATCTGTATGAATATCGGAAACCCATTTTACTAAATTGGGTCAATGGGTTGGAAGACATTGTAGAAGGCCGCCCTAAAGGATTCCCAATTCCACAGGACCAAGGGCCCAACATTCAACTTTGAAAAAGCGCTGGCTGTTTCTACGACGCTTTCGCGGAAGATATATTTGACTATTCAGATAGCAAAAGCAAAAATTGTGAAGAAAACAGAGGGGATGGGAAAAAAACAGACGAGGATCGAACAGAGAAAAGATTAGCCATCTCAGCTTAAGGTAATTTCATTTTTATTATCAGCTAATGTTTTTTCTTTTTTTTCGTCTGTTAATTTCTTGTATTGGTATTTATTTTTCTTCCAGTTCTATGGGAAATTTTTGTTAAATAGAGGAACCCATGTTAGAAATAGCTGATTGCTAGATGGGTTTTTGTTGTTGCTTCACATTTTTTAACTGTATGTAAGTTGTTGAATTTTCAAGAATTAAAAAAAAAAAAAAAAAAAAATTTTGGTATTTGGGGTAGTAATGATTAAAAATTGTTTCTTTTTCCTTTTTAATAGAGAAGTGTTAAAAGAAAAGAAAAAATAGGTAAAGAATTAATTACAATAAGGAAGCATGAGGGGCCTGGATTGTTTGTCTAGAATATGAAAATTAATTAAGGATGAATCAGGTGTAGTCTTATTGGGTGAATTAGAATTTTGCTTCTTTAAGTTTCTAGTCTTGTCCTTTGAGTACTTGTGGCTGATGTCTAATTTCTAGTTTGAAACTTTTTGTTTTCTTGAGTCTGATCCATATTAGTGATACTTTGAGTTGATCAATTACAAATAAGTGATATGTTGTTCGTTTTGGTTAACCACTATTGTAGGGGTCTTATGGATTTATGGGTATTTTTTGTATTAACTAAGAATGATGATTCTAACTTGGGATGTCTTGCACTTGATACATGTGTTAGAAATCTCCTGGTGAAGTTAGTCTAGTTATCATCTTTTACGAGTTTTCTCTGGTGCTTTATTGTGGATTAAATGAAACTGATCGTTTTGAAGTTTGTTTTGGGGGAAGGAGTTCTGGAATTTGTCTGAAGTTACGATTTTGTGTTACATTCTTTTGCTTGCTTGTGATTCACTTGTAACTTATTACCCCTTTCCTTATGGTTGGGATTTGAGGTTAAAGAACGCTTCTTGTCAGTTGTTGCCACTTTCCCACCAAGTTTGCTAACATCGTGACTTGCTGGGTTTAGAATTTCTGTGATGACTCAAACAAACATTCTTCGTATTGCTGAATTTTTTAAATTCCATGAACTGCCCCCTTCTTTGGCTTGATAAAGTATTTATGGACAAGTCTATGTTATTCATTTGTTCTGTAATTTGACAAAACTGTTTCTTACTTTTTTCCTGTCTTACCTGTTCACCTATTTATTTGGGCCCGGAAGTTCCTGCCGATATAGAGTTTTAAGGTTGACCAATCAATCAGGCTTGTGCTTAATGGATAATTTGGATAAAGGAATGGCAGAATTAAGTATAAACTGGGAGAAAACATTTCAAGAATAAAAAAACCCGTTTCTTTTTTTATTGTAGTTGGAGGAGTAATGGATAAAAATTGTTTTTTTTTCTTTTTTAAATAGAGAAAGTGTTAAAAGAAAAGGAAAAAAAAAATAGGTAAAGAATTAATCACAACAAGGAAGCATGGAGAGCCCTGGATTGTTTGTCTAGAACATGAAAATTAATTAAGGATGAATTAGGTGTATTATGATTTGGTGAATTAGAATTTTGTTTCTTTTTGGTGTTTTTGGCAGTAAGTTTCTAGTTTTGTCCTTTGAGCACTTGCAGCTGATGTATGTTATGCTGATGTCTAATTTATAGTGTGAAACTTTTGCTTTCTTGAGTCTTATCCATATGAGTGATACTCTGAATTTGATCAATTGCAAATAAGTATGTACTATGATATGGTGTTCAAATTGGCAAACCAGTCTTGTAGGGGTCTTATGGATTTATGGGTCCTTTTTTTATGAACTAAGAATGATTTTTAGCGAACTTAGAACAAACTTTAGCTTCTAACTTGGGATGTCTTGCACTTGATACATGTCTTCAAGATTGTCAAAGTTAGTCTAGTTTTCATCTTTTACGAGTTCTATTTTGTGCTTTATTGTGGATTCAATGAAAGTGATCGTTTTGAAGTTTGCTTAGGGGAGGGAGTTCTAGAATTTGTCTAAAGTTACAATTTTGTGGTACATTCTTTTACTTGTTTGTGATACACCTTGTAACTTATTACTCATTTCCTTTTGGTTGGTGATTTGAGCTTAATAAATGCTTCTTGTTACTTTCCTACTAAGTTTGCTAACATCAATGACTTGCTAGGTTTATAATTTCTATGATGACTCAAACAAACACTCTTGGTATTGCTGAATTGTTTAAATTCCATGATGCTTCTCCTCCTTTAGCATGATAAAAGTATTTTTGGAGAACTCTATGTTCTTCGCATTTAATTTGTTTCAATACATTGACAAAACTGTTTCTTATTTCTCCCTTTCTTACCTGTTCACCTCTTTATTGGTCCCAGAAGTTCCTGCATATAGAGTTTCAAGGTTTGACCAATCATTGCATCTCTTCTGTATAATGGATAATTTGGATAAAGGAACAGCAGAATTAAGTATAAACTGGGAGAAAACATTTCATCTATACGAAACTGTGATTGCAAGTGATGACAAGTCTTTGCGCATTCAAGCCACTTTCAGGCTTGGTTGCATATCCAAACATTCTCCTGAAAATATTTTAGCTTGTGCTATTCCAGTCCTTGTGTACCTTCTTAGAAGCTCAATTGACAATCTGAGTCCATCAATTCAGGGAGCATCTGCTTACTGCTTAAAATGCATGCTAGCCAAGGGGAAGGTAGATTGGCCATAATCATTGGCCAATGTGGGGCAATTCCTTCCTTGTTGGGCTTATTGCAAACTTCAGAAAGTAATCTGCAAAAGGTTATATTCGAAATGCCTTTGCAACATTGTGACTTCTGGTGATACTAATTACCTGACTGCAGTTAGAAAGATGGACTGGAAATTATTCTGAATATGTTGTTAAATGCTAATTCTGGTGGACTGAAAAGGCCTCTGTTGGAAATTTTGAGTGCATTATCTCTTTTGAGAGAGGTTAGGAGAGTTATTTTCAGTTCAGGAGATGTTTGTTTTCTCATTGAATCAGCACGATGTGGCAGCATGATATCTAGAACTAGGGCTGCTCAGGCGATTGGGTTGATGGGGTTGGTTAAAAGAGCATGGTGTACTCTTGTTCATTTTGGTGCGTTGGGAGCACTCATCGAATTGATTCAGAATGGGGATAGCTGCTAATGCACTTGGTGTATTCTCATCCCATGTTGATTATATTAGAGCAGTTGCTCAAGCTGGTGCCATCCCACTGTGTGCTGAGATTCTTGAGGGATGTGAACCGTTGGGTAAGGAAATTGCTGAGGATGTTTTCTGTGTACTAGCTGTTGTTGAAGAAAATGCTGTTGTAATTTTTCAGCACCTGGTTAGAATCCTAAGGGGAATTAATGCCAAAGCTAAGGCGGCGGCGGCAGCAGCAGCAGCAGATGTTATATGGGATCTGGCAAGTTATAAGCATTTGGTGTCCGTTGTGCAAACATCAGGTGCAATTCCAGTTTGAGTTGAGCTCCTGAGGGATGGTAGCGGTGATGTTAAGGAAAAGGTTTCCGGGGCCATTGCTCAGTTTAGTTATAGTAAGGCCGGGCGTCTAGCTCTTGCTGATTCAGGAGCAATTCCAATTCTTATTCAGACGTTGGATGATGAGTCGGAGGAACTGAGAGAAAATGCTGCAGAAGCCCTTGTCCATTTCTCAGAGGATACCTTACTAGGTGATAGAATGTCATGTGTTAGATAGTCCTTTATTCCAGAATATGCAGGATAGGCTGATGCAAATTCGTGCATCTGATACACGCTTGGATTCATCATTGAGACAGTTGAGCGTCGAATATCTCAACTCGGGACCCTGCTCTTACCTAATACAGTATTTTGTTCCTAACAATCCCTGTGAATTTGTTTATACTTGTAAGTAGTTCGCAATGTAGTAATATGTTCAATCGTTTTTCTCTGATGGCAAGATTTATGATTATCGATCTCCATTGTATCATTAGTTGTATGGAATTGCCCATCTTATTTTCTTGAATGCTTTCTCCAGAAGTATTTGAGGTTGACAAGACATGCATTTGACATAAGATTCAAAAAGATCAGATCCTCTGATCTGCAAACTGGTTAAGAATATTTGGTAATGATATTGGACGATCAACAAGGAATTGGATAAATGGATCACAATTTTTTTTTTTCCCTTATTCTTTCTGAATAACCTTAAATAAAGGCAGGGTGATTTTTACTTTTCAATTCATAATTGTTTTTCTACTCACTTGTTGACTTCAACCCCAAAATAAAGAATTACCACATTACGTGGTACTTGCAAAGAAATCATCTATACCATTGATCCAACAGTAGATTTTTTCGCAGTATGCATTTCTTTTTCTCATTGCAAATTCTTGGAAGTAACAAATAACTTCAAATTTACCTGAAAAGATAATAATAATAATGTTAATAAATTACAGCGAAAACTGGCTCGTCCAGATGGTTAATAACATAATATTATAGCTTGGCTTTTCACATAATTACTACTGAAATTAATGTATCGAATTATCATTGCTGTTTAAAAAACAAGTTAAAGTCTAAATACACAAGTAAGATGAGCCATCTTATGAGATCTTTGTTCTGAAATTTTTTTTGTCACTGATGATCATTAAGGGGTGAGTATTACAAGCCATACAAATGATTGACAAATAATAAAACTCTCCTACTTTTCAATACTCATTTGGGGAGTGTTGGGACACCGATCAACTTTGGTTGCTAATTTTTCATTTATCTCAGCGAAAATGCAATGAAGTTGTGTAAGAAAGTGACCTAAATTGATCAGGACACGTCCAATACATACTCCTTTATCAATCGGCCTCTTAAGCAGGGACACATGATAGAAGGAGCAATTTTGGTTGCTAATTGAATGCTTATCACTTATACAATCTGCAATGAATAAGTGACAGAAAGTGACCGGGACACATCCAATACTTACTCCTTCGTTCAATTTTCTTCGGAGTGTTGGGACATGATGCCGATCAATTTTGGTTGCTAATTTTTTCATTTATCTCAGCGAAAACGCAATGAAGTTGCGATTCCGCGTTCAGTATCTTTGAGATGTGCTTTATCATCTCAATTTTGTTGATTTGTCATGATACATCTTCCTCGTAATTTCCTTCCTTCCAATAAAAAGGTTAGTCGGACGATCGATCGATCCTCCTCATCCACAATTCTGTGATACATTTCACTTAATTAATTGCAATTCTGTGATGCATTTTCATGTTGAAATTGCTTTTCAAAATCCACGAGGACAAGAGATATTATCGTACTAATTAAGAGGTGGGTGTGATTAAGTGTGTCAAAGACGTATAACTTTTCACTTTGAAATTCAAGCTTTCGATTCTGTACCAAGAAATTGCCCAGTTTTTGTTTTGTTTTAATAATAATACTGTCGCTATTTAAACTGTGGAGTTATTAGGACAAAGAAAGAAAAGAATATTAGGTATATATATACTCCGTTCTAAAATAATTATCATATTTAATTGGTGTATACGAATTAATAAAGTTATTAAACTGTATCAATTTTGTAAAAAAATAGTTCGACGAAATTATCTTTTTATATTAATATTCCAATTACATAATCTTCCCTTTATTAATATTACTTCAGTTCCTTTTTAAATATTATTTTAGCGAAAAATTTTATTTTATTTTAAGTGTCACTTTAGAAGTGAAATATTAATTTTTTTTTTTTACCAATTTTACCGTTATCTATCTCCAACCCCATTTATTATCCAACTTGTAATTAATATTTGGATTTTTTTAATTTATTACTAGTCAAAAAAATAATATAGTCATATAACATCAACTTTGTCTAAAATTTAGGTTATTATAATAACAATCTCAATCTTTGTGTTAAGGTTAAAATGACACTTAAAAGAGAACGAAGATAATATTTTATTAAAAGTAAAAGTTAAAAAAATATCATATAATATTTTCTCTATTTTTTAAAATAACAGATAATATAACACAATATAAATTATTTAAAGTAAGCAGTATTTTAAGACGAATGGAGTAATATCTTGGGGCCTTAATGATTCTGACTAAGGTGGATCTTGAAAGGCTTCATATCATATATTTTGTCGAGTTCGAAATCACATGCCCCCATCGAAGGAGATTCTTACCTTTAAAAAAAAAAGGCGGCCATTATTAAACATGGCTAACTGTCTTGTTGCTGCCAGAAGATTTGGCCCAGGCTAACGACCACCGCAATCCCAATATAACGTACTGAGTCAACTGATGACAACTACCTTAATTAATAAATTAAGTTTAATAAAGTTTGTTGGTGATTAATTGAGTTCTTTTAATATAGTATTAGGTTCGTCGTCCGAGGCTAATATTTAGTATAGATCTTCTATGTCAATAACCAAACTATAACTACTTCTTCAAGCTTCTTTCGTTCAATTCTGGAGTATATTATCCTTTCACTCAACTAAGACTCCCATGAGCAGTATCTCACCAAGAAAATACCCAAGTAAAGATGGTTAGTCATCAAAATACCAAAGAAAGTAGTAATAAATATTAGATGAGTGTTATATAGCTTGTCACATTCATAATTAAATACCTATAATAATTTCATTAGACCGTATATCTTTCTTACTAGATCCGGATAATAAATAAGATATTTTACAATAATTTCATTAGATTGTACATCTTTCTTATTAGATCCGGACAATATGTAAGAACAAATCGAGACATTTCTTCTCCATCAAAGAAAATTCACATACAACTAAAATTATGTTTTTTAAATACGTAAATACAATATTCAATATACATGAATGCATGAGATGAGATATCACTTGCATGGTGGTAAAGCAAAATCCAAAATGACCAAAACCCTTTTTGCTGCATAACCCAAGGAGAAGATAGTGCTGCAATTGGAATACAAATCCACCACATTTTACAATCCAACTTTCCCCAGTGAGCAACAACACCCATGATCTCAATCAGCAGCACCTGCAGAGTTACAATCATCCCAACAACAAAAAGGAACCAAAGATTATCAATCGAGAACCCGCCCAGCTGCAAAATATTACTGCTAGTAGTATTTGTTTTCTTCATCTTCATGCCTCCAATCATCACGAAAACTTGGCACAGAACATAGGAATTGAAGATCATGGTTTTCAGCACATCATCATTAACATGAAAAATAATTTTCCCTTTCAATCCTAGGACAATTAAGATTGCAACTTGAAACAAAGATTGAACGATTATGTTTCTGAAAATGGTCTTGGTAATTATTGGACCAGCACCATAAAGGGGCGGCGGTGGGGCTCTCCAACTACTCTCCCCTGGAGTTTGTGGACCATTTTGAGGGTTTAATATTGGTTCCACTTCTACTCACCACCAATATTGCCAAAGCAAAAGCTCCTAAAGCTTCCACAATTAAGTTTGTCCAAAGAAGCTGAACTGAAGAAAGTTGCAACTCATTCTTGGAAAATTGAAAGATCAAATTTGGATGAAGAGAAATATTTAGAGGCTTATAAGCTCCAGATGTTATTGCAATGCTTCATTGAGATTTTGATAAGTGATAAATGAGAAACTTTAACAATAGTTAGCCCTTCATTAACAATAACGTCAGCATCTCTTTTGGCAAATATTCTTGCACTGCTATTAGTATTCTTCCCCATGAAGATTCCAACATCAGCTCCTACTAGAGATGGACAGTCTCTGATGCAAGAACAGGTGGCTGCCACCACTTCATCAGTTTTCTCTCTCAGGCACTGCACAATTAGGAGCTTATCAGCCGGGGAAGCATTCGCAATAACATGGATTTTATCCATCATTTTCATGCGGGCTTCCTCACAATTGTTTCGGAAATCCTTCCCTTCTATAGCAACAGTTACCTGCATATCTTCTTGATCATGATCAGACCTGAGAAGTCCAGAGTGAAGGGCCATGATTCTTGCTGCGTTTACATTGTCCACGTCCACCATTAACTTGATATTTACTCCCATTTCCCAAAAGGCTTCGACTGCCTGCCTTATTTCAGGTGGGTATGGATTTTTCAAACGCACAAAGCCTATCAAGATCATTCCATTTCCAGCAGGATCATCAATGAGGGTTTTCTCATTATTGTCATCATCATGGCCATCGCCTTTCTCTTCTTGACATACTATTTCTTTCTTGTAGCCAAAAGCGAAGCATGGTAGATTATGATCAGATGCAAGTTGTTCTTCAATTATCCTGCTGAAAGTGGCCTTCTTTTCTTCATCTAGAGGCTGCATGGTTCCATCTGCCTCGTAAAAATGAGTGCACTGGGATAGTATACGCTCTGGATCTCCTTTCCAATGCGTTTCCACAATTTCTTGACTTTCTTCAATTCTCCTCAGAGCCACTGAATTTCCGTCACTCCTGTCGACTTCAACAGGTGTATCATTAACTTGCACATCAAGAAACAGATGTTGAACCCAATAAAGCAGAGAATAGTCCTCTATTGTTTGGTCGCCAGAAGAATTCATCATGGAAAATACTCCTTGTTGCAATATCTCAAGGACTTGACCATTTAATTCTTTTGAAACGTCCTTAATGCAATTGAGTCCAATCCACAACTCGGCCATTTCTGCTCGGTTGAGGGCTAAATCATCTGTCTTGCTAAGAAAGACAGTGGTCACCAAGCCAAGTTTAGCGCAAGCTGAAAGATTTGCTACTATGGTGTCGAGGGAACTCATTTTCTTCGATGCAAAGTAGAACAAAACGAAAATCCCAAGCGGCAAGCCATCTCTTGTAGCAAAAAGAAGTACACATAAGGTACCTGCCAACCCATTGATCTTTCCACCTTGCTGCTTATTCATGAGTTTGGTTGCTTCATTCATAATCTCTTCCACCCTGTTCTTTACTTACTCCCTTAGGATCTGGATTGTTGCTTTTTTCATCATTATCTGATTTAGACAGGAAACATCGGAGCAATTGTACTATGAGTACAATTAATGAGAGCAACAACCATAGTTTCTCCAGACGAGAGTTCATTTTATCAACACCATTCTGCAGCTTTGAGGACTCCTTGTGCTTTCTTTCATTGGCTAATGATTTCATCAACTTGCTTCTTTCGGTATTTTCGCCTACGGATGTCACCAGCATCCTGCAGTTCCCTTCCACCACCTTTGCACCAGTAAACATGACGAAGTACTTGCTGGCAACTCTTTCAACCAAATTACCATCGTCCAGCTTGAATGACTTACTACCGTTAATGAATAATCCATCAGCAGGGACTTGGCTATCCGTCTGCAAGGAGACTATATCACCAACAACCACCTGTGACACTGGGATGTTTTGCAGCTTCCCTTGTCTGATCACCACGCATACAAATGCAAGCCTTTTCTGCTTCTGCATCATTAATCTTAAATTGATCAGCCATATATTTATGATTCTTGATTTCAAGAATCTAAAGATATTGCCAAAGTTGACAACAATGAATATGGCAAGAAAGATTATTGATCCATCAATGAAACCATTTTCAAGACCATTCATCTTGATGTCAATGATAAGAGAGAGTGTTGCACAACACAAGAGGAGAATAATTGTGCTGTCTTTGAAAGCTTCCAAAACCAGCTGGTTTAGACTTTTATTCACAGCTGGATTATTAGCTTGTTGCCCTTCTAAATCTAAATCTTTGTTCGAACCAAATGCTTTGATCCGGCTATCAAGGTCTTTTTCATCTCCTCTTATGCCAGTATCAATGTTGGTTTCCAAGGTGTATAAGAATAGCTGCACGCTTATACAACCGAGCTTCTTTTGATAAAAGCCCGGATGATCGCTGATCTCTTATACACATTAGATGCTAGTCTTAAGAGACTAGCAGAGAAACTTGGATATCATAGACATGACAGAAAATGAGAGAAATAACTCGTGCCCCACCGCCGCCCCTTTATGGTGCTGGTCCAATACTGTCTCTGGGGGTAGAAAAATTGGGAAGGGAAGAGGGAGGGACAATTCTAAGGTATGATTTGATTTTTAATTTTATTTGTAAATTCAGTGATACGGATTAAATTTTATAAAATATATAATATCAATTATATAAATAAAATTTTATAAAATTAAAATCTAATCACAATACCTACCGGCAGGTTAAAAATATCTACATATTTTCTCTAAGGTATTATTTTGTTTTTATATATAAGGAGAGGCTCTGGCACATCAAGATATGGGTAAGAGACAGATTCACAAAATACCATTAATCATATTCTTTCAAGAAGCATCACTCTACATCACTTCAAGAGGTGTGTGACAAAATAGTAGGAGCTTGTTGGTCTCTATACACATAAATCAGTTGATGTCTCTTATCCACATCTAGATGGATATCGAGCAAAATAGTGTGGATTTCTGTACATTCGAAATTGTGCATGTACATTCCTTTAAGTTTCAATTCTAGATCTTAATGGGGACCCATCATGGGTGTGAATTTTGATGATCACAATATAACAATATTAAACGAAGTGTTCATGATGTTTTTTTTTTTACTTTTTTTAGTAAAGGTTCATGATTTCAAAAATTCATTCTTTTATCAAATGATTTTGGCAAAAATAAAATAACTTCAATAAACCTAATATATTATAATTAATTGTTGTCAAGATTTAGTCACAATTAAATACTACTTATATATTAAATAAACCTAATCTATTAATTATATATTTTTTTCTTTATTTAGAATGGTTTTGGCTACACAGTAAATTAATGGATAAATTCAAATAAAACCTAGTCTATTAATTTAGTTGTCATCAAAACGGACAGACGGATTATAATTAATACTGCTGTCTCTTATACACATCTCTTTGTGTATATGTTACTTGTATATTATCTTATACACAAATTGATATCATATTAAATAATAGATAAATCTAATCTACCTAATTATTTTTCATAAAATAATAAATTTAAAATTGAATCACTCCACTTTAATACGCTACTTATTTTATTCTTTTTGATTGGGCGAGAAGGTAATAGTATTATATGTGAATACCACCGTCCCAAAAACAACGTCGTTTTAGAGAAATGTACATTTTATCTACAGTTCTTTAACATGTTTATTTTTCCATAGTTTCACTTTTAACCTTGCACTATATACTTGTGCTGCCTTGGAAGTTGAATAAAGAGTTATGATTTTATGCTTATGATTATAATTAGACGGGGATCTCATCCACATATTGACTTACGTTAGATGTCATTTCTAAAGCTATTTTACTAGGGGTTGCTTTAAGTAAGAAACGATGACATTTTTCAGGAGATAGAGGGAATTAAATATTTTTATTATATGATTAATGAATAATAAGTTATAATAATAAGTATTGACTTATACAATAAAGAAATAAATTTAAAGACCTTAAGTCTTTCTTTATTAAATTAAAGTCTCTTATAACAATTTTAAACTCTGGTCTTTGAATATTAACTAAGAATTTTAGTTTTAATACTAAGTATTAGTTTGGACTTTGAATTTTAATATTAATAACTTAGTCTAATATATAAGTACCAATTTGGATTAATAAAGTACTATTAACTAGTAAGTAGTAATTCGAATAATTAATATGTTATAATTTAATAAATTACTAATGAATAGTAAGTAAATGATTTTAAATTAATAAGTTATTAATTTTAAAATAATAACTAATAAGTAATATTTTAAATTATATAAATTATTAACGAAGTAAAAATTTAAATTTTTAGCCGCAGGCTTGACTAGCGAGGGCCTAGTCGGGGCCGATTCATGAGCCTTTCTTAGCCAGACAGATGATCCGGCCCTCATACCTGTCTCAGGGCGAGTTGCAGCAAGCTAACGAGCCGTGACAGGCGGATCATAGGCCTAAATCGATGGGTTTCTGAGACAGCTCGACCCAGACTACTACCTCTATATGACCGTCGTTGGAATGAGACAAAAACAGGTGATTCTATTACTTTTCAATCATCTAATGATTGAAATACTAAATGAATAACAAAAAAAATTTCAAAAAAGAGAGTCTCAAGCGTATAAACCGTGAGATTTCATTGAAAAGCAGATCTTTCCTATTTTTGAGTGAATCTAAGGGTTATGTTAAAAATTCCGCATAATTCGCCTAACTTTGATATCATTTAGGCCATAATTAACTCCAACATTAAAACTTGTACAGTTTAAATTGATGTTAATTGAATGAATGTATACTAGCGTTTAAGTGAAACAAGAGACCTACAGGGACTGTGTATGGGTTTTTATTTTTATTTTATTTTGAAAAAGGTGGGGAAGTTTGGGGAGGAGGAACTGGAAAGGGGTGGAAGGGTAATTTTGTTCTTGTTTCTGGTACTTCAAAAGTGGAATCCACTCATGCATGATTGATTTGACTGGTCGTCAATTATTTTAAAAATGGAACGGAAGTTGGAAAGTTGGACTAAAGAATTGGCAACTACAGAAATTTAGACATCGATGTCTCTGGTATCAGTCAAAAAACAAAAATAAATTTTCTCTTATATTTATATATATATATATATATCTAGGATGAGCTGTCTATGATACACATCTAGATGTGTATAAGAGACAGATAGTAATATATAAATATCATTATTTCTCTCATATTTTAGTAATGTCTAAAATATCCGTCCTTAATGAAATATAATTCATTGAAAAATAAATTAAATTACTCCTCTTATAATCTAAGTACCTATTTTTTAGGAAATCACTATCTAATTTTAGTCATACGATCCTACTAGGATTATATATATAATCTTTTTTTTTATTTTTTTTTGTCCCACTAATTATACCCTTAATTAAATAATTATGTTTAACATGTTGTTCATGAAATATGATTAGCTTATCTAAATACTTTTCATTTAATATAATAAGATTCTTTATCTTTTATAGTACTACTATTATTTTTTATATGTATTTTAAACTGCTACAACATAATTCTTTAGATTTATGTGAAAAATTGGGCATAAATGTAGTAAGATGGTAAAAATTTTATTTGTATTAGAAATAATTTATATTTGATCAAAAATAAAATAAAAATAATTTTTATAACTATTATGTATATTCAAATAGTTTCTTCCTTACATTAGTATGAAATTTTGGCATAAATACATTATAAGAAAGTATAAATTTTTAAGAGTAGAAAAATTATTTATACTTGAACAAAAAATAAATAAAAATATTATTTTATAACTGTTATGTATATTCAAATTATTTTATTTTTTTATTCCTAATAAGAACAGTCTTTTATAACTTATATATATATATTAATTCAAAAATAATTATTTTATTTTTTCTAAATATTTATTAGTACGCTCTTGTATGTTAGTTCATTAGACTCAACTTTTACATTTCCATATGCCTATTATGTCTATAACTATTTTGAGTGAAAGTATAAAATTTTTGGATCTGTTATAATATGATTAATCATGCATTGTTTTTTGTTACAACATGAAATTGTTGTGGTTTAGGATCAAGAGAAAAATATTAATTTGGTCCCTTATCTTTATAGTGTCGACCAATTTAGTCGTTTATCTATTAAAAATACGAATTTGGTATCTCATCCTTATAAAAATTAACTAATTTAAGGCTTGTAACCGAAATTGTGAAAAAAACAAACGGAGTCTTTGACAACACATTTACGGCATGTTAGCGGACACGTGATTATTATGTGTCTTAGTCTATTAATTTGTCCATAATTTATATTATAGGTCCTAGATTGGTTAATCTTTTTAAAGATAAGGGACCAAATTAACGCATTAGTCAGTTGTGATAGATAAGGAATTAAATTG
Organism: Cinchona pubescens; assembly: GCA_025175665.1. Lineage (NCBI taxonomy): Eukaryota > Viridiplantae > Streptophyta > Magnoliopsida > Gentianales > Rubiaceae > Cinchona > Cinchona pubescens. The sequence continues at coordinate 1,978,686 of JANKKI010000106.1, forward strand.
ATCGATACCCCAAATATAAGGGACTAAATTGGTCTTTTTCCCTTAGGATCAAAATAATTAATTAGTTGTTCATTGTAGATAAGTTAAATTGTTGGATCAACTTTCAAATTTGTTAGTGTTAATAGACTCTTTCACTTTATGCTTACCTTTGCCTTTTTAACATCAAAGTTTTTCTCCAATTTAAAAATCACAAAATTAATAATCATACAAATAAAAATTTAGTATTTAAAAAAGAGGAAAAAATAATGGAGTATATAACACTATTTTCTTATCTCATTTAAATTGTCATTACAATTAATTTAGAATTGTTTTTCCCTTCCCTAAATCTTAAGAATCTAATTAATGTATAAGAAACTACAGTTTAAGTAAAAATTATCCACAATTTTTAATTAAAATAAAGTATTTGTTAATTTTATATATCTTTAATAGAAATATTTGATTACAAAATCCTTATCTTTAAGAATATCACTCTTGTAAAATATTGGTTTAAGTAACTATTGATGAGATAGATAATACATTCAACCCATGATACGATACAATGTCTAAAATATCTCAAAATATTCATTGTACAACACACAAGAATTCTACACATAATTTTGATGTTAATATAGAAACTCAAATAAGTAATTAATATAGAAACAATACATATTATGTAAATAAATCATAGTATTAAGTACTCTAAGTATTTATTAGTATATATTGAAATGTTAATTTTGGAAACTACAATGCTAATTGTTACAGTACAATATTATTTTTGATTAACTATTGATGAGGTAAAAAATAGTTTAACTGATGGTACGATGCGTTACCAAAATAGTATAGAATAGTCATTAGAAGACTTATAACAATACTATGCATAAATTATTGGAATGACATATAGAAAAAATAAGTAGGTAAGTAATGTAAAAAATCACATAAATTATGCAAATAAAATCATACTATTAAATATTTTTAAATAATTGCAAATATAAGCTTACATTACACGTCTTTGGAAATTACAATGCAATTTTCATACTATTTAACAAAATAATAAAAATGTAGATTAAATATCTTGGTAAACAATACAAGAAATTATTCGAAAAAGTATTCAAAAAATAAAAATAAAATTCACGTACCATTATTAGCTTTAATATTTTTTTTATATATTTCATAAATACAAATTTTAATTTCATAGTAAAATCCTAGATCTAATATAATTCGAAGCTAACTATCCTCGATGCCATTCAGAATGAAAGGAAGAATTTAGAATATCGATGAAATCCTGAAGTGAATGTTGTCATAAGTTTAAGAAATATGAAACAACACCAACATATTTTCTATTTTGATACATAATTAAAACAATATGTGAAAAAATTAATTGCGATAGAGATTATATAAAAACTACGTGTTATTTTGGATATATTTAAAGCTATAAGTTTTTTAGTACAGTTTTGTGTACTTTAGAGGAAGATAAAATAATTTTTCATTAATCCTTTCTACTTTAAAGCAAGATAGAAGAACAACCTTCTATTTTTGTTTTTGATAATGATATTAATATATTACATGGTACCTAAATATAACAATAATAAAAGGTGAAAAATTATGAAAAAAAAAGAGCAAAGATATTAAATATATATTTTAAAATATATACCTTTTGTATAAAAAAAAATTCAACAAATAAAACGTTTACACTTTGTACTCTACGTTACATTCACTGATTATTTATTTATTTTTTTAAAAAATAAAAATATTCAATAAATCAGGAGTAATATTCATACAAAGCACGTACTTTTATATTATTATTATTATTATTATTATTATTATTATTATATATCCATATTACCTATATATAAATACCATTTTTTAGAATTAAAGTGACGACCATTAAATAATCTCCCATTTTCTTTCCTTTTTTGTAATATTATTTAATAATACAAATATTTGCTTAATTATATATAATTAAGAAAAAAATATAAGACATAACTATTTAATTAATCTAACTGTGTATTTTAATTTTCAGAAACAAATTCTAAAAAAGATATAGAATCTATTATCTCAAATTATTTAATTAGAGCCTAATACACTCATAATTAAATAGTTATGTTTAATATATAGATCATGATGTGTAATTAGACCTATCTAAAATAAATCTATTTAATATAATAAGATTATTTATTGTTATAATACTACTATTATTTATTATATATATATTTTTTAAAATGCTATAACATAATTCTTTAGATTTATATGAAAATTTGGACATAAATGTATTAAGATGGTAAAAATTTTATTTGTATAAAAAAATTTATATTTGATCAAAAATAAAATAAAAGTAGTTTTTATAACTATTATGTATATTCAAATTTTTTCTTCCTAACGTTAGTACGTTTTGGCATAAATACATAATAAGAATGTATAAATTTTTAAGAGTAGAAAAATTATTTATACATGAGCAAAAGATAAATAAATATTATTTTATAAATATTATATATATTCAAATTATTTTATTTTTTATTCCTAACAGTAAAAACTGTATTTTATAACTATAATATATATTACTAATTCATAAATAATTATTTTCTTTTATCTAACTGTTTATTCAAGTTCGCTCTTGCATGTTAGTTAATTAGAGTCAATTTATATATTTCTATATGCCAATACATCTATAACTATTTTGAGTAAAAATATAAAATTTTTGACTCTATTATAATGTAATTAATCATGTATTTATTTTAGTTACAATATAAAGTTGTTGTGGTTTGGGATCAATGTATAATAACTAATTGTTGTTTATCGTAGCAAATAAGTTAAATTGTTGGATCTCTTTCAAATTTATTAGTGTTAATAGATTCTTTCATTTTAAGCTTACTTTTGTCTTTTCAATATCAAAGTTTTGTATAACCTTAAAAATCACAAAACTAATAATTGTACAATTAAAAATTTAATATTTATAAAAGTAAAAAAAAAATAATGGAATATATAACACTATTTTCTTATCTCAATTAATTTTTTTTGTTACGATTAATTTAGATTTGTTTTTTCCTTCCCTACATGAAGAAAAAAAAATTAGCCAAGGAATGAAACTAAAACTCAGTGCGAAATAGAAAACTCAAAAATTTTAATTAAGATAAAAATATTTATTAATTTTATGTATCTTTAATAGTAATATTTGATTACAAAATTCTTATTTTTAAGAATATCATTTTGTAAAATATTGGTTTAAGCAAATATTGATGAGATAGAAAATAAATTCAACCCGCAATACGATGTAATGCATAAAATATTTCAAAACAATCTTTATAACACATACAAGAATTCTACGTATAATTTGTGATGGTAATATAAAAATTAAATAAGTATTAACTTATATAGAAACAATACATATTATGTAAATAAATCATAGTATTAAGTATTCTAAGTATTTACTGGTATATATTGAGTTTAAATATTAATTTTGGAAACTACAATTCTGATTGTTGTAGTATTTGATAAAATAATATTGGTTTAGATTAACTATTGATGAGGTAAAAAAATTCAACTAATGGTACAATGCATTACCAATATAGTCTAGAATCATTATTGTAAGACTAGAATACTACGCATAAATTGTTGGAATGACATATAAAAAAAAAAAAGTAGATAAGTAAAGTAAAACTAACATGAATTATGCTAGTAAAATCATAATATTAAATATTCTAAAATAATTGTAGATATACATTACGTTACACATCAACTTTGGAAAGTACCATACAATTTTTACATTATTTAACAAAACAATGAAAATGTACATTAAATATCTTAGTAAACAATACAAGAAATTAATTGGAAAAGTATGCAAAAAATAAAAATAAAATTCACACTTTGTTGTTAGCTTTAATTTTTTTATATATATTTCATAAATACAAATTTTAATTTCATAGTAAAATATCATATCAAAATATAATTTCGGAGCTAACCACGATACCATTCAGGGTAAAGGTTAGAGTTTAGAATATTGATTAAGTTCTGAAATGAATGTTATTATAAGGTTAAGAAACATGGAAATATAATAGCAATATATTTTATATTTTGATTCATACTTACACAATATGTTAAAATATTAATTGTAGTAGATATTATATAAAAATACGTGTTATTTTGGACATATTTAGAACTACATATTTTTCAATACAGTTCCGTGTATTATAGAGTAAGATAAAAAATTTTGTCCATTAATGTTTTCTATATTTAAAGTAAGATAAAAGATCAACCCTTTTATTTTTATCTCTTGATAATGATTTTAATATATTACGTGGTACATATCCATATTATAGAAAATATATTAGTTTAATCTGTTTAGTTTGATATCTTTGTTATTTACATTTTACTTAAATTCATTTTTTTCTTATTTTTTGAAATTTTAATTAATCATTTTGTAGTTATTACCATATATTAGTTGATCTCATATAAATATTTTTCCTAATAAAAAGATTTTAACACGTTTTATCTATAAAATGATATTTGACAATTGATAACGATTTTATCTTTTAATAATAATAAAGAATATATAGCCATACATCTAAAACGTTCAATATTATGGAAAATTTTTATTTTTAAATGATCAAGTCATTGGTGGTGTCGTTATAACAAATTATAATTTGAGAACCTAAACGAAGCATAGAAATTATTTTAGATCGAAATTAACCACATTTTACGTTATCAATATGAGTGAAGATATTAAACATCAAAATTTCAATAGAATACTAAAATAGATGTTATCATAAGTTTAAAAAAATATAAAAAATACTAATATTCATTTTATATATACACATTTACACAATATCATAATGATAATTAATTATGATAGACATTTATTTAATATCTCAATTAAAGTAACGTGTAATTTTGGATATCTTTAAAACTACACGTTTTTTCATTAGCATTGCGTGTATTTTATAGTAAGATATAATGGATTGATTTTAATAACATTTAGTAGTATTAAAACAATAAATAGAACTTATTATATTTTAATTTTTTATAATAATTTTAATATACTATGTGAACCTATTAATATTTATATGCAAAATATATTAGTTTAATTAGATTTTAAATTTTTATAATAATTTTCTTGATGTATTCGTTCTTTACATTTTAATTAGATTTATTTTTTATTTTTTGAAATTATAATTAATTTTTGTAATTATTATCCATATATCATTTGATTTCATGTAAATATTTTTCGCTAATCAAAGAATATCAATACTTCATCTATAAAATTATATTTGGTACTTGATAGTGATTTTGTTTTTTAATAATGACAAAGTATATACAAATATATTTTAAAAAATTCAATACTATAGAAAATATCTTTATTTTTAATTGATCAAATAATTAGTGGTGCTGCTATAAGAAATCATTATCTAAACGTATAGAAGAAAAATAGAAATAAGATGCAAATAATGTCATATGTTGTAAAAACGAATGACGCTAAACAAATAACAAAGAATAGTGAAAAAAAATAAAAAGAAAGCAAAATAATTACGGAAAAAAGAGTAAAAATATTAAATATATATTTTCAAATCTATATACCTTTTGTATAAAAAAATATAATAAATAAAACGTTTACGCTTTATATCCTATGTTATCATTCACTGATTATTTATTTATTTTTTAAAAAATGAAAAATATTCAACAAATTAAGAGTATTACACATGCAAAGTACGTGCTAGATGTTTATAAGAGATGTATATATATATATATATATATATATATATATTATCATAAAAAACTTACTTAACGAACGAGTTAACACACTCAAACCATAAAAACCTGATTTAACGAACGAGTTAGTTATACTACGGACTTTGGGTGACCAACTACAACTACGGACTTTGGGTGACCAACTACAACTTCAATTTGAAAAATATTTATATGATCGATGATCAGGTGGGTTATACATGCCCCTTTATGTTATAAATTTTAACTTTTATATATATATATATATATATAAAGGGAGAGTCCAAATTGATCTGGTGATCTCTCCTTTTATTTTTTTATTTAATATTTTAAAAATACAAAATTTAAAAATAACTGCATCAGGCAAAAAAAAAACTACCCATCCCTTAAAATTTACTTATTACAATTTTAAAATCAATCTTACCACTCCCAAAGATATGGATTCTAAATTGAACAATAATTTAGAATATTTTTATTACTGCCTACTAAATGTAAATTGTCCTAAAAAAATTAATTTTTCTATTGCACACATATAGGGTGTACCAAGTTTACACTAGTTAGTATTAAGTGAGTGTGAGTCTGACGCGTAAAAAGGGCAAACATAATTAATCTCTTTAATTATTAAACTACAAAGCATTTTTCTTGATCAATACAAAGGCTTCCAGAAATGTATATTAAATTTTCAAGTTGGACAGAGATACTTGAACTTTAATCCGCGGATTAGTGGAACGGTAAGTGTGATTTGACAAAGATGATTCAATCCTTTGGGCTTCATCAATTATTGATTCCGAGTATAGAAAGTGCTTAACAGGTAATTACAGGAGACCGATGGATGACTTCTCAGCAATTGGGTCCCTCATCTGATGTGTCGACGATTTTTTGCAAAATCTCAAATGTGGAGCTTAGAAAAGTTGATGGGAGTGATTTTATGCTGTTAACTGTACACTTTTTAGAGTCATTTTCAAACTTCTTGGAGAACGAAAAGGTAAACGGTTAGGTAAATTTGATGATTGATCACATTTATAAATTTTGTGATTTTAATTAAATTATACACATATAGATCTTAAAATATGAATTAAATTTTATAAAATATATAATATCGAATTGTATAAAAGATATATTTCAGAATGATATAAATAAAATTTTATAAAATTAAATTTTGACTATAAAATTTATAAATAGAATAAAAATTGAATATATCTAGATATATTTTTTTTTTAAAGAAAATTGCATAAATTAAGGCTTTTTAATTGGAATCTGTAAACTGCACGGCAATGCAATAAAAGAGTCTGACTCATAATCTATAATAGTTCAATTACAAGTAAGTCTTTAAATTTTTATTTTATTTTTTTAAATCGGTAACAATTCATAACCATTACTCTTATATAAGGAGCAGGGGCAGAGAAGGTCTAACTAGGCCAAGAGAATTAGAGAACCTAACTTCTATTTTAAAAATATAAGAAAATAGAACCTAACTTCTATCTTAAGAATGTAAGAAAATTTGAATTTCCAACCTCACACTCTAACTGGGCGAGGGAATTAGAGAACCTAACTTCTATCTTAAGAATGTAAGAAAATTTGAATTTCCAACCTCACACTCAAACAAGTACTTGGTGGCTAACTCACTTATTGTGAGTTGGTTTTAAATCTTTATTTATATACTCAAATTACTAAAAAATCTTTTATGTATGTACAAAAATTTTTAGTATTATGTTTAAATGCATGATACATGTGCAAAAATAATTTTTAAAATTTAAACAATATATATGTCGTATCATGCATCTAAACCTAATAGTATAGAAATTTTTATATATCGACAATACATGAAAGATTTATTTAAATGAAGAATTCTATTAGTTCTAAAATTTTATATAGTATAAATTTTAAAGTATATGACATCATACTGTACTAACTTAGAATTTTTATATATTAGTACAGTCTTGAATTCCAAGATGGTCTTCCACAGAACAAATAAAGATTATCCAAATTAACCAATCTGAGCAACTGAAATCATGGTCATTCTTGAGCTAAACACAGAATATTTATAAAAAAAAAAATTGGGAGATATATATGATTTAAACATCTTTTTTAAAGAAAGGCTACATTTAGGAAAACAAAATGTAATCTAGAAATAAAAAATTCCATGGCAATCATCTAGGATTTAAACATTTAGGAGAACAACTCGTTGTGTGATGATGAAGAGCTTGAACGCCAAGCACGTGGAGAAATCATTAAGATGTCAAAACTTCCCTACAAATAGTGAAATTTTTTAAATCACTGGAAAACTGTTTTCTCTCTCATTTTCTTTTTAGTGTATCACATGTTGTGTAGTGTTCACTCCCTTTTGCATCTTAACAATGCTAATTCACGAGAAATGCTATCTATTATTGTTTGGTTTGATGGTCATGATTGTCAACATGTTCAGCAATTACATGATCATTAGAAAGAAGATTGTCTACTCTTTCCTTAACTAGGATCTTATTATCGTCTTCCTTATCTGAATCCTCGTCACCATCCCATTTCTTTTTCATGATTTTAGGAACCCCAACCGGGTCACATCCTTTGTCTTCAATGTTGCATCATCTTGATTTACACGTTCAAATCGACTCCACTCACCTTTCGGGCATTTCCTGATAGTGTATCTGCAGCAATTACATTACACATGATCACCCATCCATTGTTAAAGCTCTATGGAGCTTCTAGTAGAAAACGTCGTCAAGCAAATGGAAATTGTACCTCAAGCTTAAAAATTTGATTCCTTTCATTTTGACCTGTCCAATCAGATTCTGCTCCTTTGTATTCATCATTCTCTTCTTTATTCTCTCTATGGAACAAATTCTACATTTTGTTCCATTGTGCTTTATTTTACATAAAAATATGTGAAATTGGATACACTTGTATCTATGGCACGGATCAAGCAAGATCGCAATCCATGGTAATCCTTTTCTTCCTTTTGGGCAAAATTAAGCTCTACATCAATCCAGATCATTATATACAACATAACAAACAGCCTTCTTTCTAACCACAAATTAGATATAGACAAATAAAGCATCCTTCGATTACCCTTTTCTTCTGAAGCAAAAATTTATTCTTTTTTTGAACCCACCCCCCACCTAAATCCCAATACAATTTTCAACCCAAACTTAATTCCTGCAGAATCTAGACACAGTCTCTCTCACTGTGGACAGGAGAGTTGAGTAAAACTTGGAGACTTGATGGGTTCTTTTGGGTAAAGGGTGGATGGGAATTCGTGGTTTATGGTTTGTTTGAATGTATCATTTGTGTGGTCCTTGATTGATGGCTGTGTATAAGAGACAAATGTTTTTTGATTCATAAGAAACCTTTTCGTTTCCAAGAAGTTTAATTATCTAAAAAGTTTACAGTTAACAGCATAAAATCACTCCCATCAACTTTTCTAGGCTCCATATCTCTATATATATATACAAAGGAACTGTATTAAAAAGACAGGAACCATGTACTCTTATACACATCTTGATGTGAATACATAATGTATAATTATCTTGTGGGCTTTCCTTCCTGAGCCCAAATAAGATTACCCTTGTTGAACAAAATGGAATAGACTAGGATCTGTATATTTGAACAAAAACCAGTTACTAAATTAGGTAAATGGGTTTGGAAGACAATTGCAGAAGGCCCATAAGGTTTTCCAATTCCACAAGGCCCAAGGGCCCAACACTGAACCTTCAAAAAGCTGAACTAGTAGCTGCCACTGCACTTGGTGTAATCTCATCCCACGTTGATTATATTAGAGCAGTTGCTCAGGCTGGAGCCATCCCACTGTTTGCTGAGATTCTAGAGGGATGTGAACCGTTGGGTAAGGAACTTGCTGAGGATGTTTTCTGTGTACTAGCTGTTGTTGAAGAAAATGCTGTTGTAATTTTTCACGACAGCACCTGGTTAGAATTCTAAGGGGAAGTAATAAGCATTTTGGTGTCCGTGGTGCAAACATCATGTGCAATTCCAGTTTTAGTTGAGCTCCCGAGGGATGGTAGCGGTGATGTTAAGGAAAAGGTTTCCGGGGCCATTGCTCAGTTTAGTTATAATAAGGCCGGGCATCTAGCTCTTGCTGATTCAGGAGCAATTCCAATTCTTATTCAGACGTTGGAGGATGAGTCGGAGGAACTGAGAGAAAATGCTGCAGAAGCCCTTGTCCATTTCTCAGAGGATATCTTACTAGGTGATAGAATATCATGTGTTAGATAGTCCTTTATTTCAGAATATGCAGGATAGGCTGATGCAAATTCGTGCATCTGATACACGCTTGGATTCATCGTTGAGACACTTGAGCGTCGAACATCTCACTCGGGACCCTAACAATCCCTGTGAATTTGTTTATACTTGTATGTAGTTCGCAATGTAGTAATATGTTCAATCGTTTTTCTCTGATGGATTTCAAGATTTATGATTATCGATCTCTATTGTATCATTAGTTGTATGAAATTGCCAATCTTATTTTCTTGAATGCTTTCTCCGTAAGTATATGAGGTTGACAAGACACGCATTTGACAGAAGATTCAAGTCCTCTGATCTGCAAACTGGTTAAGAATATTTGGTAATGATATTGGACGATCAACAAGGAATTGGATAAATGGAACACATTTTTTTTTTCCCCTTATTCTTTCTGAATAACCTTAAATAAAGGCAGGGTGATTTTTACTTTTCAATTCATAATTGTTTTTCTACTCACTTGTTGACTTCAACCCCAAAATAAAGAATTACCACATTACGTGGTACTTGCAAAGAAATTATCTACACCAATTATCAACAGTAGATTTTTTCGCAGTATGCATTTCTTTTTCTCATTGCAAATTCTTGGAAGTAACAAATAACTTCAAATTTACCTGAAAAGATAATAATAATCTATTTACTATATATATATATATGCGAGTTGTTTCTTACTAATTTTTGTTTCTCCCCTCAAACTGTTTCTCCCATTTTTTGTGATGACTAAAATACCCGTCCTTAATAAAATACAATTACCAATTCACAATAAAAAATATATACAAGTGTTTCTTCTTTCTTTTTTGTAATGTCTAAAATATCCGACCTTAATGAAATATAATTTCCAATACCTACCAGTAAAACATATTTAAGTGTTTCTCTACTTTTTTTGTAATGCCTAAAATACCCGCCCCTAATGAAATATAATTTCCAATTCCTAATAGGAAAACATAATTAAATTACTCATTATTTATTCTACTTATTTTTTAGGATACAACCACCTATTTTGACATAAATACATAACAAGATGGAAGATTTTCATTTGTATACAAATATTTACCATAATTAAAATTAAAAAAAAAAACGAATGAATCATATAATTTCAAATTTCCAATAAGAAAACATAATTTAATGAAATATAATTTTCAATTCCCAATAGGAAAACATAATTAAATTACTCATTAGCTTTATTCTACCTATTTTTTAGGATACAACCACATATTTTGGCATAAATACATAATAAGATGGAAGATTTTTATTTGTATAAAAATATTTATTATAATTAAAATTTCCAAAACAAATGAATCATATAATTTCAAATTTCCAATAAGAAAACATAATTAATTAAATTAATCATAATCTATTCTACCTATTGCTTAGGATACAACCATCTATTTCGACATAAATACATAATAACATGAAAGACTTTTATTTGTATAAAAATATTTATTATAATTAAAATTTCAAAAAATAAAAAATGAAGATAATTAAAATGTAATGACTAAATTAATCAAACAATCTTATGTCATTATGTATAAGAAATTAAACAGATTAAACTAATATATTCTCCATATTATAGATATCTATAATATAGCATATTAAATTTAATTTCAATAAATTGAAATAATAATTTATATCTTATACAGCTTATATATATGAGCATATTGTTAGCTATAATGAACACTTAGAATAACTCCTCCCCTCAAACTGTTTCTCCCTTGAATGTGTTTCTCTCTATTTTGTGATGACTAAAATACCTGTCCTTAATAAAATACAATTACTAATTCCTAATAGAAAAAAAAATATATATATATATATATGTATTTCTTCCTTCTTCTTTTTTGTAATGCTTAAAATACCCGCTCTTAATGAAATAATTTCCAATACCTAATAGAAAACCATATTTATGTATTTCTTTACTTTTTTTATATAAAGCCTAAAATACCTGCCCTCAATGAAATATAATTTTCAATTCCCAATAGGAAAACATAATTAAATTACTCATTATTTATTCTACCTATTTTTTAGGATACAACCACATATTTTGGCATAAATACATAATAAGATGGAAGATTTTTATTTGTATAAAAATATTTATTATAATTAAAATTTCCAAAACAAATGAATCATATAATTTCAAATTTCCAATAAGAAAACATAATTAATTAAATTAATCATAATCTATTCTACCTATTGTATCTTAGGATACAACCATCTATTTCGACATAAATACATAATAACATGAAAGACTTTTATTTGTATAAAAATATTTATTATAATTAAAATTTCAAAAAATAAAAAATGAATCTAATTAAAATGTAATGACTAAATTAATCAAACAAAAATTATGTCTTATGTATAAGAAATTAAGCAGATTAAACTAATATAGAGACATATTACAGATATGTGTTTTATACAGCATCTAGATTTATCAATAAATTGAAATAATAATTTCATTTTTTAATGTCTTGCTAAAAAATATGAGCATATTGTTAGCTATAATGAACACTTAGAATAACTCATCCCCTCAAACTGTTTCTCCCTTGAATGTGTTTCTCTCTATTTTGTGATGACTAAAATACTGTCCTTAATAAAATACAATTACTAATTCCTAATAGAAATTTGTCTAGATTTGTTATATGTATTTCTTCCTTCTTCTTTTTTGTAATGCTTAAAATACCCGCTCTTAATGAAATAATTTCCACGAATAGATACCTAATAGAAAACCATATTTATGTATTTCTTTACTTTTTTTATATAAAGCCTAAAATACCTGCCCTCAATGAAATATAATTTTCAATTCCCAATAGGAAAACATAATTAAATTACTCATTATTTATTCTACCTATTTTTAGGATACAACCACATATTTTGGCATAAATACATAATAAGATGGAAGATTTTTATTTGTATAAAAATATTTATTATAATTAAAATTTCCAAAACAAATGAATCATATAATTTCAAATTTCCAATAAGAAAACATAATTAATTAAATTAATCATAATCTATTCTACCTATTGCTTAGGATACAACCATCTATTTCGACATAAATACATAATAACATGAAAGACTTTTATTTGTATAAAAATATTTATTATAATTAAAATTTCAAAAAATAAAAAATGAATCTAATTAAAATGTAATGACTAAATTAATCAAACAAAAATTATGTCTTATGTATAAGAAATTAAACAGATTAAACTAATATATTCTCCATATTATAGATAGGTATAATATAGCATATTAAATTCACTACAATAAATTGAAATAATAATTTGTTCTTTTTTCTTGCTAAAAAATATGAGCATATTGTTAGCTATAATGAACACTTAGAATAACTCCTCCCCTCAAACTGTTTCTCCCTTGAATGTGTTTCTCTCTATTTTGTGATGACTAAAATACCTGTCCTTAATAAAATACAATTACTAATTCCTAATAGAAAAAAAAATATATATATATATATATATGTATTTCTTCCTTCTTCTTTTTTGTAATGCTTAAAATACCCGCTCTTAATGAAATAATTTCCAATACCTAATAGAAAACCATATTTAAGTATTTCTTTACTTTTTTTTTATAAAGCCTAAAATACTCGCCTCAATGAAATATAATTTTCAATTCCCAATAGGAAAACATAATTAAATTACTCATTATTTATTCTACCTATTTTTTAGATGATACAACCACATATTTTGGCATAAATCATAATAAGATGGAAGATGTTTTTATTTGTATAAAAATATTTATTATAATTAAAATTTCCAAAACAAATGAATCATATAATTTCAAATTTCCAATAAGAAAACATAATTAATTAAATTAATCATAATCTATTCTACCTATTGTATAGGATACAACCATCTATTTCGACATAAATACATAATAACATGAAAGACTTTTATTTGTATAAAAATATTTATTATAATTAAAATTTCAAAAAATAAAAAATGAATCTAATTAAAATGTAATGACTAAATTAATCAAACAAAAATTATGTCTTATGTATAAGAAATTAAACAGATTAAACTAATATATTCTCCATATTATAGATAGGTATAATATAGCATATTAAATTCACTGTAATAAAAAGATATAATAATTATATCACAATTTAGATGTAATAAGAGACAGCGGTTTGAGCTATAATGAACAATTCTAAATGTTCATTATAGCTAACAAACTGCTTATCCCTTGAATGTGTTTCTCTCTATTTTGTGATGACTAAAATATTGTCCTTAATAAAATACAATTACTAATTCCTAATAGAAAAAAATATATATATATATATATATATATTTCTTCCTTCTTATTAGTTTAATGCTGTTTAATTTCCGCTCTTAATGAAATAATTTCCAATACCTAATAGAAAACCATATTTAAGTATTTCTTTACTTTTTTTTTATAAAGCCTAAAATACCTGCCCTCAATGAAATATAATTTTCAATTCCCAATAGGAAAACATAATTAAATTACTCATTATTTATTCTACCTATTTTTTAGGATACAACCACATATTTTGGCATAAATACATAATAAGATGGAAGATTTTTATTTGTATAGAAATATTTATTATAATTAAAATTTCAAAAAATAAAAAAAATGAATGATATAATTTCTAATTCTCAATAAGAAAACATAATTAATTAAATTAATCATAATCTATTCTACCTATTGCTTAGGATACAACCATCTATTTCGACATAAATACATAATAACATGAAAGACTTTTATTTGTATAGTAAAATATTTATTATAATTAAAATTTCAAAAAATAAAAAATGAATCTAATTAAAATGTAATGACTAAATTAATCAAACAAAAATTATGTCTTATGTATAAGAAATTAAACAGATTAAACTAATATATTCTCCATATTATAGATAGGTATAATATAGCATATTAAATTCACTACAATAAATTGAAATAATAATTTGTTCTTTTTTCTTGCTAAAAAATATGAGCATATTGTTAGCTTAATGAACATTAGAATTGGAAATGTCCTTATACTGTTTTCCCTAGATGTTTATCTCTACAGATTAAGGACAGGTAAAAATCTTCCATCTTATACAAGGTACTAATTCCTAATAGAAAAAAAAATATATATATATATATATGTATTTCTTCCTTCTTCTTTTTTGTAATGCTTAAAATACCCGCTCTTAATGAAATAATTTCCAATACCTAATAGAAAACCATATTTAAGTATTTCTTTACTTTTTTTATAAAGCCTAAAATACCTGCCCTGCAATGAAATATAATTTTCAATTCCCAATAGGAAAACATAATTAAATTATTCATTATTTATTCTACCTATTTTTTAGGATACAACCACATATTTTGGCATAAATTTAATTAGGAGAAAAGACATTTATTTGTATAGAAATATTTATTATAATTAAAATTTCAAAAAATAAAAAAAAATGAATGATATAATTTCTAATTCTCAATAAGAAAACATAATTAATTAAATTAATCATAATCTATTCTACCTATTGCTTTATACATGTATATAGATTTGAATAATATACATATATAAGATGAAATACTTTTATTTTGTAGATAAATATTTATTATAATTTTTATTTCAAAAAATAAAAATGAATTAATTAAAATTATATAACAAATGAACAATTAAAAATTATGTCTTATATATATAAGCAATTAAACAGATTTTTGTTTCTCCCCTCAAACTGTTTCTCCCCTTTTTTGTGATGACTAAAATACCCGCCCTTAATAAAATACAGTTACCAATTAAATCACAATAAAAACTATATATAAGTGTTTCTTCTTTCTTTTTTGTAATGTCTAAATTATATACCCTTAATGAAATATAATTTCCAATACCTAACAGTAAAACATATTTAAGTGTTTCCCTGCTTTTTTTGTAATTAATAAAATACCCGTTCTTAATGAAATATAATTTCCAATGTCTAATAGGAAAACATAATTAAATTACTCATTATTTAATCTACTAATTTTTATATATTTCACTATTTTGACATAAATACATAACAAGATGGAAGATTTTTATTTGTATAAAAATATTTATTATAATTAAAATTTTTTTAAAAAATGAATCATATAATTTCAAATTTCCAATAAGAAAATATAATTTAATGAAATACCAATTCCTAATAAGAAAACATAATTAAATTAATCATTATTTATTCTAGTGTATTTTTTAGATCTCACCACCTATTTTGGTATACATACATAACAAAAAAGAAGATTTTTATTTGGATAAAAATATTTATTATAATAATTAATGTTTAAATATATATGCAAGTTGTTTCTCCCATTTTTTTTTGCTATATCAATGTGTTTCTCACATTTTAGAGAACTAAAATACACACCCTTAATGAAATACAAAATTTATAATAGCAAACATATATAAGTGTTTCTTCATTTTTTTTGTAACGTCTAAAATACGCGCTCTTAATGAAATATAATTTCCAATACCTAATTGGAAAATATATGTAAGTGTTTCTCTCCTTTTTTTGTAATGCCTAAGATACCCGCCCTTAATGAAATATAATTTTCAATTCCTAATAGGAAAACATAATTAAATTACTCATTGATTCATTTTTTTTTATTTTTTAGGATACAACCACCTATTTTGGCATAAATACATAACAAGATGGAAGATTTTTATTTGTATAAAAATATTTATTATAATTAAAATTTCAAAAAAAAAAATGAATCATATAATTTCAAATTTCCACTAAGAAAACATAATTAATTAAATTACTCATAATCTATTCTACCTATTGCTTAGGTTGACACAACCATCTATTTTGATATAAATACATAATAACATGAAAGACTTTTATTTGTATAAAAATATTTATTATAATTAAAATTTGAAAAAATAAAAAATGATCTAATTAAAATATAATGACTAAATTAATCAAACAAAAATTATGTCTTATGTATAATAAATTAAACATATTAAACTAATATATTCTCCATATTATGGATAGGTATAATATAGCATATTAAATTCATTACAATAAATTGAAATAATAATGTGTTCTTTTGTCTTGCTAAAAAATATAAGCATATTGTTAGCTATAATGAACACTTAGAATAACTCCTTCCCTCAAACCGTTTCTCCCTTGAATGTGTTTCTCTCTATTTTGTGATTACTGAAATACCCATCTTTAATAAAATACAATTACTAATTCCTAATAGAAAACATATATAAGTGTTTCTTCCTTTTTTTTATAATGTTCAAAATACCCGTTCTTAATGAAATAATTTTCGATACCTAATAGAAAAACATATTGTAAGTATTTCTTGTAATGCCTAAAATTCCCGCCCTCAATGAAATATAATTTTCAATTCCCAATAGGAAAACATAATTAAATTACTCATTATTTATTCTACCTATTTTTTAGGATACAATCACCTATTTTGGCATAAATACATAATAAGATGGAAGATTTTTATTTGTATAAAAATATTTATTATAATTAAAATTTCAAAAAAAAATGAATGATATAATTTCTAATTCCCAGTAAGAAAACATAATTAATTAAATGACTCATAATCTATTTTACCTATTGCTTAGGATACAACCATATATATTGACATAAATACATAATAACATGGAAGACTTTTATTTGTATAAAAATATTTATTATAATTAAAATTTCAAAAAATAAAAATGAATATAATTAAAATGTAATAACTAAATAAATCAAACAAAAATTATGTCTTATGTATCTTATAATTAAACAGATTAAACTAATATATTCTCCATATTATATATAGGTGTAATATAGCATATTAAAATTCATTACAAAAATTTGAAATAATAATTTGTTCTTTTGTCTTGTTTTAAAATGTATCGAATGTCTATGAAAATATTTTTTATCTTATTCTAAAATACATGAAATGATAATGAAATAGATTGTCTTTTCCTTAACTTATTACAAAATTTTGGCATAAATACATTATAAGAATGTATATAATTCTAAGAGTAGAAAAATCATTATATTTCAGCAAAGAATCTCTTAAAAATATTATATTTTGTAACTGTTATATATGTTCAAATTGTTTCTATTTTTTATTCATAATAAAAAAAATCTTTTGTAACTATCATAAATATTACAAAGTCACTACAATTATTTTCTTTTCTCTAATTGTTCATTCAAATATGCCCGAAAAACTTAATTAGATCATTCCCCCCTGCGTACTTTATATATAAGGTTAATTATACTTCACCTCTTTTTTAGTGTCACTAATAAATTAATACTTAACATTATATATTGACCAGTAAAGTGCTTCTATTATATCAACTAAACATGTTGACTATTTTACCCCAATATATTCAAATATTTTTTTTGTTTAATTTTGTCGGATGAATAAACTTTTTATACAAAGAATATTTGATTCATATAAAATTTGATGAAAAAATGTATTGAAGTTGAATTTGGCATTTTTGCTAGCCTTTTTAATTGGGATTAGTTGAAGAAGTGACAAATCTGGCCGATATCATTTTTTAAGCACAAAATTTTTTAACTGACAGTCAACTATAATAGTTTCACAATTTTTGATTATAATGACTTTTTAACTTGAAATTTTAGTTAATATGAGAGATATATCCACGGGTATAAAATTTTTGAGTATGTTCCAACTTAAAAATCACAAAATTAATAATCATACAAATAAATAACCAAATTTATATAAAGTGAAAAAATAGTGAAATATATAACATTATTTTCTATTTCTTTTAAGTCTATTTTATGATTAATTTAGATTTGTTTTTTCTATCCTACATGAAGAAAAGAAAATTAACCAGAGCAATGAAAGTAAAACTCAATAACAAAATAAAAAAAATCACAATTTTTAATTGTTATAAAAGTATTTGTTAATTTTAAACCTCTTTAATAGTATTTCTATTACTAAATCTTTATTTTTAATAACATCATTTTATATAATATTAGTTTAGATGAACTATGGATGAGTTAGAAAATAAATTCAAATATGATACAATGCATATACCCAAAATATTATGAAATAAAGATTGTAACAATACTCTAAATAGTTGTAGATATAGAATGAATTTAAAAATAAAAACTATTTTATGCCATTAAATATGAATAAAGAGTTTATAACTTTAATAAATGTTATCATAATTTTAAGAGATAACATAACAATATATTCTTTATATGTATATATATTTTACATAATATGTTAGCAAAAAATTAATTGTGATGCAAAATATATATATAAAATCTCACTTAAAATAATAACATGTAATTTTAGTTATATTTAGAACTACAATTTCATTAGCAATTCACTGTATTGTAGAGTAAGATAAAAGATTGTTTTATTTAACATTCATTGCATTTTACAGCAAGATAAAAGAATAATTTATTATTTTAATTTTTATAATAATTTAATATACTATTTAATACCTATTTATAATAGAGAGAATATAGTAGTTGATTTGTTTAGTTATCCTATACATAAGACACAATTTTTGCTTGATTTATATATTCTTTACATTTTAATTAGATTCATTTTCTTTCTTATTTTTTGAAATTTTTATTAATCATTTTTTGTAATTATTATCTATATATCATTCGATTACCTATTAATATTTTCATTACTAATAAAATTTCAAAATACTTCATCTATATAATGTTTGATAATTAATAATGATATTATCTTTTCTTGTAATGACAAAGAATATGCACATATATTTAAAAAGTTCAATACTATGAAAAATATCTTAATCTTTAATTGTTTAATTAATTGGTGGTGACGCTATATGAAAATTATAATCTAGGCACCTAGTATAAGAGAAATATAAAAGAAATGTAATTATCATATGTTGTTCTCATAAAAAAGAAAATTTGTTTAATTTTTAAGAAAAAATGAATTTACATATAATTTTATAACAAATAACAAACAACATTGAAAAATAAAAATAAAAAAAGTACATGAATTTCTAATTACAATTATTATAGCAATGTTTATTAAAATCTTATAAATTTTGTATGTAAAACTTCTCTTATTAAAATCTAGATGTGTATAAGAGACTGATTACTCATTTAATTTTTAGAATATAAATTTTTTTAATAAATTAGAAGTGTTACATGTAAGAAGCGCGTGCTATTTGAAACATCATTTTTGTTTGATATATTTGTTCTTTATATTTGGGTTTATTTTTTTATTTTTTGAAATTTTATTTAATCATTTTTGTAATTATTACTATATATTATTTAATCTCCTGTAAATATTTTCATTATAAAAGAATTTTGACACGCTTCATCTATTAAATGATGTTTGATATTTGATGATGTAAATTATTTTATCCTTTACAAATGATAAAGAATATATAGATATATTTCAAAAAAGTTTAATATTATGGAAAAAGTCTTTGTCTATAATTGATTAAATTATTGGTGATTCATCTATTATAATTTATAATCCACAAATCTAAAAGAAAAATAAAAACTGTTTTAGATCGGAGTTAACTAACATGAAAAATAATTACAATGAAAAGAGCAAAGATATTAAAAGTATATTTAAAATATATAAATTTTGTATAAAAAATCAACAGTTAAAATTTTCATACTTGGCTATCATTCACTGATTACTCATTTATTTTTTAGAATATAAATTTTTTAATAAATTAGAAGTATAACACGTACGTTAGCACGTGCTATTTGAAACACAATTTTTGTTTGATATATTTGTTCTTTATATTTGGGTTTATTTTTCTTATTTTTTGAAAGTTTATTTAATCATTTTTGTAATTATTACTATATATTATTTAATCTCCTGTAAATATTTTCATTATAAAAGAATTTTGACACACTTCATCTATTAAATGATATTTGATATTTGATTATGATTTTATCCTTTACAAATGATAAAGAATATATAGATATATTTCAAAAAAGTTTAATATTATGGAAAAAGTTTTTGTTTATAATTGATTAAGTTATTGGGATGTCACTATTTGAAATTATAAGCCACAAATCTAAAAGAAAAATAAAAACTATTTTAGATCGGAGTTAACTTCATTTTATGCTATTAAATATGAATTAGAGCTTAGAACGTCAATTAAGCATTGAAGTGAATGTTATCATAATTTTAAGAGATAATATCACAGTATATTTTCTATATGTATATACATTTTACACAATATGTTAGCAAAAAATTAATTGTGATACAAAAAATATATAAAATCTCACTTAAAGTAATAACGTGTAATTTTAGTTTTATTTAGAACTACACTTTTATTAGCATTTTGTGTATTGTAGAGTAAGATAAAGGATTGTTTTATTTAACATTTATTGCATTTTATAATAGCAAGACAAAAGAACAAATTATTATTTTAATTTTTTATAATGATTTAATAAATTATATAATGCCTATTTATAATATGAAGATTATAGTAGTCGATTTCTTTAGTTATCCTATACATAAGGCATAATTTTTTTTTTGATTTATATATTATTTACATTTTAATTAGATTAATTTTCTTTCTTATTTTTTGAAATTTTTATTAATCATTTTTTGTAATTATTATCCATATATCATCCGATTACCTATTAATACTTTCGCTACTAATAAAATTTCAAAATACTTCATCTATATAATGTTTGATACTTGATAATGATATTATCTTTTTTTGTAATGACAAAGAATATGCACATATATTTAAAAAATTCAATACTATGAAAAATATCTTAATCTTTTAATTGTTTAATTAATTGATGGTGACACTATATGAAAATTATAATTTAGGCACCTGGAAGAGAAATATATATATAAAAAAAATACAATTATCATACGTTGTTCTACTTAAAAGAGAAATCAATCATTTATTTAATTTTTAAGAAAAAAATGAAATTTATATATAATTTTGTAACAAATAACAAATAATATTGAAAAAAAAAGATATGTGAAAATAATTACAATGAAACAGTAAATATATTAAAAATATATTTAAAATATATAAATCTTGTATAAAAAACTCAACAGTTAAAATTTTCATATTTGATTATTATTTACTGATTACTCATTTATTTTTTTCAAAAGTAAAAATTTTTAATAAATTAGAAGTATTACACAAATAAGCACGTGCTTTTTTCTAGTAATGTTAATAAATTACAGCGAAAACTGGCTCGTCCAGATGGTTAATAACATAATATTATAGCTTGCTTTTCACATAAGTACTACTGAAATTAATGTATCGAATTATCATTGCTGTTTAAAAAACAAGTTAAAGTCTAAATACACAAGTAATTTTACCAAAATGAGATCTTTGTTCAGAAAATTTTTGTCACTCCCTTCTCATTACGGGGTGAGTATTACAAGCCAGAATTAGATGATTGACAAGGAATAAAACTCTCCTATTTTTCAATCATCTGTCATACTGATTTGGGAGTGTTGGAACACCGATCAACTTTGGTTGGTAATTTTTCATTTATCTCAGCGAAAATGCAATGAAGTTGTGTAAGAAAGTGACCTAAATTGATCAGGACACGTCCAATACATACTCCTTTGTCAATCCTCTTAAGCAGTGTTGGGACACATGATAGCCGATCAATTTTGGTTGCTAATTTCTCATTTATCACGGGGAAAATGCAATGAAGATGTGTAAGAAAGTGACCGGGACACATCCAATACTTACTCCTTCGTTCAATTTTCTTCGGAGTGTTGGGATTTTGGTTGCTAATTTTTTCATTTATCTCAGCGAAAACGCAATGAAGTTGCGATTCCGCGTTCAGTATCTTTGAGATGTGCTTTATCATCTCAATTTTGTTGATTTGTCATGATACAAGGGAAGGATAATTTCCTTCCAATAAAAAGGTTATCGGACGATCCGTCCTCATCCACAATTCTGTTATACATTTCTCTTAATTAATTGCAATTGTGTGATGCATTTTCATGTTGAAATTGCTTTTCAAAATACACAAGGACAAGAGATATTACCGTGAATTAAGGTGTGGGTGAGATTAAGTGTGTCAAAGACGTATAACTTTTGACTGAAAGAGAAGCTTTCGATTCTGTATTCTTAGTACAAATTAAAGATGTTTTTATAATAATACTGTCGCTATTTAAACTGTGGACTTATTAGGACAAGGAAAGAAAAGAATATTAGGTATATATACTTTTCCGTTCTAAAATAATTATCACATTTAATTGGTGTATCCGAATTAATAAAGTTATTAAACTGTATCAATTTTGTAAAAAAATAATTAGACGAAATTATCTTTTTACATTAATATCTCAATTACATAATTTTTCCTTTATTAATACTACTTCGTTCCTTTTTAAGTATCACTTTAGCAAAAAAATTTATTTTAAGTGTCACTTTAGAAAGTGAAATATTAAATATTTTTGTTACCAATTTTATCCTTATCTATCTCCAACTCCATTTATTATCTAACTTGTAATTAATATTGAAATTTTTTTTAATTTATATCTAGTCAAAAAAGTAATATAATCATATAACATCAACTTTGCCTAAAATTTAGGTTATTTAATAGCAATCTCAATCTTTGTGTTAAAGGCTAAAATGACACTTAAAACTGAATGAAGATAATATTTTATTAAAAGTAAAAGTTAAAAAATATCATGTAATATTTTTTCTATTTTTTAAAATAACAGATAATATAACACAATATAAATTATTTAAAATAAGCAGTATTTTAAGACGAATGGAGTAATATCTTGCGGCCTTAATGATTCTGACTAAGGAGGATCTTGAAAGGCTTCATATCATATATTTTGTGGAGTTCGAAATCACATGCCCCCATCGAAGGAGATTCTTACCTTTAAAAAAAAAAGGCGGCCATTATTAAACATGGCTAACTGTCTTGTTGCGTGCCAGAAGATTTGGCCCAGGCTAACGACCACCGCAATCCCAATATAACGTACTGAGTCAACTGATGACAACTACCTTAATTAATAAATTAAGTTTAATAAAGTTTGTTGGTGATTAATTGAGTTCTTTTAATATAGTATTAGGTTCGTCGTCCGAGGCTAATATTAGTATAGATCTTCTATGTCAATAACCAAACTATAACTACTTCTTCAAGCTTCTTTCGTTCAATTCTGGAGTATATTATCCTTTCACTCAACTAAGACTCCCATGAGCAGTATCTCACCAAGAAAATACCCAAGTAAAGATGGTTAGTCATCAAAATACCAAAGAAAGTAGTAATAAATATTAGTTGAGTGTTATATAGCTTGTCACATTCATAAGTAAATATTTCATAATAATTTCATTAGACCGTATATCTTTCTTACTAGATCCGGATAATAAATAAGATATTTTACAATAATTTCATTAGATTGTACATCTTTCTTATTAGATCCGGACAAGCTTATGTAAGAACAAATCGAGACATTTCTTCTCCATCAAAGAAAATTCACATACAACTAAAATTATGTTTTTTAAATACGTAAATACAATATTCAATATACATGAATGCATGAGATGAGATATCACTTGCATGGTGGTAAAGCAAAATCCAAAATGACCAAAACCCTTTTTGCTGCATAACCCAAGGGAGAAGATAGTGCTGCAATTGGAATACAAATCCACCACATTTTACAATCCAACTTTCCCCAGTGAGCAACAACACCCATGATCTCAATCAGCAGCACCTGCAGAGTTACAATCATCCCAACAACAAAAAGGAACCAAAGATTATCAATCGAGAACCCGCCCAGCTGCAAAATATTATTGCTAGTAGTATTTGTTTTCTTCATCTTCATGCCTCCAATCATCACGAAAACTTGGCACAGAACATAGGAATTGAAGATCATGGTTTTCAGCACATCATCATTAACATGAAAAATAATTTTCCCTTTCAATCCTAGGACGAACATTAAGATTGCAACTTGAAACAAAGATTGAACGATTATGTTTCTCCCCATGGTCTTGGTAATTATTGGACCAGCACCATAAAGGGGCGGCGGTGGGGCTCTCCAACTACTCTCCCCTGGAGTTTGTGGACCATTTTGAGGGTTTAATATTGGTTCCACTTCTACCACCACCAATATTGCCAAAGCAAAAGCTCCTAAAGCTTCCACAATTAAGTTTGTCCAAAGAAGCTGAACTGAAGAAAGTTGCAACTCATTCTTGGAAAATTGAAAGATCAAATTTAGGATGAAGGCAGAAATATTTAGAGTCAAATGCAATTCCAAAAACTTTTTAATACTTTGGCACACATACCTTCCCGTCCTCAAGATGTTAGCAACTTTAACAATAGTTAGCCCTTCATTAACAATAACGTCAGCATCTCTTTTGGCAAATATTCTTGCACTGCTATTAGTATTCTTCCCCATGAAGATTCCAACATCAGCTCCTACTAGAGATGGACAGTCAAACTTCATTGCGTTTTCGCTGAGATAAATGAAATCATTTTCATGCAAAATTGATCACAATCATTTCCCAATCCTTCCCTTCTATAACAGTTACCTGCATGTATTCTTGATCATGATCAGACCTGAGAAGTCCAGAGTGAAGGGCCATGATTCTTGCTGCGTTTACATTGTCCACGTCCACCATTAACTTGATATTTACTCCCATTTCCCAAAAGGCTTCGACTGCATGCCTTATTTCAGGTGGGTATGGATTTTAATTAGTACAAAGCCTATCAAGATCATTCCATTTCCAGCAGGATCATCAATGAGGGTTTTCTCATTATTGTCATCATCATGGCCATCGCCTTTCTCTTCTTGACATACTATTTCTTTCTTGTAGCCAAAAGCGAAGCATGGTAGATTATGATCAGATGCAAGTTGTTCTTCAATTATCCTGCTGAAAGTGGCCTTCTTTTCTTCATCTAGAGGCTGCATGGTTCCATCTGCCTCGTAAAAATGAGTGCACTGGGATAGTATACGCTCTGGATCTCCTTTCCAATGCGTTTCCACAATTTCTTGACTTTCTTCAATTCTCCTCAGAGCCACTGAATTTCCGTCACTCCTGTCGACTTCAACAGGTGTATCATTAACTTGTCTCATCAAGAAACTAGATGTTGAACCCAATAAAGCAGAGAATATCTGATCTCTGCATTGTTTGGTCGCCAGAAGAATTCATCATGGAAAATACTCCTTGTTGCAATATCTCAAGGACTTGACCATTTAATTCTTTTGAAACGTCCTTAATGCAATTGAGTCCAATCCACAACTCGGCCATTTCTGCTCGGTTGAGGGCTAAATCATCTGTCTTGCTAAGAAAGATTTTGGTTCCTCAACACAATGTGCATCATTTGAGTCAGTACGTTGCTACTATGGTGTATTCCATGTGTTCATTTTTTCACTTCTAAAAAATAGAATTAAACGAAAAAATGTATCTTATAAGCCATCTCTTGTAGCAAAAAGAGTACACATAAGTAATACCTGTCCAACCCATTCATCTTTCCACCAGCAACTTATTCATGAGTTTGCAGTTGCTTTATTCATAATCTCTTCCACCCTGTTCTTTACTCCCAGGATCTGGATTGTTGCTTTTTCATCATTATCTGATTTAGACAGGAAACAACGGAGCAATTGTACTATGAGTACAATTAATGAGAGCAACAACCATAGTTTCTCCAGACGAGAGTTCATTTTATCAACACCATTCTGCAGCTTTGAGGACTCCTTGTGCTTTCTTTCATTGGCTAATGATTTCATCAACTTGCTTCTTTCGATAGCCAAGCCTACGGATGTCACCAGCATCCTGCAGTTCATGTAAAATACCACATTTGCACCAGTAAACATGACGAAGTACTTGCTGGCAACTCTTTCAACCAAATTACCATCGTATAGCTTGAATGACTTATCTACCGTTAATGAATAATCCATCAGCAGGGACTTGGCTATCCGTCTGCAAGGATGGTATATCACCAACAACCACCTGTGACACTGGGATGTTTTGCAGCTTCCCTTGTCTGATCACCACGCATACAAATGCAAGTATCTTTCTGCTTCTGCATCATTAATCTTTTGAGATCAGCCATACATTCTATGCGTGTTGATTTCAAGACTGTAAAGATATTGTAAAGTTGACAACAATGTATATGGCAAGAAAGATTATCTTACTTATCAATGAAACCATTTTCAAGACCATTCATCTTGATGTCAATGATAAGAGAGAGTGTTGCACAACACAAGAGGAGAATAATTGTGCTGTCTTTGAAAGCTTCCAAAACCAGCTGGTTTAGACTTTTATTCACAGCTGGATTATTAGCTTGTTGCCCTTCTAAATCTAAATCTTTGTTCGAACCAAATGCTTTGATCCGGCTATCAAGGTCTTTTTCATCTCCTCTTATGCCAGTATCAATGTTCGAGGTTTCCAAGGCAGGAAAATTTTGTTGCACGCGTTTGGACCGATCTTCTTTTGATAAGCCCGGATCATTGATCTCAATTATCTCTTCGTTTAGCCTTTCGAGACTAACGGAGAAGTTTGGCCTATCATCAACTCGATCTTGTTTAGTTGTGGGGGAATGAACAGACGTTTCCCTGATTTCTATTGAAATTTGGGATCCATCAGGGTAATTAGAGCTGTTACTTTTGCAAGATTTTGGTTTTAGTATATTTTTTATCATAGGCCATTTCATGTTCATTTGAGTGAAACTAGCTACTACAAACTACAAATATTGTAGGGACTAAAGGAGCAAAGAGAGTACTAGGGCTTAGAACTATAGATTATTTTTTAGTACAATATATAAATGTTGCAGTATAATGAATGGTCTTGGGGGTAGAAAAAGGGAAGGGAAGAGGGAGGGACAATTCTAAGGTATGATTTGATTTTTAATTTTATTTGTAAATTCAATGATACGGATTAAATTTTATAAAATATATAATATTAATTATATAAATAAAATTTTATAAAATTAAAATCTAATCACAATACCTACCGGCAGGGTAAAAATATCTACATATTTTCTCTAAGGTATTATTTTGGTTTTTATATATAAGGAGAGCTCTGGCACTCAAGAAGCAAAAATCTACCATCATTTTTATATAGAGCCATGGACCCGTTAATCCATATTCTTTCACATCACTCTACATCACTTCAATAGGTGTGTGACAAAATAAACAAAAAATTCATGACACTATATTATAAATCAGTTGACGAAAGAATTTTCCTCATATCATGGATATCGAGCAAAATAGTGTGATATTTCATTGAAAAGTAGAGAAGAATCTAACACTCCTCACGTTGATTTCATTTAGGCCATAATTAAATGGGAAAATAATTTTATTAGTATCTCACATTTTATATTTATATTATTTTTAGTTTTTTATATTTAAAATAATATATTTTAATTTTTCATAAATTCAAAATATATCATTGCTATTGATCTCTTGACACAATTGTTAATATATTTTAGTCTGAAAAACTCATATGTATATCGAATATTATATTTTTCAAGAGCAAAATTAGTAATACATAAATTTTAAATATTAAACGGCACTATCTGAAACTTCCATCACCATCACTCCAAAATTCTCACCTACCATCACTATCCCTACTCCCCTCCCTCATGACTTTTTCTTTGTTAACTTTACTCCAACAGCTCTAATCCTCTTCTTTTTGGGACAATTTATTGCTTAAGGTTATGTATTGTCAATTTTGTACTTGAATATGTTAAATTTTATACGCATGTGAATATTTTCAGACTAAAATATACCCGTAATTGTGTTGAGGAACCAAAATAATACATTTTGAATTTGTGAAAAATTAAAATGTATCATTTTAAATGTAAGAAATTAAAAAATAAATAAAAATAAAATGTGAGGACTAGTCTATTAAGGTCATTTTCCCTAATTAAATTCGACATTCAAACTTCTACGGTTTGAATTAATGTTGACTGAATGAATACATATACGACCGTTTAAGGGAAACAATTATGGGCACTTGTGGTGCTCTTAATATATATATATTTTTTCTTTTTTCTTTTTTCTTTTTTTTTTACAGGGGACGGAGAAGGGACGGCAATGTGGTAACGGGTGTTAGGGTATTTTTTTTAATTTGATTTGAATGGTTAGTTTTTTTTTTTTTTTTTTAAATAATATATTTTATAATTATTTTATACATATATTTTAATTATTATTTTATTTTATATATATCCGATTAAAAAAAAAGTTGTTATAGTATTTTTTAAAATAATATTCAGTAATAATAGATGTTCAATCTAATTGGACTGTAAAAGTAGAATGCATGATTGATTTGATTGGTCGTGAAGAATAGGGGAAAATTGGATGGAAACTTGTACAAGTAATTCAGCTTGCCTTGATTTCTCATTGGAGAAATTCGACACGTCTCTGGTTTAAGGAAATGTTTACATAAGATAAAAAGTTTTGAGTATTATTGGGTCTACCTGTTTGGATAGTAAATAACAAGTATTATTTGTCAAATAATATTTAGTCAATAATAGTTGATCTTTGGTCAGTAAATTTTTTTTTTTAAATAATATTTTACGCTATTCATGTTTTGCATTATTCATTATTTATACAGTCCATTACTTGCACTATTCATATCATATTCATTATTTATATTTTAAAAAATATTCAATTAATAATTACGTAAATAATTTTGAACAACGTGTCTTCATCAAATGTAATGTGGTGCAACTAAATGAAAATTATTCACAATTGTCACTTTTTGTTTTGTATTGTTGTTTTGAAAACTTGTTGGTAATAAATAAAGTAGAACTCCAATTAAGCATGTAAACGGGTTGAATCTAAATCAGATCTTGCAAATGCATACCTAAATCTGTTTAATATTGTAGAATTCGGATCTGAATCCAAATTTTTTCTAGGTTTATAAAATGAGACCCATATCCGGATTTGTTTGATCTTGTCATATCCCAATCTTGTCATATCCAAAAAAAAAAAAAAAAAAAAAGCTAAAGTGGACACGTGGAGGCCTCCTGGATTGGAGGCCTCAGTTATACTTATATTAAAGATTTGGGTTTTGACTGGGGTATGTATAGGTTAACTGATCAGTCAATAAAATCGGTTGGAATTCGAAAAAGAGTTT
Organism: Cinchona pubescens; assembly: GCA_025175665.1. Lineage (NCBI taxonomy): Eukaryota > Viridiplantae > Streptophyta > Magnoliopsida > Gentianales > Rubiaceae > Cinchona > Cinchona pubescens. The sequence goes on from JANKKI010000106.1 coordinate 2,008,633, forward strand.
TAAAATTTTTAACCAATTTCAATTTCAACTTCAATTTAGTAAAAAATTTGGTTAGCAAAATTCAAATTTAGTACCCAATTTTGAATTCGATTAACCAAATTTAACTTGAATTAGTTGGACCCTTAATATTGGACCAAAATCCTATATAAAAACCTATTTTTCAAGCAAAATTTTCTAATTTTATTTTATTTTTGCCACGTAGTTTGATATATTGCATGAATTTTTATTGATAAACGATTAAAAAAAAAAAGTAAAAAAAACTACATCATGAAACTTAATAGAATAATAAGCAATATAATTACACACAATGTTATAATATCATGTAACTTGCAAATATTAATAAAATATGTATGCAATTTTATTCATTTGTGATTATTTAATGTGTGATTTATGAATACTAATTTAATAATATAATTAAATATGAATTAATATATAAGAATATAATAATTATATGCATTAAGGTAAAAATAAAGCTAATTATAATAATTATCAATAAATATATTTTTAGTTGAATAACTAAATTTATATTTTTAGTGATGTACTATTTTATATATCAAAATATTTTAACAAAACTTTAATTTTAATTATTGAATTCGGTAATCGGTTAATTAAATTTAAAAAACCACTCTACCATTTTTGAATTCATTAACCGTATTCATGAATTCGATTAATCAATTTTTGACCAAATTTAAAATTAACTAAATTTATTAACCGAACTGAATTCAAAATCGATTACAAATTCGATTAATCGAATATTACACACCCTTTTTTTGAATAATAAAATTGACTTACTAATACAAAGTTCACAATGATGATAAATATTTACAAAAAATTCTACTATTAGAATCATGTTATCATTACTTATAGATATATATATATATTAAAAACTCAAATCATAAACAACTGACTTAACGACGAGCTATAACTTCTAACTTCTGGTGATCGCCGACAATTAACTTCAATTTGAAAAATAATTTACTCTCTCTCAGTTTTAAAATAATTATTATTTTAGATATTTTGTCTCGTATTATCTAACACATTAGAAAATCAAAAAAGTATTAAATGATATCTTTTTAGTTTTTATCTTTAGTGCCACATTAATGAAAGATTAATTATATTGTTGGAATATTAATACAAACGGATAATTTAGTCATTTTAATTTTTTTTTTATAAAATTGATATAATTTTTTAATTCGTATATACCGACCAAAGATAATAGATATTTTAACACGAAGGAGTACATTTTTTAGAAATATCTGATCGGTTGGTTATGATGTTCCTTTATTTAAAACGTTTGACTTATAATTGGTTGTTTATTACTACTACTATTACTATCAAAGTAAGTTCAAAGTCAAGGCTGAGGCATAAAAAGGACAAAACATACTTTAATTAAAATGTCTAACCTCAGAATTTCCAAGTAAGCTCTCTTGAACTACTATTAAACTACAGAGCATGTTCCAAAAGTATATTATTAATTTACAAAACATGTTTCAGCACGAACGCAGAAATTTCTACGTCCTTACAAAAATAACATGCATGCCCACTCAGAGATAGTAATACTAAAGTTTTTGGCCTTTTGGCTAACATCTGGGGGCTACTTTTGTCTTTAATGCTTGGTGTGCTGTACAATGGTTACTATACTATCTTAGTAACAAAAAGAAAGTATGTATAGTAGTGCTTTCCACATATAATATTACAAAAAGTCCAATTAATTATTGCTTTTTAATATTCTTATTGTTTGCAACTGCCGTTGTACAATACCCAACTTGTACTTCTACTTCTGAGAGAGAGGATTAGAGGAAGGGGTGAAATTTAATCATTGGAGAAAATCAATAAATTTATAATTATTTGTCAAACTCGCTTCACGTGACAAGATTTTTTTTAAATCATCGGTCCTTGTAATTTTAAATTTTTTACCAAATGTTTTTATTTTTTTGTCAAATTTAATGATATATCAATGACATTTATTTGTTACTTTATATAGATATATTATTCTCGATATACAATGCTTGCATTGTTAAAGGAGACCAACGGATGATAACTTCTCTGCAATGCGGGTCCCTCATCTGTCGAGGATCTTTTGCAAGCCTCTCAATCATGTAACGTAGACTCAACAGTAAGCTTTTGGAGTCGTTTTAAGAATTCATAGATAGCGAAAATGTATTGATTGACAAATAGCTCTAAAATCTATTGCCTTAAACTATTACAATCTTCAATTCCAAGATGGTCTCTTGCATCGAGCAACGAAAGACTATCCAAATCTGAGCAACTGAAATCATGGTCATTCTTAGCTAAACACAACATCAAAAAGTTTTCACCGACTTTTAAAGAAAAACAAAAAGACAGGAAGTTGAAAATTTCATGGCAATCATGAAAAGTGTTGCCTTCAAATCAATTGGTTATTTGATGTCGTTCGTGATATATTTTGATTATTCAAATATCGACACACTTCCCTACACTACAACTGTGAAAAATTGTAATCACTGGTTTACTGTGTTCTCTCCTTTTCTTTTACTCTGCATCACTTGGTTCTGTTCATCCTTTTGCTTCTACATAATGCTAAAAGCTATAAAGAACGAAAAATGCTATTATTATTTAATTTGGTTGTCATGATTGTCAACATGTTCAGCAATTACATGATCATCAGAAAGGAGATTGTCTGCTCTCTCCTTATCTAGGACCTCATTATCGTCTGCCTTATCTGAATATCCGTCATCAGCCCATTTCTTTTTCATGATTTTAGGAACCAAGCGGGTCACATCCTTTGTCTCCAATGTTGTTGTATCATCTTGGTTTATCCGTTCAAATCGAACAGCACTCACTTTTCTGGCATTTCCTGCAAGTATCTGCAGCAAATACACATGATCACCCATTGTTAAAGCTTTATGCAACTTTTACGAGTAGAAAACATCAAGCAAACGGAGAATGTACCTCAAGCTTAAAAATTTGATTCTTCTCATTTTGACCTGTCCGATCAGATTCTGCCTCTTTATACTCGTCATGCTCTCCCTCATCCTCTCTTTCAAGCACTACTTTTATCGTCTCACCGGTCCTAGGGATGTAACCAAATGCCTCGCAGACAAAACCAGACACAGTCTCATACTGATGACCCTGAACAAAAAGTTGCAATATGAGGTGACGACAATTGATAAAAGTGAAATATTAATTCTAAAATCTGAATATTGAAGCCCGAAATTACTTGAAAAGCTAGACTAAAAGTACCCGAAAGAAATTATTTAAATATTAGCACCGAGTTCATTTAAAATGTTTGACAAATACGTAAGAGTACACTACATATAACAAATTTTACACTTTGTTGCATTGTGCTTTCTTTTACATAAAAATATATGCGAAAGACTTGTAATATGACACGGATCAAACTAGATTAAAATCCAGAGTATATTGTTTTCTTCTTTTGGGCAAAATTATGCTCTACATCAAAATCTCATATCATATATATAACAAACATCCTTCTTTCTAACCACAAACCTTCATAGACAAATAAAGCATCCTTCAATCACCCTTTCTTTCTGAAGCAAAACTTCATTCTTTTTTCAACCCACCCAAATCCCAATTCAATTTTTAACCCAAACTTAATTTCTGCAGATTCTATACACACAGTCTCTCTCGCCGTGGACACAAGAGTTGAGTGCCATCTAAACCCTATAAGAGTGGCTTGGCCCAATCAGTTTCAGCAAGAACTTCCCACAAATTTGAGAGGGGGGGGGGGGGACACATTGAAAAAGAGAGACAGACAGTAGAAGACATGTTTGTATTAATCTTAAGAATATCATGACATTATGCTGCTGGCTACTGCCACTTTATTTTCTTGATATCGTATTTGACCAAGTTTTTGGGAAAACTCACCATATATTTTATGGTAAGACGCGTGCATTAAAGATGCACAAAAGGGTTTTCAGCATCAGCAATGCTAACTTCCAACAGTAGAGTATCATGTTTATAACTAATAAGGTAAAGAGTAAAAGCATATTAGATACCTCAGGCATTTTGATATTCAGATCCTCAGAAAGCTGGTCAATTGATGTGTTAGCATCCACATCATACATGCCTTCAGCCCGCATTACAATATAACCAGTTTTTTTCTGGATTTCTTCCTAATACAACAATGCATAACATGATAAGGAAAAAAGGCCATAATTTCAACACCAATTCAGTTAATTGAGCTCATTTATAAAATGCACCCAACTCAAAAAGAAACTCAGAAATTGCTACTAGGACATCCAGGAAATCAACCACAATAAGATACTTGACTACAAAAGGCCAACACCTCAACTGTAAGTAATGTTGTCACTATAGAACCCTCTTTCGCTTTCACAAAAACCAGAAATTATATACTGACAAGAAACTAATATTCACACATACAGCCTTCTAATAGATTGTAAGATCCTAACATTAGCAGTCACATCATTAAAAGTCAACAAAAGAGTAAACTGCATGCAAAATACAACAGTCAAAAAAAAATAATAATACTTCCTTTTTCACAAATTGAAATGTCTCTCTTTTGGCCTGTTTCAATGTAATGTCTAGTTTCTTTAAATATAAACTTTAAACTACCTTCTATTCCCACTTTTATGGCCTTGTTATTACTTTTACTTGTACCAAAAAATTGGCCATTACAGAAAGTCAAAGACCATTAACTACCAAATTTACAAAATGCCCATCTTCTGTTTTTCAGTAAATATGGTTAGCCCGAGGACGATAGAATCCCAAGGTATTTATATGAGGTTAACTTTGGTACAACACAGCACTACAATTGAATTATGTGCCCTGGTTGGGCAAATAAAAATTTAGAGGGATTATAAATATTCCTTTCCATTCTTAAATTTATACTAGTAGTAGTGCCATATGTTCCTATCTATCTATTTATATTTCAATCAGTTAGCATGGTGGATCCATATAACATCTATTTCCGCTTTGTTTTTAAAATTATTACACATTTCAACTCCCTCGATGCCTGTGCCAAGTCAAAACTAAGACATTCAAATTGAAGTTTTTATGCTTTTCTCTGTAGCTGCCCACTAATAGTGTTCAGATAAATGCACTGAAATATCATTCATCCGTTCGTATGTACGAGTACATGTACACTGATTCAAAATGAAGATGTGAAAAACCTAATTGAGAAATAAATTGTTTGAATGAACCTTACACTTGAATCATTCTCATCAAAGATTTCACCAACGATTTCCTCTACCACATCTTCAAGAGTTACTATCTGTCAAATTGATGAACAAGAAATAAAACCAACGGATCAAATAGAATTTAATAAAATAAAAAAAAGACTCTTAAATAAAATAAAATTTGGGGTACATACTCCGATAGTTCCTCCATACTCATTAAGAACAACAGCCATATGTACTTTTCTGATGCGGAACTCTCTAAGAAGATTCCATACTGACATTGAATCTCTTAGAGAGCAAGCAATAATCCAAGACTATCCACTTTTATCATTTAGTAGTTGTATAACATACAAGTGAAGAAAAGAAAAAAAACATAGCTAGATCCATGGGGCAATGACCAAAAGACAAATTTAAAGAAAGACATCAATTACTATTAGATTACCAGGGACGAAGTATGCAGGTTTGTGTGCCATATCTCCCACGACAGAACTTTCTAGTATTTCTCCCTTCAAAACCAAACAGAATAAGATTCTGCATACTATGAGATAGTTTTGCTTGATTAGATAAGATATAGCTTCAGCAATTGGAGAGAGAAAGGAATTTGCAAAAATAATTAGTTAACCTTTTGCACATAATCTAGAAGATCCATAGCATATGCAATGCCAACTATATTGTCAATACGCTGTTCAAAGACAGGCACTCTGCAAGCATGTATTTACATCTATTAGAAGGCTGTGAAAAAGTAAAAAAGAGGCAAATTAGATGAATCAAATACCTGGAGTACTGATGAGTCACCCACAAATATCATGCAAATCAACAAGTGTTGCACAGGCATCGATTGCAACAACATCAACAAGAGGTGTCATCACTTCTCTAACGTGAGTGTCTTTTATCTCTAACACATTTTCAATCATGTCCTGAAAGTGTCAATCAGATGCTGTTGTCATAGGTAACTTAATTTTCAATAGTAAGCATCAGTCGTGCAGCTGACAAAAACAGAATTATAAAGATGCATACAACTGACAAGGTTCTGTGTCATTATCATTGAATTGCCCCCTCTTTAACTCATATGGCCTCTAAGAAGGAACAAATTTATGAAAATAACAAAAAAAGGGAGCCCTTCACCAACCTGTTCTTCCTCCTCGATTGCCCCACTTAGCTCTGCTCCACGCAACATTAGCTTCAATTCATCTTCAGTAACATATGGTTCACTAGTACATAGAAAGGAAGACCAAAAAAATGGATTCAAAGAGCAATCTCAATTATAGCTAAAACATGAATAACAGCAACTAGTACAGAAACTTGAACTGAATTGAAAATTAAAGGAACTTACAAAATTTCAGAAATTTTTACATGCTGAAGCATACCTACTTCCTTTCAACCCGAGGAGTTTCAGCATTCCCATTGACAAATATGTGACAACTCTTCCTACAGGATACAATATCAAGGAAAGCCACGCCACAGGCCTAACCTAGAGGCATTTACAATTACATCTAGTCAAATGCACTTGAAGGTAGTACCTCTTTTGTAAATACGTATTTACACATTTTTGTATTGGTGTTTTAGTAAAAGCCAGAATCCTCCTATCCTGATGGCTAAAGACTTTCACTAAGAAAGAACCAAGTTTAACTTACCACAAACCTAGCAACATCGGTGGCATTGTGAACTGCTAAACTTTTAGGTGTAATTTCAGTGAGGAGCAAAATAGCCACCTGGAAACATTTTGGACAAAGAATTTATAATAAAGCATGATTGGATGCAATCAACAGAAGAACACTAATCACATTGGAAGCATGCTCACCAACCACAATCGTCGCAACAAGCAAAAGCAACAGTGCAGGCAAATCATTAATGAGTCAATAAAAACACAAGAATAAGAATGGCATACATATCGTGATATAAGACTTGAAATCAATCTAGTCTTCCAATCCTGGTGAATGTTATAATGCTACTCAAATCTTGTGCTCTTGGTTCACACCTCAAAGTGAGGCCTACCCAAAAACAAGGAAAGCAAGTCCTTGTCATTTTTACCAACAGCAGGAAAGGCTACCCATTAACAATACTTTAAACTTTAGTCCCATAATTTTAGTGACTATCCAATTTGCTGTAATTCTTAAACTCAACAGCTTTCAAATCCCAGTGCTGATAGTCCCTCTAAGACCAAAGTACAAATTTTTACATCATGAATGCACCAATTATTACTAGATAAGGCAAATATGAAATTCAAGAAAATAAGTCGATGAAAATATATACAAATGCAAATAAGGAGATTTAGTGCAACTCAAAGCAAGGCTAAGCCCGCTAAACTGCCAAATGTGATGTCATAAGTATTTTTTTTAGGTACCTACATCATGATAATAAGAGAATAATTGTAGAAGAAACATAAAGTAACTACTACACTCAGATCATTCTCCGCAATTAAGAATTGAAACCTCTTTCAAGACAGAAAATCTTAGTAAAAATTTGTGTGAAAGTTGAGATTCTCTGAACAATTAAGAGAGATCCATACATACCGTCATCACTCCAGTTGCAGCACTCACACCAGCTTCACCAAATATTGCTGTTGCAGCCTCTGTAACCAATGCCGTAGCTCCAATATTCACCACGCTGAGTAAATAAACAAAGTCTACAATAAGAAATAATGCTTGTCTTCAAGTGGAAAAAAACAAAATGCTCATTGTACGTCAAAAAAAGGGGAGCAGTACGTAGTGCCAATGAGGATAGTCGTCAAAAACCGCGTAACATCACTACGGAGCATTTTAAAGACACCATTTTCAGATTCCTTTTCAGCCAGCTCGCGCACCTGGTATATTTCAGCATTTCAAAATACCATCTTGTAAACACATTAAGCACATAACAAAGAAAGCCATTGGGTCCATTTGAATGTTCTGTAATTCATTATTCTCCTAATAATATTTTGCAATCATTTTTTAACGAATTTTCCAACTACCTTTCTACCTAAACTGTATGACAAAAAGTTGCTACAGTAATTATTCCAATATATTCCAAATAATATTCGGAATAATGGTTGTTAAACTTCTTCAAAATATTTTGTATTATCATCCAACATGATTTGGCTTCACTATAAATGCTTGTGGTAAGATAAAACAGGCGCTGGAAACAAATTAAATGCAATAAAAGAATCAAATTCATCGGCAGCATTTACTAATCCCATTTCAGCATTCAGAGTGGAGCATAAATTTGATACCTTCCAAGGCCAAAGCGTGGTGATAGAAGTCTCAGCCATGGAGAAAAAAGCCGATAAACCCAACAATGCCGCCAAAACCAAACCTTGCTCTTTAAGAACCCTAAGAACCTGCAAACATCAACCTTAGGCCAAGAACTCCTCACCACCACCCCACTCCTCTCAAAAACCCCATTCCATCCCGCATTCAATACACCCTCCACCGCCACCGCCTTCCGGCATCCCACCACCATCATCCCACAAATCACCGCCGCCAAAACCAATCCTCTCCGCAATAAAACCTCCACAAACTCTAAATTCACCGCCGCCTCCGAAGACTTCTCCACATTCACCCCCTCAGAATCCGCCCTAATTACAACTGTACCACTAAAATCCGCAACTTTGTAACTTCTACGCCGTGAATTGAAGGGTAAAGCGGAATTGATAATTGTGGGGCGATAATCGAAATTTGCAATTCTTGAGGGGAATAATCGGAAATTTACTTTTCGATAATCATGAAATGAGGGTTTTGGGACAGTTATGGAACGATTGAGGAGTGAAGAAGCTTCGAGAGCTGCCTTCATTTTATTTTTTTGTAAATTAAAAAAATTAAAAAAAAAAAAAAGGAAATTTTGATGGAGGAGGAGATGTGGAGCTAGGGTTTTTTGCGGAGCTTGAAAAGGTGAAAACGAGTAGCTGAGGAGGTCATCGTGTTCTTCTTCAGCAGCAAAGGTGGACGTGGACCGTCCTCTCTGGATTTTTTCTCTAGGATTCGGGGTACTGGGTTTTTGGTGGGGGGTGGGGGCTGGCGTGGGTTGAGGTAGTTGTCTGCTCAGGGCAAGTTGCAGACGTAAAATGACATAAATGCCTTAAAGACTTAATCTTTTTACATTGTTGTCCTTTTCTGAAATGGGCCAAACTCTGTTAATTGGAATTTTATTTAGTGTTACTCAGGTCCATGAGCTAAATCTAAATCAAATTGGAAAATATTTAAGTAAATCTAATTTTTGACCCACTTATAAACGATTAAATGTTATGAAATTTATGACATCATCTTATGTAAAAAAAATTTATAAGATTTAATTTTGACGATAAAGTCTACAAGTGAAACTAAAGACTGGATCTATATAAATATTTTCCGATCAAATATACTACTCATTTCAGATCTTAGCCTGATTTTCCAACTTAGCATTTGCCTCTCGAGGCGAGCTCAATAGAACCTTTGGGTGACTAATAAGTTGATCCATTTCGGCAAATCTAAGTCCAAAGAAACCACATATAATTGGATGAGTAAAACACACAGTCAGATTCGCTTTTGAGCCTTAATTTTATAGAATTTTATTTGCATTTATTTATTCACATGGTTTAATTCACACTATAAAATTTATATGTAAGGATAAAGATCGAGAAAAATTCTTTACTACTCACTCTGCAATTATAGATCGTTGAATGATTAAAAAATAATAAAATCCTCTTACTTTTTAATCATGTCAATGACTGTTATACACACCCTGCATTGTGCAGTGAGTAATTAAAACTTACTCAAAGATCGGATCTACTTACGTATCTCCCATTGGAAAAAAGGGCAGAAACACATCAAAATAATCCATTTTTGTACATAATCAAGAGGTTATTATGCTGAACATACAAGAATTCATCTAGAAACAGTGGCTCCGCTTTGCACATCAGTTAAATAGCTAGCTGGCTGCATGTCAAGTACGAAGCAACATTAAAAAAAAAAAAAAAAAGGGGTTGTCGAACGCTATACCAAGCCAATAGCTATGATACCATAATAAGAGTATGAATTCTCAGCAATGGCAAAGCATATCATCAACATTACTAAATGTAAGATAGCATAAAAAAGTAACACACCAAAAGTTACAGCCAATCACATCATCCTCTTTGACGCTCGTATAGTGGCCATTCTGAAACTCCCAGACATTCAAAAGTAACCATCCCTAACAAAAGAAATAATGATCATAGCTTAACCTCCACATCAACCCCGGCAGGAAGGTCGAGCTGCATCAGTGAGTCGATTGTTTGGGCGGTAGGGTAAAGTATGTCAATAAGGCGTTGATGGGTTCTGATTTCAAAATGAAACCTGGCATCTTTGTTGACATGGGGTGATTTTAGGACGCAAAACACCCGCTTCTTGGTTGGCAATGGCACAGGACCCATCGTCTTTGCATTTGTATTCTTTGCAGCATCCATTATCTGTTTACATGAGTCTTCTATCAAGGGTACCCAATATGATCTCAATTTGATCCTAATCTTTTGCTTTGGGGCAGCCTGAGAACAAAAGTTTCTTTTTTAAACACAGAAGATGACTAATATATAAAGCATTTAAATGAATGTTGATTTCACCACCACCATCATGAACATCTCATATAAACTCAAGGCAAAGTCTCCAACTACACAAGTTAAAAGTTTCTTCTTTCCGTAATGAAAAACAACTTTCAAGACTTAAGATTTCAGAAATATAATCAATTTTAGAAACATTATCCATGACTAACCTGTCATGACTCAACCAATGAGCAATGAAGTCTGCATTCCAGGAATTTGAGAATAACAGGGAGAAAATGTCAACTACTAATGTCAAAAAAAGATGGTGGATATATCTATAAATACCTTTAAAATTAAAAATTACAAATTTGACAAATTAAATCAAGTTTTTAGGCCTTTATGGCAGCCCAATAGAGCCTTGGTGACCAGTTGATTCAAAATTTAGGGTGAGTTTGGATGGAAGAAAATGGAAGGAAGTGAAGAGAAAGGGAGTGCAAGTTGAAATTTTTTGGTTGTTTGTGAGTTTTAATTGGAGGGAAAAGATGGGAAATGGAGGGATGAAATTTAAAAAAAACTTTCCTTCCGTAAGTGGAAGGAAATGGAAAGAAAAGTTTAACTACTTTACAATTAATTATGAAATGTCATATTTGTCCTTCAAACATAATACTAAAATATCGAAAGGAGGGATATTTCAGTAAAATACTAACATTAATAAAATTTTTCTTTCAAAACTCCCAAACAACTTGAAAGAAACTTCCCTTCCCTTCCCTTCTCTTCTCTTCCCTCCTCATTAAAAACTTTCCCTTCTTTTCTCTTCCTTCCTAAACTCCCAAACTCAACATTACTCTCAGACTAACTGAATAGACCAATTTCTCATCCATAAAAACAAAGACTGCACGTGAAGGCCTTCTAACAGAGTGTCCATGCACCAATCCATCTGAAGCCCCTTAGTCCACAAAGTTCATACAATTGAAGGCAAATTAACAAATTACTTAAGGGGTTATACAGCCTTGCACTATGAATTATTAGGATTAACAAGAATACCTTTGCAGTTTTTTAAGTTTTTGAAAAATGTAATGCAAGTCAATCCCAGCTTACTTTACATACAAGCTGTAGGAAACTTATACCAAAATGCAGTTATAATCTCCTAAGTCATCACATTGTGTAGAAAAACAGTAATTAGAAGCACACACGGAAAAATCTCTATAACTCTTTTAACTTCCGATGGTTGTCCGCCAATCATCCAAAACAAGAATCGTAAATTTTCTTAGAAAGCATAGACAGTTGCTTGTTTGCCTGCTTCAAAGTTCAAAAAGACAACTCAAATTTCAAAGACAGAAAAAAATTAAGGAGAATCATACTTTCATCTAATGCAGACCTAACAAAAAAAGCAAAATGCCAAACATAGATCTCACAATATCATTTTCTTTGTACATGGGGAAAAAATAAATCTTTTTGTCAACAACAGCATGAAAGCAAGAAAGAATCCAACTTTTCCCGTGGATAGCTTTTGATTTCACAAGCTTTTGTTTGAGTCGGACACATTCTTTGAAAAGTCAAGAATGCAACAGTAACAACACACAACAATTAACACATAACTTCAAGCTGATGTAAACTAGATATCCAAGAAAACTAATTAAGTAATTACCAAAACAAAGACCATATCTTTTTACCCCTCAAAAAAAAAATATATAAATAAAGGCAAGCAAAGTTTCTGGCAAAACTGCTTTACCCTATCAGAGTCGGCAACAACACTGAGAGTTTCAACACCAGGAGATTCATCCTGAAAATCCCACACAACAAATTCCCCAACAAAGTCAAAACGAAAATCTCGATCAATTTCACAAACATAAACAACAAAAAGGACAAAAAAATTATACTACCTGAAAGCTAGGCGAGTCAGCAGTCTCTAAGACTTGATGCAGGGGCAGCAGAGACTGTTAAAATTGAAAATCTTGAGGGCTTCACCAAAAGGGTCTGGAATTTTGCCGTATTTGACAGGCAAAGAAAGAAGAAAAGACTTGGGTATTGCAGAAGTTGAGGTGGAAGAAGAACTGCGAATTGGAAAAAGTGTTGGGGAGACCGAAGAAGATGATACAGCAGCCATTTCTGCTTCAAATTGGTTTTTTTTTTTCCCCCTTTTTCCAACAATTCTTCTCCTTCCTTGGTCTCTGAACTCTGAGCTTTGCAAATTTTAAGGATTATCCTTACAATTTTCGAATTTTTAGTATATTACAACAATTTTCTTTTGCTTTTATTCTTGTACGAAAACGATGGACCAGTTGAAATTAGTAGTGTAACTGCTAAGGAGCAATTACTTGGTCCAGCTTAATTGGGCTCAATATATGTTGGGGTGGGCTTAATATATGCTTGGGCCTAGGCATCTTGAAGTCCATCCAACACAGAACACTTGAAGAATGTACACACATCCATCTATAAAAAGTCTTTTGTTATTCATTCTGTAGAGCGAGTATTCTAAACGTTAAGTAATGGAACATCTCCGAATACGCTTATTTTTCAGTCATGCAGTAATACCCATATCAGATTAGGAAGTGAACACTATAGACTTAGAGATATAACAACATTGCGCATATACTTCGATAAAAATAAGTCTTAGCTTGTAGATCAGAGACCAACAAAGCTTTTTCCTTGCTATAGGTTCCAGATTCACAGGTAAAATCAAAGGCGTTTCCTAGTCCTAACTATTTACAACTAATATACCCTTCATAATCACCACTAATGCCATTGCCAGTACAACTGTTACAAACATTCACACAGCATCAACTTATGCAGGCAATTCCACCGCTTCAGCTTCACATTGCTGTTCACCTCTCCCGGTTTCTGCTAATTTGTTTTCGTGGCTTCTCTCGTCGTCATCATCACTATTTTGTGATTTGGCCATAATAGAGTTATTATCAGCATCGCAAGAGGGTCAGCATTGTCTTTTACATCACCATCATCAACTTGCTTACCAGAATGTTTCGTATCTTCATAATCGAGCACTTGCTGCTGATCACTGTTTGAACCCTCGTTGAGTGGTGTCCCGTGAACAACACTAAGTTTGATGTCAGTTGAAGTTTTAAGGCATGATATAGGGGATCCATCGGACTTGGCCTCCTTGGTAACGGCTGATGATACAGAAAGCTTACTATCTAAACTAATAGCTGCAGACAAGATTAAGAGAATATCAGGGTTTCCTTCGATATCCATCCACTGATCTCCCACCCAATCTCGTGAAATTCTTAGCTTCGATTTCTCTACATTCAGAAACAAGTTTTCACCTGATATAAACCACAAAATAAATCCAATCAGAAAAGTAGGTTTTTCTTGTGTAAGTTAACACAGGAAGATTGCAGATCTGAGGTAAATAAAATCGGATCAAACAATTTAGAGACTCTAAACATAGTTGAAGCCTACAATCAAACAAAATATTATTTTTTTTAATCCAAATAAAACTTACCCGGTATATAAACTTGATGACTTTCATAGCCACAGCTGTTATTTCCAGTAACTATTCCCTCCCACCAGCCATCACTCCACCAGGCATCAACAGGAGCTCCGACCTTGAAGAGAACATCCATTTGATTACAATCAACAGCCGGCCTGATCGTTGGACGGCCTGGGTATCTCATTCCAAATTTATCAGGACTTGCCAGTCTAAATGCTGGGATCCATTCCTATAGAATGCAAGAAAATGTCAAATGGTATCTTTCAAGATAATCTAAACTCAGGAAGTTGAGCAGTTGTGCAAACAATGAAAACTTTGCATGGACAATAAGAACACTTGATAATACCAAGTGGAAAGTTGAACAGATGTTTATACTGCAAAAAAGTTTTCCTTCAAGGATTCAGACATTTATGTCCAACTTGATATCCCTTTCATCTTGGATATTTATGGCCATAAATATGTAGTGCTTTATTTCATTCAGACAGCAACTAATGACTAGGTAATCTACACCTATACCTAACTATATATAAAGGTGAGCACCCGTTGATCTGTGGTGTCTCTCCTTTTTATCTTTTTTCTTTTCTTAAGCTTTTAGAAAAAATTTAAATCTTATATGCAACAACAGAACTACTCATGAATATGTCTACCTAACCAACCCATCTCCATAATCTTTTCATTTTTATTTTTTTTCTGAATTTCATATAAACATATTCCTGATCTTAATTTAATAATGTAAAATAAATTTTCATAAATATAGTACATAGAAAAGATCTTTTAAATAGCGCACACATTGAGTGTGCCTTAATTACTAGTTTGAATAAATCAGGAAGACCATTACTGAATCACTAACAGACCCAGCTGAAGAACAGTACGTTTTGTACAAAAAAGGTGAATGGGGAATAGAAGACATTTGATCAAAGTTGTAAGGAAACTTTCTCGATATTCAGAATTTCATCCCAGAATGGGAAAAAACAAGGAAACGAAATACCTCCAGATAGCCACAACGCCCATCCTCATCCTCAATATCATCATATTGGATTTTTATCTGTCTCCTTGAGACCTCTAATACAGTGCACCTGAACCAGCAGCCTCTGATGCCACTATCTTGGCATAGAAATTCAATCTTGTCATTGACATTAAACATTGGAGTTTGCCAAAATTGATCTTCAACATGTTTTCGGAAATTTAGTCCCCTGCTTAGAAGACCATACTTCGATTTATGGGATGAAAATTTATCTGCCACCCATTGATGTTCTCTACCACTCCTCGTCCTTTTAACACCCACTTTTACCTCATATCCAGAGCTAAACTCTACATCTTCAAAGAAATCAGGGCTAAAGCATGAGAAAATTTGTTGATCAGAATATCCACGCAATTTACTTAGTTTGAAGGGCTTCACTCGATTGCCCTTGAATTGTCTAAAGCAAAAATGTGCTCGAGCCAATAAGTCATTAGGAAAAACAGCTGCACACTTCTCATAATGTTCACGAGTTAAAACTGTCGCAGGACTCCATCTACGCACTCAGCACTGATAACTTGAGCATAAGGTGTAATGAACACCTCTTTTGGATGCGGATTGCGTAAAGAAACAATACCCCTGACTTCTCGATTATGGTGAAACCATCTCACTTTTACCTTCTTGTGGCCCTTTCTGTCTTCATACATATCTTCTAGATATGCAAGATAGCGGTTCTCCTTTTCGGCCATTACATATACAAATGATTGAATCTGAAAATTAAAAAGGGACATCTCAGACTTGGCAAAATGATTGCATAACAATGAATTGTCAACTCATCAAGTACCACCCACCAAATCAATATATATTAACCAATTAAGGAAAGCCTAAGTAGCATGCAGTTAGTAACTCATTTCTTTGGCTATCCTGAGGATTCAGGCTTACCATAAAAATTGTCACATAGCAATTACCTAAGAGGAAATGCAAATAATTAAAATCTCAAGTACTATTATGCTTACTGCTATAGAAACCCCATTTCTGCAAAATGCTGGGAAGCCTATTGCTTAAGCTGTTTACCACAGGACCATGCTACACCTGACCATACTATATCTGAACGATGTCCTCTCAAATTCCTTGCAAGATGGCCCTGAAAAGCA
This sequence comes from Cinchona pubescens, assembly GCA_025175665.1. Taxonomy (NCBI): domain Eukaryota; kingdom Viridiplantae; phylum Streptophyta; class Magnoliopsida; order Gentianales; family Rubiaceae; genus Cinchona; species Cinchona pubescens. The sequence goes on from JANKKI010000106.1 coordinate 2,024,798, forward strand.
AGTGTAAGTGGAATAAGATTCAACATGTTGTTAGACAACAGTAAGAAAAAGGTGGGAAACCAGTACCTTAGGTTCTTGCATTTGTGTCTGGCGAACATTGACTGCAAAAATTGCATCATCTTTTGGTGATCCTGTTAAGAAAATGGCTCTCTTTAATTTCAAGTAATCAAATATTCGCTAGATGTCAAATCTAATATATTCACACCAAACTATTTCTGGCTACTGGTCCCAACAGAAGTAGGCAGAAAGTAACCTCACATACTAATGGAGGAAGGAAGACAGCAAGGATTATACAAACTACCCTAAAGCAAAACCTTCCATACTAATATCGCCAATATCCATGTTTTCAATAAAACGATACAAATTTTTCTCCAATAGCTAGAAGTCTTGTACAAGAAATAGAAAGTATAAACCATTCTTCAACACATGCTCATTGTAATAGTAACCCCCCATATCTTAGACAAGAAATAGCCAATCCGCCACCCAACAAGAAAAGAACAACGACACGAAAAAGAAAAAGAGAATATCACTAGCCAGGTGCGTTATTCATTCTCATACAATGGATACTTTTAAAGTACAAGTTCGCCATTCAGGATTGATGTTTCATTGATTGCTCACGCATCCGTCAACATTGTTTGGATTGCAAATAATATTCATTATCCTCCAAATAATATTTTGTAATCATTTCACACACATTTCCAACCACCTTTTTATCTCACATATATCACGTCAAAAAAGTTACTACAGTACTTTTACAAATAATATTCCAAGAATAATAACTTTCCAAACAGACTCATCAGAGCATTAAATATTTTTTTGGTTTTTGGTCACATATACGAGGATCAGGAAATTGGAAATGCAAATAAAAATATGAGAAAATCACTAAGCTTTCAAAGCTAAGAAAACCGGGAAAACAGCTAAAATATGTCCCAACCATCAAATCAAACCTTCCAAAAGCATCGTAATATGCAGACTGAAACAAAATTCTAACAATTGAACAATACCCAACGTTAAAAATCAAAGACAGAGCAAACAACAATCACACAACACAGCTGGAAAACGGAATGAATTACAAGGTAAAGCAAATCATACTTGACCAATCTCTCTGTCTAAGCTGCTTTGAAAGCATAGATGTAAGCCAATTGACAACCTCTCTCCTTGATCTCCATCTGAAGCCAGCATGGACAAAATTCTCAGCCCCATAAGCATTCAAGAACTCCTCAGACACAACATAGAACATGTGCCTAACACTTCTCTCAGTTCCCACAACAGCAAGAACAGATTCCCCTGATGAATCCTTCAAGAAATAGTGAACTACACGGTTGCCCCTCTCCTTTGAAACAAATTGCTCTTTCCACTCCACAAAATACTGATCAATTGTAGCCATATTCCGATAAAAACCAAACCTAACCTAAGATTCAATTGATGCTAAACAAACCATCAAAATCCTAAAGAAAGCCCTCTTTGCAAAACTGAAACTGCACAAGAAAAGAAATATGTCAAATGGTGTTCACCAACCCAAATTCGCCAGCCTTAAAGCTGCAATCTTTGCAAGAATTCAAAGGAAAAAGTTACAATCTTGCCAATTAAGTACTCAAACTTGGATAACCTCAAAAGGGCTTTGAAGAAATTCCAACCGAAGTCAAAAAAGCTCAAAGCACAGACCAAAAACAGGGTTTTTGGAGAAAACTGAAGACAACCCACCAAAGCCTAATGGCTCAAAAGATCTGAAAGAAGATCAGAAACCCAAATAGTTTATAGACCTGGGAATAGTGTGCCTCACCTGCAGGGCTAAAGAAAGAGGAAAAAGAAGCAATTTTTTTCTGTGTTTTAAGAAGTTGTAGTGTGAAAAGCCTATCTATGGAAGAGCGAGAGCATAGGTGGGTTGAAGAGAAAAACAATAAATGGGCTCCCATGGGGAAAAGGTACGGTATTGACATGGTGGAATGGGAGAGGGTTCGGAATTGAAACGCTTTGGCAATTTTTTTTTTTTTTTTTTCCCCTCCAGCAGGCTTGTAGTATAGGTGATGGTGAGGGTGGCCGGTGTGGGGACTGGTCGCTCGTGGGAAAGAGGTATAAAGGGCATTTAGGACAAACTTAGATAAACCCACTTTGAATTAAGAAGCCTTTTTTTTTAAAAAAAAAAAAGGGAAAATCGCTGAAATAGTCCCTCAACTTTTGCAATTTAGCCAAAATAGTCCCTGGACTTTTTTTGTAGCCAGAATGGTCCTCCAACTTTTATTTTTTAGCCAAGATAGTCCTTTCATCTGAAATTTATAAAAAAAATAAAAAAAAAATTTATGGTGACTACACCATAAAAGGACTTTTTTGGCTAAAAAATAAAAGTTAAAGGACTATTCTAGCTAAAAAAAGAGACAGGAATTTCCCCAAAAAAGTTGAGGGACTATTCTCTTTAAATAACAAAAGTTGAGGGACTATTTTGGGGATTTTCCAAAAAATATAAAAACTGTTGTCAAATGTAAAATGGTTCAACATTTATCATATTCTCCCAAATTTTTACATAAATCGTGTTCATGATATATTATTAAATATTTTTAATTTATAAAATTTTATATTGTCCACATAAAATAGTGTCATGGAAAAATGAACTTCGAAGTGATATAGAATTTCATAAGTCAAAAAATTTATGATATAATATTATAAATTCATTTATTCAAGAACTTTCTCACAATCCTAATTTCTATTTTATTTGCCTAAAGAAACAATTTTTGTAAAAAAAAAATTCAGAAAAATCAATTTTATGATGTGAATATACACAGATATATTAAAATTTTATGACTTAATATTTTTAGTAAAAATAAAATTGAAATACAATATAATAAATTAACATATTTTATAAATGTGACAATATAAATGAAATAAAGTGATTATTGGTATTGGCCCTAAAAATCAATGTTTTGAAAACCGGACCGGCCATTGAACCGGTGGCCTGTCCGGTTTGTGGTTGAACTAAAATTCGGCCGATTCACTAATTAGTTTTTTTTTTTTTTTTTTTTATCAAAGTGTGATATAATTTAAAATGACCTAAAATACATTTATATAAAATCTAAAATATAAGTAAAACACTATTTTTGGATAATTATAGTCCTAATACCCAAAAATATAATCAAATTTCTAATAAGAAAAGTGAAGTTTATACAAAAATAAGTATAAAAAATATGAAAAAAATAATAACTTAATAGTTTAGGCTTTGGTGTGTTCAATATTTTGCTATTTTGGAGTTTATTTTCACGATTTTTTAATTTTCTCTTTATTTAAATTATTTTTTATTCTGAAATTTAAAAAATTGGTTTTTTACCGATTCTGTCCGATTTTTTGGACTACTGGATATGTAGTTGGACCGGACCGATGGTTCTTCCTGTCGCGATCCGACCGGTCGAACCGGCCGATCCGGTCCGACTTTCAAAACACTGCTAAAAATATTTCAACTCTGATGGTTTAAGCTTTTGTCAGAGGCTAATTGCTGAAAAATTGAGCCAAAGTTGAAAGGTTTGACATCGTTTGAACCGTTTTTAATTTTGGGATATTATTTAGATGAGTATTAAGTAATGTAGTAATTTTTTTTTTAAAAGATATATGTAAGACAAAAAATTAATTAAAAATGTGTATACAAAATTATAAAATATTATTTAGTGAGATATATGTGAGATATTAAAGTGATTTAAAAATGTGTATAAAATAATTATAAATTATTATTTGAATAATAGAAAATATATATACCTATATATAATAGAAGAAAACAACCTAAATACTGTAGCAGCTTTTTGGTGTTGACACTTGGCACTTTCAATTGAGAGATTTGGCAATTTCTATATGGTTCATTGGGCTGAAGGTTTTAGATATTTATTTTCCAGCTAAAATCCAACAACTCCAACATTTGTAACAATAGGATTTGAACAAATTTTTGGGCTGAATTTATTAAGTGACTACTGGAAATTACATGAGACCAATTTTTTGGAATATATGAGCGTATGTTTGACAATTACAAGTCCAATGCTAGCTCTGACCCAAATTAATATTCACAAATGTTGGCTTAAGTTGAATTTAAACACATTTGCTTAGTCCAAAGTTGAAGCAGTAAATTAATTGGAGTATATGAGCTTATGTTTATTGCAAGCCAATGCTAACTCCGACCCGAATTAATATTCACAAAACGTTGGCTTAAGTTGAACTTAAACACATTTGCTTAGCCCAAAGTTGAAGCACTAAATTGAATAATCGATGGCAAACTGAAATTCATTCCTCAAGCCTTCGGAATTTTCAAATGTCCGTTTTGACAAGGAGAATTAGAAACTAACAATTATACTTCTTCCTCCAATCGTTTGGACTTCTCAACCTTTGATTTCCTGTAATAATGGAGAGATGTTAAGTGAGATTTTCATGACTTCTATGGTATGGATAGATTATATAAATACACAAAAGTTGTGGAATACGACTTTTATGATTCTGCTTTGTCCTCTTCTTTCTCAGGTATGTGTTTCATCTGAAAACACATTTTACTTCATTGTCGCCATGAAATTAGTGTAGCATTTGATAGAGAAGGCTTTTTTTATATTAAATTTTCATAGAAAAATTATATTATGTTTAAATTATTGCTTTATATTATTTACTTTAGAATAAAATTACAAAAACCACTTATTTTAGTTCTATAAATTGCACATGCAATTGGTCAAAATGTTGAGTTCTTGGTTTCTAGCAAATTAGGTTGTGTTTTGTGATGATATATTAGAAAAAATGATAACCTGTAATTTAAAATATAGAACCTATAATTTGAAATATAATTCATACACAAGTCAAAATCATGCATTGTCCTATGCATTATCTACTGTGTTTTGTGCTTTATAATATTGTTAGAATGTTAAAGTAATAAAAGAAGTCAATTTTTGATTAATTGTTGAGGAGAAGTTATTTTTAGAATTGTAATGAAACGTATAATAAAAAGGATAAAATTATAAAATTGGCTACTTAACTTATATCCCGTAGCTAATTCTTTGCGGTGAATTTTAACAGTTTTATGATATTTTTTGTCTACACCACTAGCACGATAATATTACGTAATTATTATAATTAATCCCTGAAATTGTCTTTACTTTCAATTGTAATAACTAAATACGATATTTTACCTAACCAATTCTAGTGTGTGTGTGTATATATATATATATATATATATATATATATATCTAAAAAGGGTCAAAAAGGTTAAGTGGACTGGATAGTTGGGCTTGTTTTGTGGTCACCCTAAGTTATAGCCCAAGTCGAATTTCTGAATTATTGGGGTCTATAATAATCATAGCCCAGTCCAATTCCCCAAGATTCTTCCTCTTCGACTCTCTCTTCCAAAGTAAAATATTCTTGTACTGTCTCTGCAATAAGTTTGTTGTTTAATGTTTGATTCCTGAATATTACTAATAATAACGATTCTTTCGGAGCCAAGATTCAATTGAGTTTGTTGTTTAATGTTTGATTCCTGAATAATACTAATAATAACGAGTCTTTTCGGAGCCAAGATTCAATTGAGTTTGCTGCTTCACTTGTTTTGGATAGAGAGAAACAATGGCGGGGATAGCTATAGTGATGGATCTTTTGAGGAAAAACACAGGATTGAGTGGCCGGAGCATCCACTCTTATGGGCTCTTCTCATCTCAATTTGGTGCTTATTCTGCCGCCACTTCTGCAGCTGCCATGGCTCCTTTTGCCACCTGGGCTTTTTTAAGGTAATCCCTTATTCTTCTCAGTCCAAGATTGTTGTTTTTATGATTTATGAAAAAAGTTTGAATTTTTATGGAATTCTGGGTCATGAGGAAGTTTAATACAATGGTAAAGCAGAGGAAAGATAGAAACTTTAATACAATGACTAAGCGCCTTTTCCGTCATTTGCATTTTGAGAGGGATGAAAGGGGGGGTGTTGAAAGTCTGCAGGGATTGTTGACTGCTCACATTTTTTTGCGTTCTAGAGAGTTTCCTTTGTACGTGTCTTTATTTACGGTGACAATCAAAATACTCATTTGAAAGCGTGGTGGTTATGATGCAGTAAAGGTTTTCCAAACGTTGCTTACTGTGATGCTGGTGAAGCAATAAGTGAAGATTACATATCTCGCATGCGAAGTATATCTCAGAATGTTTTTGAAAAGGAGTCCGTAGATTACAGCACCAAAGAATACAGAATCGAGATAACCAAAGAATACAGAATCGAGATGAAACCTTTATTGTCAGCATTTCATTGGAAAAATCTTGCATTTACATCATTGAGGTATTTTCTATTATTTTATTTGCCTCTGTTGGAGCCACATGCAAATATGGAAGAGGATGATGATGACTTCCTGCAGGATACAACTGAAGAACAGTGTGTAGATTTGGTTGTTCCTTTTAAGAAATCTGTGAAGCAAATTGTTCAAGAAGTGAGTTACCAAAATTTCTCAATTATCGGTCTTATCAGTTTAAAGTATTTTAGCTCGAAGTAACTGTTTCTGCAATGATGAGGCTTTAATCAGTTGCAGCTAAAACTTAACGTTTCCTAAATATAACTTTGGACTCTTTTCCCTGTAAACCCAGATCATGAAATCTTAAACAGGTGAAATTTGAATCAGTAATTTGAGGTATAGCGAACAGCCATCGTTCAGTAATTCTGGCTGATAACTTAATTGTGCTTTTGCATTCTGAGCCATGAACTTAGTCCAAGTACAAACATATTGCTGAACTTATACTAGAGGTTTTTATCTCACCATTGAAAAGATCTAAATAAGCAGTTGGCTTCGCCAAAATTACTGATTTTTTAGCATACTGAATCAGGTTATGTTAGACGAGTGAAAGTCAGAAGCCTTAGACTATTTTATGCCATCTAGATGTGAGAGAGATATTAATCTTGTGAGTTACTTGCATTATCGCCTCTCTTAGTTGATAATATTCTGGCTACCATAAGGATAACGGAGGAAGTATTGATGCGGTTTTTGCTTTGGATTCCACTGTTTGAACAGAACAATCAGTTGTAAGAAGCTCATGTACCATTGCAGCTTCTGACTAAATTTTATTTACTCTCAAAGCTAAACATGAAAAGGCTATGACCAAGCTTTTCATGCTTGGTGCGAAATCTTCCTCTACTTTAGTTGTCTGGACAAACATGAAAGCTCTGGAATTATTTCTTGCATCTTATTGCACAATCCATGCTATAAATCAATGTTCCTGAGTATTAAATTACATGCTTATGATTTCCCAGGTTTATAAATTTCTCGTTGATGTGACTACCTTATTCCTGCTTTTAATTGATCCTAGGATTAAATCTTGAATTAGTTGCTTTTTGTTGGAATTTACAATTTTGCTTCAATTTATTAAGAGCTACATCAATTTCTCTGTTGTTAAAGTTCACTAGTGACTCAACTTTCCATCCTTCACAAGCATAACTAATGTGCAAGGCATGTACAAATTTGAAGGTTCTTTTATCTTCAGGAATTAATTTTTTCCTTTTTGTTGTTATCAACCCAGACCACTGTTGTAACTACCAGACGTGTACTGGAAAGACTGGCTAGAATAAGTACATTATGTTTCACAACGTTTGGCTTGGAAACTTCTAAAAGGTACTTCAGTGCTATTACATCAGTACTATTACATCTGTGTCAAGGAATATCTTGAATTAGTCTAATTGTCTTGATCTGCTTTTACAGATACTTCTAAGTCAGCTGCGCGGAAGGCTCAAAGGGGAATGCCAACTGTGACATACATCTATTCTGTTGGCAGAACTACTTTTAGAGGTAAAATCTCTCTTTCTTTAAGTTCTCACTATATCCTTCTTTAGTATTTTAGCTTAAACTCAACTTCTTGGTTGTTCATCTTCTATGGAAGCAGGACACTTCCTTGGAGTTCTAGCATCATGGCTTGTCCAAGTTGGCTTGGACGTGTACCGTTTCTTTTGTCGTGTATTTGGTTCCAAAGAAGAAACTGATGAAATTGATAGAGCCGAACAACTTCAGCTTCTTGGAAGGAAGATCTACATTGCTGCTTTTAGGTGTGGTGCATCACTTATTTTCTCCTCCATACCTCCTGTGGGGCAGGACTAGGAGCAATGCTTATTCGGCCAACGACGGGGCAATGGATTGGTAAGCATTTTTACATGGCTTTTTCATGCCTTGAGCATAACAACTGATGGAAATTCTGAAATCTAACTTTTTGTTATTTTTCTTTACCCTGCTTGTAAATTCTAAAATTTTGAAATTTCTGCAGGCTGTGCACTTGGGGATCTGGCAGGGCCTGTTATATTGTCAGTGTGTTTTGGGAAAGTATTCCATATAGAATTGTGATGATTCTCTGCAGCCAGTTGAAATAAGAAGGGATTTTTGCAAAATTGTTGAGGAATCTCGGAATTTGCATAAAAATCACGAGTCAACAAAGTTGCACCTGTCTCATTCTTTGAAGAACCCACTGCTCACCTGCAGATGATGATGTGACTGTATTACTAGTTCCTTCATACTTAAAAAATTTGTTATCTGGATTTTCAAAATGTAGTCCAGATATTTAGTTCCATTTCCTTTTCTACATAAAATGAAAATCTATAAGAAAAGGTTATTTCTTGAATTGTAAGAGGTAACTTAGTCTTAAAAGATTAGCAAGTCCTTGAGCAAATTACCGTCTATCAACTTCTGTGACATTACAATTACAACCCTGTCTGTTGATTAATTCATTACTGCTCAACTTGCATAAACTTCAATTTCCAGTTGCTGATCTAAGGCATGTAGTAGTAGAATAGGCAAATACTGGCGTAGACAGTTAATGAAAAGGATAACGTTAAAAGGCCTCCAATTTTGCATAATTACTAGAGATAAAGCTACTTTTCAACAAATCACTTCTCTCTGCAATGTACTCACCAATCAACTAAGCATCATTCAATTACATTTGCCCCATCCCCAATCCCCTTCTTCGCCCCACAACACAAAAGAGCAGAACGATCAGAAAGAGTTAAGTGTCCCAAATCATCACAACAGCGATCACGCCAACGCCTAACAAGACAGCCAAAAACTTGTAGTGAGGCATGTCAACTGATAATGACTTCTGAGGATTAGTAACCCTTGGAAAGCAAATGGTTAATGGACACATAAATGAACACCCCACAAGCCAAACCCATGGATATCGCGTAAATCCAGTCTGCAACAGCACCTTGAGTTGTGGCATCTATTATAATTCCAATGGCAATACCCACAGGGCTGGAAATTGCAAATGCAAAAGCATAAGCAGCACAAGATAAGAGAGGGCGGTCTGGAATCATCCTGAGAAGAGCTATTCCCATAGCAATAGCTGCAAAGATCTTGTGCAGACATACAGTCCAAAGAGCTTTCCAAGCATCAGCTTTGGTTTCTGCAACTCCGATAGCAATGCCCTCAAACACCGAATGGAAACACAACGCAACGATCAATAAGACGCTATCCCCAAGAGATGCAGCAGATACTAATGGTGCCTTACTGAAGTGGTGGTCTGAATTATCATTGACCTGTTGAAAGAATAAGATTTTTACTAAACTCAACAAGTACAATCTTTCCTAGTAAAAATACCAATCCCCAGAAATGATAATAATACAGTAGAAAACCAACCAGAATCTCAGGTTGTGAAGCTCCTCCATTGCTGGTGCCTTTTCCATTCTGAGCAACCCCTGTAAATAACCATACAAACTTGAACCATCAATCACCTTGTCAATACAAAGCATGAATGCCACTCAGTTAAGAACTCATGATATCAACCTGCACAGACCTCATTGGTTGTTTAATACCATCTTTTAAGGCAATCTACATAGTCTTTGACATATAATTTCCAAAAGCTATGCGGCATCAGATAATCCAACTCATAACCTCAGCACAATTACTTACCAGACACACAATCTACACCATTCTGAAAACAAAATAGTTAGAATATACAAAAGTTAACTAATAAAAGACAAACCTTGATGATGCTGAAGATGACCAGCAGCACCTGTTGAAGAAGAACCCTCATTCCTCTGCTTCCCATAAATGTAAAAAATGAAGCAATCAGCCAGCATGGTCAGCAAATAACCAGCACTAGCCAACATGTAATAGAACAGCAAAAGGGTACTCTTTTTTAGTCAAATCCTCAAAAGTCTCATTAGAATCACTCAAGAAATGCATCAAAGAAGTCCCCAGAAAAACCCCACCTGCGAACTGCGTCCCAAGTACTAAAAACCCTTCATTCCATTTCAAGAAATAAGGCGAAATTCCCCCAGCAAAAGTCCCAACAAACACTAAAATCAAACACCAAATCTTTACAAGAATCAATGACTTTGCTCTCAGATTGGGCTTATCTCCAGATGGGTCGGATCCCGTGTCTGCAGAATCATCATCGCCGCCGTGGGCGGTGGCGGAGATGACTAGGTAGAGGAGAATGAGAGTGAGGAAGAAAAGGGGTCGTGGAGCCATAAAATTGGAAGCATTTTTTTAGGTTAAATTTGGTGAATTTATACGGAAATTGGATTTAGTAGGTAGTACAACGTACAAAAATGGTCTGAAAACAATTATTGTAGTACAGATTAAACTGCTTTGGTGGATCAAAGAAGACTAATACAGAAGGAAATTTTTTTACGTGATTCCATCCCAACACAAAATTACTTAATTTATTTTTAAATATATTATTATATATTATTTTATATCACACATATAATTTTTCTCTACCTTAATATCAATCAATATCATAAATTTGATATATATATATAAATTTTCCATATAAAAGAAGTACGAAGTAGAACAACGTACGACAAACATTGGAGGTGGCCGCTGGACAAGAAAGTTTGTCCGATAAAACGCGTTGTCTTAGCTGGATGGATTGACGGTTAAGCTGGGAACTTGGGAAAGTGACAACTGACAACTAACGACTCAATTTTTGGCGCGTAAACTTCACATTTTTTATTTTCTTTTCCGCTCTTTTTATAATTGGAAATTTATTAGGAAAGATTGTATACTAGTAAGGAAGAAGATTATTAAACGCATTGAAAGAAAATATTTGTATTTAAATGTTTATCAACGAGCATTTAGTATTTCCCTTTTTTTTTTCCTTCCTTTTCTCTACCTTTTTATTTTTTTCTTCAGATTAAATACTATGCTAATATTTTCTTGTAGTAATTCTAATGATATATCTACTCAACTTGCAAGATTTTTCATATGTTTGAAGAAAGTAAAGAAAAAAAATGGAATATACATATCCCAAACTCCATTTTTCTGGATTTCTTCTTTTTATAAATTTAGAATTAGAAATAAATATATAAATACAAGGCGAAAAATAAAAAAAGAAAAAGGGTTCGGAGCAAAGCAAAAAAGGGAATAGTATCACACGCGAGCTCAACTGCATATTGACTTTTGAACTCCGCCAATGGTACAAGTACAACATTACATCAAACATCAAAGACATCAAACCAATTTTTCTTTGAGATCATCAAAATCAATGCCGTAATACCTAAACCATTTGCTCACACATCATTATTATACTCTAAATTAAATATTATAAAATTTATAATATTAATTAATATAAAAAATATTTTATAAAATTTAATTTTAATAATAAAATTTATAAGTGAAGTTTAAATTAAAATTTATGTTAACATTATCCACCAGTCGCAATGTCAATCATACATTAATTTTATATCAATTTTGTAATAAAAAAAATAAAAACTGCAAACCAAAAGATGACTAATGGTAAATTTGCAAAGCTCAAAGAGTTTTTTTTTTTTTTGGGGGTTGTGTGGGGGTGGATAGATTGCCCAAATAAATATTAAAAAGAGAACAAGTTAAACAAAGAAACAAAACAACCCTAAACACTTCTTTTTGGTAACCTACTGATGATTTTATCCATTCATTCAAAAGAATGACTATTCACTTTCCTTATTACCAAAAAATACAGTATGTAAATGAAAAATCTAGATATATTATCATTCGTGCAAATTAAGCATTACACTTTTCTTCAAAAAAAGTACAACTCCAATTTCCACAGATATTTTCTGATTAATTTGTATCACTCACTCGAAGGCCCTCGAAGCCTCTTAATAAATTCTAACAACTAATAGACTCGAAGATATTTTCAAAGAAAATTAATGCCTTAGATCTGCCTGTTACCTACTACATTCATAGAATGGCTAGTTTGTGCCTTTGTGGCCACACCAGTAACATAGTATTATTTAGATTTCTTTAGCAAATTTAATATACTAGCAATTAATGTGCCCAACCCTTTATTTCTTGCACCTCTCTATATATATAGAGTTCAACTATTTTGTTCAATAAAGACATTAGCAGCAAGCAGATCATACCATTTTTTGGATCTAAAGAGAAAAAAATGGCTACTCTTCAATGGATTCTGAGTGCATTACATAACATAGTTATCGGACAATCAAAAGATAAGATTACATTTCCAGATGGGATGGAGAATTCATTGGTTAAAGATTGTCATCAAGAGAATGAGTTGTCTACGTTCTAAATGCCATTGCATTATCCGAGGTACAAGAAAGAAGACTACCAGAAAATGGAGGAATGGAAAGTGGATTTGCTTCTCAAAGAATACGGGCTCAATTTTGGAGGAAGCTTAGAGGAGAAGAGGAAGTTTGCAATGGGTGCATTTTTCTTGTGGTCTGATCAACTCTCTTAGTTAGTTAATTAGTTAAAACTCCTCATGCCTTTATTATTATTATAGATTTGTATGAGAATATTTTTGGTTTGTAATTTTTTTTTTTTTTTTGTTGGCCTTGTTTAAATGATTAATTATGTATATGATATTTGTGTTTGTGTTATTGTATTACTATGTAATTTCTGGAAGTTATAGAAGTTAGTACTATAATTTATAACACTATGTTTAATGTTACAGCTTTTACTTATTTCAAAAGCTTTCCTTTTGGGGGCAAAATTGCATATTTTAGAAATCCAATTATTATTGGAATATCTTTGCACTCAAGAGAAAGTATTAAATTTTTTTTTTTATAAAAAATAGTTTCCGTAAATTGGGCTGGATTCAACTGGGCTTTCCCATTTTAACTTAGATATGTAGCCCGTATATAAGTTGGTACTTAGGAGTTGGGTAGTGGATTCCCTTTAGATACGTTTGGCGTAGGCCTGTAAACGAGTCAGTCAGACCGTCTGGTCAGACTAGTATATCCAAACTCGAATCCAATTAATATAATCGGATTCAGATTTTAATCTGGATCTCCGATGGATCTACAAAAATATATACATACTCAGTTCTGTCGGATCTTGTTGAATCCGGATCCAAATCCAGGACTTAATATTCTTTTTATAACTTTTAAAATTATATATAGAAACTATTACAACTTATCGATTTTTTTTTTAAAATTATAAAAAAGTGTTTAGTTCATAATTAATATTTATGCATGTATTCTATATTAAATATAAATTACATGGATAATTTACACAACATATATGTATATATACATATAAAATAGTACTGGATATACAATAATTTTATTCTATATTAAATATTTAATCGGATCTGGATCTTAATCGGGTTAAAACACCAATATTCAAATCTGATGTGTTTATTATAATGGCTAAACGGGTCTGGAGTATTTTGGGTAATCAAAATTTGTCATAGATCCAGATTTAAATAAACGAGTTCCGATCGGATCGGGTCCGAACTGATCTAGACCCGACCCATTGACAGGCTTAGTTTGGAGTTAATGTCCAAAATATGTTGAACCCTAATTTTGAGACTACCTAAATGAAGAAGTCCATTTAGGACATGTTTGGTTTATATTTGCGAATCAAAATCAGAATAGGAATCATAAATCCTACTATCGGTATGAATTTATATTATTCTCTCTTACTTGTTTGGTTTAAACAAGAAATATGTTTTATTATATTGATAAGTTAATTAATTTGAAACCCAAGTGACATGTGGAGAATCAAAGTGGGTATTTTGTAATAATTTCATTCACGTAGAATGATTTCCCATAGTGATTATCCAAACAATATTTTGTGTATCACTAACTTTAATTCTCATTTCTTCCCCTTATACCCACAAACCAAACATCTCCTTAATGTAAGAAAAATATAGAAAATTACAGTATGTAACCTTCCACCAAGTTACAAACTTTGAATATATATCTCTCATTCCTATTTTTAGACACTCAATCTTTAAAATAAAAAGACAAATTCTTACCACAAAATTATATGACCTTAAAAATCAATGATGCTACTACTATTCTTAATCATAATGTGATAAGGGCTCAAAATCTTGAGAGCTTCAATGCCGAGTCCACCCTAAATGGAGAAGTCCATTTAGTGCAAGAACTAAGAAGTGGGAATTAACTTACATGTCCACTAGTCATTGAAGATTGAATTTAACCCTAAAATAGGTGTTCAATTCAAATCATTGAGGGCCTAATTAATGTTTAACATTTAGGACAACTAATCAAATTAATCATGGTCGTGAATTCTTACGTGAAATGATCCCATAGATTACATCACTAATGAAACTTAAAGTAGGTAGTTATATTGAAATTAGTCTCTCCAGCAAAATTAGTAGTCAAAACTTGTAATTATAAACTAAGACAAGTATGATAAACATAAGTGATGGAAATTACACGTGGTTGATTTAGCATCAATTCCTCAAATTTGTTGACAAATGTTTCTTACCCAAATTTTGTTTAACTTACATATATATAAGAAACTAGGAAACTACTTAATAGATCCGATCTTTAATTCTAACTGTAGATTATGTGGTCAGGATTAAATTTTAAAGAATTTTACTTACATCATCTGATGTCATAGATTTTTTAAGATTTAATCCACACCACAGAGTTTACAAGTGGGACAAAAAACCGAATCTACTTAAATATTTACCTAAGAAACTATAGATTTTTCACTCTACAGATGTCAACTTATAATTAGTATTACATAGATTCCTAATCAAATTAATTAACATCATCTCCTCTTCTTTGCTTCTCCAACCCATCCCAATTGATTAGTTGGATTTTGAGGTTTTTAGGTTGGAGGACAGCATTAAATCCTCCTTGACGAAGCCGAAAAGCAGCCGACCTCAAAAAAAAGAAACAAAAAAAAAATAAAATTTATCAACTTCAAATTTGGTAATCATGAGGATCATGCTTACCTTAATAGTTAGTATTAATTATGCTGTTGAAAACTTGTAAGTTGAAAGTGGACAGCTAAACATTTGAAGATGTTCAAGTAAATATGCCTAAATCTACACGGATTACCCCTGCCACATGGCAACAGGCAACATTAATCCATCCACACACTTCTCTTTGGGAGTAGTTGGCTCCCCTTAAATTACTAGTAATTTAAAGGCCTTTGATAGTCCCAAATTAAATAAGCCAATTTCCATCCTTATCCAAACCATAATTTGTAAGATGAATCACAAAAACAAAATTATTTTGGTCGTGAACAAAAATTGAACATATTTAATAGTCGTTTCTATGAATGAAATAGAATTTTGTATATGGAGTAGAGAGATTATTTTTTCTTCTGAAGATGATGACTCATATTTTTTAAAAACCACCCCCTGCAAATAGATGACTCCTATTAGTTTATGAATAATTGGGCTTACGGAAACAAATTACTCCTAAGAGTATAAATGAACGTAAACAAGTCAGACACTAATATTTAAACTTGTTTGATTATTTAGGCCAGTTTGAAGACTCTAGCGATTCAAACTTGTTTGATTATTTAGGCTAGTTTGAAATTTTATTCAAATTTGACTTGTTAATCATTCAATCTAAACTCAAATGAATTTTTGTTGAGCTGACCTCGAGTAATTTGAAAATTTTAATTTATCGATAAGTTGAATATAAAAAATTAATAAACACTAAATTTTATTTAAATTTAATTTAATTATTGACAAACTAAATTTAAATAAACAGTTAACGATTCAAATATTAAATAATTTGAATTCATTTATATCCTTAATTACCCTCCATGCAAAACAACAAACACACGCATGTACAGATTTAAACGCCTATAAAAGGAGAAGCCCATTTTCTAGCTTTCTTACATTTCAATCATCACTCAATATTTTTGAAGTTTTTTATATTAAATCTCTTTCACGTTCTCATCTCCAATATCACCAAACTAATCTTTCTTCATCAAAACAGAAATTAATATATCTTGCATTGAAATGAGGAAATGGAGTACTATGATCAAAATCTAAAAAGTTCATCAAATGATCACTGAGTACTACTGAATTTCTGTCACCTAGGACCCTAAAGACAGTGACCCAATTTGTAGTCTCAGTTTCATTTCTGTTTTCCTTCATCTATTATTCCAAGTACTCATCATGGTGTTATTTCTTGCTCCATTCTTTCAAGTTCTACTTATCAGCAATCCCTCTTCACACCTTGGACAAAAGATGGATTTTCCTCATTTGCAATGGAATCTTGGTGGTCGTGTTAGCAAACACTTCTGATTTGGTTTCCTCTCAGCCATCAGGATTTGATCTTCCTGATGAACAACATGGTCTGCATACACCACCACCAGCTGATCAGATGAAGGTACTTCTACTGGAAAATGCTGCAGTTTCTGAAGAAGAAGAAGAAGGACAAGAAAGTGAAAATGATGAAGAACCTGAGGAAGAAGAAGAAGAAGAAAAGGAGGAAGGAGAAAATAAGTTGAACCTGATGGTGGAAGATCACCATGAAGAACGAGCGCCAGATGAATATGGAGGAGAATATGATATCCAGCAGATCATGAAGCTGAAGAAATCCCATATCATGAAGAGGAGAACATTGAGAAAGATTCTGAGATAGCTGATTTTCTGTGGGAAGAACAAGTGCAAGTAGAAGGAGGAGGACAAATGGAGAAGATGAGTGCAGAGGAGTTAAACAAAAAATTTGAAGATTTTATCAGAAAAATGAAGGAAGAACTCAGGATTGAAGCTCAACAACAGTACTTGGTTGTAGTTAAGTAAATTAATTAATATCATGTATGCATTAAAATCATATTTATTTCAACATTAGCTGTTATTAGTTTTACTTAATAGAGTGAGTTAGTAATATCCATGTTAGTATCTAATTTCTTAATTATGCACTTCTTCTTTCTTCTGAGTTTATTTATAGTATGAGTTTAAGTAAATCCTTTAATTAATACGAGGTTGTAATATTTAGTGTTCATGAATTTCCATTTTGTCTACTTTTTATATGATTATTGGCAATTTGGCATTCAAGAAAGAAAAGCAAGGATCGGTCTCGATCACCCTTCTTTATTGTCACCAAGGACCTCAACCAATGCCTTAAATGTTCTTGTTCCCTCTACTCTAAGCACCATAAGACCAATCTCATTCCAAGATGATAACCTAAATTTAATTTGATGATAATCAATTTTAATTTTAGATATTTGATCGAATTTTATTATTTTATAATGACACGTTAACGATTTTTGTCCAACTATTTATTAACAACGTAATCAGTCCCATTACAAGAACCACCATTTTAAGGCAAGAAATTGTAACAACAATATTACATTGTTGGAGGAAATAAGTACTTAGTTTTTTTTTTCTGAATCAGATAGAAATCTTGTGTCTATACTTGTTTTTTTTTTTACACGGTCCCTTTTAATCTTCGATGGATTATTGCTGAGTATTTTTTTTTTTTTTAGAATAAAAATTCACTCTGAATTCTTTTCATACTACTAGCTTTTTCGTTTAACTAAAATTCTATTCACTTCTAAATTTTCTCAAATGTTATCTTTCCTTAAATGGCTAATTCATGAGAACATCAATGTGCCAATGTGCACAATTGCTTCTCAACATTTCTTAGCATCTTAAAAAAATAATAATAAAATAAAAAAATTCAAGTGTTCATCTTGTACATGGTGTGGTGACCGAGACATATATGACCACATGAGAACCAAGAAGATAGCTGAAGATTAGTACAATCATTGGGGTCTACTGGAATCTTGAATTTTAAAGTAAAAAAGATGGATGTTAAATAATTGGATTTTTGTGGAGCATTCCAAGCTAGAAAGGATCAAACTTTAAGTTTTGACACTTGCAATTTTTGCACAGTTACCAGCCTTGACTTGACGTGCTTCTTTTAAATAAGTGAACAAAAGAAAGGATGGTGGAGAATATTATCAATTAAAGTTCCTCTTTTTTTCAGGGGGTGTTGGGAATCTTTCATCAAAAAGTTTATTATGGGGAATCTTTAGCCACTTCAGTGGATCAACTTTTTTTTTTTTTTTTTGTTTGTATGTCTACCTTGTTCAAAGCTATTTTGAGCAACGGAAAAGTGGACCTAACAAGAAATAAAATAGCAATCAAAATGGGAAATGAATTAGGAAGTGAATTAGGCATTATATTGTAATTATCAACCCAATAAAAATCTTTTTTTTTCTTTTTTCTTTTTTTTGGCTAAAAAAGAATTTACAGTGAGTTTACACTTACCCGACTTAAACCCATTCTTAGGTCATAAAAAATACGTAATTTTACTAGCTACACTTATTTAATTCTTATTTAACCCAATAAGAATCAAATAAGTGTGACAATAGTAAAATAGTTCAATTGTAATTATCTGCAAACAAGCCATGAAAAGCCTTGATGGCAAAGAACTTTCAGCTTTAAGATATTTGTTATATACAAAAGTTGCATAAAAATTAAATTAACAGAGATAAAATGTTATAACCATATATCTGTACCAACAACTAGTACTACTTTTTTTTCTTACCTGAAGAAAAAAAAAAAAAAGAAAAAAAGAAGAAGCAAGCACTCCTACGTACATATTACCTTTACTCGTAAGCTATCTATGAATTATGCAAAGGGTTGGAACAAAAATAGATGAAAAGCTCATGTACTTTTGCAAATTGGATTTAGTGTTCATCTTCCAAGAATCCATATATAAGAAGACAAACAGTGAAAAAAGTTGAAGGATTGAAAAGACTTTGTTACAACAAGGGGACATGAATGATGATAAGTTGTTCTCAATGATTGAAAGGGACTAAAATTGTCATATTGCAGTATTGAATTGCACAGGTGGCCGAACAAGTTACGAGTTCTTTGGTTTTTTGACACATATGTGGCCATATTCCAATATACCTTTCATTTTCAAAACCACCTGCGTAGATTTTAATCATGGAGAAGCTGTATCCAAAAATGGACCCTTTTATCTAAGTTTAGTCAATCTCATAATTGAATGAATTTTTTTTTTTATTCTTAACCCAAATACTAAAAGAAGGAAAGGTGTGCAAGATCTAGAAGGACCTCCTCGAATTGGTGGGGATTGACTAGAGAAACGTACATGAAATTGACAAACTTAATTTGATTACAAGTTGCAACTAAAAGAATATGAGCCTAAACTAGATGGCCCTTGTGCTTATAGTTGCAGCACTGATTACATTCTGAATAGCCGGATACATATGTAGGGTGTTTTGAACACTAGTGACAATAATTTGAATGAAAGTTTAATTAATAATTTATTGAAAATATTTAGTACTTATCAGATGTCATGACACTAATTATATTGTGGTTGAATCCATGATACAAAACTTAATTGGTATGAAGTCAAATGATGTATAACACTATTGACAAACTAATATATTGTTTTAGATCATCAATTATGTAATTAAAAGGAAGAGAAAACTCTCACATGAGTTTGATATATTTAAGTTTTATGACATGAATATTTAACCCTATGATTGTCTTTCTTCATGAACTAAATTATGTTGCAATTTTGGAATAAAAATATGTTGTAATTAGCACCTTGTGACCCGACCCAAATCCTCGGTGTCACGTGTAATAGAGTGTCAAAATAATGTCATAAATATTATTTTTTCATGTGAACAAATTAAATAATCAAGATGTTTTAGTTTAAAAATAATTACATCAGTCTTGTCTAAGTGACAGAATAATACTTGCGGCATTCGATTATTGGGTACCGTGGATTTGATCCACTCTTGACCTACATTTGAAGTGATTAATTAGAAAGCTTGGCAATCGTGTTGAGTTGACCTACATTTGAAGTGATTAATTAGAAAGCTTGGCAATCGTGTTGAGTTGGCTAAATGCGTACAAATGCAATCATTAGCGAGGTGAAATGGATATTTATGACATTGAGACGATTAATTAATATGGTTAAACAAGTGAAGAGCTAAGATCGATCTTTTTAACCAATCATGGATTTAAACATCAACAATTAGATGGGGTTTGCGTATTTGACTTAAACTAACATTGTTTGATTCGATAACGATGATAAAATGACGATGAAGATGAGGATAAATTAATTAGCTCCTTTTCATCTTATTCTTGTTTTCCTCTTAGAGATTGGTTTATTATTTTATCAGCTGTGAAAAATATCAAATTTATTAATTAGGTATTAACAGAAATTAACTAGCTAGAAAAGAAATTGCAAATGAAAAATTTAATCGAATAGCAAAAGTGTGAATTAATTTCACTAATCAATGTAGTTGAGCTGAGTCGAAAAAGATTAGGAGAGAGTTTTGGGCCAGAAATCCAAATTCCCCTTAGTTTGGGGGACCTGACAAGTTCGTGTGATTGAGAAAGAATTCAAAACCCCCTGTAGTTGAGCTGAGTCGAAAAAGGTTAGGAGAGAGTTTTGGGCCAGAAATCCAAATTCCCCTTAGTTTGAGGGGACCTGACAAGTTCGTGTGATTGAGAAAGAATTCAAAACCCTCTTCAGCCAGGCTTGTAGTGTTACATAATTATCAGAATTTGATTGATAAGAAAGTTCAATTCTTGATTAGCCGTACTTTCTCGTATTAATTCATAAATTCTAAAATTGTGGCAAATCTTAGTTACACTAGACTGGAGATGAGATATATTCCTGAAAGCTAATAATAAACAGCAGAAAAAAGCAAATTATTTTGGCCTATAATTCTATGTAATTGATGCATCATTTTCAATTCCTTAATTATAAGTTGCCTCAAGAGACAGACGTTTAAGCATAGCCACCTATTGCATTTAGCAATGAATAACTCACACATACACACGAATGGATGAAAAAAGAGAAGTTAATCACTTTCATTAGCACAAGAAATCTTTTTGTGGATGTAGTTCATTATATAGTACAAAGGATTTCTTGATCTACATTACTCAACATCACCTTAATTACTTGAGTAATATGGTTCAACATGGATCAGAAGGTATGTAATACTATATCATGATCGAATTCATATAAGAATTTTTCATTACCGTGCCAAATGATGAAAATTGGCTATTAAGTATTAACCACAACATAAGCCAAACCAGCATTTCGTATACTAATAAATTACAGAAGACAAAGGTTAAAGAAAAAGCTAATTATCAAGATGAAAATGCTTCAAGGTCTAGCCATAATTGGATCATTTGCGCATTTGCTACCACGGATAACAAGAAAACTCGAGAATTAAAACAACAAGGCAATACTCAATTATGAATAACAATTGTTTTTATATATAAGTGTGTGTTTAAAAAGAGTAGTTCTTGTCAGCATGAATAGCTATAGTTGAAAAGTCAACACGATTACCGGTCTATCAAATCGACAAGAATTAAATTTATCTAAATAGGTAATATGACAATTTTTAAATATATATATTTTGGTTAATTAAGTTGTAAAATTAGCAGTCTGTTGTTCAATAAAAATCCGACTTGGTTTACAAATAAATTTTCACAAAAAGGTAGAAATCTATAACTGAAGACACGAGATCATAGAAACTGTTAACAAGATAATAGCAACATTCCTCCATCAATATTCAAAATAATGGACCAAGTTATACAATACCATAAGTAGCATAAAATACCACCGTCAATCTAATACATTGATAAGTACATGACCCATTCGTGAACCGGCCAATAGTTCAACTTCCTACCTTTCTTCCAAATATATAGAGGTAGTAAAGAGAAAATTTTAAAATAATGTCAATTTAAGCATTACGTTGTGAATCTCTTGATCTAAATTATGACGAAACTAATTTTAAAACTTATCCTGAACTAAAAAACTCATAATACAATACCGTGAATTGGATCAACTATCGCTGGTAGACTAGTAGTTGTAGAGAGGGAGAAATAACTAATTAACTACCTTTGTTTCTTTTTGTTAAAGAAACCAAATAAGAAGCAAATTAAACCCATGCAATTATATTTATAGGATCACATCATTGTGCCACATGACATGGGTACCCTTTAGCAACGTGCCTAGGCTGGGGCAGGGTTTCAATGCTATAGTTTGGAGAGTTGAGTGGATAAACCTGCATATTCCTCCTCGTAGGATAGTAATTGTGCCTATAGGAATTAGTACCAGGCAATGTTCTTCCGTACCAGAACACACTAGCTCTTCGGTATCCTGTAGCAATATGACTATAATCACCATTGTGGTATAGTACGTTAGAAGTTCCATTTGTTTGTGGATGCCTAGGATTATTTGCATCATGCTAATCCAGTGGATGTTGTTCCCCGCATGTTGTTCTTGCCTTAACATCTATATCTGGAAAATAAATTTTGCTACTCACACCACAATACATAGTGAGTATTGTAGATCATTCATATCCACTATGTATTGCGTAGTGCGTAATCAAAACTTACTCCTATATTTGGATTAATCTCCCCGAATATGCTTGCTATATATGTATCCACATCTATGTTCACAGCATATTCCCTAGAAATATATATAATAAAATACAACAATAATTAAATGCTAATATTTGAGGATGAAATGTTTGTGACATATTAATTTGCATGAAGTAACTAATTACCAGCGCCAACGGGGCTGTGGAGCAAGTGCAAAATCTTCCTCATACATGGCTCGCAATTGAGGTTCACTGTCACAATACAGTCCTAAATGAAATTAATGATCATCCAAATTAACAAAAGTGAAGGTATTTAGGGGTTTTGGATCCTTTATACTTTTTGGTATTAGATTCATATTACACTATGTGATGAGATGACATGTGTCTTTTTAAAATAACAAAATAATAAATAAAATACAAATGTCACCCTATTAAATAGTATAACATGAGTGTAACACCGTATTTAGGTCTAGAACCAATAATATATCTATTGACTATTAAAATAATTTCAAAATACACGTACTCTTAGTCGTCCTTTTTTTTTTTTTTTAATGAAATCAATCCATTAGTATTTTTTTTTTTTTTTGAGTTATGAAATCAGTTTATTAATACCACATAATGTAATTCAAAAGAGGAGTAATAGTATCATAGACTGTGATTTTAAAAGTTAAAACACTCAAACTTTCACAACAGATAATTACTTCTGCAAGAAGTCTCAACACCAAATTAAACACATCTAGTTAACGAAAATCAAACTTGTTTATGCATGATTATTCTATAAAATTTATAACAAATTCAAGATCTAGAGAAGCAATATTATTATGTGAGTGGTTAATAAAAATCGCGTTACAAACTAGAAAATAATATAATAGAAGCACCCTTAACACAAAGCATATTAAAGATTGAAATTAATTAAAGAAAACGAAAAAGTAAATCTGGAATTACTGCATTTGCATAGCGACGGGCCAAAGATCTCTGGATGAACTTGCTCTTCCGTTCTCCAAATCCCTCGAATCAATTTTTCCCTTCTCAACATTAAATTTAGAGGGAAAAAAAAAATCAAATTTAGGAGGAAATCTAAATCATATCGTATAGATTCATTTCAATATTTTGTACAAGAAATCTTTCGCAAAATTAGACTTTCCATGCACAATACTTACTTGATTAAAACCCCACTAATCATTGCTAGAATAGTGCGATAATAATTTCAGTGTCCATGTATTAGCTAGCTTTTCCATTTTTTATTTGTAAATTTAGTTTTATTCTTGCATGAACCTTTCTCAAATGTGAGCATTTTCCATCCACGTTAAAGATCTCGTCAGTCATCAACATTTCTTTTTCTACACGTTTCCTATGCAAAAGAAGGAAAGATTATGATTTAGGGTGGAAAAAAAAAAAATCTCATGCCTCTTCTAGTGAGGGAAAATAATTTTTCCCAATTGAACGGTTTGAACGTTCATTGCGCATTGCATACTATCTCAGTTGTTGTTCTCCTTTGACGACCGGTCGAAGGGGGAAATGGCCAACTTGAATTGGTCCATTTCGAGTTAACAGATAGAGATAAATAGACACATCTCATTATACTGATCGTGGTGCCTGAGGAATTGAAGACCAAGAAGTGAGTTATTTATACCAAATATTTAACAATGACCTGCCCATTTCATGATTTTATACAAAAACCTCATGAAAGAGCTAAACGAGTTGAAACTTCTACTATTGTTCAACTGATCTTCAATATATACTACTATCACAAATCTAAATCCACTAGAAAATCCTAATTAAAACTAGTTACTTGTCAGGATAGGAATTAATTAATAAATAAACACTCTTGTTTCTATTTGTATAACAAGAACCAAGAGGCCAGCCATGCATGCATGCAACTTTTGACAGGATATCTATCACATTATTGTGCAACAGTTGATGCGATCTTCATCATACAGATCGTATTCTCGAGGTGAATACGACGGGACCCACGTCGGCGGGGGAGATCCGGAATGGTAATTCCTGCTGTTTAATGGATAATCCGGCACTTCCTGCGACGTCGCCGGATAGTAGTCGTCCCTGTATGAATTTTCCGGCAATGTTCTTCTATACCTGTGGTCATAGGAGTTCTCTAATAGGCCACGATGATGATCATATGAATTATTATGCTTTATTTGTGGATGCTTGATATTTACACTAACAATCTCAGCATGTCTTCCGGATCTTGCTATTGCCTTGAGAAGTATATTTGGATCAACTTCACCGTAAATCCTTGCTATTCCTTCATCTGCATCTATGGTTACAGAATAAACCCCTAGTAATATAATAGCTAAGTTAGAAAGAATAAATTCACGAGGGATGAAATTAATATTCGGAAAATTCTATAATCTAGAAATCGTTACGTTATATATTAAATATTTATACGATACAAGAATATATTAGTAAATACCAATGATAGAGCTGAGGATTTCCACGGTCTTCATCTTGCATGCCTCACAATGAACGTTCACTTTCAAAACACAACTCTACATTAAACAATCCAAAAAAATTGAAGTTCTTTAATTAGTTTCCGCAACCAAAAAAAAAAAAAAAGCAAAAATTCCAATGCACATGTAATATTATGAAATATACATAACAATCACAACCATCGTTTAATTGTTTATTTAGTTCAAAATTAAATAAAAAAAATGACAAAATTTACATCGATAATGAGATTTATCACACAATTCTTGCAACTAAACAACCCCTTAGTCTAAGAGCCCATTTGATAATATACCCTGGCTAATTTTCCAAATTATTCTTTTTTAAAATACCAAATAATTTCATAACTCTTCTAGATCTACTAACACACTTCTTGTTTTGATTGATTTAAAACATGACCGGGACTAATCGAGTAGCCTTTTCCACGGAACTATGAGTAATTAACGAGCAATGATATCTTAATTTACAAACCATAATATCATCTTGACTGGGTTCATTTATTACCGTGGGTTGAAGTTTCTCCATCTACTGCGTGCACTTAACTATAAAATCCATATCTTATGGAAGGTAATATTTTTAGGGTGCACAATAATTGAAATATATCATGCATAAAACCCAAGATAGATCCATATTCTATCTAAATATTTCTCTCTAAGTGGAATTAAAAATTTAGCATCACAAATTAGACTAGAATATTATAGAAGCATAATAATACTGTAAGTCAATAACTGAAATAGGATTTAATTAATTGAAAGAAACGAAAAAGATTAATCTGGATCGAGTTACCGCATCTGCATAAAGCGCCATCGTAATTTATGCCCGAGTGGTGAGCTCTTAAGTTCTCCGGATGAACTTGTCTCTCTCGTTCTCCAATTTCCTCAAGTCAAATTATAGAAAAGAGAAATTACTGTGTAATAAAGAAATTGAGATGCGGTTTGGAGGATTGAAAAATTATTTATAGATGAATTTGAGGAAGAAATCTATATCATATGTTCGATTTCTTCATAAAAGACTTTCCATGTGGTCATTACTTGATTCAATTAAAAACCCTATAATTTTTGCTTCAAGAGTGGGAGAATAATTGCAGTTTCTATATTTAATTAGCTTTTCCATTTCTGTTCGAATATAGTATTGTTTTAGAAAGTTATGAAGGTCAATTTATTCACAGGTAATTAAACCAGATGAGAAAAAGATTATAATTAAAAACAAAAAAAAACTTTCTCAAAACGCCTAGCTGCACTTGAACGATAAAATGGTTTTTTCTTGACAGCACCAAAAAGGAACAATTTTTCAAGTCTCCTAAGAACTAAAAATTTATATGTAGAGTCCTCCTTGGATCTTAGACGGTAAATACTCTTCTGCACAGGAATGAAAGTGACTGCACAGAGAGTGCTTCAATCTCAATTTTGACTCCACTTTGAAGAAGCAAATCCAGTTCACGCCTTAAATTTGAGAAAAAGTAGAAATTTTCAGCATAATGTTGACAATGAGAGAAGTTCACCAAATCAAACAAATTCACAGTATTCAACCTCCATTGTGGTGCCTCTCGTTGCAAGTAACACCTGAGTAACATTGCTTCAACTTTCGTCTTATCTGACAAGGAAATTCCACACCGTTATGAAAAATATGAGTACCAAATTCGACTTAAGAATCCACTGTATGGGCCAAAAAAGAAGAGGTAAAGAAAAAATAAAAAGAGAATACGCATATCACCTTCTTTCGTCAAAGGTAGCAGACACTGTTGGGGAAGGCAATACTTCTTGATTTCAGAAGGAAAAACACCAAGCCATCTCAACTCCGGAATGCGTAGAAATTTTGCATCATAGGCCATTTGCTTCAAAGGTATACGAATGATATCAGTTAATATCTAAGATAGCAATTACAGTGAATATAAATTCAGAGTAAACAATACTTAGACCATGAGATCTCACCATAGAACCAAATCTATAAGTTGTCAAGATGTCAAAGCCATAAGGATCACAATCTACCAAACAATAGGCAGGCAGATGCAGCTTTTTAATAATAAGGCGCAAAAATCTGGTAGAAAAGCAAAGGGATAGGAACAGTTAGATGGCCAACCAGATTATTTAAGGACAAAGGCTGTAGCTCAACCGGTATTGAAACAATAGCCTTTACCTTCTTGTAGGAACATCAGGATAGCCCCTTCCCTGAAAAATAGACATTGCACGAGCTTATTGCAGTTGCACAAAGAAATTAAAACAAAAGAAAACTTACTGTGATGACTATGCAATGATTTTTTGTGCAGAACAGATCATTCGCCAGTCTCTGGAATACTGCAGGATGTAACAAAATGGTTATGATTGACAATCTAAAATAGCGTGATGATTGTGATCACAAGCCTGTTCAGGAAATCTCATACCTGATTCTTTCTCCACAACCAATATGTATTGTGCAACACTAATTTTATCTACTTGCAACTATTAAAGAACCAAAGATTCTATTTTTTGAGCATGTTGATCTCGGCTAGGAAATTAATCCTATTGGTGGACCACTATTGGATGCTAGAACAAACTTTGATGCAGCCAACCAGCAGCCCTCATAATCCATCTCCAATTTCATTGCAAAAGTTTGTCCGAGTGGAATGTATGGACCAAATATTCTAAAACACTCAACTGCATTCTAGTAACAATGGAGGGCTATGTGTATGGATACTTTCAACAGATTCCACATGAACGGGAACAGGATACGCCTGCACAACAATGAAGCTAATTGATTTCCTCTCAGCTTGTTCTGATAATTTCCTTGAATTTTTAATTCCTATTCTTACAGTGTTAGGACTGTTGATGCAATCAAATTTCCTCCCAGCTTCCGAAAATCTGAGCCAACCCATAACCAATCTACATAAAAAACAGAGATGGAATTAATTGTGCCATTATTGTCTAATTATCAGTTGGAAAAGAGTAAAAATCTTGAAATTCACATATTCTTGAATGAGATACATCAACTTTTCAACACAAGAAACAATGTGAATTTCCCTTCAGAAGGTCATTTTGATTAGGTATAGACACGAGAAACATTCAGACAAATCGCAACAAAATATCAACATCATAACTGGGTCTCAATTTTCATCAGACCAACAACTATGAAGATAAGAGAAGTTGTGAACAGAAATAATGTCGTGTCAGATTTCAACTACTAATAAGATGATCCACTTATGGAGAAAATTTGTCACATCGACCACATAGTACTGGCATTTCTACACAACACGAGTGAAACATACTACCAGTATTTTACAAGGATATTGTGCTTTCCCATAATATGAAGTTACCTACCCATTTCCAACAGATACCTGCAAAAGAGAAGCCCACGATAAATAACTTCGATAATATCAAGTCTTTGAGGTCAAGTGTTCATTCCTATAAAATCTCCTAGGTAATATCATATGGAATTCTCAATTAAAGCAAAAAGAGGAAACCTATAACATTTAACTAAGCACATAGCAACAGTGGTGCAGAACTCAATATGCTGGATTATAGAAGTTGGCTGGATAACCATGCCAGGACACGTTCCATATTTTCCAGCAACTTAGGCAAGTTACTTATAAGTGTATGTGTTTTCATATAAGGGCTTGTATCTGGAATTGATCAACTGAAAATTGAAGACAGAAAAATATAGCATTTACCACATTTAGGTTGTGACGACTGCACTGCAGAAGAATGCAAATGTCATTAATTGCTCGGTCAACAACAGACTGTTCTGTTTGGCAAAGTAAAATGACAGTCAGTGCCTGTTTTAGAAGCACAATGAAGATCGCACCTTCCAACAACTTAAAAAACTAATAGATTTATCAACAGGTCCAGTGAAACATGATGTCCTATTTTGCGATTAAACAAAGGAATTTAGAAATTGAATTGAAGCCCTACGTGATGAGGAAATGCTTTATCTATAGATATATGGACTCCAGTCTCCAGTTCATTGGCTTATTAAGTATCACACTAACTACAGACAACAGTATATCATTGAACTGATTTCTAAATTTAAAGAGGATTTGACAAGATTATTCATTTTGGTTTGAATAGCACTGTGAAGCTACACAAATGGTAAAACACATGTACAGCATTACTTATACTTCAATTTGAAACCTGAAAGGAAATCTTTTTCTACCTTTGAAAACTGTAGGATGCATGTAATATATATCTCTTTTTGAACCATGCCTGTTTTCCTGAAGAAGTGTCTGAACTATTCGTAGCACTCGAAGCAAGACATCTGAAAAGGGAATACACCATATAGAAGTTAATATGAGCTTCTTTCTTTGGCTTGTTCAAACTGGAAAAAAGATTTCACAACTGTATGAAGAGTATTTTGAATAGTCATCTTAGATGAATATGATCTTCGAAAGATGAGTGAATAGTGAAGTGAAAGCAAAAGGATGACAAAAAGAATCATGAGAATGAAACAAACTCATACATTTTCTTCCATGGCTCCTTGCCATCTCTCAATAAAGTTAAATCAGAAAAGCACACGTGGAAGTTTAGCTTGATTCCCCCACCCCCCCCCCCCCCCCCTTTTGCCCCTCTTTCTTTGTTAAAACATCTCAAAATCTATGCATCTGTTATTGCAACAAGATGTATCACTCACCCAATCTACGCACATGACCTTCCCTCTGCATTGTGAGTAATTCTTTCCCCGTAGATATATCACATTTACAGTAGCTGCAAAAAATGACGCAGAAGCATGTCAAGTTCCAAATTACATCACAAAGTTACTTTCCACTAATCATAACTATCTATACAGATTATCATATTGTAGGCTAATATCCATTTATAAACAATTAAATAATCTTTAAAAAAAATATCAGTAGTTATGCACTGTTATTACTGACTACTCAATACACATAAAAAAATCCAGTAAAATTTAAGCTCAACTCCGGAATATGATAATAATTATCGCTCTAGCATATCATCTCTAGCTTTGACCCTTAGAACACTATTAACAGCACTAACACTTGAAAATCAAATTCCTTCTCACAATTTTACACAATATTTTTAAAAAGTATTTTCAACAAACTAATTGTAGAAATAGACACTAAAATTGATAAAATATTGACTACGTGATATTTTCCATATTCTTAATCTGCTTTTCAAAATATAACACTACCACGAAACAACTACTTTTTGTTAAAACTAATAGCTTTAAAAGCACCCAAAAAAAAAAATTTTTTTGAGACTTGATCTTTCAATTCCACAGATCAATTGTTAGCTCCAAATTTCAAAAAAAAAATAAAAAATAAAAAAACTAAATATATTCTAAAAATAACTCTAATAATTCCTAAAATCATAAATTTTGTAACAAAAATTCAAATTTTGTGATCCTTCCACTAAAAGCCTTCAAAATAAATTCAAATAATATCTCAATTAAGAAATGGAAAAAATATGAAAGAAATCAAACCATTCCAGTTTCCTGAAGTTTCCCTGCAATAATTCCTGAATCGATCAATCTGAATCACCGGCAATTGTCCGCCGGAGAGATCCGTGAGAATTGAAAAAGTCAGCTCTGCAAAAACAACGCGTTAGAATTGAGGATTGAAAATTAAACAGAAATTAGAGTATTAATCTGTATTTCTTCATTTTTTTTCTTGAATAAATTAGGGCGGATTAGAGTACAGTTGTTACCTCTGATTCTTCTTAGCAAATCAGAAGGTTGCGAACTCGAGCGCGAACGCTTTCTCTCCATTTCGCTGCTTCTTAAAGCGTTTTGTTTAAAGTCGAGAAAAGTTCGGAGTTTGAACGCACTTTTTGAAGTTGTTAAATGAAATCCATATAAATATAGAAGGGCGGGAGTATAGCACCGCAAACCCAAGTGGGTCTTCACCTTTTTCATCCTGTTTTGGGGTGAAATATTAGGGAATCCGGATTTGAAACTTCTTACATTAATCGAACCAATAATATTATAGTCATATAGATAATTGATTTATAAAAATTTACGGAAAATTTTACAATTTTTTTTAGAACATAATTTTTTTAATTTTAAAAGTTTATATAATATAAATATTTAAAATACATAATATTATACTGTATAAATATTTAAAATATAAGGGAATAATTCTCTAAAAAAGATGATAGAATTTTTCAAAATTTATATCACTCCACATCACATATGGCTCACTATTAGGAGATCGAGTACCCAATCCATATGATCATTATCTAATCCAAATCAATCATAAAGGATTAAAAAAAAAAAGTGTTTGATTCACATGCATAAAATATTCTGTCAACTGAGCATCTGGTTAGCGGATTTTTCAAGTTGATAAGATAAAATGAACTTGCCTTTACAGATCAAGGAGACCATAGCTCTATGCTATCGACATAATCTATACAATAATTTTTCAAAAGAAGCTAACAACATTTTTTTGGATAAATTACAAGAAAACTCCTAGTGATTTATCTAATATGTAGGTTACCCCTATTTTGATTTGTATACTTACAATTCGATCTCTTATGGTTTGGAGGGAAAATAAAATGGTTAAATATTCAGTTAAGTGATCCTTATGAGGCTAAAAAATTTTAAGGATTATTTTAGTTATTTAAAACTTCTAACTAAGGTTAGGGTCTGTTTGATAACTCAACTTAATGTTGAAAATTAATTGATTAAGAGATTTTTGAATTCAGCATGTTTGAGAACAGAATTCTCTTATCACTTAATACATTAACAACCGCTTAATTTGTATTCAAAATTTTAAGTGAAAACATTTTCACTTAATCTGCTGAATTTTAAATAAATGTACAAACACATAGTCTAACATACACATACTCTCTCTCACACATATTCACACACACTTTCTCTCACTTGCACACACACTCTCAGACAAACATATACTCTCTCACATACAAAAACACACACTTCCTCACATATATACATCGTCTCTCTCTCACACACATTCACACATTCTCTCTTGTACTTTTTTCATACTCTTATTCACATCACACTCACACACATGCATATTCTCTCTCACTCATATACACACACTCTATCACACACAAATTCTCTCTCACACACATACATACCCTATCAAACACATTCTCTCTCATATATATTTATACTATCGTTAATTATTCATTTTATTTTCTACGCATATATGACAATTATTTATAATAAATTAATATATGTATGAAGTGACATATTTAATTCAGAGATTGAATTCAGTTGATTATCAAACAGAAATAAATTTATTAATTCAGCAATTAATACTTTCAGAACTTATAATTTAGATTTCATAATTCAATATTCAGCATTAACAAACACCCCCTTAGTTATTATTTTGATATAAAAACAACTCCTTCCTTCGAATGAGGGGAATTTTCAAGACGTAGAGACGTGCTAAACTTATGGATTTTTTTGACTTTTTGTACAAATCCGTTAGTTTTTTAACTTTTCATCTACTTTACCCAACAAAAAAAAAAAACCCTAAACTACAAGGGGTTACACTGTAATTTAAAACTATCCATTTTTAGAATTTGTAAAGTCACACCACGTCACCCTTTGTTACTTTAATATAATATTAGAAAATTCTACTGTTCCTTTTACAGAATCATTCTTTTGTACTTTAAATGCTTGTACAGTATAACACCACGTGCTTTAAAAACTTGTATTGTACAATCTTTTAAAGTCAAGAAAATGATTCCCTAAAAGAGACGGTAAAATTCTCCATATAATATTTGTATATTTAAAATCGTAAACTTAATTATAATTACTCATAAATATAAAATTGTTTTAAATTTTAAAACTCAATTATACAAGTAGGGGCATTCATGTGTTAGATTATTAGATTGGCTGGGTTTTTGGATTCTTTTGAGTTTTTAGATTAAGAATTTAAAACCCAACTAAACTAATATAGAAACCAAGAAAATCCAATCCAAGTATACTCGAACGAGTTACTTGACTTTTCAGGTTTATTTGACTTAAAATCTCAAAAAATTTAAAAAGAAAAATTAATATTATTGTAAGTAACATCCATTACAAAATATATATTTTGCTAAAAAATGTAATTGTTAGTTTAAGAATGAAATGGAAAAATTGTAAAATATATTAGATGAATGTTATGTCAATAATAAAAAGGAAAAAGATTATAAGTTAAATAAAATGACAAGGAAAATTAATGAAAAAGAAAAAATTTATTAGTAAATTATATGGGTTATCAGTAGAGATGTTCATGGGTCGGTTAGCGGGTTTTCGGGTTTGGGTTTTCAGGTTAAAAAATAAAACCCAACTCAACCCAACTAATATGGCAACTCAAGTAAACCCAACCCAAATATTATTCGGGCAGGTTACTCGGGTTTTCGGGTTATTTGGATTAAAAATTCAAATTAATAAAAAGAAAAAAATTTAGGAGGTGTTTGGTTTATGGGTATGAGAGGGGGGGAATGGGAATTAATGATACCCAAAGATGTTGTTTGGTTGAGTACTATGAGAATCATTCTATGGGAATGAAAGTGATAGAAAATGCCTACTTTCTCAATTCCCTACTTGTGACATGGATTTCAAATTGAGTAACTCATTAACATAATGAAACTCATTCCTATTTTAAACCAAACAAGTAAGGGAGAATGATATAAACCCATACCAATAGTGGAGTTTATGCTTCCCATTCCGATTCTTATTCCGATTTCCGATTATAAACCAAACACCTCCTTAATCTATAATTATAAATCCATCCATTAAAAATATATGTTTGGTCAACTAAAATGGTTAGGTCAAGAATAAAAGGAAAAAAATAAACAATATGATAAATTAGATGATATTCAAAAAAAAAAAAAAAAAAAAAAAGAGATAATATAAGGTAGATCAAATAATTAGAATAAAAAAAATTAAAAAAATATATAATTGATTTTTTTTTTGTTATTATTAAAGTCGGATAACTCAACCCAAGTAACTCGAAACCCGAAAATCTAACCCATTTAGTCCCAAATTTGTTTGGGTTGAGTGGGTTTTCGGGTTAAGTCGGGTTTAACACCCCTAATTATCGAATTATTGAATACGGTTGGATTTTATTTTTCAAAACCTAACCCAACCAAGCAAAATTCCTTAGTTATGAATAGGTATAAATTTCCTTTTTTATAAATGAATTTCCTAAGTTATTTCCGTTTAAGAATATGTGGGAAATACTTACTTGAATCCGGTCTACGTGTGGGGCGTGGACCCCATCCGTGGACCTCTTAGTCGCCCCACTCGTAGACCTCTTAGTCTATATAAGTCCACATCTACCTCTCCACCTCTTCCCTCCAAAATAAGTTAATTTTTTAAAAGGAAGAAATAGATGTGGACTTACTTGGACTAAGGATCCACGGCCCTTCCGTGGATCGGTCCAGGTAAGTATTTCACCGAATAGGCGTATAAGTTTCCTTTTTATAAATGAGTTTCCCGGGAATTAAAGTATAACGTTGCAACAAATAAGGGGCTGCATTGTCGTCTTCCTCATCCACTGTTTCTTCGAAAAATTTATATGTTATGCAATCATGGAAATTGGGTGTATTGCTCTTTTCTTTTCTGATTTTTCTAATTATTTTCTGTTACCATTTGTGGGTTAAATTAACTAGCAAGACTGCAAGAGTTGCTGGAACATGCAACAAAGCTTCGATGTTAAGAAAAAACGACGAAAATCTTCCTCCCGCATCAAGGTAAACTCCACGTCTCTGGACTCTTTAAATTTCCAGCTTTTTAGGGGAAATTTTGTTTTCATTGGTGTAAAGAAGGTGACTTCATGTCAATACACACTAAAAATTTTGAAATTTTATGGCCAATTTCTTGTTCTTATTAGTTTAAAAGGAGTTCAATTCACGTCTCTCACACACAAACACTAAATTTTAAATTTTATGACAAATTCTTGTTTCAATGTAGATTATTTGTTTGTAGAAAACAAGCAACTCTTTTGTATCTGACAGTATGGTTACGGGTTGCAGTAGTTTTTAGAATTCGCAATACGAGGTGAGGTAGACTTAGTTGGTATGTATGTTGTAGCTGCTGTAGATGAGTGTAGTTGTTCAAGAAAGTTTGAGTATATACCTAATTATTAGTAAATTTATCACGTATCAAAGTTTAGAGCATATTTGCCTTTTCTTCTGCAACAGAATTTGAGGACTCTATTATATCCGTATTATTTGGCAAATGAGTTGTGTTCCGATACGAAATTAGGAGGGCGTGAAGCGTATCGTGTGAATTTTGTGTGCTACTTTTCTTTACTGATAAAATTAGAAGGTTTTATAGATGTCTGGCTGTATGTGGGGTTTTTGTTTTCAAGTTTTCATCTTTGTTTGTATTTATTTTTACTTGGTGTGCTTTTTGCTGATCTCCCCCTCCTTTTAATTATCAGCATTCAAGAAGAGTCCACCGACCCAAGTATAGGAGCAGTGAGGAATTGCCTGAGGATCACATAAGTGGATTGGGCGATGACATTCTTGTTTCTATACTGTCCTTCCTAACAATTAAGGAAGCAGCTCAAACCAGTGTCCTTTCGACTCGATGGTTGAACTTATGGAAATTTACAACAAGGCTGGATTTTATTGCTTCAAAATCTTTATCCGGCAAAAGAAAGCAGTGTGAGATGGAGAGACGCAAGTACGTCAGTTGGGTGAACCGTATTATGCAGTTGCACGAAAGCTTGACGCTGGATGAGTTCAAGCTTATTTTTGACCTGGACAGATATTCAACCTTCCATACTGAGATTGATAGCTGGCTTCAGTTTCCATTTACTAAGAAAGTTCAAAAGCTAGAGCTCAACTTGCCAAAAAAGGGATGTAACCGTGATGAGTCAGATTGTTGTGACTTTCCTGACGGCCTCCTTAATTTGAGTAGTTGTCTGTTCAGGCCCCTAAGAGAATTGTGTTTTGGATGTGTAAACGTATCTGGTGAAGCTCTTGAGTTTGTCCTGCGTAATTGTCCTTTTCTTGAAAGATTGCAAGTGTCTGGCTCTGGAAAATTGGTCAATCTGCTAGTCTCTGATGAATCTCCCATGCTGAAACACTTGGAGATTGTATCGTGTATCAATGTAAACCTCTCAATTAAGATTTGTAACTCAAATATTGCCTATCTTAGAGTCACAGAAATAGAAAACCTGATTCTTATCAATGTTCCTAAGCTCATTGAACTAGTCGTTATTGAGCGTCAGGTCTAGAGCATCTGGCCTAGGTTGTTCTCTCAGCTATCTACCTGTCTCCCTCGGCTGGAGACTCTTACATTGCGCACTTTATTCCCAGAGGTTGGTTTACTATACTGCTAAAAATTCGTTTTCTTGACACTTTTTTCGGCCTGGTCTACAAATTTTCTTGCGGTCTTTCTTGTGCCCAGAATCTTATGCTGGTCAGAAATTTTCCTGAACTAAGTAAACTCGAGCATTTGCGGATGGAAGTTGGCACTCCGTGGGGTGATGTTAGTCTTATGCACTTGACTTCCTTGCTAAAGGCATGTCCGTACATGGAGAAATTTGCATTCCAGGTAATCATTTGTACCCATTGTAGTACTATTTTACGAGTGCAGTACATTTGATATGTACTGCTTGAAAATTACCTGTTTGATTCATTTAGTTCAGTTTTGCATATTTTCTGTCTCATGGAAATATTTAGTGTGGAATTCTTGAAATTGCCCTATTTGATAGGGCAGTGATACAGGCTCCCGCTAGTGAATTACCTTGCTAATTCTTCTCTAAATAATAATAATAATAATAATAATAATGGAGTATCATGAACGTAGCGATTGTGTAATTAATGAAAAATAAATTTTGCTACAAAATAATAATAATAATAATAATAATGGAGTATCTTGAACGTAGCGATTGTGTAATTAGTGAAAATAAATCTTGCTACAAAATAAGAGAAAGTAATGGTGATCGCGTTGTATGCATTTGACCTGTCACCTCTGCTCATATGAATCATTTAACGAAAATCAACTATTAATATTGTTGACATGTATACCACTTTGTCGTGAGATAACATGTTTAGCAGAATTTTGGCCATGTCAAAAATAATTTGTAGATTTATTACCAAAAATTAAATAAAAAAAAAGATCGTTTTGGTAGGTAATTGTTTACCTAAAAACGAAAAAAAAAAACATTATAGCTCCATAATTTTCAATTTAAAGATATAGAAATTCAATGGAGTCAAACTTTAAATGTTGAAAGGAAAGATTTATTAAAAAATGCCAGCCATGCATAATAGAGTCAAAACTTATAATAGGAAAGATTTATTAAAAAATGACAGCCATGCATAATAGGAAAGATTTTCCTATCCGATTTGCTGTATGTCATTCATTGTCAGCCTACAAGTCCCGAATCCTCAAGTCGGCAAACA
Organism: Cinchona pubescens; assembly: GCA_025175665.1. Classification (NCBI taxonomy): domain Eukaryota; kingdom Viridiplantae; phylum Streptophyta; class Magnoliopsida; order Gentianales; family Rubiaceae; genus Cinchona; species Cinchona pubescens. The sequence continues at coordinate 2,062,077 of JANKKI010000106.1, forward strand.
ATAGAAAAAGAATAACGCAAGTCATTGAATGTATAAGAACCAACAAGTCTTGTTAGTAGTTTACTATGTAGAATATATTAGTTACAAATATCATTTGATTTATTTATTATTCAAATTCTTTTAGTTTTACAAAAAAAAAAAAAAAAAAAAACCCTATAAAGAAAGAGTTGATAATGATGACAAAGAATTTGTAGACTTTAAACGCTAAGGCGATAAATTGGGAAGATTTCGGCGAGTATATTCAGATTCATTTAATATTATCGAATTTGAATTCAAATATTTGTAGATATGCAAAAGGATCTTATCTAATTTAGATCTAGATCCATCTATTAATATTATTTTTGTTACTTTTGAAATTTTTATGTAGAAATTTCTTTTTGTAATTATTAAAAAAAGTTCATAATTAATATTGATGTGTATTCTACAATAGAATATAAATTATATTGATAATTTAAAAAAAAAAGAATATCTATACATACACATATAAATTAATACTAATATATATAAGTGATTTATTATATATTAAATATTTAATCGAATCCAAATTTTATTAGATCCAAATAAAAAGATATATATTCAATCTATTTGTTATAACATAATTTGGATAATTCGAATTATATATGAATTCAAACTTGAGCCCCAACGAGTCAGGGCCGAGTCAGCCCGGACAGTTGACAAGCCTATTAAAAGCTGGTCCTACATCAATAAAAATAAACGGTCAGAAACGAACTGGTTTTAAATCCACTTAATTATTCATTTAATACAGCACCGAACTTTTAAAAAATGAAGAGTTGAATTTTTAAAAAATACAACGAAATTAGAATTATTTACGAGAAAACCAACCGGGGATGCTTTTTCCACCGGTAACCGGTCGTCTACAAAAAAAAAAAAGAAAGCCAACTAATCCGCCATTGCCAATTTGCCACTGCCAGCAGATACAAAAATCAAGATCTTCCAGCAAATTCTCAGCAACGTAAGATTACTCCTAGCTCCTTCCGCATTTCTGCAGAGGGACAACCCCCCTTTCCCACCCAGCCCCCCTCTCCTCCCCCGCACCAATCTCTGCTTCCTTCAACTGGTAATTGGACTGCAACTCTTTGCTTGAGAATTTTTTTTTTACTCGTCCAAAGTCTTTAAGTCGGTGCTTGAGTTACATATCGGGATCTTGTATACTTTGTAAATTGATATGATGGTAATCCCATGATAATCTTAGCTTTTCTCTTCTTTGTTATTCAAATCTACTAGCCATTAGCAGTTTAAATTGTCTTCTTCTTTTTTTTTTAATGATTTTTGCAGTTTTATTTTGTACCCCCAAAGGTTTGAAAGTTAATTACTTTCTTCAAGAATGTCAAACCATTTTTGTAATTTGAGCTAAATATGTCAAAGTTTACATCTTTAATTGAATAGATTGAAACTACCGTTTCTGGGCTCAAGAAACTTGGATTTAGAAGGGGATAATATCCAGAAATGTTGGCTATTTGGGTTGCGAAATATATTCTTTTTTATTTGAGTTGTTCTCAATTTCTGATTGCTTAAAATTGGTTGTACTAACTTAAGTATAGGAGTAACTGAAATAGATGAGCTTAGAGGGTGAGTTGCAACATATATGTTAAATTTGTTAATATCATGCAGGGTATTGTTTTACCTTTTCCGGATGGCTGAGAGTGGTGTAAAACAACCATTATTATTGCCAGGATCACTAGATTCTACATCAAAAACCAACCAAAATTTTGACTTTAAGAGAAGAAGATTTCGCATCCGATGTAAAAGTGCACCTTTAGCTGAATATGTTCCTGTAGAAGTGAATGGAAAGGATGTCTCACCTCCAGAATCTGGATCCATTTTCGATAACCTCCATCCGAGCATTAGAAGGATTGGTATTTACTTAGTTTTGTACCTAGCCATAGGTTCCATCTGCTTTTACTTAGTTAGGCACCAGATTAAAGGGGAAAAGACAAATGGAGTTCTCGATTCTACTTACTTTTGCATTGTTACAATGACCACTGTTGGATATGGAGACCTTGTGCCGTCTAGCGCTGCCACAAAACTGCTTGCCTGCGCTTTTGTCTTCTCTGGGATGGCTTTAGTTGGTCTAACGTTGAGTAAAGGAGCAGACTACCTAGTCGAGAAGCAGGAAGAGTTGTTAGTCAGGGCATTGAATTTGCGTAAGAAGGCTGGTCCAACAGATATTCTAAAGGAGATTGAAACACACAAAGTTATGTACAAGTGTCTAACAGTATTTATCTTTTTACTGGTGCTCTAATAGCTGCGGGGACGATCTTCCTGGCTACAGTTGAGAAACTAGACATTGTTGATGCCTTTTATTGTGTCTGCTCCACCATCACGACACTTGGTTATGGGGATAAAAGCTTCTCAACCACGGCAGGGCGGATTTTTGCAATTTTTTGGATTTTGATAAGTACTCTTTGTTTGGCTCAATTCTTCCTTTATGTTGCCGAGCTAAACACGGAAAAGAGACAGAAGGAATTAGTTAAATGGGTCCTTACTAGACGGATGACTAATGTGGATTTGGAAGCTGCTGATCTTGATGATGATGGTATCGTGAGGTAATTCTATCTTGCACCTAGAATCGATTCTGCAAACCCATTTTGTTGGTTCCTTTGTGATTAGCCTCCACATTTTTTAAGTTCTCACCAAATTTCAAATGGACATTTGTGTTCTGATTTCCATTCGGCTTTTTCTTACTTATCTGAATTTGTATTTTGATAGTGCTGCTGAGTTTATCATATATAAGCTCAAAGTGAGATGGGAAAGATCAGCCAAGAAGATATCTCACTTTTGCTGGAGGAATTTGAATATCTTGACGTTGACCAGTCTGGAACTTTGTCACCCTCCGATTTGTTGCTTGCCCAATCATCTTCAACAGCAAGGTGATTTTTTTTGTTAATAAATTTGTCTGTACTCTTTTTCCTAATTTGTGTACGTTGCTTGGTGTGATGAAGGAATTTGTCTGTGTCGTCACGTTTGTATTATTCTTGTAAAAGTATGCTCCTTTCACTTATCATTGTTTAAATGAACATGATATTCTTGGTTCAGAACAGTGGGATATTGGCACAATTCTTTTTTGCTAATAATTTTCAAGAAAATGTCATCCAATTCAGTCACTAGTGTACTTTCTATAAGATTACATGGCCGTGATGTGTAAACACCTGCTTGAAATTCCCTATTATTCTTCTCACCCCTCTTCTGATTCTCCGGACTCATCTTCAACAACTAAACATAAGAAACAGAATACCGATCCAAGTAAATTTATCAAAGCTTCAAGACCTTAACTTACTACCAGCTGCAAAACGGCTGATAGACCTGTTTCATGATAGCATCAGCTTAGACCTTAAGCTGGAGCCATCATCATTTGCATCGGGCCAATTACCAAACGGTTTGCACTCGAGACAAAGTAAAATCTGCTCTTTAAAGGGCAGAGAAGAAACAATCAGGAAGCGCTCAATATCAATGTTAAAAAAATCATCCCTGCATTCAAGTTCTTCATCCTCAACCGAAGATCTCTTTGAAGTTAATGATGAGGAAAAATCAAAATAACTTATAACACTGAAAGTCCCAGTTTATCTGTTGTATATTCTCATAACAACAACCAACCCGAAGTGCCCTTGATGCAGGTGCTACTGTTCTGTTGGCTTACAACAGACCTGGAATTGATCTTGACATTTCAATGTGCATCTAAGGGGAATTATATTGATTTTTTTATTTTTTTTTTAATTTTGTGTAAAGATAGGAGATGGCTTTTGCAAGCAAGTTGCAGAAACATTTCAAGCCTCCGGTGTTCCTTTTGTTACGACAAATAGCAGATAAAATCTTTTTGGGATTTTTTGCCTTTTTTCAATCGTCGTTTGACATTGCGCGTTGCTTTTTCTCTTGCCTTAGCATGTAATTCGCCATCTTTTTGGGCTTTCCATCAAGCGTAATGGCAGTTGTAATGCAACACATTGTGAAGAACACAAGCATAAGAAACGCACAAATCGCTAATGAAGTGTTACAAGTCATTGTTGAGGCCTTCAAGATCCACAGAGATGTTGGAAGGCCCGTTACAATTTGTAACCTCAAACTGCTAGTCACATCCCATTAGATTTTGTTGCACGTTCCAGGGTAATTGGGGTATACATACTGGGTAATTTTATGCGTTTTCTATTCACGGTATTGTTTAGTAGTCTTGTATGGGTGTGTAGGGGTAAAATTTGAGCATATATATAATTGGTGCTAATGTTATCTTGTATACAAATAAGTTAGTATTACTTAATTATAATATAAACTTAAAATTTTAATTGAACTAGAATTTTGTTGTATTAGGATTCAGGTATATTTATTGTCTCTTGAATGATTAAATTTAAGAACGTTATTATATCCGCTTTGATACGCGAAAGTATTGTGTTTACATATCTGTACAAGAATTGGTGGGTGGAAAGATTAATTAAACGTGCTACATTCATTTTCTTACCAACAGTATATTAAAAGAGCCAATATGATTTAGTGAGTTGGATTTTCTTTCCGAAATTACCTTTACTATAAAATTTAGTTACTTTGTTATGTCTTTTAACATTAATGCCTTTTTTGTAATTCTTTAGGTTATTTATGTAAACACTTCTCAACGAGTAAAAGAAGAAATAAAATCTACTTTTAAAACTTCATATTAAGAAATAAATTTGATTGAAGTAAATTTCCTTATTGAATAGAATATTATCAACCAGTTTTAGAAATTAAACAAAAGTAGGAAACAATTTTATTGGGATGGATTTTAGAAATCAAGCAATAATAAAAAAATAAAAAAATTTGCTTGAAAAATAAATTTACATATTTCATTTATTATTTTAGACCCTTAACGAGAAAAAATTTTAAAAGGTACACTAAAAATAAAACTAAATTTTTTTATATTTATATTTAGAATTAAGATTGATTCAAACAGATTTTCTCATAAAATAGAATTTTGGGATATATTTAGAAATAAAATTTGAATATTAAATAAAATTATTAAAAAATTAATTGAATATATACTAAAATAAATGAAGGAGATTAATTTAGTTTTAAGTTACCCTTATTATAAAATTTAATGACTTTGTTATGTTCCCAACTTAACTGCCCTTTTTATAATTTTGTAGGCTGTTTATATAAATAATCTTCAAAGAGTAAAAGAAGAAATAAAACCAACTTTTAAAATTTCATATTAGGAAATAAATTTGATTGAAATAAATTTTCTTATGTAATAGAATATTAGGAATGAGTTTTAGAAATTAAAGATGAGTAGGAAATATTTTTTGGGATGGGTGTTTAAAAATCAAGTAATAATAAAAATATAAAATTTACTTAAAAAATAAAATTACATGTTTCACCTATACTTTTGGACCTAAAAGACACACATGAAATAAAAACTAACTTTTTGAAACTTCATTTAGAATTAAATTTTATTGAAGTAAATTTTCTCATAGAGTAGAATTTTGGGATAGATTTACAAATTGAAGATTAATATTATTTAAAGTTATAAAAAAAAAAAGAACTTAATGGAATAAAATTTCTCAATAAATAGAATTATGCATATGATTATTATCAACATATATAGGTTGTGGATACATTAATAGACTACAACATTTATATGCAATTAAAGGAACTAATAGTTTATTAACAACAATTTAAAGAAAAAGAAAAATTGGTTTGACAAAAAAAGGAAAATAAGGAAAACAAGGTTATTTTACGCAATATGGCATTTTAAATTGAAAAGGTGTCAATTTGACCATCCAAATTGAAAAAATATTCTAATATAGTCCTTTAAATTCATCTTAATAGTCTCAATTTGGTCTTCAAAATTAAAACAAATGTCCCAATGTGGCTTCCAAAACTGAATGATTATGAATTTGACCGTCCAAATTGAAAATCTGTTCTAATATGCCTTTCAAATTGTATTCTGATACAAAAATAACATTAATCTTTCAAAATCATATAATTTTAAAGTATACTTTCAATTTTAATAATTATTTTATTGTTAGAATAAGATTTTTATACAAAATAGAGAGTTCCATCTAATATCTATTTTTCAATGATGAATTTAGAAATTACACAAGTATGCAAATAAAACTCTTATAGAATTAAGAATTAAGTTAAACAAAAAAGTAGAACTTATCAAGTATAAACTTCTGGACTCTTTAGATAGAATAATTTTGAAATATTTTTCTATTTCTAAAAATAAAATAAAATAAAAAGAATAAAGGAGATGTAAATTGCTTAAAAGCCTCAAGGATATCTAAACTTGAATCAACAAAGACATTATCTTTCATAGATATTGTCAATATTTTCACCTTCCTTTCGTTAATGCCATTTATTTTGTATTGTCTAGGTTTTGTAATAATGAAAGAGATTCGTTGTCCAAGATATGAAAATTTTTTGGCTTTTGCATAGTGTACTAAAAAATAAATATAATATATAACCTATCTTTTTATTATTGTTAAACTGATTGGATTATTAAGAAGGATGGCGAAAAATGTGATACACAGCTATTTTATTTTTCTTAGTTGAACGTAATCCTTATCTTGCAATTCTTACTTGCTTTTGTGTCACTTTCATGCATTGAATAATTAGCACATATTTAATCTAAATTACGCTTTTCCTATTATAACAAATTAGTTCCAAAAATTATACTAAAATTCTTAATAGATAATTATTGTCCTTCTACAAAAATTCTTGTTATTATGTTTGAATATGTAAATATCTAATGTTGAATATTAGTAATCGTATAAATTACATACGAAAAAATCAGGATATCAAATTAGTTACTATTTAGATTTTAACCCTAAAGTGTAATTTGTTTAATAAAACCTAAATACTAAATATTTATTGTTATTTTTGAATTATTACTATACTAATTGATAGTTACTGCAACTATATATTGTTAATCTTATTCTATCAAATAAAATTATAATATTGAATATGTACCTTTTAATTTACTACTATACAGGTTGATAGTTTTAACATAATGAATTTGTCACTAAATTTCAAGTCGTAAATTGCTAAATAGTGGTAGACTATTTTCATTTTTTTTTCCTATTTTCATGATATAATTCTTATAGTTGTGCAAATTATATATTTAAGAAATTTCTTAAATTAGAAATTGCTATTTAGTATTTGCGCACAAATGGTTCCTTTATCAGGTTGACTATAAGAAGGGTACAAGAATCCAAGAATAATCAAATGTCAACATTTTTCAAGAGTACACTACCCTCTTTGATTACTAAATATTATACATAATGGATATAATAATATACTCCAATATATTTCTTTCATACATTATGCTCCAATTGTTGATGATATTTTAAACTTTCATATTTTTGAAGTATAAATAGATATAACCAATGAGGTCATTGTAGAATGTTTCAATAATTCTTAATCGAGGAAATGGATTTCTATTTGAAAAATTGCAAGGTAGATCTGTTATTCACAAGACACAATTATTTAGTTTTACGAGATTGTTTGAACTATTAAATTAAACAAATATATAATATTTTCTAACAAAGTATATCTAAAGAAAATGCATAAATCATCTATGAACAAATATTTCTCTAAACTCATAGAAACTACAAAAAAATAAAAATAAAAATTCTTTGCCTCAGTTAAAACAGTGAAATAGAAATTATATAAGCGGAAAATTAAGTGAATTAAAAAAATCAACAGTTAATATCTTCAAACATACTTTACTTTTTAATTTATAGCAATAAAATCAAACAATTAGTATTTCCAAACATGCAAAGCACGTGCTCCCATACTAGTATATATATGTGTGTGTCAAAACGTTCACGGATACCTACCTATTTTTCAAGTTATACCCACCACAATTAGAAGAAATTAATCTCTAGTAATTATTGTACAAGAGATTAATTAATTTTATTAAATCTAAAATATCATAAGAATAAAAGTATTTTGTGGGGTCAAAAGACTTCGATTAATTACTAAATGGAATAAAAAAATTATGATTGTGTTTTATATATATATTACCAAATTTTACTAAAACTAAAGTATTAGAAAAAAAATCAAAGTGTTCAATAAAGACTTATTCTAAAATTTATCGTAGAGCTCCATTTGTTCTCTTTCTATCTATCTATATATATATATATATTACAAAATATAACCATGCAAAGGAAAGTCCATTCTGACCCACTACTTGTGACCAGGTGACTGCCTTACCATTCGTACATTATCATCTTTTTTATATGGGTATTAGATCTAAGAAGATAAATTTGGCCATTACTTCACTCTGAAACTGAGATTTTCGAGATAGATGTCCTTCTGAAATTATATCTAGTTGCTGTAGATGAGAATTTCTCGTGGTGGTTATGTAGCATTAGCAGCTGATACCAAAAATATGTTGGCTAAATTAGGCAAAAGCTAATTTAAAAGAAGACAAAATAAGATGAGAAAAGTAGAATTTTTATTGACTTGAAGTAAACAACCAAGCCTTATAGGCTGTACAGAGCAACAAACTATTCAAAATAATAAACAAACAATTCAAGACTTATTCCCACTAAATATGATCGGTTGTATAAATTTTATTATGTCATTATGCTCTATTACGGATCATATCCTCTTTAATATTTAAATGGGCTAAATTTTTCTTACAAGTTACCGACCAAATATTTTTCAATCATCTCCTACCCCTCTTATGGCGTGCAGATTGCCATGTCTGGATGTTATGCAAGTCCAATGTTCAATACACTAATTGATATCCGTCATTTTTGACATTTTTAATATTACCCTCATAAATAATTTTTCTAATCAACCTATCAATATAAATCACCGTTCAGTATTACAACTTCCATCAATTTTTTTCTCTCCTTTAAATTAGCACACACATTTATGTGCCTTTACCTACTAGTAATAATTAATTTTGACAGAATAAAAAGCACTTTGAGAAAGCCACAGGCTTTCTTATGCATGCAGGGAGATTTTAGGATGAAATTGAGGTACTCTAGGTGGCAAAATAAATAAATAAATGGATGGTAAAAAATCTCTGACCCAGATAACAAAAAATCACAGACATTGCTTCCCATACAATAAATTTCTCAAGTCAACAATTTAGGAAAAAAAAGAAAAGGAAAAAGTCCAATGATAATCAAAGCTGCTTACAAGTTACAATCTTCAATTTAGTGTTAAAAAAAAAAAAATCAACATATAGTTTACATCAGCAAAACAAGTCAAAGTCAATAGGAAAAAAAAAAAGCAAGTAAAAAAAAAAATTACTATACTTTGTGTTAGAGGGATAAATGTGCGGTAATTAAAGTTTAAATCATTAGTTACGGCGTCGTTTTATTAAAAAAAACAAAAAATGTCATCTGGGGCTCTTGAAAATACCCCGGATTGCCATGATCAAGCCCAAATGCAATGCCCACTAATAAATTCGTTAATTAGTCGGTTAACTAAATCACTAGTGCGGGGTAGCTCTGGAGCACTAACCTGAATCCAATACAATTGGGCTATCTATCGGGCCTAAGGATCACTAATTTCCCTTTGAAAGATAAAAAGCCCACTAAATCGTGAACTAGTGTAATCATAGTATCCGTTGAAATTTCTCGATCCCACTAATCTGTGGGCCCATTGGTATCTTAGTTTGGTTTATCAAAGGAAACATTTTTCTTTAGAATGTAGGCAAATTCTCCTACTTGAAAACGACTGCCCACTAAAGCATTCATATTCTTGCTTAGAGATTAATATTGCCAAGGTGTTCATATCCAACACAACTCAAATGAATTTGATTCTAAATAGATTGAAATGTCGAATTATTTGGGTTGAATTATCCGAACTTTGTTATATTGGTCCTTTGTTCAAAATCCAACCCAACCAATAATTCAATAATGCAATATAATTCACTTATAATTTTTTCTTTTCATTGTTTTTCTTGTCATTTTATCTAATTAATTAATCTTTTCTTCTTTTCATATATAACATTCATTTAATATATTCTATAATTTTTTTCTTCTCATTTTTGATCTAACCGTTTTATTTTTTTTATAAAAATATATTTTGTAATAGATGTTGTTATAATAATAATTTTTGCTTTATTTTTTTAAGTTTTTGAGAGTTTAACTCAAATTAACCCACAAAACCCAAGTAACTCATCCAAGTATAATCAGATTGAATTTACTTGAATTTATATATTAATTGAATTAGATTGAACTTTAAATTTTCAATCCAAAATTTGAAACTCGTTAACCCAATAACCCAACGTATGAATACCCCTAATCTTGCTTATCAAACAAATGTTATAAGAATATTGAATTGCCCAGTGTGAATTATTTAGAGGCAGGCAGTTCAAAGTTTATATTACATTGCATTTCAAGCTTATCTTGCAACTATGTTTAAAAAAAAATCTTAACCCAAGTTGTTAATAGTCTGAAAATTAAGATATTATAAATAATATAATATTTTTTTCATTTCATATGTGAGACGAGATATCTTATTCACATCTTTTTTAAATTTTGTGTCCTCGCAAAATCTAAAGTCGGAATCCAATACTATATCCCCTTCTTTAGTTTTTGTGTTCTCACAAAATCCAAAGTCAAAACCCAATACCATATCACAAATATCATATATACTGCATAGTGCAGTCCAATACCAGTGACCCAATCTCACTCAGTGTAGAAACCGCACGAAATTCGCTCTGATAACAACTGTAGCACCCTGGATCCTAAATTAGCCCAATAACTTTTAAATAAAAATAACGGATTCAAAATTTTTAAATCAAATTATTAATAATTCAAAATCAAAGTGTTTATTTCTATTTCTTATGTAAGACTAAACATCACTATATATATATATATATAAAGCTTATCTTAGAACACAAATTTGCTCTCTTCATTGATATGACGTTATGTAGGCGGCAATATAAATGGCAAAAAAAATTTATGTTAAAGTGGGTGATGCACCAATAATTAATTGACATGTTTGAACACCATGATTTCTATTTAGATTTTAGCCATATATGTGTCTTAACTCCTTACATTACGTCAAAAGTGAGCAGTTGAGGACCAATAATTCCTTTAAAATTTGCTTTGTAAAACAACCCCCCAAAAAAAAAAAAAAAAAAAACAAATTTGACATGAAAACAGAGGGTTAGATTAACAATTTCCACACAAAGATGAGAAAAAAAATGAATATAGTAATAAATATCAACCTTGGATATTGACGTAATGCAAGCCAACAGTCTCTCGTTGCCAAATGTCCACAATTTTAATCTAATTCAACAACGTCTTCCAATCATTCCATATTCAAGAAAAAAAAAAAAAAGGAGTACTCTTTCTGCCAAAAACAATAATGCTTTGGACTTAATATTACTTTAACTATTATTTGAAATAATATTAATATGGTTAAATTACTTATATGACACAAAAAGTGACTGAAAAATGTCTTTTACAAAATATTATTTAGAAAATTGTGGGAAAAAAAACATCCAAACAGAGCCGATCTTCATTTGCATAATTATTGTCTAAGATATTATTTAGAATATTATTTAAAATAATGTATCTATACGGATACATCATTATATCTGCAAAACAAAGAATAAAATCCGACTTACCATCTAAATTTAAGGAATGGGGAATCAATATGTTATATTGAATCTTGTTGATTTGAAAAATAATTATGAATTTGTGATTTTGTAAATTATTTTCTTATTCAAAATATGTATTGTACTAATGTTTTCAAATTTGATGTATGTGACAACAAAATATGGTTCAACAATGTGTATTTAGAAAATATTTAAAAATATTCTTTAAAAAATAATTCTATAATCTTATTTTTACAAAATATTTGAACCACAAAAATGAAAATATTTAAAACCTCAATCCTTAATAAGAACCAAGTAATAATAATTTTATTGTACCATTTGATAAAAAAGAGAATAATATTGTACCCATTTAAAAATCATATAAACCAAAAGAAATGAAAAAAAAAGAAAAAGAAAAAGACTTGTCAAAGTCTTAGATTGATTTAATTTCTGCAATATACAATTCACAACTTGTCAAAGTCTTAGATTGATCTCTTTCAACTAAAATGTCCCAAAGGGAGAGAAAATTAAACTAATAAAAACGAAGAAAAAAAAATTAAAAGAGGGAGAAATTGTTAGAATTTAATGAAAATGCAAGCAAAGCTTTAATAGTCATCATTATTTTGTGCTTTTGCTTTTCCTTTTGGTGAAGTTGAACTTAATGCCTTTAGCGCTATATCTGTCTTTACCAGTACATTAAGTCAAAAGTGGGCCGTGGAGGACAAATAATTGCATTAAGATTTGTTTTGTAAAACCAAAAAATAATATAATTATTTTTGACATGAATACGAAGGGTAAGTGTAAATTTAATAATAGTCATGGTTGATTGATTAAAAAGGGGTTAATAACACTTTGTCTCTAAATTAGGTGAGTAATTATATTTTGTCTCCTTAAATTATAAAAAAATACAATTTGCCTCATCCATATTATTCATCTTTCCAAAATTTTAAAATCAACAAGACAATATAGTTAAATCATTTAAACACCCTTGACACTATATTTTGATTTTAATATATTTAAATTTTGATAGTGATGCGATAATTATTTAAAAATAATAAAAAATAAACTATATAATATTTTAATATAATATATATCAATATATTTTTTAGTCAAATTTTTAAATTATTTTATTTCATTTTATATTACAAATAATATGAATGTAATAAGATAATGAAAACAATTCCCAAATGCGCTTGTTTTGATATCGAAAATTCTTTTTTAAAAATATTATATGACAATATATATTTTTTTATAAAACTTTGTGATTATTTGATATCTTTTAACATTTTATAATTTTAATATTTGGATAAAACTGTACAAATTATACTCATATCAAATATAATATAATTCAACATTTTATCACATTTTTACTCTCTAATTCTTTTGTTACTATTATTATAATATTAGTTTGTTATTATATTTTATTTTTTCTAATTCTCTTATAATAATCGAATATCAAAATTAAATACATAAAAAATTAAAATATAATATTAAAGATATTTCAATCGTTTAATTAAATTATCTTGATATTATAAAATTTTTAAAGAATGAATCACGTAAATGAGAGGGTAAAATATAGTTTTTTTTAATTAAAGAGATTAAGTGGAATTAATCCATTAAAAAAAAAAACAAAGAGAGAGTAGAATAAAAATCAGCTTCGGCGAGATTAAGATAAGAGTAAAAGCTAACGTCCTCATCCCATTCCCGGACAGTGCCCATTGGCAAACCTTGGATATTGACGTAATGTCAGCCAACACTATCTTTCGTTGTCAAACGACACAGTCACACGACCGTCCACAACTTTAATCTAATTCAACGACTTTCAATCATTCCATGAAGTTATTGGAAAAAGGAAAAAAAAAAAAGTACCCAAAAACAATAATGTATTTGGACGATTATTATTTAATATGATTGAGAATGGGTGTGTAATTAAAATAAATATTTAAAAAAAAATTCAAAGAAAGATGGTAGAAATTATAAAAAAAATATTTTAAAATTAAAAAAGGAAAGAAAGTTACAAGTAATTATAAAGATATATTTTATAATTCAATAATTGACTGATATTAATTTTATGTTTATATTTTATATATAGAGTATAAATATTATTTTAGGAAAAAATAATTTTAACAGAATCTCATATTTTATAGTTGTATTTTTTTAATCACTCATATTCAAAATAATATATTTTAATCCCCTCATGAATATGATACGCACTATTTTATTCCCTAAACACAATTGAAGACAAATTTTAACTTAAAATACTCACATGAGTATCATATATTATATTTTTCATAAATAAAATTAACAATATATAAATTTTAAATACTAAACAATACTATTTAAAACTTTTTCCAGCCAATCACTCTAAATTCTCACGTTATCATCACCACACCTATATCCCTTTGCCAAATCACCTACTCCGGTCGTTTCAATTTTTTTTGGGGATAATTTAATATTTAAGTTTATAAGTTAACAATTTTGTTTTTAAAAAATGTTGCATAATATGTCTTAAAATTGTAAAAAATTAAAATTTATTATTTTAAATACAAGAGAATAAATAAATATAATCATCAAATGTGAGATTATAGAGTTATTTTTCCATTATTTTAATTATTATTTAAAATAATATTATAATTACTTATACGACAAAAAAAATTAGAAAATATATCTGATTAAACAATATTATTTAAAAAAATGAAAAAAAAGTCATCAAAACACAGCCAATTATGAAACTCAAATCTTATATTTACAAAAATATTTGAACCACAAAAAACGAAAATATTTTTTAAAAAATCTCAATCTACCAAGTGAGAATAATATTCTACCCATATTAAAAAGGAAAGGATTTATGTATACATATCTTCTGCTCCCACTTGTAGATTTGTGATGTAGATTAAATGTTATGAAATTTATGACATAAAATAACGTAAATAAAATTTTATAAGATTTAATTTCAAGAATTTTTTTCTATTAAAAATCATATAAACCAAAAAAAAGAGAGAGAGAGATCCAACTTCAAGAATATTCTAGATGACATTATTATTTAATTTCTGCAATATACAATTCATGACTTGTCAAAGTCTTAGATTGATCTCCTTCAACTACAATGTCTAGAGGGAGAGAGAAAACTAATCTAATAAAAACCAAGAAAAAGAAAAAAGAGAGAGAAAGAAATTGTTAGAATTCCATGAACATGCAGGCAAAGCTTTAATACTCATCATTATTTTGTGCTGCTTTTGCTTTTCCTTTTGCTGAAGTTGAAGTTGATGCCTCTGCTTCCGCCTCCGTCTCCGTCTCCGTTTCTTTTTCATCATCTACTGGAGGCGGTGGTTCTATGTTTTCCGGTGGGGCGACGTAGTCTAATAACTATGATCCCTTCACCGGCTTTTTCAGCGGAAGCTTCCATATGCGGTGGAGAAATCCGGCCAAACACCACTATGGTCACTAGAAAAAGAGCCGTTGAGACCAATAGAGGCCAAAAGTACTTGATAACCTCCAGAAAACTTGGTGCGAGATATACAAGAAACAATATAAAAGTAGTTAAAATTGTACCAAATAAGATGGGAACTTTGAACTTCATAACCTTTTCTTGGATATCCATGGCTCAGATGGGGCTGGGGAGAAGGGCTTCTGAGAGGTTGTAGATGGGTGGGGGGTTGGTTACTTTGAGGGCTTCTTTTATCTTTCTTGCAGAGATTCTCTGGCTGGAAATTTTTATTTTTTAAGGCTTTGATCGAGGACTGTAAAAACGTTACAGTCTGGACTTTTGGTCTTGCCTTTATTTTTGAAGATTGAGATTTTATTTCCCAAATTACCCATAGCTGTTCCAAACTTACCAAAATGAAAAAGGAATACGTAAAGACTACATAAATAAGGCAAAAATAGTAAAAAATTCTAATTAAACTACTATAATCTACTTTTTTATCTCACTATGGCCTATTAATTACTGGCTTTCCACTTTCATCTACTTACCACTCCTAACAATTTCAATTTCTGCAATTTCACAATCGCATAAGGACACACTCTCTCATATCTCCTATATCCCCCATTGATTTTATCCTTTTTTGTGTCATCTTGTCCCATGAAAACAGAACAATAATAGAGATTGTAGGAGAATTGAAGCCGTTGGAAATGAAAGACGGATACGTGGATGAGATTGGATGAACGAAATGGTGAGCAATACTCGGATCGACAATTGAATTAACTTATCGATCGACAATTGAATTAACTTATCGATCGACAATTGAATTAACTCATCGATCAAGAGAATGATATACATGGAAGTTATCATCATTATCGTAGTGGATATCTAGAGTTAAATTATTCCAATTTTTTTTCAAATTAGTGATTGAATTCTAATATGTGAGTGAGGGAAATGGCCAAAGTATTTGTTCCATTGCTAATTGTTTCCAATTACCAAAAAAATACTTATTCAATCAACTTTTATATTTAACTATACATGTTGGACAATTTTTTGACAACCAATAAAAGATAAATTAATGGAAAAGGTAGCGAAAGATGAGCCTAACTTTTTTTTTTTATTTCGTTACTGGGAATATATTGCCATTTTTTTCATATTTTTTAAACTTATAATAGTATTCACTTCAAGACTTTATTAACATTCTAAACTCTTCTTCTTTTTTAGATGTTATGAACTTTTTATTTATCCTAAATGGTAGTGGTTAGTTCTAAAATTGTATTTTAATATAATATTTTACTATGAAATTAAAATTTTTATTTATTAAATACATAAACAAAATATAAAGCTAATAAAGATGCATGAATTTTATATTTTTATTTTTTGTGTAATTTTTGTGATCAATTCCTTGAATTGGTTACTCAAATATTTGATATACATTTGTGTTGTTTTATTAAATAGTGCAACAGTTGCATTTATAATTTCCTAAGTTGACATAGACACTCAATCTGTATTTGCAATTTTTAGAATATTTAATAGTATGATTTTATTTGCATATATTATGCTATTTGTTTAAATTACTTACCTACTTATTTGTTTTATGATTATTCTACAATATTGTGAACATACATTGTACTATGAGTTGATCTTTTTTACCTATATTTGATCGTATAATTTTTTTATTAGGAATAAAAATGAAACAATCTGAATATATAAAACTGTTATAAATAGTATTTTTTTATTATTTGCTAAAGTATAAATAATTTTTTACTCTTAAACTTTTCTATCTATTTATTACGTATTTATGTCAAAATTTTGTAAAAACTCAAGTGAGAAACATAATAGTTATAAAGACTACTTTATTTTATTTTTGCTCAAATATCATTTCTTTGTACAAAAAAAAATTTAGACTATCTTACCATGCATTTATTCCAAACATTTACGTAAATATAAAAAGGTGGTAGTGTTCTTAGAAATAAGTGAACTAAATAGAAAAAAATCATTAAGAACTTATTAGGCGTGAAATTATTTAATTAAGGATATATTAGGTGTGACAAAAATAGGTTGTAGTATTATTAAAAATAGGTAATTAAATAGACGAAGAGTAATTTTATTATATTTTCCTAGCACAATTTGTATTTCATTAAGGGTGGGTATTTTAGGTACTACAAAACTACAAAAATAGATTATGTTTTCCTATCGGAATTGAAAATTATATTTCATTCATTACAAAAAAGGAAAGAAACAATTTATAGAAAAAAAATATTTTGAGGAGAGAAATAACTTCCATATATATAATAGTATATATAAATTTAATTGTTGATAAAGTAGATATCTATTTAAAGACTTTTGAGATGATTCCATGATTGATATTAGTTACTTGAGGTGACTAACAAGTAATTTTCATTACTTCGAAGGCTATTGAAGGACATTCAAAACAAAACAAAAATGTGAAAGTTGAAAAGGTGTATTTCTCCCTTTTCTTCCGCAAAAAATTAATTGTATTTACGGGATGATTTTGGTTTACTCGATACATAGAAATGAATTTTTCACAGATTATACGTTTTCAAGTCACAAAGTAGCTGAGGGTGTAAGAGTCATTTGGAAGTCAAGAAATGCGAGAATTCATGTAACCACGGCCACATAGCCCCATGTCCTCTCACTCTTGTGTCGGCTACTTTTTGATCAGTTGAATGTCTTTTAGCACTGAACATTGAACTATGTTTTTTGTAAGTTAGTGATGATGGTGGTGGTTGATTAGGTCCTTATTGGTAATCTAGACCGGCCTAAAGTTATTCCTACACAGGAATAATTCTATTCACAGAACTTTCTGGGTGGGTGAGAATTGGAAAGTTGGTTAGCCCACTTTCTCTGGTTGCATCAAGTTTATAGAAGGCATATGTTCTTTCTTCCCTTTGCCATGAAGGAAAAGTTTAAAGCTGTTGAATAATAGAAATTATATACAAAAATAAAAAAAAAGAAATCGCAGTATTTCACGAAAAATTATTTGAAGTAAAATAAGATTAAGTAGTTGTCAAAATCTTACAATTCAGTAGATAAGGATTACATACTAATTTATGCGTTTAGACATCGCGTACGAAATAATATATGTGTAAAATATTTTATTAAAGTGAATTATTACATATCTATATTCGTTCTAAAAAATAGAGAATACCCAGTATTTAATGAGTACTGTAAATGCATATGAAAGTTTTCATGAACCAAGAACCACTTCTGGCGGATTTTCCATAGATGGTTTGGATTCCAACTCAGTGGATGTTGGTAGTATTACTGCCTAGGATTTAGATTAGATTCACTATAATGGGGCTACTAACTGAGTGCTTGGCTGAAGACCATGTAAGAAATCCTTGAGAAAAGTAAGCAGTGGTATTAGTTGCCAATTTACTGAAAGTGACTTCGTATGTCAATTTCTGATTCAGCTGTGAGAAGGTGAGTGTACTGGGCTTCACAGTCACATTTACACCAGTGGGTGGAGTTCAATTTGAACATTGTAAGACGAATCAGCCTCACCAACGTTAGTCACAGTCCTTGTATATCTCACCAAATTTGATCCCAATACGATGGAAAAAGAAGGATAATTTAGTTGTGCTTCGGGGATACTTGATTCCATCGAGCAACTCACTTGGCGTTTCAGAATGATGCTAACCGCCCTGTCATTGTAAAGACCGCATAAATATGGTACGTAGTCCTCGGGTTTAATGTCATAAATGAGCCCTGGATTGTTGGCTGCGGATGGATTCACATGGCCTGCGCCCATGTCAAAGACATTTGCAGGTTGGAGCTGCAACTGATCCTCGATACGCTTGTTTTCAAGGTTCACACGATTAGCTGTTGTCATGATTGCGGATTTAATTGCAGCTGGAGACCAATCAGGATGTGCGCTCTTGAGTAAAGCTGCAACGCCGCTAAGATGAGGACATGACATTGAGGTACCAGAGATGATGTTGAAGGTGGATTTTGTATTGGGATTGTTTTCAACAGAACGATACCATGCTGCGAGAATGTTTACACCAGGGCCTATGATGTCCGGTTTTAAAATGCCGGGACTGGCTTTATTAGGACCTCTAGAAGAGAATGAAGCAACCATTGGAGCACGAACGTCTCCAATGGCAGTTCCATTGAAGAAGATTGTCGCTGTGGGTGAGTTTGTGGAGTTTATATAAGCCAAGATTTTGACTCCATCAGCGTAACTTACATGTGTTGCAGGGAGAACGTGAGCATCAGCTGATAAGGTATAACCTTGAAAAACCTGGTTCATGATGATCATTGCTGCACCACCAGCGGCCTTCACATTTTCCCCTTTGGTTATTGCTGATATTCCACCACCTGTCACACACAAGACTATCTTTCCTTTGACATCAATGTTGTTTAATGATTCTGACATACAATAGGGAGCATTATTAGGTCCAGGATAAATCAGAGGTAACATTGTTGAAGGGAAATCCATGGGCTGGAAAGCTGATTCTCCTTCATATACCTCATTGTTCCCAAGTATGGCACTGGCCCTTATCTTTCTATCTATTGTGCTTGCACCGACAGTGAGGATCCAAGGGGCTTCATTCCCCAAAGATCCTGAAAACGGACCACTGTTTCCTGCTGAGCAACTAATAAACATGCCTCTTTCCATGGCACGATATGCACCAATAGCTATGTTGTCGATATAGAAAGGTCTAGATCCGCCACCAAGGGAAAGGGAAAGCACATCAACACCATCTTCAATAGCTGCATCCATTGCAGCCAATATATCGCTCTCAGAGCAACCAGTGTCAGTGGTGCAAACTTTATAAATTGCCAAGTGAGCAAGAGGTGCTACGCCTACAGCGGTGCCATTAGCATTACCGTAGACATTGGCAGCTTTGACATAGTTTCCTGCAGCCGTGCTTGCAGTATGAGTACCGTGTCCGTTCTCATCCAATGGCGTACCATTTCCAGCCTGGAAGTATCTTGCTCCAATGAGTTTATTGTTACACATGGATGCTTATCTGAACTGAATTCACACTCTCCCTTCCATTTTGCAGGTGGTGGAGACATTCCTTCGTCGCTAAAGGAAGGGTGGTCTGGCGTAATTCCAGTGTCCAACAATCCAATAATCAAACCTTTTCCGTAATTTGATTCTGCCCAAAATCCCAAATTTTGTTGTAACCCAAGAAAAGTAGGAGAATGAGTCGTGTGTAGAGACAATATTTCTTGAGGCCGTGCAGATATAAAGCCTTTCTTCTTCTCCATTGCTTTCGCTTCCTCCTTAGATAATTTAGCCGCAAATCCTGTGAACACATTGTAATATGAATACACCAGGCGGGACGCTGACCCTTCAGTATTTGAGCTTGTTGAGGTTGTTGGCAAAAACGAAGAATACCAGCTCTTCAAGTCTTCTAATGATTGGGTAGCAATCTGAGCATCAGGGGCCGCAACATGAACAATATGAATTTCTAAATTGGTCTTTTCAGGTAAACTACTACATATAATTGCCAAGAATTGGAAGCACTACTTTGAGAATCCAAATGAGAGTGGAAATGGCCTTCAAAGCCATGATCATGAACAAAGATTAGGCTTCTGCTGGCTAAAAATGTTTTAGTACCTAATTATAATCTGTCCAATCTGCTTGGTATTGTCGAAAGCTGAGATTGGTGAACTTCTCTATGGATTGAGAAGAATTTATAATGTTGTAGTGCATGCAGTTACTGGGAAAATATTCGTGATTTTCGGACCAATTTGCGTTCATAATTAGGTTGTCAATCTTCAACTTTACTGTTTGCAAGGGACATGTAATTGCCACTGATGATGGGGAATGTGGTACCATGCATTCCAGGAAGACTAAGAAACTGAAGTCTTTGGTTTTTGTCTAGGAAGACTTAGAAAAGGAAGTCTTTTTGGTCCTTGGCTTGACAAATTGTGTTGGTTTCTCACTCACTCACCAAAATACTTTACTTCCATGACCTTTTCATTCTCTAAATAAGCTACAGTTCTAGAATACATTAATTGATGCTCTTCCATTTTCCAAGTCTGGGTTGTAGAAATATGACTCAAGAACACCTTAGAAGTCATTTTTTGAACTGTTGGCTCATACACGTTCATTCATTTCCCTTCTGCATGCGAAGAATTAGCGTTCTGGCTCGTTTATGTATAATTTTCTTGGGAAAATATTTAGGTAGATACGGTATTTAACTCCACCTGTACACCTTGTCGTCAGGATTAAACTTTAAAGAATCTTGCTTACGTTAATGATGTCATAGATTCTCTAAAATTTAATTCACACCACAAGGTTTACAAGTGAGGCAAAAAACCGGATCTACCTAAATATTTGTCATTTCCTTGTATAGAGTATAAAAGTACATTAGTAGTAATGTGAGATTGGTTGCTTAACTATAGAAAAATTAGCAATCGATTGCTCGACCCCGTTAACAATTAAGCTGTAGCTGTCTCCATTAATGAATGTTTTGACAAAAAGGTTACCTACGCTTGAGGGAAAAGTTACCTCGAAAGGATTCTAGTTTTATGGTCTCCAAGGATTGTATGATTTTGCCTGTATGTATTTGAAATAATTGATTAAAGATAGAGATCACAATCAAATTTGTAAGGAGGTTTTTACCAATGACTCATCCTTGAGAAAATGTAATATTTAGAACATTTTCCATTCAACTGCTAAAGCATCATAAGTTTCCATCGGAATCTCACCTCATAACCACTCACTGCCAATTACGCAGTCATATTTATCAACAAAATTATCACCTGTACTCTACCATGCAACTGATAAACATTTTGAACAAAAGATCACCTTCAAAACCACGGGAGGGATAAAACGCAATAAAAGGAGAACACACAAAGTTTCAGAGGCAGGGCTATGAAGCATGAAGCAACCTCATGAAACCCCACTAAGATTAAGGGATCCAGTTTAGCAATTTGGAAATATCAAAGAAACCAAAGTCATCAACAGAACATCCACAAAATTTGAGCTCCAAGAAAGTTCCAACAGGAAACCTAATGTTATTAAATGAATATCTCAATATCATAATGACATATCAGATGTGAATTATGCCAAAAAGAAACTTCGCAAAGTTATTGCCCCAAATATGTTCAACTGCAGAGTTATTGTGAAAATACATAAATCTTGATCTCTGTCTTTCCCGGGAGAGAGGGGAACGAAGTTGTAGGCTTATTTTAGCAATAAAGTGTAAGAATAAACCCCAAATGAAGAAAAGGAAAGGACACACCAAAATCGACCGGCTGGTATACATGCCACAAAACCTATCAAGTTCGTCTCCTCTCAAACTGAGACCCATGACAATGTGGGTCTAGCCAATCCCTGGGTGAACTTTTGGATGAGTTGAGAGGCATTATTGCACCCACAAGTTCTCTCAAATTATCCACCTTATTTTCACGTCCAGTTAAACAAAATCTCTTATCAGCCTCCTTTAGTTTATTTTTAAATTTCTGCTTGCGGCTAGAAGAATTCTGCTCTTGTTGCTTTGAATGTGATGGCGGAGCATCGTGCGGTCCAAGGTATATATACCCGTGCTTTTTATCCTGTATATATTCACAAGTGCAACAAACAAAGGAAATCTTAGTGCCCATGTGTACATATAGAAGATATTCAATAATTCAATAAGAAGTTTCCCAACAAATAGATTGGCAGTAACTCAATAAGAAGGTTCCCAACAAAATTCACTAGTTCTAATTCAATTAGTAGAATATATTTCTTGCATCTGACCTTTACTGAGACATTAGAATCTTCTACTCCAGGAAATAATGATTTCTTTTGATCGGAATCTCCTATTCCCAAGCTTGGAATCACAAAGCCATCAGTGTCTAGCCAAAGAAATCAGCTGTCAGTCTGTATACAAAGATATATAAGCACAAACTTAAAATGTTTTAGGGAGAGAGTAAGTGAGAAAAATAACACATCAGAAGGGCTATAAGCGACAAATACCAGTGTTTAAATTACTAGAAAGTGTAGCACACTTTCATTTCGTAGAGTTTTAAGAGACTTCCAAAACAACATAGTAAGTTTAAGGACGACAAATTTCAGAAAGAGTATGGAGACTCCCTGCCTAATCTAAAGAACAGTGTCTGGAAGCATAATGTAGAGAATAGTTCTCCTTTCTATTATCTTATATTCACGTTGTCTCTTCTTTCCTTACCGGGTGAACAAAAGAAGAATAAAGATATTATAATTGTACTGTATTGCATAATCCAAATGTACGTCACATGTAGCAAAAACATCCTCTGATAATAATAGTGTAAAAGATTAGCCTTTTAGTTCATTCTGTTTCAACTCTAAAGTTTCACCCAAAGTACTTCCGTCACAGACGAACTCATCAAATCCTAAAGCCCAACAATGCAAAAGGGAAAGAAAACAATGCAAGAGCGAACAGAAAGTCAAGACAGAATGCAAATTCGCTTCTTTTTTTTTTTTCCAGCAAGAAATACATGATAAGATAAAGCGACTCAAGAAAATTATCAAATCACCGTATAAATCCCTAATCTGACTAAGCTAGAATACTTCTCAGCCCTCGCATACTCATACAGGTGCTTTTGATAGTCAAATAAAAAAAAATGACAGATAGCTACACAACTGACAAAGAAGGTAGCACTATAAACTGTAAACACATCTTGCTGCAAAGGTCCCACAAATCCCCGAAACTTCCACTGTAAATCTCATGCGTACAACTCCAATAAAGTTCCAAACTTTGTCCAATTTCCCCAACCTCATCTACTTCAGAGCTCTAACAAGTAAACTTAACACCATTATAACAACTTCACCTCTGATAAGTAATAGCTAAATTTTGAACTTCTTTTTTCGGGATTTAAGTGAAACCTGAGGTTACTAAATAACCAAAATCAGTTAGTACACCAATTTCCCTACTATCTACAACATTCTCCTAAATTCTTGAAATAAAATCCATAAAAAAAAACAGCATCAAATCATATGCATCTATACGGGGAAAACCCCATTACTCCAATCACTCAGAAAATACAACTATCCTATTAAAATAACAAAAATTTCTCATATCAGAATCCAGATTATCACATGAAATATACAATAGACAAGTAAGAACAAAACATAAAGAAATCAATTTTTATATTAAAACATCATCTTGTCATCGCATATGTTTCCCAAAAAAAAAAAAATAATCCATTCAAAAAAGGGTGGCAAAAAAAAAAAAAAAAAAAAAGAAAAGTTAAAAAAAAATACCCCACTCATCTTCTTGAATGGAAGAAGTGGTATGCAGTGGAGATGGGTCCATGGAATGCAGATGATGATCATGGATTTTGAGTTGGTCCAACTAGAGAGAGCTGAGATTAGATTATATGGAAGTCAATTTTTGCTGAGAATTTGGAATAAAGTTGAAAATCTTTATTACAAGAATTTGAACGATTCTGGGAATGGAATAGGGAAAATGACCATAATACTTCCACACATTTTGCGTTTGTCCTTTTTTAATTCCCACATTCATACTTTTTCATCCGTAACAAATGTCAAATGTATCATTTTGGTCCCTCAACCCATATTCTGGTAATTTTTTATCTGATAATATGCACATGCACGTCCAAATAATTTTTCTAAGGGGCAAAATCGTCCACTAATCTAATTCACCCATTTAATAACTGAAAAAAAAAATTACGCTATTCACCCTTTGCTTCCTAACATTCGTTACCCCATAATTCTTCAAAAAATCTCTAAATCGATTGAGAGAATAGGAGAGAAATAGCATTTTCATCAAGAACCACAATCGATTATAGGTTTCATCAACCAAAAAATCAACGAAGAACATGAGTCAAAATGACGAACAAATACTCACGCTCACACCATATTATGGTTTTTTTCACAATTTGTTATTTTATGGTCAAAACAAGTTTGTGTTAATCATGATTTATGCTTGATTCTTTAAGATTATACTTTAATCACATGTATTTAGGGTTTTTTATGTTAGTTATGGTTCCTTGTGCTTCCCGTGTTGTCAATTTTGTATAGTTTTCTGTCACCATTTGTACAACATTGGTCCCTCAAATATTTGTTAATCAATATTCTTATGTTATATGCCGGTTAAATGGTTGGCAAATGGTACTAAAAAAAGAAATTATTTCACTTAGGATACATTATGGTGGTGAATTTAATGGTTCTCTGATCAATAAATATAGTGGGGCAGTGTAGTTTGAATAAAATTGCAAAAAAAAATTGTGATACTGGAGCACAAAGGAGGAGTTGCAGCAGATGGACATAATGTGCTGATTTGTTTTTGGTGTGTGGTTGATGGCTGGGTGAAATTATGTTAGTAATTATGATGACTTTTTGTGTGGATGAATAGCTATTTTTTTTGTGGTAAATACTTGGGTTCTTTTTGTGTTGACGAAGATAGCTACTCTTGTGGATACACTCATATATAATTTTGATATAAACTTTTGTCCATTACACTTGTTAGTATTTTGAATGAATTAGTATTTGAAACAGATTGATATTCCAGTTATGTATTGTGGTACAAACTTTGAAAGTTGACCATTAAGCTATTAATGGATTAGTGTTTCTATGTAATCATCTTATACCAAGTTACTAAAGACCATATTTCTGTTGATTATTTATTCCTCCAACGAACGTCATTTTGTTCAATGTCTACCAAATAATTGCAATTTTTTCTGCAAAATTTAAATATTCGTAACATTCATTCTTAGTTGCAACAACAACGAATGCTCTTTAGGATCCTTTGTACTAGTACAACCTGAAAACACCAAAACAGAAGTTCAAGAATCCAATAGATTTAGGAAAACAAAGTCAAATTCTAAGCTAAATATGAACTACAGCAACGCTACTCCAGCTAATACTTTTCTTGAATTTCCATTGCCTTTTCTTGATTTATTTTTCATAAAGTGCATCTGCAACTTATTCATTTGGAGAACTCTTGCTTTTTTATTCATAAATTTGACTTGCAATTCATTCATTTGGAAAACAATAGCTGCAAAATGATCAAGGCCGCCAGAATCAAACAGAACTTCAGAAGTTTTTCTTTACAATTTTTTCTTCCATTTCAGCTTCCATTTTTCGCAATTTTTCGACCAATTTTGAGTTAATCGAGATAACACCTCGCACGTTTCGCACATTTCCCTAATATCGTATCACCTAAAAAAATCCACATCCACCATTATTGTAAACAGCAAAATAGACAATGAAGGCAAATCAGAAAACTCAGTTCTTGCAAAGAAAAGCAAACACAATTCATACTATTTAACTTGAGAAGAAAAGTAATTACCTCATAACCTTCGCAATCATAAAAACTACTCCTGGGGTTGTCTTCCGTCAACGAAAACTACAACTTTGCTGGCTCCGAGGTTGTCTTCGGTCCAAGACAATAACAACTTTGCCGGATTCCCGACAACGACATAAGAGGTTTGGATTTTCTATTAGAATTTAAGAATTTTTAGGGTAAGAGTAAACCCTAATGGACGATTTTATTTGAAGAGCGTATGACCCATTCTTTTTTTTTTTTTCTTGTTGTTAAGTGGGTGAATTAGGTTAGTGGACAATTTTACCCCTTAGAAAAATCACGTGGATGTGCACGTGCATATTATCAGGCAAAAAATGACCGAAATATGGGTTAAGAGACTAAAATAGTTATATATTTTTTATTTGTTAAGAATGAAAAAATAATATTTAAATGTAAAAAATTTAAAAAATACAAACGTAAAATGTGAGAAATTATTCGAGCCATTTTTCCAATAGAATATACTACACCAACCGAAAAAAAATGGTTTGTACAAGTAATACTAGCTATTCCCTCAACCCCAAGGATCTTATTTGGGCCTTGAAGAACAAATTGAGCTGGAAAAAAAGGGCCTTGAATTACAACTTGGGCCTCTCGTGGAAAAAATAAAAACTAGTGGCACAAAATGTGAAAAATAAAAAAAATAAGAATCTCACCATCACAGTTTGTCAGTGTTTCATAATTTAATAGACAGACAAACTTTTATTTTTATTCAAACACTTCTATCGTTTAACAAACAGAATTCTTACTGCACATGATTTTTTATCTTATATTTTATATTATTTTTTATCATATTACTTAATAAATTGTTAAAATTAAGTGATGTTATTTTAATGGAGTAATCTTAACAACTCATTAAATACGTGTAAGACACAAGTTGTCTAATAGAAGATTCTTAATGAATTCTTATTCTCTCTTCCTTTAATGTGTAATAAAAAATGATATAGAATCTGAGATAGAAAATTCTTAATAAATTATTATCCTTTTAAGGTATAATGCCTTTTACTACCTGTTAGACACTCGTATAATAAATTAAAAGTTTGCCGATTTGAGTTATAATCGAACTTTAAGGTATAACATCTTTTATATATTAGACACTCATAAAATAAATTAAAAATATATTTATTTGAGTTATAATTAGTATTTTATTAGACGTTTATCACTTCTAAATTGAAGAAAAAATATGTTTTTAATCTTTCTTTTTGTGTTATTGAAGAAAAAATAAAAGCCATTTTGTGTTATTGAAGAAAAAATAAAAACCATTTTGTGTAGTTAACTATGAGTTTGGGAAAATTTTATTTTTATATGGATCCGATTTACGATAAATAAAATAAATTTTTTAATTAATATTTATTTATATTATTCTAACTTATTAAAAATAATTTTTTTTACTATAGTATAGATAATTATGAATACAAAAATTCATCTTAATTATTATAAATTGAATCCATATAAAAATTTCGTACCAGCCTATCAGCATCTTTTAGGTCCGGCAAGGGCTCTTCGAGCTAATCTAAACTCCAATCGGAATAACCAATCACAACCGTTCATTCTAATATCTAACACCATAAATAAATCACAACCGTCAATTAAGTACCCGGTTTGAAATTCCGCCCAGTGTCTCTGACACTCCAGTCCTACATGGCATTAAACAGCATTTTAAATCCGGAATTGAAGTCCGGAGTATAAATCCTCATCCCCCCAAAGGTGCCCCTCAATTTTCAATTGTGAGAAATCGTTGAAACTAGAGAGCGAAAGTAAGAGAGAGAGAGTGAGAAGAGTGAACTCGAACAGCTCTCAAAGTTCTCGTAACCGAGCTCACAAGTCACCGTAAGTTTTTCTTTTTTTTCCTTCTTATTACTCGAATTTCGTGTTTATTTCTGAGAATTTATTTTCTCATATGTGATGTGTATTGGTTATTTTTTTGTGAATTTTGTGTAAGTTTGTTTTATACGAAACTTAGGGTTTTTCCGCCACTCAATTTCGGAAAATTTTTGGATATTTCTACTTTCTTTGGGGAAATTTGGAATCTTTATAATGTTTATAGTTTCTGAGTGCGCTGGTGATGCTACAGGATAGCATTTTATGGGTTTTACTGGTTGAATTTTGGTACGGTAGATCTCAACATTGTCTCGTGGTTTTATGTATTTCATAAGATGTAAACACATGCGTTTTGTGTCAAAATTTGTGGAAAAATCAAAATTTTTTCTGGTTCTGTTTGTTTCATGCATGAGCTGTATATTTTTGGCAAAAGTTGGGCTAAATTTCCTAAAAATTAGTGGTTTTGAGTTATTCTATGCAGTGTTTTGCTTGTTTTCTTTGTTTCCTAATATTATCATCATTTTCTGGGTGTGTTTATGTCTGTTACTTGTTTATTCTTAATCGTTTCAAACTTTCTTTTTCAGTGGGCTAGGTTGGATTTCTAGTTTCTAATATTGCTTTGATTTTATCAGAAATGGGGGAGGAAAATGTAGTGCCTGAGGTAGCAGAGGCCTCAGCTAATGGGGAAGCTGCACCAAAGGAAAGGAGTGAAAAGGAAAAACAGAAAGTAGCTGAAACAGAAGAGGATAAGAAAAATGATGGGGATGTTGAGGCCCAGAAAATGCATGTAGACAAAGACGAGATCAAAGAAGGTGAAGAAACAAAAGGAGAAGTTGAGGAAGGAGAGAAAGAGAATAAAGTAGAAGGTGGCAATGAAGATGAGGAGATGGAAGAGGAGGCAGGGGCTAAATCAAATGAAGAGAATGATGATAAGGTTCAAACAGGGGATAACGAAGTGAAAGATGAAAAGGAAAATGAGGAAGAAGTTAAGGCGGAGAAAGAAAATGTTAAAGAGCAGAAAGCTTCAAGAAAGCGTTCAAAGGGGAAGAGTAGTTCTGGTGAAGAGGACAAAATACAGTAGTACAACAAAAAGGAGATGGAAAAGAAAAAGCTGGAGCCTAAAACACCTGCACCTCCTACAATTGAACGCCCAGTACGTGAACGGAAATCTGTAGAGAGGCTGGTCGCTGCAATTGATATTGATGCTGTCAAAGAAATCCGCATTGAAAAGGTGCTCATCCCTCTCCAGTTGTTTTTGTATTTCTGTAAAATAGATTAAAAAATAAATCTACATTGTATGTTACCCTTTTGCATGAAGATTTACTTCGAGATTTTTGTGTTCTCCAGGGTCATGGAACTGCTCTGAAAGACATTCCTAATGGTATGTTTCTTAACTACTTTTATTATGCTCGTTGTACATGTTTATTATTGTTAATAAAAGCATTTCTCCTTCCCTTCCTGATTGGAACATGCGAAAGCCTTCTAATGGGAAAAAAATTTTACCCTGCAATGATGTGCGGATGTGACTTGCATTGGTGTCTTTCTTATTCGGCTTCTCTTTTTCTTTTCTTTTTCTTTGTTATGTTGAATTAATTGTTCGCCTTAATAAAGTTGTAGATGCTAGAAAATTTGTGGTCGCCTGATTATGGTGGATCCAATGTCTCCACTATCAAACATTTTAATATGCCTTATGTAATGTCTTTCATGTTGCTATGCAGACTAATTTAGGTGTTCTGCATGTAATTGATGTCTATCATTCGATGCCAAAAACTTTGTGCTGATTGAATGTGGAGGTTAAATTTGAAATAATAGGAGAGTTATTCTGAATATCCTCAACATTTTGTTATTTAAAAACCTAAAACTTTTCAGGAAGTTACTCAACATTTAGAAAGGACATAAAAATATCCCTGCAACAGCCACATATTAACAGGAGACACTAATTTTCATAAATAAGAACTAGTGAGTTCTCATTTGGGTCTCAGTGAGAACATAAGATTGAGGGCTAGCAATAGTGAGAAACATTCCTTCCTCAGTTTGAGATTCATCTAAGGAGCCACAATTGCAGTGGTCCACTAACTATTCTGTATAAGACAAGACACTACAACTGTACCAAAACAAGAATAGCAAGTACCAGGATGGCACCATTATGGAAGATCATGATCTTCCTCCTCTGATGGTCCATTTGATATAATCAGCTCACGGCGTATGTGGCCATGCAAATGCCGCAGTCAGCAATCCCTTGACTCCAAGAAGAACCTTGCAGACATTGATGAGGGAGCCGATGCTGGAACCATGGTGGTGTGCTGCGAATCACTTTTGAATTAAGGCGGCTGGGATGAGAAAGTAACTAGTTGCAATTACTCGGTGTTGGATTTGGGGTCACTTGTGATTGCATCTTTGAGAAGTTTGAAGCAGTGTGGAATATTTGATTTCAAATTACTTAGATTCCTTTTCATGCGTCTTGATGATTAACTTTCTAAAGGTCTTGATGATTAACTTTCTAAAGCTATCTCTGTATTTGGATATTACGAGAGAGGAAGTTTTGCTCAAAATCATCAAAGATCTCTCACTTTTACTTGTATATATGCATTTCAGGTTCTTTTGGGTTATGTTCAGCTATGCAGCTGAACAAAGCGGTTTCTTTTTTGCCATTATCTGAACCATATTTTCTGTTCCAGTGGCATACAAACTAGCAAGGAAGAAGAGTGACGATACTTTCAAGTTGCTGCATACAATACTATTTGGGAGGAGAGGAAAGGTGATATCTCAACAATTAATGTTCTTGAAGTTTATAGTTTTCACTTTGCTTCATGTATACCTTGTTTTCGCTCTTTGGCTCTGCTTCTGTAGTGGGTTATATTTTAGGACACATCCAGGTGTCCCTCTTAAAGATTCATGCTTCATGCACCCGTCCTGAGAAATTTGAAAAAAATCCTTGAAGTGGGTGATGCATGTATTGTCACTTATTCAGTTTGAATGTTTCTGCATAACTAATACAGTTAATTCTAAACTATTTGGCAAGCAAAGGACTGTTCTGAGGATAAAAAAGTTGCTATCATGATACAATAATAAACTGTCTAACGTTGTAAACATGTGTAATGAAACGATAAAAAAACAGTCAAAGCTTTTTAAAGCTTGTTTGGATTATGATTAGACTGTTGGTCCCTGTTTGCTTGTTGCCGAGGAAGTTTTCTGTGACTTGCACTGAAATAGAAGTGTTGTAAATTAATATAAGGGTTCTTTGAAAATAATATTACTACCGATCATTGGATTGACAAATGTGAAATTTGGAACTTTGAAATGAAATTTGTCCCAAATTTTTTTCTCTCACTTTGTTCTGGTGATGAAAGTTGTAGTTGGTGAACGGAAGAAAAAACAGAAGTAATGTTACAACTTACAAGTTCCTGAAAACAAGAATAAAGTTTTTCTGTTACATGCAATACCTCAGTCAACTAACTTCGCAAAGAAAGTTATCAAAAGAACCTTCTCTAAAGTGAAGGTTTCCACACAAGGCTATCCAATAAAGGAAAAGGAAAGGAAATAAAAGGTATAGGATGTGCATTTGCTATTTTCAATTGTTTTATTAAGAAATTGAGTTGCTCAACCACACCTTTACACATACTCTTTTGTTTGCATCTTTTGGTGGTTCCCTGCAACTACCATGTTTCTACAAATTACTGTGCAGATGAGATTGTTGCTTTTATTATACCATTCTGTTGATATTTTGTTTCTTTGCTACCACAGGCAACTCAGATCAAGAGTAACATTTCACGGTTTTCTGGCTTTGTTTGGCATGATAACGAGGTAAAGGGAAACACATTTATATAATTTGTTCTGATTGACATGATATGAAAGATTCAAGCTTCATAAAAATTGTTAATGCCTGCAGGAAAAACAAAAGATAAAAGTAAAAGAAAAGTTAGACAAGTGTGTAAAAGAGAAATTGTTGGAGATATGTGATGTGCTTGATATACCAGTTGTGAAGACAAATACGAGGAAGGTTGGTTAGTTTGTTTCTATTGATTTTTTCACTGAAGTTTCTAATAACCATGACCTAGATCCCGAAAAACATTTATTTCATTTAGAGATAAATATTAATTTGGCTTGATTAATAGATTATCTGGAAAGTTGTCGTTTCGAAACAAGTTTTTCAGTTTTCTGACTCCAAATACATCATCATAGTTTTTATTTGTCTGCCATTATGAAGTTGTCTATGCTGCAAATCGATCGTATAGTGTGACTGAATTGCATTTCGTATGCATTAAGCTTGAGCTTGTGTCGTATTCTTTGTACAGGAAGATATTGTTGTAAAGTTGATAGAATTCTTGGAGGCTCCACATGCTACAACTACTGAGTTGCTTGCTGAAAAGGAACTGGTTGGTTACCTTGATTTTCTCTCCTATAAAATCTAACTATAAATTGGGAATTTGTTTTTATTTATCAAAGATGAGGTTATTCGCTGACCTGTTCTATATTTTCTGTATGTTGATCAGTCAAGTAAAGGGAAACGTAAGAGGGTCACTAAAGGAAGTGGATCAACATCTGGGAGCGCATCGTCAAAAGGCTCAGCTAAGGTATATCACTCAGGCAGAACACAGATCTTGTTAGCACAATCTAGACTAACAATAATATCACAGACAAAACACAGCTCTTGTTAGTTCTTGAAAATAGAAGGTTCTGGTTTCACCTGTTCTCTACTTTAGTTTAGGTTTTTACACAAGTGTTGGCATCTGTACTAGAAATTCTCTACACTTTAGATGTTCATATATTGAGTTGTACTGTAGTAAAATGGACATAGTAAATGTGCATTCATGGGTAGATTTGAGGTTTGCAACACTTGTTCCCTGTGTTGGTGCAGAACAAGCTTGTAATTTCTGTTTGTGATAGATTTCCTGGGTTTGGGAATAGTGGTTTACTAATTTCCTTTTCAGTCGAGAAATTTGTTAAGCTAGCATAAGTCAGTGCAAGTGAGTTTCTTATGCTATTGGATAATTAAAAATATTACACATTGTAAATTTTCTTTTCTTTCGAGTGTTGTGCTTTTGAAGATGGTATAGGCACTTGGAATTATATTGTTTTTCAGCTCTCTCATTCATTTGCTAGTTGTAGTTAGGTCTTGTTTAACATAAGATCTTGTAGTTCACTGGATCTATTCCTCTTTAGCTTACTCTGGTTCTTATCACTTCTTGTTGCATGTCATTCATGTACTTTAGGTCTTGTTTAACATTCATGTAGGTCCTTTTTTTCTTATGTGGCTTTCTTTCTTATCTCTCAGATGCCTTTCTTTTGTGCCTCGACTAAATAACTCTCATTGAGAATTTTTCTCTCACACACCCCTGCAAAATTAAAAAAAATAGAAAAAGAGGAAAGGACTCGTTTATTCAGCAAAATAACAATAGCAGGTCAAGAAACAATTTGGAACAGCCCAGCAATCCTGCTAATGAAATGATTTATTCCATTTTGACTTGGCCTCTGTTTGATTTCAGAGTATAAAGAAGAACAACGGTGCATCTGGAAAGAGTGAGGAGAAAAATGGTTTGTCTGAATCAGAAGATGAATCAGAAGAAGTAGAGGAAGAAGAGGAGGAACAGGAGGAAGCAGATGAGAAGGACAATGTTAATGGCCTTCCTGAAAAATGAATCAGAAACATCAGATGATGAGATGTCTGACCAAGCTGAAAGTGAAAAGGAAAATGAATCTGAAGCTAATTCTGAGGAGGAGAAAGGAAAGAAGAAACGTGTTTCCAAAAAGACACCAACAAATAAGGACTCTGCAGGAAGCTCCAAGAGTAAAAGAATTGTGACGCCCAAAAAATCTAGCCCACCATCCAAATCCTCCACTCCTTCTAAGAGGACATCCACACAAAAGACTGTTTCAAGCCCAAAGGTCTCCACAAGGAAGAAGAAAAATGAAGTAGATGCTAAGGAGAAGACGTCAACTCCAAAGAAGTCTGCTTCCAAGGAGAGTTCAAGTAAGACTATCATTTTCTCTCGTTGCATGCATTTTCTTTTGGGTATAAAATCTATTGAGATTTGATTGAAGCATGTGTTATCCTTTGTCAAAATGTCTTGGATCTGTTTGAATCATGCAGCTGCATTCAAGGACAAACTTGACATGAATGGGTTTAAAATGAGTGGAAGTTAAAATCGACATTAACTTAGAATAAAATGAGTGGATTTAAAATGAGTTAATATCTGATTTTTTATCTTTGCTTTCTTCATTTATTCGTTGTCTTTATCATGTTTTTGCTTAATTAACCATTGGAGATCTTGAAATTTTACAAATTTCTTTTTCAAGATTTACGTTCTAAGGTTTTGTGATATTATTTTCCTCCTGAAGGTAAAAAGGTTGACAAAGGGAGAGACAAGCCTAAAGAAGATAAATTGAAGCCAAGCGATGGTGCTCTCAGAAAGGCAATTTGTGAGATTCTTAAAGAGGTCGACTTTAACACGGTGAGGATCTGATCTTCATACATTCTTAGCTCCATTAAGGTTGACAGGATTTTTCTTTTTGTCTTAATATTTGTGCTGTTCTTCATTTTGTTGCTTTAGCTTATGTGGGTGAGTCTGATTCTGTTTCATTTTGCAGGCTACCTTTACTGACATTTTGAAGCAACTGGGTATGGCTCCGCAATTACTAGTGTTTTATCTTTTAAAAATGAGGTCACTCTACCTGTTCATTTAAGTGTAAAAGATGGGTATTGGTTTATTCCCTTTTCTGTCACTTCTGATGTGGTATGGTTGGTCGATTTGGTATGCTGGAAAATGCATTGAAATATGCTAGCTTCCTTCAGCATTTGTTTGAAATTCTGGTTGGTTTGGTGCTTCCACTTTTTTCTGTCACTTGTCCCTTGTTTTTCTTATCTGTGGATTCAGGTTTTGCTATTATATGGTCGTTTAGGGAGGTTGATTGAAATATCTACACATGTATAGGTTCTCAGATAAAAATGGGTTGAAGTTACGACAGTTTTGTAGATATTCTGGTTTTGATATTTATATAGTTATTTAGGGAGGTTGATTGAAATATCTACACATTTATTTGTTCTCAGATAAAAATGGGTTGAAGTTACAACAGTTTTGTAGATATGTTTTTGCTTTGTGAGAAAGTTTAGTCATAGCCTTTCTGCAATGGAGTTTTTTAATTTTATTTGTAACCCTCTTATTTTTTTGGTGAAATAGTTGGTTTTATCTTGTTTTTCAGCCAAGAAGTTCAATACGGATCTCACACAAAGAAAATCATCTATAAAGCTCATGATCCAGGATGAGCTTACAAAACTAGCTGACGAAGCAGATGATGAGGGAGATGAGGGTGATGCTGAAAAAGATGAAAGACAGCCTTCTAGCCAAGATGTGGAGGCCTGAGAATTTTAAATTGGAAATGACCACAGAGAGAATGGTATAGTCTCTTGTGACCACTGTTTTGCTTTATTTGATGTAGTATACTGTTTCTGATTGGTTAGTCTAGCTGTAATTTATTTTTTAGTGTTCATTTCACTGGAAAACTTGTGTATCCTTGGAGCCCTTTGTATCTGCTTAGACTGCAGCTTGTTATGTACAACACATACCGTGTAGGATTCTTTTTCTTAGGCCGTTTTTGGAGCTAAATAACTGACCCTTAGTGAACTATAAATGGATGTTTATTCACATATTGTTTTGTTTTGGATTATGTAGCATAGGCTTTGCAAATGCAACCCTCTGTGCTGTAACTGTCATGATTTTGTCATTCTCTAGAACAACTGAGTTGACTAGTGATATTGGCAAGTCACATATCACATGCAGAGTTGTAGATATTTGAGACTTAAAAATGTTATGGGCTGTGGTTAAGTTCTAAGTACTAACTAACCTGTGTTGGTTATGAAAAGGGCTTTACATATAGTCTCTGTGCCCTTGCTGAATAGGTAAAATGCTTTTTGGCTTACATTGGTGTCACGTGGAATGCAGGAAGTTTACGTCTTAGTTGTTAAGCCAATGAGAAATTCTAAACCTTGCGTCTGTTTGATTTGTGAATTGTTTACCGAGGGACATCTGTTTGTTTGCTTTCTTGCAAGTTTCTAGATGTCGTTCTCAAGGTGGTGTTATATAAATTTTTTTTTTTTTTGGTGGGAAAAATTGTTTCCACTATTTTGTTTCTCAAAAGACAAATGGATCCACCACAATATTAGTGGAGCACTTGTTAAAGTTGTGGATGAATTTACATTAGTGTTGATGTCGACAACTTGGTAGTTGGATTCTAACAGGTTGACCATTAATTTTCTTTTTGGGTTCATCCAATAGTAGCAACTTTTCTGGTGCCTTCAACTGCAGGGAAATTGCATTCCGTGATAGGCCGCAAGTATTTAATAGCTTTTACAGCTCTGCATACATATGCCCCGAATGAATTCGGGGAATAGAACTCGTGGAGTTCCTTTTAGCTTTGTCAAGAAATCAAAATCTGTCTCAATTTCAACTTCTAATGCATACTGGTAAGCACTTGTGAGGTTATGTTTGTATTTGTATGGCGTTGGTTTGGGTATGGGGACAGGAGGTTTGAGCTTTGGAATACCTGTTGTAGCCTCGTTATTAATTATATTCGAAATTGCTCTGATTCATTGGCATTTTCAGTAAATATCTTCCCTGACTTTCTTTCATATTGTGAAGATGATGAGAATCATCTCCTTTCTTCCAAATGGGGTGGGCCGGCCTGAAACTAAAAACAGAACAAAATTATTTTAAAATGCCTCGTTCAAGATGGTAGGCCTTATGAAGTGAGAATGGATAGCCTACCCATAATGACGTGGAAAGACCCATTACCATTCGAACTTTATCTGCTGACAGTTTCCAAACTCTCAAAGGTCCACTTGTTTCCAGCAAAACAAGGGGAAAAAAAAAAACAAAAATGAAGAAAAAGCACTTTGTAGTGACTGGGATAGTGACTCGGTATGGTGGGTAGTGGGCACTACCGTTTTTGTTTTTGCTCGCATGTGCATGCTCAATTGCATCACTAATTATAACTAAAACAAAACATTAAAAAATTTTCAAGGCAATTGACACATCATATTTGAAGTGAACTTCTAATACCCAAAAAGTTGTTAAGATCGAGTCAATATTAGAACTTCTTAAACTAAGCTCCTAGTATATCTGGGTACAATATAAACTGCTTGCGGATTCTTAATTATCTAAAAGAATGCAAAGAATGAAACAGGTAAATAATTAACCATTAACAATATGATTTTAATACTTCTTCATAATATCATAGAACTTAAAATCTACTCTTTTATGTTTTACTCCACCATTACAGTTATGAAGCTGATAATGACAAGTAAGCATAATTAAGCTGCTTTTAAGACCAAAGAAGGAAATTCACAAACTACATCATGCTTGGCTTCTTTTCTAACTGAAATCCAACTATCTTGTACTAGTAATTACTGCTGTACATCAATCAAAACAAGATTAACCCAATAAAAATCATCATCATATACATTCATGACACTAATTTATACTATATATTTATCTGTATTTAGAAAATAATAAAACATTCCCATTTTTCATCAATTAGTCATTAAGTAGTCAGGCAACTATATGCCTACCTTGGTCTTCCAGTGGCAGATGAACCGGATCCAAGATAACCCGACCCAACCTTTCCGGGCCCACCACCAGGCATCTGATTGTAAACGCCAGAGCCAGTACACGTGTCCTTGATGGGCTGTCCCCATCATCAGCCCAGTTGCACCACCATACATCCCACCACCACTCTCCCCCACATAACCACCCCCAGAACTCCCCATATTCACAACACTGCCATTCCCTCCGGCTCCGGTGCCAACACCTTCTTTATCTTGCCGTCCGGCCATGGCACTCTTCTCTCCCTCCATATCCCTAAACCTCTGGAGATAAACCTTCAAGGGCTCAACATATTCTTCAAAACCCAAAGTAGTCATGGCCCACAACAAATCATCACCGTTGATGGTCTTCCTCTTCTCTCTCTGACACTTATCGGAGGCTTCTCCGGTGATGAAGCTGATGAACTCCGACACACACTCTTGCACCGTTTCTTTAGCATCTTTTGAGATCTTTGCATTTGCCGGCAAAGCTTTCTTCATAATTCTGCTCACGTTTGCTATTGGAAGAAACCTGTCCTGTTCTCTTGGTGAGCTTTCACTTAGGTTGTTTCCATCTCTGTTTCCTTTATTTCCTGACTCGTTGTCAGAATCCGCCATTTTTTGAAACAACTTTTAAGGCCAAATTAATCAAAGATAGGATTTTTATCTCACAATTAACTGAAACTCAAAAGGGTCTTCTGTATTTTTTTATTTTTTTAAACTAAGAATCCAAACCCAAAAAAGCTAGTACTATACTTTGAGAACAGGGCTTGAAGATTGAGTTTTTGATCACTTTCAGAAGACCTTCAAGACTGATCTTTTATAATTTCAAAGAACACAGTTTAATTATGGAAAAGGGATTCTATTTTTTTTTGCATGAAAAAAGAAAAGAGTTAAAAGGGATGTTCAGAGGTCAAAAAGTTAGAAATTCAGTAGAAAACTGTAAAATGATCAGAACCTGAGAGTGAGAAAGAGCAGAAATAGGACACTTGGAGAAATACACTCTTCACTCACTTTTTACAGTTTCTGTAAAATTAAAGAGCTCTCAGAATAAACCAATCAGCAAATTGGAAGGAAAATAAAAGGAAATTAAAAAAAGAAATAGAAAACTGAGGAGAAAATGTTGACTCTTGAGATAAAGTTTTTGTTTTCTTTTTTAATTTAAAAAAGAAAAGAAAAGAAATAACTCAGAATTTAGAAGGAGTCGGTCATCCCCAACTGGGACCGGACAATCTTAGTTAGGGGAAGATTGTCCGGAAGATTATTCCGGTGACCGACTCCGAGGAGACTTTTTGGGAGAAAAAGGAGAGAATTTGGAGGAAATTTTGGAGGGGGAGTATTGGAGAAGAAGAGGGAATGTTGAGGTCCGTTGGATCAAATGCTAATAATAATGCGATTAGTAGTGATACGTGGCTCAATATGGACCCTTGCTTTCCGATAACTACGTGTACCCGGGACGAGTTTTCCACCACTGATTGGTTGGAAGTGGAGAAATCTGGGCCGTTTATATCGCATCTGGCAGGTGGTCGGCTCTTGCTGGTGCTTGATCTTTTTTTAATGTCCAATGGGGGATTAGGTATATCATCATTGATGACGTGGACCACGCCCTTCTCATTTTTTGAAGGGTATGTCTGACACTCATAGACTTCAATCCATTAAGTCTATACTCGATCTGATCCGATCCGACTCGATTATGTTCGCTAAGAAAAAATCGATTTTGTGCCCGATATAGAGTACCTATTAAAAGGGTGTTGAATAACTAGATGCCCCATCCGGTCTATATGTGATTTTTTTAGTTAAAAATGTTTTAAAAACGAATAAAATTAATTGATAATTAATTACACAAATGCTTTCATAAATGACAAATACTTAGGTACATCCGATTTTTGATCTCATTTGTAAATCTTGTGGTGTGGATTAAACCTTAGAGAATTTATGACATCAGTTAATGTAAGTAAAATTTTTTAAAATTTAATTCTGATTACATGCCTACAGGTAGAGTAAAAAATCGGGTCTATTTAAGTATTTTCCTTCATAAATAGGGAAGAGAATAAATGGGAAGGGAAGATAAAAAAATCATTAATATTAGGCCATAATGAGTAAAACTACAAAATTAACCCTATATTTGGACCGATATATATACCAGTCTCCATCTAGATGACTGAGGTTGCAGATTGTTGACTCACTATTTGACCCAGTTATCTTAATACCCGATCCATTACGATTTTCTAATAATACAAATTTTTTTACAAGATGGATCGAGTCAGTAATTTTTTGGATCGGTAGATAACTACCTTTATTTTTTATCATCTACCCTGTTATACTTCCTTGTTAAATGTTTTTGTATTTTTTTTTGGTTAAATACAAAAAATTTCCTAAACTTACACTCCAGTTGCAGTTTCTCCCCTCAACTTATCTAATAAGCACTTTTTCTCTTTATCTCTTGCTTCTTCATGTTTTGGACAAAATTACTTTTATTATTTTAATAATTTTGTTTTTCTTTTTTCTTTTTCTTACCAATTTATTTATTTTCTCTCTTATATTGTTCCTTATATTTTCTTACTAATTATTTCTTGCTACCGCTAAACTATCATACTATCAGTAGTTAGTTAGTTAAAAGCTCTATTTTATATTACAACAAGGTATATTTATTGTATTAAAGTATGATTAATCCATAAATTAAATTGTTTATACACATGTGAAAAATTTGAACTTTAATTAATTAATTATTTAAAAGTAATGTCATTGTTTAGTAGTAGCAAGAGAGAATAGTGAAAAAAAAGAAAAATAAGACAGAAAATAAATAAAAGGGAAAAAGAAGAAAAAAAAAGAAAAATAATAATAATTTAAATAACAGGAGTAATTTTGTTCCAAACATAAAAGATGAGATAAAGTATTTATTAAATAAGTTGAGGGGGCAAACTGCAATTAAGGTGTAGGTTTAGGGGGTTTTGTATTTAACCCTTTTTAGTTAACAAATTCAATTTTGCTCATCTTATCATAACTTTTTTATTTTAAAAGTTTCAAATTTTGTTGTTTTTCATTATTACATAAAATGTTTTTGTAAGATAGTGACCTTTCTTCCAATGTGGGCCTGAAGATGGATTCTAAGACCCATTAATCCTACCGACTAATTTTATGTCTTTATTTACAATGATGTTTCATTGGCAATAATAAAAGCAAGAAAGAGCATAAATTATAGGGAAGAGATAATTTGCAATATGTTGGAATTAAGAGTTGCCAATTTATAAAGGGAAAAAGGTTGGCACGTGATATGATATTATGATATGATCCTTCAAAGGTGTGGAGTGGTTGATGTAGTTATCAATTATAGTAGTAGTATGTTGTCCTAATATTTTTTCTGGTTTACCTCTACAGTCTCCATGGATTGAGTTGGTTGATGATCAATGCAACAAGAAGAGGGGGTGGTTATAACAGTGGGAAGTTTTAGAGTTTGTTGAGGAATTATTTTACAGTGTATTGATACAGCTTGATAAATAAAAATCACTGGTACGTCACTAGATTTAAAAGAAAAGAAAAAAAAAATTCGACCGAAAATCTAAAATTAAACAGTCGTAATTTGATAAAATATTATCACATTAATTAGTTTTATAAAGTAAAATGTAGCTTTGCAAAATATTTTTTATTATTTTATTGATTTTATATAATATAAATTTTTAAAGTATATTATACAAATTTTATAAAATTAATAATAAATTAAAAGACACAATAAAAGTTTTCAGTGTAGCAAGTGTTACTATTTCTGGGTCGCACAAAAAAGTGTCTACAAACACTTTGAAGATGCTCGCAATAGTACATAAGAAGAAAGGGAGAAGGTCAACGTCTAAACAAAAAAATAGTGGAGGGCATAATCATACACTACTTGGAAGAATATGGAAATGTATCTAACACCCACTTCCTATTCTACTTGATTCATCGACTACATTAATCCATTCTTCTCGTCTCTCTTCTAACGATTCGAATCATGATTAATTAATAATAAAAAAATATTTTATTATTTAAATTATATTTTATTATCAACCTTACATAATTACTTGTTTCGGCCTCAAATACAGCGATGCAACCTAAAACAGTACTTAAAACTTACAAGGCAGAGGAATTAATGATTGTCACAGAAGCTACATTTTCAGGCATGTATTGCACTTGCACACACTTAAACAAGCATTGTACAGTGTCAGCATTATACTGTGTTATCAAGGTGTAAATGTAATACTACTCCCATTCCACCAGTCCATATTTCTATCTTTTATTTGGTTTCCTTTAACAACACAAAATTGTAATATCAAGTTTACCAAATCCAAAAGCTCCTTCGGTCTATCTGAATCTCCTTTCTTTTCCTAGTGAAGGAAAAAAAAAAAGTACTTTAGTACTTACTACTTAAAAAGAACCAAAATTAAGGATAGAGAAAGTTAGCAGAAACATAAACATTTGAAAGAAAGGCGAATTTTAGTTGAGAAAATCATTCCGTTGGACTTATGAACTTATACACTATAAATTTTTAAAATATATAATATTGTACTGTATAATGTATAAATTTTTAAAATATAAGAAAATAATTTCTTAAAGAAATTGTAGAATTTTCGTGAAACATAAATCACATAATTACATGGGCAGCGGAAAGTGGCAGCATCAATCAAATTGGCCCATTAG
This sequence comes from Cinchona pubescens, assembly GCA_025175665.1. Lineage (NCBI taxonomy): Eukaryota > Viridiplantae > Streptophyta > Magnoliopsida > Gentianales > Rubiaceae > Cinchona > Cinchona pubescens. The sequence goes on from JANKKI010000106.1 coordinate 2,104,394, forward strand.
TGGGGTGGGTTGGGTTTTGTCCGTGTTAAATGAGACTGGAGCTAACATAAACAAGGACCCTTTGTACATCCAATTTTAGGTTGGGTCTTTCTAGGAAAACTAATAACTGGACTAACATAAACAAGGACCCTTTGTACATCCAATTTTAGGTTGGGTCTTTCTAGGAAAACTAATAATTTCACCGAGAAACTTTTATATGAAATCCATTCACGAGAGATGAGATGGATATTTTAGTTCACATTCGTTTACACTATTCTAACTCATTAAAATCAAATATCTCTAGAGTGATGTAAATGAATGTGGATGAAGGAGTCATCCCACCTACCGTAAACCGAATTTATGTAAAAAAATTTCTTGATCAGTAATATTGATCTACTAGTGTAAAAGTTTTTCAGTTGAAACTTAAGAAAATACTTACAGGGAGGGAGAGACTACCATAGTAACTCTTGTAGAAGGGACTTATGTAAGAGCTTTTCTTTTACTACATACTATATAAAACAACAAATATGATGTAGTAGTACTTTTTCTTCAGCAGATTCCAAACCGCTATAACCTTAAGCTACAGCTAAAGCTTCTTACTCGTACGCCTATGATACAAAGTATTGCTGGAGGAAAGAAAAGAGCTAGCAGCTACTCACGAAGAAAGATCAAAAGAGCCCAAAAAGTCAACTGTACATCGTGGAGAACGATCAAGCACGTTAAAAGATCACAGGAGAAAACTTTACAGTTCCTGTTATATTGCATTACTACAATGGTTAGATTCTACAAAATCCTAGGAAGGAAAATTGTGCGCTCAACATAGCACGTAAATCTTGATTACTCACTCAATAATGCAGAGTGAATATGACAATCATTGAGATAACAAAAAAGTAGAGAAGTTTCATTATTTTTCAATCATCAACGATTTGCAATAGCAAAGAATTATTCCAACACAGCATAAAAGGGGACAGATCAGTCACATCCTCCGCGTATAAATATTAGTACGTCACATTCAAATAGTAAAATTCTAAATTATCCACCACATCTCAGACTTCAGTGATCAAACCACAGCCTCACTGGTTTGTTCAATACTTCAAGTGATAATTGTGATTAAACTCCGCGCAAAACTTTTTACTAAAGGATTGAACCGAATACAAAGATTGTGTTGAATGTATTTTAAATAAATACATACTTAATTAGATAGAAAAGAATTTGAAATACAAAATTCCTAAACCCTAATCCAAAATACAAAATCTAAGCATCAAATATTTTTGTTACTGTCTTGAATCCACAATGAATCCTATGGATCCTTAGAATTGATATATTATTTTCTATTCTACGATTTCCCCGAAACAAATTTTTTTCAACGCATCCTACATATTATCCTTTTCGTTCCGTATTTGCCTTAAAATTATTAATTAGTTAGTTTTTAGACGAGATTTTACGAAAAAATGATTTATAAGAGAAAATAAATTTTATAGTGTTTCTGGTATAGATATCCATCTACCATCCACAAATTGTTACACCTCTTCATAATTTGGACCAAGTCATACCTTCATCTCAACTCAATCGGGACCTTAAATATGTATTTGAACAAATACTTCACACATATTACAGTACTTGTGATGTCTACATTGATGTGACAGTCATATTTCAAAAATAGCCAAGAATTGTACCCGACGACCCAATCATTATTAATCCAAATTTGAGAATTACTATCAAGTTGCATTGGAGCTGCATTGCGTCTTCTATCTAGTAAATATGAATCATCTGATATTTGAGTGTTTGAGGAGAAAGGCTTAGGAAAATGTCTCTTACATTTATCAGATGTGTATTTCATGCATGGATTTTTTTGGATTCCTGTCTCTGCACAGAGCATATATCATATGTTTGAGAATAGTTTCATACAATTGAGACTCATACTCTTTAGATGGTATTTCTGTTCTTACGATCTTGTCAAAATCTTCGGTTGTTCTTAACTTATCACTCTCGACCAATATGACTACTATATGAGCATGTGGCAAATCTCTTTTTTGATACTCAATCACATAAGTATAAGTTAGTACTTTTTCAAAAACACTTTTTTCGATGGATTATACAGATCTACTATATCATTCTTGAATTCATTGAATTTTGCATGGAAGATGCGTGATAAAAGATCCAGTCCATCTTGAGAAAATTGACCTGATAGCAATTCATCTTTTATTTCATGGCAATTTGGATTGCACGTCATGGCTAGCATTGAATTCGATTTTCCAAAATTTTGGACTAATGTTATAGCATCTTAATGTAGGGGTGTTCATAGATCGGGTGCCCAGTCCATGAGTCTATGGAGTGATCCGAATTGGTTCCACCGGTTCACCAAAAATATGAGCCGTATTCGATCCATAAAGTTCGGATACCTGCTCATCTGGTTACTCGATTGAAACGGTCCGAGATTCGCAGGTACCCGATCCTATGTGACACAAAGAAAGAGAAAAAAATAGAAAAAGAAAGATTTATAGACAAAATCTTCAATTTGACCTTATTTTCTTTTATAAGAATGGCTGTAGATACGTGCCATATAGTCATTTAACATAAATCAACTGATCAAAGTCGGTCCAATAACGATCATAATCAAGATATCTCAACAAAAGAATATCATTAAGATCTTCCTCTTTATTTTTTTTTTCCCAATTTTAATAGCTAAATCATTGTTTACATTTATAAATCCCACATTCCAACTCAATAAATATAAAAAAAAATTTTAACCAATAAAATCCAAAAGCAAATAAAACATCATATCTGGTAATAAACGAAAGAGAGTGAAGAAGATTGATCATATAAACATAAAAAATAAAAATAAAATATCTAATTTAAGCAAATTTACAGTTACAAAATAAATTAATAATTAATGAATAGAAAAATTTAACCACAAATAGATACAAAATGTACAGTTAATCATGAATTTATTAAAAAAATAAAAATAGAAAAATAGAAAAAATTGGTCTAGGTTGTTGTTGGCGGTGCCGGTAATTAAACTGATGCGATATATTTGAAGCGAGAGTCTTCAAAGTGACAGTGATACGAAAGACCGAAAGTATAGTATGGATCTTTGAAGATTGAGAAGAGAAGAAAGAAAAGTAAGTCTGAAAGAATGAAAATTGAAAGGATGCACTACTGACTATAGCATTAATAACAATATTTTGTTTTAGGTTATAGCCTTAGTAGGTAAAATTACACAAATGCCCCTAATTACGGACTGATTCAGGTAATCGGCGATTTATCAAAGTGTAAACCGTTAGTTGAACCTGTATGTTTATGACCGGTTCAATATCCGACCAATCACTTGACTTGGTTCGAATACCCTTCTTTTTCGCCTCGGAATAGACCAATTACATCGATTTTTCGGATCAACAGGTTATTTTGAACACCTTTACTTGATAGCATTGGTGCATATCTGAGGGCTTCCAACAAATGAAGAAGGCAAAATGGTCTTCCGACTGATATTTCCTGATGGTAGGGAAATAATTGAGTTTTGAAAAAATACAAATATTCTTCAATACATTGTATTAAATACTGAATGTGCAAACCTGCATCATTTTCGCTGCCTTGGATTGCATCCTGTAATCCGTGATATAGTTCTATATATATGATAGTATCTTGGTTTGTACATACCCATTGTAGTTTATCAGTCTCAATCTTGACATAATTGTCGACTATATATTGTTGTAGAAGACGTGCAACTCTAAGTAAAATAGATGTATTGTGAGGTCAAATCTGTGTATTTTTAAATGATTATTCTTAGTTTAAGTAAAATTAAATTTGTAGAATGAGAAAAATAATATATATGTGTACATGCAACAGATAGGCATACAATTCACGACATGTTACTTTCCTTTCATTTGTACTTTGAGTATTGACATCCCATCCATAAGTTACAAAAGGTTTGTAGAGTATTATAATATCCAATAATATCATGGACATTAAATAATTATCCAATATTTGCTTGAAAAATTATGTTCCTACTGTTGATTCGACCCACATCTTAATCACTAACAACAATTACTACTACTTTAGACACTGTGGGCATATTGTATTGGTGATAATTAGATGGTTGTTACTTGATAATAAACTTGCATTTTGCCAACCTTATCCTAATGCTAAGCCAATTGTCTAAGAATCTTAACGAATGCATTATGCTTGTCAAGTATCCTTTTTATTTTTTTCTACCAAATTTCTATGAAGTTTGGATTCTCAAAAATTCTATTGTTAATTTCATACTCAGGATCCTATATAGAATTGTGAAAATATATCTACTCTTTTATTTATGGACGTTAGTAGACTCTCAATTTTATGATATATGAAACTTTGAACTCTGAAAGAATATACTCCTCCAACTTTATTTATATTTTCATCGAAATGTACAATCATAGACGTGAATGAATAAATGTGATTCAAGAATCTTAATTACTGTCAGAAGTACCTTCCTTCAGATGTTTGAAATGTATACAATATGAATAATTCAGGGGACATTGTATAGGTGGTAAGATAATCTTTCTATTTGAACAACTCATATTAGATGTTTCCCCACAAAACAATTTGGCTTCCCAATAGGGGCATATTTGTGGGAGTAGGAACTAAAATCTTGGATTACCGTATAATCGTTCATGATAATATTGTGCTATGTTGTACATCTTTCTACCTATTCGATTTTGTGCATTCCTATTAGGATGAATGACTTATATGATCGGAACAACTGTTTTATATGAATATATAAATCTAAGATTAAAAAAAGATGATTTTTTTTTGTTGTAGTTTTATTTTTTTGGACATTTGTATAATGCGTGTCATCTATATAAGGAGTATTAATTGTTTCATATACATTTTTCATATTAAACTAATAATTTTTAATAATGAAATATTTATATGCTTTACACATAATGTAATGAAATATTATGTGCTTAATATAATATTATTGAATTCTTGTGGTGTGCAACAAGAGTTAATAATATCTATACTAATATGTGAAGAATAACTTATGATGTTAAAAGTAAGTAGTAATATTAATTAGATTACAAAATAATAGTTAAATTTCATTTATCAATTGTGTTCGTGGACATATATTTTGAAATTTAATGAGTAGCAACAGGTTTGTGCACATATATATATAATTTTTGGGGTTAAAATTTAATTAATAGTTCGCAGAAAATATCATAACTTTTGTTTTTTCTATTGGTATGTCGTCAAAATTTTGTCCTTCATTAGCTGCATTTTTATGAGTCATAATATTAGTTAAATAATGTTTAGAAGAGGACAAATTCCTATTTTGTAATTAATTTTGGTAATATGAATAAAAATATTGTGATGTAATACTAAGATTAACAGTAGTATGTGTTATCATGTGAAGTTGTCAAATGAGAATATAGATATTCATATGTGAATGAGTTGGGATATATCGCAGGCATATGCGTTATGATAGTCAACCAACTTCTTCCTCGAACTGTTTGGCTATCAGAAGTGGCAAAAATATGTATATTTATTTTTGTATATAGTCACTATGGTAAACAAACAGGTACAGGCGAAGAGTAAAACAACTTACATGTACGCGATTCATTTTGTTGTTGTGAATTGTTATTTGATCTACGTTGATGATACAATAATCGTCGTCTTGATAATCATGTTGTTGTCGTTGTTCTGAATTCATTGATGCCCTTAATTAGCGCAAATTGTTACTGTGGTGCTCCAAACTACATGCACGTGGTTGACTTCTATATGTCCTAACACGTTGTCGATGTAGACATTGGTTGATGCAATTTCTTTCTCTAACTTCCATTAAACGGTCCATTTAATAGTATCCTTAATTTTTATTTTTGGGAAGGAATGAAGTCAACTTTTATTTTTAGCCAAAATATTTTCATGTGAAATTTATAAAAAAAATTATGGTGACTACACATAAAAGGATTTATTAATTACCAGTTAAAATTGTTAATTTGTTCTATTGCTGAAATATAAACAGTAGTAATGAAATGTAATAATATACAATGTTCATGTAATTTATTAAATAATTAGAAATCATAATTTATGAAGTTTGATTTGTTCTGCCAAATGTGAAGTATTTTTTTAATAGTATATTCCCATCCACATGTTTGCGTTACCATAATGGGTAAGTTTTGGGTAATTAGAAATTCAAAGTTGATAGTTCAATTTAGACAATCGGTTAAATGTTCAAGAGATTTCAAAGAATAAATAGTCATCTATTAATTTTGTTTGTATTTTACAGATAAAATAGAGGTAAGGAGTGAAATCATTTTTGTGATTAATGAAAAGAATTTAAATAATGTTATATCAATTCGAATAAATATCTAGTTCACCATTTACATTTATACTTGACTATTATTGTTTTTCCTATTTGAAAAGGTTTAAATGTGTTGTAGTTCATCAAAATTTTGTCATGATTGAAATAATATAAAGTTTTAGTATTTATTAAATTTTTGGGTATTTGCATTATTAGTTTTTCTTTTATTATTTTTAAGTTTTGATGAATGAGTTAATTGTCTTTGTAAATGTATCCCAATAAGTCAGATAATTATGGACTAGTAAAACATGCATTTTAATTAAGAATAGAATGACCTTTGAGAGAACAAAGCAGGCATAATATGGGTATTTAATTGAGAAATATGGTTAAGTAATTAAATAAAAGTTTTTCGATCTTATGTTCTGTATTAGTATGTATCTTATGTCATGGTTGTTTTTTTTTTTTCATTAATATGTAACACCATCAATGTACTACAGTATGACCAATTAAATTTTTATGAATATTCTTGAGATTTCATAGATAGTTTTATTTTAACCATTATTGCTTTTGTATATGAATAGGGTTAATTATGTTTTAGTGTCATCATTGAAACAATAAAAGTATTAGATTTTCTTAAAACTTTTAGTTGTTGCAAGTTTGATGCATGAATTAGTTTTTTGTACCAAGTTTTATAAATTGGAGGAATACAATTATGGTGTAGTAGAAAATACATTTTAATTACTGATAGAATGATGTTCGAGGCAATAAATCAGGCATAATATGGGATGTAACTAAGAAGTAGGTGATAAAATAAACGTTTTTCGGTTAACTATATATTCTTGTATGTTGTTTGATATCGCTTCGCAAGTATGAGTAAGAATGAAGTGATATAATTGTTTTTTTGTGTATAAAGTGTAAAGCCTTGATGAAAATTTTTTTAATGTCTGACTTGGTTAATTTTGCTTAATATGTGTCACCGTAAATGTATCACAGTATTAACAATTTAAATTGATACGAATATGCGTAATACTTGTAGTAAAAGGCAAGTAAGCCCCCAAATCGCAATAAGGTCTTGGCATTTGCAACAAATTGTGACCATAATTGCAATGACACGTAAGGATTTGCAAGCACTTTTAGTTGAATAAATGTTGAAGTTATAGATAAATTGAAAATCATATATAGTAATTTAATTGTAAAAAAAGCATATACGAAGATATTCTCAAAAAAAATTAGTAATCAGGTAAATTATCAATTCTGACATATATATATATATATATATATATATTTTAATTTTTAAGTGCATTATTATTATTTTTTTTTTGCAAAAATAATGAAGAACTCATCACCGATTGACTTAGAGTTATAAATGAACATAACGGGGTAGTGGCATCAACATATGTAAATAATTTTTAACAATTTCTAACATGTGCATTTGTTTTTTATTTTTTTATTTTTTATTTTGAAGTGCATTAATTTTTTTTTGGCAAAAATAGTAGAGAACTCATCACTTGAATTGAGTTATGTAATAATTACGTAATGGCATCAACATATGTAAATATTTTTTTTAAGGATTGTTTAAAGTGGGGATGAGTTAGTAAGGAATTACGTTAAAGTGGTGGGTATGACAATTGCAATGTACAAGAATTTTTGTACAATGAATTTTGAACCATAATGATTTTGAATTGTATTTAAAAAATAAAATAATTTTATGAGTATACAGACATTACAATATTACTTACCAAGTGGCCTTAGATGGCCTTATATTTTAAATATTGTAGTACAAATATCCCTTTTCTCTGTGAAGTTATAAGATATTCCTCAAATGGAGTGTCTTTCTTGATCATATTAATTTTCGCTTGCAAGAGTTCCTACCACAATACATCGAAAGAAGAGAGAATTAATATTTAAAAGCTTCATATTGTGTGTAAATTTAAATATTTTTTGTTCACATAAATTAGGTGATATTTGGTAAAGTATAAACTTACACATGTAAACAAATTGAAAAAAATACATTAAAATAGTATTTAAAATTAACGAAACCCAAATAATTATAGTTAATTGTGAAGTCATTAATTAGTTAATACATTAAAATAGTAATTTATTTTGGGATTAATGAGTTTATTAAATTTAATAAACGTGAAACTCATTAAGTTTGCTTACCAGATGCAAATAGAACCTCGAATGAATTACAAATAAAATATAGGGGAATTCTACAGTCTTGTTGAGGGAATCATTCTCCTGATTTTAAGGATTTGTACAATACAAATTTTTAAAACACATAGTGTTGTATTGTACAAGTCCTTAAAGTATAAGAAAATAGTTCCCTAATAAGGACTGTGAAATTTTCCTAAAATATATTAGTATCTTCTTTATGCTGATATTCCATATTGTCCAATAATCTTCCCTATCACGAAAAAAAATATATCAGTTGTGGATGAAGTAGTTTACATGCATAATTATAGATAAGTGTAAATGGTCAAATGATAATTTGTATTAGTAGGAATATGTTTATTACTAACAACATAAGTTAAAATAAAAAATAAAAAATAAAAATTGCGCAATGAAGCCAACCTATTAATCAATCAGGCTTTGAAGGGTAAAGGGTTCAAATGGAAAAAGTTAATTTAGAGTAATCAAATTAACTGAAATGTCTTTAATTTGGAGGTCCAAATAAACTAATAAGGCCAAAATTGTACGTTGTGCATATTTTACTATTGCCTATAAAACTCCTACCATAATAAAAGAAGACAGAATTAATATTTAAAAGTTTTATAATTGTGTGTAAATTTAAATATGTTTTGTTCATATAAATTAGGTGATTGGGTAAATTATAAACTTGCACATGTAAATAAATTGAAATATACATTAAAATAATATTTAAAATGAACGAAACCCAAAGGTTAAGTATAGATAATTGTGAAGTCATTAATTAGTTAATACATCATAATGACATATTATTGATTGTAAATATTAACGTGAAACTACATATAGTGAAACGGTAATTTTTTTGGAATTAATTTATTACATTTAATAAATGTGAAACTCATTAAGTTTGCTAACAGATGTAAAAAGAACTTTGAACAAACTACAAACAAAATGTCCCACCATGTAAGCTCTAACATCTCTCACTCATATGTGTGGGACCCAATTCTCACCTAATAGAACCCACTTACCTGTGCCAAATTCTTGCTTGGACCTGTCCATGAGTCCAACTTGTGGACCTCGTAATTTTAAAAAGAGTTAAAGATGATCTTACTAGGGTTTCGATTCCGAGAAGAGTCGAACCGAAATTGGAACCTTGGAAGCCTCCTCTTGTGATGATCATTTGCTAATGTAAAAAAATAATGGTGTTCCTCTTGTTTTAACCAACCAGTCACAAGCTCCACATATTGGGTCGTGGTCTCAATGCATTCATTCATTTAAAAAATTTCCCTAACTTATTGGCATTGGTAGGTGAGGAGACAGCTCTTGATCCTGGATCTTACGATCCTACTATTTGATTCTAGGTAACTTAAATAATTCGGATCCCTCTTGATCCTGGATCTTATGATCCTACTATTTGATTCTAGGTAACTTAAATAATTCGGATCCCATTGTTGCGATCTTACAATTTTGTCCAATCCTATAAAAGGAATTTTTTGTGCCTTTTGATTTTTGTTCATGGAATGTTTTAAATCAATTTATTTATGTCAACACTAGTCTAATAATTTTGTACACTTTTCACCTAAAATCTAAAGAATTTTTTTTTTTTTTTTATTGTACAAAACTTTTGGTGGTAGGGTGAGAAGTTCTGATAAAGGCTGTGGCCGAAGAAATAACTGCAAATGCCCTGTTAAGTTAGTTAGGAAGGATATCCAATCGGCAATAGCAATGTACCGGTGGAATTGTGATATGTCTACTTTGAAGATCCATTGAGTAAGTTGGAAGAAACTTTGCTTGTCAAAGTCGGATGGGGAGATGGGCTTTAGACACCCTAAATTTGGCGATTTTAGCCAAACAAGCATGGCGGATTCTTGTGCATGAGGATTCCTTAGTTTATATTTTCGAAGCCGAGTAATTCCAACATGCAGATTTTTCGCACAGCTGAATTAGGATACAGAGTTTCTTTTACGTGAAAAGGGATACTAGAGGGAAGAAGGTTAACAGACCTGAGCTGTCGGGTGAGAACTGAATGCAGATGGGAAGGTAAAGGCTAATTTCGATGCGGCAATCTCAAAGGAATTGGGGGATAATTTTCTGAGATGATCAAGCTAATTTTATGACGATTGCAGCAGATAAGAGAAGAGATGTTACGTTTCCGGAACATGTCGAATTGCTCTCGCTACCAGGCTCGCTTTACAGTTGGGGGTTGAGTTGCAATTAAAAGGATTTGCTTTGGAAGAGGATGCATGATTAGTGATACTGTTGTTAGAGAGGGAGGTTGAAGATTTCTCCTCTTAGACCACCGAGGGAAGATGTTCGACAAGGGATAAAGGAGAGGGAGGCATGGTTGTTCAAATCCCAATTTTGAATTTTAGAATCTTATGATTTTCGGTGACGTAAACAATTCGGATCCCACGTAGAATTGTAGCATCAATCCATGGAATATCCTATCTAATGATCTTTTGATTCTAAGATCAGTCGATGAAATTTTAAGATCTTACAAAAATAGACTTTTATAGCTTTCGAAATAACAATAAAAAGAGCAGAGATGTTAGCATACAAAAACACGTAAAGGAAAATAAATATATTTAACACATATAAATATGCCAACAATATTTTTCTTAAACCAAACTCTTTATGGCTACACATTCACACCATCCACGATCAATAGATTAAGAATTTTTCCATTACGATTTTTATTATGCCAATATTCATTTCGATAATATCTGATTTTATCATAACAATAACATTAAATTTTAGATCTATCAATTATTTTAAAATATTTTATTATTCGACTGATTGTTCTGTCGTTCCCTCTTAAAATTACCATTATTATTTATTTGCTGGTAATTAAAGAGACCTCTACCACAACTTTGAAAATTGCCTCTGCCACCACATCCTCTACCTTTAAAATTTTGATCTCTTTGATTTGTTTCAACTAGATTCGGTGTCTTTTCCTTCTGTTTAAGTTAATTCACCTTGGCTTGTAGCACCTTCTCAACTATATCAGTTGTCTATTGATTCAGAGACATCTCATAAAGTCACTAATTCACCTCCAATTCATCAAGTTTCAAAGTATTTAGGTCTTTGGTTGCTTTAAGAACTGTCTTTTTGGTGTGAGATTTTATACTTAATAACCAGAAGATTTTTTTGACAATTCTAAAATTTTCAAGAATCTCACCATTGGTTCTCATATCATTGTCAAGATTATTAATTCTGCCAATAAAATCTTTAATTGGCTCAGCTAGCTTCATTTGGGGTAACTCATATTGTCTCTTGAGTTCTTGCAAATTTTTTTTTTTTTTTATATCAACGGAATCATAATTTGAATTTATCAAAATTGTTCATACCTCCTTTGTTATCTTTGCATTCATAAAGTTGTTGAATACATGCAACTGGACTTTAGTGTTGGGGTTATGGCGTGTCTTACAATCCAATTGTCTATTTTTCTTTAACTCCTTAGTTCCTTTGACTGATAACAAATTATGACACCTTTGTTCTTGGCTAAATACAAATTGTTGATGCACTAGATGAGGAAAATTTTGTTGTGGAGAAAATAAAAATTATTGATGAAAATTTAGTTATTTCAAAATTTGATATTTGTGATGGAAAAATTGATATGTCAAAAATATGATTGAGGATGATAATGCGGTGGAAAATATTGATTTTGTTGGGGTGAATGAACTATTGGAACAAAAGAATGAATTAAAAATTATTGTTCAAAATTATGGTGGGGGTGAACCAACTCCATCAAAATTATGATATTGAAAATTTTGGTTCTAAAAATTATTTTGATTACAGGAAGAAATTGGATGACAAGGTAAAAAAATGAATTTTTTCTTAGGTACAGTCATGAGACAAAATGATACAAGTTATTTTATTCTGATACAGGAAAAGTGATTATTAATAGGGATGTTACTTTTGATGAGTAGGGTGCTTGGAATTGGTCCAAAAAGGATCCCGAGTGACATTTACCAGCGATTCTAATTGTGGAGGAAGATAGTTCTAGTGCATAGCCAGATCAGTCAGTTGTGCAGCCTATCCCAACAAAGTCATCTAGTCGCCTGCGAAAATAGTGCTAGTTGCTACTTGTTTGCAAAATTATGTTATTTCTAATGATAATTATGTGTTTGATGAACATATTGTGAATTTTGCATTGTTTGCATATTGTGATCTAGTTACATTTGAGAAAGTTGTCAAAAAATATCATTAGATTCAAGCTATGGATGAGGAAATACATGTTATTGAGAAAAATAGTATGTGAGAGTTGGCTATTCTTCTGCCTTCAAAGAAGTCAATTGGAGTCACATCAAGTGGGTGTACAAGACCAAAATTAAATCAACTGGAGAGATAAATTGCTACAGAACAAGGTTGGTTATCAAAAGTTACAAGCAAAAGATAGTATTGATTATTTTGAAATCTATACACCTGTTGCCACACTTGACACTATTCGAATGATAGTTTCACTTGCTGCCAATAATTGTTGAAAATTTTACTAAATAGATTTGAAATTTGCATTTTTTAATAGTGTTCTTGAAAAAAAAGTTTATGTTGAATAACCTGCATATTATATGAAAATGAGTCAAGAAAAATAAAGTGTACACATTATGTCTCCTAAACACTACTCATTCGTTAACTACTTTAACACAATTAAATAAATAACTGAAATATCTTTACTACTATATTTTTATTTTTATGTATATATTATTATTTCTGGTTGCACAAAACAATGTCTACCGGAACTTAGTAGTTATAGCAATGGTACATGAAACGAAGGTGAGAAGGTCAACGCTTAAACAACAAAATAGTGGAGGTATAGCATAATCGTACACTACTTGGAAGAATATGAATATGTATGTAGAAAAATTTTATGGTCTTTTTAAAAAAATCATTCTCTTATACTTTAAATAATTGTACATTATAATACTATGTATTTTAAAAATTTATATTACACAAACTTTTAAATCTAAAGAAATGATTCCCAAAAAAAAAAAAATTGTAAAATTTCTCATTGCATGTAACACCTAAGTCACTAGATTATTTTCAACCCCCATCAACCCCACCCACAAAAAAAAAAAAAAAAAAAAAATTAAGACTAAGGTATTCTAAAAATCTCTTTTCTATTTTATTCCAGACACAAGTCAAAACTACCCTTTTGCATGAAAGCAAAATTACCCGCTTCGGTCTTCAAATTCAGCCATGCAAACTACATACTTAAAACTTACGAGGAAGAGGGGTTCATTTTCAGGGCACGTATTGCATACACTTAAATAAGCATTGTACAACTTAAAACAAAACAAATGTCAGCATTCCTTATCATACTATGTAGTCCCATTCCACCAGTTCTCCATATTTCTTTTCTGGAACTATGATAACAGCTTCTCTATAAATGTTTCCTTTAACAACAAAAAATTGTAATATCAAGTTTACCAAAAGCTTCTGTCTATGGGAATGTCCTTTCTTTTCCTGGTCAAGGAAAGAAGTAGTATTACTTAAAATCGAACAAAAGAATCGGAACCAAAATCAAGGATAGAGAAAGTTAGCACAAATTAACGAAGACATCCACTGTACAAGTTAACGAAAGAAAGAGAAAATACACAACGTAGGCAGCAGGAACTCCCGACAGATTGCTGTCCTGACAGATAAACGAAATGTGAATCACAACTCCAGCCTACATTATCACATATATCAGCCGGGTTTATCATCTCCAGTTTTTGTTTCCATCTTACTAGGTAAGCTTATAATTTCCTAGGCATGACCTAGCTGCTTGATGAGTAATATTGATCTACTAGTGTCAAACTTCAAGAACACTTGCAGAGCAGGAGTAGACAACCATAGTACTCTTGCAGAAGGTACTCATGCAAGAGCTTTTCTTTTCCTACGTACTATTTAAAACAACAGATATGATATACTTCTTTTTCTTCGGCGGATTCCAAATCAATAACCTTAAGCAACTGCTAAAGCTTCTTCAAGTTTCTTACTCATACACCAATGATACAGAGATTGTGGGAGGGAAAAGAAAAGAGTTAGCAGCTACTCATGAAGAAAGATCAAAAGAACCCAAAAAGTCAACTGTGAATTGAGGAGAACAATCAAGTACGTTAGAAGATCACAGGAGAAAACTTTACACTTACCTGTGATATTACATTACCATTCTACAAAATTTTACACAGGAGAAAACTTTACGCTGCCTGTGATATTACATTACTACTATGCTTAGATTCTACAAAATTTTACACAGGAGAAAACTTTACACTTCCTGTGATATTACATTACTATAATGGTTAGATTCTACAAAATTTTACACAGGAGAATTGTGCGCTCAACACAGTATACCCAACAAAAAATAGGGATGAGGGTCAAATAATACCCCGAAAAATACAAAAAAAACACTACCAAAAAAAAAAAGGACAGATCAGTCACGTCCTCCGTGTACAAATACTCGTACATCACATTCAAATAGTAAAATTCTAAATTATCCACCACATCTCAGACTTCAGTGTTCAAGCCACAGTCATCATCATCCACAACACTACTGACTTGCTCAAGTGATAATTAGCTAAAAAAAAAAAATACAAAAAATAAGCTCATAACTTAGTTGGAATGTTCACTAGCAACCACATTGACTAACAAGTAATCCCACTCAATGGTTCTGCTCTACCACATGGAAACTTCTGGTTGAACCTCATCCTAAAGAAATTCCAAGCTTTTGCTGCACAGCTTCATTTGAGAATCATATCCTTCAAACTAAAAATAAAAGAAAAATGTAAGACCACATCACCATGTCAGCCTACCAATGTAATCCCGTAAAATTGGAATTCTGAATACAGTAGGTCAATTGATGCAACAATCTAAACAAATCAGAAATTTAGAAACAGAACCACAACAACTCTTACCATTTTCTTCTTTTCCATGTCGAATTCCTTTCCTCATTCAAAGAACTATGAACTAATACCAATACCTTCCTTCCTAGGATAGAGAGAAAGCAATACGATCAAAAAGCAACTACAATATGGAAAAATCTCAAGATATCAGTATGATAAGAATGTAAACCGATCTTATCAGGTTCAAAGCAATAAAATAGTGAAAGATTAGCAATATCATATAAAATGAGAAGTGAACTATCTGAATATTTTGAAGATAACAAAAGTGGAACAAAAAATACTTACTTCTTCAACTGCTGAAGAAAACCATGCTCCTTGAAAAAAGAAATATAAAAAAACCCCAAGCAGCTGAGCCAAAAAAGATATGAAAGTGCAGAACTCATTTGATGAAGCCAGGCCACCCAAAGACAACTTAGGTGAAAGCCTCAGAGCTCGTGCCAAACACACAATTCATGAAAGGTCTTAGTCTTTATTCATCTCCCTTTCGGAATCAAACCTTGACAGCAATGGAACCGGAGGCCAGGTTATTCAGAGGTTAATCGACGCCTCTTACCATATTCAGCATCCCTAGTTCTTGACCTTTGCTCTTCCTCGTGTGACATTCGTGACTTGCTGTGAGTCCTTGAAGACCTTCCCCTGTCCCATTCATCATCATACTCAGGTTCACGCTCCCTGAATCCATGATGATCAACATATCTATCCTTGTCATCTCTATGGCGATCCCGGTCACGTTCCCTATCACGATCACGGTCTCGAGAACGCTCTCGATCCCTATCACGCTCCCTCTCCCCGTCTCGCCCAATATCTCTTACATCACGTTGCCTCCTTTCTGACCAGTCATTACCATGGCCAACATCTTTTTCTCTAGGAATATCTCTATCATACCCTGGTTCTCTGTCATCTCGATACCTTCTCTCCGAAGAACCAGACCATTCTCTTTCTGAGCCTCTATCTTTTTCCTTCATGGTATTCTTAGGGGCCAAGCCCCCCTGTCATGGCTTACTTCTCCAAACTGATGATCAGAAACAGCTTCTTCCCCATAACTAGACTCCCCTGCTCTCCCACCATGCTCTTCACCAGCCCACCCACCCATATTAGGATCCGACCACATTCCCATATTAGGTCCATCAATGCCAGCTGTGGGCATCATACCCATAGTGTTCATAGGCATCCCCCTCCCAAAAAATGCTGGATTCACATGAGGAGCTACCCCAGGCAAACCAACACCTCCAACAGGTGGGAATGAAGATAAAATCCCTGAAAATGGTGGTGTTGGGGCACCAGGAAATCCACCATAACTACCCATTCTTCCCATAGGCCCTCCAAAGGCAGGATCAAAGCCCTGGCCCATCATTGTTTGAGGATACATTAGGGGAGGTGTTGCACCAATTCCCTGCCCAAATCCATTCACACCATTCCCCATCATTCCACGTCCACCCATGCCAGCGCCCCTACTTCTCATTGGACCCATGGGCCCCCTACCAAATTTGAGCATTACCTCTACCCCAGTTTCCTCTCCCATACCCTCTATTATTTTCACCACCCGCTTGGTAATTACCACCTGTGGCAATGTTGCTACCACCAGGTTTACCTGGCAGATCTCCAGTCCCTCTCCTACCTTGGGTAGTTGCTGCAGATTGAGCCATTTGCTGATTCCTATTCACCTGAGCCTCACCCATTTTCTTGACAGAATAGGGTGAGGCAAAAGCAACAACACATGGTCTCCCATTAAAGAGATGCCCATTCATTCCCTCCTTGCAAGCTGTGGCAGCTGAAGGATCATAAAACTCAACCTGGCAGTACCCTTTTGACTTCCCACTAGCCTTCTCATCAAAAAACTTTACCTCTTTCACAGGCCCATACTTGCTCAATTCTTCCTCAAGTTCAGCATCTGTTGTCCACCAATGCAAATCACCAACAAAAAGAAATGTCCCCTGCCCACCCCCACCTGCGCCAGCACCAGTTCCACCTCCGACACTAGCACCAACGAATTTTTCCATACCCATTCCCACCAGCCCCGTTCACATTCCTGCCTCCTGGCCTCACCATTCCCTCAATCCCCATACTTCCTACATTTCCCATGTTTCCCACAGGCCCAACTAAGCTACCACCAGTCGGAGCATAAGGAGGAAGAGGCTGCCGATGAACCATCCCTCCTTGATTAGGAACACTATTACTAACTGTCTGCTGTTCTAACTGGCCAGACCCCTTATTATTACTTGAAGGCTGCCCAAACTCAACCCTCAGTCCTCCACCACCACTGCCACCACCACTACCCGGTATTCCAACAGGTCCACCACTGCCAACACCCGGCCCTCTAAACCCCATATTCTGCTGCTGCTCATATTCTTCCACTACTCTACCAGATGAAACCCTAACAGCAGCAGATCCTCCCTCATCTCTCTCAAAATTTCCCTCTCCTCCACCACCACTCTCCAGCACCTCCTGTGGTGGCTGTGGCGGTGGCGGTGGCTGTGGCTGAGTAGTGGGGTTCCTTACAGAGACATCTGCAGAACCTTCTTCTCCGGCAAAGCCTCCTCCTTTCGAACCCCAAAATCCTCGTTCTTTTTAACAGACTGAAGAAAATTCTCCCCAACATTAACATCATTATAAAGATCCTCGTAATCATCATCCTCTTCACCAAGAAAACCCTCGTCAACAACCGCCGATATCGCTTCATTCCGGTGGAAGTGGTCGGCCGGATCTCCACCGAACCCACCACCACCACCGCCTCCGTTCTCCTCCATAAATTTCCCCTCTTCCTCACAAAACTTAGGGTTACAATTTCGATTATTTTGACCAACACAAATTTTCACAAAAACCCAAATGCCTTTTCAGGTAAAAAAAAAATTATAATCACTATATATAGAAAAAATGTTTAAAAAAAAAAATTTAATAAATTTTAAATTTTAAGAGCATAAAAAACAAAAAACAAAAAAAAAAGAGGAATGGATTTATGAAGATCTTACCAGAAGGGTGGTGAGTGTGCGTGAAGTTCTGGGAGATTAGTAGTAGCTGAAAGAAAGAAAACCCTAATCTGGAAAGTTGTATTCTGACAGGAGCTGAAAAAAATTAAAGATAGAAGGAGAGGGAGAGACGCAAGAAATAGGTGCCGGGGGTACGTTGCGAATTATGAGGTGTGCCACGGTGCGCATCAACTGCTTCGTACCCGAAAAATTCACTAAATCGATATAATTTCAGCAAAGAGTTGGGTATTTAGGTATTAGATGTATTTCAAGGATAATTTTATAAATTTGGTGAATAAGATTTCATTATAAATTAATATTTATTAAAATTATTGACAATTTTTTATTTTTTCTTTAATTTCTCGTCTTCCCTTTATCTTCCTATTAATCATCTCTTCCCCTCCCTTCCTCTTCCTTATATCATCATCCCTCACACTCGCTTCTATTAGGATGTATTTTTTTGACTTAATTGTTGTTACTATTGACCTATTGCTGCTTGCTAGTTTGTTAGTATTGGGATGTAATGTTAGAATATATTTTGTAACTTAATTACTTAATTGTTATTAATTTAATTATAAAATTAATTTATCTAATTATTATTATTTAAAATTTTCATATTTTGTTGATCGTGAGAATTGGGTACCTGATCAACCTGATCCTCTTTTACTAATGGATACTTGCCTTATATGGATCAGGTAGAGGATCCGAATTTTCTTAATCTAATCAATGAGAGTCGCGTATCTTTTTTAACTTATAGACTAATTATACAATCTATGAACACCCCTAAGTACAATCATTTTTACTTGTATGATTATTCTCCCGAAAGTTAAGAGAGTAAGAGTTCGACTTATTTATTTATTTTTTGAATCAAAATTAAATGAATTTTTATTTCGTTGAATTTGATTCAAGTTCGGATAATTTAAATATGTTACTTATAAATTTTAAAAATTTTAATCTATCTAATTGTCGAATTGAGTATAAAAAATTTATAAATACTAAATTTTATTAAAATTTAATTTGATTATCAACGATAAAACTCTTACCGCTGAGTTTGATTCACTAGTATCGAATCATTTTGTTGTTTTTTCCCCCAAATCACATTATAGTTTTATTAAGCTTGTTGTAATTCACGATGGTTATATATTTTTTCTATATCTAGTGCATTGGTATTAGATTTTTCAATTCTGCTAAATATACTAGATTGATTATACAATCTTTAATAAGTTTCAGTTTTGTTTCTTTTTTCTTGTATACCAACTGGTAGCATTTCCTAACATATCTAAACACCCCATGTCCACCATTTTTTAGGAATTCATTACACATTGAATTAACATCTTAGCATATTGTAACAATGAGCAAGCCTAGGAAATTTTAGCTGAAAACTTTATGCTAACGAGGCTCCGCTTATATATGAAGATTACAATATTTTAGTAGTTGTGTGAAAAAATAGTACCAACAAAAAAGCAAATGTGGCAAGTAAATGAATGGACATATATAAGCTCTGATTATTTATACTACCAGTTTTTTACATTTGGTGGTGCATTTTATACATATGTTGCAGCAAGTTTCTGAGCTATAAGTTGATATACACTTCACGAGAACTAAAAAGTAACGACAATCAAGCAAATTCAAAGGAAAATAAACTGAGAAAAATTTTCAAACAAGAATTATATAAATAGTGGCCCAGATGATTTTAGCATTGTTGGCCAATCTTGCAGTTTAAAACTCCTGAAAATGGTACAATGTTTGTAAGAAGTGAAGCTGGTCTTGCAACCATGCTAGATGCTTTTGTGTAGCTAGCCGGAGATTCTTGTCCTGAAGAAGTAAATCGAGCACCATTCAACATAAGATCTCCATCTGATCTCCAGTTCCAATTTTTCCAGTCCTCGTACCCCAATGGACTCTCATGTTTTGTAACCTGAATTGAATTGAGATTTATGTTTGCATGAGTACTCGCAAATTTAGCAGAACCAACCATTCATTCTTAATTTACATTTAACTTCCTTTCGGGATATCTAATAAAATTAGAACGATACAAAAAGATTAGCATGGTCTTCGCATGCACAAGGAGACAGTGACACTCCACAAATCGAAAAATGCATGTACTAGGACTTCCTATAACTGAATCTTGATGCATCAAGAAAATCGAGTTGCTACAAAAGTGAAAGATTACCTCCTTTGTTTGAACATCATCTGATGCAATAAAGACATTGCCTTGGCTATTGATGGTTGGACTAGCGCTTCCTCCAATTGCATACATCTCCCAACCAGTGTATACATTGTTAACAATGTGAAAATACCCGAGTCTACACCTACAAATTTTGAAAAAGGCCAGTCTGAAATTAACCATGTCTATCTGTTTTGTGCTTTAGCTGTAAAAAAACAAGTGATTCCTGAAAATTTTGTCTAAAAAATTAGAAGGGTTTTTTTTTTTTTTTTATAATTAAAGTTTGAATAATGAATCACGAGTATATACCTGGGCATTCTCTGAATAAGACCTTCGCCGAAATAATTGAAAGCAATGGTAACTTGCATGTTCTTGTCAGCAGTGAAATTATCATGATGACCCAAAAGCATAACTTCATTATGATTAAACATGTAATTATTGCTAATCGTTATCGCAGTTGATCCATACACTGCATCAATAAGTCCATCATGGCAGCTAGAAAGTGTACAGTGATCAATCCAAATATCTCTAGCTCCAAAAATCGAAATCCCATCTCCATCAGAAACTCCTCTCAATTCATAATGATTCGGTCCATCTATAATCACAGCATTTCCCCCAGCTTGGACACAATTATGTATATATATCCCATGAATAATAACATTTGTTACATTTTGAATAGTAATGCAAGGACCGTTTGATATTTGAATATTATGTCCTCGACCGTCTATAGTCTTATAAGAGTTCGTTAGGAGTTCTTCTTCAAGATTAATTTCCATATCATGATCAAAAATAATCCAAAGTGGCTCGTCTTGAATAACCGCGTGGCGGAGCATCCCAGGAGTAGGATTTTTGGGATCGTCGCCTTCTGTTGTGACAATGTAGAATTCCCCGTCTCGTCCACCCACAGCATTGCGCCCGAGATCCAATGGCGCAGTCGGCCAGCATTTTCCTGTTTGTTTCCCAATCAGGGTCACATCTCCAGCAGTCATCTATTGGATTGCCTGTTCTACACGAATCCTTTCCCTTTCCCGGTTGATTATCAGTTGAATTCTTGATTGATCTCCTTTTTTAATGAAATACACAAACAAGAAAAAGTAAGTAATTGGTCTCTCTAAATATATTAATTCAAGCATAAAAAAATGTAGTGATAATTAATAAATTTTACCAGTCAAATGCTTCAGGAATTAAGGGACGTGCTGAAAATGTGATATGGGCAAACAACAGAATGAGAAGGGAATAGAGACTGAATATTGACATTTGTTTTTTTTAAAGTTTTGGGATCAAGGTGGGAGGCTAAGTAATTAAGATACAATATAGAAGTGTAATAATCAGCAAGATTTTATACAAGATGAAGAAGTTTCCAACGACACAAGTTGGCTATTGAGATTTTTGGTAATTAAGTATTGTAATTTATTCAAGTTGTTGTACCAAAACTGCCACCGCTGCATTCTTGATGAATGGAAGAGATGATAAGTAGGTAGAAAATTGAAGGCTGTATTTGATATGTTGCAAAAAGCTGTTGGCCTTAAATTAATACTTGAATTGTTTGCAGAAATGGGTCCAAATTGAAAATTGAAATATGTCCCTTAGTTTTAGAATAAAATAATATAATAAAGTTGCATATAAATGGTTTTGGCGTTTATAGTTTATTAATCAAATTAAGATTTTGGTTTCTCGTTTTAGAATAAAATTTTAAATTCCAATTACACCACTTTTTTTTTTCTTTAATTCATCATTCTCTTCTAAAGTATTGTTGAATACGTGCAATTAAATTTGATTTTACATGTCGTGATGCTTGGATATTTTATTTTCACAATTTTTTTTTTAAAATTTTGGAAATGAGGATCTTTATGGTATGGTTTTCTTTTTGCATGCATCTTCTCAGTTTCTAACATGTGCGGTTCTTGAAGAAGGGCCTTCAAAATTGGGCAGCTTTAAGTTTACTTGCATTGTGAAGCATGTGTCGTGCTCTTTGCGTAAGAGAAATGGTCCAAGTTTATCAATTAAGTGACCATACGAAAAAGCTGTGAGCTCAAACTAAATGCTTCTAATATCTGCAAAAGATGGAACCAGCAATTTTGGTGTCATGTGTTTGTGAATAAATGGGACTTCTCTGGACTTGATATTACCCTTTGTAACGAAATCCTTGTAGCTTTTTCTTTCCTTCTTGTGATAGGGTTTAGAAAGCCAAGTACATCAATATCAAATGATAAAATCATTTGTGTTATGAATTCGTAATAAAAGAAACGAATCTCAGCAAGTATATAAAATTAAAAATTAGTAATTTAATATGATTTTATTATTTAAATTAATTTTAACGAATAATATCAAATCTATAATCTAGTAAATGATTTTTCCTAAAAAGTTTACCTATGTCACATGCCTGACATTCCCTTCTCATGAGAGATGTTTGGGGATCTTTAGACCCCTTTTTTCCGTCTATCTTTTAGTTTTTTTGAAAGAAATAAAGTACTATCATGATTTGAACTAGAGTTTATAGATATTGAACTACTAGACTATAGATAGAGGAGGGTCAACAACAATCCTTTTAATCCACATCATAAATAAAATAGTAGAGAAGTTTGCTTTCATTAAATATGAACACTAACAGCAAGATGAATGGCACATAACATTAAGCTTTAAGTCCTCCGGCATTTTTCTTATTTATGTGCTTTATTGTCTAATGAAATTGTTGATTATGACAAGCCTTAATTGATTAGTGAACATTATATTTGTTTGAGGCAATATGTGAGACTTAATTCAGTGTCACCGTTAATTGCATAATTATCGAATCATGCGAATTCAAGACCAAATACTCCTAAATCTATTTTTGACCCTACTTACACACTTTATGATATGAATTAAATCATATGAAATAATTAATGGCTGTTGATATAAATAAGATTTTACAAGATTTATATATGCGATTCAAAATCAAATCTTATTTCCAGAATTTTTTTTTTCCGGTCAGAAAAAGAGGCTAACAGCCTATGATAACTTGACATATCTCTTACACGTGCCACCCATCATATCAGCAGATAGAACAGATTTCACTATATCGAGAAGATTCGAAAGCAAAGTAACTCCCAAGCTTAGGTTTAGACTCATCTTGGCAAAGACATCGGCACAAGAGTTTCCTTATCGCCAATAGTGACTGAGTCGACATTCCCAATCACGACTTAACAACTCACGGATACGATTTATTAAGTTATAATGTTGGTGGTTCTCTGTAACTTCTTGGATTATTTGAACCCCAATTAGGGAGTAAGATTCAATTCCAAACCCCATTATAGATTTGTTGCCCGCTTAGACATTTACACAAGTCCACAAACAAGAGCCCAATGTGAACCAATGGCGGGCCTAGTCGTAAATGTGTGTGAGTCCATGAGTATATAATAATGAGTTCCAAAAGCCCAAAATATTGGGCCTATATAATCTCCGGAAAAGTCCAAAAACCAAGATAAGATATTTCCATCAAGCATTTCTTCTCCCAGTACAGTTTTACCCATTCTTGGCCATACTCCATCCCCATTCCACCACGCAGGGATGGCCATGGCCAATCTTTTATCCACCACTCAAACACCACCACCACCACCCCTTCTTCACTCGGCCACCTTTTTCTCATCTTCCATCTGTGACACCAACCCACCAAAAATAAAAAGATCAAATTTTTGCAAAAGGGGTGCCATAAAAGCTCGATCTAAGGGCAGCAATTCAGCTGATGCACCTGACCGTTTAATCTCAGCCGTCTGTTACTTCTACCCCTTTTTTGATGGCATACAGTATGGAAAATATGTCATCACACAGTTTGCTCCTATTC
Source organism: Cinchona pubescens (assembly GCA_025175665.1). Classification (NCBI taxonomy): domain Eukaryota; kingdom Viridiplantae; phylum Streptophyta; class Magnoliopsida; order Gentianales; family Rubiaceae; genus Cinchona; species Cinchona pubescens. The sequence continues at coordinate 2,128,629 of JANKKI010000106.1, forward strand.
AAATTCTCATTCAGCCTTTAATCCCAGCTATTAAGGTCTTCAAAAGCTTCCCTTTGAATGGGTTCTTGGTTTTTTTGACCCTTTATTTTGTGGTTGTTAGGAACTCCAATTTTAGTAGATATGTGGAGGTTCAATATTATGCAGACTATTGTTCTTGATGTTCTCTTGATTTTTCCTGATCTTTTGGAGAGGACTTTCAATCCAAGAGATGGGGTGGGGTTGGATTTGATGATGAGCTTTGACAGCACTGTGTTTTTGTTCCTTTTGGTTTGCTTGATTTATGGTTCCTCTTCTTGCTTGCTTGGTCAACTCCCAAGATTGCCCCTTGTTGCTGAGGCTGCTGATAGGCAAGTGCTGTGAACTAGTACTAAAAGTAACTCAACATGCTCATTTTCTTATTTTATTGATGCTTTGTAATTTATTTTTTCAGTCATTACATTAATGTATGTTAACTATGTTTTAGTTGGTGTAAAAGTAGAATCTTTAATTACTTGATATTTGTTCTTCATTTCCATGATTAATATAGTAATTTGTGTACCTTTATTAATTGGGAGTTGATAATGGTTTCCTAACTGATAGGTCTTGATTGAGTTTAGCAGGAGTTTATTTGGGTTCTGTCTGCTGGATACAGAATTATTTAAGTTGCACTGCAAAATCTGTGTTCTTTAAAACAATGGTGCAATACTTGTTCATTGCTTGTGATTAGTCCTTCGGTTGAGGCATTAAGTCATTTTGCACGTGAATTTCTTGAGAAGGGCCTGATTGGATTTGATCCGACATAAATGATATTCATTTCATCTCTCTGTCTCAGAACTAATGTTACTATGACCAATACTCGTTATGACTTGAGTTCTGATCATTAAAAGTGAATTTATGCATCTAATTAATTGGTATTATTACTTGAGGAATGAATTAAGATTTTTGGGTTAACATGTTGTATGACCTATATTACCTTCTGTATCTTTGGTGTTAGAACTATACAAAATATGTCTGTCGTATGCATCCAACATGAACACCGACTCAAAAAAGAAAAGAAAAGTTGGATGATGTACGTATATTGTCTTAATTGGTTGTAGTATTATGATTAGTATAATAACCATGTGTTCCACAATAGTCCGTGTTTCAAAACCTACCTGTATAATTTCTCATAAAGAATCAGTATACTATACCATCCTTGTCAATTATTTTAGTCAACTGTACCATTATCTAGTCACAGCTGCAGAGTTTCCTTTTTTAAATGTCTAGAGATGGTTTATTTAGCTTCAGATTTTTATGTTCACACTACCTCAGATAATGCTTTACACTTGTTCTAATTCCTAGAACCTAGCATATTTTTCCTTTACTTTGTGAGAGTCGTCTCGTGATGCCTTTCAATCTCTCCACCCTGACCCCTCTCCTTTCTCCCTATCCACAGAGTTTATACCTGTAGTCTGTCACTAATCAATTGAGGGAATCAAAAACACACAGAATTGTGCTTGCTTAATAACACAAAACATTGAAGATGCGGAGTATGAAAACACTCCAATGCCTGCTCAGAAAGCTCTTTTCTTGATATTGTCATATTATGAGACATGTAAACCCAAAATTGAGCATTATTACCGATGTGTTATAAGGTAGATATAAATTTTAAAAGCTATAAAGTACATTATAGTTTCGCTGATTCTGATGACTGATGGGGTATTGTTCCAAGGAAATCACGAGTAATTAATGCTGTTATGATGCCAGGGCAGATTCTGTAATTGGGGTGTTTTCAGTCTTGGAAAATGGATAATGTTGGTACAAATTTGACTCTGAACAAGGAGCTTATTGTAGTGAGTTCTGACCATTTGGAATAGTGAGAGATGACCTATAAACTATTTTAGGATTATACTTAAAAATTGCACCCTAGTGCATTATGAAAATGGAAAAAATTTATATAAATTCAGTTTTTGGTCCCACCTGTAGATTTTACGGTCAAAATTAAATTTTATAAAATCTTGCTTACATCAATTTATATCATAGATTTTATAACATTTAATTCACAACACAAGATTTACAAGTGGGGTCGAAAATCAAGTCTACTTAAGTAAAAATGAAAAAAGGTGGCTCCTAGACATATATGGGTGGAGAAACTTTCCATCTCTTTATTGTATCACTCCAGACTGGAATCCAAAAGGATGGCTTTCTGTGCTGCGGATGCACTCCATGGTTAGAGGTGTCAAATAAATTAAGAATATGAAGGCAGCTGCAAGCTTCATGCCTGTGTGATTTGCTTCTTTTTTTTTTTTGCTAGGTTCTTTGTAATTTGCTTGATTAGGCCAGGAAAAATACAAATGTTATGGCCAAAGCAGGATTGTTATTGCCACAGCAAAATACTTTGGAATGACCAAAATATCCTTATCAATTGTGAAGGGATGGTAATGAATAGGGTACTGTGATCATTTCAAAGCAATTTTGTTGTGGCAATAACATTTGCCCCGGAAAAAAAAAAAAAAAACTTTTCTAGAGGGAAATGCTTTTCCTGTTGAAGAACTCATCCTACTGAACGTCAAGAAAAGAAAAGTACGGCCCAGGCTTAGGGCCTTGGCTCTCCGTTGCGATTATACCATATTCAAGAATGGGTTCTGAAAATATTTGACTGTCTCTGAAGAGGAGAAGTAAAGGTTATATGTCAATTTTATAAAGCCCTTCAGAGTATGCAATGTTGTGTGCAACCAAATAGTTTCGACCCATTGTGTGGAATAGCTTCAGTATTGTCACACAACCAACTGCCAAGGGCTATTTGTGCAACCATAATAACAGTAGTAAGCCTAGCTCCCCCGTTCTGTAGCGACCCTTCATTGACAAGGATATAATTGCCAGAAAACCAAAGCTGCATTGGCACTTTGCATTCCAAATTAGTCCATTTTATAGGATACTTCAAAATGCTTTACAATAATTTAAAAGAAAGAAAAAACAAATGTGTATACGACCATTTCTCTTGGTAAGACATTTGATGTGACCTCCATTGTTCCAAGACTATCCAATTTACCAAAACGAAAATTAAAATGTCTCCAAGATATTCTTTTTTTTTTTTTAAGGAAAATAAGAAGATTACAAATTAATCATATTCCTAACTTTTAAACATTCATCCTTTAAAAAAAAAAAAAAAAAAAAAATTTGCGATCCTACCACTACTCTTACATAAAACTGTTTCTAGACTCTTATCCCCACACATGACCTCCCAAAAGAAAACACGAAACATGACTTTCAATGCCTACCAAATAAGTAGAGAATTGAGATCTCAACGAAATCTATTGCGGGACAGAAAGCGCCTGTCGGTAAAATTTAAGACACAGACTCTTTCCAATTTCCTCCTGTGGATTACAAATTCAAACTTCCAGCCTACAGCTAATAAGATACAGCGCTCTATATATATATATATATGAAAAATTGTATGATTAAATTATTTTATTATATTTTAAATAATTATGTACTTATAATATCATATAATATAAATTTATACTACAAATCCTTTTAAAATCGTAGAACGATTCGTTAAAAATTTTTGTACAGTATAAATTTATAAAATATGTGTGTTTTTGTATAGTTATACGGACCATATATATATTTCCTTTCACAAGTTTTGATTGTCAAATTGGAAAACAAGTCATAATTCATGTGTATAAGATTGACTATTAAAAATGAAAAATGTTACCCATCCAATACGTTTAAATATGTTACTAGATAACATTACTTAGAATAAATTTTTGAGTTTAGTTTTGCATTCCTTAAACAATACAAAACTTGTAATTAAGAAAGCTTTGTCCTCACATTTCCTTTTTCTAGGTAGAGCAATTACTTATCCTAATCAAACAAGATTTCAGTGTCGTATTCATGAGGCCCATTCAGTATAATTTACAGCTGACATTAGTACATTATTAGTAGTTGTAACTATTTGATTACTTAATAAATTTAAAACTAATGCTGTCATTAACACCTTTATAGTACTATTAGATTAAGGAAAAACAACACGTTACTGTATAGTACAAACTTGGTCGCATTTTGTGTGATTGTCAATATGAGCTGTAAGGGCTAGTGATTTAAGACCCCAATCATTTGAATCACATACTAAGAAGCTTCAAATTTGTTGTAATAATGCAATAGTTGCTCAAAATACACTGTAATTATCATTTTCAGTGTTTTCAATTGTACAACGAATTTTTACTAAGTTAAAATTATTAAAATGGTTGATCATTCTTCCATCAATACCTAATTGTTGAGGTATGCAGTAATGTGATTTCTTTCATAATTTGATGGTCATGCAAGATTTGAATTAGTCCAACCATACATTCAACATATATATATATATATATATATTGCCAATTGTTAGCTCACACGGTAAGTAAGACGTACTTTCTTAATGAATGGCACAAGTTCGATTATTGTTCCTTAATTAGCTGTAGTGGACAATTTATAGGTATTATTGTAAGCCACAAAATATGTTAGTGGTGCACTAACCCTGGAATGAGAGATAAGTGTAACCTACCTTCTTCCCAAATTTTTTCTTAAAAAAAAAAAAAAAAAAAAAAACTACCTCCTTTACTCTTTAAAGCCACCACGGTAATATGCTCTACTTTATTAGAATAATTTTGAACTAAACCTCATAATATTAGAAAAATTATTTATTACTCACTCTGTATTACAAAGTGAGCATTACAGACCATTAAAGTAATGAAATATCCTCCTATTTTTCAATCATCTCAAATCTCAATGGCTGTAATACTCACTCCATATTGTAAAGTGATTGATTTACTCACAATACCATTCTTTAATTTTTTGTTAAAAAAAAAAAAGCGACCATAGTAATATGTAGCACCTATCCTCTTAGCTAGTAGTCTCCATTAATCAATAGATCATGAAAAATATTAACTGTACTTCATTATCATTATTTAATCCTTCTAATTTTGTTAGTCATTGAGCATAATGTGAATAGCACAAAATCAAAATGACTTTGACAAGTACATAGACAATATTTGTACAATAATATATTTTTAACACTTCAACCTTCCTGAAAAAATGACAAAAATTAAAATCTATGATATTCATATACTCATCCATCATGTCTACATAAGCATTTGGCAGCCAAAAAAAATATGGTAGCAGACAAAGTAAATCTCAACAAGAAGAAAAAAAGGTACAAAAAAATCCTAACCGTCAATGAAGAACCTTGTACAACACATGTATAAATTTGTCGGTGAATGGCTTTTGACATTACAAAGACCCACCGCATTCTATTTCTCTCCTTACACGTGGCTCCATGATAGTGGCTATGACAGCTGCATCAAGGATGGGCCCAGAGCTGTCATTTGGGTCCCCACAGGAACACCGTATGGACTCTATAACTACTCTCATCGTTCGTCCGTCCAACTCCTAGAAACGACCCTGGTTTTGTCTGATATTACAGATATACCCCAGCCGGTAGCCGACAGTGACCGCAGAAAGCTATATTTAAATCATAGCTTAAATGTTTGTGCTGTATGCATTGATACTTGTACCTTCAAAGGGACAAACATTTAAAACCATATTCTAAATTATTTTTTATAGGTTATGCACTCGACGTAAAATTATTAATTTTTTATACAATTACGATTAAATAAATATCTACAATCTACAAACTACAGCTAATTTTTTTTTTTAAATAGATTCTAAGATTTTGTCATATTTTATTTTTTTTCTTTATAAGATAATTCGGAGATCTATTATGATATTCAAGGAGACAGTTCTTATACATTATATATATATATATATATATATATATAAGTTAATAAAACTTTGTTTAACAAATTAAAGAGTATTATTTTATTTTATTTTGTTCACTGAGACCATTTAAATATATTATTGAAACCTTTGGATCTAATAACTTTTTTTAAATTTGATAAGGGACAAATTCAAACTATGAATGCTAAGTCAACAAAAAAATTTCATTTATATCCTTGACTAAGGAAGGTGATATAGATGTGTTTAACGTTCATTAACTCCAAAACTAACCAGAGTTAGTTTAGTTACTTTTTAAAGTCAAATGTCATAATTAAAACACTTCTTTTGAAACATTGGGAATGAAATAAAATCAATATCAGAATTGAGGAACGAATTAATGACTTGTTTATATAAAGAAAATTTATTAAGGCGGTTGAATATGTCTCTTTTTTTTTTTTTTTGGGTTGGTACAATGCAAGAGAAGTTAAATCTTCTTCTGCCAAACTAAATCATTTTATTTTATTTTATACTATATCAAAAAAGAGAATTACAATTGAGAATTTAATTTCATCCGTATATTTAACTGCTAGGAATATACTATTTAATTTCATGAGAGCAAACAAAATGGTAGCTCCATCTTTTAAATTTTTTTTTTTTTTTTTGGGTACTTCACACCTAGTGGAATTCCTAAATAAAGAAAACATACTCATTGCAAAAATATGTAGCCAAGTGACAAATAAATTGGTCTCAGATTTCACTAATAATTCTGGAAGAAAATTAACGAATATTGAGTAAATTTTCAACTGAAAAAGCTCAGCATATTCTAAGCTTGCAAATTGGTCTATGGTGTTTGCATCATCTTTTTGTTAATTGTTTTGCTGCCTTGATTTTTCGTAGATTGATGCTTTCTACCACGTGATCGGTTTCAAGAATTCAGAGTATTCTTCAACTTTTCCAATTCTTAACTTGGATAATAAATGCTTTTTTTTGCAAAAAATAAAAAATAATCAAAAATTGGGGTAAGATGATAATAAATGCAAAATCGTAAAGAATGTTCTTCCACCTTTAATTTCTTTGTATTACTCTTTCCTATCATATTCTTATTTTAGCATTTTTTTTTTTTTAAGTTTCTCTGATAAAACATTACCGACATTATATTTTATGAATAGTTCAAAAAAAAAAAAAACATATTTATATTTTATGAATATCATTACACATGGTATTCCTCATTAAACAACATTTTATCCAGAGAAGGAAACGAGATGACAAGGTAATTATTAACCTTTTCCTGCTGAAGGTTAAACTAGTCTATCTGCCACATCTAAAAGTGGTCATCATTAAGGTACAGAACCGTCAAAATATTGCTAGTTGAAAAAATATTTACTCGGTAATAATAGTGGTAAAAAAAAAAACTGCAAAGTGCTTAAACCGTTATCATTATTATCATTATTTTTTTTTTAAACGGCAATAATCTAACATATTTTATCTATCTAAATTTAAGGAAAATAGGAGATCCAACAAGATCAAGGGACAGAAATAGAGGATTAATCTAACTTCTATCCTAAGAATGCGATAGGATTTGAACTCCTAATCTCACATTCAAGTAATCTCACATTCAAATAAAGTATTTGACGATTAACTCACTTAATGTGAGTGGTTTTATATTTTATAGCCTCAATAATAAGGATGTTCATGAACCATGTACTCGTTCCATGAGTCTGTAGAGTGATCCGAACTAGTCTTACTGGTTCGCTAATTTTTTAAATCGTATCTAATCCATATATTTCAGGTAACCAGTTACCCGATTAAAGTAGTTTGGGATCCGCAGATACCCGAACCAGTGTGGATAAAAAAAAAAAAAAAAACCTACCCCAAAAATTTTAAAAATTAAAGATTCATACCAAGTCAATTTTATATTCTTATAAAATAAAATAAAATCCCTTTTCCAATTTTAGGCAATTTATCATAAGGAAATAACACTAACTAAAATAAAATTACCAATTTCATAAAATCCTTTTTCCAAACTGAAAATTATAATTTAAGACAAATATCTTTTTTCCTACCTTAAATTATCAAATATTCCTTAAGATGAAAAAATATAACTCAGTCCTATGTATGAACATAAAAGAAAAAAAAAATTACTATCAAATAAATTATCAGATATATCTTTAAGTAAATTATATAAAAAAAAACTTGAATTATTAAATATTCCTTTAAGCAAATTTAAAATTACAAAATAGATCAATAATCTATGAATGTATAAATAGAAAAATTTAGCCATATTAGGTAAAATTACACAATTGCCCTTGATTATGAATCGCTTCAGGTAACCGGCAGTTCACCAAAGAGTGAATTAGTAACCAAACATGTCTATATGTGGACATGTTTATTATTTGAACCGGTTGTTTAACCTAATTTGAATACTCTTCTTTTATGATTTGGAATGAACTAGTTCCATCGATTTTTCGGATCAACGAATTATTTGAAATACCCCTACTCAAAAAATCTTTTTTGGGACTAATCCGAATAATTAAGACACTTTTTCCTTTTATACTTCCTTGTATTAGCGAGCAAAATTCTGAGCAACTGTCCGGTTGAAAGATAAATCAAGAATCTTGATATTCGAATTAAGTTCAGGCTTAACACTAACAAACAAGGATTCAGTAGAGATTAGTCATTTTATCAATTAAACCAAGTTCAATGTTAGCAACTTGTTAAACTTGTTTAAGCTCAAGTTCATATATAAATAAATAAAATTATTGAATTCAAGTCGATAAACATAAAATATCAAAATAAATTAAGTCGCTCGTATTTGGTTGGATGAGTGTAATTTATTATCAAAATAAACAAGGACACAAATATACATTTCTTTGCTTCAACTCGAGTTCTCGTGAATGAAAGCTATATAAGTATAGGAAAATCAATTTGATTCAAACACCACTTTTAACACGTTAACAACAAATCAAACTTTAACTCTTACAATCTTTGAATCTATTATTAGAGAAATATTTAGTTAGACTACCCATCTTACTTATAAAATTTGTAATTATTAAAAAATTACCTAGATAATGTAATTTTAAATTTGAAAGATTATTATATAGAATTTACCGATGACATTTGACATCACATTATCTTCTCTAATAACTAAGATAATGGAGCCATAAATCAAGCATAGCCAAGTATTTTATCTATTAATGTATTTTATGATAAGTTTAAAATAAAATGATATATCTAACAAAAGGTTTCAATCAAAACTTGCTACTAATCATCTTAATCTCATTCTCTATAATAAGAAGATTCCAACTAATCTATAACATTTACGTAAAAATCTATAATTATTCCAAAAAAATTATAATCTTACTTTTTTTCTCTTTATAAACTAAAAGATTCAAAAAAATTAAAATTGATAATACGTAAAATACATCTAACGATACCCGAACAAATACTTTAACAGCCTGACAAACTTTTTTTTGTTTTATGATTAAATCGATTAACATGTTTTTTTACATTAACAAATGGGCTTGAAAGTTGCATTTGCGTAATTTATGTAGAAAAGCAGGACCATTTGAGTAGAGAGTCGGTCTAGATCATATATACATCTCCCCATTCCCGGATCACTTGCTCTTGACTCCTGTCTTTTTTAACCCTCTCCAACAAGTCTCTCACACTCGCACTCGCAACTCACACTCGCACTCACTAGAAAAAGAGCTCAAAACACCGCCACAACCTCACATTCTCACCTATCACGTTCCCACACCACATTTTCTCTTTCTCTCTCTACTCTCTACCACAATGCAGCTAACCTCGACGGCCATGGCCGCCGGACTAGCCTTCCTTTCATTTTTTCTACTAATGCTCCTTCCATCTTCAACAGAAGCTCACAACATCACCAAGATTTTAGCAGAATTCCCCGAACTCTCCACTTTTAACCACTACTTATCAAAAACCCACCTCGCCGACGAGATTAACAGCCGCGAAACCATCACAGTCTGCGCAGTCGACAATGCCGGAATGGCAGATCTACTCAGCAAGAACCTATCCATCTACGCCCTCAAGAACGTCCTCTCCCTCCACGTCCTCCTTGACTACTTCGGCGCGACAAGAAGCTCCACCAGATCACCAACGGCACCGCCTTAGCTGCGACCATGTTCCAAGCCACCGGCCGCGCTCCCGGCTCGTCCGGTTTCGTCAACATTACTGATCTCAAAGGCGGTAAAGTCGGCTTCAGCGCCGTCGACAATGGCGGAATCGAAGCTACCTTTGATAAATCTCTCAAGGAAATCCCTTACAACATTTCCGTCATTCAGATCAGTAAGATCTTGTCGTCGCCGGACGCCGAAGCTCCGACTCCGGGACCCAGTCAGATGAATATCACGGGAATCATGTCCGCTCACGGCTGTAAAGTCTTTGCCGAGACTTTATTAGCTTCTCCAGCTCAGAAAACATTTGACGACAATCTTGACGGAGGGTTAACGATCTTTTGCCCGGGTGACGACGCAATGAAAAACTTTTTACCAAAATTTAAAAATTTAACGGTGGATGGAAAACAAGCCGTTCTTGAATATCACGGCGTTCCCATTTACCAGTCATTTTCGATTCTCTCCAAATCCAATAACGGTCCCATTAACACGTTAGCCACCGACGGCGCTAATAAATACGACTTCGTTATACAAAACGACGGCCCGGAAGTGACTTTGAAGACCAAGATCGTAACGGCAAAAATAACGTCCACGTTAATAGATGAACAGCCGTTAGCCATTTTCGCTTTGGATAAGGTATTGATGCCCAAGGAGTTGTTCAAGGCTGCTCTCGCTCCAACTCCGGCTCCGGCGCCGGCACCGGCGGCTGATGCTCCCAAGCCTTCGAAGCATCACAAATCGCCACCTGCACCGCCGAGTGCTGATTCTCCTGCAGACGGTCCGGGCACGGATTCGGCAGATCAAACGGCTGATAGTAACGGCGCCGGTAGATTTAACGGTGAAAGATTTGTTTCCGTCTGTTTGAGTCTGTTGTTTGCTGCTATTTTATTGCTGTAAGTTTTACCGTGAATTTTTTATTTTTATATTTCACACTTTCTTTTGATTTTCTTCAGGGGGTCAAATAATAAAAGCTTGATAAGGCCTGTTTGGCAAGTATTAGTAATTTATTTGTATTTAAATACGTTTTTCTGAGTGTTTTATTTTAATGTGTTTGGTAGAGCATTTTGTGGTGTTGGCATCATGTGTTTATTTGTACCGTAACTCTTATCATTCGCCTGTTCTGTTTCAGTCAAAGATGACACACTCCAATTTTTCACATGAAGAATCATAAGCTTGTCTCTTCTAGAACTCAAATTTCGACAATTATTATTTAAAATAAAATAAGTACATAACAAATAAATGAGGATTGAAAAGATGCAGTTTATATAATATTTAGCAATCAACCTCATCATCACTCTCAGTACAACAATAAAAAAGACAAAATAATCAGAAGTAGTAATGTAAATTTTTTAGAACTGTATGATTCAGTTGAGGCTAAAAACCCTGCGATTCAGATCCTGCTTGTTTAAATACAGATAGCTCATTGAATCATTAAAATATGATGTTATCGGCCGCGGAGTAAATCCAGTATAAAATCGACATCTAATTTTGCTAAACACAAGTCATTAATGTACTTGTAAAGACTGTGTTTCTGCGTAAAAGGTTGAGCTGCATACTCGTCCAACGGCATCCACTGTAGAAAAAAGTTAAAAGTCCCAGAATAATATTAACCAACCAAGCTGCTATAATTAGACAGAAACTTTAGATTAAGCAATGACTACTACATTTGTGAAGAATCTTGCTGTGAAGAACATTGAAGAAGTATCGACTGCATCATACCTGGGCTGCCTCAATTTCAAGGTCTTGCTTTTGGATTTCGAATGATAGAGGGCGCAACATGCACAAGAACAGCAAGTCTGACTTCCCAAATAACGCCTTATGCATTTGCCTATCATCAGTTTATGATCAGGGATTAGCTAACATCAGCGAAGACATCTACAGTCATGCAAATAATTCTACTTAATTTTCATAGTACAAAACAATGACAACCATTTTTCAACAGGACATGTGAGACTGGGGGTCAACCAATATGTACTTGGTTGGTCAAATAGGGTAGAATCCAGAAGCATATCTTCCCATAACATAACAAAACAAAGTAAATGCAACATTTGACTTGACTCGGTCAAATTTCACCTTATTTCCATGATTCTAAAATTTTCAACACAACATATTTGACACCAAAATGAATAGCAGAATCAACTCATGACATAGCTTTCAAGAGTTGGATGATTCCTTCAAGAAAGGAATTGATTTTTCATCCTTTTGCGGGATAATTAAGCATATAGATGTACAATTCAAATCGTATAAGCACAATTAGATGTTATGATTGGCACCTGAATGCTAGTAACTCCACAAATTCTGTGTCAACCTACAATAGAAAACATCCAACAGTCTTATAGAGACCAATAACAGTGTACGGGAGGAATAATTCAGTAAACTTTTGATTCACTTATTTGTTTATTTTACTATGGTAACTTACCCCCGTCTCTTCTTTCACTTCTCGTATTGTGCCTGCAAAAATATCCTCTCCCTGAAAGTTAAAAGCTAAGATCAATACATGTAAATGACGGAGACATGGAAGCAAGTATCACAGGTAATCAAGGATATTATAGCTATCCTAGGGTTCAAAGGCCAATACAATGAAATTCCCTATTGTGGAAATGGAATTTTTCATTTTTTTTAAAAAAAAAGAAAAACCCTCCTCCTACCCTGTAGTGACTCAAATCCATGACTAATGGATCATAGGGAAGTGTCTTACCACTAAAATGAACTTACACCCTCTCAACTTTCAAGTTCTACGCCTGCCCTTGCTTGCGTTAGACAATTATCCCAGGAGGATTGTTTAACTAGAAAAGGTTAGTGTGAAAAAAGTACCTGATCAATCACTCCAGTAGGAATCTTCCATATTCCCTTGCCCTTCAATCTGCCATTTTTTTCCTGGACAACCAGCAACTGGAGAAGAATAGCAAGATTAGAAAGATACTATGCTTATAAGATGGAATTATGGATGAATCAAGTGAATGTTTGCAGCAAATGTGCTAGAAACCAGTCAAAGTTGTTATGAAGTAGGAATGCATACTTCAAAAGGACACTAAATACAGAAGAACAATAGTTGTGCACAGTTAGAGCATTAAATCAGTGTCTGATGGCGCAATATAATATAACAATGGACAGAGACAAGGCCCTGACCCAACCATGCTGTCACAATGAAAACATTGTCATGAATACCATGGGCTGCTTTCGTCAACACATATTTTCAATTACCGTTGAAAAAGCTACTCCATAACACTTTAAGCATCACTTGATTCATTGATAGGACTACTCTGGGGCATTTTGCACTAACTAGACTTGTCAGTTTCCAAAGAGGTGATGTAGAGAAAAAGTGAATACAGATGAAATGAGATATAATTTCTTGGTTTCCCTGGCAGTTTAAGTGCGATAAATACCCAGTCAAATATTAGCAAAGATGGAAACTTCAAGTACCTCTCTTTTATCATTCACAATAATAGCCCCAATACCCACTCGGTGTGTAGCATTTGCAGGAATGGTGCTATCATTTGTCAGGTCACAGGAAGCCAATTGACAAGCATCAGGTAATCAGGCTCGGCATGGTGATACCAAAATCCTTCCTGCTACCGCCATCAGGGATTAGTAAACAGTTCAACAAAATTTATAATTTATCAAGTCCACATGAAAAGTCAACACGATAAAAAGAGATGCTCATTAACTCTGAAAGAACTCACATAAAAATCTTAACTCTTAAAAAAAAATCCAACTACTCAAACCACCACATATTTTTTGTAGAAAAGAAATGTAGAAAAATAAATTCCTTTCAGATGACTCTACTTTACGTACAACTCATAGAATCTATATAAACCAGCCAAATATCATAGAGGTAATCAGTCGAGCACCTTAACAGTAGTTTCAACAAGATTTGCAAGTTGAATGGGCAATTTGATCCAAACACCCTTCTTGCCCTGCAATTCAGACTTGTCAACACTAGGACATACAAAGACAACAAGATTGCAAATTTTATTAGTGAATGAAATCTAGAACATCGTTAAATATCAAGGGTGTTGATAATGGAATTATCATCAAATATCATTGGTTGACCTTTCATGAATCTCAAATCATCATCAAATTTTTTAAGTTATGTTTCTTTTTCTTTAGAAATTTATGCAATATATTAGATTAAAAGATAACTTTTCAGTTTCGAGTAGCAATGGATAGGGATATAGCTCATTAAATTCAATCCAAAATTGACAAATTCAAGTAATCATACCAATATTATGTTATTAAAAAGATATCTTTTTCCGATGTGCAAAAGTAAGAACTTCAAATCTTTACTGCAGGAACTTAAATAATCTGCAACCTCATTGTTCACAAAAATTAAGTATTTCAGGAGAGAATCCATCTCTACAATATTGTATCTGTACTATCATCAGTATAAAACATTCTCAACCGGGAAGATTGACTTAGTCCTCATGATCAAAAACAAATTCAAGAATTATAAAACAAGATTTCATCCTGATGAATGATGCATAAACAATTGGTAAAGCAATAGTGCCAGTCAGACGATACCTGCAACTTCCAGTGAAACAGTGAAGCTCTAAGCCTGGAACCGAAGTTAGTAGGGTCCATAGGCTCTTTCAATTCCGCAATGACCCCTTCATGGTCATCGTCATATGCAGGCAGCAGATAATCCTTCTTTCCTCCATTTTGGACAAACACTTCTTCCATTAGACCCTATTAAATTTCACCACCTGAGAGAAGGGGAAAAAAATCACTCAGCAATCTATGTAACATAAAGCAACCCATTAAAGTAAATAGTACACAAGTTCGAAATCATGGTTGCTCATTACACAGTACTACCGGTACGCAATAGCTTTGTTAAAAATATATACTTTATATATACACTCGATACAAAGTTATTAGTACATGCTGAATTATTTAATAAATTAAGTAACTACTATACAAAACACATTGCTAATATAAAATGGTGACTTTGCCGACATTTCATAATAAAAATCTAATCTTTACCGTCATCAAAAATTAAAATAAAGAAAACCATGGTTTAATTTGAGTGAGAAAAAACAAAAAATAAAAAAAATAAAGATTAAAGACCCTTTATTCCCCTGTTTCATGTGAATGTTTCAGGCCATCAAGAACTTAAGAAGAGTTACAAATTATATCAAATAGATAAAACAGATTAAGCAGAAGAGTAAAGGGTACCTTATGATGTGATCAGCGAACAAACAAGATGGTAACTTGAGAGTTTATGAAGAAGATTACTGTGTGAAGAAGGGGAGGCTTAAAAGAGCAAAAAGGGGCAAGAAGAGACGAGTAACTTCTAGGCTTCTATCTCGAGAATATCTTGTGGTGCAGTGATATAAGTTGCAGCAAAAGAAAACGGTCGCATTTATATAAGGAGGCTGAAGTGGGAGGGTGCATAAATCATAATGGATATGCTTGCTTAAATCCCAATCTATACAATAGTGCATGATCTTCTAAATGCGAAGAGATTATATCACTTGTAGATAGTGTGACTTTTTCAAGATCAACGGACTCATAACACAGATTAAAACGTTTGAGTAAAAGTTTTGTCCATATAATTGGTTTGGTTTGAAATTTTTTTATTTTTTTAAATATTATTATTCTGAAAAGTATTATATCAATTTTTTAATATAATATATAAAAATAATAATTAAAAAATTTGTATAAAATAATTACAAAATATTATAAGAAGATTAATGAGAAAAAATAACCACCCAAATAGATCTAAAATTTATGTTACGTAAGGGAAAAAAATTATGAATGTAATAAGAAAATTCTACAGTTCCTTTTAGAGAATCATTTAGATGTACTATTCATGATTTATTGTTGATTGTTACATGTAAAACTTATACTTTATAAATTTTTAAAACTAAGAGAATGATTTCCTAAAAAAAACTGTAAAATCTCTTAAATAAATAATTAAAAATAAATCACAATAATCCCTATAAAAATTTATTTAAATAACCAATCAAAATTTATCACCTGCACTACTTTAATCTCATCCTTACAATCATAAACACCACGACCCATTCACTTTCTTGGAGTCTCTTATTTGGGCCGGGGGGAGTTAATTGCATTTAACCTGTGATGTTTTAAAAGTGCATGCTGATTTCGTGCCATTTGTGAATTGTGTAGTAAGGTTTATCTTTGATAAATATATGGTTAATTGCAATATGCATCCTGAAGTATCACAAATTTAAACTTTATTCAATAAATTATCAATTTTAACACTTTAATATTTTAGAGTATTAATTTTACGCACATTACTCAAATTAATTAAAAATTATGTATTTTTATAGCTACTTTTTAATGCCACTAAGAGTAATTAGTAACTAAATATAACTTACAAATATTAAAATCTTTTCCGTCAAAAATAGGTAAAAATATTTATTGATTCTCAATTGATTTAAGTAACGTGTCATTCAATAGTATAGGGAACTAAAGTAGTAAAATTGATAATTTAAAGAGTAAAATTCAAATATATTGTAATTGAAGAGTGCATATTGCAATTAACCTAAAAATAATTGCCATCTATATCTTTAAAAAAAAAAAGGTTAATAACACTTTGCTCCCTAACTAGGTAGAAAATAACATTTTGCCTATCTGAACAAAAAAATTATACTTTACCTCCACTCACATGATTCATTTTTTAAAAATTTTATAATATCATGTTAAATGAGTTAAATGCTCTTAGCACTATATTTTGATTTTTGTATTTAAATTTTGGTAATGATGTGATAATTATTTAAAAATAATGAAAAATAAATTATATAATATTTTAATATAATCCATATCAATATGTATCTTTGTCAAATTTTTAAATTTTGTTATTTTATTTTATATTATTTTAAATTTGAATGTTTAATTATAATAATAGAACAATTCCTATGGGTTAATTTTCTATTGAAAAAATTATTCTTTAAAGATATTGTGTGACAATATATATATATTTTTATAAAATTTATGATTTTTTTATGTCAATTTTAATATTTGGATAAACCTGTGCCAATTGTAATGTCAAATATAATATAATTCGATATTTTATCACATTTTCACTCCCTAATTCTTTTGTTATTATATTTTATTATAATAATAAATTTTATTATAATATTAGTTTGTTATTATATTTTATTTTTCCTAATTCTTTTATACATATTGAACATCAAAATTAAATACATTAAATATCAAATTATAATACTAAGGGTATTTCAACCATTTAACTTGATATTATAAAATTTTTAAGGGTATTTAACTTGATATTTTTTAAGGGACAAGGGACAAAGTGTAATTTTTTTAGGTTAGGGGAAGAAAGTATAATTATCTACCTAATTCAAGGGGCAAAGTGTTATTAACCAACAAAAAACTCACCCCATCAACCGACTTGAACTCATAACCAAATAATCAATAAATCAAAAATTGAGCATTTTACTATTTAAATTACATTTCGTTGTCATATAAAAAAATACACTATACTTAAATAGATCCGTTATAGAACTAACACATCAATTTTGTGATCATGATTACATTTAATAAAACAAATGATGACAGATATAAGAAACATCATAAGATTTAATTATGGTCACAATATTTATATATAGGACTCAATAACAAGTGTATCTAATACTCTAAGTATTTTTCATATCCGTTGAGGATTATGGATTATGAAGTTTATGAGAAATGTTAAGCATAAATACATATTGAAAACTTTGAATTTTTCAGGAAAGATATGTGGTAACGAAAATTCTTAGATTAGCCCGATTTTTATGAGTTTTGAAAAATGTGGCATGCATAATTGGAAAATATATTTTTGAAATGATAATTTTCTGAAAACTTGTGTCATATTTTCATCGAGTTATAATTATCAACCGTGATTATCTATACTATAAATAAAGTAAAAAATTTCTTTTGGTGTGATGTCATTATTAATTAATTTAAATTTCTAAATTTACCATCATATAACAAATAAAACTACCACATTAGCCTACTAATAAATAATAACTACCACATTCACTTATAAGTATATATATTTTTTATTTTTTTTAATCACACTAATGGTGTGTGCCTCTCCCACTAGTCAAATATTGTCCTTCTGAGACTGATCAATCGTTGTCGGTTTATTTTTTTGGTTAAGCATCCTTTCAATCATGATCATTTTCTTACATTAGTATATGCTCCAAATTTTTAATGATTAATAGAATACTCAATTTATTTTTGATCAAATCACTAATCGAAAAGTAATATTAAATGGCAAAAACTTAGGTAGACTCAATTTTTGACTCCACTTGTAAATTCTGTGGTGTGAATTAAACTTTAAAAAATCTATGATATCAGTTGATGTAAGTAAAATTTTTAAAAATTTAATTATGATCACAAAATTTATAGAAAAAATTAAATATCGGATCTACCTAAATATTTTCCATACTAAATTACATCCGCGGACTGCCTTCGAAATACTTTGTCAAACGACCCTAAAGTGATTCTAGATTTTAGTTGACCACAATAAAATATCATATTAGTTCTTGTTTTGTTGGTCATGATTAGCACTTTTCATACCCCAAATGACTCGTTTTAAAGTCTAGTCTTAACCACAAAAACGCATTATTGTTTCGTCAACAACTCTGACTTGAATGGACTGACCCTTTTGTAGACTGTGGAAAAATAAAATTTTGAATTCAATATGCTTTTGATAATAATACTACTTTGTACCTGACAATGAAATGCATAAAATTCAGTTGATAATACGTACACTAGTAGTATTTTGTAACTGACAATGAAATATATGTAATTCAATTGATAATATGTTTTGCTTATAATTTATTTATCACAAATTTAAATTATCAAATGAATAGATGAAAATTTATTTTAAATTATATATATTGATAATTTATATATATATATATATATGTCTCTTATAACATCTAGATGTGTATATGAGACAATCTGTAATTATGACTTCAACTGTTTTAGGTTAACTAGATGTGTATCTCATTCTCATCTCCTTCTCATTTTGACAATTTATATTTTAACTTTTCTAATATTTTTATAGTATTTTTCAGCCTCTTTGATGAACTCAAGATCAAGTCCTCACATCTCATTTATAATTATTTTAGTTTTTGCATGACATGATTCTCCAAAATTGAAATGTGGTACTGGTTTATTTCTTCTTTCTTGCCATATATTAGCAGTGATTTGGCCTATTATATATATATGAAAAATATTTATACACACCCGATTTTTGACTTCACTTGTAGATCTTATAGTGTGGATTAAACTTTAAAGAATTTATGACTTCAGCTGATGTAAGTAAGATTTTTTAAAATTTAATTCTGATTACAGAATTTACAAGTAAGACTAAAAATTAAATCTACCTGAGTATTTTTCCATATACGTGCTTTGTTGTAGGGATTTTTAGATTATCTTAAATTAAATTCATTTACATCAACCAGCAAAAGTAGGCAGATTATCACTCCCTACACATCAATGATGGATCGGCCTGAAACCGTACAATTCAAAAATAAAAAAAGTAGTTCAAAGTCGAGTATCCATACAACGAACCAATTCGGAGTTCGCCACTAGGCAGTCTAGTGGGGTTCGTCTTAATTGTCAAATTATTTTGGGAAAATCCCTTTACTTTAGAAAATCGTAGCTGTCAGAAGATTCCTTTCATGAAATTTGGGACTACAATAAAGGACGCTGAAATAGTCCTTAAACTTTTTATTTTCTTTACGTCAAATTTATAGTATGATAGTATACCCTCATTTAAAAGTAAATTTTTTTAATTTTTGAGTCCGGTTAGCCAATATTAGATATATAAGCGTAAGATAGTTTATAGCGGATTAAAAAAAAAATCTGCCAACTTTGTATTATTTCAGACAGCCATAGATTTAGAGTGGTAATGATTAAATATTAAAGAATTTTATTTACATTAATTGATATCATATCACAAAAAGTAATAATTACTACTTGTATATAGTTGAAGCTATTGACATCAAAAGCAAAAGATATATCTAAAATAGATTATCTCACAAAAATTTTTGTTGCTCGTAGACAGGGAAATTGACTCAACATTACATACCACATTTCCACATATCACAAAACAAAACTCTTCATCTTCTATGCTGATTTCAATTGACAAACTCTATTAATAGCAATTGCATTTTTCAGAGGCTATGAGATAAAGCCAGCACCAAAATGTAGTTGTATTATATTAATAAATAAGAAAGGAGTTTTAAGAAAGGAGGGATTTGTTAATGTAGGATTTGGGATTAATTTGAAGATTGATGCGTGTAATTCAACGGTTTAAAATAGACATTTATGGATAATTATTTAAACTGTAAATAAGTTGACCTGTCATTTAATGAATTAAGGATCTATCATAAATTCGATAATTTCTATAACTCGATGTTATAAATAATTTTACTTTTTAGACCAAAAAAAATAATAGGTGGACTTATTGAGATTATGTTTGGCCACATAAAAGGTAAATGGACCGGTATAATCTCAATATTGCCCTAACAATTGAAATATATGTTAGTTTTCAAAAATTATTTATATTTATTCGATGGTCAAGATTTAATATACATTCAAATATGTCATTGGTGTATGCATTATGGAGTAAGAAAAAGAATAATCACAATTAACAGGGGATATTAAAAATAAAAAAAAATCATCACTATGATGGGCTAGTGTAACAAGAGGCCACTAGAAATTTTGGTTTAATTATGCAAAAGTACATTGCTTGATTGAAGTTGTAACAACCATTATTCAAGTCTAGGCTATATTAATTCCAATTCTACTAAGCGATTGGGGCGAGACAATTTGGTTTTTCATAAGCTGCATTTAGGTATATATTTGCATATTATAATTTCTAAGTCCATATAATTAAAAAATAAAACAATATCAATAATTTAAAATTGTTTACCATTAATTAATGTATACAAATAATGTTTTTGTTTTTTTTCTATAGTAATAACTAATGTATATACAACTTGTTCAATGATTTGATATGGTGAAAGAAATTAAGGTTTGTGTTGCTCATTTAAAAATGGTAAATTTGTATTCTCGCTTTTCGCTCTATATTTTTTATATTAAAAAAAGAATATTTAAGCAAATTATTTCACAATATAAGTTCTCAAAGTGTGTGTGGCCCAAGTTGACCACATTAATCTTAGACTTGTCCTACTTCGACCCTTCTATATATTCCAGCTAATCAACTTAATTAACAAAATTCACAAGAGGCAGTGAAAAATTAAGAAAGATCTCTCTTTGATAAAGAAGCCATGGAATGTGGTCAAGGCTCTAACCAATTTCACCAATTATCCATCAACAACAGAGGATCAAACTCGGGTAAAAACCCATGACTTACACTTCTCCTTATCATATAATTAATCTATTTTTTTAATTCTTTTTTATGTTTACGTGTTTTAATGCATGCTATGTTTGCATGAAAAATTTTCTCTAATTGAATAATAATTTTTCATGACTATTCTTCCTGTAAATCTCTTAATTTTTTTTTATTCTCTTTTATCATATAATTTTTTTTAAAAAAAAAAATTTACTTAAAAAAATCTCTTATTTTTTGTTTTTGTATATATCTCTAGTAAACTTTTTTTTTTTTTTTTTGTTGTTTAGATAAAATAAAAAATAAAAAATAGAATTTGTAGCAATCTCCTTTATGTGTTTATTTAAGAGCTTATCTGTATGTTAAGTGCCATACTTGAATAGCTCAAGATTACCAGGTGAGTAATAGTTCACATATGGTATTTCCTGATTTACATTTTATAGGTTTCTGGTTATATAGCCAAAATTAAACTGAATAAAGAATTAATTGTCGTGGATTTCATTCTTCGTCCTGTTAAGTTTTATCTAAAGATAAATATAGCCTGTATTGGTATTTTAATTTGCTCTCATTTGCTTTAATATTGGCTTGAAAATCCTTCTTGGAACTGATTTTTCTAATGCATTTTCGTTTGGGGAATTTTGTTGTCCATTTTATAATTTGGAGAGAGGTACACGAGGTAGAGATGCATGGGGCAAAAAGTCATAGGGATTGATGGAATAATCCTTGTTTAGTCTTAAAATATTAACCCAAGGCATATACCTCTTGATTATTCCTTTTAACTTTGATATATTTTGCGAATGTAGAATTAATGAATTTTGACTATCGAATTACTTCGTGAAAGTTTTATGATTACTCTCTAGTCTCATATGTATTTAAATATTGAGACAATATTTATTTGTACATTTCTTCTGTGGCAATAATGGATATTAAGAAAGTAAAAAACTTGATAATTAAGGTTGAATAAATTGAAGAAACCTTGTGTTGGTGATCGGTCTAAGAAACGTACAAACTATATAAAACAAATGCAAATTGAACATGAAAAATTGAGTATCAAATAAAAACTTTATTCATCTTATTGCTACTACTAAGAATGGCACATGATACAAAAAATAATACTCCTATGTCTTTTAACCAATGTATAAAACTAACTATCTAATGTACAATGCATGTAGTATAAGCAATTTTGCTGATACTCGTAAGAGTAATGTGTTAATTATTCACTCAACAATGCAGATTGAGTATGATAGCCGTTGATATGAATGAAAAGTAAATAAATTTTTATAACTTTTCAATCATTCAACAATTTATAATATCCATTCCGTACTTCGAAGTGTTCTCTCTGTCTATACAAATAGCAAACATTTGAGACAAATACAAGCTATATATAGTGATGATATACATGCATGTTTAAGTAAATGTAGGGTGCACAAATATTCTATCATAAGCGTTTGTTTTTCTTTGTTTTCCATTAATTTCAGGTTTGGTGATTGGTGAACATGAAAATGCTGGAAACAACATGGTTAATAACTTTAACCTCAACAACGCCGCAATTGCCAACAACAACATGATCATGCCAATGCCTAATTATAACCTGCCCGATCCTTGTTTTATGGTTCCAATAGCTAATATAGTTAGAATTATGAGGCGTATCCTTCCAGTCCATGCCAAGATTTCTGATGATGCTAAAGAAGTTATCCAAGAATGCGTATCCCACTACGTGAACTTCATCACAAGCGAAGCAAATGAACGCTGCCACAGAGAGCATCGCAAGACTGTCACTGCTGAGGATGTTATCTTTGCTCATGCTAACCTGGGGTTTGATAACTACGTCGGTCCTCTCACTCTTTTCTTGGACCGATATCGCCATAACGAGGCCTTTCGTAATACTTCTTTGCATTTTGGACCGAACCCTTCTGCCTTCAGGCGCAGGACTTTCTTCCCCGATGTGCAGCGGGGTGGCCTGCGGGCTCCTCCTCCAGTTCCAGCTGCTTTTCAAGTTGTTGATCAGCGAGGGACGGTGTTTAATCCGGCTATGGTCGATGAGTATAATTACTTCCGAAATGCTCGGCTGGTTAGTAGTCTTGGCAGTGGCGGTGGTAGTGGTGGTGGGGTAGGCGGTTCTACTACTTCTTCCTCGAATGCAGCTATTGGAGGTCCTCCTCCACCTAGAGGGTTTTATCCGCACGGTCATCACTGACCGTTCTAAGTGCACAGATGGAATGCAAGTAAATCTGTGTTACTCACTCTATAACGTGAGTAGATTTCACCGTCGTTAGAATAATTGAAAAGCAAAAACTTCCTATTATCTTTCAATAATTTGACGTTTTAAAAATATTCAATCTGCTTTACATTACAGAGTGGATGACAAAAACTTCTGATTTGGGCCTACTTCAGCCATTTGCTATACATTAGGTGTTATAGTGCTGATGGCATTGGTGCCTTTGGTTTTTCTTCCATTTGGTTAAGTTTATGACTTTTAAAACTTGGTTGTGTTATTCTCTCCCTTGGTGTCATTTGATACAAACGGGATATGTTGTTAAACTATCTCTTTATCTTTTCTATTCACGGATTCTTTTTATTTTATTTTATTTTATTTTTTATTTTTTTTGAGACTCAAATTAAAATTGGGGTCTTCAAAAAGTTTGATTTCTTTGACAATTACCAAAGATTATGTCAAAGTGATAAAACTAGTGCCTCAACTAAAACACTAGATTTGAAAAGATTAAACTTCATCTCAAACGCTTAAAAGTTAATTAATAATAAAAGATTGAAATTTGACATTGATCTTAAATACTAGCTAGTGATAATGAAGGAAAACTACAATTTACATGATTAGACGTCTTTTGTATGATATATTAGTCTCAATTCGAGTCATTCATTAAAAAAGGGAAGAAGTGGATTCTTTTTTTTTTTTTTTAACAAAAAGATCTTATATACTAGTACTAATAGAAACTGTTTTAAAGGAAAATTTTGTTCCAATTATTTGTTATAAATAACGTATATTTTCGCATTTTAGTTGCACACTTTCAGTATGTGCCAGTGTACATTTCATCTATAATGCAAGTAAACAAATAGTAAGATACAAAATTCTTTTACATTGTGTTTAGGAGAGATTTTAGTAAATTTGATTTGAAATCTTAAATTATAATAAATTATCTAAACAAATTAATTAATTTCACTTTGATCCTTCGAAACAGATGGTGAAGCATAAAATCGTCCAAATTCTTCAACACATTCTTGTCAAAAACTTGGTCTACGAAGCCTGGTGCATCTTTGGGCTCTTCTTTTGGGCCCATTTTGTTGAACCTTCTTCAAAGCCCAAATTCCTTCCACCATTTCAGGCCCAGGTTATTGTCGACGTGGCAAAAATTTACGAAAATTTTGAAAAATTGAGACCGCGCTTTCATTGCAGCCCTCGCATCTTCTCCACCGTTCATTCCAGCGATCAAAATCACAGACCAAAAAATATCAAAAAATCAAAATTTTCGATTGGTAAATCGGTCGGCATGAAATGACGGCGGCGACGACGACGGCGGAGAAGCTGTTCTTGCAGATCTTCGATACGAAGAATCGAATCAAGCAACAGGTAAAGCAACAAACCGATTTCTACAGTCAGCATCTCGCTTCGAAACTCTTGGTTGACGGAATTACCCCTCCGTCATGGCTCTGGAACGATAATCAATCTTCCGATGTTCCTAAAGGTACCTCCATTTTCTCAAATTTGATAAGTACTCGGCTTTCATTAGTACTAATTATTTTTCTAGGGTTTGAAATTGTTCACTGAGCTTGCGGTTGTGAATTCTAAGTATAAAATTAACGAGATATTACTCGGTTTAGGACCTCAGGAAACCTAATTAGATGTGATTTATGGCTATAGCTGTGTCCATTTTCCGGTATTATTTGATTTTTTGTTAATTAGTTAGTCTTAATATTCTGTAATTTTTTAAAAATAGGAATTCGTTCTTGATGCATATTTGTTTGCATTGGAAATTTTGATGATAAAAGAATGAAAATTAATGCTTGAGACGCATTTTATTTTGTTCACTGGAGAGTAAGGGAAATTAAGTGCATAGGGAATGACAAGAGTTGTTTGGGGATTTTTCATTGCAGAGCTGAGCAAAGAGGATATAATTTCTGAAATATTATTGCCACATCCACAACCTACAATTCGATTCCCAAGTGCTTGTTGTTCTCTCTACAACAAGCCAATTTCGGCAGGAGATTATGGGGAGCTAGTCTATGGACTCGTCCAAGGAAACCCCTTCCTGCAATAAATGTACAAACAGTGGAAATAAGCAAGTTATTGCAGCTGGCTGTCGTGAAAATAATGCTGGATGCACCTCCAATGTGGTCCCTGAGTTGGATGTTAGCATTACGCCTCTTCAGGATGAGACTGAGGTCAAAATATCGAACATTTATGGTGCCCCAGATCAATCAGTGGCTAGAATTCAGAGGTCAAAGTCTAGACAAAAGGCTCTGGAGTTTCGTAATAGTGGAAAATCATTAAGCAGGAGCCATTTAAATCAGAAGAATGATACTGTTGGTTATCCTGGAAGCAGCAGGTTGTCCTTATTCAGCTCTGAACAGGTTCAAGTTATGGAACTTATAAACTCCGATGTCACTGCTGGACGTGGTGGCTTCACTGAAGCTGGGGTAGAAGATTGCTTGGAAGATAAGGAAAAATGCTCTGATACTTGTGTTGGTAGGATTTCAAAAACAAGTGTTTCTAGCCAACGACCTTGTTTATCCGGATGAGGCTCCAGAACAAGATGTATCTATTCACTCTGCCATGGTTGATGGTGATATTATTGCTCAGTCTAATGACAGGTCTGTCCAACAGTTGGATGATGCTAATGACTCTCTGAATGTAACCAAACATTCTTTGGGGTTAGTCCATAAAAGAACAAGGTCTCAAACTCCTTCAGGTAATGGAGATTTGCCAATGCGTCTTGATACTACCAATGTTGCTCGCAATGGAGAAACCAGGTCCATCTGTGGTGCTACGGAGAAGTCTCAAGCTGCAAAATATGAAGTTCAGAATAGCTCAGTTGCTCAAATTATCTTGGCTTTTCCTGATACTCATGATGTTCTTAACTGGCAAGGGAACTTTGAAAGTGTAATTAGTGATGACCTAGTCAAAGATCTACCCTCAAATTCCAGGTCAACTTTAAATGATGCTGGGTTGGAGTGTTTACTTACAAAATCCTCCTCTGACTATTTGGTGCTTATGGAACCAAAGCAACTTTTTTATCTTTGATGACTCAGAAGAATGTAACTCAAAATACAACTCCAGACCCACTGAGGAATGTAAAAGCCTAGAAAAATCACCAGATAAAGTGTTTGATACTTCATTACAACCTGCCTCGTCATTGACTGATCAAGTTCGCTCTAGTGATATGATTTCTGAGAAGCCATTCATACTTGAGCGAGAGGTCTCAACCGAGGAAGAGGAAATTCATAGTGGTTCTTTTAAATCCAACACTAACAAGCATGATGATGTCCAGATAAAGAAAAAGAAATCTGATGTAACCGACTATTCTACACTGAACACTGTGGCAGTTGATTTAGAGGCTATGCTACATGTTCCAAATTTAGAATTTACTTGTCCAGCCAATATTATAGAGCCAAATGTTGTTGAGAGCCTTGATACAGATAGTCACGTGAATCTGTATTGCAAAGGAGTGTGTGAATCAGAGCTGGTGCACAAACAAGTAAGTTCTGTTTTCTTGGTTGTTTGTATTTTTGACCAAGATCCACGCATACTTCAACTGTTGTAGTAAGATTCATCAGAATGCTTGCATTCAGCATCAGGAAATAGGTTGAAATTCTTCTCGTTTTTAGACCTCTGACTTCTATCTAACCAATATCTGGATAATAGAGTTGATTGTAGTAGCCTTTTGATAGCATTTATTACATAGTATTGTGAAGTGATAGTTCCATACATAAAAAAGTTTAGGGCTTTAGGGTGAGATTTTCTATGAACATTTTTGTTTTCCTTCACTACTAGTTTTAAGCTTATAAAGGTTATGTGATGATAACTTTCTGATTTAAGGGGAAAAAAAATTTCTGATTTCAGGATTTTTAAGGCTTGTTCACTATTGTTCTTTTCTTCATTTTGAAATTTTGTATGCATAGATTAAGTCTATGGGATCAGCTGCACTGTTTCTGTGTGGAATCTTTTCTTTTTTTGGAGAAAGCTGCAGAAAGTTTTCCAGGCTGGTTGTCTGATTCTTTTTTTTTTTTTAAATAAATTTATTACAGTGAGGAATACTGGTTACATCACAATTTACAACTTGTATTATTTCTACTTTTTCTAATGGATTTCATTTATAGTATTTTATTTCTAGTCTGATTCAGGCTGTGTTTTACCTGGTCTGATAGGATACCTACACGTATAAGGGAAAGAAGAAAAGCACATGTTCCTCCCCGCCTTCTGAAAGCAACTATTTCATGGCATCTGATTTCTCACACTCAGCAAAAAAGGCTGTTCAAGTGTCGGAAGAGTGCTTAGTTAAGGTAATGGGAACTCTGGATCCCGCTAACATCATCGTTGATGCAGCAGGACAGCATTGTGTAAATGAGAATCAAAATTCGTCATGTCTTGGGTCTAGACCTTGCTCTGGAAGTATGAGTAATGTGTCTGGTACAGAGAAAACTTTAAAAAGTTCTAGCCTTGGAGGGGATGACTTGCTGACATGTGGTTCAGTTGGATCTCCACTTGGAATCCGTGAGAATCTTGATGTTTTAAGATCACAGGAACTCCATGAGAATTGCAAAGAAGCCAGTGGTTGAAAGAAACCTGAGATATGTCGATGTGGATTCATGGCCCAGGAGTAAGAGGAGAAAGATTCAAGATCAAGAAACAAATTTTTTTTCTGCTTCCCCAAGCTTTAGGGTAAAAAAGCGGTACACTGGTCAAATGGGTTCTGGAAGTATTAAGCTAAAGGAGGTGGGAGACAATGTAAAAACTGTTCCAGTTAATGAGAGTACTGACGTAGAGATTTACCAGAAGATGGCCTGCCAATTGACTGATGGAATGGAATCTTTACCTAAGCTGCAAACTGAAGAGGTATCTATTCTACTATTTCATTTACTGCAGCATTCTAGGTTAACCTGCATAAATTTGTCCTTATCGGGACACACAGACAAGCTTACATATTTATCTACTAATAATGTCACATTCTATTCAGATATGCATTAAGAACATGGAAGAACAATAAAAAGTTTGAATGTTTCAACGGTGCCTAACTTCATTTTAAATATGAAGCAGCATTGATGATTTTAGGGTCCTATCAGCCATTCCCTGTCACTTAAACAGAACATAAAATTTCAACCTTTCTATCTGCAAGATCTTATGTCCTGAAAGGGAGTCTCTCCCTTGATAATGGAATGTTGTCTGAGTAGTTGTTTTTTGTCACTCTCTTGTAGTATGCCCTGCACTCTGAAGAGCTTGGTGAACATGGAGAAACCTCTTCCTCATCTGAACTTGGACAATTAGGGGGAAACACTGTCTCAAATTTGATCGAGGTTCCTGCTAGAGTTTTCCAAGGATTTTCCATTCAAGAAATGGATTTAGCAAGTTCAAGTATTGATGCAAGGAAGGACAGCAATGAAGAGGACCACCAACACTTGCTGCATTTTGAGGCCGAAGATAATTTGGCAAATAGTGAAGGTTTGGTGAAAGAAAAATCGTATTTGGGGGTGGATGAACAACTTTTATGTGGTTCAGATTGGTCTCCACCCAAAAATGACATGGAATTGACTGGTGCTGAGCGGATGATGCCTGAGCTTGAAGGATTCATTATAGATCCTCAAACAGAGAATGAAGAAGTAAACATTCCTGGACATGGAATCAACTTTGACAAACTTGAATTTCCAAGAACTTCAGCAGAACGTGCTAGCATTCTGGAACAGATATGCAAGTCCACTGTCATGCAAACACCCTTGACACAGTTGTCATCCGCTTTTAAATTGCACGGATCTCATAAATTTTGCCACTCTGTACCAAATGGTCTTCTTGAGTGCTTGGATCTGAGGAGCATTTCAGCTTTAACTGAAGATGTTGATGATCAACTTAGGTCTAGTTATGGGCAAAATGGAATTGATCATCTCAACAAGATGTCATATTCTGATGTTCTATCTTATCCAGGAGCTCGATTTGGTCGAGATTCAAGAATCACTTACACTTCTCCTGTTGGAAAGATTTGGGAAAGAATGTCTCTGCATACAGGCAGCTCAGAGAAGCGATTGAATTCAAATCCAGAGCTGACATGCTTTACGATTCCTCTCTGAGGAGGACCCCAGTATAAGTGAAGAAAATGAGAAAGCAAGCGAGATGACTGAGAAAATTCAGGAAGATATTGGTTCACTGATTGATACTTGCGCTAGTAGAGAACCTCTTGCAGATATAACAGAAGCAAATGGTGTGACATCAATATCTGCAGGAGAGAAGTTTGTAAATAGAGAGAGGGTGGAAAATAGCAACATAGAAACCAGCTCGAAAGGGCCTCATGAAAAGGTGAAGCAAGAGCTACAAAATTATAGCAGAAATAAGAGTGAGGAGGAGAATAATATGTTAGCAGTTGTAGCTAATGGGATTAAGAAAGCCAAGGAATCAACAAGTAGCCGGTTCAGTAAGGCAAGTTCATCAAAAGCCAGTTTGAAGATAGAGAGGCTGAAGCTCTCAGAGAAGAAGCATAAGCGAAACAACATTGTCTCAAATGTAACTTCTTTTATTCCCCTGGTTCAACAAAAACAAGCTGCTGCTGCAATTTGTACAGGTAATTTATCAGTGTGTCAATTCATCTTAAATCTTTATCAAGAAAGTTTTTAGGATAACCTGGCTCACGGAATTTCGCTCTGCAAATTTCCTGTTGAACACATGGATCGTCATTTTCGGCTTCAAAATGTGTTCGTAAAATTTTAGAAGTGTAAATTTTTAATATGCCCTACTTAGTGGGATTAAGGCTTGGTTTGTTTTGTTTCTCTTTTACAAATCTAGATTGTATAAGAGACTTTTGTTTTAGTAACGTACATTAAAACTGGCAGTATCAGTTCTTACTCTTTATTTGCGCTACCCCATTTGATTTGTCATGATAATTTTCATTTTCAATTATAGTTAACCTTGAGTTTTCTATCACTTGATTAGAATGTTCATCATGCTGAACTTCTGAAGTGTTACTCCTTCCAACTTTTAAGTTTTTGTCTTCTCTCATCAGATACTGAAACATTCTGACTACTGAATTCTTATACAGTAACAGTGTTCAAAGATATGGCAATTCTATATATCCTGGCTATGTTGTTAAATAAGCCCTTCTTTAGTTGTCTAGGATCTGGCTTCCCTTTGATCGATGTTTTTATTTCTACTATACTGCTCATTAGTTTGTATTTTTGAGAATTAGATGGGTATGATCGTTGCAGAAGAATATTGTTTGCTTGATTTTGAAGAGTTTGATTCTACTATCTTGTAGGAAAGAGAGATGTCAAAGTGAAGGCTCTAGAGGCTGCTGAAGCTGCAAAACGCCTTGAAGAGAAAAAAAAGAATGAACGAGAGATGAGGAAAGAAGCACTTAAACTTGAAAGAGCTAGGATGGAGCAGGAAAATTTAAGACAAGTGGAGTTAAACAAGAAAAAGAAAGAAGAGGAAAGGAAGAAACGAGATGCTGACATTGTAGCTAAAAAAAGGCTGAGGGAAGAAGCAGAAAGAAAAGAGAAGGAAAGGAAAAGAAAACGAATCGAAGGAGCACGGCAAGTGCAGAAAGAAGGGGGTACATTGTGCTCTCAGAAAATAGAGAAAGATAGAACAGTTTCTCAACATTGTAAGACTCATTACCTTTTCACTAGCCTGCAGGTGTTTTTTTAGCTGTCATTTCAGCATCATTGATATCATGAAAATTTCACCAGGATAAGGGAGATAACAAAATAAAGGAATCTGATAATCCACTGAAAAAGAGTCAGAATGTGGTGAAGGAAGGCAGAGAAGACACTAAATTCAAGAAGCCAGAGACTATTCTGAGACCAGATGAATTTACAGTTCTCTTCCAGCAACCGGGTGTTTCTGCTGAAGCATGTGGTACTGCTGATGATTCTTCTGAACATGAAAAGGTAGAAGCTCTCATCATCAAATGTCTCACTTCAGCTGACTTGGATGAATTGATTGACTCGAATAATAGGAGAGGAAATAACTATCTTTCTGGATATAAAATAAAAAAAAAAAAGAATGAAAAAAATGTGGATGCATTTCAATTTGAAGTCGGATGATGTCCAGATTGTAACAGCAGCAAATTGTAATGAAAGAGAAAGGAATCTCCATGAATTGCTTGTAATATCACTCGGCCATGTGTGATGAAAAATCTTCACAATCCTTGTAGTAGCATTTTCCCTTTCTTCATGACCTTACAAATTTGCAAATCGTTCCTTTTGTGACAGAAAATGAGAATAGAATGATAATGTGCTTTAGCAGACCAATTTTCTGCAATAAACATGTTGCAGGAATCTCGATGGACATGTAGTAAAATTGATCAGAGATTGAGGGAGCTCAGGCTTTGCACTTTCCTGTGTGGTTTTCAACCATTCATTTCTCTAACATACGTGAGAGGATTTCATTTCTGGTTGCTGTGCTGATACTTTCTCGTTTGCTTTTTTAGGCAATGCCTGCTTTGGATAAATCTGGAGAAATGGATAATTTGATTGTCCAGAAAAGTCCAGAGAAATCATATGACATTTCACCATATCAGTGCTCAGATGATGAAGAAGAGGACGAAGAAGAAGACATACCCAAGAAATTTATCCCACCATGGGCCAGGTGATTACACCCTAGTCCATCTCAAAATTTTCTTGCCAACTGTTTTGGTCTTGATGGTGGATGATGCTATGAATCTTTGAATGCTGCTGTCCAGGGTCCTAGTCAAAGGAGATTGTTCTGCATCTGTAACTTAAAGATGGTTTATTTGGCAATCAATCCATCCCTTTGAGTTCTGTATATGTTCATAATGATGAGGGATTTGCCTTTCTTAAGTTCATTGTATGGCTTGGATTATTTGCTGGGTAAAATTAGAAACCTTACTGAGTTTTGTTTGTTCTCTGCAGTAAAAACTGTGTGGCTCTTGTTCTACCACGGCAGCAAGGAATTGAACCTGAAATAATATTCCCTCCAGAAAGCTTTTGCAGAGTAGATAAGGTAATATTTGGTTTATAGGTATTTGATATAATGATATAGCTGTTGCTTCACTAATGAATATGTTTGTCGTCTTCAGTTAATCCTTCAGCGAAAGCGAAAAGAGTGATCAAAATTGGAGGGGAAAGGTACAAATGTAAGATTCATATTCATCTGTTATTAGCTTATGCTATTTCTTGTCTTATTTTCTGCTGCCAATGGAAGCGCTTGAAACATCTTTGATCACGGCATTTAGGCTTTCCATATTGAGGCTTTGCTCTAATCACCCATTAAACTGAAACAAAATGTAATTGTGGTACAGTTGCGTGATCCCACCCACTTCATGTAAATGTATGATTCCTTTCAAGGTAATTCAAGTGGACAAGAACTCTTTCCTTTCTCTTTCCTCCTCTATGTTTACTTTCCTCTCACTTGTACTAAAGCTAAAGATAGATGTACAGATGTGGATGTCAAGTCATTCTTTTGGTTTTCTTGGTAAGATGTCTGTGCTAAATCATTGGGCACACCATTTCAGTGCAAAAAGAGAATGAAGAATATCAGTGACTAAAAATTTCTGAGTAGGTTTGCTATGGGTTTTGCTCAATCCAACTTCGGTTTGATTAAACCAAAGATTGAAGGTAGAATCTTTGCAGCTTCTATCACCAACTGGGCTGCGGTGCAATTGAACTCTTGCCAGAATAAGTTAATGGTTACAGCTTCTGAATTCTCTAGTTGATTGCAGATATTGCAGTTTCATCTTAGTAGTTATTTCCTACTATTATTTCTCTGAGCTTCCTTTGCTGAATAGTTTATTGTAGCTTCGCTTTCTAACGGCTCCTAAGAAATGTGATTTGGTGGCTTTTTTTAAGTACTATTTGTTAAAAGTGCCGCTGCAGTTTGGGCCCGTAATCACATGGTTTTCAGTGTTATTGTTAAATCTCCAGGCGGGGACTTCGGGAAAAATGTTCTGTATTATTTTCTCATTTTTGTTTTAGGAGTTAGGACGACTGATATTTTCTCTTTTCCAGTGTCCCTTTAGTTCAATTTCCAATGCTGACAGTGAGTAATTAAAAAAAAAGTAATTATTTTTTAGGTCATTTCTCAGATACTAGTCATCTTCTCACGAGTTAAAATCATGACATATAAATATTTTTGTCAAAAGAATCTGTAGCACACTAGAAATGAAGAATATATTTATAATTCTCTATTCTAGATTTTGATGCCAGAGGGTCGAAACCGGCGAGTTATATATGTAATATGCTTGATTGAAACTTGTGTATGAACTATGAGAACTCAAATACAGTGTATTTCAAATTACCAAATTTACTACACCATGCAATGAGTCAAATGATCAACAGGTCAAAGGACCCCATTAGTAACGGCTTATTTTGAATTTTGTGGGCGTTCTCATACATCATTTGATATTATAAGAGGTGGGACCCGGGCCCGAATCCAACTTGATGGTTGATTCCAAAGACAGAGTAATGTACTATCATCCAGTCTGGTCTGATTCGGGCCATGAATGAAATGGCAGAATTGCTTTTTGCGCTTTTGGGATCTTTAGGAATAGTGCTCAACTGTGAAGTGTGAAATTGTTTATGAAGATTCGTAGGTAAAACACAAAATTTTGAACTAAATAGAAAACTAGGCATGCTGATACCGATCTTGTTTTTACATTAGTAAAGCAAAAATAATGTTTAGTAAAAATTCTTCATACAAGTAGATTTAGATTCATAATAAGTATACTGTATCTTTAATGATATCTAAATTTAATCGTATAAATAAAAAATTGTATCAATTATATTCTATAGAAACGTCTTAAACTACCATTTGAGTGTGTTTGAGGTAAATTGAACGAGTGAACTGGAAATTTGTGTGAAATACTACTAAGCAACCATTGGGGTTAATACAATCAAGTTTAAACATAGGTAATAACCTCATTTGGGTTGTACCTTAGTTATTCAATGCCTCGAGTGTATATTGGTTCCCATCCATCCTCATCAACAACTCACTTGACCGACAACAACTTTGGTTGACACTAGAACCAAATTTATCTGTCACTTCCCAACTTAGTCTTCCTTCCTATATTACCGTTATAGATTTGGACCATCAAAAGATTTTATAAACCCATATCTTTATATATCTTTATCCCCCCCCCCCCCCTTTGTTTTTCTTCTTCAAAGAACCGACCCACGCGCCCATTTTCCTCCTAACCGTTTAAACCCCATTTTTCCCACCCAAGCCAAGATTCCCACCACTATCACCCCACACACCCACCCCCTCCCTCCCTTTATCCCCACATCTCTGATTCTCTCTATCATAAAACTCAAGAAAAAAAATAAAAATACAAACTTTCTTCCTTTTACAAAGAAAATCCCATTCTCATCACCTTCATGAGCTCAAAGAATTCTTCAAGAATCCTATTTTCTACAACCCAAGATTGATATTAAAAAAGAATGCATTCAAGAAAGCTTCTTTTTTACTCACTTTTCTTTCTTTATTTCAATTTCAAGTACATCCAACCACTGCTATCATCATCATCATCTTCTGAGACAAGTCTGAATTTTGATTTCCAATCTTTAACTCTCAGGAACCTCACTCTTCTTGGAGATTCTTATCTCAGAAATGGTGTTGTTGGGCTCACAAAAGAACTAGGAGTTCCATCTTCAAGCTCTGGTACTGTAATCTACAACTACCCAATTGCCTATATTCTTTGATCCAGAGTCCAATATCACAGCTTCTTTCTCTACAAGATTTGCTTTTTCTATTGGGAATGTCAATCCCACTTCATTTGGAGATGGATTGACCTTCTTTCTTTCTCCTGATAATCAGACTTTAGGGAGTCCAGGAGGGTATTTGGGGCTTGTGAATTCATCAGTTTTAACCAAGAACAAGTTCATTGCAATTGAATTTGATACAAGACTTGATCCCCATTTTGATGATCCTGATGATAATCATGTGGGGTTGGATATTGATAGCCTTGTATCAATGAAGACTGCAAATCCAGCCTCTCTTGGCATTTCTTTGAAGAGTGGAAGTCTGATTACAGCTTGGATTGATTACAAGAATGAGAAGAAGAGGTTGGAAGTTTTCTTGAATTATTCAAGTGTCAAGCCAGAGGAGCCCCTTTTGAAGGTTGACATTGATCTGTCAGATTATCTCAAGGAGTTTATGTATTTGGGTTTTTCTGGATCTACTGAGGGAAGCACACGAACTGCACTTCATTGAAAATTGGAGCTTTAAGACCCTGGGTTTTATGCCTGTAAGACCAAGAACTCATCCTCATAATGTTTCTGAAAATATTGTGCCTTTGAACCCCCCAATCCCAGTTTCAGATTCTGGGAATAAGCATCACAGGAGGCTTGGATTGGGTTTTGGGATTGCTGGTCCTGCTTTCTTTTGTGCTGTTCTTGTTGCGTTTGGTTGGATTTCTGTCAAAAAATGGAAAGAGAACAAAACAGAGAAGAATCTGAAAGCAGAGCTTGTAACAGGACCTAGGCAATTCAGCTATCAAGAACTCAAAACAGCTACAAGAGGATTTCATTCCAGTAGGGTCATTGGTAATGGTTCTTTTGGCACTGTTTACAAAGCCTTTTTTGCAAATTCAGGTGCCCTTTTTGCCGTTAAAAGATCGAAACATACTCATGAAGGTAAAACTGAATTTCTTGCTGAATTGTCAATCATTGCTTGTTTGAGGCACAAGAATTTGGTTCAGGAATAGCTTCAGGGATGGTGTGTTGAGAAGGGAGAATTACTCCTTGTCTATGAGTTTATGGCCAATGGAAGTCTTGATAAAGTGTTGTACCAAGAATCTGAAAATGGTGGTAATCCACTGAAATGGCCCTATAGATACAATATTGCTGTTGGGATGGCATCTGTTTCGACCTATTTGCACCAGGAATGTGAGCAGCAAGTGATTCATAGGGACATAAAAACAAGTAACATAATGCTGGATGGGAGCTATAACGCAAGGCTTGGAGATTTTGGATTGGCAAGGCTTATGGATCATGATAAGAGTCCTCTTTCAACACTTACAGCTGGAACTATGGGGTACCTTGCTCCTGAGTACCTTCAATATGGGAAGGCCACTGATAAAACTGACGTTTTCAGCTACGGCGTGGTTATACTTGAACTGGCCTGTGGAAGAAGGCCAATAGAGAGAGAAGGCGGCGATAACAAAATGATCAATCTGGTTGATTGGGTTTGGAAGCTGTATTCTGACATAAGGAAGGATTACAGAGGCAGCAGATAAAAGACTAGACGGCGAATTCCAAGAAGAAGAAATGAGGAAACTGCTGCTTATTGGTTTAAGTTGTGCAAATCCAGATAGTGCAGCAAGGCCTACAATGAGGAGAGTCTTCCAGATTCTTAACTACGAGGCAGATCCTATGCCTGTTCCACAGGTGAAACCCAGTCTCACTTTCTGCAACAGTTTGCCACTCAGCATAGATGACATTATTTCAGATGATGAAGGATGCGAGACCCCCGAGTCTCAGTTTGAGATAGTAGTTGACTGAAGAAAGAGGCAGAGCCAGTTATTCCTGCAAATTTGTGCTTAGGATTCTTTCATTTTTTTTTTTTTTCATAAATTGTAGGGTTAACTTGTATTGCTTAGTTCAATGTTTCTTTTAAACAAGCTGAAAGTATATTTCTGAGTTCAAAGTTATTCCATTGAACTCTACAGTTTTCTGCTGTATCTTAAACAAAAAATATGGGATCTGCATCAGGATTAACACATGCCAAATTTAGGAATTACTTTAGCTACTTGTGTTCATTTACTCTTGTGATTTCTTTTTTTCTTCTTCTTTTTTTTTTCCATAAAACTCAACTCACCTCATTGATCTTATAGAGAGAAACCACTTGAATTGATTCATAGTTAAAAGGTATACAAAGATTTAAACTGCTCATGCATGGTAATAGAACATCAGAAAACTTTTGCCACATTCTGCTGCAATGCAATCAAGGCACTGGTTCTGTGCAGAATCTTTGGTTTCTCTTTCATCTTTTGTCTCGGTATTACTAACATATTTGGCATCAGCTTCATTTGAGAGACTGATTTTCTGATTCTGCTGATAAACACACACTTCTATTGCTGTAATGAAAAGTAAGAACTCCACAGAATTTGGACTACATATACAAGAAGATTGTAGCCTTGCAAGAATCAAGAAACAACCAGAAGATTTTAATAGTAGAAGCCAATTTTCAGTTTTTTGGTTAAACACAAGCTAGTTCACTTCTACAAGGTATGTTAGATCTACAGTCAGTTTCTTTTTGAAGTTGAAAGTTGAGCTTCCACCACGAAAGCGTAATAATCTGCAGAATCAACAGCTCCATCCCTTGTAATGTCAGTAAAACAGAAAAACAAAAAGAAATCCCGATTCCACGTCCCAAGTACTTGATCAACTACTCTGTGAAGCTAGCCTCAACCTTCGATGTGATGTCCACTTTTGATCAGTATAGGTTTTTGCCAGACAAGTTCACCAAATGCTAAACTCGAAACAAATGCTCATTCGTATAATTACTAATTCCAACTTTCTTCTGATTCACATTGATCAGTTTATTCTAAAAAATTGATCAGTTATCTAGGCAGTGGCACGCGGGGAGTTCACCGAGCGATTAAGGAAGCGAGAGAGCGCGCTCTCTCGGTTCCGGGGAGGTGTTATAGAAGGCGTAGCCTAGATAACACCGGATTCAATTCAGCGGGATCTTTCATTCACATTTTTTTCCACCAAGAACGTTTTTATAAAACTCTTTGACCAAGTTCACCAAATGCTAAACTCGAAACAAATGCTCATTCGTATAATTACTAATTCCAACTTTCTTCTGATTCACATTGATCAGTTTATTCTAAAACTAAAATCGAATGCTCAACATATTATTCTCCAAAAGAAAGAATATTTCCTAGTCATTCTTTTATTTTATGACACAAATATTTGAAACCTTATTAAACAGATACATTCTCTGTATAACTTTTCTTGATAAAAGACTACCTTTAGGACTGTTTCATAATCATCTTTAAAGTCAAGATATAATGCAAAGATAGAAAGAGATGCCCAACGTTGAGGAATATAGAGCAAACCACAGGATCACATTGAGAAAAGAAGGTCATGTTTGACAGAAGAAGAGAGAGCACAATCCCACAAAAAGTGAAAAACTTTTCACTAATGGCGGGCTGTGCTCTCTCTCTTCTGTCAATAAATCTTCCCACAACCCTCAATGTAGCTGCAACAGGGAAGATCGGCTCCTGTAGCAATAGAGAAAATGATGAAAAAATACGAAATCAGCAGAAAGAAAGACTAACATTACCTTGATAGTGGCAGAAATTTATACAAATTCATGGATTCAGAAACATGCATGACAAAACTATATAGTCTACAATATAGTCATTACAAAAAATGGGCAATAAATACATGTATAATTGGAGACCCACATAAAATGATGAACCTTTATGGAACTGCATAACATGTATGCATGTGTTTATGCATGAAAAGCTAGAAGAAATTCTGTGAAGATGATGAAAGTGGAGATGAAATAGAGACGTATAGGACATATGGGTCATCACAGTGTAGCAGCAATGGAACAGTGATTGAAGGACATGAAGAGAGAGTTACGTGTAGCTAATTTATAGAGCTTGGAGGGGGGCCTCATCACCTCTCTAAGCACATTGTGAGGGAGTGACTACTGACTATATGTACCTAATTCACCATACTATCACTTTCATTTTGTTAAAAATATTAAACGTACAAATTATATTTAATTAAAATGCTGATATGTTGTATGCTTGATTAGATTAGTTAATAATACATTCGATAGTTTCGAATTCTGTACTGTGACAATGAACCGACTATACAAGCACCAATAAATGTTTTGTTTAGCTAAAATAAGCAAGACAATGACTTGCTGTTGCCACTTGCAAATATTCAAGAGAGATCTCATTATCAAATTGACTATATAGTAAGGCACCATGGGAAGAGCGACTATCCTTCTATAGTGAATAAGCAATTTTCTTGCCCCTCTCAATCTTGGCTCCATTTCAAGAACCCAAAAATTGATTTGAAGAAAGCAATGTAGATCAAGAATCGTGGTGTACCGAATTGAACTAAAATCCTAATCAAATCTAAATGAAAACCAATCTGGAAACTGGGACTGTTCATCTTAAAATCACATGTGAAATTAGACCCCTTTTGGGAGTTACAGATAAAGATCAATGATCACATGTGGTGATACTGAGTTAAGATTTTTAAGGTCCTTTTTCCGAGACAAATGAGTGTACTATGTTACCTATTCTTTGTTAAGGTAAATTCTTCTACGAACTCAATCTATCATATAATATCATAAATTTTTTAGTTTATGTTAATTCACATCACTTTACATTACTTAGATAGATAATGTAGATAAATATAGAGTAAGAAATTTATGATACTATAACATAAAATCGATCTATGTAAAAATTCCTCCTTTGTTGACTAATTTGTTGTTTGCGTTCTCTCTAAAGTCTTAGAAATTTTTAATGCATAAAATTTTTCAACATGCAATTGATTCATTGAGAAAATGAAATGTTAAATTGTGGACCTATAAATTCTTCAACTAGTGTGTATTTAATGTATAATTTTTCCTCTGACTTTATTCAAGAGATGTATGAAAAGTAATGGAGATAAGCCACTATTGGCTCTCTTTGAATGATTATTATTTTTGAAATATTATTTAAAATAATATTATAGTAATTTTAGAAATAGAATATATACGTGACAGCTAAAGAGAAAGTTGAAAAACATCTTTATACAAATAATTATATAATATGATTCGTAGAATAATAAATAATTAAAGCTATGCAAACAGAGCTACAATATATATATATATATTTTTTCAATTTTCAATTTTTTCATTACATACAAAAAGAAGAGTTTTTGGTTCTGATGAAAGTGAAATTTTGTAGAGAGAGGACATGAGAGAATAAGAGGATTGAATTATAAGGAATTAGGTTCATGAACCCCTATTTATAAACAAATATTAGAGGTTTTAGGGCCATTATATTGCCAACTATACTGAACTTAAATTACATAAATACCCTTACTGAGGCTGCCACGTAAAAACTATTAAAACAAACATCTATGAAAGAGTACAGAATTTACCACGTGGTCATGAGTTTGATTCTCACAGACGGCAGCAAATGATGAATACAAAATTTATAGAGAGATAGGGTAAGAAAGTAGAGAGATAAGGGATTTGTGCTGTGTATTATTATTGGGCATAATTGTCTTGCCAATTGTTATGAGTGATCGTTATTTATAGAATAACATCGATTTTGGTCAATATAACCTAAACTAGTAGGTATATAATTACATTTATATCCTTAATGGGACAATCGTTTTAAGTGCGATATATAGTATTACGAGGTTCTGTGGTATATCTTCTTCCAAATTCTTCACCGAAGCACTCATACAACAAAGACATTAAATACCCTAGGAGAAAAAATAAAAAAAATTATTCCGTACAATAATTTTTTCTTCGAAAACATTTTTAAAATCCTTATCCTTAAAACAAGCAATATTAAGGATCGTGTGCTTTATGCAAAACCCCACGTAAGCTTAACTAACCAATCCCACTTCCCACTAACTAAACTGCAATGCATGCATGGCCTTTAATTAATTCACCGTCTTGGCTAGAGTATACTAATATATATTTAACTCAAATTAATTACACTCATTTTTGTTTCTAATCTTTGCTCTAACCTCTTCTTAATTAATCTCAACAATTTACTATCAGCACTTTCTTCATCATCATCAAGGTGAAGTACACCACCAATTAAGTTAAATATTTCCAACAATGGGGGCTTCTCCATTTACCTCCAAAGTCTTGAAAAATGCCTTATTTTGGTCTGTTTTTGTGGGCTCTATGATGGCTGTCATGGTATCTTCGTTCCAGTTTGAAGTTGGCGGTGAGAAAGGCTGGGTGAAACCTGCTGGAAATGAGACTGAAACATATAATGATTGGGCTACCAAAAATAGATTCCACATTGGAGATACTCTTTGTAAGTTCAATTCTTGCTACCATGAAAAGTCTGGAAAACATGTATTTCTATCAATCACCTTTAAATGTTCAAACCCTTTCTTTTCTCAATGATTTTGACGAGTTAAAAAATCTTTTTGCTCCAATCTTCATAGGGTTTTGGGATTAAGAACCATCAATCTGAATATTCAACCTAACAAAAATGTTGTTATTTGCCAATGTAACGTTAACTATATATATACAACAACCTGTATATTATATATTATCTTGTAACACTATATAAGATAAAATACGTGAC
This sequence comes from Cinchona pubescens, assembly GCA_025175665.1. Classification (NCBI taxonomy): domain Eukaryota; kingdom Viridiplantae; phylum Streptophyta; class Magnoliopsida; order Gentianales; family Rubiaceae; genus Cinchona; species Cinchona pubescens. The sequence continues at coordinate 2,170,283 of JANKKI010000106.1, forward strand.
TTATATGTCAAAGATAATTTTTGAGATTTCGAATTGTCAATATTTTTTATGGTAATTATATATGCTGTTATGGCTAATGTAACAAGTATCAATCCATCAAAAACATGTAATGCAAATTTTTTGAGGATTTTTGCATTTATGTAAGTAGTAAATTGTTTTGGTCATTTTAATTCTGCTTCCAATTAATCGTCTCTCTTGCAGATTTCAAGTATGCATTAGGTGACTCAGTGTTGTTAGTGAATTCAAGTGATTACAACAAGTGCAGGACATCAAATCCAATCTCCAAATTTGATGATGGAAACACAGTTTTCCAATTTGAACGTTCAGGATTTTTCTACTTCATAAGTGGACAGCATGGTCATTGCAAGTCCGGCCAAAGACTCATCATTCGAGTAATGCACCCCTCTGAAGAACAAGTTGAGTCCCCAGAATCTGCTCCCTCACCTGCTGGTGAACCAGCCAGTGGACTCGGAGGAGGAGGAAATGGCTGGGATTCCAACAACAACTGGGGCCCGCCGGCACTTAATTCTACTGACAAACTCACTGTTGCCTCGTACTTCATCACATTTCTTGGAGGAGTTCTCGTCATTCTGTATTGGCTGATGTAGGAAGTTCTTGGATATTTGGAGGGCCTTTATTTTCGTTAGATTATATTGGATGATTTGTTCTTTTTAAGGTTTCTTTTGCTTAGATTCTATCCATTGATTTTATAGTATAGTTGATTAGTGATGCATTTCCTTTGCTTTCAAATGTTTTGAAAATTAGATTCAGAATCTTGTGCTTCTTGTTGACTTTCATTGGTGATAATTAATTAACCATTATAATTGTGAACTAATTTCATCTTGGGTTAAATATTTATTTTAGTTGTGCAATCCTGTATATTCTCCTCGTTTCAGAATACTTGATTCCATAAAATCAAAGTTATTATTATTATTATTTTTTTTAAAATTAGAAACGCACTTAAATGTTTTCTAACAAAAATGCCATTGTCCCCTCTATTCCAAAATTAATTAAAGCCCTACTTCATTTATACAAAATTTTAATTATGAGAAACATTTACTTTTCTCAAAATCTAGATACAACAATAAACCATCTGCACTGAAGAAAACACAACTTCCAAGAAATGATCCCTATTCTATTTCTATCTGCTACTCAGTTGAGCTTCAGCGGTACACAATGAATCCACTTCATCAGTTGGGCAATGTCCATAAAGATCTGCCCCCGAGTTTATCTGTTCTATCTCTGTTTCAATGGGAGTATCAGGCAAAAGGCGATTTTCATTCGCCCCCGTCTCATCTTCCCGTGTTTCTACCTCTGTAACAGATTCCAACGATTTGGTGTTCGATTTGATACCAACGGCCTCAGCCTGATCTGCAAAGAAGACCTGTGATATAGGTGAACTGCATATTTGTCTATATGCCTCATAATTGGCAGCACGAGTTTGTCCGCCTTCCAGAATCTTTGAGAGAGGGTGCTTAAAACTGAGATTGGATCATTACTTCTTTCTAATGTATCCTTCAATGACAAAAAATCTGACACCAGTTCTTCTTTGCTGAACTGGATAAACACAGCAGTTTCATCCAGGTGGTAGACAGAGGTCACAGAAGTTGAACCAAAAACTAGACAAAAACATTCTCTAATCTCACTTGCCTTGAGCTTCGATGGAAATCCCCACAATAGGACAATGTTTGAAAACAAAATCTTCGAGTAACGGCTTTTGAAGCCTTTAGATCCAGCAGAAGAGTCTGGTTTACATTGCCCGGTTCTTAAGTCAATAATGTCCCCATTGATCCAGCTAATATAGAGAAGATTGATGTACTCCTGAAGCTTCTCATTCTGATGCAAATCTACAGACGGTGGGTGACGTGCGAAATCAACACCAAGGTGACCGCATGCCTGAGCAAAAACACAACCTGTCATAAATGCATCATACCCGGCCTCATGTTTGGATCCAGAGTTCCAATTTAAAGACCTGCAAAGTTTATGACATAATTTCAAAAACAGAAGGAATAACTGACTAAGATCCTCTATCTGGAGAAAGGAGAAGAGCAATGCACTAAAATTTGTTTCAAAAGCTTCAAGTGTAATCATCATAACTACAATAATTAATTAATCAATCTAAAAGATAGATCAGATAGAAAACCATACATTAATCTATCACTGCAAGCAAAAGACAGAAACGAATTAAGAAGTTTGCAATTTTGCAAGTAAGAACAGAAGAAAAAAAAAAAAGGACGGGAGAAACAAACCTCTTATCATCAACTTGAACCTCCACTTTAACAGGATTTTTGTCAGCCAAACCAGACGTTTTAACACCAGAAGCGATTTGTGGACATAGTAAGGTAAATGCTTTAGATAATGATGTGCTACTCTTATTCAAAATCGGTTGAAATACGGTGCTTGCATTCAACAGCACCTTTGTGTCAATTATGTAGGGGAAGTAGTTTTGGACAGAGGAAACATATTCTTTGGCAGTCGAAGGAAGAGTGACCAATGAATTTTCTGTAAATGTGTGCAATATCTGTACCAATTTCACAAAGCTTCTGAGTGAAATAAGAAACAATAGATAAGACATTATATCTGAACAAATTCCCATTTGATTGTCATACCAAGAAAGCTATTGTGGCCAACAATCAACTTTTTTTCAGAAGAGAGGAGATCAATAATGTATCGGAATCCAACAGCAGCTTTGATCTTCATTTCTGTTTCTTTGTAGTGGCAATCCTTCACTTCTTTCTGCAAAAGTTTAGTGCATAAGAGATCAGATACATCCAAGTAGCAGTTAATACCACACGAGGCAATAACATATTTGTTGTATCCACAGTTCTTTAAATCCCCTCTAAACTCATCAAAAGATAATCTTTACATCAGTCACTCCATCTCTATCAAATAACATAATTAGCTAGATTTAGAGAATACATATAAGTTCGAATAAAGGCCATTGCAAGTTTGCGCCTATAAACCAGCTCAAATGTATATATTTGTTTCACCAATGTGTTTTTTTTTTTTTGGGCAAGTTTTTAAAATTGTTTATCTGTACAAGAAAGAATATTTGCTTTTCCCCATACAAAAACTTCAAATACGAGCAAAGAACAGATTCCCAGGATTACCCTTCAGACTTACCAAAAGTAAGTCCCTATCACTGGTCGAATGCGTGTAGACAATTAACTGTTGTGGAGAGGAAGTTTCACCAGTCATACTGACATATACAAGATCTTTGAAATGATTCTTGATAACCTACATATTTCAAGTTTGAAACAGAAAATTCAGCAAAAGATCAACCAATTTTTTACACCAAAACAGCGAAAAAAAAAAAAAATCGCAATTAGATTAAATAAACAATAATTCTTGACAAATTTGTGAAATAGACCAAGCAGCAGCAAATGCATGGATTTAATTCTAGGATCGTAGTACAAAAGCTTCAGACATCCAAAACAAAGGGAATTTTCCTGGGTACTACCTAAACAACTTCAATGAAAATTGAACAAAGGTTACATCTGAGGTCCGATCATACAAACATTTCCACGAGTATCTGAATCTCCAGTAATAACCCAGTTGGAGCTGAGTGAATTTCCTACCATATCCATCGTTTTTACTGCATTTAGGGTACATTTTTCAACTTTTTCATCTTTTTATATTTTTTCCTCTGGCCTATTACTGAACAGACTCATATCTAGGTCAATACCTACAATAGGCCAACACATCAACTTTCAGCATTTAACACAAGACCAAAACCTACAATGGGCAGAAAAGGTTGAATTCGACGCAGACTGGAAAAGGATTTAAGCCTATAAGAAATATGGTTTCAAGGGGATGCTTGAACTATTAAGGCAAAGATAGAAACATAGCATAAACAAACACAGAATAAGAAGGAATAGATATCAAGGACTACAGAAAAGAACAAGCAAGCATTACCAATTGAATCAACCTTAGTTGGTGAGATGTAAACCCAGTGAGATCAAAGGCCGGACGCATCTTAAAGAAAATGGTTTTTAATTCGAGGCTGTTTCAAATCATTTGAACTCTTCTCAGTTTGTGATCCTCCATTTGTTTCTCGTAACAATCCATCATGCCATTCAGTGATTTTGTTCTTTAGTCTTTCGGAAAAAAGAATGTCAGCAATTCTAACTAATTTCATGTCTACTACATCTCTCCAGCCAGATGATGAATCAGACAAATGCTCATTGTATCTTGCATTTAAGCGCCCCAAAGCTTCCTCTTCTTGGCTTCTGGATAAATAAGATACTCCTGAGATTACCAATGAGTGTAAAATCTCAACAGAAAAGCTACAAAATAAGATGGAATTTGGCAAGTTAGAGTAGTTATTTTCTCTATTCTTCATTCTTCTACTTAGCTCCTCTTTTTCTTGAATGGAGTCGATGAACGGGTTACTTCAAGCAATCTAGACTAAATTTGATAACAATTAGGATTAACCATCATAAAAGCTCAACACCTTATGCTGAAACTTGTGGATCAACAACAGTAGAGTCTTAATAAACAAGCAGGAACACTGAAATGTTTGACCCTCTAAAACTAAGACCGATAAGGAATGTGCAAACAACGAAAAACTGGAAAAGAAAAACAGAAGCCAAGGTTGTGTTGTATGTGCAACTGTGATACTCATAAAAAGAAAGTCCCGTGTTGAGAAAAGAAGGGAAAAAAGTGGCATATTATACGTGTGCAAAACAGAAGACCAACTATTTTAATCTTTTAAATCAATTATGGGTTCTAGAAAGTAGCATTTTAAGAGCATGTTGCACAATCATAGTTGTAGTTCCGCTACATTATGACAACCCAAAGTTCACTCTTAAGCATCTAGAGAAAAACTTTAATATCAAAACCAGACTATCAATACGAGGAGTCAAAGAAGAGCATAATCACATCACAGCAAAACAAAGGAGAAAATAAAACAAGGTACCTTCGCGTATACACGTGTTGAAATCAAACTGATATTTAGCCAAGAAATCAATTGAAGTTGTCTGGCAAAGAAATTCATATGATGTAGCATCCACTCATTTAATTTCTTGCCGTGGAAATATGTAGAAGTTATGCCTGCAAATGCAACATCTCAATCTCAGATGTACTTCCCCTCTCGACATTAACAGAAAATCAAGCTCTAATTGGACATAGCTCCTTCAAATGCTTAAAACGCTAAATTCCTACTCTCCCTTCAGCTTAATAGCTCTCCTAGCATTCAAAAAATGCTCCTTTAAGAAACCAAGATATCCAAATTGAATGCTATTTTCTTTGTCAACTTCGCAATTTTTATTTCCAAAAGAAACTATATAACCAAACAGGACGTATGTAAAAATTCAATCTTTTCAGCAAAATTCAAATTAATATTCAACAAATACAATCAAATTCTTACGGATGAGCAATGAATGATTGCTTGTGAGGTTCCCAGCGAAAAGGGCAAACGCCAAACTGAACAACGGCGAATTTCTCAGCGGAGTCCTTAACTTTGAGATACTGAATATCAAAGCGATCGAATTCGAAGGACTCTCTCCAGGGAGCGCTAGGTGACGCCGGTCATTTCCAAATCGACGGCGACAAAGTCGGCGTCTTTAACGAGACACCGGAGGTCGCTGAGCGCCGACTCAAAATTCGATTTTGTAACATTTTTAAGAGCGAATGCAGAAGCAGAAGATGAAGAAGAAGCGCAAAAATGGCGGGTTGATGAGAGAGAAATTAGGGTTTTATGAAAAGCCCTAATGATGAAGAGCTGCCTCATCACCATTGTTCTTCTCTGTATTTTCAGCCCTCTGACCGTTACGTGCTTAATAACTGAGGGATAGTACGTGAAAAAGAAAAAAATTTCTAACAATGCGTGGTTAAAATATTTGTCTTAATCGAATTTAAACGAGTCTGAAATAAATAAGATATTATAATAATTTTTTAATTGAATTTCAAATTTTATCGAATTATTGATTCATATAAATTTTTACAATTTGATCGTACTTTAAATGAATTTAATAAATAAAAAAAATATTAATTTTAATTTAACTAAATCGATAGTAAATCAGAAATTCAATCCGAACTATCTTGGTTCGTCTTTTTTTAACTTTTGTGACAATGGAGTGCAGAGAAAAAAAAATAAACAAAGGCATAGTATTAATTTGAGGGTATTTCATTATGAAGTGTGATATTTGTTGAGTGTAACATACCAAAGATGAGCTTGAGTATACTTGAATTTCAATACTCCACTGCCTAAAGTAAATAATTAATCATTCATTGATTTACAAGATACTATGTATTCTATATCCCAACAAATGCCTGCAAACTACTCATTAATATAGAATTTTCTATTGTGTGTTTGAACCAATGCAGTGCTGCTTTGGAATCTCAAACAGCCTGGCTTTATAGGAGTACATGAAACTCTGTTTTGGATCCTCAAATTGGATAGGAAACTCTTGTTTTGGATCCTACCATATACTTGCAACAATTCTGCACAAGTTTTGAGTGAAATTGCTTGCCAAGATAACCTCTCCTGCTCCTACTCTCTTGCTAGTTTGCCAAAAAATGTTGAACGATGATTTCCTATATGTGGATACAGTAGTCGTGCCACTTCTCAGCAAGGTTATCTCCAATAGCAGAGGACTCCTTTCTCGTGCAATGTAAGAAATTATACACAACTTCAAGAAAATGTACCGATTGTTCCATAGTTAGCAGAGCAGTCAAGTTGACCGAACTATGTCTGGAAGTCAGTCCCAAGTGCGTATGCTGGGGAGGAAATATGCATGTTGCAGACAGGTAAAAGTAATCAGAGCTGATATCTCCACAAAATTATATGGACCAAATGCAGTTCAGCAAATAAAATCAAAGCAAAAAAACATGCTGCACTCAAACCCTGCAAAAGGATGACAGATCAATTAGAAGAACATACGACAAATTCCAAGGTCAACAATATGTAATGCTGTAAGACATTTTAAGCGCAGTTTTTTTCAAATTTTCATGAACAAGTACATTTTACCTAAAGGCACAAACAAGAAATATCATCAAACTATGCAGGAATCAGTAGACGATTCTAGGGAGAATGTTTATAGTACACCACCCACTTATCATTCATTGAGATCGAATAAGACGAGCTGCAAATGCTCCATCAAGTGAATGCTTTACAGGATTAGAGCGATAAAAGCCATTTTCAGTAACAAATTCATGAGGTACATATCTGTCAGCCGTAGCTACAACAAATTCCTGCATGACAGAACAATCAACCAATAAGGTATCTACAACTGAGGATAATATAAAAAACTAAAATGTCAATAAATAAGTTATTGTCATGATTAACAATGTATATTCAGTTTCACAAGAAGATTAACTTTTAAGAGGGATACGTCAAAAGATCAAAATTAGAAAGATTTCATATGCATCAATAAAAATAGAATTTTGAAACTAGAATTATGGGCTTACACGAGAATATACCATACAGACATTTATAATTTACAATATCAGCAGTTACATATGCAAAGCATGATATTTCAGTAATTTATGTTAACCTCTCATTTATGCACAGGAAACAATAACTGAACAATAAGCAATGTGGACTTATCCTTTGAAATTGATGTAATAGCTACTACTTTACTTTTCATATTCATTTGAAGGTGCACTGCACAATTTTGAAACAAAGAAAAGCAGTAGCAGGAGAAAGCGCACAAGTCATACTGGATGCCTAAGAAGAAAGGAAGCTACTCTCTCCTCATTCTCTTCCAGATCAATGGAACAGGTGCTGTATATTAGAACACCATCAGGCTTCACCAACCTACAGGAGCCGCAAGCATGAACAGGATATTAATATTCGAATATTTATATAACACTAGCTATGCAGTTGCACAACAATATATTGGAAATAATGTCAACTAATCACCCTGTAGGACTAAAAATAATTTCTTATTCACTATTAAAACACTAGAAGTTGATGCAAGAATGTTATAACACGTTCAAAACTTAAAATAATAATAATAAACTAAAAAAAAAAAAAAACATGTTCAAAACTTATTAGTTCCGGTTTCTTCAGAAAAGTAAGTGAATTTATAAACCTAATGATAACATAGAATAGCTGTCATAAAACCCATTTAACTGATGAAATTACAGCTTAACCGGTGGAAGACTTGACTCTCAAAAAGGAATAACAGCCCAAGAAATAAAGGTATTACTTCTCTTTTGTAAAAACAATTTTCACTGTTAGGGAAAAAAAATCAAATTTATTCTTAGATTAAAAAAATGCAATGTTTCTGGTCTAACATGGACAACTGTTCTCATTTTGCTGAAAGGTGCACCAGTTGACAAGTCATGAGATGACAAAACTTTAGATCCTTACATTGAAGCTGAATCAAGAAGCTCATCTTGCAAAGTTTTAAGTTGTTCCATGTCTTCCAATCGCCTATTCCAGCGCAAATCCGCTCTCTTAAGCAAACAAAGGAAGAAATAAGATATAGAAATCCAACTACAATTGACAAACAAAAGTGCAAACAACCAAGAAGAATGGAAACAGAATAACAGGAGAACACTTTTCATTAAAAGAAGAATATCAATGAAGCAGGTACAATTCTCTTTATATACACATCTAGATGTGTATGAAAAGACAGAGGCAAGATTCTCACAGCAGCTCTTAGACACATGAACATGTGTACTTATTATGAACTTGATAAGATTAGCAGTTCTCTTTAAGTATTCTCAAACGGCCTTTGTTCATGTCAACTGCAGTTACCATACCTGATAAAGAAGCAATGTATCACAAGCATCAGACTCCTTAAATTGTGATAAAGAAGAAATGTATCACAAGCATCAGACTCCTGAAATTGTGATAAAGAAGCAATGTATCACAAGCAATGATTGGAAGTTTGTTATCAACAAAAGTAAGGGACGCCAAATTATAACCTTCTACCTTCATAAATACCTTAAAGAGCAAATGCAAATCTAAGAAAGAGATTCTTAAACCAAAAAGAATACGGTAAATTTTACCGTCTATCAAATTTCATATATGTGAGTTTGTGCATGAGTAGATGCTGCTTTATTCATGAAAATATGATCTCGCTTCCTTTTTTCACTTTCTAAATCTAAAGAAACATGTTCACTTAATTTCTAAGCCGAAGATACTTCACCTAACAAAGAGCTATTACCTTGTCCATATAAACAGGATGCTAAGAAAAGGGTTTTTCCTCCTGGAGCAGCACAACAGTCAAGTATGCTCTCACCAGGTTGTGGATCCACAATAGAGACAACCAGTCCTGCACCAAGATATATAAAGATATTTTACATGTCAATATATGGTTCAATTAATGAATTATGGTTCTAGAATAAATATAGAAAAAATATATGGGAACAACAGATATAGTATGTGATAGGAAATTAATGCTTGAAAAACGAGCTGCTAGAGTGGTTAAAAACACATCATCTGCAGCCAACTTCATATACTTGAGATAAGGCAAATCCTCGCACTCTCTCTCTCTCTCTCTCACAGACACACACAGGGACATCATACAAGAACGTGAATCGTTTAAAATGGGAGTATGAGAGAAAGAGAAAAAGATATTGACCCAATAAAAATTGACACTGTGAGTACCACGTCATATGAATACCACCCATCAATGTCACTCTATGAAGTCCACGGGATCTACAAAGTTATGTGGTAATGAAATTACCAGCACTCTCATCTTGAACAGAGCAAAAACCATCTTTTAGTAAACCAGCTTGTATAACAACCTGAAAGAAATAAATGTCGAACAATCAGGAATCTACAAGATACACATGGGACACCAATGAGATGAGATATTTAACTTTGAAAGCAGTATTTATTAGCGATTTCAGTTAGAACAATAGATGGATCCTCCAAGCAAGACCGTGAGAGAACAATTAACATGATTTTCAGCCAGACTTCAAAATATCCTATGGCCTTGGTCTTTGCAAATAGCAATTAATCAGAAAATTACACAAGTCAAATTCTTATCAAATTTCAAGAGCTAAAAGAAAAAGACATTTCATTTCCATCCAAAAGTTTGTAACTAAAAGCAAGTAATAATAAAATCTAATGTTAAGTTTAAGCATGATATTTCAAGAATATAGCAGAGAGAAAAGAGATGCTATTCATCATAAAATATAGCTAAGTACGCCTAAGCCAAATTGATGAACATATACCTGCATCCCAGTTTTGATACGGACAAAATCATCCAAGTGTGCAGAAAGGTCATATGGGACCTAAATTTAGGAAATGCAGAAAGATATGAATACCAGTATTGTACTGTTGTGGAATATAAGCAAGTCAGGATTAAAGGAAAACCGACAATTCTAATATTGTGATCATTAAAGTAACAGTCTAGCATGACATTGTCAACTTTTTCAAGCATATTTGGCACGATGGCATCAAACAACTTTCAATTATCACTGTACATATTTTACACTTTCTGAAGAGAGATATGGATAACTTTCCCACCTTCAGTTCCATCTATTCAAAATCAAACCATTCAATGTTCCAGGACGACCACTCAAACATAGGAGAATGGAAGGGAAATATAATTAGGATAGATAAAGCAACAAGTTAAAAAGGTCAAGCAAACACCTTCAACTTTTCAAGCTGAGCTACAAGGTCAGACCTTCTATAACCTTTACCAATATTTGCCCTGAAATTTAGCATCATAGAAAGTGAGTATAAAACCATTGATCTTTTGATATATAATGAGTAAATCACAAACCTCAGACTGAAAGTGGGATCACTGTTGTTCCACATCATCAATCTAATACCTTCTTCACGCCCAAGAAATTTTATCCAGCGTCTCACCATCCACTAGACATAGTAGGTAAGAATAAGGACAAGTGGCAATAACATCGAAAGATGTATGGTTTGTATTTCAATGTACATGCATTTATGTAATACTAACAATCAATTTCTTAATTAAGGTCTAATGGTTCAAATTCACAAAGATAATAGCAACCCAAGGCTAAACTGACTGAAAAACTAACACCTCATATCCATATGTTTAAAAGAGCCAGGCTAAAATAAAAATCTGGATGCCCAAAGATTTTGACTCAGTTGTCCTAAACTCCAAGAAAAACATTAAAAGTAGACAACCAAAAATTAGAGAAAATATGAAAAGTTGAACCTACAACTGGATGAGAATAGATAGTCGCAAGGGCACGAGCTTGCTGACGATCATCACCATTCACTTCCGGTGAGGGAAGGGAGTTACTTTCCTGCAAACCAAATGTTCAATGATCATTGATCCAGTGAGAAGTTTAAATACACAATGTTAAATGTTTTAGGGAAAACAGAGCGGGTACCTTAAGCAAAACAAGTTTCCTCAGAATCCCATTGACCAAATTACCAGCACCAGGTCTGAGGGCAACCTTGGCCAGTCTTACATTCTGTGCTAAATACAAATTAGAAAATTAAAAAGATATCTAAATCTAAAAGCAAGGTATTTAGTTTGTTAGACTTTTCAAATTTCAAAAGCTAGAGAAAAGATTTACATGCAAATGATGATAAGCTAGCTGCAGGTAGAAGTATTTAATCTGTCCCGATTGTCTTCCAAACAACTAAATCTTGAATATTAAGTTGCAATTACACTAGATTACCTTGGGCCATCCACCACAAGCTCAAAGTGGAACAACAATTACATTGTGACAGTGTTTCAAATGAAAAGGTCCTCGAATCTCTATGAATCTAGTATACTAAAAGCATCTTAAGCTTCCTGAAACTAAATAAACATTGCACATCTGTATTGCATATGATCTATCTTAAAAGGAACTTCTGCCTGAAGAGGGTGTAACTAATTTTGTGCAGAAACAAGAAACATCCAAAGTAGGTGAAAAATTAACAGTCATCATTTACCTCATCCACAACAGCATATGGGGGCATATCTAACTTCACAATCTCATAGAAACCAATCCGAAGAATCTAATGCAACAAAGACAGAACAATTAAATAAATTTATAGAATTTGAGGAAAAGATATCTTAAATTATCAAATACTCTTGAAAATATTAAGTGATGCACAGAAGACAAAGAAACAGGTTGATGCTACCATTATCCAACTTTCAGTCTGCAACTTTGCAGAATGAAACAAGCGACTTCATATGCAAACAAATTCCATTTTGATAATAAATCAAATTCAGTGCTCAAGAAACAAAAAATCCAGGCAGTCCCAAGAGTCGATCTTGATGCAAATTTCTTCATTACCAGAACAGAAGCCTGTAAATGGAAAATCTTTAACCTGTAAAAGAAGGGGCTCCATGCATCTAAAGGTGTCTTCATCATGGCATAATGAAAGAATCAAATGATCAAGATATCTTCTCCAGCGAATGGTGCCTCCCACAATGTCAGTTACCTACAAATTGCAAGCACAAAATCAAAAGAAAATCAAGACATTTATTTAATTGCACCGTTTCACGGTTCCACCTCCATGAGACTTAAATGGTTGATTTTCAAAGAGCGTGAAACTCGCATCAAAAGTGATAAGTGCAATGTATGCTATAGTTCACAATTCAGGAATGAGAACAACTTTGAAGAAACATCATGAAGGAAGATTATGGCTATGAAGAAAACTAAGGGAGCAGAGAGAATACCAGCCTCAAATTCCTATCATCCAAGTCTCTGGTGCGAAATCCCAGAGTTCTTTCAACATATCCCATCTCATTATCCCCCGAACCCTTTCCTTGCTCATTCAATAGGTCAGCAAAAGCGCCACCAAGCTCTATCCTCATCAACCTAACAGCAGACACTGGGAATAAAACCCAAAAAGAAAAAAAGACACACACACACACACAAAGACACAAACTCAGGTAAGAACTACGTATTCCACAGACATCTATGTCTATACTTTTACTGCTAAACCAAATTAAGAAACCCAAATGCATAAACTAGTAAAGCTTCCATTTACCAGCTCTGTGGGGTGAAACTTCCAAATTTAGCAAAAACTTCTGGGTCTTTCTTGAAGGATTCGAAGGACCTAAAAAAGGAATGTCCAAGTTAATCAAAAAAGAAACTAAACATTCATCCCCAGGAATCTTTTTTTCGCATAAACCGAAAATAAACACATATATTGGCTTATTTAAACACAAACTTTTAACTTCAGACTTGGAAATTAAGGCTTTGTTACCAATTCTGTGAGTAGAAGTTGTTGAGTTTGGTTGTCGAGTATTGCTGGCTAATTTCACCTTTTTAGCAGTCCCATTTAATGCAGAAGCTGAGAAAAGCTCTGCAGAATTGAGAGGCAGAACTGAAAGTGCTTGTGAAAGCATTAAAAATCCAATCTTGGTTCTGTTTGTGAGGTACTAATAAGCCTGAAGAGTATGAGAGACCAAGATGGGATTTCAACGGCTACACCTACACCACACCCTTTTATATCCTTGTTCAAACGACTTATACTACGTCGTTTCCCAAAAAAAAGTTATTTACACTGGACCGCCCCTTTGAGTTTGAGGTCAAAAAATGGTTTAACTTTAAGGGGGTTCTAATTGCAATTTAAGCAAATTCCACTTTGAGAGACGAATGCAATTTACAAAAAATTCCATTTTTTGCTGTGAATTTCCATGGTGGGGTGGTGTCTTGAGAATTGAGATTACATGGCTCATTCAAGAGCACTGCAAAAAACAGTCTTTGCTGTCACAAACTTGGGTACACGAATTGCTCTTGCTGTTTCTCAATGCTCTACAGTAGGGGATTTCAAGAGTGAGTCTTTTCAGTCTAATCTTTGTTGTTGTCTCTTCATCTTCATTGTCTTCTGTTTTTCAGCATGGATTGGAAGGTTTCAGTTTTGACAGGTGAAATAAAAATCTATGCTTTTCTGATTTTGTATTGCTTGGAATCCAAATGTTCATTAAAAAAAAATTTTACCCCTTTTTTCTGATGAATGAGTAGGGGAGCATTTAACTCTAGATTGGGCTTTTGTTGAAATTATGGGGTGGAGTGTGGACCGTGGAGCATCTTTATTCATGATTAACAGTTAAATCAACTAATGGATATGTATTTGTTGTTTTATCTATTGTCCTGCCAAAACAATCAAGAATTTCTGCAGATTTTTTTTTTTTTTTTTGAAGTTTGCTCTTTTTAGTAATTAACTTAGGCCTATATGCATTGGAAAAACTTGGTGTAAGCAGGCAGCTGAATGGCAAAATGTTGTTCGTGTTTAGGCTGCTGAATGGCAAGAAAACAGCACTTGGAGAACATGGAAAACTTTTGAGTAAAAAGGCCCCATAATTTGATCTCTGGTTGAAAAATTGTTTTTTAAAGCTTGGGGCTTTCAGTTTTGTTCAAGTGAGATTTTTGGTCTGCATAGTTCCTTGTCATTAAGTAAGAGTACATTTAATCCTATAAGAGTTAAATGCATATATAATCAGAAACAAAGTTCCTTGTTACTGCAAGAAACCGAGGTGTTTGTGTTTGTGCATCTGTGTGGGTTATCTGGATAATTGCCCGATGATTGTTGGTGCACGCTTTCAGCCTAGGAGATGGAAATTTGACTTAATGTACTTTGTGATGGTGATGGTATGAAGATGGGCAACCAATTGGTGGATCTTTAAAACCACACAGGTGGTGCAAACTAGAAAATAATTGCCAATTTGCTATGAAGACTAAGAGCTTATTAACTTCCTCCTAGTTCAGTATTCCAGTTCTCTATTTTCATGTATACTGATTGATTGAAGTACCGCTTCGCTAAGAATGACATTTTCACTATAATATACATCATGCATGTAACCGATTCGTTGTGTTCACCAGAAATGCTACCAATAGCAACAACTATTGATGCATATTTGTTAACATCTACAGATAGTGAGAAATTGAGAACATTGTGGACATGAAAAAACCCGATCAATTTTGAAGAATTTTTCACTTTGCTGGACATCTCATTGAAGAAAGTGTCATTTAGAGTTAATATGTCATGTTCCTAGATGAAGATTGTTAGGGAGATCCCACTGAAAAATGTGGATGGATGTATCATGAGTTACAGTATAATTGTATGACTGGTCATCAGGGTTCAGGTATGGGGTGGAATTGACATCATTCTCCCTCACATTATAGAGCCCATTGTCTCATTTAGTGACTTCCCTTACCCAGTTAATGGGGGAGTCAATCTTCGGAAAGATTGAAGATTCCTCATACATGTAGTAATTTGTAGTGTCCACAAAATCAACCAATGGGTTTTACTTGCACAGCTATATTGACATGTGAAAGTGTCAAGTGAATGGGGAGGTGGTTTGGAGGGGGAAACTTGAGCTTGGTATGCTGGGACTATTGAAAGGTTTGAATAACAATCAACTTAACAATCCTTCTGCAGGAAAGTTTGAGATGGCGCATTTGAATTGTTTCCCTGAACTTGGGAAGATAAGGGTGACTGGATTAAAGGTGTGTTGTAATGTTACCTTCTTTCTGCTTTCCATAGGTTCTGGTTATGAGCTCTATATGATAAGAGTCGTTTTAAATGAGTTTACTTATTTTCCTCTGGTTATAACAGGTGTTGTGGAAGAAATCATGCTTCTACTACCTATCTGAATCATTTCCTCTAAAGCATGCTTTTCAGGGTGCAAAAGTTTGGTTTCTTCATATTGGAGTGTGTCAAGTACAAGGCCGAACAGGTTCAGCTGAATATGTAGCATCAAAGATTTTAATAATATTCCTAATTCTAGTGAGTAGTAACGTTACTTATACTGCAAAAATCCTTATTTTTCTGCAGCTACTAAAAAGAGTGGAAAAAGATTCAAAAGAAAGAAATGGGAAATGAAAAAATCTTCCCACTTTAAAACTGCATTCTTGGAGGTTCCAAGAGCATTCTATTTCTTACAGAGGAAAAAGAATAAGTGCAGCAGAGCAAGGAAAAATGCCACTGCAAAATGCTCAATAAATAGACTTGAGCAAAGGCGTCTCTTATCCTGTCTCTTATACACATCTAGATGTGTATAAGAGACAGGTAAGTGGGGAAAACTGTGTAATCTCAGTCCAGCAATTGAGTGCCCTAGTGAAACTGAAATGTCAGGAACAATATCAGTTTCAGGCATAATAAATAGATATTTCTCAAGTTGTGATGAGGTGATCTCACACTCAACATTCTCGTTCATGGAACTGCAACCGAGAAATAAGGAACTCTTGAAGGCTGAAATAACCCACGACTATAACAACTTGCAAATTGATACACCATCAACTTTTGCAGTCAAAACTCCTCCACAAGCATATTCTAATTCGTTTCCTAAACCTAGTTCTACCGCTTTGAAAGATACATTTAAAAAAGATGTAGGAGCGCGTCTTATAGAAGCTTCCATCAATCTTGGGCTTTCTACAAGCAAGCAAAATCCTTCACTTTCTCTCTGGAAGGTCAAGGATGGAAAATCAGGGCTACCTAAATCTGCTAATACTCCAATTAGAAGTTTAATCTTTGAGCTTACAGATGAGGATGACTGAAGAATTACTCTTCATTGCTGTCCTGAAGTTAAGAATGCCTGAATTGATGTTGGGACATGAAGGCTCATGCAGGACTATGGGATTACTGTGAGCAGAAAAATAACAATTTGGTTGCAGATGCCATCTAGGTAGAATGTATTGTCTCTCTCCTTTTTACTTGCATTATCCAGTGTTATTTCCGCTAAGCATTGTCTTGGTTGATTTTGTAATACAACTGCTGAAGACTTGTGGCCAGATGTACGGTTAATCAGCCGTGGATCTGTTCTCAGGTACTTCTATATCGAGTGGAGGCTTAAAATCTCTGTTGTGCATATATCTTCTGTTATCTACTTTGGATGTAACCTTGAGATTCTTGCTTCTTTTTTCTTCGATTATGTATGCATTTGATGTCTTTCCACTACGTGCAATTACCTTTGCATTCTATATTGTCTACTATGTTTTCTTTAATCAGGTAGATTAAGCGATTGATTATTCATTGTTTTCTTTATTCGTTTATATGGCTCTTTATGTTCCTTTCTTGATTAATGAAATTTTTGTGGCAATTAAAAACTTTCAGCTCAATTTATCCAAACCCTCCTTTGTTACAGAGTATTGAGCTCCAATTTTCTACTCAAATTACTGTCATGTAGATTGAGATTGTTGCATTTGGATTTAGCTTAAAGAGTGGAACACCTTCAGGTTTTGGACTTGTACAAGTTCAATGTCTTCGAAGTCTTTGTTGTAAAGATGTGAGTGTCCAAAAAATTGCACCTCAAGAAAGGAACAATTTGCTTTTCTTGCTAACTTTTTCATTGCACCTTCCGCAAAGAGAGAGTAAAGGCTTTTTGAGGAATCAGTTTCCCATCTAGTTCCAAGAAACAAAAAAAGATTGGTTGGGACTTTTGGGAAAACCTTATTCATCTCTTTCTTTCTTGAAGGATATATCTCTTGTTGGTAGATATTTCCTTGGCAATTAGCTTTCCATCGGTGCTAAGCATCTAAGTTATATTAAATCCTGTAAAGATATGCACTTTCAAGCTAAAAGATAATAATGTTTATTCAAGGAAAAAGAAGAACCACCTATCATGGAATTAAACAAATTGCTTTACAAGGAAAAATATGCCACTAAAAAAGTTTGGGTAAAAGGAAATAGAAAAGAAAGTCTGAAACTTGATGCATTGACTCTATGCTTGTGAAAAAAGTTTTTGCTGTGATTTATTTATTTTTTTAGCAAGAAATTGACAAATTTAACTCACAATTTAAATTACTAGTTTAACAGCTTTTTTTTCCAATGGAAAACAACCCCCCTCCTTTGATGGGTAAATTTTTATATGAATCTGATCTGCGATTGGATGAATTCTTGATTCACATTTATTCATATCACTCTCATTTAAAATAAACTTAAATAATCTATCCTACTTTAAGATAAATCACCTTGATATAAGAATTAGTTTTGCCACTCTTACGTAGTACTACTTCATTAGTAAGAAATCGAAGAATCTTGACCCAAAGTCAAAGTAGGAAAATGCAATACAGTGTCATGGGAAAATACTCATCTAGACTGGTTTACAGGTGAGGTTATGGACCTCTTGGTCTAAGTAAATCTCTATATACCTTTTCTCTTTTTAAAAAAATAATTTATTTTAGAGGAAAGAATTAAGAAAGACAGATATAGAATTATTTGGACTAAGAGGTCCAGGACCCCACCCATGAATTGGGTCCAAAACTTCACCCGTGAACCGAGTCCAGGTAAATATCTCCCAATGTCATGACTGATGAGTGTTGTTGCCAAAAATCTCTCACATGTACCGGGTTCGCATCTTTTGTGCAATATGAATATGTAGTTTCAGGTGAAACAAGTTTTTTTGTTTTTTGTTTTTTTAATGTACGCTAATCTGTCAAACTTATTCAAGTCTTACTCCATAATACACATATATATATACAAAATAGTTATCTATCCGAAGTAGGCAAATAAAAATAAAGTTATGAGTTTTACAAACAAATGTTTAGAAAAGCCCGTTTAAATACAACGAAAATTATAGCAAAGGCAAATCTAAATTAATTTTAAACTCATTGACAAAAATTAAATATGCATGTTTACAAGTAAAGATTCTATTATACTCCGTTGTTTATATACCGTATTAAGGGTGGACAAAAAAATATTCAAAATTATTAGTTATGCTTAGTCTAAATCCGAAAATAATATATTTATTAGTCGGGTCACTCAAATTCCACGCATACATACCTTCGAGGTCCATTTGATTCATATACGGGATGAGATGGGATGTCTCATTTTTTTAATTATTAATCTTGGGTTGAATAATTCCAAATTAATAATCCATGTGATCTTGTGTTCGATTTGTGTTGAATTTCAGGTAATATTTTAAAGATAGTATTATCATTCGTGATAATCCAATTACTATTGGATTGACGAAAATGCTCATAAATTCACAATGTTATTTTAATATGTAAATCAAATAAAATAACAGAAAATTTTACAATTTCTTTTGAAGAATTATTTTCTTTGTACGTTAAGGAATAATTAGTAGAATTTCTCATAAAATAATAATCTAAAAATGTTTACAGTAAATAAAAGAAATTATTGTATTTCTGGTAGTATTACGGTAAAAATGTATTTTTCTCGTCTATCTCCTTGTGTGTTTTTTACACACTCCTCCTGTATGCTGCCTCTCTCTCTATATATATACAAGAGGACACAATACCTTTGCTGAGTAAAACTCTCTCTGTATTCCTTCTCGTTGTGTATAATTATCTCTCACCGATCACCATTAGCCATTCGTATCCCAAAACCCTTCTCCAAAAAACCCTAGAAATTAGCAATCAAGGAACGCCAGAAAACTCGCTTCAATTCTCTCTATTTCTTTCGATCTCAATCGCAATACTCCACCGCCCGATCCGCCTCATTTCCTGTTTATCTTTTTTTTTGTTGGTTGAATTAGCCGATTGCCTCACCGCTCAATCTCAGGCTCGTGTCCGATCGATTCCTGAGTATACAATCGGTCGATTTTGTGGCGTTTTAATTTAATCAGGCAATGGTATAATTTGGCTGATTTCAAAATGAAGTTGAAACGAAGGAGAGCCGTTGAAGTGGTTCGGAACCTTAGTTTTTTCTCTTTCAAGACATTTTATTATTATTTGATTGATTATGTTTTTGCAGAATTTTATATTAAAGTTTTGTTTTTTATGTGGAATTCTAGTTGGTATTTGTTACTTTGATGTACAAGTGATTTCAACAGTGAGGAGAGTGTTATATTTGTGAAGTGGGAGGCACGAGATTGTTAAAAGTTGATTCTTTTAGGAAGTTTTTACCGGTTCTGTTGAAGGAAGACTAACGTAGTTCTGTATAACTCAATTCTGTATACAAGATTGAGTTTCTGAGTGTCTGATACCTGTTTTGTTTTCGTTGGTTGCTTTTGGTATCAGTCAAATTGGGGTTTAGATTGAATATATATTTCAGAAGCCTGTATTTGGGCTTCTGGTAATAAAACACTGTGGTTATTATATATCTATTTTTTAAAAAGAAGTCATACCACATGATGACCCAAATACTTGTATTAGTGGATGCGATTAAGCATTTCTCAAAAGGACTCTATTGGTGTTGGAATTCACATGTTCTATTACATTGGCATCTGAGTATCTGTATTTGTTGCTCTTAGATTAAGTGGCAATACTCTTGGGATTTTTTTTCAAACCATTGCTTTTGCACATTTTATTGGGTGTGATATCTGCAAAGGAGAGAAGCATCAATTCATTGCTTAAAATGGAAATTGCATTTTGTGGGTGTATAATTTGCCCTAGTTAATTGCATGAGTGTTTTATTGTTCTGGTTGGAGTACTGCAACTAGTAATTCTTCCGCTATATAGTTTCAGCTTTTGTCTGCATTTTCTATTCTTTTCATGTTGGGTAAGTAGCAAGTTACTTCCATTGGGTTAAGTAGGTTAATCTTCTGGCAATTAGAGGTGCACTAACCATTTTCCTTTTTGCCTTATTGCAGCCTCCAAAGATAAAATCCTTCATCAACAATGTTATTGCTACTCCTCTCGAAAATATTGAGGAATCACTGAAAAATTTTGTATGGGAGTTTGAAAAGGTACCTTTTGGAATTTCATTTAACCTAGTTCTTTGAAATGCATTTTCTTTGAGGGGTATTGATTATCTACTTGATACAGGGTGATTTTCATCATTGGGTTGATCTTTTTAATCATTTTGACGCATTTTTCGAGAAATATATAAAGCCAAGGAAGGATTTGAAGCTTGATGACGACTTTTTGGAGTCTGACCCTCCCTTCCCCAAGGAGGCTATTCTTCAGATTCTGCGTGTTATACGGATAATATTAGAGAACTGCACTAATAAGCACTTCTATAGCGCTTATGAGGTAAACATCTTCTCTTGAAAAGTAGCTAGGATCGAGCATCCTATTTTCATGACAGAAATTTGTTCACATCCAGAATAGCTGAAATGGCCTTATGAAGTGTTTTATTGGGAGTATATTATGGAGTGTAATTTAAAAATGACAAATAGTTTATGTTGTACCTTAATTCTTAAATTTATCCAGAAAATGTCAACTCTGCTCTCAAAAGCTTGGCTTCCAAGGGAAACCCATATAAAATTTTCAACAAATGTATTAGGTTTCTTTAATTCAAACTGGACTTGCATCTTTCAGAAGTCTATTTGATTGTTGCCACATCCTAACTTAGTTTTGTATGCCCTGTCATCAGTAGATTTCTTGAAATAAATTCATGAAATTTACTTCCATTTGGATTTAGTCTAATGAATCATGATAACAAATTTTTAGTTGCAACGTTTTATTGGTGTAGCTGATGTGTGGTAGCTAATTTTCTACCTAATACTTTTACTCTCAAAATTTTCGCTGCCTTTTTTATTTTTTTTGGCACTCTAATTATTTGCTTGTAATAATGGTGCAGCATCATTTATCGTCTCTTCTTGCTTCTACTGATGCGGATGTAGTGGAGGCATGCTTGCAAACTTTGGCTGCCTTCTTGAAGAAAACAATTGGAAAGTACATCATAAGAGATACCTCTCTGAAATCAAAGTTGTTTGCTTTTGCACAAGGTTGGGGAGGAAAGGAAGAAGGCCTTGGATTAGTTGCTTGCGCTGGGCAAAATATTTCTGACCCCATTTGCACAGGAACTCATCAGTTGGGTTGCACCTTGCATTTTGAGTTCTATGCAGCAAATGAATCTTTAAATGTAGGTTTTGCAGAACAAAATGCCCAGGGGCTACAAATTATTCACTTGCCTAATATTAATAGCATACAAGAGTCCGATCTGAAACTGTTGAATAAATTAGTTGTAGAGTACAGAGTTCCCCTTGATTTGAGATTTTCTCTCTTGACAAGATTGAGATTTGCAAGGGCTTTTAGTTCCCTTGCCATCCGACAACAGTATACCTGCATTCGCCTGTATGCCTTTATAGTTCTTGTTCAAGCTTGTACAGATGCTGATGACTTGGTCTCTTTCTTTAATGCTGAGCCAGAATTTCTCAATGAATTGGTTGCCTTATTAAGCTATGAAGATGCAATCCCTGAAAAGATTCGGATTTTGGGTATTCTTTCTTTGGTTGCAACTTGTCAGGATCGGGCACGTCAGCCTACTGTATTGACTGCTGTAACATCTGGTGGACACCGTGGCTATTCTCTCCAGCCTTATGCAAAAAGAAATTGATTCCGTGGTGAATAGTTCATCAAATTGGTGTGTGGTTTTTGCAGAGGCTTTGTTATCTCTTGTCACTGTTTTGGTCTCTTCATCATCAGGTTGCTCAGCCATGCGTGAAGCAGGATTTATACCTACTCTTTTGCCTCTGCTTAAAGATATGGACCCTCAGCATCTGCATTTGGTCAGCATGGCTGTACATGTGCTAGAAGCCTTCATGGATTACAGCAATCCGGCTGCTGCACTTTTCAGAGACTTGGGTGGTCTGGATGATACCATATCGCGCCTAAAGGTAGAAGTGTCCTGTGTCGAAAATGGCTCAAAGCAGCTAAGCACTTCTGTTACTGACCTAGATAGTTCTGAATCTACTGGCTCACAAGCAGTCACTGAGACTTCATCTGATTTAGATAACATGCAGCCTCTTTATTCTGAAGCATTGGTTGCATATCACCGACGTTTACTGATGAAAGCTTTATTGCATGTGCAATATCCCTGGGAACCTATGCTCCTGGGGCCACGACTCGTATTTCTGGTTCGGAAGAGAGCTTGTTGCCGCAATGCTTATCTATAATTTTCAGGAGAGCAAAAGATTTTGGTGGTGGGGTATTCTCGCTTGCTGCAACTGTCATGAGTGATCTCATTCACAAGGATCCTACCTGCTTTGGTGCCCTAGAAGCAGCGGGTCTTCCTGCCACATTTATGGAAGCTATAATGGATGGTGTGTTATGCTCTTCAGAAGCTATAAGTTGCATCCCTCAGTGCCTTGATGCGTTGTGTTTGAATAACAATGGCCTTCAGGCTGTGAAGGATCATAATGCTTTGAGGTGCTTTGTCAAAATATTTACATCAAAGACATACTTGCGTGCCCTTACTGGTGACACTCCAGGTTCGTTGTCTAGTGGTCTGGATGAACTAATGCGTCATGCTTCACAATTGCGTGGACCTGGAGTGGACATGTTGATTGAAATTCTGAGCAACATTGAGCAAAACTTGGTTCTATTCCTTCATCTGCTTCATCTGCTGATTCTCCAAGCTGTTCTGGGCATGTTCCCATGGAAACTGACGCTGAGGATAAATGCATGGTGGTTGTGGATGATAGAGATTTGTGCAAGGTTGAAAACTTGGAGCAAGCAACTGAAGCATCATCAGATCCCTCGGTAACAAATATTGAGTCTTTTCTTCCTGATTGCATAAGCAATGCTGCTCGTCTTCTTGAAACAATTTTACAGAATTCTGATACCTGCCGTATCTTTGTTGAGAAAAAGGGAATTGAGGCCGTCTTGCAGTTGTTTACTTTGCCTTCCATGCCTCTTTCTGTTTCTGTTGGTCAAAGCATATCTGTTGCATTTAAGAACTTCTCTCCACAGCACTCTGTTTCTCTTGCTCGAGCAGTATGCTCATTCTTGAGAGAACATTTGAAGGCAACTGCTGAAATTTTAGTTGCGGTTGGAGGTATACAACTTTCTCAGGTGGAAGTTACACAGATAAGGTCAAAGGTCGTGAGATGCCTTTCCAGTCTTGAAGGGATCCTGTCTCTTGCCAATTCTTTGTTGAAGGGCACAACTACAGTTGCTTCTGAATTAGGTACCGCTGATGCTGATGTATTAAAGGATCTTGGCAAGGCTTACAGAGAAATCCTATGGCAAATTTCATTGTGTTGTGACTCAAAAGTGGAAGAGAAGCGGAATGCTGAAGTCGAGCCTGAAAGTGCTGATACCGGTGTTTCTAATGCAGCAGCTGGAAGAGAGAGTGATGATGATGATGCAAACATTGTCTCATATAGGTACACAAATCCAGTTACTATCAGGTCTAGTTCTCATTCTCATTGGGGTGTGGAACGGGAGTTTATTTCTGTTGTTCGTTCAAGTGAAAGCTTTAGTCGTCGTAGTCGGCATGGTTTGGCCCGTATAAGGGGGGCAAGGGCCATCAGGTATTTGGAAGCTTTGCAAGGTGATCCTGAAAGTGCAGCCAATGGCACAGAAACTGTCAGTGAGTCAAAGATGTTCCCAAGATTTGAAGAAGAAAAGTCCTGAGGTTCTTGTTTTAGAGACACTTGGTAAACTTATTTCCACCGTACGTTCTTTCTTCACGGCTCTTGTCAAGGGATTTACATCACCAAACCGTCGAAGGACTGAGACAGGATCTTTGAGTTCAGCTTCAAAAAGTATTGGAAGTGCCTTATCTAAAGTTTTTCTCGAGGCTCTTGGGTTTTCAGGGTATTCTAGCTCTTCTGGCCTTGATATTTCACTGTCAGTCAAGTGTCGCTATCTTGGGAAGGTGGTTGATGATATGCTGGCTCTTACATTTGATAGTAGGCGACGCACCTGTTACACGGTGATGATCAACAACTTCTATGTCAATGGAACCTTTAAGGAGCTTCTCATGACATTTGAAGCTACAAGCCAGTTGCTGTGGAATCTACCTTGTTTGCTTCCAGTATCTGGTGTTGATCATGAAAAGAGTGAGGAAGGAAAATTGTCTCACAGTTCATGGTTGCTTGATACTGACACATTGCAGAATTATTGTCGCCTTCTTGAGTATTTTGTTAATTCTGCTTTGCTTTTGTCTCCAACCTCGGCATCCCAGGCTCAGCTGCTTGTGCAGCCTGTTGCAGTTGGTCTGTCCATTGGGTTGTTTCCTGTTCCCAAGGACCCTGAAGTTTTTGTCCGCATGCTGCAATCTCAGGTTCTGGATGTTGTACTTCCCATCTGGAATCACCCTTTGTTTCCCAATTGTGATCCAGTTTTTATAACTTCAATTATTTCGCTAATCACTCATGTATATTGTGGTGTTGGTGATGTTAAACGAAATCATAGTGGGTTGTCAGGGAGTACAAACCAACGTTTGGTGGCTCCTCCACCTGATGAAGCTACAATTGCTACCATTGTTGAGATGGGGTTTTCAAGAGCAAGAGCCGAGGAGGCATTAAGAAGAGTGGAAACAAATAGTGTGGAAATGGCTATGGAATGGTTGTTTAGTCATGCCGAAGATCCTGTACAGGAGGATGATGAGGGAGTCCATTGGCTCGTGCACTTGCTTTATCTCTGGGAAATTCATCCGAAACATCTAAAGCTGATAACGCTGAAAAATCAGTGGTTGTTTTGACGGACGAGGGAGAAATAAAGACCCCTCCTGTTGATGATATCCTTGGTGCAACAATGAAGTTGTTTCATAGTAGCGATTCAATGGCTTTCCAGTTGACAGATTTGCTCGTGACTCTTTGCAATCGGAACAAAGGAGAAGACCGTAATCGGGTGATTCCTTATCTTGTAAATCAGCTAAAGCTTTGCCCAATGGAAGTCTTGAAGGATAACAGTGCATTGTGTATGATTTCACATACTTTAGCATTGCTTCTTTCTGAAGATGAAAATGCTCGACAAATAGCTGTGCGGAGTGGCATTGTCTCATTGGCAATTGATATATTGATGAACTTCAAAACTAGGACCATATTGGGAAATGAGATTTTGATCCCTAAATGTATAAGTGCTTTACTTCTAATCCTAGATAATTTGTTGCAATCCTGTCAGGCCCAGAATCTCTGGTGAGAATATCAAAGAGACTGCAGCCGGACATTTACCTGACTCATCAGAGGAACATGTTTCATCACCAGTTTTGGACGCAGATTCAGAGAAAAAATCAACTCCACCTTCACTGGATAATGAATCTGGCATCATTTTTGAGAAAACATTTGGAAAACCTACAGGCTTTTTGACGATGGAGGAGAGTAGTAAGGTATTGATTATTGCTTGTGACATGATAAAACAGCATGTACCAGCTTTGGTTATGCAGGCCGTGCTTCAGCTATGTGCTCGCTTGACAAAGCAACATGCTCTGGCTCTGCAATTTCTTGAAAATGGAGGCTTGGTCGCTCTCTTTGGTCTTCCAAGAAGTTGCTTCTTCCCAGGTTATGATACCTTGGCTTCTGCCATTGTTCGGCATCTTATTGAAGACCCACAGACACTGCAAACAGCTATGGAATTGGAGATACGGCAAACTCTGAGTGGGAATCGTCATGCTGGTCGTATCATCTGCTCTGTGAGAACATTTTTGACATCAATGGCACCTGTTATATCTAGAGATCCTGGGGTCTTCATGAAAGCAGCAACTGCTGTTTGTCAATTGGAATCATCTGGAGGAAGGACCACTATTGTACTATCAAAAGAGAGAGATCGAGAGAAGGAGAAAGAAAAAACAAAAGCATCTGGTGTTGAACCCGGAATACCTCCCAGTGACTCTGTTCGAATATCTGACAATAAAACCCATGATGGTACGGGAAAGTGCTCCAAGGGCCACAAAAAGGTTCCTGTGAATTTTTCTCAGGTAGTGGATCACCTTCTTGAAATTATATCAACAGTTCCTTCAAATAAAAGTGAGGAAGATTGTACAGCTTATCAGAATGCAATGGAGGTAGATGAATCTATAACCAAGATGAAGGGAAAGTCAAAGGTTGATGAGACCAGGAAGTCGGAGACAAATAGTATTTCTGAGAAATCTGCAGAGCTGGCTAAGGTGACATTTGTTCTCAAGTTATTGCCAGTGATATCCTTCTGATGTATGTACATGCCGCTGGAGTAATTTTGAGGCGGGATCTTGAATTGTCTCAACTTCGGGGATCTAATCAGTTAAACTGCTCTGGACAGGGTGGAATTATCCACCATGTTTTGCATCGGCTTCTTCCCCTTACAATTGATAAAACTGCAGGTCCAGATGAATGGAGAAATAAGCTCTCTGAAAAAGCTTGCTACCTTTTGGTTGTTCTTTCCTGCCGCTCTGGTGAAGGGCGTAGACGTGTGATTAATGAACTTGCAAAAGCATTATCTCCATTTTCAAATTCAGAAAGCAATTCATCCGGTTCTAGCTCTTTGCCAAATAAAAAGGTCCTTGCATTTGTTGATTTGGTATATGCTATTCTATCCAAGAACTCATCTTCCAGTAATTTACCTGGCTCTGGTTGTTCTCCCGATGTGGCAAAAAGCATGATCGATGGAGGGATGGTGCATTGTTTGTCTGGCATTCTGCAGATACTAGATTTGGACCCTGTCCACCCTGATGCTCCAAAAGTTGTGAATCTCATACTTAAGTCTTTGGAAAGCCTAACAAGGGCTGCTAATGCTAGTGAGCAACTAGCAAAGTCCGACTGTTTGAATAAGAAAAAAGCAGTTGGTCAAAGTGGAACCTCTGATGATAATATGATTGCAACCTCAGCCTCTCAGACAGCAGAATCTAACGATCATGGAGACAGCCAACAAGGATCCATTGGTGCTGCAGTTTCAGAACCACAGCCTCCAGGAAGTTCTCAAAATGGAAGTGATCTGGGTAGAGATTCAATTCAGTCTATGGAGCATGAGATGAGGATTGAGGAGTCTGCAAATGCAAATCCACCTATGGAACTTGGGTTGGATTATGTGCGTGAAGATATGGAAGAAGGTGGTGTCATGCAAAATAGGGATCAAATTGGGATGGCCTTCCATGTCGAGAACAGGGTAGTAGATGATATGGGTGATGAAGATGATGACATGGGTGATGATGGTGAGGATGATGAGGTACCATCTTCTCCATGACAGATGATGATGATGGGGAGGAAGAGGATGAAGATATTGGAGAAGATGGTACTGGTCTGATGTCTCTAGCTGATACTGATGTGGAAGATCATGATGAAGCTGGCTTGGGAGATGAGTATAACGAGGATATGGTTGATGAAGAGGATGATGATTTCCATGAGAATCGTGTAATTGAGGTTAGGTGGAGGGAAGCCCTAGATGGGCTGGATCATTTACAAGTACTTGGGCAACCAGGAACTAGGGGCGGCGGGCTCATTGATGTTGCTGCAGAACCCTTTGAAGGGGTGAATGTAGATGACCTTTTTGGCCTTCGTCGGACTTTCGGCTTTGAGCGTCGCCGCCAGATAAACAGAACTTCATTTGAGCGATCTGCCACAGATGGAACTGGTCTTCAACATCCTCTTCTTTCCAGGCCATCACCATCCACTGATTTGGTTTCAACATGGCCAGCAGCTGGAAATTCATCCAGAGATGTAGAAGCTCTCTCTTCAGGAAATTATGATCTAATTCTCATTTTTACATGTTAGATGCTCCTGTTTTTCCTTACGACAATGCTCCGTCCAGTCTCTTTGGTGATCGAGTAGGCGGTTCAGCAGCACCACAACTGTCAGATTTTTCTGTTGGTTTAGAGTCTCTTCGAGTGCCTGGACGAAGAGGATCAGGTGATGGCCGGTGGACAGACGATGGTCAACCCCAAGCTGGTGGTCAAGCTGCAGTTATTGCCCAGGCAATTGAGGAACAGTTTATATCACATTGGAGCATTAATACACCTAATAATACCATTGGAAGGTTGTCAGAGAACACAGGATTACCTGGGAAACAGCAGGCATCTGATACCCTATTGGCTGTTGATGGTCAGCCATCGTTAGATGGTGATGGCACTGTTGCTCAACAGGATGATACTCAAACTCAGGAGAATGGTCATGGAATTGATCAATCAGGTGAAGGTCAGCCATCTCAGGAAGCGGTTGACCGTGAGGTTGTTACGGAACAAGCAAGTGAACACCACCGTGATCAACTAGGTGAGCCTTTATCTAATTCCATTTCCGAAAATACTCCAGAAGCACAGGATATCATGGAAACTGGGGAAGAGAATGGCAGTACCAGTCTGCAGTTAGGTACAATGCAAGATTCAGTTGCCCCATTGATGTATCCTCAGGAGGATCCAGTAGGTTTAATGAGTTCTGATGTACTTGGAAGTCCTCATTATTTGCAGCTTCAAAATGTAGGCCACGATAGCCCCTCAGCAACTGATAGCCAGTCCAGTAATCATGCACTTCTAATTACTGGGTCTGAGATGCCAGATGCTACTGTTAGTCATGCTTCTTCAGTCAATGCTGATGTTGATATGAATGGGATGATTATGGAAGGAGATCAGTCTTATCAACTGCTATCTTCTTCCGAGGTCAATGGAGAGGAGCCATCATATCGTCAGATTGAGGTTGTCCGAGAGGCTAGTGAGACTGAGGAAACTAATGTGAATAATGAAGCTTCTAATGGAAATGGTATTGATCACTTCTACTTTTTTGGAGGCACTTCCTGCAGATCTTCGAGCAGAAGTTCTTGCATCACAGCAAGCTCAGTCTGCTCAGCCTCCAACGTATACACCACCAACAACTGAAGATATAGACCCCGAGTTTTTAGCAGCCCTTCCTCCAGACATTCAAGCTGAAGTTCTGGCACAACAACGAGCACAAAGGGTTGCACAGCAGGCTGCAGGACAACCTGTTGAAATGGATAATGCTTCAATTATAGCAACTTTCCCTGCTGACTTGCGTGAAGAGGTTTGCATAGTGAATTTTCTTCTATTTTCCTTTGATTCACATGAAAACTTATGTCTGCTAGTTCCAGGTGCTTTTAACATCTTCGGAAGCAGTTTTATCCGCTTTGCCATCTCCATTACTTGCTGAAGCACAAATGCTGAGGGACAGAGCAATGAGTCATTATCAAGCTCGCAGCCTGTTTGGAAGTAGCCACAGGTTTAACAATCGGAGAAATGGTTTAGGATTTGATAGACAAGATTCATAAGCAGTGATGGACCGAGGTGTTGGGGTTACAATTGGTAGGAGGGTGCCTTCTTCTCTTACAGAGACGTTGAATTTGAAGGAACTTGAAGGCGAGCCGCTCTTGGATGCAGACTCCTTGAAGGCATTGATTCGTCTCTTACGATTAGCACAAGTAAGATATACCTCCTAAATGTTTTTCCTCTTCTCTTGAGACAACTTACCTTTAGGGAATTGACTAGTGCTTTGCTTTGAGAACCTTTGGACAGTTTGTAATTTTTTAATATTTTTTGGTCTAAAGATATGTGATTTATCTCTGAACTAAGTTGGTACTTGGTACTTTTTATGCTTTTAGCCTCTTGGGAAAGGTCTCCTGCAACGACTTTTGTTGAACTTATGTGCACACAGTAGTACAAGGGCCATTCTTGTGCGTCTTCTGCTTGACACCATCAGGCCTGAAAATGAAGGCTCAATTGGCAGATTGACAGCATCCAATTCACTTAGGCTTTACGGGTGTCAATCCAATGTGGCAGCCTGTTTATGGTCGATCTCAGTTATTTGATGGTATTTCTTCTTTCTTCTGATTGGATCTGTTTAGTTTTCCAAATTGTGATCTTATGGATGATTTCATTACTTTGTAGGCCTTCCTCCACTGGTATTGCGTCGGATTCTTGAGATTTTGACTTATCTGGCCAACAATCATTCAGCTGTTGCCAGCCTTCTATTCTTCTTTGATTCTTCTCTTGTTCCAGAATCTTTAAGCATGAACTCTTCAGAAACAAAAAAGAATAAAGGCAAGGAGAAAATTTTGGAAGGAGATGATCGCTCAAACAGTTTGGGATGTTCTGGAAATGGGGATATTCCTTTGATATTGTTTCTTAAACTCTTGAGTCAACCTCTGTTCTTACGCAGCATTGCTCATCTTGAGCAGGTTTGTTCGTGATTTTTTTTTTTTTTTTGAAAGGATGCTCTCTTTATGGTTTCAGAATTATTGTTTGACGTTTCTTAGCCAAATTTGCACACTTGTGATATTTTTTAGCTGAAATCGATTGTGCAGGTCATGGGTCTCCTTCAAGTCATTGTGTATACTGCAGTGTCCAAGTTAGAATGTGAATCCCATTCTGAAGATGCAATGACTAACACTCGAACTCCTTCTGGCAGTGGAAATACGGGCAACGTTGAGAAAGACACCTCTCAATTGCCGGTCGAGTCCAGTCAACAAAAAAATGAAAGTAATCCTGCTGGGAAATCCACCTCACAGTGTCAGAAAAGCATGAACATCTATGATATATTCCTGCAGCTGCCACAATCTGATCTGCACAATCTCTGCAGTATTCTGGGCCATGAGGGGTAATCTTTTTTTATTCTATGTAATAGCTATGGCATTGGATTAGTTGATCTGCCAGCCTACTCCATTTTCCTATAAATTCTGGATTGAAATTAACTTCCATTTATGACCTGTATTACTAATTTTGGGTCCAAATGCCCTTCATGAAAGAGAAACAAAAAGGGGAAATAAGAGTGACACTATTCTGAAAGTATGTTAACCAGCATGACCTAATTAATTTTTTATTCATCAGGCTTTCAGACAAGATTTACATGCTTGCTGGTGAGGTGCTGAAGAAGTTGGCCTCTGTTGCTGCACCTCATCGCAAATTTTTCATTTCGGAGCTTTCGAGTTTAGCTCAAGAATTGAGCAGTTCAGCTGTTAATGAGCTTATCACTCTAAGAAATACACACATGTTGGGTTTGAGTGCTGGATCCATGGCTGGGGCTGCTGTCCTTCGAGTGCTGCAAACATTAAGTTCATTCACTTCTGCAAACAATGGTGGTAACAGGGATACAATGAATGATGATGAACAGGAAGAGCATGCTAACATGTGGAAGTTAAATGTTGCTTTGGAATCACTGTGGCAAGAACTGAGTGAATGCATTAGCAGCATGGAGTCCGAACTGACACAAAGCTCTTTTGTGCCGAGTATTATCATTGGGGAACATATGCAGGGTTCTTCGTCTGCGTCTTCTCCCCTCCCACCTGGAACTCAAAGACTTTTGAACTTCAGAACCATTTATTGAGGCATTCTTTGTTTTGTGTGAGAAACTACAAGCACACAATTCATTTGTGCAGCAAGATTATATTGATGCAACTGCAAGAGAGGTGAAAGAGTCTGCAGAGAGTTCGGTTCTGGTATCTAATAGATTTGGTGTGGATTATCACAGAAGAATTGATGGGATGTTGACATTTACAAGATTTGCTGATAAACATCGCCGCCTTTTGAATGCATTTGTTAGGCAGAATCCTGCCTTACTGGAAAAGTCTCTTAGTATGTTACTGAAAGCACCACGGTTGATTGATTTTGACAATAAGCGAGCTTATTTTCGCTCAAGAATACGGCAACAGCACGAGCAACACCTCTCAGGCCCTTTACGCATAAGTGTACGGCGGGCATATGTTTTAGAGGATTCATACAACCAATTACGGATGCGACCAACCCAGGACCTGAAGGGCCGATTGAATATCCATTTTCAAGGTGAAGAGGGTATTGATGCTGGTGGGTTGACACATGCTTGTGAATGGTATCAACTACTCTCCAGGGTCATATTTGACAAAGGAGCATTGTTGTTCACAACCGTAGGAAACAATGCTACTTTCCAGCCGAACCCTAATTCTGTTTATCAGACTGAACATCTCTCTTATTTTAAATTTGTAGGCCGTGTGGTAATCCTCAAGGACCTTTTGTTCCATCTTATTGAGATTGTTTTTTATATTGAATTTTCTGGCATTTGTATTATTCCTCAGCTTTAATCATGTGTACTTGATACTTTTGTAGGTTGCTAAGGCACTGTTTGATGGACAGTTGTTGGATGTGTATTTTACACGGTCCTTCTACAAGCATATCCTTGATGTGAAGGTGACTTATCATGATATAGAGGCTGTTGATCCGGATTACTACAAAAACTTGAAATGGATGCTCGAGGTGAGTGGCACAAAGAAGGCATTGATGTTTAACTTCTTCTTTTTTCCCCTTTGTGGGTTTAATACAGGATGAATTTCTGATGAGTTATTGCCTACCCTTGTTAGAATGATGTGAGCGACATACCTGACCTCACATTTAGCATGGATGCTGATGAAGAAAAGCATATTCTGTATGAGAAGACAGAGGTATTTAAGTAGCAATATTAAATGTAGCACAAAACTTATTGTGTTTTTGACATTCTGGACTTTATTTGAATAGTCAATTTTATTTAATAGACTTTGTTCTACCTGCCGTTGTGCTTATTTAGGTAAAGTTGGTAATAATCTTTTTCTTCTTTATTTCTGTGAATAGGTAACTGATTATGAGCTTAAATCTGGAGGAAGAAATATAAGGGTCACAGAGGAAACAAAACACGAGTATGTGGACCTTGTGGCTGACCATATTCTGACAAATGCTATCCGGCCTCAAATTACTTCCTTCTTGGAAGGTTTCAATGAATTAGTGCCAAGGGAACTTATTTCTATCTTTAATGATAAAGAACTCGAGCTGCTAATTAGTGGTCTTCCTGAAATTGATTGTAAGTTCTTTCATTCCCCAGACAGGTGCATAATTGCGTTGTTTATGTATGCATGATTACTTTTGTTTGTGAAGTAGAAGTATCTAAATGGTGATTATGCCCCTTGTAGTGGATGATTTGAAGGCCAACACTGAATACACAGGCTACACAGCTGCATCCTGTGTTGTTCAGTGGTTTTGGGAAGTCACCAGAGGCTTCAATAAGGAAGATATGGCAAGATTATTGCAATTTGTAACTGGTACATCAAAGGTAATTTGGTGTCTGTAAGAATCTTTATTCTTTTTTAATTTATTTTTTGATACTAGACAGTTTTAACTTTATAAGATTGCATATTGCATATATAAGATTATATTTTAGTGAATGTGGAAGTAAAACCAGTGAAATAGTTGTTTGAGAAATGTGTAACACTGACAACTTTGGTGTCTAGGTTCATTCACGAGAGGATATTGGAGATGATAGACAATTACTGGGTTAGGAAAGTTGGCCTGAGGGAGGGGAAATGGTTGAGTTTATTTTTGTGAAAATGCATAGGTGCACACTTCATGGAAAATCTTTTACATAATTGATGAGATAATTGTTTTAAATGCTAGACATTTTAGGTACACCATTTCTATAGTGTCTAGCTAAAAGAAGGTGGTAGACAACTCAGTGTATGATATAAGTTGTGCAACAAAATTCTTTATTATCTTGGCGAGAAAGAAGTGAACACAAATTAGATCATCACAACACAGACATGGTAACAACAGTGGGGATTCTATTGTATACATGAAATATTGATTTTAGAATTGAGACTAATGTTTACTTATAAATGCATGATTTGAATTTAGTTTGATGAGCTTCTAGAAGCTATTTTAAGTTTTGCTTTTATGATCTTAGGTTCCTTTGGAGGGTTTTAAAGCATTGCAAGGTATTTCTGGTCCCCAAAGGTTTCAGATTCACAAGGCATATGGAGCTCCTGAGAGACTGCCATCAGCTCATACGTGGTCAGTTTAGTTAATAATAATGCAGTTAGGCTTACAAGTGAACTTATCCCATAGTTCTTACTCTGGAAAAATAACGTCTTCTGGTTGCTCAGTTTTGTGTAATCTTGTTTATTTGCGCATCTTTTTCTCCAGTTTCAATCAACTGGACCTTCCAGAGTATACTTCGAAGGAACAGCTTCAAGAGCGCTTGCTTCTGGCTATCCATGAAGCTAGTGAAGGATTTGGCTTTGGTTAAAATAAGCTCACAAAATGTGGTTGCAAAGTAAATTGCCAGAATTTGATCCTGCGGTTTCGATGTAAATGTTAGTTCAATGATTTAACTCTCCTTTCACATTCATTTGGACAGTGCTATTCACCGTCCGCACTCCTTATTCTCTTCTTCTGGAAATGCAGCTGTTTGCAGCTTATTGATCTGTTTATCTTGCCCATATTTTCAAAGAAAGAAATAGAATTCACTCTTCTTGATTGATAAAGATACTGTAATGTGGTTTTTAACAACCAAAATAGATAAGCTTTTTCTATTGAGTCCTTGTTCTTCCCATTGTTTGTTCAGGTATATGATTAGGACACTTAGACTCTAGCAACATTTCACTTTTCAAACATTATGCATGGTTTTCCATTCTAGAATTTAATTCAGTAAAGTAATGATGCTTTAAGTTTTGTTGACATTAGTTGTTTAATAGATCCAAGTTAACAAAATGAAACTCGATTTGGATTACTGTTCTAACAAAAGACTTAGAAGCCAGTTGCAAAATTTATCTGGGCATTTCAGATGTTGCTGAAGGTTCACCTGTGGTTGACAGTTACTCTTTCTTAATTTTTGTATTGTGTTTAAAAAAGGTATTTTTTTTTAAATTAGTATTTGAGCTGTTTTTATTTTATTTGTTTTGTAGATCATGAAGCACTGGATTCAGATCATCAAATTCAGATTAGTGGTTTGTAGTATACAAGTCAAATGGAGTTGTCGATTATTGGGGTGCATTGGCTTTCAAATTTGAGATGGGTGATAATGTTGGATACCATTGCTTATGGGTGCCCTTTCTGAAGCTGAATTTTGTATTTTTGAACCTGTGGCGAGGAAATTGGTTATTCATGATTCCTTGTGACATCTTTAGATTAGGAGACACATAATCAATGAAGATAGTTGTTACTCTCATTTGTACATATATTCTTTTTGTTTTGTCCTTTTAATTTATGCTTGGGAAAAGTTTCCCATTTTTCTCCAAGGGAGGGGAGGGAGGGATAGCTCGTTCATGCTATAATTATCCATCTTGCTGCGGCTTTCTTGTTTCGTCTTTGACATTCTGTCTATGATGGCTTAGAGGCTCCTAAAGCTTAACATTAGTGGATTAAGCTTCAGGGAGATTGGTTATATTGAAATCAATGATTTTGCATTATATTTTCTTGCCTCCTTTCAGGGCTGAAATCTGTTGCCCTTTTATTGTGTGTCATACAATGATACAAATCCCCTTGATATTTGTCTTATTATATAAGCCTATAATTCTTCCTCTTTGGAGTTGGACCATTGCTGCTGTCCCAATATTATTATTGTTTTGCTAATATCCCTCCAATTTCATACGGGAACTTCTCACTCACTGTCAATAGCTCAATATCCATGATCCATTTTTTGTTTGTTTTTTTTATGTCAACCAAATGATTGTTCGTATTTTTTTGAACCCTCACGGCATCAAGGATAAATTTGTAATGATCTAGATTATGATCTATAATTAATTTTTCATATAACAAGTTGAACAAGGCTAAATATATTGGAGGTAGCATCTTTGACCGGGAGTTGTACGTAAAAAAATCTCTGTTTTGTCTAGTTATTTATTTTGTTTTTACTCTCATCTTCAACTAGTCATAGATTTCACAATAATCTTAATAATCTATAGTAGTTTTCAAAATTAATTAATAGTTAATTTTTTAAAAATATTCTAATTGCACCATTAAAAAAATTAATTAGTGCAACGTGCAAACATTGATTTTATTTAGGTCAGTCGGCAAGACACTTTGTTCATAACTCATTCCTAGTATTAAGTGGATATTCACTATTTATTAGTCCTTAAAAAAATGTTAAACCTAAAAGTAAACTTTATAAAAAAATAAAATAAAAAAATCATTTTTCTTTTATGTGTTTGACCATAAGCTGGGCTTGAAGTAAAGAATAGACCATCCGAGACCCAAAAGTAATCCAAATCAACACAAGTTCAGTCCAACTCCAATCACAATAGTGTTCTTCTTCACATTTTCTTGATTTCTTCCTCGTTGTCTCGAACACAAGTACAGTTGTCGGTGAAATTCAAGCACAAACCCCAAAAACCGGTGCCATGCCTTCTCGTTTGGGCTCTGCAACAGCCAAAAGAATCTTTCTTTTCCATCAAAATATTGTAAAAATTAGAGCTTTTTCTCAAATGGGTGGATTTTCTAAATGTTTCCAAGAGCAATGGAAAGGTACAACCAAAAGCAGAACGTCAACAAATTCTCAAACACCTGGTACTTCTCTTTTTTATGTCTTTGTTTCTATATTTAGTGTGTGTGTTGTGTGTGTGTTTGAGTGCATAAAGTCTTGTGCTTTATATGGAAACAGATAGGGAAATGGAGAAAAGTATTCATACAATTCTGACAATAGACCGTTGGGAGTCACTGAACAGGATGGAATATAAAATGGGATCATTGAGGCCTGTGCATGGAAGATTAGCTTTGAAAATTCTCAATTTTGTAATAAAGCAACCAGGTTTGGAGGTCAGTCATATACTTCATATGTATTGTATTACAACTCACATACTTATTAGAGCAAGGATGTATGACTCTGCTAAGTCAATTTTGAGGCATTTATCTGAAATGGGTATTGGTTCAAGTTCTGTTTTTGATGCTCTTATGAATACGTATAGTCTTTGTAGATCAAACCCTTCAGTTTTTGACATTTTGATTAGGGTTTATGCAAGAAAAGGGTTGATTAAGGATGCTCTGGAAACGTTTTCTTTGATGGGTATTCGGAAGTTTAGGCCGTCTGGGGATACTTGTAATGTGATCCTAGCTGCAATGGTGAAGGATGGGTATGCTGATTCTGTCTGGTCATTTTTCAAGGAAATGCTGGCAGACGAGAATAATGTATGCCCAAATGTAGGAACATTTAATATATTGTTAAATGCTCTGTGTGTGGAGGGAAAGGTTAAGAAAGCCGAGTATCTACTAAGTAAGATGGAAGAAAGTGGTTATGCTCCGAACGTGGTTACTTATAACACATTGCTCAATTGGTTTTGCAAGAAGGGAAGATACAAAGCTGCTTTTGAGCTGATGGATCGGATGAGTTCTAAGGGTCTTGAATCTGATTTGTGTACATATAACATGTTTGTAGGTGAACTTTGTAGAAACCATAGGAGTACAAAAGGTTATTTATTGCTGAAAAAGATGAGGAAAAGGATGATATTACCAAATGAAGTGACATATAATACACTCATTAATGGGTTTGTGAAAGAGGAAAAACTTGGGGTTGCTACTCAGCTTTATAAGGAGATGTTGAGTTCTCACTTGTCACCAAACTGTATCACTTATAATGCCTTGATTAATGGGTATTCTCAAGAAGGAAAGTTTGAGGAAGCTTCAGAACTTCTAAAGAAAATGGGAAGAGAAGGGCTACAACCTAATGAAGTTAGTTATGGTGCTGTTTTGAATGGGTTATGCAAGCATAGTATGTTAGATTCAGCAAGAAATCTTCTGGAGAGAATGAGGAATAGGGGTATGGTTATTAGTCCGGATTCGTACACAATGCTGATGGATGGGCTATGCAAAAATGGAATGCTGAAGGAAGGTGTACAAGTGCTTGACATAATGTTTAAGGATTGTGTAAATCCTGATGTCATCACATATTCAGTGCTTGTAAATGGATTCTGTAGAGCAGGAAAGATGAATAGTGCAAGGGAGATAATATGCAAAATGTATAGATCTGGACTGGTGTTGAATGATGCTATGTACAGTACATTACTGTATCATTTTTGCCAGCGGGGAAACATTAGTGCAGCAATGGGAATTTATAAAATAATGCAACAGAGTGGTCATGTTCCTGACGTTTTTGAATGCAACATATTAGTATCTTCTCTTTGTCGCCCTGTGGGAAGGTAGTGGAAGCAGAAGATTTCATGCATCACATGCATAGGATTGGTATCGTTCCAAATTCAATTACTTTCGATACTGTAATTGGTGGCTATGGAAGCATAGGTGATGGGCTAAAAGCTTTTTCCTTGTTTGATGAAATGATTGATTTGGGTAATCACCCAAGCTTTTACACTTATGGGAATCTTTTAAGATCACTTTGCAGAGGAGGGGACCTCGAAATGGCAGTTAAATTTTTTGATAAACTCCGCCACATCCCTTGTGCTGTAGATGCTTCTGTATACAATATCTTACTGACTAAGACTTGTAAATTAGGAAATTTCCATATGACTTTAGGCATTTTAGATGAAATGATTGCAAATAATGTGCTTCCAGATGGTTATACATATACTAGTCTCCTTGATGGGTTATGTAGAAAGGGAAAGATGGTTCCTGCAATTATACTGTTGGGAAGAGCATTGGAAAGAGGAACCTTCTTTTCTGTCCAGGTCTTATACCACGTGTATTATCAATGGACTTTTCAAGAGTGGCCATCCAAAAATTGCTACTTATTTCTATGATGAGATGTTAAAAAAGGGCTTTAACCTTGATACAATTGCATTGAATGCAATGATAGATGGTTGTTCAAGAATGGGACAAATAGCAAAGGCCAGCGGTTACTTTTCTGTCATGAGAGGCAGAAATTTGAACCCTAATTTGGCCACATATAATATTCTCTTACATGGACTTTCCAAGCAAAAAAATATGTCAGAATGCTTCGCCCTATATGACACCGTTGTGAGGAAAAATCTTAGTCCTGATAAATTAACATACCATTCTATCGTTCTTGGACTTTGTGAGTCAGGGATGCTAGACATTGGGATCAAGTTTCTGAAAATGATGATTCTTAAAGGGACTTTGGCAGAAACCATAACTTTTAACATGCTCATCAGCAAATACTGTGACAGGGGTGAAATGGAGAAGGCCTTTGACCTTTTGAACATCATGAGTTCTATTGGAGGTCGCCGCTGATGGAGATACTTACAGCTGCATACTTACGGGACTTGGAAGAATATTTAATTTCCAAGGATCTCGTATCCTTTTGTTTGAAATGTTGGAAAAAGGTTTTGCACCTACAGAAAGACAGTACAGTAGTGTAATCACTGGTTTATGTAGAGTGGGAGACATACATGGAGCATTTAAATTTAAAGATGAGATGGAGGCACTAAGCCTGAGCTCCCGAAACATAGCTGAAAGTGCTATGGTTAGAGGCCTTGTGAGGCGCAGAAAGACAGAGGAAGCAATGCTTTTTCTTGATTGTATGCTAAGGGCACAACTTGTTCCAACCATTGCAACTTTTACAACTCTCATGCATCAGTTTTGCAATGAATCTAACTTTTCGAAGGCATTGGAGTTAAAAGCTATAATGGAACTTCACGGTAGAAAGCCTGATGTTGTGGCGTACAATGTTCTTATAACAGGCCTTTGTGCTAGCGGTGATAATCGTCAAGCATTTGACCTATAAACGAGGAAATGAAGCACAGGGGTCTCTGCCCAAATGTCACAACCTTTAGGGTGCTTATTAACGCTGTTTCTTCTGAAAATGGTCCTGTTAATGGTAAAACAATTCTCGTGGATCTGCAAGGAAGAGGATTAATAAGTCAAGATTTGGATGCCGGACTTTGGTATGAAACATTGATGGTGGCAAGGAAGAAGTTAGACTTCTTAAGCAAAAGAAAGAGCAACTGTGGCAAGTTAGCTGGTCATATTTTGAGCTGCTGAAAGTATTCAGATGACTTAAATTGCTGTCTCAATTAGATTAGGTATATTTTCTATACCAAAATTTTGAGTTAATTAAATAGTTTTATGTAATTACAAATTTCACTTTTCTTCTGGGTGGCATTTGATTGAGTTTGCTCTATGCTTATCCAGCCTCTGATTAGATATCACAAGTATCAGCTTCTAGGTGCCAATATGGATGAGCCGATTTTACAATTATAGTCAGAACAGAAGCTTGTGGACACCAGAATTCCAAAGAAGGTTTTATGTTCAATATCATTGCTTTCACGCTTTTGCACAATGCTTGATACTAGGTTGAGTTCCCAAATATGATAACCAAAATTGTTCACTTTGAATGACTTCTAAAACTTATGCATTTGATCACCATCTTCTTTCTGAATCAAGAGTATTGACTCACATTTGACATGTTGGTTTGTAAGTGGTGTTTTTGTTCCTTCTCAGTTTTTGAAATGGATTCTGTTGAAGTATTCAGTTATGCCAGTCTTTGTCCTACTCTGATCGCTCACTGGTTCTTGCATCTTCAGATTTAAAATTTCAGGAAACCATGGATGAGTAAGGGATGCTGAAATCTGTGGAAGAACCAAAGAAGGAAATGAGTAAACTTGTATGCAGTTCACGGAAGGTGGATTTTTGCCATAGGATTTGATGTGAATGATGGTTCTTATGTTGAATTATGCATCTTGAGTAGGTTAGCATGACTGTGTCTTTAAGCCTGCAAAATTTCTTAAGCCTCTGAAGTTTTGTTATTTAATATATTTTTCTACATTGGCTGAAGACATGCAGCGTGATGCAGATTTTTCTGCCTGCAAAGCTTCTTGAAGTGATAGGCTGCTGTGCAACTTCCAAATTTCAATTTGATTTTAAAGTATCTAGGCCTAGTTCTTGAATTTCTCCTGGCAAACAGTGGCGTTTATTTAGGAAGTAGAGTTATAGATTGATCCAAAAAGTAACAAGTGTACTGGTAATATGGAATTGATATCAAGCAATCATGGAGGAAAGAAACCATTTGATTTCCTCTTGCAGCAACCAGAGTCTAACTTTCATCTCTGCCCTCATCAGTCTTCTTTTCAAGGTACTTCCTTAGCTCTTAGAATCTTTTTCCTCGTATCTCTCCTGAATTTTCTATGCCATATTATATAAATGGCACTCATCCTGTCGGTGAAGCTGGTAAATAGTTGGCCTTTATTGCTTTTTGCCATTATAGATTTCCTTCTTTTTTTAACTTGCGTTTGATGGAATTACAAAACTTTTATATTTTGTCTGGTGCCTTGAGATGTTCAGGTACGAATGAGCTTGTCGTACTGCTTATCAATAGCCGCATACTGGACTTGCTCGCCAGACTATCGTCTAGAGTTGGGAAAGGTCAAGTTGGTAAGCTGATATTACTCCCAGTCTTGATGCTTACTTCCAGCTTCTCTTTTCCAGATAAAACTATCTAGACCATCTTCAGTATGTTATCAGGAGAACAAACCCCCGAGTGCATTGCCATTGTGTGTCTCAGTCAGTGAACTTCATCAATCTGCACTCTGTATTTCAAGCAGGTGGAAGAGGTTGATGTTGGATAATGCTAATTGTAGCAGTTTTGTCTTCAATTATTGATGAAAAAAAAAATCATTTGATGTTTTTGTTGGTGGACAGAATATAACAAGTTTGTGGGCATAAACTGCTGCAGTTGACTTGATTGTTTATTAGTATAGTCATAATGCTGTTCTGTCCAACCATAACAAACTTTTAACATAGGAAGTACTAATTGTGTTTTCCATTTGGAAAATCATTTACGAAACTGACAAATTCATAATCACTTGTCAAAGTCACTCCATGTGATAATATCTTATCAAATCACGACTTCTCTATCTTAGATCTTCGACTGAATTTGTTTCTTTCGTTTCCGGATCTAGTGACAAATTAACGACTTTTATTTTTTGTCATGTTTTTGTTGGTTGTTTACCTGGAAAATCAAAGTCAAGTCTAGCTGAATTAGATGTGGATGTAAACATTATTATATATTGAGAACTTTTTTGGTATGAAAGGAACCCCAACTTCTAATTTGGTGAGATTTTAAATTTCTTGTGAAAAGTTGCTTAATGATTGTTAAAGTTTTTAGAATATCTCATTTGATATTTTAAAATGTATACCATTTAGTAATGAATCATAGTGTATTCAACTTAATCTTATAATAAAAAAATGTGTAGTTTATTTGCATGAGCTAATTTATAAAAAGACAAATGTATAAAATTTGTCTCATACATTGTGACCATTCATGGATAACTTTATTTTACCTAATTTTCATTGAAAAAAACATTATTCCAAATTTAAAATTTTCCTCCCTCTCAATAGACTAATTTGAATAATGCGTACTCTTTTATATATATATATATATATACTAATCCTGTGTACTTGTTCTAACCTAAAAAATCAATCAG
The DNA here is from genome assembly GCA_025175665.1 of Cinchona pubescens. NCBI lineage: Eukaryota > Viridiplantae > Streptophyta > Magnoliopsida > Gentianales > Rubiaceae > Cinchona > Cinchona pubescens. Next base: position 2,212,760 of record JANKKI010000106.1, read on the forward strand.
AATAACTTAATGTTAGCTGTTTGGTTCGTCAACCAATCAAAATGAACTCAGATAATGAATTTCACAAATTCACACATAATATAAATCCAATATTAAAACTTGTTTTTAACTGTTTATGAATAACTAAAAGTTGTTCTTTTTTTTTTTTAATTGAAAGAGTACTTAAAATAGCAGGTGCATATTTGCTTATCAAAATATTAAAAAAAAAAAATCAAATTTTGCTAGCATGTGCATATTTGCTTCTAAAAATAACTTTTAATTTATCTACATATGAAAAGTAAAAATATTTTTTCAATTTTTATCCACAAATTCTTTATTAAAAAAAGTGATTTTTTCTGACCATAATTTTTATCCACAAATTCTTTATTAAAAAAGTTATAAGCGAGTTTAAAAAAACAGTTGAAAACAAACAATGAAATATTTCATTACAGTTTACACAGGATTGAAAAGGTCAGAAAAAAGAAAAAGAAAAAAAAAAAAGCCCCAAAATATTCTTGCATTCACATGACAATGGGGACGTGGGGCATGGGTGGGCACGTTAACTATTGGCTAATACAAAATAAATACTTTTTAATTTTTTATATTTAATTGTCTGTAATATTTATTTTAAAATAAATAGTAAAAAAAATTTAAACGAGGACATCACCAAACAATCCTTTCTCTCCCCATTATTATTATTTTTGTTAAAATAATTAAAATATAAAAATTTTTTCGTTACTTTTTAATTATTCATATTTAATAATTTATAATATTCATTTTCTGAAAAAACATTATTATTTTTTATTCATAAAATTCATTTTTTCGATGCAAAATTTCGAATAGTAAAGGATTTTTAAGTGGGACATAACCAGACACAACTTCTCCCTCCCCGATTATTATTTTCATCTTAATACTTATTGAATGTACTTGCAAGAGACATATATATATATATAACCCGACTCGAGCTAAGAGTTGTAATTCGATTCGTCTTGAAGATGACTCCGATCCTTTTCTTCGTGGATTGAAAATATCTCTCTTTCTGGATTCATGTCGGTATGTTATTTTTTTTAATATTTGATTTAATTTAATTTTTTGGAAAATAAGATTTTTTTTACTGAAGCCCTAGATATTTTTTTTTCCCGAATTACTAGATTTGAGGTTCGAATCTATTTATTTGAGGTGTTGTAATTTATAAATCTTTTTAGTGTTTTGGTTGATTGATTGATTGATGGGTTGTTCGGTGGTTTAATTTTTTAGCTAATTTGAGGGAAATTTTAAAATTTTGATTTTGTAAATATACAATTGGATTTCTCGTTTCACTAAAAAGGTGGATTTTTTACCAAAAAAAAAAAGTGATTTTAAAGTAGGATTAAGGCTTTGTTTGTTTGTTTATTATTATTATTATTATTATTTGCCTTAGGGATTGAAATAATCATAATTTCATTGACTGAAAATGTTTTAATTTCATGCAATATAGGTTTGAACGGTTTATCTTGATTCTATGTTTGGATCAGTAATTTTCATGTGTTCATGATAGTTGCTAAAAATGCAGTCTTGAAGCGTTCTGTTACCTTTGGTATGCATATTAATGGACTGCCTCCAAAATCAGGATGTCTTTTTTTTCTAATTATTTTTATGGAGTAATTTTTGCTTGTATAATCGGGCGCTCGCTAAATGTTAAGAACTGGATGGATAATGGGCTTATGTTTATTGTAAAATTATGACACCCTTTAGAATCTTTATCATAGAGCTATTGTGCTTGGTGGTTATACTTTGAGTAACTGACTTTGATTTCAAATTTCACCTTATTTCAGTTTAAAAGAGAGATTTTTCTATGGTTATGAAATTGAGAAGCCTTTCTTTGCAAACTGGTTTACCTTTTCTTCACATATATGGATTCAAATTACCTCGCATTTGAAACTTTTTTGTGGTTGCATGTTCTATCTTACTACCTGTTCCTATGCAATTTCTCTTGTAGGAACTTCTATTGATGATCTTTCTGTAGAAAAGCAGTAGTATGTGCTTCTTTCAGCATTAACCATACTTATGCTTGATGTGGTTTTGTTAGCACACTGAAGGTGTTCGAAAGTAAAAAGTGAGCTCTTCATTAATAGTCGGGCACACTTTAAAAGTAACTGCTATTTTATCTGGTAGTTGATAACATCATAATTAGAACTGTACGACATTATTAACATGTGTGTGTTCACTTTTTGCATATTTTCTTTCTAGCTGTACTATTTTAATATGCAGAAATATGAAAGGGAAATCAAACAGTAACTAATAGAAAATTGTGATGCGTGTGATAGTGGCCAGCCTTACAGCAGATCAACTTACATAAGATGAGCATTATATGATTTTTTGTCATTAACTTCTATGATATCTCATTGGCAATTCTTTATTTTGAAAGTTCTTTTTGACTCGTCTTGTCAGATTAATAGTTCAAATGGGTGCTTCTCCTTTTCTTACACAGTATTCTTTGATATACTTTAAGATGCGTGTAACTTCTTGGAGAACTTTGATTTCTGTCTTACAGTGGTTTTTTTGTCTAATACCAACTGCTAATATAGTGCACTCAAATGTTCAATGAAACTGAATATCATCTTCCCCTATTGAAGTACTCTTCTTCGTATCAGTTTTCCCTTATGCTTTCTGATAAGATGATTATGGAACAAGTGTATGGGTGTACAATATCTTAATACATTTTACTCTTGGCAGGAGAAGGGTGGACCATTGCCAAAGTTTGGTGAATGGGACGTTAATGACCCAGCTTCTGCAGAGGGATTTACTGTGATTTTTAACAAGGCCAGGGATGAGAAAAAAACTGGTGGAAAACCTGAGTCACCAACAAAGGCGGATGCCATGGCTAAACATGGAGTAGATCCAGTTAAACCTCAGGGCGCATAAGTTGTTTTACTATTACTTTCTCTAGAACAATTTCATGGACATAAGAGGATGTTACTGGTAATGGATATTCTCCTTGCATTGGGCAATTCTTTGGATCATATTTGTTGACTGCCGAGAATTTTTTGAGAGTGGTAGTCTTTATACAGATCAAATTATTTCTTTTTGCCTTGGCTAAATTGGAAACCAAACTCCTGAATCTTTTTAAGTTCTTCCCATTGGGCATAAGATCCAATTTTCATGGTCCTGCAAGATTATTTTTCTACCAATGAGAGGAGTCCTATAATTGTTTATTAGAGCAAACCAATAGGACTATTAATACTTATGCTTGGATATTTTGGGAAAATTACCTACTTACTGTATGTATGGTCAATTGACTTGCTGAAGTCTGGTAATGTCTTCTGGAAGAATGTAAACCTTTTATTATTTGGAGTCTTTGTGACATTGGAATGAAAGATTTACATTTTGCATGCCATGGCAGGATGTGTCACAGTTCAGGAGTTGTAATAAATCCATTAGTCTGGTGCATATCGTGTGGATATATCTTAGTACTTTTTGCATGGTTTTTGTATATTTAACCCTTTACAGCCATGTGCTTGGATGGTCTTACGGGGAACTGGACTGGCCAGTCCAATTCAGGCTGGTGTGAAACATTGTTAATGATTTATTATACTCACTCTTTCTAAATTTCAGTACCCATCCTTGAAAATTTAATTAAAAATATTCTATTTTAAATGGAAACATCTGTTTTGTCTTAAATTTTGAATTTTCTTTGTTTGAACATCCGTACTTTCAATTATTCGAACATTGATATTTATCTTGCTTGCTTGGTCAAACTGATTAGACTGGTGGAGAGGCCAGATTTATCCTTCACCAGCTATTGTGTATTTTCATTACATACCATTTATATTCATTCAATTACTGATCCTGAATTTGTGTTTGCTTGCAGAAGAACTGGTTTTGCTGCATGCAAAGCCCACATGCAGAATCTTGACAAGATCGACCCCTGTTTTTCAAGAACTAAATACAGACGTCATGTGCATAATCAGCCCACATTGTATTTCCCTTTAGATAGGAGCTGCAAAGTGGTACCTACCAGTCACTGCTGGAATCCATTTTGTGTACTGTAAAATTGTGTTGGTGTGGGGTTTCTTTATAATGAAACACCTTTTTATGACTTACTGGATCTTTTTTTGGCTGTTTGTATTGTGGGATGCAATGGTGTGTAATCAATATGCTGTATATGATCCTGTTATGACCCAAAGACTCTTTGCACTCTTGGTTTTCTTGAATCAATTTTTTAGTTTCCTTGGTGGCCAGACAATTTGGATACTGCTGGGTTGAGTTATGGTTATCTGCAACTTTCCTCATCATTATGTTCTACTTTTCCATGATGAAAGTTACCATGTGATGAGCTAGAAAAACATTGGCTTCCATTTTCTACTTTTGACTCTGAATCCCCCAGTCCTCCTTTCTTCAGTTCATCTGCCAGTCCACCAAAAGATGTACTCATCTCATACATGTTGTACATGTACACGAGTCTTTGCTCAACAGAGTAAACTATTATTTGTTCAAATATCCCTGTAAACGAATTTCACACATTTCACACAGTCTCAGTCGAGATAAAGAAGAAATATACTAATAATGGAGTACCAAATATTTTAATCAATAAAAATGTTGCATTAATAGCATCAGTACAACATTAAAACTTGTGAAGATATGATGCAGAAATCTTTGTTTCCTATTTTGACTCAAAATCGCTCACTAAGTTCAGGACTTACTGTTACCAGCTAACAAATATTTTTGAGTGCATAATCAAGAAAACAAATATGCCATGTGAAAAAAAGAGAAAATTAAAATATAAAGAGAACAACATATTTCTTATTGGTATTTTGCCATCAAATCATTCTCCGATGTTTATTCAAAAAACAGTTAAATGAAACAAAAGCAGAGCAAAAGTAAGGAGTTACTCATAGGTTAGCAAATTATTGTAACACTTCCATAATCGGTGGAACATGTTTTTTAATGGAGTCTACATATTTTCTCAAACGGGTTACAAAAGTCAATAGCTAAGAAAGCTAAGATTCCACTGCTACTAACATGTCCATAGTATCATACTAAGTACTAACAAATATCCTGGCAATGCGAAACAGCTAAACTCTGGACATCCCGAGCTTCCGATCAAATAACTGACTCAAGAGGTAAACTTGCAAAAACATTCGCACCAATTAGAGCAACTGATTCAAATAAAGCTTTGTGCATAGCTCCTCCATGCATTCCTTCATTTACTGCATTTCAGTGGAAGAGATCAACATCGTACAAGAAAGTCGGTATTAAGCTTACCTTTGTACTTTCTGTCCGTATGGATTAGCATACAATTGGGAAAGATACATCAAAGAAACTATTGCTGTTTCCTTATGAAATTACAGAAATCCGTTTACGTTTGACGCTTAAAAGAGGAGTGATCAAGAAAGAAACAATTTTTTAGCAACTCTACAACTTCTCCTTAATCATTCTTCAATCCCAGTGCTGCATTGGCAAGAAAATACAGATATTATGCAGTTGTTGGGAAGAGTATAAAAGAAATCAAATAGAATTACAGAAGAATAAAATTCCAAAAGTCAGAAACATACTCCAGTTGCAAAATGAGCTTCACTGAATTACTGTAAAATTCTGATCAGAACTAAAGGTCTTAACATGATAGTGCTATATCATTTCTATCAAGGTCAGAAAGAAACTTTCAAACTTTAATTCCTCTCACACTAAAGGGGAACCAGCCACCAAAAATAAACAACAAAAAATCCATAACTGACTGATGATAAAATGTCTTGTGAGTAAAGCTTGTTGGTATTGTATGGCAAGATATTGCAAAAACAGAAAACAGGATTTACCACAACTATTGCTTGGCGTTCAGTCTGAACCTCTAACCAGTGTTGTTCGAATAGTAGAGCCTGGTGGTAACTAAGCTAGCCTTTCTTTTCAGGCAGGTTTCCATAAAAAAATGTAGTATAGAGCCTCCTCTAGCTTACTAATATGAGGCTCGACAGTGGTTTGAAATGTTCTGTGGAAGTCATGTCATTCATAGTAAGTGGGCTCATCTATCTTCAATTGAAAGGCAACAAAAATGTAAGAACGGTTACAGAATCTGCTCACCATCTTTTGCATGCTGATCATGAAATATGAAATGGCTGGCTTGAATATCAACAGAATCGGTAAACTTCCTCGTGATAAGACACAAACTCAGCCTTTTCACTGGTCTTGTCCCGGAAGTCATGAATTTGCTCGCCGGTAGGTCCCTTACACCTGATAATTACAAAAGCCAAAGATAATGAAATTGATCATCTTGATTCAAAATGAAAACGACTTGATCTTGCTTCCTTCAGAACTAACATATCAAGCAAAGGGATTTACCATTTGTTCCCTCATGTTCATCAATCAAACAAGATATTCATGGCTGTGAACTGAATTTTGTACCAAAAACTGGGAGACATAAATGGAGAAGCCACGAGGCAGAATAAAATTGCATGACTGTGACTCAAGATAATCAGACTTTCCAGATACAAATCCCACCTCTTTGTTTGCAGAGATAAGATTGCCTAAACATAATCCTCAGGGCAAAGTTCAGTAACCATCACACACAACAAAGTCCAAATTTTGACAGAAACTTCCAATGAAGAATTAACACCAGACCAGAGCACCACAACCAAATGATCAGCTCAGAAGCTGAGAAGTGCACCAAACATTCATTCAGTTTCAATTAAATTGCCTCCCCAAAGAAGATCATCAATACGAGCGAAAAATGAATACAAGAAAGATCACATTTTTAATCTCAAATAAATGAAAAAGACAAGTTATCTGTTTCCTCAATAAACTCAGGAGAAAAATACCATAAAATTTCATACATAGCAAAAGGAGAGAGAGAGAAGGGAAAAGAGCACCCTCATGACTGAAATGCCAAGAACCCTCTGATTTAATCACCACAATTGAGTAATGAACTGTGGCACCATATTCAACTTTATAGGATATGCATTCTTCTCCATCTATGTTAACAAATCTAATCCCGAAACAACTTCCTAGGCTCAATATTACAACTTACCAGCACCAACAGAACCAGCTCCTCATCATCCTCTTCTGCATTCAGTTTTCATTCAAGATTAAATCTTTTTCTCAAATGAATCAATTAGCCCAACAAAAACACCCAAAAAACTCACAAAAAAAAAAGTGAAAAATCTTTACTTTCTGCAGAAAAAGGGAAAAAAGTGGCAATCAACAGAAGGGTTCACAGTTTTTACCTTGTCTGAAATCTTGATACTGCAAATTCACAAAACGCAGACACTACTTGAACTAGATTAAGACTTGGAAAGCAACCTTTTTTTTTTTTTTTCTTTTTTTGTAACTGAGATTTTAGACTTCTTCTGGAGGGTTTGTCTGTTTGGGGATTGGATTTCAAAATAATACATATATCAGTAGATTAAAACCATGAAAATTAGATAGTTATCAAATGATATGGTAATTGTTATCCAACTAGTATTTGTAGTTAAATACCATTAGTTTCATATTAACAATAAAATACGATACTTTTTTATTGAGAATATGAAGTTGATGAATTGTATAAAGTTGTGTATTAAATCAACAATTTGATTTTATTATTTAATTTTACAATACATTATTTTTAGAAAATGTACACATTAACAATATGTTCTATTGTCCAAAAAAAAATAAACAATTAGTAGTATGAATTATGAACAACCACTAGATGCGTAAGGCTTAGAATATTCATGAAAAGCGAAAGCATAAAATAATCAACATAGCTTTATTCAATGTAAAGCCTGACCAAGAAGGCAAGAATAAACTAAAGAGAAGGATTAAATGATACACTCCATTCTGTGGAAAACTCACCACATTATTGTAAAAAGTATACAAGCAGAAATAGCCCAGAAAACTGATTTACTAGTTACAGAGCCAGGCATACTGCCCTTGTCCTTTCTAAAGAAAAGAGCATTATACAAAGGTAAATTGATCAAAATGAATATCCCACATAGAAGAGTCTGCAAAGCCAAGGTTGCATAAAGAGATCTGAGTGATAAATTGGAGGCCAATCTGAATAGGATCCCTATCAAGCAAAACAGATTAAGCAATGCTAATGATGATATCATGGTGAACATGGGTGATGAAGTTCCAAACTCCAAGACCTCTTCATCATATCTCTTGGAAACATCCTCATCAGATACTTTGCTCGAGATAACAAATTTCAAGTCAGAATAGCCCAACAATTTCAAGACTGTATCGACGAAGGCAAACAAGTAAGAGCTGGTTCTCTTGTAAAGCCACATTCTTTGGTCATTCCACCAGCCAAGAATTGTTCCACCAGACAGAAGAAACTCAGCAGCACTGTATATGTGCTCCGCAATGATCACATAAGCAAATGGTAGAAACCATGCACTTGATGTCTGAATTTCAATTAAAGCAAATGTATAAACCATATAGACTAAGACTAAGTAAATAAAGATAATGAATCAATCGAATCCGAATAAATGTAGAACTTGGTGAAAAACATACCCTTCTAGATTGTGGAAACAAGGGAATGCCTTTGAGTAGATAAAGAGACGGAATGATAGAGTAATACAATATGGCGATGCAATTAGGAGACCACAAGCCGTAATTGCAGTATCCCATTGTAAGGCCAATGTGAATCTTTCCTAGTGCATACCATGCTGGACTGTATTTTGAAAGCAAAATTTGTAGATGACCCTCAGACCATCTCTTATGTTGCACAAGTACCTGATTGAGGGTTGTCCCCGCAACGCCTAAGAAGGCCGCCCTTGATGGATTATAGTAGACTGATTTCCATCCTTGGCTTTGAATTGATAAACCGGTTATCACGTCTTCAACTGGACACCCATACTTCAAACCAATCTGTGTAAAATAATCCTTATTAGTTGTGAAAACTGCAGCACAAACATGCAGATAAAGTAGGATAATCTGACCTCATGCCCCCATTCAGTGTTTTCCTCGTATGTACAGCTTGCCAGGCTTTTAAGACTATCTTCCAATTCATGCACATCAGCTCATCCTGCGTTCATCCCGCCTTTTGAAGTCAATCTTAACTCCCTTGATAAATTTTCTGCCACACAGGACTTCTCTTCTATGAAAGCAGCCAGTTCCAATGTAAAGAGGACCTCCATAACCATCCAAACCATGGAATTCCAACTTAATAACCAAAACGACAAAATGACAAAAGTTAAATCACATTTTTTGAAGTTAATATAGAAAATGTTCGCAAAAGATAATCAATTAGACATTAATAATGAGGTGGCAATGCAATAACAGGCAAAACTAAAAGTACTCGCAGAATAGAATTTCTATATAATTAACATACTCACCTCACTAGGCACTTTCATTGAGTTACCGTACAAATCATTCTTGGTAATGTTTTTGAAGTTCTGTGGAAACTTTACATAAGCGAGCTCATGGCCTTTTTCCTCATCCATCAAGAAGCAAAGAGCATCTCGAATTGATTGTGAATTATTCGAGTACATATCACAGTCTACATTCATGATTATTGGTCAGGTGCCGTTCATACTGATCTTGGCTGACACTCTTATCTGCATTAAGAATGCAGTTAAAGCTAAAAGCATGTATAACAATCTTGCATGGAATTAATACTTTTAACAATTTTTTCATAACTTCAGTGTGAGCTATCTGGAAAATTAGAAAAGCTATGGACAAGGATTTTCATGTTTGATAGAATTGTTCATGTCAATTGAGAGTAGAAAGTGAATTCAAGTATTCAACTTACCAAAGCATTCATAGCACCGGCTTTGAAGTTGTGGAAATGCTGGGGTCGCTTCTCCCTGGCCAAGTACACTAGAGTAGGCAGCCTAAATCCTGCATCATCCCTTGTTTGTGGATCACTCCCATTTACCAAAATCTGACAAATTAAGAATACCCAAGCTCAGCCAAGTTATTTATTGAAAAGTTAAAAGAAAAAAAAAAAAAGATATAGTTCAAGAAAGGAAAAAGGAAATTTCTGTTCTCTGACAATTTGAATTTTTTCTTGGTAGGATGAGTATCAGTTCTACAAACTCAAATACTGCAAAATATCTGTCATGATTTCCACGAGATGAAAATGAATCCCACATTGCAAATCCTTTGTGTTCCACTTTATTGGAGACCCGTCCAAGTTTGTTTGTGACTTCAACCCTGTTCTCCAGATCTTCATATAATTTCTGCAATTTCAGCACAACGTAAGATGGTTAAGTACTTGAGTAAATGGCGGACGTAAATTTAATGATGCTTGGAAGAACAGAACAGTCCATAACCTTGAATAAACAGTCTCCATTCATGAGACCTGCTTAATGTATTTAGCCATTAGGTTACTTCTTTGTATTTGTCCTGACTTCTAATTACATTTCCTCCTCTTTTATGTGACATTTCATGTTTTAGCTATGCCTTAAAACTTTTGAACAGCCATACAAATTTCATAATCAAGGGGATCTACCTCAGCCTAGACTCTCATATGATGCAAGGTACCCCAGCATGAGAGTTATCTTGTCCCTATGATTAGATGAAGGGTCTTTTAACTCTGATGAAACACATATATGATGCGGTTGTCTAACAGTGAATAGAAGTGATGAAGAGCCTATCCGTGAAACAACATTCAGGCAGTCCCAATTTCAGTAAAAGCAAACTTTATGCACCCTATGGAATTTTTGCGTTCACCTACCTTAGGTAATTACAATTAATCATTAAGGGCGAAAAGTTCCGATACCTGAACTTTTGGACTTCCCCAATTATTGCAGCATTAGGTCAAACCAATTTTGGTGGTGGCTAGCCCACATCCTACACCAAATTCAACCTACTAAATAAACTACTGCATAAGATCATGATATGATACGTGCAAGATGTCAAATTCCTTATCTTCTCAGAGCAAACCAAGTTACATTTATTAACAAGAAACTTAGTTTTAAAAAATCCAGGTAGGTGACATGGCTGGAAATTGTTATAAAGGCAACTATTTCATATGATTACAGGGAAAACAATTTCCATTAGAAGCAGTACTAGTTTATCCGATACCTTGATTGCAGCAAAGTCTTGGGCCTTCATGGTTTGCATCAGACAGTTTAGGCTCTGATCCAAAATATGCAGCGGGTGACCTCGGCTCCACCTTGTATCTCTTGCAATAAGGTAGCCAATGCTTAGAGAAATGTGAAGCTTCCAGAAGCGCATGGAAGGTAAGCTCAGAACCACCATCATCAGACAAATAAACACTGAGTTTTTCAGGTGGATAATCATATGCCATGACTGACAAAACTGTATTGATCACCATTATCGGTGGCTCAACTGCAGGGTCAGCTGTGCAAACAAATATGTCCACTTTTGGCAACTCTTTCTCATACCTACCAAGAAAATCAATGAACCCATCATCTAGTTCTTGGATAGATCATTATTAACTAGCAAGCACGGGCAAAAAACCATCTAAAACCCCTCAAGATATTATACATGACATACAAGCTCAAGACTTTGGAGAGTAATCTCAATGCTTTTGCACTATCTGACTAGAACTCACTTCCTAAAATACATTTACAAGACGCAGTCATAATTTCTAGCTCTCACTACACACCAGCAGAACATTCAAACTTAGAATTTTGGATGGTATAAAACTGGATTGAAATTTTTTCCTCTATTAATCAATACTATTTTGCAATTATGGCTTCAACACATTTTGCAATCATCTTTTATCTCATATATCTCAAATCCCAAAAAGTTGCTATAGTAATTATTCCAAATAATATTTTGAATAACATCCTAAATAATAATTGTTCAAACGGAGCTATTTTGCAAGAAAAAGCAAGAAATTGAAACAGAATACTAATCAGAAAGGGAAAGACCTTTGTGAGAGCCTGTCAGGGAAGGTTTGCCTATAGACACGATTCCAGCGGAGAGATTGAGTGAGGAACCAGTAAAATCCAAACCAAATTTCAGCACCAAACATTCCAATCCAAGCCCATCTCCCATCTTCCCCAGATTTTGGGATATGAATTGCTCTATAAATCCAAATCAGAACAATCCCAACAAAGATGGAAGCTGCAAACAGCCTATGAACCTCATATCCTACCCTTCATCTGTTTAGTCTGAAACAAAGAAACATATTCATTCTTAGTACTTCCCATGTTGCTTTCTTATCTCTTTCTTTTCTGTTTTTTCCAACACAATCTGCTCTTTCTGTATATATTGTTTTAAGAAACAAAGCAGTGCAGCTGAGCTGGTGTTTTCAGGTTGTCAAAATGCAAGAAAGCAACTACCACTTATTTAATAATTAAACCAAGGCAGATAGTTGTTGAATTCCGCTATTTTATGCACACATATACTTTTATAAGCCAAGAAAAGCTGGAAACAATTAAATTAGTGCAGTATTAAGTAATGGAATAATCTTATCTACATGGGCATAAGCAAAGACTCATTAAATAGTAAAAAAAAAAATGATCCTGTTATAGTCAGAGCAAATAGTATCCAGCGAGAGCAAATTTCTTTAAATGGCAAAAGTATGTTAAATTACCGAACTAACCAAGATTTGAGACTATAAATGATTAAATAATTCTTTAAATAAATTTTTTTTTTAACCTCTTAATAATCAATTAGGAATATTTAACAGGTTTTATTTTAACTAACCACAATGAGACGAATTGTAAGTTTATAACTATTTGCTAATTTAAATATTAATAAAATCACAAGAGTTATGTATAATTTACACCTTAAAAAAAAATTACTATTTAAATGAGGGTAGGAGGATAGTAATATCAATCCAAAATATTGTTAGTTTTATCCAAGCTTGGTTGAGGTAATAACCCATCTCAACTCAAGTAAAACATTAGCCTAGTTGATTTTTTCAGTCATTTAATTGATATCGTAAATAATTACGCAGTATTTATTCAACTTATTGAGTTTTATTTAATTTTGCAATGGTATCATTTATCGTATATAATTGTGTCAATTTTACCGTATATAATTGTGTCAATTTTACTTTGATTTAGTGCTCAAATTTAGTATATTAGAATTTAATAATAGTGAGTTTCCCGTCAACGTAGCATCACATATTGAACTATCAACTCCATCAGATAAAAATAATAATATGATCAATTATATACCCCTTAATTATAAAACCTCCAATTTATTTGTATTAAATTTAATATAAGAAAAACATCACTCTTTATGCGATTACTCTCTTCCTTCTCTCTAACTTTACTCACACTTACAACTCTATATCTCCCTAACAAATACACATATAATCTTGTTTCCTCCCAAAAAAAAAAGAAAAAAAAAAAAATCTCCCAACGTGGTAGAATACAGGCTCCGAATCTGATTCATTAATAGTTGTAACCATTTGTGAAATAACCAAAGGCTTCGTACTGCACATAAAAGGAATTGAAAAACACAATTTACATAATCAAACATTTATTTTTTTCTACGGTAAATCTTCACCTACTATCTTCGTAAATCAGACCCATAGTTTTAAACTGAAAAATATATTTTTATCATTAAAGCTATAGTTTGTTGTCTCTAATTTAAATTAATTACAAAAGTAAAACAAACCTTAAAAACAGAAAATCATCCTACAAACACAGCCAAGTACAACACACTGGGTACAGTACCATATATGTAGATCAAATCCAAAACTAAAACAACCCTTCATGCTCGATTGATCATTGATGTCTCAACATGCAGCAAAACCAACTACTTCGAAAAAGAACATTTCTTGCACAAACATTTCCAAAATATCCAACTCCTTTTTTTTTTTGGTCTTAACAGGCCCCAAATTCTTGGGGAAAAAAAATAGCTTTGTTCAGTGTGAAGCCTGACCAAGAATGTTAATGAGAATGATGAAATGATAAAATCCATTCTTTGAAAAATTCAACACACGAGTGTGAAAAATGTACAAGCAGAAAGAGCCCAGAAAACCGATTTACTAGTTACTGAGCTTGGCATACTACCCTTGTCCTTTCGAAAGAAAAGAGCATTATACAAAGGTAAATTGATCAAAGTGAAAATCCCACATAGAAGAATCTGCAAAGCCAAGGTTTCATAAAGAGATCTGAGAGATAAATTTGAGGCCAATCTGAATACAATCCCTACTCTCAAGCAAAAAAGATTAAGCAGTGCTAGTGATGATATTATGGTAAACATGGGTGATGAAGTTCCAAACTCTAAAACCTCTTCATCGTATCTCTTGGAAACATCCTCATCAGACACTTTGCTCGAGATGACAAATTTCAAGTCAGAATAACCCAACAACTTCAACATTGTATCAACAAAGGCAAGCAAGTAAGAGCTGGTCCTCTTGTAAAGCCAGATTCTTTGGTCATTCCACCAGCCAAGAATTGTTCCACCAGACATAAGAAACTCAGCAGCACTGTATATGTTCTCCGCAATGATAACATAAGAAAATGGTAGAAACCATGCATTTGATATCTGAATTTCAATTAAAGAAAATGCATAAACCATATAGACCAAGACTAAGTAAACAAAGATAAATGAATCATTCGAATCCGAATATATATAGAACTTGGTGAAAATCCTACCTGTGGAAACAAGGGAATGCCTTTGAGTAGATAAAGGCAAGGGATGATAGAGTAATATCAATACGGCGATGCAATTAGGAGACCACAAGCAGTAACTGCAGTATCCCATTGTTAGGCCAATGTGAACCTTTCCTAGTCCATACCATGCTGGACTGTACTTTGAAAGCAAAATTTGTAGATCACCCTCAGACCATCTCTTATGTTGCACAAGTACCTGATCGAGGGTTGTCGCTGCAACGCCCAAAAAGCCTGCCCTCGATGGAGTATAGTAGACTGATTTCCATCCTTGGCTTTGAATTGATAAACCGGTTATCACATCTTCAACTGGACACCCATACTTCAAACCAATCTGTGAGTGAAGTAATCCTTATTAGTTGTGAAAAATGCAGGACAAACATGCAGATAAAGTAGGATAATCTGACCTCATGCCCCCATTCAGTGCTTTCCTCATATGTGCAGTTTGCCAGGCTTTTAAGTCTATCTTCCAGTTCATGCACATCAGCTATCCTGCATTCATCCTGCCTTTTGATGTCAATCTTAGTTCCCTTGATAAATTTTCTATGCCACATAGGACTTCTCTTCTATGAAAGCAGCCAGTTCCAACGTAAAGAGGACCTCCATAACCATCCAAACCATGGAATTCCACCTTAATCACCAAAACAAAAAAATGACAAAAGTTAATCACATTTTTTTGAAGCTAATATAGAAAATGTTCGTAAAAGATAATCAATTAGACATTAGTGATGAGGTAGCAATACAATAACAGGCAAAAACTAAAAGTAGTCGCATAAGACAATTTATATATAGTAAACATACTCACCTCACGAATCACTCTCATTGAGTTACCGTACAAATCATTCTTGGTAATGTTTTTGAACGTCTGTGGAAACTGAATATAAGCGAGCTCATGGCCTTTCCCCTCATCCATCAAGAAGCAAAGAGCATCTTGAATTGATTGTGAATTATTTGAGTACATATCACAGTCTACATTCATGATTATTGGTCCATTACTGATCTCAGCTGACACTCTTATCTGCATCAAGAATGCAATTAAAGCTAAAGCAGGTGAGTATATAACATCTTGCGTGGACTTAATACTTTTAACAATTTTTTTTATAACTTCAGTGTGAGCTATGTGGAAAATTAGAAAAGATACAGACAAGGATTTTCATGTTTGACAGAATTGTTCATGTCAATTGAGAGTAGAAAGTGAATTCAAGTATTCAACTTACCAAAGCATTCATAGCACCGGCTTTGAAGTTGTGGAAGTGCTGGGGTCGCTTCTCCCTGGCCAAGTACACTAGAGTAGGCAGCCTACATCCTGCGTCATCCCTTGCTTGTGGATCGCTCCCATTTACCAAAATCTGACAAATTAATAATATCCAAGCTCAGCCAAGTTATTTATTGAAAAGTTAACAGGACAAAAAGACTAAATCAAGAAAGGAAAAATGAAACTCTGTTCTCTGACAATTTGAATTTTTTCTTGGCAGGATGAGTATCAGTTCTACATACCTGCAGAATAGTGTCATGATTTCCACGAGACGAAAATGAATCCCACATTGCAAATCCTTTGTGTATTATCCGCTTTATTGGAGATCTGTCCAAGTTTGTTTGTGACTTCAACCCTGTTCTCCATCTCTTCATATAATTTCTTCAATTTCAGCACAACATAAGATGGTTAAGTACGTGAGTAAATGTCGGATGTAAATTTAATGATGCTTGGAAGAATAGAACAGTCCGTAACCTTGAATAAACAGTCTCAGGCCATTCATGAGACCCGCTTAATGTATTTAGCCATTAGGTTACTTCTTTGTATTTGTCCTAACTTCTAATTACATTTCCTCCTCCTTTATGTGAAATTTCAAGTTTTAGTTATGCCTTAAAACTGTTGAACAGCTATACAGATTTTACAATCAAGGGGATCTACTTTAGCCTATGATGCAAGGTACTCCAGCATGGTCCTATGAAGAGATGAAAGTTCTTTTAATTCTGATGAAATATATGATGCAGTTGTCTAACAGTGGATAGAAGTGATAAGCCTATCCGTGAAACGATATTCAGGCAGTCCTAATTTCAGTGATAAAGCAAATTTTATGCACACTGGGGAATTTTTATGTCCACCTACCTTGGGTAGTTACAATTAATCATTAAGGGTGAAAAGTTCCATTACCCAAACTTTTGGACTTCCCCAATTATTGGAACATTAGGTCAAACCTATTTTGGTGGCTAGCCAACATCCTTCACCAAATTCAACCTACTAAAAAAACTACTACATAAGATCATGATATGATATGTGCAAGACGTCAAATTTCTTATCTTCTCAGAGCAAACCAAGTTACATTTATTAACAAGAAACTTAGTTTTAAAAAATCCAGGTAGGTGACATGGCTGGAAATTGTTATAAAGGCAACTATTTCATATGATTACAGGGCAAACAATTTCCATTAGAAGCAGTACTAGTTTATCCGATACCTTGATTGCAGCAAAGTCTTGGGCATGGTTTGCATCAGACAGTTTAGGCTCTGATCCAAAATATGCAGCGGGTGACCTCGGCTCCACCTTGTATCTCTTGCAATAAGGTAGCCTTAGTCTAAGAATGCTTAGAGAAATGTGAAGCTTCCAGAAGCGCATGGAAGGTAAGCTCAGAACCACCATCATCAGACAAATAAACACTGAGTTTTTCAGGTGGATAATCATATGCCATGACTGACAAAACTGTATTGATCACCATTATAGGTGGCTCAATTCCAGGGTCGGCTGTGCAAACAAATATGTCCACTTTTGGCAACTCTTTCTCATACCTACCAAGCAAATCAATGAACCCATCATTTAGTTCTTGGATAGAATCATTATTAACTAGCAATCCCAGGCAAAAACCATCTAAAACCCCTTAAGATATTATATACGACACTCAAGCTCAAAACTTCTGAGAGTAGTCTCAATGCTTTTGCACTATCTGACCAGAACTCACTTCCTGAAATACATTTACAAGATGCAATCATAATTAGCTCTCACTACTCACCGGCAGGAGTTCAAACTTAGAACTTCGGATGATATAAAATTGGATTGAAATTTGTTTCCACTAAAAACCACTATTTTTTCGCAATTATGGTTTCAACATATTTTCTAATCATCTTCTATCTCATATATATCAAATCTCAAAAAGTTGCTACAGTTATTATTCCAAATAATGTTTTGAATAACATTCTAAATAATAATTGTCCAAACGGAGCTATTTTAAAAGAAAAAGCAAGAAACTGAAACAGAATACTAATCAGAAAGGAAAAGACCTTTGTGAGAGCCTGTCAGGGAAGGTTTGCCTATAGACACGATTCCAGCGGAGAGATTGAGTAATGAACCAGTAAAATCCAAACCAAATTTCAGCACCAAACATTCCAATCCAAGCCCATCTCCCATCTTCCCCAGATTTTGGGATATGAATTGCTCTATAAATCCAAACCAGAACAATCCCAACAAAGATGGAAGCTGCAAACAGCCTATGAACTATCCTACCCTTCATCTGTTTAGTCTTAAACAAAGAAACACACTCATTCTTAGTACTTCCCATGTTGCTTTCTTATCTCTTTCTTTTCTTTTTTTTCATCACCAACACAATCTGCTCTTTCTGTATATAACAAAGCATTCTTAGTTTGAAGTAACAAAGCAATCAGCTGAGCTGCTGTCTGCTGGCTGGTCAAAAATTCATGAAAGCAACTACTTATTCAATATTAAACCACCGCAGACAATTATTGAATTCTGCTATTCTATTCAGACCTAAAATAATACTTTTATAAGACAATAAAAGCAGCAGACAATTGAATTAGTGCAGTATTAGGTAATGGAATAATCTTATCTACAAGGGCATAAGCAGTGACTAATATTAAACTAGTAAAGAAAGTGCTGTTATCGTCAGAGCAAATAGTATCCAGCCAGAGCAAATTTCTTTAAATGGCAAAATTACCCTCTACCTAATAAGTTTTGGGCCTGGTCTCTCGTATTCTCTCCCTCACTGCTTCCTCCATTCTTCTCTTCTTCCATATTGCCCCCCTCCCTATTCTCCTCCCATTGTCTTCTCAGCACTAGCTAATCCTGGTAAATCCATCAAGCTGTTGGCAAGGAATTTACTATACAAATCGTCCATCTCCATCTTTATCCTCTCTTCTTTTAGTATCAACAGGCAACAATAAGTTTAAAGAGCATATTCCTCTGGTTTCTTCTCCTTGCTTCCGAATATGGTGTCTCCAGATTAGTTTGAAGTACAATTGCTACTAGTTTTGTAGACCAAATGGCTACCTCTGGAACCATTGATTATTCGACCTTCAAATTTCAAAACGCATGTCCTTTTTTTTTTTTTTTTTCTAAATCCACCTCTCCCTTTACCCGTTATCGACTCCAACCCACATCAGGAATAGTTTGTCAGAAACGTCTCAACTGCACTTAGTTGCCGCCATTTAACATTGCTTAAAGACTAAAACTTTTGAGAGATAAGAAAGGAAATTGGGGAAAAATAACAACATTTCTGGTAAAGATTGAGATAGAGAGATGGCGGATTTAGGGGAGTAAAGATTGAGACCTGGCCCATTCTGGAAAACCCATGTCGGAAATAAGTTTGAGTAAATTCACTGAATGATGGTGGTGTAGAAGAAGATAAAGATAACAACTTTAACATGCTAGGATTTGAATCATTCCGGCGAGTTTTCCCCACAGGTGGCCAGGGATCTAAGTTGGGTCATTACAAGTCATGTATTCCGGTGGGATCTCCGTTAGCACTCCGGCGGTGAATGTGCTTCCCAGTGGAAATATCTGCTGGTCCGGCCGGATTTTGAAGATCGGCATGGCCAGCAATTCAGCGAGTGTCGAAGACTCAAGTTTTGGGGTGTGGTATGGAAAAATCGCTAAAATAGTCCTTCAATTTTTTTACTTTAGTAGAAATAGTCTCTCAACTTTTTTGTAATCAAAATAGTCCTTTAACTTTTATTTTTTTGCTAAAATAGTCATTTTATGTTTAATTTATTAAAAAATAAATAAAATTTTATGATGACTTGACCATAAAATGATTTTTTTGGCTAAAAAATAAAAATTGAAGGACTATTCTGACTAAAAAAATAAATTGAAAGACTATTTTTAAATTAAAGTGAAAAAGTTAAGGGACTATTTTGACGATTTTCCCGTGTGGTAATTATGATCATTATGAATGGAAGGAGGAAGAAATCAAGAAAACAAAACTAATTCCGCTTTTGTAAAAGGGGTGAATTATGGAGGGTACTTTTGTCAGTTGAAGAAACTTGCTCTGGCTAGATATTATTTGAACTGGTAGTAACAGCAGCAAAATAATATGCAATTGTACAATCGGTTCTATTGTCAGTAAGTTTTTATTTTTGGGTAAAATAAATGAAAAATTAAAATTTAATGTATAAAAAATTAAAAATACTCTTAAGTATAGTATTCCTTTTATCACCCCGAATATCTACCCGACCCATCGGAAGATATACTTGTAAACGGGTTAGATTTGAGTCATACATAATAGATCTAGATTGGAATTTAAATATTCATCAAATTTACAAAAATAAATTTATATCCAAATCTGGTCAAATTCAAAACCAGATTTGGGTCTTATAATATATTTTTAACCTTCCCTTTTAAAATTTTTATTTATAATTTAAAGATTTTTTTTGTAATTATAAAAAATATTTATTTTAAAATTTATATTTATGCATGGGTTCTAGAATAAAATATAATTTACACTGATAATTTACACAATATATATATGTACATTTACCTCCCTTGAAGTTTGACCATATTACTAAACAAACTCTGTAGTTTGATAAAATGGCAGTCAACCCCTTGAATGGCTAAACGTTTAATACAGTACTATTTTACCGTTAACTAACATTTAAAAAATGCTGACATCAGCAAAAAAATAATAATTTATTTATTCTCAAAATACCGTTCTTCATTCTTAATTATTTTTCTTATTTTCTCAAATTTTGGAAATAGACGTCGTTTTATAATTTTATAAATTCAAACCAAATTTCATGATTTTTTTTTAGTTTTTTCTATCTTAATGAATCTTTTTGCAGATTTGTGTTATGGATTGGAACTGGTGAAGTGGGATAGAAGTGAGGGAAATGGTGGTTTGTGGTGGAGGGAATGAGTTGTGTACTAAATTTATAATATAAAAAAATCTGAGAACTATTATTGATTTTAGAAAAAAAAATTGAGGGACTAATTAAGCAATACATGATAAGGGTAATTTAGTCTTTAAAAATTTCATTAACGGCAATTAGTGAGAAGGAAAAATCTTTAATTTTATCAAATCACAAGGTTTATTTAGTACTATGGACAAACTTCAAGGGAGGTAAATGTAATTAACTTACTACATCATAATATAATAATAGTGAGTTTCGTATCAAAGTGTGGCTCACGAAAAACTCTTTTATTACTCATTTTATAATGCAGAGTGAATATTACACGTTATTGAATGATTAAAAAGTAAAAAATTTTACTGTTGCAGAGTGAGTATTACACGTCGTTGAATGATTAAAAAATAAAAAAATTTACTAAATTTAACAACTATCATACTTATCGCGTATTACAAAATGAATAACCAAACTTACTCATTTCTCACGTATTGAATTACCAAATCCATCTAAAAACACCCACGATAAACTATTTGTTTGTCGCCTATTACAAAAAGGCCTCCAATAATTCATGCTGCGAGATCATGCCGCTGACTAGTGAGTTTGGATGCGGATTTTACGAATTTGTATGCATATTTAGACTTTGACCAATGACGCATTCACAAACGCATTTCACCATTTGCTAAATGAAGTAAGTTTGACGACATCATTCGCGAAATTTTTAAAAAAAAAAAAAAAAATAGAGAGAAAATTGTTTCCTTGGTAACAAGGTAAAACAGGAAATATGTAACTAACGTTAGCAACTTGGTTGTCTTAAATAAAAAATAAAAAATAAAAAAATAAAAATGGTTGTCTTCATTAGCCAGAAAAAGAAGAAGATATTTCTAACTTTGTTGAATACAAGCTCTAAATGTTATTCATTAAACCTTGTTAACCATTGATTACCAAAGGATTAATACTACACATAAAAGGAATTGAAAAGCATAATTTACATTATCAAGCATCTAATTTAAATTATTACAAAAAAAAAAATTACAAAGAGCTCTCTTAAAAAACGTTAATTAAAAAGAGAAATCATCCTACAACTGCATACATAGGTAAAGTACCAAATATACAGATCAAATCCAAAACTAAAACAACCCTTCATGCTCGATTGATCGCTTAATTACTTCGAAAAAAATAACGTTTCTTTCGTAAACATGTCCAAAAATATAAAAAATATCCAACTTTCTTTTTCTTTTTGGTCTTAACAGCCCACGATTTCTTCCAAAAAAAAAAACAAAAAGAATAGCTTTATTCAATATGAAGCCTGACCAAGAATAAACTAATGATAATAGAAATAATGACTAAACTTGTATGTATATTCTGTACATTAGAACAGTACAAGACTAGTTTATATATAGGCTTGAATATTGCACAAGAAAGGAAATTAACTATAATTGGAGATATGATTGGATAATTTAAAAATTATCCGTGATTAGTGAAATCATAATTAAGGGATACAAAATATATACTTTACATATATATATATACTTATGTTAACATTTGTCCTCAAATTCAGCATGGTTGAGCATTAACTAATTTGAGTTTAGAAACTAGATCACATAAGTGTCCGGAAGGATGATCTTTTAATAAAAAAAAAGAATGGAAAAGACACACTCAATGTGTGCAAAATAAAAGAAAAAGTGTATTAAAAAAAAAGGTGAAAGTCATTGAAAATTACTGAAAGTTTAAATATTTGATGGGGTAATAATAGAAATGTAAAAGATGATGAACAGTTGTTTGATAAGAAGACGAGGCAGAGAGAAGGATTAAATGATAAATCCATTCTCTGAAAATTCAACACACGAGTGTAAAAAATGTACAAGCAGAAAGAGCCCAGAAAACCGATTTTCTAGTTACAGAGCTTGGCATACTGCCCTTGTCCTTTCGGAAGAAAAGAGCATTATACAAAGGTAAATTGATCAAAATGAATATCCCACATAGAAGAGTCTGCAAAGCCAAGGTATCATAAAGAGATCTGAGTGATAAATTGGAGGCCAATCTGAATACGCTGCATCCCTATCAAGCAATACAGATTAAGCAATGCTAATGATGATATCATGGTGAACATGGGTGATGAAGTTCCGAACTCCAACACCTCTTCATTGTATCTCTTGAAAACATCCTCATCAGATACTTTGCTCGAGATAACAAATTTCGAGTCAGAATAGCCCAACAATTTCAAGATTGTATCAATAAAGGCAAACAAGAAAGAGCTGGTTCTCTTGTAAAGCCACATTCTTTGGTCATTCCACCAGCCAAGAATTGTTCCACCAGACAGAAGGAACTCAGCAGCACTGCATATGTGCTCTGTGATGATCACATTTGCAAATGGTAGAAACCATGCACTTGATATCTGAATTTCAGATGAAGCAAATGTCTAAACCATATATATATAGTCTATGACAAGTGAAGACAGATAATAAATGGTTCGAATACGAATACATGTAAAAAAAATAGGGAACAAACATACCTGTGGAAACAAGGGAATGCCTTTGAGTAGATAAAGGGAAGGGAACGGTAAAATAATGATAGAGTAATACAATACAGCGAAGCAATTAGGAGCCCACAAGCCATAAATGCAGTATCCCATTATAAGGCCAATATGAATCCTTCCTAGTCCATACCATGCTGGACTGTACTTTGAAAGCAAAATCTGTAGATTACCCTCAGACCATCTCTTTTGTTGCACAAGTACCTGATCGAGGGTTGTCCCTGCAATGCCTAAGAAGCCCGCCCTTGATGGATTACAGTAGACTGATTTCCATCCTTGGCATTGAATTGATAAACCGGTTATCACGTCTTCAACTGGACAGCCGTACTTCAAACCAATCGTAAAAGAATCCTGTTTAGTGGTGAAAAATGCAGCACAATTATGCAGACAAAATTGGAGAGTCTGACCTCATGCCCCCATTCAGTGTTTTCCTCGTATGTACAGCTCGCGAGGCTTTTAAGTCTTTCTTCCAATTCATGCACATCAGCTATCTTGCATTCATTCTGCATTTTCAAGTCAATCTTGGTCCGATCCTTGCTAAATTTTTTGCCACATAGGACATCTCTTCTATGAAAGCAGCCAGAACCAATATAAATAGGACCTCCATGACTATCCAAACCATGGTGTTCCACCTGAATCACCAAAAGGAATAAAATGACAAAAATTAATTCACAATATTTTGAAGTTATATACAGACAATGTAAAACATAATCAATTAAAAATTAAAAATACTAGTGCAAGGGAATTTTCATATAATATGCTCACCTGATGAATTACTCTCAATGCGTTACCGTACAAATCATTCTTCGAAATGTTTTTGAAGATCTGTGGAAACTGCACATAAGCGAGCTCATGGCCTTTTTCCTCATCCATCAAGAAGCAAAGAGCATATTGAATTGATTGTGAATTATTCGAGTACATATCACAATCTACATTCATGATTATTGGTCCATTATTGATCTCGGCTGACACTCTTATCTGCATCAAGAACTCAGATAAAACTAAAAGCATGTATAACTATAACCATCTTGCATACCTGTGATGGAATTGACACTCAACAATTTTTGATAACTTCAGTTTGAGCTATGCGGAAAATTAGAAAAGTCGTAGACAAGAATTTTGATGTCTGACAGATATGTTCATGTCAATTTAGAATAGGAGGTGAATTCAAGCATTCAACTTGCCAAAGCATTCATAGCACCGGCTTTGAAGTTGTGGAAATGCCGGGGTCGCTTCTCCCTAGCCAAGTACACCAGAGTAGGCAGCCTACATCCTGCATCATCCCTTGCTTGTGGATTGCTCCCGTTTAGCAAAATCTGACAAATTAAAAATACCTATGCTCATCAAAGTTATTGCTAACTTAGTGTTGATCTGAGTAGCATATCCTGTTAAATAATTTAATAAACTCAAGTTCTCCGGGATCCCTGGTCGAGAAAGTTGAAGAAAAAAAGGACTAATTGAAGAAAGAAAAAAAACAAATTCTGTTCTCTATCAATTTGTTTTTGTTTTCTTGGTAGGATGAGTATCAGTTGATCAGTTCTACATGAGCCTGCAGCAACGTGTCATGATCTCCACGAGACGAAAATGAATCCCACATTGCAAATCCTTTGTGTTCTGCTTTATTGGAGACTCGTCCAAGTTTGTATGTGAGTTCAAGCCTGTTCTCCATCTCTTCATATAATATCTGCAATTTCAGCACAACACAAGATGGTTAAGTACTCGAGTAAATGTTGGATGTAAATTTAAGGACGCTTGGAAGAATATAGGACAGTCAGGAACCTTGAATAAACACATCTGTCACTAAATTCGTTCTACTAAAAAAAAACTACAGAAAACCATGGTATGATATGAGCAAGATATCAACTGTTTTATCCAATACCTTGATTGAAGCAAAGTCTTCGGCATGGTTTGCATCAGATACATTAGTTTCTGATTCAAAATAAGCAGCCGGCGACCTCGGCTCCACCTTGTATTTCTTGCCATAAGGTAGCCAATGCTTTGAGAAATAGGAAGCCTCCAGGAGTGCATGGAAGGTAAGCTCAGAACCAGATCATCATCAGACAAATAAACAGTGAGTTTTTCAGGTGGATAATCATATGCCATGACTGACAAAACTGTATTGATCACCATTATTGGTGGCTCAACTGCAGGGTCGGCTGTGCAAACAAATATGTCCACTTTTGGCAACTCCTTCTCGTACCTACCAAGCAAATGAATGAACCCTCAAGATAATAGGACATTTACAATATGAAACATTCAAGCTCAGAACTTTGGATGATATAAAATCAAAACTATTTTGCAAGAAAAAGCAAGAAACTGAAACAGAATACTCAAAAGAAAGGAAAGACCTTTTGGAGAGCCTGTCAGGGAAGGTTTGCCTATAGATTCGATTCCAGCGGACGGATTGAGTGGGGAACCAGTAAAAGCCAAACCATATTTCAGCACCAAACATTCCAATCCAAGCCCATCTCCCATCTTCCCCGGATTTTGGGATATAAATTGCTCTATATATCCAAATCAGAACAATCCCAACAAAGATGGTAGCTGCAAACAGAACCTATGAACTATCCTACCCTTCATTTCTTTGGTCTCAAACAAAGGAACATACTCATTTTTATTACTTCCCATGTTGCTTTCTTTTCTTATTTTTCAACACAATCTGCCCTCTCTGTATATATGTGTTGCCGAGTAGGAATGATTTTGCTTCCTGACAGTCTGACACAAGTAACAAACCACTAATTCAATTTTTTCCAGAAATTAAAGTAGTTGTTTAGCCTCAATAATTTTATTCTTTTTTGGATTTTAACGGCAAGTTTTGCCTATGAAGGTAAAATTCACTTCTTCGAATCGCACCACTATTGGAAAAGAAAAAACACAAAGAACTTAATAAGTCTTTTTTAAATTTGTTTTTGATATAATTTTCAGGTATTTTTTAAAAGTATTTCTCTTTTGCTCTTTTGAATTTTTTTTCAAAATTTTATATCTTTTTCATGTAATAGAATATTGCTAATTTTCACTCGTAGACATAAGTATAATTGATCAAATTATATAAATTTTTATACACTTATTGAGTTTTATTTAATTTGCAACGGTATCATTTGTCATGTGTAATTGTGTCAATTTTACTCAGATTTAGTGCTCAAATTTACTATATCATAATCTAATAATAGTGAGTTTAGTATCAAAGTGTGTTTCACGAAAAAAATTTTATTACTCTCTCGCATTATAAGTTGTTTAATAATTAAAAAATGCCTAAAAAAATTTATTACTTATTAAATAATTTTAAAAATTATTATACCCATACTATGCTATAAAATAAATAATCAAAATTTACTTATGCTTGGTATATCATAAATTCTCAACTCTTGATCAATCACTTGTTTGTCGCCGACTACTAAAGGGCCTCCAATAATTCATGATGCAGGTCAAGCCGCTGACTTGTGATTTAGATGCGCATTTTACGAATTTGTATGCATATTTAGATGCAAAATATTGTAAATTTAATTTTTTATTTTATTTATAAATTTTATAGTCAAACTTAAATTTAAAAAAATTTAATTTATTTAAAAAATTTTGTTTAAATCAACTGATTTTATAAATTTTTTAAAATTTAATTTATATTATAAAGTTTATAAATAGAATTAAAAGTCGAGTTTATCTAAATATTAAGTATTTGCCTGTTTAGACTATGACCAATGACGCATGCACAAACGCACGTAACTGTTTGCTAAATGAAGGACGCTTGATGACATCATTTGCGAAATGGCAAATATTTAGGTAGATTTGATTTTTGATCCTATTTATAAATTTTATAGTGTGGATTAAATTTTAGAGAATATACGGAGATATCAGGATGCAAGTAAAATGTGTATAAGAGACAGTACTTAGATAGATCTGGTCTACGGTCATTAACTATTTTCCTTGCTAAATGATAAAAAAAGGAAAATACTAGATATGTACGACATCAACTGATATCATAAATTTCATAACATTTAATTTATACCATAAAATCTACCTTTGACCGTTCATCTATCTAAGTATTTCTCATAAAAAAATATTCTTTACCCACCATAATCGAGAATGATTTTTTTTTTTTTTTGCCTTGGTAACAAGATAAAATAGGAAATATGAAACTAACGTTAGCAACTTGGTTGTCTGAAAAAAAAAAAAAAAAAAGGTTGTCTTCGTTAGCCATAAAATTTTATTTATTTATTTATTTATTTGTCTTGACAGCCCACGATTTCTTCCCAAAAAAAAAAAGCCTTTATTCAATATGAAGC
Organism: Cinchona pubescens; assembly: GCA_025175665.1. Lineage (NCBI taxonomy): Eukaryota > Viridiplantae > Streptophyta > Magnoliopsida > Gentianales > Rubiaceae > Cinchona > Cinchona pubescens. The sequence goes on from JANKKI010000106.1 coordinate 2,240,175, forward strand.
CTGACCAAGAATAAACTGATGATGACAGAAATAATGGAAAAACTTACTATACATTAGATTAATACAAAACTAGTCTATATATAGATTTGAATATTGTACAAGAAAAGAACACTTACTATACATTTAGAAGGATGGTCCTTTATAAAAATCAACAGTTTGATCGACACAGAGATCTGAATAAATGATAAAATCCATTCTCCGAAAATTCAACACATAAGCGTAAAAAATGTACAAGCAGAAAGAGCCCAGAAAACCGATTTGCTAGTTACTGAGCTCGGCATACTGCCCTTGTCCTTTCGGAAGAAAAGAGCATTGTACAAAGGTAAATTGATCAAAATAAATATCCCACACAGAAGAGTCTGCAAAGCCAAGGTTTCATAAAGAGATCTGAGTGATAAATTTGAGGCCAATCTGAATACGATCCCTATCAAGCAAAACAGATTAAGCAATGCTAATGATGATATTATGGTGAACATGGGTGATGAAGTTCCGAACTCCAAGACCTCTTCATTGTATCTCTTGAAAACATCGTCATCAGATACTTTGCTCGAGATAACAAATTTCGAGTCAGAATAGCCCAACAATTTCAAGATTGTATCAATAAAGGCAAACATAGAAAGAGCTGGTTCTCTTGTAAAGCCACATTCTTTGGTCATTCCACCAGCCAAGAATTGTTCCACCAGACAGAAGGAACTCAGCAGCACTGCATATGTGCTCTGTGATGATCACATTTGCAAATGGTAGAAACCATGCACTTGATATCTGAATTTCAGATAAAGCAAATGTCTAAACCATATATATATAGTCTATGACAAGTGAAGACAGATAATGAATGGTTCGAATACGAATACATGTAAAAAAAATAGGGAACAAACATACCTGTGGAAACAAGGGAATGCCTTTGAGTAGATAAAGGGAAGGGATGATAGAGTAATACAATACAGCAAAGCAATTAGGAGACCACAAGCAATAAATGCAGTATCCCATTATAAGGCCAATGTGAATCCTTCCTATTCCATACCATGCTGGACTGTACTTTGAAAGCAAAATCTGTAGATCACCCTCGGACCATCTCTTATATTGCACAAGTACCTGATTGAGGGTTGTCCCTGCAACCCAGATTCGCCCAAGAAACCCGACCTTGATGGATTATAGAAGACTGATTTCCATCCTTGGCATTGAATAAATAAACCGGTCATCACGTCTTCAACCGCGCACCCATACTTCAAACCAATCTGTGTGTAAAGTAACCCTTATTAGTTGAGAAAAAATCCATCACAAACATGCAGATAAAGTTGGATAATCTGACCTCATGCCCCCATTCAGTGTTTTCCTCATATGTACAGCTTGCCAGGCTTTTAAGTCTATCTTCCAGTTCGTGCACATCAGCTATCCTGAATTCATCCTGCCTTTTGATGTCAATCTTAGTTCCCCTGATAAATTTTCTGCCACATAGGACTTCTCTTCTATGAAAGCAGCCAGTTCCAATATAAAGAGGACCTCCAATATCATCAAAACCATGGAATTCCACCTTAATCACCGAAACGAAAAAATGACAAAAGTTAATCACATTTTTGTGAAGCTAATATAGAAAATGTTCGTAAAAGATAATCAGTTAGACATTATTAATGATGAGGTGGCAATGCAATAACAAGCAAAAACTAAAAGTACTCATATATGGTAATTTATATATAACAAACATACTCACCTCACGAATCACTCGCATTGAGTTACCGTACAAATCATTCTTGGTAATGTTTTTGAACTTCTGTGGAAACTGAACATAAGCGAGCTCATGGCCTTTTTCCTCATCCATCAAGAAGCAAAGAGCATCTCGAATTGATTGTGAATTATTTGAGTACATATCACAGTCTACATTCATGATTATTGGTCCATTACTGATCTCAGCTGACACTCTTATCTGCATCAAGAATGCAGTTAAAAATAAACGCAAGTATAACATCTTGCGTGGACTTCATACTTTTAACAATTTTTTTTATAACTTCATTGTGAGCTATGTGGAAAATTAGAAAAGCTATGGACAATGATTTTCATGTTTGACAGAATTGTTCATGTCATTTGAGAGTAGAAAGTGAATTCAAGTATTCAACTTACCAAAGCATTCAGAGATAGCACCGGCTTTGAAGTTGTGGAAATGCTGGGGTCGCTTCTCCCTGGCCAAGTACACTAGAGTAGGCAGATGTGTATCCTGCATCATCCCTTGCTTGTGGATCGCTCCCGTTTAGGAAAATCTGACAAATTAATAATACATACGCTCATCAAAGTTATTTCTAGAAAAGCACTGACTATCGATCTCAGTAGCATATTCTGTACATAATTTATTAATTTAAGTTCTCCTGGACTCCTGATCGAGAAATTTAAAGAAAAAAATGCAAATTCTTTTCTCTGACAACTTAATTTTTTTTTTTCTTGGTACGATGAGTATCAGTTCTACATACCTTCAGAATTGTATCATGATTTCCACGAGATGAAAATGAATCCCACCTTGCAAATCCTTTGTGTTCTGCTTTATTGGAGACTCGTCCAAGTTTGTATGTGAGTTCAAGCCTGTTCTCCATCTCTTCATATAGTATCTGCGGTTTCAGCACAACATAAGACGGTTAAGTACTTAAGTAAGAGAATGTTGGATGCTTAGAAGAATAGAACAGTTGGTAACCTTGAATAAACACATCTTTACCAAATTCCACCTACTAAAAAACCTACAGAAGATCATGATATGATATGTGCAAGATATCAACTTTTTTATCCAATACCTTGATTGAAGCAAAGTCTACGGCATGGTTTGCATCAAATACTTTTGTTTCTGATTCAAAATAAGCAGCAGGCGACCTCGGCTCCACCTTGTATTTCTTGCAATAAGGTAGCCAATGCTTTGAGAAATGGGAAGCCTCCAGGAGTGCATGGAAGGTAAGCTCAGAACCAGCATCATCAGACAAATAAACACTGAGTTTTTCAGGTGGATAATCATATGCCATGACTGACAAAACTGTATTGATCACCATTATTGGTGGCTCAATTGCAGGGTCGGCTGTGCAAACAAATATGTCCACTTTTGGCAACTCTTTCTCGTACCTACCAAGCAAATGAATGAAGTATTGAACCCATAATTTGGTTCTTCAACATGAATCATAATTAACTAGTAAGTTCAAGCAAGCAAAACCCCATCTAGAACCCCTCAAGATATATAGGATATTCAAGCTCAAAACTTTAGAGAGTGAATTCAATGCTTTTGCACTATCTGACTATAACTCAGCATCTGATGTAACATTCAAGCTTAGAACTTTGGATGATATAAAATCAAAATTATTTTGCAAGAAAAAGCAAGAAAATGAAATAGAATACTTATCAGAAAGGAAAGACCTTTGGGAGAGCCTGTCAGGGAAGGTTTGCCTATAGATTTGATTCCAGCGGGCAGATTGAGTGACGAACCAGTAAAAGCCAAACCATATTTCAGCAGCAAACATTCCAATCCAAGCCCATCTCCCATCTTCCCCGGATTTTGGGATATGAATTGCTCTATATATCCAAATCAGAACAATCCCAACAAAGATGGAAGCTGCAAACAGCCTATGAACTATCCTACCCTTCATTTCTTTGGTCTCAAACAACGGAATATACTCATTCTGGCTATCATAGTACTTCCCATGTTTTATCTCTTATTTTCTGTTTTTCAACACAATCTGCTCTCTATATGTATACGTAGTTTGATTTAAATGACTCTAGCAATCCAATGCAGCTGCTCATCTTGTTATAACATAAAAAAGTATATATATAACTGAAGAAATCGAGGTAATTGTGTGATGTACGTAAGCTTAACCAGAGCTATCGAGGAATCGTATCAAACTAAAAGAAATTGTAGTACCGTTTGGATGAAGGAAAGAGGATTGAATGAGATTGTACAAATATCAAACAAGAATATTGGAGGGTAAACTGAAACCTCAACCAAGAACGGCTCAGATCACTTCATTTTGAAAATCAGCAGTCTGAGATTTTTATTTTTTATTTTTTTGTGAAAGGTTTACAAGTTTACGTTTGTAGCGGTACATTGTTTTGTCATATATCATCCATAGTGTCAATTTTCTAAGCTCAAGTTAATATCAGAATTTATTAATCGTAACGAGTTTTCTATGCGTAGTATGTGTCCCACATAATGAGCCATCAGCTTCCACTAAAAATAGTGAATTACATGTTTTTTGACCCAGAAAATTTTTAAGTGAATTTAGTTTATAATAAAAATGATAAAAAAATTTTATTTTAATTTATTAAAATAATTATTCCTAAGAATAATATGAATCAATAAAAATTAAAAAATTTATAATACCTATCATCAATCAATCGATAGACTTGAAAATATCCCTTCCATCGCCTATTGTGTAAACTGGAATACTAGTGCTCATGATGTCATGTCAAAATGACTTGTGATTTAGGCTTTATTCCCTACACAAAAAGCATAGCAAATAAAAACAAATATTTACGTAGATTCGATTTTTAACTTCACTTATAAATTTTATAGTATATATTAAATTTTAAAAAATTTATGATATCAATTGATATAAGTAAAATTTTTTAAAATTTAATTTTAATCACAAAATTTACAAGTGAAACTAAAAATCAAATCTATTTAAATATTATTCGGAACCTAGATTAGTTCAAAGCCACGTACTAAGGGCTGGGGATCACTAACTGGAAAATTCTTATTGAGCTTTCTTCATTTTAGCGCCAAACATATAATATGCTTTGGCCTGATAGAAGAGAGAGACCTTTGAGAGTGACAAGCAAGGGCAAGCGCGAAGCTATGGCACCAGAAAGTCCCCTCGTCTCATTAGTAAGAAAATTGCTTTATATGTATTCAATTTACGGTAAGTGAGATGAATTTTTTGATCCATATTCATTGATATTATTTTAAAAAAATTTATTTTTAATGAATTAGAGTGATATTGATAAATATAGACTAACTAATCCATCCCATCTACTGTAAAATCAAGTCTATGTAAGAAATTTTCATCACTAAAAGAATAAAATATGAAATAGAATATCTTTAACTGTAACGAATGAAATTGTCAGAAAGTTATAGATGATAATAAGGAAATTCAAAGCACAACCCATTATTTTACATAATCAAACATCTAATCTAAATTAATTACAACAAACAAAACAAACGTTAAAAATAGGAAATCATCCTTTGAAGTAAATAACCACATACATAGATTTTGAAGTAAACAACCACATACACCAAATGTAGAACTAAAACAATTCTTCATGAATTAAACTACTTAGAAAAAGAACGTTTCTTGCGTAAACAAGTCCGAAGTAACCAACTCTTTTTTGGTCTTTTAACAGCCCTGAAATCCTTCTCAGTCTTCTCATAATTATGATTAAACCTCAAAAGACAAATACTAAGTAGTACTGTACTGTACTGTTAATTAAGGATTGATGATGACGATGATGATCTGAGTGGATCTATCACTGTCTAATGAAATGGTGAATACACTTGGAATGATGAGGCCGCTGGGATATATCAGGAGGACATTTCTGGGTCAAATCACCCGAACCATCATCGTATTCGGTACAACTGATTGTGGGTTCTCTCTTATTTATGCCTATATGATCAGTTGGAGAGACTCCATGCTTGTGTTGATTGCATAGCTCTGATGAAGTGTTCTAATTCACATCAATTATTTCTCTTTCGATTTCCTCTTTTGAGTCTGCAGAATTTAAACAAGACAAGAAAAATAACGACCAATACGGGACTATAACGTGTGCGAAGGAGATTCATAACTAGGAGCTTGCTCATCTTTGGTTCTTTGGGTGTATGACACGTGTTAGGATATGAATTAGGAGCTCGCTCATCTTTAGTTCTTTGGGTGTATGACACGCTTTAGGATCCGAATCATCCAATACGAAAAATTCTTAGTAACTCATCCCACAATATGAGTATTATAAGTCATTTTTTTTTATATATTTATTTTGTAATAATTTTAACGTCTATCATATATATTTTTTCATTGTAGAGTGAGTAACAAAAACTTACTCCATCTAATACATATCAAAAAATTGTGAGACAGGCTGCAGGCGCATTCTTATTTATGGTTTGGGATTTGTGATTATGGGTAGGCATGTAAACGGGTCGGATCCAGGTCGGATCCACAGATCTAGGTCTAGTATATCCAGAACTCGGATCCGATTAATATAACCGAATTCGGATCCAGATCCGGATCTCCGACGGGTTTATAAAAGTAGATCCATATCCTGATCCGTCGGGTCTTGTCGGATCCAGATCTTAATATTTTTTTTATAACTTTTAAAATTATATATAAAACTATTATAACTTATCGAATTTTCTTTTTTTTTTAATTATAAAAAAGTATTGAATTCATAATTAATATTTATGCATGTATTCTACATTAAATATAAATTACATGGACAATTTACACCATATATATGTATATATACATATAAAATAATACTAATATACAATAATTTTATTACATATTAAATATTTTAATCGAATTCGAGTCTTAATCAGGTCTGAACACCAAGATCCGATCTGACCCGTTTATTATAATAGATAAACGGATTCGAATCGGATCCGGATAATCAAAATTTGCTATAAATTTAGATCGGATAAACGGATCCGAATCAGATTGGATTCGGGTCTAGACCCGACCCATTGACAGGCCTAATTAATACATGGGTATGCTCTCATAAACCAATTCAGATGAAATATAAATATGTTTTACCCAATATTTGGGCCCGCTTACTTGTCTATGGCTGTCTTTGGGCTTCAAAATGCTTGGACTTTACTGAGTGGGTTTTGTTCGAACAACACCAGGCCAGCGGTGTGGGATTTGCAAAAGGAAAGTGGTGGACCAGTCTTAAGAAATATAGATGGGCCATGACTAGGAGCTGTAAATATGTAGTGGTAGACTGGTAGGTGTTTTGGATAAGGGGAAGACAAAGGCTTTTGACACTGTTTTCAAAAGTTTTTGGGGACTGCACTTTTTAAAAAGTTACAAATATAAGGTGATAAATAAAAATTATTAATATTTAATTAGATTTAAAAAAACAGAATTCGATAAAAAATCTAAAATAATGAGTTTGAAACATTCAATAAAATTTTGACATGTAAATTGATTTTAAGAAGTAAGTTTATAAAATATTTTTTTTAAGGAGATACTGCTGGACTAAGCTTACATTATTTCCTTAAATTTATATTCCTATTCAACATAGATATTGTAAAATAATTTATGAATTCTCGATGCACATAAGAGGTACAACTCTTATACATGCGATTGAAGATCGTGAAATTAAAGGATTTTTTAAAGTTTTGTAGCCATTCTGAGTTGTTTAAGGCTCTAAATTATTTAAACAATCATTATTTGAGATTTTATTATTATATTGGATAGAAACAAATTTAAAAAATAAATGTAACATATTATATGAAAAATTAAATCGACCACTCCTCACCACCAAAAACTACATCCTAGTAGGTGAATATTAATCCTATTAGAATATAAAAGCGTTGATTTCACATTTCTCGAATGAAGTTTAACATAATTTCAAAAACACCCTTCTAGTTTGAAAAAAGAATATTTTGACCTCATTTATCATTGTACAATTACTTTCATAAATCTATAAAAATACTTTGTTGCATCCCTCTCTTTTTCTTTATTTTTTGCAGGTTCTCTTTTATTTCACTTTCTGAATTGAATTTTTTGGCAATAATAAATTGTATCCATGGTAGAGCTTGTGATAGATTAATTGGATCACACCTCATGCAACATCAACTTAAAAAAAAAATAAAAAAATCAAATACTAACCAAGATGAAAACTAAGATTAATATAAAAATGGAAGAAATAATATTTTTTTTTAGCGAAAATTGATCTTCTTCTTACTTCTTTAATAATATCCAATTGGTCTACTTGACTCTTTACTCCATTTTCTGACTTTAAATCATAAAATGTGGATGGGTGTGTGTTGAATGTGGCTAACTAGTAGTTAGTTTGGTAGCCTAAAGCACTCTTTGGGTGGGATAGAGTTGCGATGAAAATAAATTTTGTTCAAATTTTAGGTTATTGAATGGGAAATCTAGATAATGTCTTTATTCTGTGTTGATTTTGTTATGTTGAATACGGGAGGTAAGTATAATTTTTCATACAAGAGGGGAGGTTTATGCAATTAGACTAAACCTTAGAGGAGAAATGAAAATTATCCACCAATATAAAATTGGACTAGTGGATCTATGCATAAGATATTCCTGTTTCTACTTTCAAGAATCAGCCCATTCCCCCCAAAAAAGAATCATGTCAAACATTGAATATTATACTCTCTGTTAGACCAACAAATGTACCTATTAGAGAAGACCATAGCCCAGAAGTCTTTATTTGTTTCCTAACTGTGAAAGTGAAACACCAAACCAAAAAAAGCCTAAAACCATCCAAAATCTACCAACCAAAACAAACCCCCATTACACATCTCTATCTACTTTTTTACATAATCAATCAGCCTTTGGCTTTGGCTTTGGCTTTGGACGGTGTCATTTGCTGACCTGGCCTCTTTCTCCTCTCTCCTCTCTGATTTGCTGCTGCCATGGAGAAAAAAGTAGTAAATCATTTATCTTTAACAGTTTTAAAAAATCAAACTTTCAAACTCAAAGACTCTCCCTTTTTCTGTCTCCAGTGAAAAAAACTCATTTTTTTTTCCTCTCAGGTAAAGAAAATAAAAAGAAAACTTGCAGTAAATCTAGAAATCTTTGTTTGTTCAAGAAAAGAAAAAGTGGGTTTTGCTTGTTTTCCTTTTTCTTGAAGAGGGTTGGTTTTTTTTTTTTTGGGTTGGAATTATCTTTGAAGTCTTGGAATTTCTTGGTGGTGGGTTCTGCTGTACTTGAAAATTTTGGTAAGGGTTTTGACTTTTTTGGTGAAGTTGATCATCAAGCAAGAATTATTGCTATTGCTGTGGTAAAAGAAAGACCCTTTTTGGGATTTTTAAAGTTTCATGATTTTTAGGTTTTTGTGATGCCTTTTTTCTTTTAGTCTCTTGATGTCTTTAATGATTACTAGGGTTCTTGAAGTGAGTAATTACTACTTAGGCTTGTCTTTTCAGTCTAGAGGACTATTCTGTTTTTCCTTTCAATTTTGATGATAGTTTAATTTGATTTGACTTCAGGTTTTCCAGCTTAATCATATGTAAACCTTCAAGATTAATGATTGTGAAGAAGTTTCAAGTGTGTTGATGCATATATAGTGTTTTGGAAGGATTTGAGATTGTGAATTATTGTCTAGATTTATCAGGTATATTTTTCCTCTTTGATTACAATTTTTTTTTTTGTACTTTCAAGTTTCTCAAGCTATTGTGATCTTGTTATGCGGAGTATAATATGATGCAAAATTTGATTTTTGGTGTTGTGGAAGTTGAATTGCAGTTATTCCAACTGTGTAATTTGGTACATTTATCATCACCATCTTGCTCTTTTAACTACCCCTGTTTTTTTCCCCCCTCTCGTAATTGTGGGGATGCTTTTGTTAAAAGGGTATCTAGAGCAGACAGGTTTAGATGCATATTCTGCAAAGATAATTTGACTGGAAATGATAAATGGGCTTTTGTTGAAGAGCTCTTTTGATGAACACTCGTGAAATCTGTCCAAAACAAGACAATTCTATGGTGGTTCAATAAAACAGTTTTCTATGCCTAACAGAATTAAGAAACTGGAAGAAATGAGTGGATTCTTTCTGTAGAATGTTGAGAAGGTCTCTCTGGAAAAATGCCAGCTTTAGACAATTGTGTTTAAGTTTTACGTGTATGTGCTCTTGTTTTTGTTTATGTGGAAGAATGAAGAAGTTTCGGCTATCCAGGCATTACGCTTCTGTTGTTTAACATTAGTATAATTAGAGGTTTGTTGATATTTCCTTCATTGCTGGCTTGTCATTTTAAAACCAAAATCTTTAGGTGTGCTACTGTGTGTTTCTTTTGGGAGCATTAATGCTTCATTTATTACCTCTCTTACAATATGTACTTCAATGTATTTTATAAACTGTATCTATCTCCAAGGTTCCTGCATACTCTGAACCATCCATATTAATAAGATTATCCATGCATGGTAATTGATTAAAGACCAGTTGTGACATTTTTGCATCCACGTGTCTTTCAGAAACAACTTCTGTAGAAACATGTAGGATCGCTAAAGGTTATATCTTATAATTTTTTAAAACGCTTTGGTCATTCCTCAAGCAAGGGGAGTTTGACAGGTCTTGTTGATTCTTTTAATTGTTACAATAATGATGTCTAGTTGGATATGAGTGAATATGGATTTTTGGTTTTGTAAATTTTTAGGATCAATTCCCCTACTGGCTTTTGGTAGACTTGCAAGTTATACATGGCTTTATTTTGTATTTGGTGGTGGGGAAAGATTGTTATGACTAGGATTTGCATAATGATGTGGTTAGTGGTGTATGATGACAGATATAGTAAGGCATTGGAGTTATTCGTTTTGCATCTAGTGTTTTAAAAGTTGAAGTCAAGAAATTATTGAAGAATATTTTGGAAATCCATTAGTAGGAGGCTGACCCTATTAAAATAGACAATAGGGGTCAGCTCAAGGATTTTTCCCAAATGTGGAAATTTTTTGGTCTAAGAAAATTCTGGAAAGCTTTTTACTGACAAGGTAAGAAAGGATATAACTGATACATAAAAACAAGGAAATGGTAGTCATTTATAAGATGGAAACAAAATAAGCATCCAAATGAAGAGAAGGTATACATCATTCTTGCTTTAACCAAATCACAAGCAAAACAGAAAGCAAAAAGTGGACATACCTGTATAAAACATAACTTCAAGGTGAGAGGGACTTGGACAGGAAAGTGAAGAGAGAGGGCAAGAGGGAGAGGTAGTTTTAGCATACAGTTTGGAAATAAGAATCAGGAGTGTTGGTGGAAGACCTGGTTAGACTTCAATCTTCATCATAACATCTTATCCTTTGTAATATTTCTACTTGCATTCATTTCTGATTTTACTGTTGAAACTGTAAATATGGTTCTCTGAGTTTGCAGTTTCATACTGCACAGATACAATGCTGAAGAAGTTTACACTTTGATCAGAAGCTTGTGTTTTGTTTTTGAACCTAAATGTTAATGTGTAGATTTTGCAATGGTTAACCCCCACCGCCTCCCAAAAGAGAAGGGATCAATATTATATGCAACATACAACATATTAGCATTTTAGTGCAACCCGAGTATTTTTTTTTTTTTAATTTCTCTATCTCTGTAATGTTAATGTGTAGGTTTTGCAATGGTTAAGCCCCACCACCTCCCAAAAGAGAAGGGGTTAATATTATATGCAACATACAACATATGAGCATTTTAGTGCAACCCAAGTATTTTTTTTTTTTTTTTAATTTCTCGCTCTCTCTGTCTCTCCCCACCCCCTCCACAAAAAAATCACAGATGTAAATGTGTGTGTATGTTTGTCTCTCTCAATTTGAACCTTTATCTACTTGGGAAAGTTCCCTTAGAATTTTTTATTTTTTATTTTTTATTTTTTTTATGACTCATTATTTCTCCTCTGTCTTTAACCAACAACAATTTAGTGATACTTGCCATTGTTGTTTGAAGTTTCTTGTGCATTATGAACTTTCCATAAATGACCTTCTTTCAACTTTCTTTGCTATACCTTTTATTTAGTTTTAATCTATACTTCCTTTCAATTTGTTTACTCTCTCAGAACAGTCTTCCTTGGCTGTTTTTGACAGGTGAATTTTTGCAAAAGGTTAAAGTGATTAGATGGTTGCAAAAGATCGTCAAAGAAACACAGGATCTCCTAAAGTTGGAGTGGGAGAGATAGACACTAGTGCACCTTTTCAGTCCGTGAAAGATGCAGTCAGTCTATTCGGTGAGGGTGCTTTCTCAGGGGAAAAACCTCCCATTAAAAAGGCAAAGGCATATTCTGCAGAGGTACATCTGGTATTTCTATTTTTTTTAGTTTTGTTTTAATATAGTATTTATTAGCCTTGACTGTCAATATGTTCTATCTACACTAAGCAATGATTGCCTTCGATTTGTGGGGCAATATGATTTTACGATCAATTAATAGAACCTATACTTCTCTATAGGCAATATTTGAGAGTGGATATGTATTTTGTATTGGCATTGAAGTTTGCTGGACTGGAAAGATGTTAACCACATACATGTTGCAATTGGTTTCTGCAACCAGTATCACCTTTATAGTCTTAACTTGCAGCTTGCTTTTTCCCCCTGTAGCCTCACCCATCCCCACTTTCTGTCACAATTCAGACCTGTTAGAGAGTATTAGCAAAGGAGACTCAGCTTCACTTGGTTCAGAACGAGCTCAATAAATTGAAAGATCAACTGATGAATGCTGAAACTACCAAGGCCCAAGCACTTTTGGAGCTTGAAAAGGCTAAACGAACTGTTGAGAGTTTGACTGACAAGCTCAAAACTGTTGGTGAGTCGAAGGATGCAGCAATTAAAGCAACAGAAGTAGCAAAGAACCATGTGAAGCAAATGGAAGAAGCAGAAAGCTGCAATTCCAATGGCATCAATGGTTCTCAGAGAGAGAATCTTGAAATGGCTAGAGAACATTATATGTCTGTTATTGCGGAACTTGATGCTGCAAAGAAAGACCTCGGGAAAATTCGTCAAGATTGTGTTGCATCCGGGGAAGCAAGAGCTGCAGCAATGAAGCAAGCAGAAGAAGCTGAGGTTGCTGCGAAAGCAAATGTGGATAAAGCTGGTGAACTATCAAAAGAAATTGCCACTGTTCTGGAGTCAATTGAGCTTCAGGTGAAGCTTGCGAGTGTGCAAACGCAGGATGAAGAAGCAAAGTTATATGCTGATAAGGATGTCCAGAAGCAGTCTTATAAAACCAGACTCGAAGAGTCAGCAAATAAACTGATTGCCTTAAAGAAAGAGATCGATCCTGAACTCACTCAAAATCTGGAAACTCAGCTGGCTGAAACCATGTTGCAAATCGAACAGCTAAGGAAAGAGATGGACAATACAAAGGCTTCAGATCTTGATTCTGTGAAAATGGTTACCACAGAGCTGGATGATGCTAAGGAGTCATTGCAAAAGGTAGCAGAAGAAGAGAGCTCAATGCGAAACTTGATGGGGACACTTAAAATTGAGCTGGAGAATTTAAAGAAAGAGCATTCTGAGCTGAAAGAGAAGGAAGGAGAAACAGAATCCATAGCTGGGAATCTGCATGTCAAGCTTCGCAAAATTAAGTCTGAGCTTGAAGCAGCCCTTACAGAAGAGTCCAAAACACAAGGTGCTTCTGATCTGAAATGCTTTCTACCCTCCGTCAGCTATCATCAGAGAGTGAAATCGCAAGAAATGAAGTAGAGGACATGAAGAAGCAAGCTGAGGTGTTGAGGAAAGAAGCTGAGGCCACCAGAATTGTTCTAGAAGAGGCAGAAGAAAAGTTAAAAGTTGAATTGCAAGAAGCTGAAGAAGCCAAAGCAGCTGAGACAAGGGCCCTGGATCGGATTAAAGTCTTGTCTGAAAGAACTAATGCTGCACGTGCCTCTACCTCTGAATCTGGTGCCCAGATCACAATATCGAGAGATGAATTTGAGTCATTAGGCAAAAAAGTTGAAGAATCTGACAAGTTGGCAGAAATGAAAGTGGCTGCTGCAATGGCACAGGTGGAGGCTGTGAAAGCTAGTGAAAATGAGGCTTTGAAGAAGTTAGAGGCCACTCAGAAAGAGATAGATGAAATGAAAGCTGCAACTCAGGAAGCATTGAAGAGGGCAGAGATGGCTGAGGCTGCCAAGAAAGCAGTGGAGGGAGAACTGAAGAGGTGGCGTGAGCGCGAGCAAAAGAAGGCAGCAGAAGCAGCATCAAGAATTCTTGCGGAAACAGACATGTCCTTTAAATCATCTCCAAACAATTACCAAATTCAGAAGCCGAATCCTCCAGAGAAACGAATGGAATCCCGAAAGCTGGAAAAATCAAAAACCTCGGTATCAAAGAAAGTGCTTATGCCTAGTATCACTGGTATCTTTTATAGGAAGAAAAACCAAATTGAAGGTGGTTCTCCCTCGTATCTGCCCGGCGAGAAGCCTCTGTGACAAAGTATGGGGGGAAAGCCAGCCTTTTCCCAACTATGAAGCAGTTTATTTGTGTATATTTGAGACCAATGCAACTTAAAAACTTTTTATTTTTCTCTTTCCTTTTCCCTCTTAGGGTGTCTATCTTTGAAGAAATGGTAGGGGGAAAGATTGGACATTTTCTAGACCTAGATAATTGCCTGGAAAGAGTAGTGCAATTTTTGTGTGCTAGTGTTAGGCAGTATGTGTGCATGCATTTTGGAAATAAATGCTGGTAATTGAATGTGCTATTACTGCAGATTCATACGTTTCACAACTGAAGTTTGAATTATCAACTGTTAATGAGCATCATCACTAACTTTTGTAGCATAAGATATCCATATACTAATACTAGTAGTGTTCCATCAGGCCTCATCCACCTTAAATCTGCGGAAATTGCTTTTCAAAAACCACAAATCTTCTGACTCATGTTAGGCACCGACCCTGAAATTAATGTAACAGTCCCAAGTTGAGTCATGAGTTTTGATATGACACCCCACGATATAGGATGACAATATTCCCACGATATGCAGGTTACTTATCTCTGTACAGTCTACATTTAACTCCTAATGTATAGAGGTCAACAGATTATTTAGTGCAAGTTTACGTGACAAAATTTTGTAGAGAAAATGTCTTAAAGAATAAAAGCAATGTTGAGACATTTACTATTACCATAATTTATTTTCTTTTCTTTAGTTTATGAGAGTCTCTCAAAATTAGAAGGGTCGGTTATTCTCCTCTCCGATCATCACATATCATTGACACGTTTTTGCCTACTTATAGTGATGTGATTTTGAAGACTAATACTAATATATATTTTCACCGACTTACTGTAATTTACTGAAAATTTCTATCAAGATCTTGATATTAAGGAAAATTTTTATTTTGGTCCGGAGTAATTACTGAACATGTCCAGTAATTGCTTCTCAATCAATATAAATTTGTCATTTAAAATGTAAGATTCATTTTTTTTTTAATAAGAAACTCTAAATAGAAGATTCAAATTAATTAAAAAATAACTATTAAACACTCTTACAGACATAAACTTTCTCAATATTAAGATTTGAATCCGACTTTGACCTTTAATGGGCTGAGCCCAACGTCGTTGGCTACAACTACTATAGTCTACTACAGCCTAGCCTACCATCACTCAATCAAAGTGAGTTAAAGCAAATCCCCATTGCCTGCCTGGCTGCCACCTCCCCCCGATCTCAGCGCAAGTCAAATACGAAGTGGCCCTTCTTCAAACTGGAAACCGTAGTCTCATTGAACTGATTTTAATTAAAAAGAACCCACCATTTCTTTCTTTCTTTCTTTCTTTCTTTGACGACATCGTCGAACACTTTGATGGCGAGCGCTCGAGACGACGCTCTTTCATTCTTGAACCCTTCAACTTCCTCTCCAATCGCAGTCTCCGACGCCGACAGTTATCTTCTCGACAACTCCCAAATCGGAAGCGCCTCCGGGAGCTTCCAGAACGAGGGATTTCTCGGCGGCCTTGATGCTGCCTCAGCAGTTGTGAATATAGATGCTGAGTTTGGCTTTTCTAGGCCTGATTTTAGGCAGAGCCCACTGGTTGGAACTGTCGAGTTCTATGAGCGACACGTTTTCCTTTGCTACAAGAATCCTCAGGTTTGGCCTCCCCGGATTGAGGCTGCTGAGTTTGATCGCTTGCCTAGGCTTCTTTCCGCAGCTCTCATCACTAGGAAGCTTGATATGAAGAGAGACAGGTTGGTGATTGTTTTTTTGTCTTCTTTTTTGCTTTTTGGGTCATTATTTGATCTGGGTTTGGATTTTTTTGGCTTGATTTGAAGTGGGTTTTCTGTTTTTTTTTTTTATGATTAGTGGTATTATGAAGTGATTTCTGGAAGATTTTTGAGGGTTTAAATTTTAATGGATGTGTTCTGTTTCCTTAATTTAAAATGACCAAAAAAGGGCATGACGTTAATGTGATGTTGGTTTTTTAATCCTTTATGCTGCTGTATCCATTTTCGCTTGTGAACACAGCTGTGTTTTCCTCAATTTGATTAACCTGTGGGTGCTGAATATTGAAACTGCAATTTTACTTTTTCAGTAGAGTTTATCTTCAATTTGTAGTCTATGTGATAAATGATAGGGAAAATTCTGGCTGATTGGTAATACTACGATTTATTATCAATTTCTACTGTGTTTATCGTCTAAGGCATTTATCAAAACTGGATTTTGATCTGCATTTATTAGTAAAAGCCAGGGCTGATTCATGTTTTGAGATTTAAAAAGTGTCAATTTTTCTCTTTTCCTGGCTTCTGTTTGATGTGTTTCGAGAGCTATGCTCCTGCCAATTCTATCTCTGGAAATGGAAAATAATGAGTTGTATACTTTTATCAGCTGAAAGTTCATAACAAAGTTTGTGGTTTTAATTTACTCCCTTATTGTATATAAAATGTTCCTGAAAGGAATGTAGACATCATTTCTTGTAAAATAGGAAAGTAAATTACCTATATAGAACCGTTCCACAACCCCCCACCCCTTCTTACCTTTCCAAGTCTAGTAAAATACAAGTCTGCTAGGCTTCTCGATAAGGATATGGACACTGCAGCTATGCATCTGTGGCTGGGTGGATATGTTTTCACTTGCTTTTTTTCATTAGTGACTAATCTCTAATTTTCTCTGGTGCGTCTAAATTCTTTTATGTTTTTAAAGATTCGGTTAACTATATGCGAGGGACATGACGGAAGTGAGACATCAAATGGGGATGTCTTAAATATTATTTCCAGACATGGTCAGATACAGGTGAAAAAAGTACCTCCCCTTGTGCATTTTGATGATTTTTCCATACCATATCATGATGTTGAGTAATTACTGCAGGAGATTGACTCATTTTGATGTGGACACATTTGTTGAAGAAGTGCTGGTGAAGGATGGCGAGTGGTTGCCTGGAACTCCAGAAGTTCTAAGGGGCTGGTACATATTTGTCTGTTGTCATGGTACTAGGGATAGACGATGTGGTGTTTGTGGACCTGCTCTTGTTAATAAGTTCAATGAAGAGATTGACTTACATGGTCTTCAAGCTAAGGTGTCTGTTAGTCCATGCTCACACATTGGGGGACACAAATATGCTGGGAATGTGATCATATTTGGGCCAAATCTCTGTAAAGAAGTCACCGGTCACTGGTAATGAAGATATTCTTATTGATCAGATCTTTTTTTTGTAATAGTTGATATCATCCTTAATCTGAAGATCATTGTACGCACTCTGTTTTCTGAGTTTAATATTAGCACATTGAATATGAAAATAGGTATGGGTATGTGACACCAGAGGATGTACCTATTTTGCTTGAGCAACATATTCGGAAAGGAAAAATTGTGGATTGGCTGTGGAGGTAATTTGCTATTATTTTGCCTACTTTTCTTTTACTTGGTCATCTTAACCAGCATTGTGCTAGCTATAATAAACTTGTGCTCGTATTTCATGATGTGATACAGCAGGACATTCTTGGGCACTTTAAGGAATTGTTTTAGGCCTTAGCTTACTTTATCAGTAGTAATGAATCGACATTCCCTATTCGTAAAAATTTTATGGTGAAGAAGTCTTATATTAATATTGTTAAGATAATTGTCTCCTTTGATTATGTTAGATATTCGCTTAATAACTGAAGTTCAAAAGGAAGCCTTTTATAGACCTTATTTTTGAATTTAAGAGATACCGTCTAGATGTTCCACATTAAAAACTATGTATATATTGTACTTGGCAACCCTGCTCTGAGTTAGCTAACTAAAATGAACTTCTTGAAAGGATAAAAAGTTTTCTATATACCTTAAAAATTCTAATATAATAGATTGGGGTTTTTCTTGGTGGAACTGATCAAAGATTCTATCAATAAGTTGGTTAGCTTAAAGTTTAGCGTGCCTCACTTTCATCATGCTTTTGATCCTCTTCTTTGAAGATTTTTTCAGGATCTCAATTATTTGGATCCTACCTCCCACCCCTCACTCACACACAAAATGCATCCCATGTCTTAGTTTGAGTGGAAAACACAAAGCAGAATAGATGGGATAAACTGATTCACTTAGAGATCTACTTTTATGATGCATAAACTATGGAGAAGGGCTAAGATATGCTGCTTTTTAAGTAATCCACATTACAGAATAGTTCAGGAATACCACTTGTTTCTTCAAAAGAAATCAGCAAATGATCTTAAAATCTCCTTTACACGCGAGTTGATGAGGGGTTTTTCGCTGAGCTTGTGAAGAGTTAGTGGCCTATTTGACGTCGAATAGCGAAAGAATAGCAATACCTCGAGAAAACCACAGGCTCTGGAAGTGCTTTTTATTCTATGAAAATTAATTATCATACCAAGGATAGAAACAGCAGAAAAGGGGATTTTTAGGCCAATCTCAGTTTTTGAGGTTTTGTACTTGATTGGTGGATAAATAATTTTCTTATGCATGTTGGCTGCTATATTTTACTTCTTTTTCCCCCCTCCCCTTTTTGGTGTAGAATAGATAATGGAATACTTTTTGGTGTTAAACTGAATAATATACACTATCCTCAGGGGACAGATGGGATTAAAAGAAGATGAACAGAAGAACTCCCAGGAAGTAAGGCTTCAACTTAATGGTGGGAGCAATTTAGAGAGAAGCACAAAGAACTTGACACAAACCAATGATTCATGTGCCAATGTTTGTGGATCTCAAGCAGAAGCTGTGGGATGTTGCCAGATGAATGGAAGCTCTCTTTGTTGTCAGAACCCTTCGGAAAATAAGGAGACTCCTGAACTGAATGAAGGGGCTGGAAAATTTAAAGATGAAAAGAATAAGAGCGTTAGGCAACAAGTTTCTCGACGTAATAGTGGCAAAGGAGGCTCCTCTCGCAAGGTCTGCTGTATGCCTACTTGGTTTGAAAGCTGGGAACGTGAAGATACATATGCAACTCTTGCTGTTATTGGTGCTGCTTTATCAGTGGCCTTTGCCTATAATTGCTACAAACAGTTGAGGTGAAGTTTTTAAAATGTTTTGAGTTGCTAGCTGAAGTCACCATATTATCTCAAAACTCTCAGTTCTCTCATCTTCCGTTTAAGGTCATGGTTGGTTGCTTATTGCGAGTCTCAAATGGAAATCGTGATTTTGGTTAGAAGGGAAAGGAAATGCCCTCAGATGTAAAAACTCAAAATTGGAAAATGCAATTGATATATACCCCAAGCGCAGTATGCTTCTTATTTGCTCCCCATTCTGATTTTATGTAAATGTGGTATTGTAACTGTTATAAATCTAGCCTCTTGTAATCCTCCGATGGATTTGTTAATATTAATTAACTCCTTTGTAAAGATTCAAGTGTTTAATGTTGATATGAGCCATGCCCGTTTGGAACCAAGATCCTTGATATCTATTGCCCCGAGTTCGAGTTGTGACTTCTTTTTTCTTGTTAACTCAACTTGTTAATTTAGTATAAAAAAAGCAAGGATTCCACTCTTTTATTTATGATTTAACTGAATTTTATTTTTTTTTAAATATTTTGTTTCATCTTATCTTTCAGTCATCTCTCTTCGTACTACTATTTTACAATTAGCAATAATTGGTCAAGGGAAAAAAAAGTAAAGAAATTTCGCTTCGGGTTAGTCAAGATCTTGAATGTGCTGCTATTCTTTAATGCAAATCAAATAGGAATCCATTTGGGAAATCAATAAAAGAGTACCATCGGACACATTATGGTGAAATTTTTTTATAAATTAATTTCGCCAGAGATTCGTTTGGATGACATTTCATTTCCCAAGGATTTCTATGGCCAGCCACTCATTTGATTATCAACCTTTGTTTGGATTGTCAGAATTGCAAAACTAGTGGAATTTTTGTGTGTGTGTGTGCAGTATCAGTTATAATCTGTCAACAAGAAGTAAAGAGCAAAATTAGAATATGAGAACTGAGAGAGAGGAGAGGCATGGCAGAAGTAATATTGCCTTGTAATGAAATTCTTTAACATTGGATCAGGATTTCTACAACAACATCGAGTAATGATAGGATTATATACCCCCAAGACCGTTAGGGCTTAGCTTCATCCCAGAACCTGCAATTTTAGATGATGCAAGCATTTAATACTACCTTCTATAATTAAATCCCCTCTTCATCTTTAGAGCCGTTCGGAAGAATGCAGCCACCATACATATGATATGATACTAACCAGATGATTATTTTTATATCTCCAGCTTTCAGTCAGCATTTATCTTAATGTCACGTAGAGAACTGGAAAGCCCATTCTGATTCCCAAGTCTCTGGAACTCTGTCTCTATAGTATGAGCAATAGCGTCTCATTGGAGTCTTCTGGGTCTGGCTCAGGGAAATCCACGTGGAATGACCCCTGTTTGATGGGTGCATCAGCCTCTACGAGTTTGGCTTGCTCCTTGGTATAGTTGTACAGCTGCTGATGGAAGCTATGGTCCAATGAGAAGCAGTCATCAACTGTTCCATTTCCAGAATACCGAGCTGAACCTGAGCCTTCCCTTTTGCAAAAGTGTGGGAGAGATGCATAATCCATTATCTGCAAGTGAGTTGTGAATCAGCATCTCCAATTCTCAAACATGACAATCAAAATGAAACTGTCTTTACCACATTTGATACCAGCCTGAATGCCTGATCCACCAACAAGGAGAATAGGTGATCAGGCTATCACCCGGTCTTGATGATGGAACAAAGGTGTGTGCGTGTGTGTGTGAGAGAGAGAGAGAGAGCTGGAAAAATCAGGTCAATGAACTTGAGAACTTAAGAGCAAACAACTCTTCCAATACATGCATAGAAGAACCAAAAGTGCAGCGATTTGGTGATACTTTTTCTCAAGTTGACTAAAAATCAGCATTTGGTATCCAATCATTCATCTTAGGGGATATAATATGTAAATTAACATCTGTGAAGTAATGGCCGCATGCTTTCATTTTTGGCGACGGCATACTAAGTTCTCTCTATTCAGTCTATGGTCTCGGGTCAAATCCAAAGTAGAGTAATCTCAGGAAGATTGAACAATAATTGGTCTACTCAGTAACCTCAATGAATATACAAGATGAAATGGAAACGGATAAGATTGTTTTATGCAAAGATCGATTTAAAGGTCTAGTTGTCAAAACTCCCAAGATTGTCCCAAGAATAGTCACCCATAAACGCAAGACTGCTTTGGACAATAATATCTGGTATTTAAGCAACCATATTCACTTCATTTTCAAGAGGTAATTTTACTGGCCAACAGCTCCCTCACCTTCAATAATTCATCTCTTCCACTCCCTGACAGCACCTGAATTTTCTTCCTTGTTCTTTCTTGCAAAAGAGGCCTCAACTACCTGTAAACAACACAAAAAACTTGTTAAGGGTCATCACTATGCAAGCATTCAGTAACAGTTTTTCCTCCTGCCGTTTGTACATTATGGTACACATGAATATTTATGAATACACACTTTCCCACCTTCCAACATGCTGAAAATATGTATGGGGCATTCACAATGTAATACGTATCTGTCTTCTCAGGATAATTCAGATCATCTATTGTAGATATAACAGTTAATAACTGCAAGAGAAAATGTACACAGATTGATCAGTCTCAGAAAAGAAGTGAAACGACAATGGTCCACTTGTATTGGAAAGATTAAAGAACAAGAAAATGCTAGCATCACTATCCCCAAACTATAAAATGAAAAGAAATTCACAATTCTATATTCATTGAGGAAAGTTTCCAAAATAGCACTAGTTCTAGAAGTTCACTAGCTCAGCATCCTTTATGAAGTACTATGACCTAGTCAACCATAATTTCTAAAAGTTCAAACAATACTGAAAGCCGTTGAATACACAGGCAGCAGGGTCCTGGATACAGCGATGAATATTTCTATCCAAGATTCGCACTTGAAAATTAGTCAAATAGAAGTTCCCAAACCCATATGCCCAACTGTATCTCACACATGCCTGGGCTTGTGTTGGGTGCCGGTGGATGTGCACTTGTGAAACATTGTGCTGTGAACAGAAAACTATAGCAAAATTGAATAAAACATAGAGAAATAAGTGTGCAGTTTGGGTAAAGGAAGCATATTGGGTAAGAGACTTCTGAAGATAAGAATAGCACTTCCTGCAATACTACAGTCAAATATCTGAAATACCTTAATGTGGTTTAATGAAGAAAGCTTCAGACCAGTCATGTCCAAGACCTTTATACAGGTGCTAATATGTCGCCCAAATTTCTTTGATGCTGAAGGCTACAATATTACTAGTTTAGTCGGTAAGATGATCAACCACATACATTTTAAATATATGTGACTGCTCAGAACAAACCATACCAATATCACGCAATCTCTGTATTCATTAGCATTTGGATGTGCGACTGAACATAGTAGTGAATCTATAGAAGGAAAATATATTGTAAGTATCCAATAGCAAACTTAACCACATGCTTAACTTTTGCAAGCAGATGATAATATGGATAAGAATATGGTATCTTACAGATGCTTTGTCAAAAGTACTGAGCCCCGCACCAATAGCAATGACAGGAAGGCCCTAAACATTTTATTGCATCAAGGAAAACCATGAGTACAAAGTTTAAAATATTGGCTGAAAATCAGCTGAGGGAACATTACTGCACCCTAAAGCAATAGAAAGTACAATTCATAAACCTCATCCATAAAACAATACATGGCAATAAGTAGGATAACCATGCATCATACTTACCTCTTTTGAGTATCCAGACATTCCTATGAGATGGGAATCTCGCAGTCCTCTGTAAAGATCAGTAGGGATAATTGGCTTCTGCAAAAAAGACACGGCTGTATTAGGAATTAAGCAAACTGGTTGACTGATATTTTCTTCAATCGGTTTTTCATTCACATGGCATCTTTAGAAAATGCACGAAGGGATTGACACATTGAAGCCGAGTCAGCAGAAAAGTAATTACTTTATGTAATCAGTATTTGAAAAGTTGAAGCCTATGACACTAAAACAGTTAAACTTGGCAAACAGACAGATTTTCACGTGATGATCAACAACTCACCGCTAATATGTTATCAATATCATTTTGAATCCTCCAGTTTAAACTGTCAATAAGCTGTAAAAGATAAAATAGTGAGAAAGGATGACAAATGCAAATATCAAGTCTAAAGCAACAATTTGTTTCTAAATTCCACTCAAATAATATCAAACCATTGTATGAGCTTTGGAGGAATTCCCACATCTTGCTTTGAGAAACCTCATCATAGTCTCAGTTGGGTATCCTTGATGCACATTCTGTAAATTAAGATAAGATTGCATCAAATTCTTTTCAGCAGAATGACTTAAAATAAAAGATTTGTGATTATACTCATCAAACTAAAAATTTTCTACACGATGACACCAGAATAATTTAATATGCATTTCATATTTGTTTACTTGATCAGTTGATCTGTACTCTTATGCTTGATTTTTCAAAAACCCTTAATTACAACACACACTTGTTGTTAACCAAAATTCAATCTTGTTAGCAAAATAACAAGCAACTAACTAAAATTTGCACGAAAGCAACAACAAGATCCACTTGCATTGTCGCACAATACTTCATAAAACTCAAATTAATGATACAGAAACGACTTTTGACTCAGCATTGACTATCAGAAACACCCAAAATTCACCAGTAATCAGAATCCATGAATCTAAAGAAATTCCAAAAGACAAAATTTTTTTTTTTTGAAATTCCTGAAAAAACCCAGATCAAGTTTACTCCTTTACAACAGATCAACCACACTTCTCATAATTTCCTTCCATAATTACCCAAAAAGTCAAGAATGGCCTAAAGGGCTAACCTGAAAAGTCTTCTTCAATGGCTCATCAACTGTAACAACCAAAAAAAAAAAAATTATGTAAGTAGTAGATCCAGAGAGGAAAGACTATCAAGCCAAATAAATGTGAGGTGTAAAAATGACAAAGAAGCTAACTTTCTGCCATCAGAGTCTGAAATTGCTTGATCATATCTTCAGTAATGAACACCATTCTCTGTTTTCTGGTAATCTTGAACCTAAAAAAAAATTAATCTTGTTTTGGAATTTCTGGTATTTTTTTTTTTTTTTTTTTCACTAGCTTTATAAAGGGATCCTTTATTTGTAGTTTTTGTGGGGTTATTTTTGGGCGAGGTGTTGGTTTCAGACAAGAAGGCCTGTGGTGAGCTGGTTGTGGTGTGGCCTCCTTCTGCTTTCTCTGATAATTTCTTTACTTCCTTTTAAATACTAAAAGTCAAGAATTAAGAAAGCTTTTTATTTTTCATTTTATTTTATTTGATTTTATTTCCTTTTAGTTGGAAGATGATTAGTCAACTATTTTGAGCAGTACAAAAATATTGACCATCTTATAGAAAAAACTTTACTATTTGATTATGGATTTATTGTTGTTCATCAAGTATGTCAAAAATTTTCCCCTAAATAATAGTCTAAATTTTAATCTATGTTTTATTTGGTAATGTATAGTATAAGAGTAAAAAGACAATTGAAAAATATGGTAATAAATTTTTTTCGAATATAGATCTAAAAAGACCTAACTATTTTTCAGCCTGTTACCTAATAATGTTGGTAACATTGTCGGTGATGTCTAGGAATCGTGGAGTTGATTATGACAGAAGAATAAGGATTTTTTTTCTTTTTTTTTTGGGGTTCTACAAAGAATAAGGAAATATTAAAATAAATAAAAAAAGTAGTAGGTTTGTAGGAGTAGAAGGTAAAAACTTAAAAAATAAAAAATAAAAAAATTTTAATTACGCACTCTATGTTAAGTAATAAGTATTGTAAGTAATTAAATAATTAACAAGTGGTGAAATTTTTTATTTTTTAAATTATTTCAACGATTGTCATATTTATTCCGCATTAAAAAGTAAGTAACTAAAACTTACGTATCACGCACATATAGTGGCATAGATACAAGGGTTAATAATATTTTACCCCTAAACTAAATGAGTAATTATATTTTATCCCTATGAATTATAAAATTACACTTTATTCCCAATTTATATTGTAATTACCTACCCAATTAGAGATAAAGTATTATTAACCCCTAGATACAAAATAGACACCAAATATGAGTTACAAAGAAGTACACTAAATAATTATTTTTGTAGGTAAAGACTTAGATAGATTCGATCTTTAACTTTACTTGTAAATTTTGTGGTGTGAATTAAATTTTAAAGAATTTATGACATTAGTTGATATAACAAGATTTTTTAAAATTTAATTTTGACCACAAAATTTACGAGTGGGATCAAAAATCGAATCTACTTAAATATTTTTTATTTTTGTAACGTATGTGGTATTACCCAGTAAGAGTTGGAAATTAACGGGTTTGACAAATTTTAGATTATTCGACTAAATTATCGCCTCCACCAACGTAATGGTTACTGGGATAGAAAAGACATTTTATTAGTATGGTACGAAGAAGTTAATTTAATGTCACACTCAAGGATTAATTTTAATCCACGAGGTTATCAAAGAACATAGAACTAATAGTCATATGTTACAAATACGAACTTATCAGGATTTAGTTTGTTTGAATAATTAATATTTATAATATTATTTAAAATAATTAGAATAATAAATTTTTAATGTGATGTATTATAAAAAATTATTAAAAGACATGTTAAGAAATTATTATAAAATATTATTCATTTGACATATAATAAATAATTTATTTGTCTAAACAGAACATTTGTAATAATTAATTATGATGAATCTCGAGGGACAGGCAAGAATAATTACCCTTTTTCCTTAGCTGAATAACCTGGATTAGAATAGAGTGATAGAGTAAGTATTATATTTTCTTCATTTTAAAATAACTGTCATTTTAAATAATATGTGTTTTAAAAAATTAAAAAAATATATTAAATAATGTTCTTCTATCCTTGGCTCTCCGTGCGATATTAATGGAAGGACACTTATATAATTGAGATATTAATGTAAAAAAGTAATTAAATTATTTTGAATTATTTTTTTATAAAATTGATACAATTAAATAATTTTTTAATTTGTGTATACTAACTAAAAATTGTAGTAATTATTTTAAAACAGGGGAATAATTAATATGCTTAATTGTCTTCGATCTACGCTATTAGTGCATGCAATATTCCGAACGGTAGTTTCCTCCCCTTTTCCTTTTAGTGCTCTGACTTTTTCCATTTGTGTATGGAGAATAGAATATACGAATCTCAAAGCACAATTTTTATTTTATTTATTGATCAAAGTAGAAAAAAAATTGGACATAATTCTAGCATGTGATTTTGACACGTGGCTCTTGTAAACTGGCTCTTATTTTTCAAATATCAATTTCAGTTAGTTGAAATATGCCATATGGGTCCCCTTTGAAATTTATTATTCTTTTCCCCCCTCACTAGTTTACCATTTCAAGTCAAATTAGTTATGCTGTTGATTGTCGTTGAAATTGGAACTTTCTAAATGCTAGGCCTAACTAGTTAATTTAAATAAAAATAAGGATAAATTTGCAATGTAAAAACTGTCCTTGTTTGGGAGTTTATGACTAAAGATTGGTCAATACTCACAATACTGTATCGATCAGGTATAATACTTATTTTTATTCATCAATAAAAATTAATCGTCAGTTTAAAAAAAAAAATACTAATGATTGATCAAAATTTCAAATATATATATATATATTTCTAAAATGTGACATTACTTTTTTTTCTCTATTGTTTCTTTACCCTTTTTCCATTTTCCATTTTCCATTTTCCATTTTCCATTTTCAGCTCCAAAGTCAAAAAGAAGCTTAACGACCTTGCAGCTAAGTTATCCTAGCCATGCCAATGTGATTAGGAAAAGTATGGGAAAATATTAAGAAAAAAAAAAGGTACAAGTATTAACCGGAAAAAATAAATAAATGGGGGACCGAAAGAAGATTTGGCATTGTTAAGCAAGCTATACACACGTGTTCATGTGACCCTATGCGTCATTATTCACAAACGGCCAACTTTTCTATGAGTTGGAACAAATAAAATTGACTAAGTAATAATTTGACGAGAAATTTTTAAATAGATCGAATTTATAGAAAGTGTCATAAATTTTTTTATTTTAATTTACCTACGTTATCTCTAAAAATAATTATTTTAATAAATTGAAGTGATGTGAGTGAATTAGTACCAAAGGGTTTATAACACCTATTATAGATCCGATTCACTTATAAATTTCCCTAATCTTACTATCAATTAAGATTAAAAAAAAAAAGATTAAATGAGTAGGCATGGGATATATATATAATAACTCTATTATACTATCTGCCCTTCTGTTGATTTTATTTTATTTTTCGTGAAAATTTTGTTAACCAATTGGAAGTAGGTTATCTAAGCTAATTCTAAATCGTCTTCCGCTTTTTTTGGTGGAAATTAAAGAAATTAAATAGCATAAAATCATTTCTTGTGGTTTAAAATTTGTGTCTGAAAAATCACCAGTTCAATATAAGCTAATAGTTAAAAAAAAATCTTCTCCTCGTAGATATACATTGATATAAATTTAAATAATTTTTCAAAGAATTCCCATTTCTAGTAATTTTATGGATTTTAGTATTCCTCGAGTTTGACATTTCATGAGCATTAGCTTTCTAAAAGCCAGTGGATATAAAGAAATATTCCCTCTTGCGCATGACATATATATTACTCAATGCCAATAAAGACTCCATCAATCAAATTAATGGCAGTAAAAAAACCAATATAATGATAATTAAATCAACTTATTTTAATATTTTATGTAAGTAAAAATTCTACTTAGATAGATTTTTTTTTTTTTTTTTTTTTTGAAATAAAAATCTGCCTTTCACAAAAAGTACTCACTTTTAGAGCATCACTAGACTTATCCCATCTGTTTGGATTCGGTACGTTCTCGCTTCCTCCATTCACTTTTTCCTTTCTAAAAAATAATATATAAAATGAAAATTGAAAAAAAAAAAAAATAGACCTCACTTTGAGAGGTGGGTGTTAGATTGATATTCGGTATTTTTTTAATTTTGGAATCCTGTATAGATTTCCCTTTTTTTTTTGGAGATGAAAATGAAAAAAGGAATAAAAATCTGGAATAAATTTATAAGCACAGATAAAAAGCAAGAATCTGTCACGTCAATTAAACACTATTCGAAAAAATTCCAAATATTCGAGTTTCAAATCAGCCATGAAAGTCTTCAAGCCAATAGTATATACTAAAAATTACAATAATTCTCAAGTTGCAAAAAATGCACCTCGCAATTGCATGGAAAATTTATTCTTCATTGTGCTCAAGTTCTTTTTTGTGAATATTCACACAGCTCCCACTAAACCTACTTTTTTTTACTACTCGTTAATTAATACTCTTTTTTTTTTCTTTTTTTTTTCTACATAGGTTTTAATTAAAATAAACTCTACCTTTAAAGGTTTATTACTATTATTATTTTGCACAAATGGTTCTAGTTAATGCCTCTTTTGAAATTTGATCACAATAAATTGTCATGAAATTTAATGAATAATTTTGAGCAAAAGATTTAGACCCACTAGCTAGTATAAATTTGTTGCACTTAAAAAAAAAACCATCCTTAAATGAAAATTTGTTGCAATTAGGCGACACATTATATTTTCAAAATCTCAAATAATTTGCGGTTGTGATATTTATAAAATAATCTTGAAATTTTATTGGTTAGTCTCTATTGAAAGATATATTATTCTTCCGATCTAATATTAATTCCATAATTAATAACAACTATTCAGCTGAAAACATTACATGTGATTGGTCAAAAAAGTATTAATTGAGATTTACCATATCATAATTATCATTACTTCACATACATGCTTAGTCTATTTTTTTTTTTTTTTTTTTTTTTTGTTTGGGTTCAAAGAATGTCTTGACAATAAGATCATGACAAATTGAAAGCTGGTGAAATAATTTGGGGTGTCTGATATTGAAATGGAAATTAATGGAAATTTTCCTTCTTTTACGTAATTAAAAAAAGTCAAAGAAGTAATAATTGGATCTCGACCATTAATAATTCGTGTCGTTTGTGGGTTTTGTCCTGTCTCTTATACAAAGAAAAGTGGCAATCATCAACATGGCATTTTGCCTTTTTCTCCTATTAATTGTCTTGGCAACTTCTCTTCCATTCTTTACATTTCAAAAATGATTTCGAACAATAGCTTTCTATAATGGATTTATATATTCGATTCTAATATAATTCTGGCTATCAATAAAAAGAAAAAAAAATATGAGTGCAGTATTTCGACAGGGTCCACTAACTCATTAAAATCATTTATCCGAATTGATATATATATATATATATATATATATATATACATAATGTAAATATACAAAATACAATTAGCCTAATAAAATTTGTGATTTATAATTTATCTTACTTTTGCTCCCCTTAATTTTTTAAATTTCTTTTTCTTCTCAATATTTCCCCCTTGAATTTTTTAAAATTCTCTTTATTGTTTATATTATCATTATAGAAATTAAATTTTTACCATAATTTTATATCAAAATTGAAAAATTCACTATAAGTATGAGAGAATTTTAAAATTTATTGAAATTAAATACAATAATACAATTTCACATCGTTGTTTACTAGTACAAACCAAAGTGGCTGCATGGTCATCCTGTCTTATACATATAGAGATCAAAATGAAACCATTGTTATTTTTTTCAGAAAAGAAAAAAAAAAAAATGAGAGTATGTCTTTGGGGTTCTAATTATTCCTTGATCTTGATCTTTGGACCTCTGATCACACTTCTTCTCAAGCACATGATGAGTTATAATACTTCAACTAAAATATGTCTAAGGAAAAAGTTTTATTTGGATAATTATTATTTAAAATATTATTTAAAATAATAGTTATAGTAATTTTTCTAAAATGTTAAGAAATAAAAAGTAATTAAAAATATTATAAAATAAATATAAAATATTATTTAAAAAATAACGAATAACGAAAATTGTCCAAACGGAGTATTATTCCACAGACGCAATATTTGTATGCATGCATGCATGGTTGGTGTCTGGGTGAATATATACTTCACATATATAAATATAATACTTCATTCGTCTCATTTTATTTGACATGATCAATTTTATATATAATTTAAGAATAATTGATATTTGACCAACTAGTAAAATAGTTTTTTCATTACTGTCCTTTAATTAAAATTCAAAATTTATTAGTTGATTTTTAGTTTTCAATATTTGAAGTGACTTATGAGAATAAATAATGTTGAAACATGACATTAATACTCTTTTTTTTAAACTTTCATGCAGGGTAAACTAAATAAATTGATATTTATTTATTTGTTATTTTTAGAAGTGATAAATAATTTAGAATAAATTAAAATAGAACGAAAGAGAAATAAAATACGACGGAAGAGTACTACTATATATCATAATGGCCAGGCGGCCAAGGACAATTTTAATCTTCAGAATATGAAAATATCATCCATTTGAATTGGAGGATAGTTTAACTTAATTATTCCAATATAATAGTGTAATAATTGTGGGGTTCCAAGAAAAATTCGGAAATTTAAAACTAATTAATGAACCTTATGTTTAGTACTCGATCGGGAGAACCTTGAAATTTGTAAAGTTAAGCATACACATGCTGGTGTCGGAAGGTTTTATTAACTCGATAACATCGCATTAAGGTATTTATAATCTTGTAGCTTTTGTCCTTTTAGCCTCGACTAGTGTAATAATCTTATATCGAAATTTTTTTATATGGATTAGATTTATTATAGGTGAAATAGATGTTTTGATTCATATTTATTTACATCATTTTAATTTATTAAAAATAATTGTTTTTATGATAATATGAATAAATATAGATAAAATAATCTATCACCTATCATAGATCGGATCTATATAAAAATTTTGCTCATATATCTATGCAATTGCTTTGCTGCAAAATTTATGTAGAAAACAACAGTCAAAACTTTGTAAGACTGTTGAATAATCACTGTGCAAAGTTTAAGATACTTCCTCATGTTCACGTCGAACCAATTGATTTAGCAATTACGTGATTCATTATTTGATTGTAATATTGTACTATAAATATACAATAAATATATGACTATGTGACTCCAAAAATTAACAGCTCAAACTAGCCGAGGGTGTCCCCGCTGTCTAGGTCGAGGGTTAGAATATTGATTTCGGTAGTATAATGTTATAAGTAGCGTAGTATTTTCATATTATAAATGTGAGTTTAGTCTAAATTTATGTGTCTGGTTGATTTTAATAACATTCTGTAATGTCTATTTATTCAGATATTTGTAATAATTTTATAAAACGAATGATTAATCTGATATGTATCATTAATATAGAAATATTTATACATTATCAAGTCTAGATACATGTCATATGTGTATAACTAATTTTTAAAATTTAAATAATTCACAAATGATATACATTCAAACACCGACGATATATGAATGATTTACACGAAAACGAAATAGGTCTTTGGGAAAATTTCTATATATATGTCATTTTTCAAATGTGTTCTAATTGTATACCTATTTCAAAGTTGTGTTCCGAAACAGTGGAACTCGCATTCCCCGAATGCGAGTTCCAAAAAATTTTGAAAAAAAAAAAAAAAATTAGTGTTGACTGACCTCGCATTCCTCGAATGCGAGGTCGGCAACCACTTATCTTCTGCGAGGTCGGCAACCACTTATCTTCTGCGAGGCTGCAGGCCTCGCAGAAGATAAGTCCCCAAATTCCCCTTTTCGCCCTCCTCCTTCCTCCTCCTTCATCCTTTCTCCTCCCCCTCCTCCCCACCACCATCTATTTTTCCTTCCCTCTACAACAATCACCATCTCCATTCCACCACCACCACCACCACCACCACAACCAACAGAACCACCGCACCGCAACCCACCACCAAACCGTAACCCACCACCAAAATATTTCAGGTAAATTTAATTTTTTTATGGAGTCCAATAATTTTAATTAATATATTTTTTTAATTTTGTTTAAATAATTAATTTTGTTAATGTAAATGTTTTATAAATATATTTTGTGTAGGTAAGGAAAGTTTATATTTTTTATGTTTTTGTATTTTAGTTTAATAATATGCTATTTTGATTATATACCATATTTTTTTAATATTTAGAGAGAATGATCTTTGTCTCGGGATATATGTTGTAAGTTTGATTTCTGTTGATTGCGGTGAAATTTGTGGTTATGTTGTTTGTTTCATTTTGATTGTGAATATGTATAATACATTTTTTGTAATACTTGTCGGGCATATATTACTTGTAACCCTTACGGGTTATTACATTGGTCGTAACCCTTGTCGGGCATGTATTAGTTTTAAGTGTTGCCGATTTGTTGTGTTGTTTGTAACCGTTATTGGGTATGACCGGCGTTAGAGGGAATCTTAAAGATATAGAGGAACTCTGTCAAATTTTTTTTTAAAAAAAATATATTCCGTATCAAAAAATGGGGTCTAAACATGTTCCATCCTTACAGGAAAATGGCATTTGATAGACCTCGTCACATTCTCCTTTATTGGGGAGGAGAAATCTCTTATACACATCTGTCTCGGGTCGCCACCGGCCAATGACGAGCAAGAAACTATTTCGAATAAATCAACGGATTAGTTTTGTTGAATTCAGTTGACAAATATTGAATTCATGGAGGTCTGTCTCTTAGCAGATGATATTCAATTTCATCTGCTCCCATCCCCCTGTCTCTTATCCACATCTAGATGTGTATAAGATTGATGATGATCATGGTATGGAAGGTATTTTTGATTTGTTTGATGTCGATCCAAATTTTTGTGCTGAATTGTTTATCGAGACGGAGGAAATTCCGCACGTACATGTAAGCAACAATGTAGGGGTGTATGGTATGGGGCCAATGATGTCTCTCATGCATTCGACCATGGACGACCAGTAATCCAATGCGCAGACTCTTTTGAACATCCGTGGTCGCTTGAGTTTTACAACCCAACTTGTTCGTTTTAATGTCAAACTCAATGCAATCGATCAAGCTATTGGCGCTAGATGTGTATAGAGACACTAGAGCAGGTGAAGGCCCAAGTACCATGCAATATCAATCAAATAACATATGGAGAAAGGCCTCGTAGATGAGGGTTTGTCAGCGGATAGTGGTAATAGTGACTCGTCGTGCCATGCATTAGACGAGAATTACGAGTCTAGTTCAGACTCAGAAGACATATCGGATGATGATTCTGACGAGAATTTGGGGTCAAATAACAATGAATGTCATACACAAGAGGATGTTCCTGCTTATCAACCTAGGGGGATGGCTTTTTTCAATGATCTTCGTAACTACGGTGAGTACGATCCCATGGACCGTAGTGATAAAGATGTGCTAATTTATTGAAATGAAGAAAAAAATAATATTTTGCTCTGTACATTGAAAGCAATTAACAAGTTATAAGAGACAGTTCTTTAATGTGGTCTATAGCTCAACAACGAGAATTCAAAGTCATAGAGAGCCGGAAGAGAACATGGGCTGCTAAATGCAAGATCTGCGTCCTCCGTGATTAGCGGTGGAGATTGTGATTGGAGTATTCGCACGTGGAAATTAATCTCTTACTGTGTGGAAGGTCACGAAATGGGTAAAAGATCAAAGTACATGTCTCGGTGAAATATCCGGTAACAACAACAGAAATCTGACATCCACAGTCATTACTAACCAAATTATGCACTTAATTGAAAATGATCCTGGGCACAAGGTCAAACAAATTTAGGCATATGTGAAGAACAGTTTGAAAGTTGACATCACTTACAAGAAAGTTTGGTATGCATCTAGATGCGATTGTGCTTGCATATGAAAGTTGGGCATCTAATTTTTAACAATTACCCCAATACGTTGCGAACTAGACAGCTCCTATTTCGTTTTCGTGTAAATCATTCATATATCCCAACAAGATTCGAGGATGTGAAAATTTTCAAATACATATTTTGGGCATTTCGCCATCGATTGATGCATTTCATATGTGTAGACTGTCCTATGTGTTGATGGCACGCATCTACGAGGGAG
The DNA here is from genome assembly GCA_025175665.1 of Cinchona pubescens. NCBI lineage: Eukaryota > Viridiplantae > Streptophyta > Magnoliopsida > Gentianales > Rubiaceae > Cinchona > Cinchona pubescens. The sequence goes on from JANKKI010000106.1 coordinate 2,274,274, forward strand.
TATCGGGATAAATTACTTATTGCCGTCGCTTTGAATGCTAACAATCAAATTTTACATTGCTTATGCGGGTAATCAGTGAGTCCCCTTTATGGCAGGAACCATTTGCGTATCATAGATTCTGTCTGTGTCACGTTCGGAGTAATTTGATGACCAAATACAAGAATGTAGAAGTGAAGAAATTGTGTTGGTCTCTTGGTGTCAAGTTACAGAGGCGGAAATGGAATTTGCACCAACATACGATACAGCTGCAACATGTAGAGGCATGGAGATATCTGGTACATATTGGGCTTGACCGGTGGTGCCTTGCTCACGATGGAAATCGAAGGTGGGGAATACATGGTACAAATTCTTCTGAGAGTTACAATAACGTGTTGCGCGAAGTTAGACTACTTCCGATAAAGGCTATAATTGATAGTACATTCCATCGGTGCGTAAAAGTATTTGTTGATAATAGGCTTGTGCACGGGGTACTATTAGTACAGGTATATTCCAGTAGTTTATATGCACATAATTTTGTACTAGTACTTTATCTTCATTTATTTGTATACAGTTATGGGCTTGGATACGCATGCCGACACTGCGTCCTATCCGGTTAGAGCCCGCACAGGAGCATCACGGAGCATATGGATCTCGGTATATGTGTTTTGTTGAACTGTTTAATTACATATGTTAACATTAGATTTGATATTTATTAATTTTTATTGCAGGTGGGATGTTGGATTTGATCTGCGCAATGCTTCTCGGCATGTTTTATCTGTTTTTCGAGATCAGTTACATACTTTGCGACCTAATGAGGTACATCAGTCGATTTCATTTCTTGTGCACATTGTCGTCCTCGAATTTCGTTTATTTACTAACTTTTTTTAGACTTCTTTGGTTTTAGTTTATATGGCAGCCATTTTCTGATGAGCAAAAAGAGTTTATATGTTGGGAGATCGTGGAATGTTATCTCCTCATCGGGTTATGCGACGATGGTCGAATGCATGAGAGACAGCAATTGCCTAATGAATTTGTGATAAAACTTGATTATTTTCCTATACCGTTTCTGTATCAGCATCACCATCACAAGAAATACAATTCAGACAATATATAGATATTTGGGGAGCAAGACCGGATACAATTGAGGTTGGTCTCACATGTATTGATACTACACATGCATCGGGTGATTACATGCAATGGTACCGACCGAGGACGGTGATGTACATATCCAATCCTAGTCAACGCCCTACTTTTGCAGAAGGCTACCTCGGCAATGGTGCACGTGCAGATTATCTTGTAAGTAATTATTCTTTTTTTGTTATTGTTTTTCTTTTTCAAATTACTTCATTAAAACTGCGAATGCGAGGTCAGTCAAGAACAAATAAATTTTTTATTTATTTATTTTTTTTAATTTTTTTCTGGAACTCGCATTCTCCGAATGCGAGTTCCACTATGCCATTGCTTCGGAATAACACTTTCAAATAGGCACACAAATAGAATGAATTTAGAAAACAAGCATATTGTTAGAATTTCCTTTAGGTCTTTGTTAGTTGGGACTACTTATATGTATACCTTTCACTTGTAAATGGTAATAGATGAAAAAATGCAATATGTGGACATGAAAGATGAAAGATGAAAGGTGAACATCAAAGGAAATGAAAGGAGAGGCAACGCAGAAAAGAATTGCATGGACCAGGACCACTATAGTAACGTTCATTAATGAAATGGCAATTTTCTCCACCTATATATATATACATAGCAATTATTTATGTCGTTGTATATATGACTGAATCTTCATCATACTAATAAAAATTAGAGTGGACAAGGAGGTGGGTGCATCTATTAATGCTGTCCGTACAACCAGCACTTGCAATGGAAAGAAAGTATTAAATATGAAGATAAATAATGCCTTAGCAAATGCGGGGATAGCTCAGTTGGGAGAGCGTCAGACTGAAGATCTGAATGGTCGCGTGTTCGATCCACGCTCACCGCATCACATTATTTTGCTTGCTACAAACTCTAAACCTTGGACCTTGGTACTAAAACTTTGTTTCACACTTAATTTCCTATTCATCTTCACAATCTGAAGATTCTTTCTTAGAGTACTACTATTACTTGTGATGGCTTTACTGCATGTGATCCAAATATTAGTATTGCTTCATTTTGTGGCAGCTAAGGGGGAGAAAATATATTATTCCTACAGCTAGTTGAGAAATCATGAAAAACAAGAGACTGAATTCTTCATGACCCCTTCATACAATCTCCACAAGCTATTTATTGGCAAAAGAACAATACACACACTAGTCATTTTCATCCTCAAGAAACAAGCAATGTTAGGCAAAAAAACCTTGTACAATGTTGTCCTGTTGAAGGCAGACATCATTAAAGAGATCAACTGCCAAATTTCACATTATGGATTGATAGAGAGATAACACTTCAGTATTCTCAATACAACAAATGGAACTGTTTCTTTAACATCAAACAATAATATGATCAACAACTACCAACAACATAAGAAAACCCTGACTTTGAAAGCTTCAAAATGTTCAGGAACTACTACGTATTTCCATCCGCGTAAACAGATAGCTAACCAGTTTTTGAAAGCAACTACTAAAAGAAATCAAATTCAAGGTAATTATCAGAATTTTGCTGAAAGGGGATAGATCCAGGAGCAGACTTTTCACCAGTTGATGCTGCTGTTGGGACAGGAATCTTCTCAATCTCAAATGGCCTCGGGATCTCTGGAGGGCTTGCACAACGAATCAGAGCCCAATTTACACCTTCAAAGAAGGGATGCTGTTTAATCTCAGTTGCCCCGCGTTTATATGCCAATCTATGTTGTGGCTCTTTTACTAGCAAGCCTCTTATAAGATCTCTGGCTGAAAAACTGACGACAGGAGATTCTGGAAACCGCAGGGGCTGACCTACAACATTGAACAGGGTTGCTCGATTCCCGGATCCCTTGAAGGCAAGTAGAGTCTTACCAAACAATAACTCATAGAGAAAAATCCCAAAAGTCCACCAGTCCACAGCACTGCCATGTCCTTCACCCTTGATGATTTCAGGAGCAAGGTACTCGTGGGTCCCAACAAACGACATTGATCGCGCTCCGGTTGGCTCGGCAATAAGTTCTGGCAGTGGGCTAACTTGGTTACCAATTTCATTTTTGGGCTTCCGTTCTTTCTTTGATTTGCTTGAAAAGATGCGAGGAGTAAAACATGATGTAGGAACCACGCAGGATGGTTGAATACAGGAGGGCTCAATGCATGCAGGTTGGACACAATAAACAGGATTCTTTCGGAGGGGCTCCGTCTCGATGGATGATGATTTGACAAGGGTTGGGCTGACAGAACAACGAAGGGAGAGGTCAAAGTCTGATAGCATTATGTGTCCGTCTTCCCTCACAAGGACATTTTCTGGCTTGAGGTCACGATAGACAATGCCAAGCATATGGAGGTATTCCAGAGCAAGGAGCAAGACTTCTGCAACATAAAACCTGCACATTGGAAGAAGACTTGAATAAAAGCCTGAACTAATCCAAATGAGAAGCACACTGAATATCAGAAAAACATTGCATTTAAGTAGGTTTCAAACTAACCGTGTGTACTAAGTCAGCATCCAGGATTAAACAAACAGTCCAGACTATCCAATAAAGTTTCCAGATTTAGAAAAACTAAAAATTAGGATTTCTAAAAATACCAAAAATTAGTAAGCAGAGTTCCAGAAAAATCAAGTCAATGTGTAAAAGTAAACTACGGACACAAACCTAGGATCAACTTGAACTGTTTAAGAAATCTATTATTTAGCCAACAGCGGTGGGGAGCAGACATGGTGAAAAGATTTCCTTTGTACAAACATCTAACCAAAATTTCCATCCTTTACTTCCAAATTACAATATTGGCCTATTTGTTGCCTACAAATGTCCACTAATGAACCTATACTAAATCCGACCTAACATGAAAATCTATCTGCACCAGCAACGAAAAGGATACAAAAGAATTATCAACAAATTTCATGAAGGTTTTCAACTAGAATTTTAACCATCTGCACTGGCTTTTGATCTATTGAACATGAAAATTTTTCCTTCACATCTCATAGAAAAATAATTTTCCCCATGCAAAAAATGCACCTATTGCCCTGCAGCAAAATTGGTTTCATTAAAGCATAGTCAAGATTTCACATGACAATCAATCTTGAAGACGTTAACCAAAACCTTTGCCCAAATCAAAATATACTGACTGCAGCCATTGGTTTTTGATACCTTGAAGTTAGGAAAAAAGTAACTCACAGTCTCTGGATTAGAAACCTAATTCTAGCTTCAAACCGGTTGTTTCAGAAGGTCATGTTGCAACAAGCTTCACGTTCTAGAAAGGACTTAGTTTCGAGTACAGTATGCTTTTGTTTCGGGTGCCATACAAGTATAATGATAGCATTCAAAGATCCACATATCCAGTCAAATAACAACTTGACTCATAGTCAGGAGAATATTGCCAATTTTTTATCACACTGTTATTACTTTCATATCAGTCTTATGACTTCACATAACCTAAAGTACAGAAACTACCAACCAGAGAAACCTCTCACAGTGTCTCACAATTGCACAAAACAACACAGATTTCAGAGGTCCTGTCACTGATCACTACCTAAAGCATTTTCAACTCTCTAATAAATCTCATTTGCATTTTCATTGAGAGAAATATGACCTTTTGAGTTTATTTTAATCTCATGTTTTTGTGCCAACTTTTAGCATAATGTTAACATGCACAACTCAATGAGAACAAGAAAAAAAAATATTCCATAGTTCTGCCAAAATATATTTTTCTGACGTTACTACTCCAGCAAACCTAGAGGAATAAAATCAGCAGACTAAAACCATGGGAAAACTAAGAATTCTTAAAGCAATGCAAACCACAAACTTTCAAATTCCATCCACCAAAGCAAGAACAAAGAACACAATCATTAAAAGTATACGTATTTGTAATATATCCAACCATATTAAACATCATGAGGAGGGGCAAGTTGCATACTTCACGGCTTGTTCTGGGAAATGTTTTCCTGGTTGCCTCTGCCTAAGTGTGTGCAAGTCACCTCCTGGGCAGAACTCCATCACCAAACATGAGAATTTTTCAGTTTCAAAATGGGTGTACAAAGATGGGAGGAAAGGATGGTCCAAACACTGCAGTATTTCTCTTTCTGTCTGAGCACGGAGCAATTTCTTACGGCTGGCTAATGATGCTTTATCCATAACCTTCATAGCGAAATAACACTTGGTACCACACAACTCTGAGAGATAAACACTTCCAATATCACCACAACCCAACTTCTTTAGCAATCTGAAATGCCTCAAATCTAAGACCCCTTCCTTTGTTCGGACAGCTTGGATGGCTTCCCATCTCGAGTCATTTGCTTTATGAGGTTTATTGATGCTACTGCTCAAGCTGCTACAAGTACTTTCATCGCTTACATTACTGCTAGTGCTACCCCTGCACATGCTAGCTCTTGCCACTCTCAACAAAATCAGCTCTATCACTAATTTTTGCGCTTCCACTTGTTTTGGCAAGACTACTGGCTCCATCGCTAACTTTAGCAGAACTTAAGCCATCCTTGACAGTTCCATGTTCAGATGTTTTCTTTTCCTGATCAACTATATTTTCAGGTGAGCCCTTTATTTCAACAGTTGGAGGACTCAAGCCTGCTTGAACTTGCTTAGTGTTTCCCAAACATAAGCTTGTATCTACTTTACCAGCTAAGGAATTCAGTAACCCGTTCTGTTCAGGGTTATGTTTCTTATTCACAGTTGTTTCTACATTAAGCTGCTTGGATGAAACTTCTTGAGCAACTGAAGTAGCAGTACCTGATTTGCTTGTCTTTGAGACCGGCAAAGATGAAGGTTTGCGAGAATTTCCTTCTACTGTTTCACTTCGAAATGCTTTGTTCTGCTTATCCAAGGAACCCTTCATACCAGATCTTGAGGCCATTGAAATGAGTACAGACTTCTTCTTAAATTGATTGAACCAAACAGACCCATTACTTCGTTCCCCGGTTCAGCATATGACCCCCTTTGTTATCAGAATAACAACTTATCATCTTGTTCTCCATCAACAGCTGCATAATATGTTCAAAAAATGAACAAAAAAAGAAAAAAAATTCTAAACTTAGCTTTTTCAAGATAAATATGGGGAACACCATGAAATGATTTCTCAGACATAAGATCCTCATAGTCACCAGAAAGACAGAAAAAAAAGGAAGGAAAACTTGTCAGCACCAAATCAATCAAAATATAGCATGTGGATCATAAAATCTACACCTAGCAATCAGCACAAAGAGATAAAGAAAAATATAATGAAATTCATTAAACAAAATTTTTCAGACTCAATCAAAAGCAAGCAATAAGTTGCAAACCAGTTAGGAAATGAAATGATTGAAGATATAATCTAAGCCACAAACAAGTTAATTACATGCGAAGGAAGATCAATGGTCAAAAGGGACAAAAATGAAAATTTCATGTACGGTGCTATAACAAGAAATATATCCAAATCTAAGTACAACAACACAGTCATCTACCTCTAAAGGCCATCCTTTTCTTGAGCAGGCAAAAAGAAAAGCTAAACCTTGAAACGCAAAGTCCAATATGCTTTTACAAAGAGTATGAATTTACAAGAAAGTATTGTTATAATCTTCAAGAATAGAATGCAGTAGCCTTACCAGCTCTCTAGAGTCATCAGACACCACAAAGCAGAAGATAAGAATGAAATAATGCAGGATAAACAAAAACAAGAAAATGGTCAAAGAAAAGCACACAGATCTTGAACAAAGACCCACCTTTTTCCAAGGGAACCCTACCAAGAAAATCCAAAAACCCCACAAAGCCCAGATGGTAAAAAAAAAAACACACACACACACACACACAAACAAAGTAGAGGACATAGAGAAGCAAACCCACCAAGCAAATCACTGGACCAGTTCAAAAGTAATGAAAAAGAAGCCCAAAAGAGATACCTGAACAAGTCACAAAGATCACAGTTTACTTTAGGTTCTTTTTTTTAGGCCCTTTGCTTTAACAATGGCAATGGTGGAGAAAAGAGCAATCACTGTAGTGATAGATAAAACTATAAAATACAGAGAGTGACCCTTCCTCCTTCTCCTCTTCCTCCTCCTGTCTTCAATGTGTGGAGTGTGTAAGAGAGCAAAAAAGAGAGAAAAGCTTTGGCCTTTCAGAGACTAGAAAGAGAGTTTGGTAGTTGTGTGTGTGTGTGAGCTTTCTTTCTCATTCTTTGTTGTCTAGTTGGTGGATAGTAGTAATATAATATAATAATGTATTCTTTTAAAAAAAGAAAATTACAAATTACCAATGCAAATGTAGAAATGTGAGAGAGAAGATTGAGGGTCAAAAGGCACAAAGCTAAAGTGAAGCTTTTCATGTTAGAAAATTTTTATACGGAGTCTCATCTATTATAAATTTTTAATTTATATTTATTTATATCTGAATAAATTTATTTTTAATAAATTAAAATAATATAAATAAATATAAATACTAGTAAAAAATTTCTTTTACTTATCATAAATCAAATTCATATAAAAATTTTCTATCCATCAATTATTTCATTGAATTTTGTCCCAAACACTGGGCTCTCTGAATCAACATATGGGCCTCCACAGATTCCAACCTGTCCTCATGCGTGGGGCCCCCTATACAAATTATTTTATTTTCCAATTTAAGGCATGATCTACTTGGCTAATGACCTGTTATGTCCTTAGTTGCCAGCATCACCATGATGTGGGGTCCCCCACTCACTCCCTCCCAAATCAGGGCATCTTCTCTAAGTTGGCCTACTTAAATTAAACAGCACCATTTACTTTACTAATCAGACCAATTTACCAGTAGCATTACATCACTAATCACTAATCAGGACTACTTTGATGACTTTGATCATTTGAAATAAATTATAATAAACTGTCATTTTTTTCACCATTTAGAAATTTGTGACAGACCAAATGCTTTTTAAGAATTTGTGGATGTACTTCTTTTCATGATCTTTGTCACCTCTGCTGCTGTTTTGAGAGCCTTTAAATCAAGGCAGCGGTTTCAAGATGAATGTAGCAAACTCCAAAGTGTGACTTGAACGAATCAATTTCAGATTTTGCAGAGCAAAACTCAGCAAACATAAAACAAGATGAGAGGCGAAAAGCCTCATCAAAGCACATCATCTTCTCCAATGATGTGTTGTGAAGAATGTCGAATCTTGGTTAGGCATTCATCATCTGGGAGTACAAATAATAAGAGCAGCTAAATTACTATTTTCTCTCATGCGCCAAGAATGCAAAATAGAATCATTGTGCGTGTTCCTCATTCTACTGCCGTTTGTTTCAGCACAGTTCTTAAATACAATAATGGCATTGCGTTTGTGCGTATTCCAGTACAACTACAATCAAATGACAAATCTAACAAATATTTATCTGAACAAGGCGGTATAAATCGACATCTTTATCTTTCCTAGCAACCAGGGAAAAAATCATCAGATTTTGTGTGAAGCAAACTATGAGAGTTTTGCGGTTATCACCCGTTCACATTTGTCTTCCAAGATCTTCACAGCTTCAGTGAACAACACTTCAGGAGGTAACGCTCCAGTTGACTCTATGGTAACTACAAAATTATAAATAAAAAATGAATAAGACTTGCATCCCAAAAACCTAAAAAACATTGTAGATCATCTCATATGAATGATGTACACTATAAAGTTCCTCATGCAGTGATTACTTAGCAGCATCCTTTACATGTCAATGATGAAATTTGGGCTACTAGCAATACAGGTTTTGACATAATTACTGTATTCAAGTGCAAGGAAAAGACAAAAGCATATCTACTCATGGCAGAGACAAAAAACCAGGGAAAGTTGAAAAGGAATCATATTTCACAACTACTTTTTCCCCTTCAGTTGTTTCAAATGATAGCTAATATCGTAAAAAGTGATGAGCAGGAAATCTTAATCCGTATTTCCTGAATTACAAGATCTAAAAGTTCTTACTGCACAGGTAAGGTCATTGGGAGTTGGCTATTTAAAATATTATGGGTAGCTATCCGCATGAGACAAGTAATAATCATTTTAACAGAATATAATCTCAAGTGAGAAATATGTTGCATCTAGCATTAACAGTACATAAACAGTATGCTTACAGATGAAATGATCCTTTATGCGTTGAAGAGCCACAAATTTTTCCCAATCATCTCCTCTGATACATTCTCTACAAAGTGTACAATCACGTGGTCGTGCCACAGCTGCCCTCTTTACACCTATGTGGAAGCCACACATCGATCAAATTTATCAATTAAATCTTCTTATATCAAAAATAAAACACCATGCTGTAAAAATGTGCATGAAAACAAATCTCCCAAGTTCTGAAATCTTAACTTGAAAGCACGTCGAATCCCTGCAGGTCAACTTACCTTTACAGATATCTTCAATGTCAAATACTTTAACAGGACATTTCTTCACAAGTTCTTCTGCTTTGTTACCTTCAACTTCTTGCAACAACACTACCTACAGATGGAGAGTCAACAGTAACTTCTTTCTGAATATGTATTCGAATACCAGGTGAGCTTCTTATATGTAAATACCATAGGTATGATTCTATTATTCAGCATTTACACAAAAGAGAAATAAAAAAAAATAAAGAAATTTTTTTTAAAATACCTCCGGGAGCATCCTATACCAGGCAGTAGCCACTGGGGACCACTTTGCATGGGTCTTACCCATGCCTTTAACAGCATGTGCTTCTAGCTCAATTTCCTATAAAAACCAGCATTAGGATGTAAATGAGAAGAAAACCAAACTTTTCAGATCATTGAATTGACTATTAAATTTGAGGTCAAAAGTATAAAGCTGATGTGGAGATTGCAGAGAACCCAAAGAACAAGATGTCAAAATCAGTTAAACAGCCTCATCCAGAAAATAACAATGAGACCAATAACAGATGCCTAGAAACAGAAACGACTCAGTAACCTACAACTGCAAAACAGATGGCTTCCATACCTGGCCAGGTCCAAGCTTTGCAATAATGATATCTGGGATGCTTGGGGGCAATGGGATTTTTGGAAAATTCTGGTAAAGAGTCTTGGCTACAGGTGAATGAAGTATATGTTTTTGGTTTTGATGATTCATTTGAAGCCATATTTTCTGTGGCCAGTAGAAGTTCACTCCCATTTGGTAACCACTTCAACTCATCTGTTTTAACTGCATGGGATAATCACAAGGATGATGAAAGATTAGCAGTAAAATAGTTGGAAACTACAAAGTACTAGAGAATTTTAGGCTACATCAATAATACCTGTACTCCTTGAACCACCTTTTTCACACTGGGCATGGAGTTTGAAAACAATGGTGTTCTTCTCATTAGGAATATCACTTTCTGGGACAGCAAGGAACATGACTTTTCCATCAGCAAATTACCAGAATAACTAGTTACACATTTTGGATTTTTTATTTGGGCCATTTTGAAATGCTAACTGTAGAAAATCAGACTAAAAAGAAAACCAATATAAAACCTGAAATATATTCGAACAGCCTTGGGCCAACTTGGAGTGGTATGAGACCCAGCCTGTGGGCAAGCACCTCATCTTGGATAACAGATGTATTATTGGCAATCAGTACTTTTTCAATAGCCATGGTAGGAAGCTGCAAAATGGAAACCATGGACAAATTTAAATAGAATAGTTCAATAATGTCAAGACCAACTCACATACAACATGAATAACTATTTCGCACCATCACATACATTAAATTGCATACCAAAAAGACAAGCCACGGATGCATATTTGAATCAATTTTATACAAGCTACAAAATTTTTTTTTTTTTTTTTTTTTTTTTGGGGGTGGTTTGGTAACTGATGCTTTGACTGAAATTCCAATTCCAGTTCTAATTGCTCAAAATTGCAAATAGACCGATTATCTCCCCCAAAGGGATTAAACTAAGACATTGATGCTCTTTCACTCCGAAACGGAATTAAGAGTTTCAACTTTCAACCAACAAATGCAATACCACTATAAAAGAATACTCCTTTAGCAAAGAAACAAACATACTGTGTTAACAGTTAAACAAGCAATAGCTTATATACGCTCCTCTACACAAATTCAAAACAAAATTTGAAAAACCCAAACAAAATAAAAATAAAAACTTTGGCACAAACAGAGTTTCCCTGCTTTTTTCCCCAGCCAAAAAGGAAAGGGTTATTTGAGAGAAGCCTAAGAATTACCTCAGCTATGAGAATTCTGCGAAAAGCATTGGCAAGAGAAGCATCAATGCCAATCAAATCAAACTCCATATCATCCTCCGTCAGTCTAATCACTTCCACTCGGAATCTTTTTCGAAATTCATCAAGTCCCAAGCTATTATCAACCCCCATTGCCGCATATGCACCCGAATACTGTACATTCTGTGTCTTCAAAACCCACCAAAAAAACACAAAAACCCAGATTGAAAAACCTCTTAAATAACCACAATAACCCAAAAAAATAATAAAAATATAAACTTTGAGAGATTTTACATTAGTTGGGGCTTCTTTGTTGCAGACAACTCGGGTTCTTTGAAGTTGAAGATGAGGTGATAGATTTCCCTTTGGGACATCAGGCAGCTCCCAAACTGGAATCTTTGGGGTCAGCTCACTATCAGCTTCTGTATTTGATTCCGAGGAATTCATCAGAAATTCTTCAAAAAAATAAGATGGGCTTCTTTTCTTCTTTTTTTTTTAAATTTTGATTTGTTGATAGATTGATTAAAAGGGTTGGTTTCTGCGGTTAGAGAAAGCAGAAAGTTAGAAAGGGATATGGGTTTAGGGTTTTAGACGGAGGTCATAAAGGATATCTAATTTTGAGGAAATTTTATTGTTCTTTAAAATATTTTTGTATTTTGAATATTTATATAATATAATATTATGTATCTAAAAATTTATATTATATAAATTTTTAAAATTAAATAAATAATTCTTAAATTTGACGTATAATTCTCTTAATTTTATAGCCCTTTTGTTTTGCATTTTAAGTACTCTTTGACTATTACTATTTTTGTAATTCTTTTAATAGGCCAAATACTTTCATTGACATAATTTGTTATTAGTGTAAATTATAATTTGTGAAATAAATGATCAATTTAATGTAATTAATATATTATAAAATTTTAGAATTTAATTTTAATTACAAAATTTATATAAATTTAAAATCAAATTTATTAAAATATTTTTTTATATTAAATGTGTTATTTATAAAGTAGTACTCGAATTAGTTTTATCCATTTTATAAGCATTTCTCTAGAAAATAATTATATATTATAGTGAAGAAATTTCAAATACTAGTTAGAAATGATAGAATTTTCCAATGTTTTATCAATGGCAAAAATATTGATTTGTTTCGTTGTATCCTTATATTTTCATTAAGATATTAATATAAACGAATGGAAATGACTACAAATTTGAGTTGAGATCAACCGGACTAAAGTCAAAGCCCATCATATTAGAATGGCTAAACGTAAGCCCAAATACTAAAAGTCTAAATGGGCCTAACTTGGGTCTAAATATGAGATTATTTATTTGGACCAAGAAAGCCATAATGAACAGGCCTAGAAAAAGTCATGGAAACTTGTAGCTGAAAATTCTTATATGGATTAAAATTTACGATAAAATAATACATCCATCAACTTGTTAGTCTTTTTAAAAAAAGTTAATAAATGTAAAATAATATGGATCACAAAATATACAATCCCATCGCACGCTTCAATCGATATAATAATTTTCCATGATTTCGTCATAATGGATTGATTCATGAAAGAACTTTACTATTAGATAATGCAGTTAAAAAATAATAAAATGAGATATTTATTTAATTTTTTAAATTTACGTAACAGTCCATCATAAATCAAATGAAAATTTGATTTGGGTAGGTGAAAATTATGTCCTCTTATAATTAGCCAAGATCGACCCATATTATCGACAGAGGCGTTTTTCTATTATTGGTTATTGGGGCACATAATTAGTGCATAAAGGAATTTAGAAATGGCAACTCCTACCAATAATCTTGCTTTTAATTGGGTTCTTAAATTGGTAGATTCTTTCTTGCATTTTAATTGGGTTCTTAAATTGGTAGATTCTTTCTTTTATGTACTACATAACATTGAAATACAATATTTTAGGAGAAATATAAGGGAATTAAAAAATGATAACTCCTAGAAATACTTTTGAGTTTTGATACAAGCCTTTCTTAATTACAAATGTTGAAGTAAGGAAACAAAGTTGAGTATATGATAATGGTCCCTATATGGTTTTCGATTTTTTGATAGCATATGCCAAAGAATGACTATTTTATTCAATGAAAACATCCATAAATACTAAGAAAATTAAAATCTAAATGGAGCCTTAATAATTATCTAAACCATTTTGTGCAGAAGAAATATTTTTTTTGCAATTTAATTTTTCTCTTTAAAGATTTTGTTTTAATGTCAAATTAAACTGAAATATCTTGACAAACCTATAAAATAGTAGTTATACATAGTAATACAATGTTTAATGCACTCTCGATTAGATTTTAATTATGTTTTGTATGGTCTCAAATAGACAACAAAATGACTCTTTCTTTTACCTCTTATAAAAAGTTGCAAGGAAATATAGCTAGTGACGGTGAGGAATTACATTTCCATACTATTAATTGTTATGAAAAATTCTTTGTTATTATAAAGTGAATATTATAGACTGTTAAATAATTAAAAAATAATAAATCCTCTCTATTTTTTTAGTCATTTCAACGGTTATTATACTCATTCCACGTTACTAAATAAATAGTCAAAACTTACCCAACTTATAGTATACATTCTCACTAAGATTTGTTACTATCTTGCCAAAAAATTTATTAACATTTTGGAATCAATAATTTTATTAGCCAAACCAGTGTGCAGAATCTCCTAATTGAATGGCCAAATTGGTGTGCTTCTGATATGCTGTACTTATAAGGAAAGAAGTCTTGACAGTGAACTTTATTCGAACATCCCACGTAAATCAAGAACCAAATTCAATGATTCAATTCCTACTAGTATCCATGTTGAAATGAACTTACCTTGGCAGTTGGTGGCATTATGTACAAAGAATATGGTATGCTAGCTGCTGTTATTAGCAATTTATATCTACTAAGGACCACAGAAATTAGTAATTAATAATTTATTTTGTATGAGAAGAAACTGTAATTAATTTTCATTATAAATTAATCTGTTGAGGGACTGCATTCGTTTCACCATAACTCCTAGGCAGATAATGTAAAAGAAAGAAAATGGCTGAGTCACAGGAGGAAAATAAGCATCACTCATCAAGTCTTGAAATAACTGGTGATTCTTGATCTCAGCTTTTTACACTAATTCCTTATATCCCATTTTGCATTATATATATGATTTCTGGTTAATTAATCTGGAAAACTGTTTGCTATAATAATGTTTGAAGTTTGTACAGAAGCAGAAGTGGAAGAAGAGAATGATTCGCCGATTGAACAAGTAAGGCTGACAGTTTCACCCACTGATAATCCAAATCTATCAGTTTTAACTATCAGAACATGGATTCTTGGGATGTTGTCATGTGTGCTGCTAGCTTTCCACTTCTCTGTGAACACATTTTTCGGGTATCGGCAGAACAATCTGTATGTTAGTTCTGTGGCAGCACAAATTGTAACTCTTCCACTTGGAAAGTTGATGGCAGCCACATTTCCAGCCAAAATTATTGGTTTGCCATTTACAAAATGGTCATTCTCATTAAATCCTGGACCTTTTAATCTCAAGGAGCATGTTTTGATTACCATTTTCGCTGGTTGCGGCGCAAATGGTGTTTATGCTCTTAATATTGTCACCAGTGTTATAGCTTTCTACCACAGGAAGCTCAATCCTTTGGCTGCCTATTTGCTATCACAAACTACCATGGTAAGACTATTATGTGGCATGTAATTTTATTCAGATTTAGGATGATTTGGATGACAATTAAATTAATTTTTCCTATTTGATTCTTGAAGTTGCTTGGTTATGGATGGGCTGGAATGCATAGAAAAGTCCTAGTTGACTCCGCTTATATGTGGTGGCCTGAAAATCTAGTCCAGGTTTCATTGTTCAGAGTACCTAATTAATTAATTTCTGATATACAGTTTATTCCTGTAAAAATATATAATTTGTGATGTAACAACATTTTGTCCCCTTTTGGGGTAATTTGATCATATTGCAGAACTTTGCATGAAAAGGAGAATAGATCAAAGGGAGGACTTACAAGGGTACAGTTCTTCGTGTTGGTGTTTACAACTAGTTTCGCCTACTACATCGTGCCCGGCTATTTCTTCCCTTCAATATCTTGTATTTCTGTGGCTTGTTTGATTTGGAATAAATCTGTCTTTGCTCAACAACTCGGTTCAGGTTTGCGTGGCATGGGAATCGGCTCATTCGCATTGGACTGGAATACTGTTGTTAGCTTCACGGGCAATCCTATATCTGCTCCGCTTTTCGCAATAATTAATTCTTTAGTAGGCTTTTTCTTGATGATGTATGTGATTGTTCCAATTGCATATTGGTCTAATATCTATGATGCCAAGACATTTCCTTTCTATTCTTCCAAGACCTTTGAATTACAAGATTCAACTGGTCAACTGTACAATCTCTCCCGTGTTCTGAATGAGGAAAACTTCGACCTTGATGTAGCTGGCTACAACAGTTACAGCAAACTTCATCTCAGTGTACTTTTTGCCATGGCCTACGGCATCAGCTTCGCAACTTTAGCATCTGCAATATCACATGTTGCACTCTTCTATTCAGGGTATGCCAATTTTCTTAACCTTCTATTATATATGTAATCGACGTTTCTCTAACAATATACTAGTGAAAATGATTTCAGGACAATATGGAATTTGGTAAGCAATACTGCAACAGCACTGAAAGAAAAACAAGGGGATGTGCATACTAGACTTATGAAGAAGAACTACAAGGCAGTTCCTAATTGGTGGTTTCATGCTATCTTGATTGTAGTGTTAGCCCTTTCTCTCCTTACTTGTGAAGGTTTTGGCAAACAGCTCCAACTTCCCTGGTGGGGACTTATATTTGCCTGTGGAATAGCCTGGTTTTTCACCTTACCAATTGATTGCCTAATCCAAGCCACCACGAATCAGGTAGTAATGTGGAGCAAATGATACTTGAATAAGGTAAAATTAGAAGACACTTGCTAATTTCTCAGCTTGTTTGTTTCATAATGGACAGCAAATAGGACTAAATGTTATCACGGAGATGGTCATTGGTTATATATATCCTGGAAAGCCCCTAGCAAATGTGACTTTCAAGACATATGGCTATATTAGCATGACACAAGCAATGACCTTTCTTAGTGATTTTAAAGTGGGTCACTACATGAAAATCCCTCCAAGATCCATGTTCCTTGTTCAGGTAACCATTTGATCTCTGAGAATCGGTTCCCTTTTACCCTACACTATTGCCAAAATGATTCATTAATTTCTTGTTTCTTGATGCTCAGTTGGTTGGAACAGTAGTATCTTCATCTGTCCAATTCGGCACAGCTTGGTGGCTTCTCACATCAATTCCAAACATTTGCGACACCTCACTATTGCCCGATGGAAGTCCCTGGACATAGGAATCCATGGTCCAGGATATGATGTATTCTATGCTGCATCAATCATATGGGGAGTGATAGGACCAAAGAAAATGTTCACCAAGGAAGGCAGATACCCTGAACTGAATTGGTTCTTCCTATTCGGCCTTTTAGCCCCAGTCCCTGTCTGGCTTCTTTCGCGTAAATATCCCAACAAAAAATGGATCAAATTCATCAACATACCAGTTTTACTCAGTGCCACAGGCAGCATGCCACCAGCAAGATCAGTAAATTACATAATGTGGGGGGCTGTGGGAATTTTCTTCAACTATTATGTATATATGAAGTTTAAAGGATGGTGGGCTAAACATGCTTATATAATGGGAGCTGCACTGAATGCTGGAATTGCATTCATGGGAATACTTGTTTACTTCACTCTCCAGGCTAGAAATATTGCTGGTCCAGATTGGTGGGGTTTGGAAACTGAGGATCATTGTCCATTGGCTAAATGTCCTACTGCACCTGGTATCAAGGTTAAAGGTTGTCCTGCTTTCCATCTAAGATATTGGCTATTATATTATTGGGGAATTCTACATGGGAGGAATTTTAGGAAACTATATATAGCCCCTAAGGTTTATAATACCAGTAAACAAAGAATAATGTAATTGCAGTCATATATACTTTGTGCATTGTATTAATTGATCATGAGTAGGTATCAAACTCTATCAATATTTATTAATTAATCTGATGTTTCAGATATTCAATATTGTTCTAGTTTTCTAATCATTATTCTGAAGTGCTCCCAGTTGAATTGAAAATTCTTCCGTGGAGTTCCCCCCCTCCCTTCAATATTTGATGGATTAAGATTCCTTTGACACTAACTATTGTGAAACGAATTAATTATGAGTGGTGATCAGTATACTGGAACCAAAAAAAAAAAATCTTTTACTAAAAATTCAGAAAAAGGAAACAACCCCAGATAAGCAAAACAAATAGCCATGAATGATGAACCACAGGCAGCAACCACATTGAACTGCTAGTGTGGATGCTCCTAAAACATGGGCTGTCTCAGGATCTTTAATTTTGATGTTCATACAAAAGGCCCTTCTTGTTTACTTACAATTTTCTAATTCTACGTCGTCGTTTCAGTTAATAGTTATTTTTAAAATCATTTACTTTATATGCTATTTACGATATTGTACTCTACAAGCAATCAAAACATAATGATATGGTATTCGGATCATAGAATTTTCTTTTAATCTAATATGATAATTTGATGTATGTTTAATTAAAATTTAGTGTATTTATACAAAGTAATATCACGGACGTATCACTTATTAAGATTTTGTCATGTAAAATGAGCTTAGTAAGTTATCTTGAATTTGTGACTTCGTAAATCATTTTCGTGTTACGTTTGCATGTCTGACAAGATATTCTAGAAAGAATTGGTAACCAACAGCATGTTTACGTTGGTATGTTTCTCGGATTTCTTTTTGATATACCAAATTGGTGATTCATCTCCTTGAGTATAATGTATCTGGCCAAATTTTAGTTTCCTTAATAATGAGAGGTATCCGTGACATTCTTTGAATACATTTGTACCCACCAGGTGAAATGAACTGAGATTTTAGAATCTCTAATTTAGTAGCCAAATTAATCAGTGACCGAAATCTCCTAATTTGATGGCCAAACTTGTGATTCTTACAAAGAGAGAGTTTCCGACATTTAAGGAAAGAATTCAAGACAACAGTCAACATTATTAGTATATGAACATTCTACCTGAATCAAACCAAATTCAATACTTGTACTGTCTTGTTGAAATGTATTTACTTCTTTAGCATAAAAATAGGAAATTCTACCGTTATTACTAAATAATATCTACGGACCACACAAGTTAATATGTGGGATCAAAAGAAACAGGTGATCAATTGGTCTAAGTTGAGGCTATAAATATGGTTTTACTGTCCTAGAATCTATTGAGGGATTGCATTTCTTTCGTTAATTATAACTGCCAGGCAGTTTATAGAAAGAAAGAAATGTCCGATCACACTAATGGAGTCCCTCCATTTGATTCACAACAGGATGAAAAGAATACAAATCATTCAAATCTTGAAATAATTGGTAATGTAGTAATTTTATACTTCTGAATGAATCCCATTTTTTGCAATGTAGTATTTGTCCTGAATTCAGCAAACTGACTGGTAATATATATATACACACAGATGCTACAGGGGAAGAAGAAAATGATTCGCCGATCGAACAAGTAAGGCTCACAGTTCCACCCACTGATAATCCAAACTTACCAGTTTTAACTATTCGGACATGGATTCTTGGGTTGCTGTCATGCGTACTTTTAGCTTTTGTCAACACATTTTTCGGGTATCGCGAGAACAGTCTGTATGTTGCCTCTGTGGCAGCACAAATTGTAACTCTTCCACTTGGAAAGTTGATGGCAGCCACATTTCCAGCCAAAAATATTGGTCTGCCATTTACAAAATGGTCATTTTCCTTAAATCCTGGACCTTTCAATCTCAAAGAGCACGTTTTGATCACTATTTTTGCCGGTTGCGGCGCAAATGAGTGTTTATGCTCTAAGCATTGTCACCATTGTGAAAGTATTCTACCACAGGAAGCTTAATCCTTTGGCAGCATTTTTGCTCTCCCAAACTACCATGGTAAGACAAGTTTATAAAGCATTTTTGCAGCTTTTTTTTTTTTTTTTTGAAGGATTTTGGTGAAAAAAAAACCTTTTGTTTGATTCTTTCTTGCTAGTTGCTTGGTTATGGATGGGCTGGAATGCATAGAAAAATCTTGGTTGATTCCCCTTATATGTGGTGGCCTGAAAATCTAGTCCAGGTCTCATTGTTCAGGTACACCACCTGATTAATCTTTGATGTATAGATCATTTCTCTTTCTTTTTAACTTTTTTTGTTTCCAATTCAAGGTATAAACTTTTGGGTTTCCATTATACTGCAGAACTTTGCATGAAAAAGAGAATAGGCCCAAGGGAGGACTTACAAGGTTACAATTCTTCTTGTTGGTGTTCACAACAAGTTTCGCCTACTACATTGTGCCAGGCTATTTCTTTATTTCCCAGCAATTTCTTGCATTTCTGTGGCCTGTTTAATTTGGAAGAAATCTGTCTTTGCTCAACAACTAGGTTCAGGTTTGCATGGCATGGGAATCGGCTCATTCGCATTGGATTGGAATACTGTTGTTAGCTTCACGGGCAATCCTATCTCTACTCCGCTTTTCGCCATTATCAATACTTTAGTCGGCTTTTTCTTGATTGTCTATGTAGTTGTTCCAACAGCATATTGGTCTAATACTTACGAAGCCAAGAAATTCCCTTTTTATTCCACCAAGACCTTTGATTCAATTGGGCATAGATACAACATATCACGCGTTCTGAATCAAGAAACCTTCGACTTTAATGTAGCTGGATACAACAACTACAGCAAACTTTACCTTAGTGTATTCTTTGCCATGAGTTATGGCATCAGCTTCGCAACTTTAGCAGCTACACTATCACATGTTGCACTCTTCTATTCAGGGTATGTCAGTTTTCTTGACCTCTTTCTGAATCTTAATGATCCACTGAGTACATCAAGATTAAGTAATGCACATTTCTCTAACAATAATATACTTGGTGAAAATGTCTTCAGGACAATATGGAAATTGACCAGGAACACTGCAACCGCATTAAAAGGAAATTTGGGGGATGTGCATACCAGACTTATGAAGAAGAACTACAAGACAGTTCCTAATTGGTGGTTTCATGCTATCTTGATTGTAGTGTTTGTTCTTTCTCTCCTTTCTTGTGAAGGTTTTGGCAAACAACTGCAACTTCCCTGGTGGGGACTTATATTAGCCTGTTTTATTGCCTGGTTTTTCACTTTACCAATTGGGCTAATCCAAGCAACCACGAACCAGGTAGAACTAATGAAAAGCTACTATCCAATACAACACTTTCCCTGTATATTGCACAATGAATGTATATGCTACCTGAATACAGGAAAAAGAATCTTGCTAATTTCTCAGCAACTTGTTTCATAATGTGCAGCAAATGGGCTTAAATGTTATCACAGAGATGGTTCATCGGTTATATATATCCTGGAAGGCCTCTAGCAAATGTGACTTTCAAGACATATGGCTATATTAGCATGACTCAAGCAATGACCTTCCTTAGTGATTTTAAAATAGGTCACTACATGAAGGTCCCTCCAAGATCCATGTTCCTTGTTCAGGTAATCAATCATTCGATGAACACAAAAATCTTTGGGAATCAGTTACCTTTTACTATTTTGTTGAAATTAATGAATATTAATTTTTCTTGTACCTTGATGTTCAGTTGGTTGGAACACTAGTCTCTTCATCTGTCCAGTTTGGCACAGCTTGGTGGCTTCTCACATCGATTCCAAACATTTGCGACACCTCCCTATTGCCAGACGGAAGTCCTTGGACCTGTCCTGGTGATGAAGTATTCTACAATGCTTCAATCATATGGGGAGTTATAGGGCCACAAAAAATGTTCACCAAGGAAGGTATATACCCTGAACTAAACTATTTCTTCCTCTTTGGCCTATTGGCTCCTGTACTGCATATCCTGTCCTGTCTGGCTTCTTTCGCGTAAATATCCTGAGAAGAAATGGATCAAACTCATTAACATACCGGTTATTCTTGGAGCTACATCCAACATGCCACCAGCAAGATCAGTAAATTACATAATGTGGGGAGCTGTGGGGATTTTCTTCAACTATTATATTTATAGGAAGTTTAAGGGATGGTGGGCTAAGCATGCTTACATCCTGGGAGCTGCACTCAATGCTGGAATTGCATTTATGGGAGTACTTCTTTACTTCACTCTCCAGTCTAGAAATATTGCTGGTCCAGCTTGGTGGGGTTTGGATACTGATGACTATTGTCCATTGGCTACATGCCCTACTGCACCTGGTGTAGAGGTTAAAGGTTGTCCTGTTTTCTGAGGTACTATCCAATCCAAAAGGTGCAAGTCTTAGCTACCGTTGGATGATTAAAAAGTCGGGACCCTACTTTCCTGTCATCTCAACAGCCATACTGGCGGAGTCAGCAGCACAGACTCGTGCGAGAGAGTAGTATAGGATATTGGCTATTTTAGGATACTACACATCCTAGAGTTCTACTCTGAAAATTATTGCAAGTGATGGGAGTGATGAAGTTGTACAAACAGAAAACGATAGTGGTATATTGTTTGATGAAAAACGATCTAGGAGTAACTACTCCTGAAGTAGAATGTACATATATAAAATTGGTATTTCATTTCAATAAATCCTTTGCTTGAATGTCATTTTCTGTTTACCATACATATATAACTAACTTATACAAGACAGATTTCTATCACAGAACATTACAAGGTGCCAAGTCCATACTAAACAAACCCCAAATAATCAAAACAAACATCCATGAAGCAGCAACCATAACCATTCTTGGAGCCCGAAATGAGAAGCTGGCAGAATTTGAACCTGGTGCACCTGAAAAATGCATTGATCTTTCATTAACGATGAAACAATTTGAAAGTTCAAATCAAATAGTACAAAGGGCCCTTCTTTCTTGGCTTACAATTATCTAATTTTATCCCACGTTTTCTTAGCACCAAAAATCAAAGCAAACCAAACTAGAACAAATTCTTTGCATACCAAGAATGCAGCCAAGAGGATTAATATGCTCCCCACATCTGCCTGGTAATTGCTGAACCTGAGTAATGTTGATGCCAGCCCTCTCAGCTTGATTAGCTCCCTTGATGCTGATCATACTACACAAGCATTCTGGCTCTGAATTGATCACATATTTTAGAGGGTCGCAACAGCTACTAGGTGGATCGCGGTTCCCATTGAGATAGTCCATGCAAGGCTGAAGTTGTTGTATGCAAGATTGTTGTTCTTGAGCATTAATTTCTTGCAGTTTGCTAGAGAAAAACAAGATCATCACCATGGTGAAAATTTGCATCTCCATTTTCTCTTTTTACAACCCAAGATGTTGATAATTTGATAGCTGTTCCTTGGAGCATGCATGCTTATATCATTATATGCGCACACTGGATAAGATGTTATAGCCAGGGTTGGTAACCAAACTAGTTGAATCTGATCTTTAGATGCCATATTAGCTTTAGAGGAACACGGAAGGCCAAATAGACAGTTAAATAGGTTGAGCTACCCTTGCTTGAAAGTCCATTCTTTCTCAAAAAGGAAAAATGAAAGAAGGAAAATAAGCAATAGAAGCATCTCCAAGGTTTTGATAATGAGATCAAATCTTATGCATCCTCTTTCGTACATTATTCGTACCTTAATGAATAAATAATCGAAAAAGAATCCAAATTATAACCTCGTTTTGCAATTTTTATAACCTCATTTGGTGACATCTTCTTCCATTAGTAGTTGAAATTGAACAAGAAATGTCACACGAACTTCCCAAAATTGTACTAATTTTTTCCACCACATGAATATCCCATGATGCGTAACAAGCATGTCCTTAATGACTATCTATCATGTTCTATTTCGGTATCATCAAATCCATTTACTATGCCATTCAACAAAAAATCATTCTGACTAGAACAAGAATCTGATAACGAAAACACAGATACAACCACAGTAGACATTGCAAAATTACAATCCACAATAACAAAACCAGATATCTCCACTTCTTAAATTGGTCGCCCCATGATAAGGCAATGGTGATTCTGTCTTTCTGTTTCATCAGCAGCCATTCCCTAAACTAGAGTCAAACTACCCTAACAAAGAAAGTGGCATCTGCAACCCAGACGAGAGAATCTTCAAATGCTTCAAACATAAAATCATTCAAAATACTAAATTCTTAAAGATACAACTCTTTAAGAAGACATTGAGTTGTGTCTCAAAAGTATGATAACCATCAAGACATTAATGTTCAATCAAATACACCCGAAAATTGTCCCACCTACCATAACTTAATGCTATAACATTTTGATCTTCATAAAGTTAGCACTTTCACATGGTTATTGGTCTCACAATATCTCAGCATTGTCACCGAGAAAAGTAATTAGGAACTGCCAGTGGTCACAGATAACAAAGTCGATCTCTGCCTTTCAATTGAAAAGTTCTGAGTTTAGCCAGTCCCTGTCGAATTGAACAAGGAAAATGGTTGTCAAAATAACTGATAACACTTATAAATTCTGTAGAATGCAGCTAAAGCACTCGATGTTTGTAATGCGATGCATTTGAACACAATTGCTAGAGAGAGAGAGGTCTTACTTGCTAATGTCATCAAGGTGGTCATCAAAATCAGTAATATCCTTCCATTTCTCAGATGAAATATGATCTACAAGGACCACATTCGCTGAAGGCTCCTTGATCGTCAGCCGGTAGCTTCCATCTGATTCCACTAGCTTCCAACTCCTAGATGCATCCTTTGTATACAGCTGAGGAAGAGGGCAAACAAAAAAATGAAGAATGTATACCTAAGAAACTTAATTTTATGAAACTTCATCATTTCTAAAATTCGTACACTATTTGTTTTCAAGAATTATGCACCGCTTTCCAGACAAAAACAAGTATATGTCTGAAAACAAGCCAAACAATTTGTGCAACAAAGACTTATTACAAAGGAACAGTTCCAACTTACTGTGAGCCAGCTGAAGCCTTGAAACTGGAAAAAATAAGAAGTTATTTAATTAGCCACATCCGAGGGTGGCGATTCAATTAATTTAGTAACCAAGCAAACCATACAGTACATGTATTGCTGCAAAACTTTCCTCAAACACACTCCTACTATCAAAAAGTTCATAATCTTCGTGTTCAGAAAACAAAAGAGTAGATGAACCGCCAGAGGGATGTGCACTGACCAGGAAAAAACACAGAAGCTGGTGCTCTTTGTTTCAAGTGGTAAGTAAGGTGGCTAAGGAAGTGAAAAGTGAAAAGTGAAAAGTGAAAAGTGAAAACTTTAGAAGGTTGTCACAGGGAACTCAAATGAAACAAGCAAAAAGCCCTGAAAATTTGCTTAATGTTCAGATTCCTGATGATTTATTAATACTATTTTATAGACATAATAAGCATTCTACAACATATATATCAACTAAGTATGAGTAGAAGCATGCTGCACTTGTGTATTGAGTAAATGAATTTTTTTCCGCCATACCTAATCTAAAGTATAACCAATGATTATGGATATACTAGAATACTTCAAGAGAAAAACAATCGTTCTTGAATAGTTGATCATCAAATTTCTGTAATGAAACTTCTTTTTCCATGTCTTCAATCAAATTCCAATCAAAAGAGTTGGCTCCATACATCCGAATACTAATAAATGAACATTGCATTCATAACCAAATTCATGATTAATTTATTGCAGCAAACTCACCTGCATCACTGGACTCCTGTCCTTCCCTTTTGGTAAAGCTTCAAGCTTTTTGTTGTCAAGCTGCAATACACACATTATCCATCACTCAAAGGCCAAAGCTTCAACAACTTCTAACACCATCCCAGATCCCAAAAAGATAAAATTGACATAACTGAACAATTCTAATTAAAAAAATACATACCAAAAGCAAAGCTGCTACAGGGAAATATTTACTAATATGATCGCCAATATTCTTCGCTATATTGCTTAGCTCAAAATCATCAAATCTTTCATTGGATTCATGAAAATAACCCACAATGCTCAACCCTTTATCATTAAAATACTCTTCAATCTAAAATTCCAAAAAAAAAAAAAAAATCAATTTTTTAGGGAAAAATACCAAAAAAAAAAAAAAAAAATCAAGATTGAGTTTTTGTTTTGTTTTGTTTTTTTTTTTTTTTTGGCGCGGAACTGACCATAATAAGAGCGATTTCGAGGGGAGGGAGGAGACCGATCTGGGAATGGAAAAGAGGGACGGAGTCAACGATTTCGACGGTCTCATCGCCGGAGAGACGGCCGAGGAGGACGCCGTTGACGGCGGAGGTCTTGTGCTTTAGGGCGTGAAGGACCAGCTTGATGTAAGCGTTCTGATGGATCTCATACTTTGAATCGCCGCCCATAACTGTGAGTCTGATCGAGTTCGTGTTATGGATTCGCTGTCGGAGCCGCCGGCGAAAGGATTTGTTGTGCGTGGGTGTTTGCTTACTAGTATCTGCGTTTGTCTTGGAAACTGTATATTCGCGTCGTTTCATTGCTGATCTGTGGTAAATTTTACTGTCTTTTTTTAATTATTTTTTTTAATTTTAAATATTTGTATATTATAATATTTTGTGATTAAAAAATTTATACTGTATAAATTTTTAAAATTAAAAAAATAATTTTCTAAAATAACAGTAAAATTCCCCTTCATTTGTACTCTTTAATCTCTTTGGAAAATTCTATAGTGAATCATTTCTTGTATTTTAAATACTTATATAATATAATCACATATATTTTAAAAATTTATACTGTAAAAATTTTTAAAATTAAAAAAATAATTCCTAAAAGAGACGTAAACTCTTTTCATGATAGGAGAAGTTTTTATTTATTTTTTTAAAAATAAAAAAAACTAAATGATAAATGTGTACATTATTAGAAGAGAAACATATAGTAGTTAATTTTTACACAAAAACCAGGTCAATTTTTCATCCCGAAAGATTTTGATTTGCATTTTGATTTTGTCTTTTTATTTTCTGAGGATGCGAATAATTATTTGAAAGGCCTTTATGCATACTATGTTCATGGCTTACAATACAAAAGTCAAATCTAAATCATGTATTATTCAATACCATACATAATGTACTAAAAACTTATATCGTACAACTTTTCAAAACTAACATAATGATATTTTCAAAACTAACATAATGGTATTTAAGTGACGGTAAAATATCTCATAAATATATAAGAAGTTGAAGAATAATTACCTTTTATTTTGGGATAATATGCATATAAAACCGCGGAACGAATATATATATATATATATTAGGTAAATTTTGTGTGATTATGCTGTCAAGAAAAAGTGATGCCTGTGTATGTACTCATGGACACGGGATACAATAGCATTACAGTTGTTGATTACCCAATTCCATTTTCTTTCATTTTTTCAAAATCATACAAATTAGGAGTGTTACTCATGGATAGAGTACCTCATTCATGAGTTAAAAAAAAATATCCGACTCTTTTGTTCTGTCCATGTACTCGATTCATGAGTTAAAAAAAAGTATCCGACTCTTTGGACAGGACTATTCTGTCCATATAAAGCGATAGGCCAAGTACCTGCAAGAAAGGGTCACATTGACCGGACACTCGACCCTCACTAGCAACAAAACATGAAAAATTTAAATAATGATAGTTAGGCAAGTTCGTTTCACAATTACGTCAACAATAATTTAGTCTAAGTCACAAAATACATCCCAACATTACATTCCAACAACAACAAACTAGCAAGTAGCAACAGGCCAATAGCAATAACAATTAAGTCACAAAAAACATATCAACAGACGCAAGTGCAAAGAATGAGAATGTGAGGAAGAGGAAGGGAAGAGGAATTGGTGATTGAGGAGGAAGAGGAAAGGAAGATGAGGAATTAAAGAAGAAAAGGTGAAAGACTACCAATAACCCTAATAAGTATTAACTTTTGATGAAAATCTATTCAACAAATTTACAAAATTACCCTAAAACGGACCAGGGCAGGTACGCGGCGGGTCACAAAAATGTGACGCAGTACCCGACCCTCAACCTAAGTGACCCGATTGCTCTACCCGACCCAATTTCAAAATGCAGTTCAAATACCTTTTTTTTCCGATTTCAAAATACAGTTCGAGTACCTTTTTTTTCTGATTCGAGCCGAATTAATTCAGCGTGTTTTCGAGTTTGGGACGGCAGTTCAGGACGAATACCCTAATACAAATTTTCAAGTGATAGCCAAATGACATTGCTTCAGCACTGTAAGCAATTTAAAAGAAACTCCAGAGGTACAAGAAGAAGAGGTAATGCCACTAAAACTAACAATCAGTCAGAACTCAGAAGCCTACTAATTCATTCTCAAGCCTGTTAAACATTGACACTAAAAGCAATGGATGCATTTTAAGAGTTTTGTCACAATAGATGTTTTACATTACTGGGTGAAATACCAAATGAAAACAAACAAAATATAGGTGATACTATATCGACAAAGGACTCCAGAAGAAAATAAGTGCCTCAGTAATCGGGGATTGAACCAAATCGATAACCTTGAGCACCCCTCCACGAGTAATATGCAAATTCTAGTTTCATAAAAACCTGCAGGCATTGTATCATAGTTAGCATAAGATTGAACAATTGATTACCCTACAAACTAAATCAACCTCAAGAGAATAGCCAGCTGTTTGCCAAAAAGAAAGCGCACAGAAAACCAAGTTTAGGGTGAAGAATAGAAACACAAGCAGAATTTCCATTCCAGTAAAAAAGTTTCGGCTTATCAGTCTTACTTTGCCGAGCCTTTTATTTGTAAAATATGACTTTTTAAGTAAATAACCACACGATTATCAATCTTACTGCAGAGCTTTGCAAAATCAATGAATATGATAGGAAAATTTTTTCCTTTTCTTATCTCGCAACCATATACAATATGCTTCTGCCTTCAGAAAAGGATAATCACAGACTGCAGCATGCGGAAGGCATTACTTCAAAGTTATAATGCTCATATAAAACAGAAACAACTTGTGCAGCACAAGAACAATACGAAACACCATTTGGTTTCTAAAGAAAAACAGAACAGGAAAATACATTGATGCTGGTGCTGTAGAAACGCTATTCATCCAAATCTTAGACGTTTTTCTTTTTGTCTTAAATTTCATTTTTTGTTTTCAGTTTCAATTAACCGTCTCGCTTAAAGGCATAGTGAGCATTCAAATGACAGGTAGTTACTGTGATCCACCTATTAAATTAACCGAAATAACCAATATGTAGATACTGAACGTTGATGAATATTTTTGACCTACCAGGGAGGAAGGTAAGGACTCCAAGTCCTAGAAGACCATATGCTTGGGAAGTTTCTCCTCCCATGTGACCAGTGAATATGAAGACCGATAGCAAGAGAAGCAAACACCCGAGAAACAGCAAAAACAATGCCAGGATAATGGATTTCCAAGGGATTTTATCATAGGATCTAGGGGAATAATCGAATCGAGGGTCAATACGCCTTCCCCCTCTGCCATTATAATCATCATCATCATTTTCATCCGCAGGAAGAGGACCGTATTGAACGTTACGCCTAGAAGCCATATAATCGGTACAATTCTTTATCCTGTCGCAAAGAAGTCCAAAAAAAGCACCTTCAATCAGCACAGCACAGGATAGCTTGCAAAGGATATAAGTAAATAAGGACAACGCCAAGAAAAACAGTTTTTATGACTAAAATGTTCTTGCAGAACTTCAAAAATCTGAAGAGAAAACCTTTTATCACCTGAAGTATATATTCAAAGATACCATCTTTTCATGATTTTGCAATTGAAATATCATTACTCCTCCTCTTCTTTTTCTGGATAAACACTAATAATGCCTCACAGAAAGGAGAAGGAAACTTCATTGGTGGCTCAGCCAAGCTTTCGATCTAATAAGTTAACTACATTTGCCACCGTGTCTGGCAAAGTAAGTGCATAAAGATCTAACTCTCCAATCACATTATGCAATCAAACCCACAAAAATAATTAGCTTTTACATGCTTTAGACACAAATTGCGAAGGGTCATTCATCATTGCACCAAAGATGAAAACTTTTCTCAAAAAAGTGGCGCCGTGTATACATAGTAAGGAGTAAAATCAAAGCTTTCAATTGTTTAGCATTCAAAAGCATCAACTGAAAATTCATCAACTCCTCTAAACTATTCTAATCAGCTAACCAACAACAGCAGCCACTACATCGCAATATTTGATTTTTTTTTTTCGTTAGTATTTCATTCATTTTGTCCATGATAAAATCAACATACAAAAGGTTTAAAAAAAAAAGTCGTTTGCTAAACTGGGGCAGTCCATTTTTTTCAATTTTCTTGTTTTTCTGCCAGTTAATTACCGTACAATTCACCAAGATTCAATCTTTTTGGGCTAAAACGACGTAAATTCATTTTGTAACTAAAAATTTTGCAAATACTAATCAAGATGCTTCAAATTAATTCCTTCAGGAAATCACACACAGTTATAAATATGCAAAAAAACACACTGAATTTTCTGATTCTGAAAAATAATAATAAGAAAAAAAGATTATTAATTTTACTATAAAGAAACCTTCAGACAAAAAGGGTCCGGCGAGAAAGATAACTTACGAAGAGAAACAAAAAAACGCTGAATTATTTGTGGATGAATCAAACGGCCGATACCAACTTCCTTCCTACGTAGTACTATCAAACTGAAGCTGAGTTTTTCAACTAACTTCTGCCAAGAAAATTCAACTGAGACGATCGATTCAACTTCTGATTTGCACCGGGTCAACACTATTATATGGGCCCATGAAATATCAAAGTCATGGACTGGCCCAACTTGTAAAGGCTTACAACTTGCATGCCTACAGTTTTAATGGTGTAAACAGCCCAATTGGTGAATTGAATCGGGTTGTGCTAATATATCTTGAAATTCTTAATAAAGAATTTAGCACGTTAGTTTTTTAATTTAATTAATTCTAGTTTAATATATTGACAATGATGTCCATTTTATATATATATATATATATATATATATTTTTTATTATTTAGATCATATCTACTTAATCTGTTTTCTCCAATCATATCCTAAAAAGTGAAATTTACTAGGCTGTCTTTAGTATTAAATAAAAAAAAAAGGAAAGAAAGTGAAATGTACTAAAAAAAATTCAGAATTGGAATTTGATGGAAATCATGGATGGGACATGGGCCCCAAGTCCAACCCCTACCCCCAATGGGCTGCTATAACAACTGAAGGTCTAAATAGTGACAGCAGTTGTTATTCTCAACCCCAGGCCCACACCTTTACATTTGGATTTATTTTTTCCCCCTGCATAATCCAATTTATGGGTTCCCCTATGAACTTTGTGATTTTTTTTTTTTTTTTTTGAGGTAACATTTGTATTATTTACAAGAGTCGCATGAATTTTTTTTTTCTTATACTAGCCATCTTCATTGAACACTTTATGTGTATGTTTTATAAAAAAAAAATTATGATATTTTTATTACAAAAATAATTATACATTATTAAGAGAGTTTTAAGAATTACATCCCGTAAAAAGTTTAAAAACAATTTAAAGAATGATAAGCTAGTAATGACTTTATTTGAACTTTTATTATTTAAAATATTATTTAGAATGTTATTTGAAATAATACTGTATCTATTTTTGAAATATGATGTATGTAAAATAAAAAGTAATTAAAAAATATGTTTGAATAATAATTACTAAATTATTTTATTTTAAAAAATTCAATACGTAGCGATAATATTAAACAAAATCATACTAATTAAGGATTATTCCTTTATATATATTTTTATATATAATATAAATGATAATATATCACTAACTACATTATCTATACTATATATAAAGTCTGATGGTTTTTTTAGTGTCCCTTATCTTTTATTTTTTTACAATTACCTTTATCAAATATTTAAACTTTCAATAACTTCCACTTAACTTCCACTCATTTTTTCTAATATATTTTTCCCTTTTATTTAAAACACATTAATATGCCCTTTCCCCTAATAATATATTATTTGTCATGTGATAAATAATCACCGAATATATAATACGTTACTTTATCAGTCACGTACTTTCGTACATACTACGTAGTAGACAAGTGAACCAACCTTGTATTGACCCCCATGTATATATATAGGCAACATTGTTCAGAAATCTCTTTACTCTGCACTTTGGCATTCTCTCCTTCTCTCCCTGCATGCACAGATATTTTAGTAACTAATAGAGCTCATTAAACGAAAGAGTTTTCACCCCTTCCCCTTTCTCATTTTCGAAAATGAACAGCAACACCGGCACCGGCAGCAGCAACGGCGTTCTTGGGCGAATGATTCCGGGATATATTCGGAAAACCATCCAAGACATCAAGGAGATCACCGGCAAACATAGCGATGATGAAATCTATTTAATGCTCAAAGAATGCAACATGGATCCCAATGAAACCGCTCAGAAGCTCCTTTATATTGGTATACTTCCAGTTTTTTTTAAATTTTGCTTGGTTGTATACTTGGATATTAGTTGGCTTCTGATCATGTATATCTAATTTTGCATGTTTTCTTGTCAAAATTTTCGGTATTTTTTGGGTGTTAATGTGTTTAATTTTTGTATCTATTGGGTGTTTGGTTGATTTTTATGATTGGAAGCCGAGAATTAGCCATGAAAAAAAAAATCCTTTTTTTTAGTTGTTTGTTGTATAAATTGATTGAATTGTATTTGGTTTTGTGAAATTTGAGTTTATGAATGGGGAGATACTGAGATGTTACTGTTTATGAAATTTGATTAGAAATTTCATTCACTCATGCCACGAGTCTTATTGATCATAATTTTCCCTGTTCTTGATATTGGTAAAGTTTGAATTTTTAATTCACCTTAAGTGGCAATGAGATCGACAAGAGGAGGAAGTGGTAACATAGATAGGAGATGCTCATTGCTTATCTTTGGCCCCTACATTTTTTTGTAATATTTCAGTGAACAATTGTGAATTGGGAGGATACTAGTCAATATAGGACTCTTTATTGCTTGTTGTTATCCTTCCTAAGGTAATCAAGTAGAGTTGGTGGTTACCTCGGCACCTGATACTCAGCTCTACCAAGTTTATCTTTTTCTTGTTTGTCTCTTTTATTTTGCTGAACGGTTATGAATGGATTCATATTGACTGGGTATAGTAAGACAATAAATATGATGAAAGAATTAGGAAAGTATTTAGCGAGGATTCATTGTTTTTGTAGTTATCATTTCTAAGGCGTCGTTTTGTTGTTGTCGTTTCTAAGGTGTTGTTTTGTCGTTAACATTTCTAGAGTAAATAAAGTAGGTTGGTAGCCCCCGGGTTTGGTGGGTTTATATGAGAGTCCAGTAAATGGAAATGCATGACGTGGGTTGTACTCGTACATAGTCCAAGTAAATGCAACGTGGAAGGCAAGTAAATGAAAATGTATGACGTGGGCCTTTACAGTACATAGCCCAAGTAAATACGAAGTGAGTTCTGAGTAAAATAAAATGTATGATTATGTGACCGCCTTTATGTGTACATAGTCCAAGTAAATGCAAAGTCAAAGGCAAGCAAAGGAAAATGTATAATATGGGCATCCACGTGTATGTAGTCTAAAATAAATGCAAATGAAATCCAAGGAAAAGAAAATGTAGGACATGTGAATCTATGTGTGCATAGTTCAAGTAGATACAAAGTGAAAAAGTGAGTAAAGGAAAATGTATGATGTGGGATTTTTGTTGTACACTCTAAGTAGTGTTTTTGACATATGTGGTAACCAAATGTACTTTATGAAATGACGTCGAATTAAGAAGTTCTAGATGTCAATGCACAGAGCCTGATTTCGATTTCCACAAAACAAATTTCTTGATTGCTCTGCTGGCTTTGCTTCTTTTACATTGACAATGAATTGAACTAGGGGAAATACCTTTTATGACCATATCATTTATAAAGCACTTAAGCACCATTGTTAACTTCCTAAATGCATATACATATACATTAGTGAGATATTTGGGTTGAAAATGTCAGTTTTGGCATGTTTTACTTCTCAATTGCTTGAACCATATTCTTACCATTTATCACGAAAAAATCCCATTCGAAACAAAAAAATGTGTGCATATAAACACTCATTTTCACTGTGATTATTCAGCAATTCAAGATTGGAGTATGTCTCTCTCTCTTTCTATTTCCTTTAAGGTGATGCATCAACTTCAGAGACTTGTTGCATGACCAGTTTTTGGTATTTTTGTTGATTGTCTTGTATTCTTCTCTATTTTGTTAGATCAGTCTTCATAAACTTTTATTATGTCTTAATTTAATTTTTTTTTTTCAAGTTTCTCGTCTTATTCATGGTGGTTCTGGTAGCCCTAAGAAGTGCTCTTTTTTTCTTCAGTTATATTGATGTGAATTTTCATGTTTTACTGTAATATGTAGATATCAAAATTCCGAATGATAAGCTTTTCACTTGGTTATGCAGATACATTTCATGAGGTCAAAAAGAAGCGTGATAAGAGGAAATCAGTAAGTATGTCTGCTATCATGTTTGTTCCTCTTTATCTCTATGTGCAAGCATGGTCCTATAAATTTGGTCCAAATTTAGGTTTACAATGTGCTAGAGGACTACAAGATGCTTCTGTTACCTAGTTTTTGGTAATACCCAGTTGGACAGTTCTAAGTTTGTAAGCATCAGTGATAGTGCTGCTTGTATATGTTGCTTATGTTACTAAAATGAGTATTTTCAGTTGCCTAAAATTATGTGTTGCATCATGTGAAGCCCCCGGGTCAATATGAAACCAAGATGTTATTGGAGCTAAAGGAATTTCTTGCATTAGGATTCTTTTCTGTTCTCTTTTGGTACCATATCCTGTGGGAGTTTTAAGAGAAGATTGGCACCATATGGTTTTCCTTGAAAAATTGTCCTTTTTGAAAGAAATCTGGTGCTTATGGACTGGAAATTGGATTTCTTTGACTAGTTTTACATTTGCTTCTTGGCTAATGTTAACGAGTAAGATCATTTTAGAAAAGGTCCATAGATGCTTGGGTAAAGTTTTTCAATTTCTCTGTGTATG
This sequence comes from Cinchona pubescens, assembly GCA_025175665.1. NCBI lineage: Eukaryota > Viridiplantae > Streptophyta > Magnoliopsida > Gentianales > Rubiaceae > Cinchona > Cinchona pubescens. The sequence continues at coordinate 2,308,556 of JANKKI010000106.1, forward strand.
TAAATGTTGGTCAACATTTATACTATGGAGGTTCACTAAATGTTACTTTTACATGAAGCTAGTGTGTTTATTCATCAGTTCTATTTTTTCGCAGAATGTAAGCACCCAATCCTATGTGCAACCTAGATTGACATCCAGCATGCAGCAGCGAGGGCCTAGGGGTGGTCGAGGAAACAATTCTTCTCATTATATTCCTAATGGTATACCTTCAAATTTGGCCACTAATGGCGATTATTGTGCATTAATATCTTTTGTTTTGTGTGTTTTCTGTCAAATTCAGTTGATGATATTTGTGATAATATTAGGATATTTCTGATAATATTAAATTGGGTTGCTTGGTTCTTGCGCATGGAAGTGGGGCCCAATGACCTATTATAGAGACCTTATTTACGCATAGCCAATTATCCGTAAATGTTTGTTTATTTGTGTTTATATACAAATGCATGCAAGCTTTTCTTTCCTTTTTCAGGCTCATGTATAATCTATTCTCATATGACTGAAGTAATTTGTTCTCTTGCTGTGTGTTCTAGCGAAGGAGGCTAATCTGTATATTTCCCCCCATTCTGTTCCATGAGTTTTCTACGCATGTATGCAATTATGAGTCAAAAATGAAAAAGCACTTTTTTCATGAGCGGGACTAAGGATCTGGGATTTTATCCCATAAAATGGCTTGTATTTCTCATTGCTGAAAGATTTGCTCATTTATAGTTTTCGTAGTTAATATGTGGGATGTGACCGGTTTTGTGTTTTCTAACGCTCTGAATAAGACTCGAGAACACTTCTCTTTTTTTTTTTTTTTTTTCCAGATGAAATCTTTATCCTTGTGTTACCATTTTCTGGTGTTGTATTTACCTTTTGCTGCTATTTTCAGATGCTGGACACAGGAGACAGGTGAGTGGCAGACAACAAAATGGTGGCACTAATCATACAGAGAGAAGTACCAACCCTTGGATGCCTATACAACATAGAACAGAAAGTGATGCAGCATTATGTATCATAACTCTAAGTAAGCATTGATCTCAGAACTTCTTCAGTTGTCCTGTTATTTGAAGCTTCGATAGGTTACTGAGTGTTGGTTTAAATTACTTACCATAAAGCTCACTGTTTAAATGAAAATTGTTCACAGTTCTTCAGTTGCCCTTGCTAATGGACGTAGAAGTGTATCTAATGGGAGCTTCACCCATGGACATACCTCCCAAGTATCTGCAGATAATATTATTGATGTTGACAAGGGAACCTCTGTTGTTGATGTTTGTAGGGGAACCTCTGTTAGTGTTATGAATGAGTTGGTCAAAAGCCCAGCTCTACCAGCTGTTGCTGTAAAGCAGCTCCCAAATTTAAATCCTGGCCCAACTCCTGCCCCAACCCCCACTACTACCTCCATTGTTTCATCTGGTGCAAGATTTGATGGAATAAATTCGGAATCCGGATCCAGTCATCTACCAACTTCCATGAATTCAGCTCCTCTATCTGGTGTCTATTCTTCTGCTTCAGGGTATGATCCAGTGCTACTTCCATCTCTAAATTCCCGGAACCCTGGAGCAGTGGGTGCCATTAAACGTGAAACAGGAAGTCAACAGAGCAGTACTGAGTTTATTGGCTCTTCATCAAAGAGCAGGTTGAATGTTGGTCAAGATGGTAGGAATAACATTCAAGCTGACACTGGGACTGCCAATAGAACATCCCAAGGAGTTGAGAAGAGTGAAAATTCTGAGCCTCCCAGGGCATCATCTTTGTTGAACCATGACAAATCATGCACTTCCATGAGTAAGCAGGATGGTTGGCCCACCCAACAAGTTAATGGTCCTTCAAATGGTACACTTCAGAGTTTCTTAGTAATATTTTTTCTATTTTGTCTCAGAGATGATGTGGGTTATTGTAGCTTCCTGAATTTATAGAGATATTACGAACTAGCTGGCTTGTTATGTATCCTCTAAATACTGACTCATTTGAAGGGCAGAATGGCAAACTTCCGTGCATCGACTATTCCATTCTGTCATAGCTTTAGCTCTCAGTTTGAGGCAACATCATTATCAAAAGTTGTTTTTTTTTTTCTTCTGGTTTTGGGGTGGGTATGCAACGGGGAAATTGGTTTTGTGTCTTTCACAAAGTAGTGTCTTAGTTAATCAGGCAAAATATAACAGTCAAAATGCTTTACCCATCTTCTTGAAGCAAGAAGGTCAAGTACTTGCTGCATACATATGATACAGTTGTTCTTTTACCTTCTAAATGGTGGTAAAGCATCATTATCTGTGAGAGAAACCATACCTTCTGACTTTAATTAATCTTATTTTTATTTCAGCTAAATTTCTTTTGTGTTATGAAAGGGGAAAAAGATAGACATTCCGTTTATTTTTATTTTTTATATATTTTTTGGTTTATCTTACTGTCTTCCTATTTTGGCCCAGTGATGAATTCTCAGGGTGGACTTGTAGCACACGGAGCGAATGTGCAGTCACTTCCCAAGCCAAATGAATCTGGTTTGGAGCAAGCAACATCACAGCTTGATAGTAATTGAAGTTAGAGAAACTGAAAATATCCACCCGTCAGCCAGTCATTTTTCCTGATTATATTCAGGTGCCTGAAGCTTTCCTGAATGGGCTTACTTTTGGTAGCCTGGATGATGCTTTAGGACACACCCAAAATGGAATCAAGGACTCCGAGTGTGTCGATGGAACTGTTCTGACTAACCATGATGCTGCTAGGGAACCGTCATTGCGGTAAAGGAACATATTTTTCTTCTATTCAGCTTTTGGGACCTATTCTTTGTTCTTCACTTCTTTGTTGGTTTTGAGAATTCAAGAGAAGGTCAAGGCGAGACGAGCCGTTTATCATTGTGATAGGTGTCAAGTGGAAGTGCAGTGATGTATGCTGCAGGCAAATTTCTGATGACAGTGACCAATGGAAGACATTTAGATTTTTCACTAAATATGTATTTTTTTGCATCTTTTAATATCTCGAAGTATAATGTTGATTTTACATTATTACTGGAAGATAATTTATTTTCCATTTTTTTTTCGTACATACGGTTTCAACATACCCTTTTGTGTTTCATAGTGCATTCTGGAAGAGTAATAATGTTTATTTCTGCACTTGTCATTTTGATCTCTCATTTAGTTTGTATGACATTTCTACCCAGAGATCAAGATGCATCATCAGCTGCCTGTGAGGGTGACGATCCTGCTCATTCACAGATGCATTCAAATGCCCCAAAAAACTTTTCACCTTTGGAAGTGGATGCCTCGTCTGCTGCAGCTTCCAATCCTAACGAGTTGAAGCCGGAGATATTGCCGCATATAGGAGGATCGATGTATCCTTTCCTTCATACTACCCCTGATTATAGTTTTGGGTATTTACCACCAATGCTGGGCCCCCATCTTGTGCAGGTTGAAGCAACTGAGGTATACGTTTTCTTTTTTCTTCTTATGGGCAACATTCAAGATTGCGCATTAGAATCAACTTTTATTCGTCTGGTATCATTTGTTGGTTAAACAATTGCTATCACTTGTTACAAATCTACTGTAACTGTTTAGTGTTCAGTAAACACACGTCTTCCAACTATCTACAAGTAATTGAATGTTTTTTATTTCTTCTTATTATTCTTCCTCCCACCCACCAAAAAAAAGAAAAAAAAAAAACAGAATACCTATAATACTTTGTGATGTGGCAGTCAACCCTTACCTACTTTAACAATGCTATAGATGCAAGAAGTTCTGGAGTGCATGTGCATTTTGGTTTGAACTTGCATGTTTGAGTTGTCTGAAACCTCTATCATTTGCTATTCTCTCAGCTTCTTTTGAATGCAGAAAAGTTCTTCCTCAAGTTTTTTTTTTTTTTTCCGCTTTCTTTCCTTATTCTGGTTTAGTATATAATAATGACACTTGCATATTGATGTTCATGAACAGGTAGGGAATTCAACAGTTCCATCAACAGGTTCTTCTCAACCTGTGGGCGTTGGGCAGAATTCTGTTGCTGTTTCACCACAGTTAATTCCTTTGCTCCAGCAGCCATATCCATCTAACTATGTTCCATATAATTCCATATTTCCCTCAGCTTTATGTGCCTCATAATGCCCACCAATTTCTGGGCCACAGTGGTTTCCCTCAACATGCCTCAACTGGCAACATTTATATGCCACAACCAACAGCTGTCACAGGTGTTAAATACCCTGTTCAACCTCTGTACAAGCCTGGAAACATTGCTGGAAATCTGGCCCACTTTGGTATTCCATCCGGATATGGTTCATATGGCTCTTCTGCTGTTGGTTATGGTCTTGGTGCAACTATAACTGCTGGTAGTTCTGCAAGCAATGAAGGTCTTCCTGAACCTGAGCTGAATGAAACTAACATCTATTCAACGCTGAAGCAGGTTTGTTAATGTTTAAGCACCCGAACATATTTCTTGATATTTTCTTGTTTCAATGCATGACTGTAGTAGTAGTTTTACTCATTCACAAGACCTAGAAACATATATTCTTGGGTCTTCTTTTTGAGGATGGAGTTGGATTTTATGTCATGAAGTAGTACCCTCTCTCCCTCTTCTTCATTCCTGGAGGTGGCTAAATTAAACTCCATAGAACTGAAATTCTTTGAAGGTAGAGTGCATATATCATTATCTAGCTGATGCATGGCAGTTACTTCTTGGCTGTACTATGATTATAAGAGCGAATGAAAAAATTATGCTGAATTTTTCCAGAATCTTGAGTTCTCTTGGTTATCCATAATAAAGATGTAAATATTATTTTTGTTTGTTCTACTCTATAATCCACAATTCTCCATATTTTTGGTCGAGTCCTAAATAGTGATCTCTGTTTATTTAATGTCTGTTTTCTGACACCATCAGCTACAATATCATCTCTATGGAAAGACTTGATACCCCCAAAGATGAAGGCATATTAGCAAATTGATTGTGATTTGTGAACCATCTAACTTGAGGGTTGATGCTCTTGTCAAGGGGGGCACTTTGAAGTTAGGACAGGAAGGTGGTTTTCCCTGTTTGTTTTTTCATGTGAAGCACTGAAACACTGTACTACCATGTATTTTAAAGTATGGAGACCCATTGCTTGTGTAGTAGATTGTTAGTGCACATCTGTGCTTTCTTGCCTATAGATGCAGTTATTTGAAGAGTTTAAAACTAATTTCTTGTATTTGTGTTTGTAGAATGAGGAGTCACAGGTCTGGACATCTGCTACTGGACAAGACATGTCAACTTTGCAGGCAACTTTTTTCTACAATTATCCGCAGGGGCAGCAGGTTGCTTATTCCCCTGCATATTCTGGTCAGGGCCCTTTAGGTGGAATGTCTCACCTGACTCAAACAACAGGGGCTCCAACAACTGTTCAGTCACTTCCCCAACAATCCCAAGCAGTTGCTGGATCAGTGGAACCTGTGGTTCCTCCAACAGGCACATATCAACAACCTCATTCACAGATCAATTGGAACTCCAAGTTGTTCAACAGAGAGAACATTTGAGGAGCAAAACTGCCTGACATGCTATTCCTGAGCATTAGGTAGAAGGCAAGGTTAGATGAGTGTAGTACATTGGCCATAATGATTTGATTGTAAATAGTAATATATGCCATGAATCCTAAGATCTTGAGGAAGTATATGATGACAGCTTAGCTTATGGCCTGATACATTTTGCTTTATTGACATTTGCAGGTGTTTGATTACCCTTTTCTTTTCCCCGTTTGGTTTTTAGAATTATCTTGCTCCTCATCATATCAATCCGTGAAGTAAAAAAATTGATTTTGCTAAAAAATATATTTTTCCTTGACATTTTCAGGTCATAGGAGTATGGTAGGCTCAAGTATGACCGGATAGTTTGGTATTTCCTTATCCCATGTTTCACTTGTACATGAAATTTTGATAGCCAACTGATATGGTATATTGTAAAATTTGCCAACAGAAGAATGGTTTTGATATATTAACTGCCATTGCGACTTGTTGCTCTGCTTGATTGAATATTTTATGAAGCTTCTGATGTGTTTTTAACAATAGATTGACAGTCATATCGTTCAGACCAGATTTTAAGTGACGATTGATACTCAATAGGCTTGAACCACTTTCCCCCATTTGTATCCTTAGGTTTACCTTTTCCTAGTGATTGATTTCTGGGGCTGTGTGGGGATGTTATTTGCATATTCAGAGTAGTCTTTTGTGAGAGACAGCCAAAACTAAAAAGCTAGATTAAGCAAAGCAAAATCAGGATGGGGGAAATCTTTGTTGTATCTATGTCATCCTACTTGCTTTATTACTGTTCACAGTAGATTGAGATAATTTTCAGAAACTGTCAATACAAAAAGTTCATATGGTTTAGTTTGTGAGAACAAGCATAAAATGTCAGAACCTTCTGTTTTGTAATGAAGTTTTAGAAACGTCACTGTCAAGATGAATTTTACAGAGCAATTTTCTATTACACAGAGAGACATGTTACTAGCCTACTGGAAATAGTTGGCTCTATTGTAGCAAAAAAGAAAAATGGTGGCAATCACAAGTTTTTCAATTTCTATTACTTGTAGAGGATGGTTTAGGAACAAACTACTAAATTAGTTTGTAGTACAGCATCACCAACTTTGAGTGTTTCAGTTCACAAACTATCATCTTGCTTGTCCAAGTACTTCTTTGAACTGTGATTACTTCTGTACATTATCCAACTTCAGTAACAGAAAATGATGTGCTGCACCACTTTTTGACAGATTATTTGCACAGTAACTCTTTCAATGGGATATCTAAAGTCCATTCTGGTTAGAGAAAACATGTTCAGACAGAACTAGAAATATTGTCTGCATTTGCCTCCTTGTCCTCTTCAACCTTCTTAGGCTTTTGAGAAAGAACATTTTGCTTTGGAAGTAGGCTGCTCTCTTTCTGATGTGATTCCCTTAGATTAAGAAAGGTATAATATGACATTCCAATAAGAGCAGCAAAAGCGCCACAAATACTCAATTTCCCTGGATCCGAACCAAATACTACGTATCCTGATAAAAGAATAACACAAGTTTTGCACTGTCCTAAAACAACATGCGATGTTGCAGAAGTGGCACTGCATGAGAAAACCATAATGTAGGAAAATTAGTGTTCAACCGTAATAGTAGTACATAGTGAAGAAAGTTACATAGTTTTTCTTATCTAGTTATTCTAAGTCGCATGTTGCATTTTGTTCATTGGTTGCATTACAGGCAACTTGGTCTTTTTGTAGAAGTATCTTACCCGAGTGCCAAAGCTCCAGACCATTGCAAGAGAAAACCAAGCAAAGCTGATATAAGAATAGCAGTCACATTAGTGACATCCCACTTGAAAGATGAAACCCCTGGTGGATCCAACAATGGCATTAGGGCCCCTAAGAAAAGTATTGTGTAAGGGGTGGTTTTCCACATTAACCTACATGGAATTTTGTTCTTCAGAAATCTAGTGATGATTAAATTTGCAGCCTCATTTGTAAAAAGTAAATAACTATTAACTTACGCAAGAGCGGTCCAATTGCCTTGCTGCTGGAGATTGGACCAAAGGATCTTGTTTATAGCACTTGGAACAGTCCAAGCAACAGCAATAATAGCACCAAAAAGATTGAATCTGCATTCCAAGTCTGTTACAGTTGCAACTGCTACACCTATTGATACAACAATTAGAGCCATAACCTGCATTCGTTTGTCAAGTTTACATTACTGGCATCTAAACTCCAAAACGGAATAAACCAAACAATTTAGGAATAATAAAATAGAAAGGAAGCAAAATGAAGACAAAACAAAGATTTTCAAACAAGTGATGAGTGAACTTTTATATCACCTTCAGAAATGATACCGTCTTTTTGAAAAGAATGAACTCTGCTATCACAATGGTTGGAGTGACAGCAATTTTAGCCATCTGGTAGAAACCAACACTGTGCATCAGCTGAACCAGTCAGGAAACAAGACATTGGCAAGGCCAGCAGCAAAAGCCATAACAGCACGAGATTCTGAGATGAGTACCTGTTGTGTTTTAGACTAATATTGGCAAGGCCAGAAGCAAAAGACATAACAGCACCCAAAGAGATAAGTGAAGATTTGGGAGTAGCTCGAGAAGGAGGAGCCACCGGAAGCAATGAAAACATCTTGAAAATTGCGAGTAATAACCATGCAATGGTGTAGTGAATCAAAGTAAGTAATACTGGATAATTGAATCCAACTCTTCCCATAACCTGATTTAGCAAATTCGGTATGGAAGCTGATTTAGCAAATTCGGTATGGAAGCTGATTTAGCAAATTCAATACGAAAGCATGGTGTAACTTTTTAACATCTCATATCAGAACTCTATTTTTTACTGCAAAATGCTTATGCAAACAAAAAACACGGTGGAAAGGGAAAGGGAAAGGGAGGAAGAACATACTAATTTGTTTCCCAGAATTATTGAAACAGCAACCACAAAATTGAAGGTCATGGCTGTCTGAGGTCCACAGTATCGTTGTTGTTGACGTTTGGCTCCCTCTGAAGTTCGAAGCTCATTGTAAAGGGAACTTCTGAGTTCTTCCAATGCACGGCCTAATGGTAAAAGCCAGAAAACCAAAGGGATTTCAGGAACAAAGAAAACCAATCTACTATGAAGCTAATTAACTTGCTTTAAATGGACTCAAATGCTTAATTCTTTGAACTTGGGATCCATCATTCATCATTCATGTGTAAGTCTTGTTTCTAGAAACAAGTCTAGCAACACACTTAAAAAATGAATGAAAGATAACTACATTAGAAGATACAAACAATTTGATATCAAGATAGAGTAGTGAAAAGTACAATATGAGTAATGATAGAATTTTGTGAACTGCTACACAAAATTTTGGCACCAAAAAATAAATAAATAAATAAATAACGATCCAGTATTTTAAATAAGCGAAATAAAACCTAGCGCATGCAATCATCAAAACTATATTCTAATATAAACCCAGAAAAGCCATGACAATCTCATAATAATATACATAAAATTCTTTGATATAACCAGTAATATGAGCATATAAATGAGAGAAAACCTGCTTCGCCTGCATCACTATCTTTTCGTTTGATAAATCTTCTAGCACTTTTTCCCAGAAAAGAATCAAAGAATCCCATATTGCTTACCAGCCAAAATGCATTCAACAAGAAGCGAAAAGATGAAAGGGACAAAAGGAATCCTCCTTAAAACAAAATGCCCATTACATAGTATATTAATTATAATGACTGGAGATATTTGATATGATAAAGGAATATGACAATATATACCAATGATTTGCAAGAAATATATTGTACTATCTGATAATATTGTGAATTATGAGATGATCAAGAAGAAGGGTTTTTTTAAAAGAATGAAACTAGTTTTAAAAGTTGGACAAATTTCATAAAAAAAAAAATAGTAAATTTCGATGATTTATATATGGTTAAAATTGAAAGGTAAATTAGCTAGGCCATTCACTGATGCATGATGTGAAATGGTGCTTTGGATCATCAGTTCTGGCATCATTTGGTGTCTAAGGTGCAGCCAGGGTATAGAGTATAGACCATCTATATATCCTCCTAATTATTGTCTATACTCTATTAACTTAATTTCTTTTGCATTAGATTTGTGAATGAGATGAGGTGATAAATGATGATTATGGTGGATCAGGATAACAAGAAGTCTAGATGAAGAGGGACACTTGTAAGATAAGTATCTACCAAAAATATTTACTGTAAATACCCAAGATAGCAGTCAAAAGCACGTATGGATTTAGAGAGGATCACGGATCTCATCCTTCTAATTAGTTCATATAAATAAAGTATCTGGTAATGCTTAATATATCAACCCATATTTGCATGTTTAACTAGCTTAAAATTTTTTGGGATTTTTCGGCATAAAAATTCAATTTTGCAAACGTATAATTTTTGCTAGATAATTACTCAAGTTAAAGAAATAAGTCGTGATGTTAAAATTGTTTGGTATAGATCAGAACATTGAGTAAAACAGCTATGTTTCATGCCATTCACTTTCATTGCCTTAAACGCTACTCTAATGTCAATGTCTTTGGGATTGATAAAAGGACCGTTTTTGACATAATCAAGTTCGTTTTCCCTTAATCTGGTTTAGCTTGGTTCCTAAGAAAAGTGGACTCAGTATGAGAACTTCAGACAACAGTGAAATGGGGCAAGGGGGTCTATTCAGATGGCTACCGGGTAACGAGGTCTATTCTGATGGTTATGGTGGAATGTGAAAATTTTTTGTCATTCATTCTGTAATATAGAATGAATATTACGGACCATTAGATGATTGAAAAGTTATAAAATTTACTTATTTTTTAATCATTTTAACGACGGTGATGAGGTCTATTCAGATGGCTTGAAGTTGAGTTCCAACTTCCATTGACATGATAAAAAGCGGAGTAAAAGAAAATAAATAAAAAAAGGAGGTCCGGTGAAGATCATCCCTCCAGTAAAGCAGTGGATACATGTTTGAAGCACCATGTGAACATATGTATATGTATATTCATAATAATATAATTATTTGAAACACCAAATTATCAATCCATGCAAAGATATATCATCCAATCCTATTCTGACACGACTTTAATGTACTAGGCAATCCTATTCTGATCCAAGTATAATTTACTTTTGGCAGGGGGTGTATAAATCTGCTCCCATAGTCTGTATTATCTCCAGTTCAAATGCTACTATATACCAACACACTTATAATAATACAGAAGCCTGATTAATGTTCCGTACTATCTTTTAGGTTCCTCTCAAGGACATCGTTTTCCTTCCTGATAGCGTCAAGATCAGCTTGTAGCTTGTCAATGTTTAAGCTTCGGGAAGCCATGCTTGCAAGCTTGGTTTCATAATCCACCACTTCCCTACGAGTTCTATCAGTCAACAGAACTTTTTCGGCTGTCTGTTCAAAGCACTCGTGGATTCTTCTCAGCGACCTATAAGCTTGCCGGGCTACTTGATCTTTTCTTGCTTCCCTGAAAGAATGATCCTTTCAATGAGCAGCAATGGATTTTTTTTTTTTAAAAAAAAAATGATTTGGACAATATTTGAATAACTAACCTAATAATGCAGTGAATATGTTTTAAGTTCTGAAGCTCAATTCGGTAAATTATATCCTACCTGAATATAGTTTCATCTACCACTGCATAAGTTCGATTAAGGCGCTCTTGAATAGAATTGCTCTCCAGCTGGAGCTCCCTAGTTTCTCTTAAGATTCGTTCCATGTCAGCATCTTGCTTGCGGCTATTCTTTGTGATCTCTTTGATCCGTAGAACAAAAGATCCTCGTAATGCTACTTTGGGTTGTTTTTCCAATTCCTCTGAAAGATCAGAAATTTGATCCTCCCTTAACCAAAAAAAAAGGAGGAAAAAAATAAGGAATATGAATCTTGACGAGAGGGGAGATTTAATAGTCATTCCATGGTTAAAATACAACCAGTAAATAAAGAGTCACTCACAACATCTTTATCTGCAACTTGTGATATCAAACAATAAGCCATGCAATCATCTGATACAATAATTTTGACCTTCAAAAGAATTACGAAACTAATTTGGAGTGCTGGAGGATTCAAGTGTAAAATATCCTTGCCCAGATCAAAGCATCCAAATAAAAATTCTAACTTTAGGAATCCAACATATTTAATGCAAAGGTTGGATATTGATCTAGTAGTTCAATAACTATCGTAGTAAAACAAGAAACTATGATTATCCGGCTTTGTCCTTGTTAATCTCCCAATCACTAAGTTAACTAAAGCCCATGTTAATATTTGCTAAGTTCAGATGTTTGAAAATGAATTAGCGCCATAGCTTCAATATGCAAGTAAAACAAAGATCAAGTCTAAAAGTAAAAACAAAATCTGTTTGCAGCTGAGATAAAGTTCAACACATAAACATAAATTTGAGTGCATAGCTTTTTGCGTATAATACAAGATGGACAAAACTAAATGACACATACTGATCCATTTCTCTCTTTCAGAGACTGTACCCTCAAAATTTTCTATAAGACTTGAGGTTCCAGATTTATCTCCTATTTACACTTCAGCATCAGACACTTACCTCCTATCCATTTCTGCTGAAACAGATTGAATTTCCCTCTCAATATCTTTCTTTGTTTGAAGCTTTTCGTGGGCATCTGGTTTTGTTGCACAGCTAAAGCCTCCTCAAGACTATTCCTTTTCTCTTCTATAGACCTTCTCAGGGCATTCCTGAAGTAATAAAGGCCTTCTGCATTAGTAACTGGTCTCATCTGTGTGCCAGTACTTGAGGGAGCACATTTTTCACTTTCTAGCGCTAATGTTCACTATTATTTGGGCAGACTTATCCATGGCCCAGTTAAATATAATACATATGAATAACTAAATCTTGATGGCATTGAATAGGCAAAGAGTACCGTACCACTGAGACTCCAGTTTCACAAGCTGATCCCTTCTTGCCTCCATTAGATCATTGAGCTGTTGGATATAGAAGTCAAGCGAATGTAGGTTTTCTACTGCCACTGCAGCCTTCAACAACTCGTGCTCATCTTGCAGATGTTGATATTTTGAAGTCTTAGCAATCAAATCCAAGAGCAGTTTTTGCTGAGAAAATATGTGTTTAATTTTAGACTCAATGTCAAAAATAGTGACATTAATGAAAAAAGAACCATCTTTTCTGAATAACAGTTAAAATCAGTCCAAAAACATGATTCCTGAAATAAGGACACCATTTTGAACTTCATCATTGAGATTTTACTTAAAATTCAGCTGTGCTACTGACTACAAGCAATTCAATAATTAAATAATGTAAGATGAATTCACCTCACATGAAAGATCCTGAAGAGAATTTAATTTTTCCTCATGCTTGTCGAAATGTTCATTGAACCCAAGAGCAATAGTTTCCTTATTTCCAGATGCATTTGGTCCTCCAATATCTGTTGTGCCCGCTCTAGATTTCTCAACCCCATCATCCTCATCACTTAACAAACTCCCCAAGATTGAAGTAGATTTATCCGACTCTTCAAACACGCTATCTCCAGAACCAATATTTGCCAACTCCGCTGATTCACTCTGCATCCTCAAATCTTTAAGTTCTTCTACAACCTCCTTGGTCTCCTTCTGGTTATTGACCTTTTGCACTTCAGAAGACTTGGCTAGCCTACCCACTAAGAACCTCACCAACTTAGGATACAAGTCCTCTTCCGAAGGATAAAGAAACTGCCTAACAAAGACATACCCGTTTAATTCTACAAATTACACAAAAACAAATATAATACCTTTTACGAGAATACAGAGGAAATGCAAATTGAGAAATAAATCAGAAATATTTGATTCATCAATTAATTCATTTCAAAGTACAAAGAAAAAAAGTTTCTTCCTTTCTGGACCAATTTTTTTTTTCTTTTTGTCCATTGACCCCACAAAAAAAAAAAAAAAATAATAATAATAATCTATTCACTTCCAGTAAAACTAAAAATTTTAATACCTTAAATTCCTAAATTCCTAAATCAACCAATTTATTGGCAATAATAATCCAAAATTCTGATTCCTTTTTGCTGAAATTTAAATAACATACAAAAATAAACTGATAATTAAACCACAATATGAACAAAAATCTACGAAACACTTAAAAGAATATATAATCGATAAAAGTAGATCAGTTTGAGAAGATGATAATGAGTACCTTGTGGAAGCTGTTCTATCGAATGATATCGTCGATATAACCTAGGTTTTTGAAGGCGGAGGCGAGGTCGGAGCATATTTTGAAGCGGTCGGCCATGGAGTCCTCCGGCAAAGAAGCAGGAAACGACAAAGTTTTGTCGATTAGGCAGAGCGATTGGGAGCAGATAGAGAAGAGCGTCACCGGCGTGAGGTCTTGGATCGCCGATACTCCGGGCGGAATCGGAACCCCCGAGTTCCGTAACGAGTTGTGGAGAATCTCTTGCGAATCGTCCATTGTTTACTGCGCTCCGTCAACTGTGAGACTGAGCTGCTGAGATAGTAGTACTGTTATCTAAAAGTAATAAATTTTTTTTATTTTTTAAATCAATTGTCATATCAATTCTTATTATAATCTTTCGTTACAAAATAAATAATTAAAGTTTACAATTTTTCGTTACAAAAATGAATAATCAAAACTTACAAATTATTTATATTTAATCATCAAAAACAAAATTTTCACACCTTTAAAGGAAAGAGATGTTAAAAATGAACATTTGGAACCAAAAGTATTACTCCTTGAGTCTCATCTTATTTGTTAGACAACGTTTCAGTGACCGCTTTCTTTCTTTTGGTCTCTATCTCGAATTACAACCGGCTCCACAATACAATGCGATCATCATGATGAGAACCTTTCCTTTCCAAATCCTCTTTACGCACCTTTTTCCAAGCGATCTGGTTGGTGTTTGTCGTTCTATGCGAGTTAGTTCTCTAGAAGAATCAATTGTTGGAGCTATTCGACCCAAAGTATGAAACTGAGCGAAGTAAAGCGAAAGAGCAACCAGAAGTAAAGCGAAAGAGCAACCAGCGAAAGAAGTAACGACCCTCTTGCTAGTGAAGTGCATCCGATAAGCCCAAAATATCTCTTTATTGGCCGGTGTAACTCGTCCCTAAAGAAGAAATCGGGAAAGAACTATATTTAGAAAAATAATAAATGAGTTTTTTTTCAACTTTACAATTAATGACATATTAATGAGAGTGAGAATTGTTAGTTAGTTACCAAAATATCAATGTATAAAGTTAATTTAGTTATGTATAATATTAAGGTAATTTAATATTTCTTATGTTCTAATATATTTGTCACTTTATACATTTATACAAAATTTTAGGTAATTTTATATTTTTATCAAATGGTCATAAATACCTTTATTGGGTTTGCAATGACTTCAAATTTAATGAGAAACATTTGAGAGCATAGATGAGGGGAGGATAGATGAGATCTAAGAGAGATGGGAGTGCTGATGAATTAATTGTTAGGTCCACTTGAGATTGAGAATATTTTAAATTTTTAAAATGATAAATTTGAAATTTAAATAATACAAACGATTTATTTTAAATAAGATAACATTTTTATTGAGATACCTCAATATAAGAAGTATTCAAATATAAATGGCAGAAAAGAAGTACTAATTTTTTTAATTCTTGACAACAACATAAAACGATAATTAAGAAAAGGGTATATTTTAGATATGCTAGATGGACCAAAATGCATAGCTGTTGCAAGCATATTATTTCTTTATTGGGAATAAGTTCGTATATAATTCATGCAATCAAGTTAAATTTTAGGTAACGTAGCCTATCATGGACTGAATTATATATATATATTTAATTTATGAATTAAATTAACAGTTTGTGTTTAGATGGATGGTTTTGAGAAATGATTTAAAATTTACATACTTGTTAGAATGATTTATAAGATTGAAATGAATCATTTTTAAATGAATAATTTCAAATACTTTTTAATTTGGATGAATTTGAAATTCATCTATTTTGTCTTTATAAATCCCTCTAATAAATTGGTAAATTTCAAATCTATTGATTTAAACACAATATAAAATTATAATTATAGTTAAATGACTATTTAAATTTCCAGTACATCTATATAAAGTAATAAATAAATATAAATAATAAATAAAAGTCACCGTTCGTTCGTCCGAACTAGATATGTTGATGAGTTCGGTCATCGGATAGTGTAGTATGTCCGAAAGGTTTGGTGCGGGTTGCTTTATCTTTCTTTCAGACAGTTAGGCGCGTCCGATAAGATTTTCTTCGGACAATTAGACACGTCCGTTGTTGGTGCCTCAAAATCCTACCATATGCCTAACCTTTTCGAACGGTACATTGTGTCCAGCCTCGGATGTCCGAACGAAAGAAGATAAACACCTTCTAGATAACGGACGCAACGTCGGACGCAGGGCTTAGTAGCAGCCATCTGAAAGGTCCAACAGCTAATGTATCACTATATCTGAAAAAGAAGGAAATAAATCCGACCGAGAATCTAAAATCAGGATCATGATTTGATAAAATTTTTCTACACGGACTAATTTTGAAAATTATCTTTAAAATATGATTTTGTAAAGTATTTTTCTCAAATTTTAATGAAAGAGTTGAAGGACTATTTTCGGAATTTGCCCAACTCAACCCTCTCACACACCCAACCTTACATGCTTCTTAAAAGCTTCAAATGATTGCAAACACTAAACAGCCTTTTAACATGGCATTGGCTCAGTGATCGATCTTAATTCCTCGTAATGTATGACTTCCGAGTTATCTTACTTTTCTGGATTATGGTACATCTGAAATTCAGGAGGATATCCCTGGTCACAGTGCATATCTGACTGGTCTCAGCATAATTGGTGGAATGACATTGTTTCCATCTGCAATTGAGGTACACATCAAACATCTTCTTAGAGTTTTGATAAAAAATTTCTTCTCCTTGGGTCATCTTGTATCTAGAAAACCACACTAATACAGTAAATTTAACACTTCACAAACATTACACCAAACATGGAAATTAAAGCAACCAACTAACATTGCCTGACTACTGGCTTTTGAGTGTGTAAATTGAGTATGATGCTGGTGTTTTTGTTTAGGAATGCTCATTCTTATTTCTGATCTCTTGCAAAGAAATGGCTTTGTAGGATATTTGAGACCTATGAAACTGACTGCTTCATGAATAGTTCAGTTCATGCATGTGTAAAATTGAGGGACTAAACACTTCTTCACAAGTTTCATTAGTGCTCTCGTCGAATTCTTTAGGCAATTTTTAGTGTTCTGTCTTAGAGGGAAATTAGATTCAGAGCTTGGTAAGGTGCTGTATTTTCTGAATATGAGAAATAGAAGTGTTTGAGCTACAATACAAAAGCTGCTTCTTGCAATCTAGTATAGCACCCTATCATAAGGCTAATGATTGAAACTTCTAAACAGTAGCCTATAATGAATTCTGGTTTTAAAATGCATTGATATTGGTCGCCTGGGGTGTTAAACGACAAAAGCACTGGCATCAATATGCATTATCTTATTTATTTTGTTGATAGTCCCTTGCAAACATTGCAAATATTAGAATACAAGTACTGATACTTCTACCTTTTTGGTTGATTTGAACACTTACTGAAATTTTGGAATTAAAACTGGTTCTTAAGGATTTTGTCTTTCATTATGCAGGGAGCAATTATGGGGCCGCGGATAACTACTGTTGTTATTCCTATTAAAGATTTGTATGTGGAGTTTGTATTTGATGAACCGAATCTTATCATGGAGGATCACAAGTAGGAGGCAAATTTTTATAGCATTGTGCCATTGAAAAATGTATTAAACCATGTAATGAGGTAGTTGAGCCGGTTCCAGATCCTCGGTACCCTAATCCCGGTAGCCTCTTGGTAGGCTACCATCATCTAAGATCAGCCACGGTGCACTTTCTGTATATCCACGCTAATTACACACTATAATGGAACTATATACTCACGCTAATTACACACTATAATGGTGGAGTGAGGTGGAAATTTTGAGTGAGGGTGCCGGGATTAGGCTACCCGAGGATCCGATCCCAGTTGAGCCAATATCATTGGTGTTTGTTGCTTTGAGCTTGCTACTAGTCTTCCCTCCTTTCGGCTTATCCATTTAGTTGATTTGCTTGTAAAATTTAATGGTCAATCATGTATATTCTCAGGCTAACTGTTTCCTTTGGCTACTTCCTGCCCTGTTCCTTTTAGCACCCTCTTTTCAAAATAGCATTCTGTTGATCTCTCAGTAAATCAGATGTCCATTTAGCAACTCAAAATAGTAGTGCAGCCGATAATGTTTTAGATGTTATGTAACCGCACAAACCGTTCCACCTAACTTCAAATCCTGCAAAAATTAATCTTCACGGAGCTAACATTCCATTTATCTTGGAATAATAGCACCCCATGTGAGATCAGCTGATTCAAATAAGAGCGCAATATAGAAACACACAGATAATTGACATTTCAACAAGTATAACCGACATACAAATCAAATAGTTTCTGAAATACATGATGGAACATTGCGGCAATAGTTCAAAACAGAGATATGTCCCTCGTAAAATCCAGTCACATGTTCATTACAGCAAACTTAATGCCCTCAATATAGGCAATACATTATCAAGAACCCAGCAATACTGCTGATTACATAACCCAACAGTAAGGTTTCTATCTCCAGAAGATTTATAGCCAGCGTTACTTCATGTATTTCTGGAGGAATTTCCGATGAAAGTCATTCCTAATCGTGTCATTAATGAACCTCTATAATAGCAGTCTTAATTTCACCACGAGCCTGGTTCTTAAAGACCACGTCATCATCCCATCTTCTCTTCACATTGAAGGATGTTGGATTATTTAGCAAAGGATTTCCTCTCAACAACTCTGCTTCTTTAGCTTTAAGTTCTTCTTCCTGCATTTGTTGTTCCTGTCATATGCATAATAGACATAGCCAATTATGAATCAAATTAACCTTAGCAATATATCAATTACTAGATCTGCAACACATATCAGGTGCATCTCCTATATGACTTCTTGATCTGACATGCGAACACAAATAAGTCAAGAGCTCCATAACATAATAACACTGATGAGAAAATGTTCTACCAGTTATGTTTGAATCGTATGAGATGTATGATTATAATGGTATCAATATTAGGATCACAAGAGGGGAACCTCTTCCTAAAAGCTAGTGCACGAATAATAGCACTTATTAGAAAGCAAGATTACTCTATCTTAGACAACATCAACAGGCCTGGTAAAAACATGTACACTAAATGCAAAACAAAATTTGAAGAACTACTACATACATTAAAAATTATTCATCTCCAAATCAAGAACTTACTTTCCGAAGTTTCTCATCTGCTCTTTCCTTCTTTATCTGTTCAAGCTCAGCCAAAAGAGCTTCTGTGTCATCCTCCTCGTCGTCGTCGTCATCCTCACTAACAATGAACCATAACTATTAGTAAGTCTTGACAAGAACACCATATGAGCTTTGAGCAAAAAACTTAAAGAGACTAATTATTTTGGCTCAAAAACAAACATATGGAAAATAATTTTGCTGATAAATGAAGTGTAAATGTTATTTTCAGAACATTCAGATACCCACTATAGAAAAACAAAAACATCATTTAACAAAAAAAAAAAAAAGCAACAAAAAGCAAATAGAAACCACAGGTAAAACCCAAGAAGAGATTGAATAATGTAGCAACAAATGATAGGATTATTGGCAAAAAATTCATGGAAAACTACTAACCTTTCATCACTGCTTCTGGCATCCACACTATATCAGCATCATCAGCATCTACATTGCGTGGAACAATACGATCATCAACTTCTCTTTTAGCACCTGCAAGTGAAATGTTCAGTCGCAAAAGACTTCCCACACAACATCAATTTTGACATTAGTAGATTCATGAACAAACAAATATCACTAACCTTCTAAAAGAAATTGACCCCCCCTACGACGATCTCTGTCCTCTGAAATCATAAAAAATTAGGCGTTAACGATGTCGCAACACTAAAAATCCCTTAAGTGGAATCAAAATATGAAAGAGTAAGAGAAAAATTTATGCATCTGACTTCATAATTACCAGAATAACCCTTATCTTTAGACGACAAATGCTTGCGCTCGCGCTCCTCTAGTTCCTCTCGGAGGTTCCTCTTCTGCAACTCATCCTGAGTGTCTTGTCCATCCTTTCTAGAATAGCACATGCAAGTCAGAATGAAGGTTTATGACTTGGCAGTAAAATGGAAAAAATATATATATTTTTTGTTAAGTAAGTCACGGAATGAAATCAACCCAAGTTCCATCTACACATAACATAAAATTCACTTGAGACCCAAATGTCAACGAACTAAATGTTGCAAAGACATTATTAATCAAATTACTGAGCCAACTCCTCATGCAAATAAGTTCACACCCTAACTTATAAACAATTTTCAAGAAAATAGTGAAATATAATCTATCTAACGTTATATTACACAAAGTTTCATACTTTGTAATCAGACCAAGTTTGTTCGGATCCCATCCATATATTTTAACAATTCTTCATGAGCTAAAACTCATAATTCTTTCATCCAAAAAATTACAAAAGCGGAAATTTCCCAACCATCACACTTTGCTTATTGAAATACAGCCTAAAAATAAAGAAAGAATGAGTAGGAGAAATTTTATTGGACCTGGGTTTTAAAGTAGTGTGAGAAGCTATATCCCGGGAAGAATACTTCTGCGACGGGCCGAAAATTCGAGTTCCGCCTTGCTCGTTACCTCCTTTAGCCGGTGCCCATGTAGGTCTCGCCGCCGTCGTCATTGATTACTAAGAAGAAACCCTAGAAAAAAAATATGTATTACAATTACAATCCGAACCGAAATTTACAGCGAACAAGAAAAAAGAAAACTAATTCGGAACCATAGAATAATTATAAAAAAAAAATTTGAATAAAGAGAGAAAGTTTAGGGTTTCTACCTTCAAATTCGAATCGACGAGAGAACAGCGTTCGTCTAGGGTTGTGAAATTTGGGGATTAATTGAGATCAAGGAAGAAATTTAAGCTTTTTATTTCTTTTCAAACGGTCGGTTGCTCGGAACGACATCGTTTGTTGTTGGTCTGTGAAATATAGGCCGTTGAATTAGTCTTCGTGATGAGCTTCTTGGGCTAGGCCCAATAGGAAATATTACTGCTATATTCTTTTTCTTTTGTTAAATTAGTTGATTTTTAATATATATTCATGTCACTATATATGACCTTATTATTAGTAGCTAAGGTTAAAAAAAAAAGAAAGATTATTTATCATATTAGAGATTCACAAACTAATAGTATAAAAATAAATTACATTAAATACGATGGCTTTATAGAATGAACAAGAATACTCAAACTAACCAATTTGATAGATTTTTAATTTTCTCTTTTAATTATTATCCCATTTGAATTTTTTAGTTTCAAACATGGCAAGCTGCCAATTTTCTTTTTTCTAATATGGCAATAAAGGCACACTATGTGTATTTGTTACACAAACACATACTTTAAAATATGGTAATCCCTCTTTATCATAAGAGTATATACAGGATTCCTCAATCATATATTAGGCTTCCTTTTTTTCTTTTTCTTTTTTTTTTTGGTTTTTTAAAATTTTGTTGAGGGACACATTTTTGAGCTTTTGTCAACACAAACTAGATAAATTCATAAAGAGCATAAATTTCATATATATTGTGTAATATAGGATACAGACACATAATTCATAATCCATACAAAATCACGAATTCAAACTTATTTGATCACGAATAAAGAATGAAATTCGATTAAATATGACACAATTATTAAATGTTAGTCATTTAATAGAATTTTTATCATATATATTCGTATTTACAAGTGGTATGATCTTGAAAATGATTGGTCTACACCAAATAGTTTAGATCTCTAGTCATCCTAATTCCTTGATGAACTTGATCTCCCCCATAAGGTGTCACTCTAACGAGAAAGTTTTGATTATTCACTTCACAGTGTAAAAAATATATAATAGTTGTTGAAATAGCTATAAAAAGTAAGTGGTCTCTATTACTTTTTATCATCAAACTGTATGTAATACTCACTCCGCAACGTGGGGTGAGGAACAAAGAATTTTTTCCTTCCAACAGTAGGCCAAGAAGAAGAGAGTGGCTGACCATTGATATGCAACCACATGTTACTAACCCAATAGCCATTTGGCAGCCCAGAAGCCAACTCCCCAGTTGGTTGGCCGCCACAATATCCATACGACGTTTCTGGTTGAGTTAGGTGGCCAATTGCTTGCGCCATCCCCTGTACCCGCCACAATTTAAACTGTGACATTATTTTTAAGTAATTTGTCATGTTTTTAACACCCTTTTTAATGCTGATTAAATTGAGATTGAATCAACGTTAACATCACAAAAAACCAAATATCTTCGGCTTGAATTATTAGTATTATTATTGAACTTTCTACCCCAAAAAAATTTTTAAAAAAATATTAGTGTGATTCTTCTCTGTTGTTTTCTGAAGAACCAAAACCAATAGCTTTCAGCTTTGCTTAATGGATAAACAATAGCTCGGAAGGACGTTAGGCCAACGGTTATAGTTATAACATACTAGAAGAACCAAAACCAATAGCTTTCAGCTTTGCTTAATGGATAAACAATAGCTCGGAAGGACGTTAGGCCAACGGTTATAGTTATAACATACTACATGACATACAACCCTTCTCTGATTCACTTGGAATCGAAGCAAAGCAGTTGGATTCTTGGTCACCATCCCAATCCAAACTTCACCTTCCTCCTATCTTTGTATGCTTATTTTTGTTGCTCCATCCCTTTCATATTTGCCTTTCAAATTACACTTCCTACTTTGGTATGACTTTCTACACAGTTTTGCTCATGTCCCATCAACCTCCATCTCAATATTTCTTGATATAGGCTTCACTTCTGTCATGCAAAATTGAAACATTTGCATATTCTGAGAGCTGGAGGAAGAAGGGTTGTTTAGCTGTTGCAGAAACTTGCCAGGATTGTAAGTTGTTTAAAAGGTGTTGTATTAATCAAGAAATGGTCTTTTATGGTTTTAGCATGCCGAATTCTTCTTCACAATTCACTTTGTTCTTGTAGAGATTTTGCAGTCTGAATATACAGTAGTTTTGGAACAATGAATACTAGGTACTTCTTTACACCTGAGTTGGTGTGCAATTCTGGCTTTGCTTTTGCAATTTCATCAATTTCTCCAATTGGAGAAGATCATAGAATGGCTGCAAGTGCAAGTGTTCGAAACAGGCCGTCTTCTCGTGTTCCCCCTTCATCATTCTTAATAAGAATGGCAATGAAAACATATTATCAAGATCAAGATGGTATAGTTTTTTAAGAAGAGTGTTCTATTACCAGAATGGACCAAGATCAGACCTTGGCTCTAATCCATTCAATTCTGGGACTTGGATGGTAACAGAGTTAGTAGTCTTGGCTGTTCAAATTGCCATGGTCATATATACTCTTGCAATTTCTAGGGAGGAAAGGCCAGTTTGGCCAATGAGGATTTGGGTTTCAGGCTATGCTTGTGGCTGCATCCTGAGTCTGATGCAACTCTGCTGGCGCTATCGCGTGTTTCGGTTAACTCAAACTCAAGGAGAAGCATCGAACATCTCTGATGTTGAACAGCAGAGAAGCCATGATGACTCAAGGTAAGCACAACATTTCAAATACAACTTCAATTATCATCATTCATAAAGTTCAGATTTTTTCCTAGTTTCTGCTTTAAACTTCTTGTACTACAACCTAAGTGCAAAATTACCATGAAACTGAGGGTACAAGATTTAGACAAAAGATAGACACTTGAAAACATAATGAAATTGTATTATCAAAGTAATCTGGTAGTTTCTGTTATGTTTTGCTGGAAGTTTAACAAGTTTAACTTCCCTGATGTGCAATGAAAATGATGCATAGAATACTAATTAATTGAAGTTCAATATCAAACGCAAGCCAAGTGTCACAAGTCACAGCCACGAAGTGCCATTTCTAAGAAAATCGCAATAACTATGATGTATACACCTACGTTACATTGCATGGATTCTCCTCACACCCTAAAGAATTCATGTCTTACTGTGTCGACATGAGTGTAGGTGTGGGATCCGTATTCGTATGACCAACTTTTAATTTGGTTTTTGACTTTTTAATCAATTCAAAAATTTTATTGAATTCAATATAGTTGTGATTTCATCACATTAAAAGAGTTATAAAATAGAGATGAAGATTAAATAAGTGAAACATATGATAATTGTTTATCAAATCATTAAATCTTATTATAGTTATATCATTCTATTATTATTTTTTTTTAATGTAAATTGGTTTTGATACCATCAAATTGCATTACTACTACACTAACTATACAAATATACAAGATGTACCTTCGTACCCATATCTGACTCTTTTAAAGTATACTCGTATTCTTAATTTATAAAATTGAAAAATTCGAAATCTTAATATATATACCCGTACTTGACACCCTATTCGAGTCCGGATAATATAGGTATACACTTCAAATACTTAAAAGGGATTTGGTCTATTTCATTTTTGAGGGTTGACTAATGAATTCTTTTTATATATCTACGTACATTGATTTTGCCATTTTTTTTCAGAAACTTGCAGTATATGAACAAATACAGGACTTTTCTTGAGCTATTCTTTGCAATATGGTTTGTTATGGGAAATGTTTGGGTGTTTGATTCTCGGTTTGGATCCTTTCGACACGCTCCAAAACTTCATGTCCTCTGTATCTCTTTGCTTGCTTGGAATGCTGTCAGCTATTCTTTTCCATTTATTCTGTTTGTGTTACTTTGTTGTTGCGTCCCACTACAGTACTCAGTTAGTTCCCTCCTTGGATACAATATGAACATGGGATCCATCGATCGAGGGGCATCCGATGAACAACTCTCCAAGCTACCTAGCTGGAAATATAAGGAAGCTGGCAACAATTTAGAGCTTGGAAATTCAGGCATGAATGGAGAAAATCAAGTAAGAAGTCTAAATAGTATAATATACTAGTATTTTGACAGCTCCATTTGATTCTTTATGTAAATTTCTGCAATGTTAATGAAATCGAATTCATGTTATTTTCACAGGAATGTTGTATTTGCTTAGCTAAGTACAGAGAAAAGGAAGAAATCAGACAATTACCATGCTCTCATATCTTTCATCTGAAGTGTGTGGATCACTGGCTCAGGATAATTTCTTGCTGTCCTCTCTGTAAACAAGAAATAGAAAGATAAGAGAGGCAAGAAAGCAACAACTGCAAAAATTGAGGCTTGTTTATAGTACACTTTCCTCCTTCTGAGTACATTTTATACATGACAGAAGACAGACAGAGCTCCATACTGAATTGTTTTCCAACTACTACCAAATTGAGTACCTTTTTCTTTATGATTGGTGCTTCTATTAACTGCATAGAGATTCACTTCTTGAAGTGGTTATTAACACGAAAATGGTTGATATAGGTAATGAATTTGAAAGCTTGCCTTTTTATCTTGGAGGGAGATTTCTTATTGCCCTCTAATACTTTTTATATGTTTCAATTTGCTGTTTAAAACAATAACTATGTGGAATATATCTTGCAAGTAAAAGGGCTTCTTCACATACAGAAAAGTGTATTAAGGCATCCAGAACATTGTTTGTACATGTACTAGGCAGTAACTCTCTGTACATTTTTGTTGTCTTCACTGGATGCTAATACTAGCATGAGTTTGCTTTTGTAAATAGAGCAGTATTCTTGAAGCACTAAAGCTTTGAATGAAGTGAAGGACTAAGTCTTACTTACTCATTCTATAATATGAATTAGATATAATTATCGTCTAAATGATTGAAAAGTAGGATTCTGCTATGTTAGGATGAGGTATTATTATTTTTTAATTATCCCAACAGTTTAAAATGTGCAGAATAATTAAGAAAGAATTTTTGAAGGAAAAATCCATTCAAAGTTTTGAAGTTGTCTTATTTGACTCTGAGGACATGAATTCGACACTGTCTTAACTCCAATGATAGTCCAACTTTGTAGAATGTGATCTAGTCTTCAACCATAATGTGATTCCCATCTCATGTACAGAATGGATATGAGTCATATTCAGACCACTATAAAGATCTTTTTGGGCACAAAGATGTGGGAAAAAAAAGAACTTATAATCACATTTGACAAGAATTGCAATCTATTATTCAACGTTAAATTTAATTATAGTAACACAAAAATCTTGTTTAAATTGCCTTACAAATGAAAAATAGTGAGTCCAAACTCCAAATGTTTTCCAAACTCTATAGATAATTAAGTAATTAACTGCCAAACTTTATGTATTCGAGTAACAACTAGTTTTCTGCCCATTAGTCTTCCTTGACCAAACAACTCATTTTATACTATCACAATAGAATATGCAATAAAATTTTAAGTATCATCTATCAACCAGTACTCAGTAAGAAAGAATTTTTCTGAGACAGAAATGTTCAAAAACAGCATACTATAAATCAGAAATAATCTCCTCCATAGTCAAACTTCAAATGTTGACATTTTGTACAAAGGTTTGTATTTTTCCCAACCTAAAATAAAATAGTTAAGAAAAAGACACCTAAAATAAATTCCTAAATACTTATTTCTGTATTTATTTGTTTGTGTTTAGAATACTTCAACTTAGAATTTTCGTTGCATACTATTGTCCTACCCTCTCAGGAAAAAAAATAAAAAGAAAAAGAATGTGACATATATGAGTATATATATTCCGAGATTTGATTGAATTAACAAATCTGAATATATATCTAAAATTAAAGACGATATTCACTATTAAATGAAGAAATTTGATTGAATATCAAATATTAAAAATGATTAGTTATAAAATATAATTGTATCATTGTCTATTACGTGAATTGTATCTGAATATATATTTAAAATTAAATACGATATTCACTATTAAATGAAAAAATTTGATTGAATATCAAATATTAGAGATGATTAGATATAAAATATAATTGTATCATTTATCACGTGAATTGTATTTGATAAATATTAAGTGAATTTGTAAAGTACGACAAATATGTTAATTTAAACAAAATCTTACTACCATAGAAATAGAACACACAGCTAAACGCACTAGGAACAATTTAATCACCATTATCACCTACCAATTCTATCTGCTCAACGATACAAACACACTATAAAACTCATCCGTCTTCTCTATCTGAAGTCTCCCACACACACACACACACAACACAGTGACTTGCTTGTTTGTCTGAAATTGGGGGGGAAAAAAGAAAACAAGAATGAGCGATCTGAAAGCTAAATTCTTGGAAGTTTACTCTGTCCTGAAATCAGAGTTGCTGAATGACCCTGCTTTCGAGTTTACTAATGATTCTCGTGAATGACATCAGGTTGAACGGGTAAATCCATCCCCTTTCTATTTCTCTCTCACACACACACAGTGCATCCTCATTTATGTTTGGTAATTTCACAGAAATTTGCTAAAATTTGTTGCTGGCTTTATGTATTTGATGAATTTAATGCCAATTCTTGCTGTGTTGAGATCCGGGTTTCATTTGCTATGAATTATCCATTTGAGTTGACTCAAGATTTTTTTTTCTTTTCTTTTGTGGTCATAAAATGAATATTCTTTATGTTTATTCGATTGGGTCTTTATTCTTTATCATTAATTTTGTTTTTCTTGGTAGTGAATATGCATCAAAGTTTTGCTTTTCTTATACAGATAAAATCAGGAATGTTTGAATATACTAAACTGTTAAAATTGTTGTTATTAACTTGATATGACGACCAAATGAAATTACTTTTCTACTCTATTATGTTCTTTCCTTTCAAATTCTCTATTGGTAGGAGTGGTGAATTGGGAAAGGTAACTTCTTTTAACAAGTTTAAACCCTTTTACTGTCTGCATCGAAATTTTGTTTACGTTATTCAGCTGTTTGGCATGAGTTGACACTTTTGTGGTAAAACTGTTAGAGAAAAGATTTGTTTTTTCCAACCAATTTTAGTGTTTGTATTGCTATCTCACTTGGGAATGAATTTGTTAATCATGGACGCTGGTATTGGACAAGTTACTCTTTCAGTTAATGCACAGTTTACATAGTGTGGTAACTGATTATATTCGAGTGGTTTCAATCATGTTGAAGCATTTGAATTGGTTTTGTAGTCTGTTTCACACATCTAACTTTTTCTTCTTGGGCATTTCATTTCCAGATGGTGGACTACAATGTTCCTGGAGGTGAAATGAATATGGTTGCATTATCTAATTTTATAGATGATTTTTTTTCCTGTTCTGTTATCTTTTAATGGTGTTTCCAGGCTATCTTATTTCTTTCTTCCTTTTCCCTGATGGCGATGGCTTTTAGGAAAGCTCAATCGAGGGATCTCTGTAGTTGACAGTAGCTACAAGTTGCTGAAAGAAGGAAGAGAACTAACCAGTGATGAAACTTTTCTTTCATGTGCACTGGGCTGGTGTATTGAATGGGTATGGCTGCATGGTTACTTTTCTTCCATTTGTGGCTTAGCCTGATTTTTTCTCATGATATTGCCGTGCTTACTTCAAAAGCCAACAACTTTTGCAGCTTCAAGCTTATTTTCTTGTCCTGGATGACATCATGGATGGCTCTCACACACGTCGTGGCCAACCATGTTGGTTCAGATTGCCAAAGGTGTTACCAATATGATTTAATTTCTGCACTCTCCTCTTTTTCTTTCTATTTCTTCATTCCGCTTAGTGATCATTCGATTTTGCTTGAAATTTTCTTCTAGGTTGGTTTGATTGCTGCAAATGATGGCATACTTCTTCGCAACCACATCTCAAGAATTCTCAAAAAGCATTTCAGGGAGAAGCCTTACTATGTGGACCTGCTTGAATTATTCAATGAGGTAGGATTGTCTCTAAAGGTTCTGTCCAATAGGAGCAGTGAACATACTGTAGGCAATGCTGAGAATTTCCTCCTGCTGTATTTTTTGATGTTGTGTTATATCAGGTTGAATTCCAGACAGCCTCCGGACAAATGATTGATCTAATTACCACACTTGCAGGGGAGAAAGATCTATCCAAATACTCATTGCCTCTGTAAGTTACAAGCTTTTTTCTGTTTATATTGTGATTTTCACCTATCTATCCCTGATCATTTTGATAGTCAAACACCTATATTTTTCTTAAATGCAGACACCGTCGTATTGTTCAGTACAAAACTGCCTATTATTCCTTCTACCTCCCTGTAAGTCAATTTCTACCTAGTAATTGGGTTAAACCTTAGTCTCAACTGATTCTTTTGTATTCTAAGAGTATGATTTTCTTTTCAAGTCCTTGCAGAATTATTTTCTTGTCTAAATAGTTCTTGGTTTAGTTTATTCTAAATATGGGTAATAGAAAGCCACGTGTCTAATTTTTTTTCCCCTTCTGGTCACTGAGCACATTGATTAAATAAAAATATTTCTCTGCACATCCTTGATATATCAAAGAACCCTCTGGAGTTTGATACTTTGATTTACTTATGCTATTAGCTGTAAAAAATCTGTGTATGAATAATGTTTCCAGGTCGCCTGTGCTCTCCTTATGTCAGGAGAGAAACTGGACAACCATATTGATGTGAAGGACATTCTTATTGAAATGGGAATCTACTTCCAGGTGCAGGTGAGCATCATAAGTTTCGTGAAAACAAGATGTTTCTTCAGTTAGCATTTGCATGTATGGAAAATCATCTTGTTCTTCCAAATTGCTTGAGATTTCAAAAACTTTTCATGGCACATTCTATCATCCGTGGTTTGTCCACATAAGTAGTTTTCTTTTATACCTTGCTATAGGGCTAAATTGTGTGAGTTTAACGAGTGACCTTCTGTACTTTGTAGGATGATTGCCTTGATTGTTTTGGTGATCCAGATGTCATTGGCAAGGTAAGCATAATACATGTTAGATGTAACATCTTAAATCATCTAGCCTGTCTTTACTTTTAAAAGAAGAATTTAAAAATTTATGGTGAAATTCTTGTACTTTCAGATTGGGACAGATATTGAAGATTTTAAATGCTCTTGGTTGGTCGTGAAAGCCCTTGATCTCTGCAATGAAGAACAAAAGAAGTTACTATACGTGAGTTCAAAATGCCCTTATCTATTGCACCAACTGATATAATTGGTGCGAGGTTTGCTAACTAGATAAGCTATGTTACCAGGAGAACTATGGAAAGGAGAATCCAGATTGTGTTGCTAAAGTTAAAGAACTTTACAAAACTCTCAAGATCCAGGTTTCTTTTCGATTGATTTAGAATTTCTGATTTTGATCTAAAAATCAAAACTTTGTATTTGCTACAAAGCTGTGTTCTTGGACACTCCTACTGTGCAAATGCAGGTATTTGAAATGCAATGGCTCTATCCTTTGAAACACGTGTTTTCTATTGCAAACCTTTTCAGGATGTAGGTTTCTGGAGTATGAGAGCAAGAGTTATGAGAAGCTAAATAAAGCCATTGAAGCTCATCCGAGCAGAGCCGTGCAAGCAGTGTTGAAATCATTCCTAGCAAAGATATACAAGAGGCAAAAGTAGCAAATATTGGGGAACTTGACCAGATGGGATGAACTCAATCTCCTGCCTGAAAGAAGTTGCAACTTTCTACATGGAAAAAGTATGTCTACCTCAACAACCTCTCCTTCCTTTGGCATAATAAGGCTATTGACCTGATGATATGTGAAGCAGGAAGCCAGATTATTGGGTGGAGGAGCTTGAATTAGTTTTCACAAAGTTTTCTCATAATTTATTCAGCTTTGGAGTTATTGGATTGTGTGTTTGCACATTTCAAATGTACTACATTTTTATCTAGATAAGTTTTAACTTGTCAATTTTACTCTTGTTCATGAATTTCCATTCTTTGAATGCAGCTTTATTAGTTTCTTCCATGACTGTTCTATTTCATCATGGTCGTGTCTAGCAACTAGTTTTTGTAAAATTATAATTCTAATCATTCTACAAATATGGATATGCATCTATTATGTCGAAAATAATTATGCAAAAAATGTCTTAAAATTGTTAATAATACCATCCATTGGTCTCCATAAAATCTTGTATCACAGTCTAGCTGTGCTTACCTGTTAATCCCACTTTTAGGAAACAATCTAGTTGTGCTTTCCTATTAACCACACTTTTTAGGAAACATTGAGACATAAAATCTCATTTCTCGGGCTTTATGACCCTAAGAAACTCCACAACTCTGGAGGTTCATTATCTTCTATCATATTTTGACTCCTTGGCTTAAGCAAGGAATTATAGGCAGGGAACAACCAGCTGCTCAAGCTTCTGCAGCTTCTTCATTCCTCCTTGGCTGGTGGCCAGGTAATTCTGGTGTTTTTCTATTGCCTCGTCGCTACATGTGTACTGTATATCTTTTCTCTCTAAACGCCCCTTCTTTAAATCCCAAGAAAAAATAATCTTTAACATGGTCATGGCATAAGGTTTTCCAGATGAAATGACCTGCATGTTTGATGAATTAGTTGTACTTTTTTTGTGATAGCTTGGTAGATGGATGCAAAAAAGCCACGAAAGTTCTCAGGACAAAAACTGGATATAGAGGCAATAAAGAATCATTCACATGGTCTAAATGTGGCATCACCAGGGAAAGGAAGCCCAGCAAAACGATCACCAGCGGCACATTTCTCATACACATCTCCGACCATGCATGCCGGATCTTTCAGGTGCCGCCTGCACAGAAATCTTGCAGCTCCTCAAAACAGCAACCAATAGGTTGCTAAATCATCCCTCTGTCTATTGGTGGAAAAGATTTCAGTCTCAAATGCTTGCTTTTTGTTATTTCCTGTATCGAGGAATATTGTGCTTGGAAATCTGTCTACAATTACATGGATTTCAGAATATAAACATATGATGTTTTATTTTCATGTACAGCAAATAAAATATTCCTTTGACATCGAATGGTAAATCTGCTATTGATAAATGCCCCAAAATCCAAGCTAATGAGATTTGTGCCACTAAATCCAAGAAAAGCTCTTTGTGATTGATGACAGCCAACCGTGCAAACTACTACTTGAATAAAGGAAGACAGACCAGTGTCTCAATGATCAGATGAAAGGTGAAAAGGAAATTAAAGTTACTCATCAACTTGCACAATTTTACCTCAGCTTCGGATCTTGCCTACTATCTTTAGTACTGAGATTCATTAATTCGCCTATCTGCTACAATAGCAAAATTTCCAAATAATCATCACAAAGTTGACCGGCTTTTCAACTGTTACTATAAAGGGCACCTATGAAGAAAAAGTGGAAGAAAAGATGGTTTGTCCATCAAAATATTATAACTCAAACTGCTAGCAAAAGATTCATTTACATTACAAGAGGAAAACAACAGTCAGTGATTGTGTCAAAAGGGTCATTAGTGGTTCAGTTTATTGGTCGAATCCATGTTGTTTCTGATGTCAAAGAATTTCCATAATGCGACACTTGCTTTGAGGAATCATCCCAGTAAACCTGAACCAAGAGAGAAGAAAAACAAAGAAATGAGAAACTTAGAAATAAATTCGGTGTACAATATACAATTCATCTCCAGAAATACTAGCCAACTTGAACCCACTGTTCCAAATTGGGTCCGTCATGTTAACTGAGACTCACTTCACACCAACTAATTCTAGCATAAAACTCTGATCATTTTCATTTGGAAGAAATTGGGCCTTGGGCTGCTAATCCAACTTACTGCCCTAGTCCCCAACAAAATCCCGTCTTAAAACTACTGTAACTCTGAACATCAAAACTTCTGAAAACTTCTGAAAAGAAGTTGATGAAGAAGGTGTTAGAGAATCATGAAATACCTGCCATCCATGTGGAAGACCTCTGGAGAGTTCATCAAGATTGGGCTCAGAAACACCGTCTGAAGGAGTCTGAACAGAATCCTTGGCTAATTTAGCTCGCTTGCGCTTCACGCGTTCCCGCCTGAACCAACTTGCACAACAGAAGAATCAGTCAGAAAACAGATCTCAAGATCATCATCTATAGTGAACTTCTATTTTCCCCAGGCCCACCAATCCAAAGAAAGTGAAAAAAAAAACAATTCCCATCTCAGATGTCTCTTATTTTCCACTTCCCACATGCTGTAAAAGTAAGAGCACGCACATGATGCATACTTCCCTAGCACAAAGATTTATATTACAGATGTTAAGAGGACTAAGGGTATACCAATCACCACCAAGTGGCTGAAAATTAGCATTATTATTTGCCTCTCTGCTGCCAATCTGCTGGGCATGCCATTCCTGAAAATGAAATAGAATTATGAACACCAGTCAACATAAAAAACTAACTAAACATAGACAAAAGCACCAGCAAACCTCTATTTCCCGTTGTCGTTTCTTCTCCAATATCTCATATGCACTTTCAGGTTCTTTTTCCTCCTCTTGCAATTCCTCTTTTGCAGCTTTCCACTATTAAGCAGCATAACAAACATTTCATAAATTAGGAAATGTGGTTGGTTAAGAACAAAACTATCGGAAGGTGCGAATAAGTAAGCACCTTGTCAACCAAACTGGAGACTTTCTTGTTAGACTTGAGGGTGGAAACAACAGCCACCGTCCGCTTTTTGTTACGTTGAACTGCAAAGAAAAGAGAGTATTCTGAATACTAAAAATAACATTTAATACCTGCAGTCTATAGAAACATGTGTAGAATTCTTTCCTTGTCTTAAAGAGTTGATGCTAAATTCAAAGCATTTTCACATCATCACCTTTAGATTGAGCCCTAGGAGCTGTGGTGGTAGCAGTATCAGAGGCAGTGGTAGCAGGAACCAATGAGTCAGAAACATTATCTGCTGAAACAGTTGCCGAGGTCTGGAATGTAGCTTGAGAAGATAAAGGTTCCAAAGATGGCTTTTTAGCCTCCTCACTAATTGCAGGAATATCACCCTCAACTTTTGGCACTGAAACAGATCCCAGTACTGCCTGGGCCTCCGTGGATCCAGTTGAATCAGAGATGGGGTGCTTTGGACAGAACCACCATCAAATCCAGAAAACTCAGAAAAAGGTTGTGATATTCCATCTTGAAGGCCATAATATAAACCAGGATCAATAGGGTTGACTGCTAATGTGGCAGGACCATACGTTTCTGATAATGCTCCAAAGTATAGCGGGGGCTGGGAAACAGTAGGTTGACATCCATCAGTCTGAGCATACAAATTACTGGCAGCTATGTCGGTGTTTCCTTGAGCATAATATTGGAAATGTGAACTGGGATATAGGTTGTATGGTTCTGCATGAGGTAAAGATTGTATTGACACCAAATCAGATGGTTGAGGGTATGAGATTTCAGGAGGCTCATCAGGTGGTGGTGGGGGAAAAGGTTCATTATCAGGAGGTGGGGGTGGGATCCAATCTTCATCAGGTGGTGGAGGGATATTACATGACTCCAGTGGAGCTGAGGGATCTTGGCCTGGAGTTAGAGTTGGAAGATTAAGCGGCTCTGATTGAACTGAAACAGTTAAATTGACCAGTGCTAGGAGGATCTGCATCCTCAACCTCCATGTCAACGTCCATATCTACTTCTTCCCCAGTATGAAGTACAGTCTTGGGAGTTGAATCTTGATGCATAGCAAGTCCAACTTCAACTTTTCCTCCTGCGGAATTGCCAGGATATGCTACAGGATTTCTATCTGATGGAACATTTTCAGCAGTAGTTGCACCACTATCATCCATTTCCAGATTAGTTTTCCGAAATTCCCTTACTCCAGCAGACTCAGACACACCAAAATCATCAGATGCCTTCTCTTCTATAAAATTTGCTTTAATGTCCTCACAAATGGTTTCAGGGAATATACTGGTTTTGTCAAGTCCATTCACCAGTTCAGATTGTGATTCCTGGAGTACATCACTAATCACTGCTTCAAGTTGTTCAAGCCGCCTTCCAGAGAGCTCCCAAAAGGGAAGTAATGAAGATCCATGGCATGCTAATGACTTCATATCAGCGAGTCTCACCTCAATTTCCAATATGCACTTGCTTGTATACGCTCATGCCCTTGAAAAGAGCTTTTTGACCTGAAACAATGTTAACAAGAACAATAAAATCATCAATGGGTCAAAGGAAAAAGAAGGGGGTGGCTGGTAGAAGATCATTGACAGAAAACAAGAGGAAAATGTCTTTACCAGTTACTTTTAGGTCCATTTGACAAAGGAAAACAAAAAGAAAGGGCCAGGAAAACTAGACATGACTATCCAATCCCAAGGAGAATGAAGAACAAGGAAAGAGAATGAAGGTACATACCTTGTAACAATATTCAATTGCTCCAACAAATTTTCACCCTGTTTCATCAGACGGGAAGAAAGATCTGTTCCAGTATCATAACATCCCTTATGTCCTGGATTCAACAAATTGATATTTGATGTATTGCCATCAGGAGGAAGAACATCATCTGATTTCCAGGGCGAAACATTGGTTCCAGGAGAAGTTCCAAGATCACCCAAAGCATCATGTCCACGATCCCATTTCTTGTCCTCTGAAGCGGATAAATCTCCTCCAAATCCTTCATTTAAAATTTCAGTTATGAACGCATGAACAATACCTTCAGTGGTTTTGGAATTTTGATCAGCGGCATCGGAGACACCTTTGTCTTTTTGTTCATTATCAACAGCATTGTTCTTTAATTCAGTTGCCGGAGCAATAACACCAGGAACTTCCCACGAAGTTTCACCAGTTGTAATGTTCCAGTAATAATACTGATTACTTTCTTCATGCAACACAATCTTCCAGCCTGAACTAACATCCCCAACAACTTCGGTATCATAATTTGAAGCATCAGTTGCTTGTTCTGCCAAACCATTTACATCATGTACAACACCTGTGTCGGTGGCATGAATTCCTGCACCAGCATCTTCTTGCAATTTCTCCAAGGATTCCATCAAGGCAGACCCATTCTCTACTGCGAGTTGTTCAACCTTGTCAGCACTAGGTCCATTTCCTTCTTTCATTTCAAAATCTTCACTTCCTCGTCCAGCAGCTGACTTTTCCTCCGTAGTTTCAAATAAGATATTGACCAATGGCTTAGAAAAAAAAATACGAAGAATTCATATCGACTTCCATGTCTTAACACATTCCTTTTCTCAACTGTTATGGAAGAGCGTTCGTTGAGTGGTATTTACCATCTTCATTAAGAAGAAGAGTGTGCTAAGACACTAGAACTATATCAACACACTGAAAACTTGGAATGAAGCACATAACAAGGCAGGAGTAAAAACAACAGCATCCCAAATACGAGATGAATAACAAAGCAAAACCTTAAATACAAAATAATGGGAACAACTCACAAACCACAAAAATATCAACAATCAATGACAAATTATAAATGATTAAAATAAGAGGCGAAAAGAGTGCAGAAGTAATTGAACATTCTTCCTATGAGAGTTTTCATCAATTATTGGCATTTGGCCAAGGAAATTACCTTCTTTCTATTTTTTCTTGTATTGTTGCTTTTTTTCTATTCTAAAACTTTCTTGTGTAGACATATCCATAAGTGAGTAAAATTTGGAAATCTAGGCAAAGACCTTTCATGGCATCACAGACACCCCCTCATCAAGGAAACAGATGTCACAGCATTAACACTAAATAGCATGGGCAGATGCACTCTGAGAATAAACATGGACCTCTTTTGCAAAAAATGAAATCATACTATTTTCAGAAATCAACAAGAAAATCACTTATGAAAAAGTTTAAAAAACGTAAAAGAAGAACAAAGGAGGACATCCAGTGATATTAGTCAATCATGTATTACTTAATAACCAGAAGTCTAATATATATATGCAATGAGACAATGGTGATGAAAATTAGGGATGAATTACTGAGCACATATAAACACATCCTCATTCACGCAGCAAAGTTTCCTGCTCCATCAAAATCGAGTAATTCAACTTTGTGCACGTGCATGCGTGCATAACAAGGGAGCTCCACCCTCCCCGGTTCACAGGAAGCCGACAGTGGCCCAGGAGGGTGGAGCGACCGATCCTGAGCAAGGTGTGAGATAGGCGTAGCCTAGAATCACACCGTATATTAGCAAGTTTAAGGAAACAAGGGATGCCAATGCGAAGATAACTGGCATCCCCTAAGCCGAGGGAGACGAAATGTGAAGATAACTTCGGCTTCCGAAGGCCCTGGCGCACCGAATTTGCAGAGGCATAAAAATAGTCTGCCTGATAGAATGACAAATGTAGTGACCCCTAAAAATCACCTGGTCATCATCCAGCATAACCAAGGAGTCATCAGATACATCCTTGTTTTTTTCGCCACTTGATCCATTGTCCAATTCATCATCACTATATTGCCCAAGCAAAGCTAAAGGATTCTCTGCTTGTTCACCTGCATACAAGATACTCAAATGTCAAACGCCATCTAAAGCACCAAGATTTCTGCTAGCAACAATCAAAAAACCTTGAATAATCATTTCCGTGCAATGACTGGTCAGGTCAAATATCATAGTCCAAAAGACAAAAGATAAAATTAAAAAGTCAACGAGAAATTTTATTCAGCAGGTTTTCCAATATGAGATCTTCATCATCACCTGTAAACATCTGAAACTTGTTAGTAGGGCATAAAAGCGAAAAAAGCCAGAGGCATACGAACCGAGGGGGTATCATATCCATGTTGTCTCTTCATCCCATAGATGCCGCCATAAATAGACATAACAGGACAGAACTCAGAAGTATATTCAATAATTCACTGTGGCAGGGGCCTGATGTAATCTGATGACCGATTGAATGTCCCAATACCACAGCCATTCTACAGTCTGAAAACATATTCTTTCGGGGTGCAAACAAAGCGAGTTGCACTTAGTAAATTTAATAAATTTTCCACCAAAACTATGCAGTCACACATTCCTCTACAAAGATCAGTCCTTTTGAGGAAAACTGACGGAACCCACCTGAAGAAAATGGTGGATTGGGTAACCCAGATCGATTTTTGGTATCATCATCTCCTCCAACTTCATCTTGGGCAGAGGAGCCACCAAAATCTCCTGAAAAGTGAGACCAAACAGGTCAGTATTACCACATTTGCATGGCCTCATAAAAAATAAATTAATTTGTAACCAACATAAAGGGGCAGACTTTAAACATAGCTTGTCGAGGCAGATTTTGGAAAGGTGGAAGCAAAAGGTATATTCCATGAGGGCCGTTGAACAAGATCTTTCATAAAATATGGGAAGTAAAAGGGATATTCCAAGACGGTTGTTCACCCTAAACCTGTCACTTATGGTCTTTGTGTATGTAGGTTAACCCTACCAGCAGAACAATGTTCCGGCATACATCCTTGCCCCACAGGCCACAACAAGATAACTGTTGCATCCAGGTCAGTCATGCATAATTCTAACCATGTAAAATCCCATACAGTGAGAATCAACGAAATGCCTTTTCAATATTCCTGAACTCCAATTTGAAACTTGTGAACGTAAATACACACTTTGAAGACAAAAAGCTTCAAAAATTTACAATGACCAGTCATAAACTCGTCCTGTAAACCAATATCTCGAAACTTCGTGCTGGTTCAGTGCAACTAACCAGTCGAATTTATCACACAACAAATCTGCAGTTTAAACAGTAATGCAGACCAGACCAGAATAACAAACTTATACGAGGCAAAGAAACATAACTCTAATACTCATAATCATAAGCACAAAAATCTAACTCCCCCATAAAGCCTGATAAATCCAAATTAGTGAAACCAAAAAAAAAAAAAATACAAAAAATTTCCCCAAAAAAAGAAAGCGTACAGTACAAATTCAGATGCCAAATTCCTATATTCTGATCACCCACAAATAAAATTTCTCAAAAAAAAAAAATCCAAAATTGAAAAATCATAAGTCGAATAATAAATTTCAATTAATTTAATGAATGATGTGGTACCGGAGGGTTCCGCGAAAAGGTCGAGCTTTACTCGGCGACCGGCGCCGCTCAACGCCGCGAGTCGACGGTCTTTTCTTCTCCCCATGCAGATAAATCAAAATTTCGTAATTCCGAAGCCAAATTTCTGAAGCAATCAATTCAATTTCAATAAATAAATAAATAATTCTTCTCATCGAAACCCTAGCTCAGTTCCTACCCAAAGAGCTCGAAAAAAAAAACACACCAAAAACTTTTCGAAGGAGTGTATTTTATACTACCCACTCCAAGGCCCATTAAAGACTGTTTTAAATTTAGGCCAATGTTTTAATGAGTCTAGCTTTATTTGGGCCGAAACTTGTGAAGGGTAGTTGGGACCTTAGGTGTAGAATAGCTTTGGGCTAAGGAAACGGAGTACATGGATCGCAACTTTTTTGGTTCCTTTAGCGGTGTGTTTGATTGCCCTTAAATATATTGAGTGTCACTTAATATTTATATAAAATTTTTATAAAAAAATTTTATTAATTAATTTGTTGAATTTTTTAATAGTATAACAAATTTATTTATTTCACATACACACTCTTTTATACATACAAACCTACTCATAAACACATATTTGTACGCAATGTATTCATTCTCTCGCACACAAAAATATATACTTGTACCTACTATATTTATTCTCTCTCACAAAAAAATACATGAATGTATGCAAGCACACAATATATTCTTTCTCTCTTTACACAAACACACATTTGCACATAGTATGGAATGAATCTCTCACATACATAAACTACACTTGCACACACTATATTCCTTCTCTCTTACGCATAAAACACACACACTTGCACACACTTTATTCTTTCTCTCTCGCACATAACACACGCTTACAAACATTATATTAATTTTCTCTCACATATAAACACATGTTTGTACAAACTACTTTCTCTCACACACATAACACACACTTGCATACACTATATTTCTTCTATCTCACACAAAATCACACTTGCACACATTAAATTCTTTTACTCTAATAGACAAATACACATTTACACATACTATATTATTTTACTCATAAAAAAACACACACTTACACACATTATATTTCTTCTCTCTTACTGTTGCAGTGCAATAATAAGCCAATCTTTACTGTCTCCATGCATTGTAGCCAATAATTTAGTTAATAAATATGCAGATTGTATTTCATTTTTCCTTCTTTTATACTTTTTGGGTTAATAACTGCAGGTTCAACAATAATCTTGGCTGAGTTTTTAAATGCTAAGAATAGTTTGTGTTACATTTTGTGTTATTTTATATCACATTACTTAATAGATTATATCAATATTATTTTACTAAAATTATTTTACGAAAATTTTATCGTTCAATAAATAATATAATAGAGAACGAGATAGAGTATGAACATAAGATTCCGTTCCATTTTTAAATGATCACCATCTGGTTATTTTGATTGCACAATAATAGCATGTCCCGGATTGGATGATGTGGTGCAGCAGCTGCCTAGAATATTTAACACCTATTTATGGCGGGACAAAATTCATTAGGAAATATTTTTTTTATTAAAACTAATTTGTAGAAGAAGAAAATGTTATCACTCAAATGCTCCCCCAATCTATTTTTCATGATTTACTTCATTATTTAATATGAAGACTAAAATTGTTGAAACATTAAGAGTGGGATCTGTTTTTATGGTACGAGATACTTATCTATTCTCTTTTAGATAAAGAGCACTCCAAGATTATGATGTGTTTGCAGACTTTTCAGCAATGGAATTTGGTTAATAATTTGCAAATGACAAGTCACTAGAACTTTATGTCATTTTCTTTCCCAACTATATTACCATGATCATATCAATTTTTTAGGAAAACAACTCGATTATTTTTTTTCAAAACGATAATAAATTTTATTAAACATAGTTAAAGTTGCATAAGAATTGAGCCACAGGAGAAAGTTATCTTTCCACTCAACAGAAATTGTCAAATTTCTACCAAACATAGCTAACTTAGTAGTTTGAGACATATTGTTACCATTACCAAAAGAAAAAGAGCACCAATCAAAACACTCCTTCAAGTGAGGAATATCATCAAGCAAAGTACCAAATCCTAACTTCTTCAATACTTCCATTATTGATTTTTTTCAACGAGCAATTTGTTAGCAAATTGAATATGGATTACCTTCCAATTTTTCGCTCTAGCCTTCACCATCGCTTTCCTTCTATCAGTTCTGCTTTAATAGACAATGAATCCTTGCTGTCCAAATTTCCTTCTGCCCAAGCAAAAATTAGTTTGCCTTCTTCATTGCTTGTTACTATACTTGCCCCATATCTCGAATTCGTGTTTTTTTTAGAGTGACCAACAATATTGATGCTAGGAAAGTCAGAGAAACTTCAACAATATTGATGCTGAGGAAAACAACTCGATTAGTTATTCATATTTCACATTTGTAGTTTTTTAATCTTTTATATTTAAAATGATGTATTTTAATTTTTTACAGATTTAAAATGTACCATTTTAGTCCCTACACACAATTATTAGTATATTTATTCCTCTTCCTCGCAACTTTTCCTTCGTCAACTCTATTCCAACCGCTCAAATTATATTCTTTTTGGGATAATTTATTGTTTAAAGTTATGTATTGTCAATTTTGCACTTGAATATGTTACATTTTATACACATGTGAATATTTCAGACCAAAATATACCCGTAATTGTGTTGGGGACCAAAATGGTGCATTTTTAATTTGTGAGGGATTAAAATACATCATTTTGAATGTAAGGGACAAAAAAAATACAAAAGTAAAATGTGACGACTATTAAAGTCATTTTTCCTAATTTTTTTAAAATTAGAAATACCTATAATATTTCTACATATATATAAAACGAAGGAATTATTACAAATAAAAATGGTTTTTGACTTTTGAAATTCATAAGTGTAATAAATGATGGCTTTCTTTGGATTATAATTTTTAAAATATTATTTTTAAATAATTACAATAATAATTTTTAATATATAATATATGTAAGATAAAAAATAATTAAAATATACTAGAAACAATTATAAAATATTATTTAAAAACGTTGAAAACTGACCGCATAGAATCATTATGATTACTTTTCATGAAAAGATAAATTGCAAAATGCTTATAATAAAAGGAAAAAAAAAAAAAACATGGAATCACTCACCCACCAGTCACCAACACCCAATCACATCATCATGCCGCCAACTGTCAGATTTATGGCATTATCATCATGTAACAAAGGAAAAAACAATACATAAATAAAAGATTAATTACAACATCAACCTCCATAGTATTACAAATTATAATTTACCCAATAAACCATGAATTTTAATAGGGGTGTTAATTTTTGATACGATACGATAACACGACGCAAAATTTGAGATATTTAGCGGGTTATGATTGAAATTTTATAATACGAACACGATTATGACACGACATGTTACAACACAAAAATAAATGGGTCGACAGGAAAGTAAACGGGTCAACACGTTTGACATGTTTAGTGTTTTTTATGCCATTATATATATGAAAATATGTTGTGATATATCTAAAATTATATTATAATTTTTGTAACTTTCATGTATAATTTACTTTCTATTATTTATTTACATTAAAATTTTCTATTATGGATTACTTTTAAGGTTGACTTCGGAGTAAAAACATGAACATTATAAACGTAATACTGTATTTTTATATGAAATTATATAAATTTTAGATATTTAATGTGTAATCACTGTGACTTTACAATTTTAAAGAAAAAAATTATTTGTACTTGTATAGAATATTGAGAGAGTCATTATTCCTCATTATAAATTTTTTTGTTGGGTTAATGTAGTAGTATTATAGTAAACGGGTTAAACATGTCAGACACGACACGGCATAATTATCAATTAAGTAAGGTTAAGATCGAGGTTTTATAATTCGAATATAATTATGACTCGACACGATTGACACTCTTAAATTTTAATGTACACTGTCAATTTGCATATTATCCTTTAATTCTTTTAGCTATTTTTAAATTTATAAACTATATCGTCCAGTAGACATTTTTGATACATAAATGGCTACGTTCTACAATTTAAATGCTATGACTCATAGTTTAAAGGGCAAATTTCAAATAGAGATAATTTAGGTGGACGTATATTGCAATTAACCCATAAATAAATTTAAAAAATAAAATAAATACAGGATTAGTTATACGGTCTAACTGTGCGCTTTGTCCTTTATATTTATCATTGTATTTATTTTTTTAAATTAAAAGTTAAAAATTAAAATATTTTATTTACAAATTAATAAATATAAATAAATACGAAACATAAGGGAAATGATAAAACTGTACATATAAAAATTTAGAAAATATTTAGATAGGATAATTTTTGATTTTATTTCTAGATTTTGTAATCATTCATATATTTTTTAAAATTTAATTCGTTATGAACGGAAGATTTATGAGTGGAGAAAAAAACGAGACTAGTTTAGTACAGCCCTCTCACGCGCACACCATTAAAGAAGTGCATACACCAGCTCAAACCAAAGGCACTCACAACTCATACCCGGGCTTCTGTTAAGATTCTCTCTTTTTAAGGTAAGCTAAAAGGAAACAATCTTTATCAAAATTAGTACTAGTTTTTATATCAATTTGTGGGATTATTTCTGAACTAGTAGTTTTTATATCAAAATTGAAGATTTGGGGTGAATTGGGATGCTGCTCATGGCTTAGATCTACATAGAAATCATGATAAATATCACCCCCTTTGGGTTGACATATTTGTGGGATTTGTTTTTCTCCCCTCAGTTTGATGTTTAATTTGCTTATGGTTCAAAAAGATTGGATTTTTTTTTTTAATGGAATTGGTAGGATGATCTGCTTTGATCTGTGAAATTCTTTTGTGATGCTTCAGGATTTTGTGGAATTTTGGTTTTTATCAAGGTTTATTTCATGAATCTTGGAAAAAAACTCATTTTGGTCAAAAAGGGTTATAGATTATTGTCTGTGTTTTCCAGATGTCTGGTAACCTGTTTTATTGAGTTTGTGGTGACTTAAAGTACACTTACTTTATGGTGAAATGATGTTTGATTTGCTTAAGCTTTCTTTGAATATCTAAGTATATTTACTGGATTACTTTGAATATTGTGTCTTGCTGTTTGGAATTGTGATTCTGTCACAATACTTTCATGCTACTTAATGGTGCCTCAGTGTTTTATCGGATTGAAATTGTCAAAAAATTGCGTAAATGACTGTATATTTAATACATTTGTTACAGCCATAATCTCGAAGTCTTTTCCATTTTGTCTTTTCAATATTTGTATATCAGTAATTGTGGTGTAAAGTGGTCTACTTCTCATTGTTTAAGGGAAAAAAGATGCAAAATTTTAAACAATACGAATCTGGATCATTTTGTCAATTGCTCTCAGCCGTGGACAACTATTTTTTTTCAGAACTCCAAAGTATTACGTACATCTTGAATCTGATGTCCTTTGAAACTGTTCACTGAAAACAGACCTTCTGGATCTAGCCTCAACCAAAAAATTTAAGCATTTTTTTCCAGGCGATAAGAAGCAGAGAATGGTCAAAAGGTTCCCTTTCTCTCTGTCTCTGTATGTTTGTTTGTATGTTTCATCTTAAACTGTTCTTAACTCTCATGTTTTTTCTGAACAGGTATGGAGCATTTTGATGTGCACAAAATACCATGTCACAGTGTATAGAGGGGATCAAGCATTTAGGTGCTTCTCTACTGCAATGTTGTGATCTTGACTTGACACACAATAGGCAATCGAGGGGCCTAGAAGATCCTGAAATTCTTGCGAGAGAGACTGTGTGTATGCTTTTAGCCTTTATTTTGTTTTTTATCTACAGGAGTTTGAAAAGTAACTGCAAGAAATCATGGTGGATATGAAAATTCTAAGTTTTAATGCTATGATGATTTTGAGTTATTTTCTCTTCTCACTGATTTTTTTTTTTTGGGGGGGTGAAGGTGGGGGGGAGTTTTTGGAATGGGGGTCTCTTGTTGTGATAACTCCCGTATAATCATGGTTTCAAGTTTCAGTGACTTGAATATGAGTTTGTTTGTCAGTTTGTCCTCTGTTTTACATTTCCAATCCACTATGGAGTCTATTTTTGTTTTTATGGACTGTTAGGGCTTTTTTTTTTAAATCTTACTGAGGTTAACTTATCATCAAAAACTTGGTCCACCACAGGCAATTTTAGCTTGTGTCATTTGGATGCAGAAATTATGGGACGGTATATGTTGTCGTTTGAATAGTTCTCTTCTCCGTATCTTATTTGGCAAATGCATCTAGTGATTGACTATAACTTGTCTATATGACTCGATTTAAATTACATGATCTAAAGGTGGGACCAAAGATTGAGTCTACTCAAGTATTTTCTTGCTTACAATAACACAACCACATGTCCTGCTCTTTAACGAGTGTTCTTTTTTTTCTTTTTTTTTCTTTCCATGTAGTTAGTGTAAGTGAAATTGAAGCACTATATGAGCTTTTTAAGAAGATCAG
Organism: Cinchona pubescens; assembly: GCA_025175665.1. Taxonomy (NCBI): domain Eukaryota; kingdom Viridiplantae; phylum Streptophyta; class Magnoliopsida; order Gentianales; family Rubiaceae; genus Cinchona; species Cinchona pubescens. The sequence continues at coordinate 2,353,395 of JANKKI010000106.1, forward strand.
CAGTGCTGTGATTGATGACGGGCTGATCAACAAGGTTTGCGAACACCTCTACTGAAGTTTGCATTTTATTGTGGGGCAAAATGTTAGCCCCATTTATTTACTTTTTAGTTCCTTGTTCCTCTTAGAAATCAAACTCAAACCATTACCTGCTCTTTTAACCTTGGCTTCAATCTTTTTAATACTATATTGCAGGAAGAGTTTCAGTTGGCATTGTTCAAGACAAACAAAAAAGAAAGCCTCTTTGCAGATAGGGTAATTTTTTAGAAAATTAATTACAGTTTGTTAAACTCCCTTTCTTTATTTCTCAAGAAAATATTTTAGTTTGTCGAATTTCCCTTCTTTAGGTCAAGATAGCATAGAATAGGTTAGTAGCGAGCACCAATTTTATAGCTTCTAGGTAAACATACTTGACATTCACGAGCATGTTTCTATACCTGTTTTAAATGCAAGGAGACCAATTTGTGGAGTTATCTGTGTTCTGCACATTGAGATGCTTTTTTTTCAGTACTCTCTTGGTTTTCTTCTGGTTAAGTATTTCTGAAGCTACATTAAAAAGCTTCTCACATTTTCAGTTGATACCTTATCAATTGCAGGTGTTCGATTTGTTTGATACGAAGCATAATGGAATCCTTGGATTTGAGGAGTTTGCTCGTGCACTCTCTGTATTTCATCCCAATGCCCCAATTGATGACAAAATTGAGTGTAAGAAAACACTTTTATGTTCCTGTATTGGTAAAAGTTTGTCTCTGATTCTTTAGGTACTAACATTAACTACAACCATGTTCCCTTGGTGCAGTTTCATTTCAACTATATGATCTTAAACAACAAGGTTTCATTGAGAGGCAAGAGGTAGTCAATGCTTTTTCAGCTTTTTCCTTGAAGTCCACTACTCCAAAATTTACCTTATGTGTTGTTCTCAAGTTTTATGGAGACATCTGAACAAATTTCAGTTCTGTTATGCATCATAATGATATTCAACTTCATGTTTCAAAATTAGGGGGTTGCCTCTTAAGTTCTTATTCGTATGAATATATGAATAGTTGAGGTGTCATAGCTTCTGAATTGACTTCTGAATATGTAGGTGAAGCAAATGGTTGTTGCTACTCTGGCTGAATCTGGTATGAACCTTTCTGATGACGTTATTGAGAGTATTATCGACAAGGTGATTCCGTGATTCTTCTTGATTGACTTTTCCTCCATTGGATTCTAGTGGGGTTTTCAATTTTTCTATATATCTTAGTGCTTAAGCATGCAGAATAAATGATCAAACTTCTTAGCAAGTAGATATTACAGAGCAATAAATATCTTTACACACAATTAGTCATCATAACATCAGTACTTATGAAGCAACTATTGCTTCCCTTTTTTTGAGAGCAAGCAACTATTGCTTCCCTAGCCAATAAGTTTTGCAACTGGCAAGATCTTTATTCAAAAGTTTGCAGCCTACAAGATTATGGGCTAGTTTTTGGCATCTATTGTTTTTTGGAGGTTCACATGATATAGTACACCATTTATCTGACTAATGTCATATTATTCTATGATTTTCTTTTCTTCTTTGTGAGCTCAAGAGTTCTATTACTTGCAAATGAACGTACTTATTATTCTCTATGTGGTTAGGTTATTATTTGTCTAATTTCTTGCACGATTTTGTTTATCCTTACAAATTTGCAAACTTGAGAAGCTTCTTTGCTATGTGTCACATTCATGCCCTCTAGAGTACATATGAATTTGTATATTCAATCTTGGATTGTTATCCCTTGCTTTAAGCTCTCCTTTTTTCCTCTTCAGACCTTTGAGGAAGCTGATACAAAACACGACGGGAGGATCGACAAGGAAGAATGGAGAAGTCTCGTCTTACGACATCCTTCTCTTTTAAAGAACATGACCCTTCAGTATCTCAAGTATGTTCCAACTGATGTATGCATTTCTCTATTTTGGAATTGGTTCAGTGTTGCTCGATATATTTCCTAAATCCATCTACATAAAAATCGGAAGAGTAATGCTAAAAAATTGACTTCTTGTGACAAATTTCTATTTGTCAATGTGTCTCTGTATGACTGATGTTGGAGAAAGGGAGTTGGTAAATAACGTGTCGTATCTCAATAGTTGATCTCTTTAGAAAGAGGACTGTCTTTCATTTCCTAATGGTTGATATTGTATGCCTCTTATCCAACAGGGACATCACCACTACGTTCCCAAGCTTTGTGTTTCATTCAAGAGTTGAGGACACGTGATTGCAAATTGGGTTTTCTAGTCTAAAAAAGTCATGTAAAAAGGTTGGTTTGTTATCTATTTGCATGGTGCAGCCTTCACCTTGGAAATCAGCTTAATGGCACGTTTGTTGTGGTATTGGCATTTAACTCTTTAAGATTTGTGGCTTTGATTCTTTTTGCTCTAGTTAGAACTTAGAAGCTTGTAATTGAATGTGCCCTCCCTTGCCCCTGTTATTGAACATTGGTCAGCATTCTTTTCTTAATAGTACTAGCTTTTTGTGCGGAGAACTAGAGTAAAATCCATCAATCATTACTTGAAAGAAATAGTGAATAAAAAATATTACTAATGAAATTACTCAGAAGGGCTTCCCAGGGCGTTAATCAAACTAAACTACTAGACTGAAAAACAAACCCGACTTAAACTAAACTAGTCCGAATATGGAGAGTAGATTTATTCAAGGGTGGCAAGCAAGCTACTGCAAAAAATCAGTAATCAGAAGATCTGCCATCACTTTGTAAGTTGCTTGAGTTGGATGAATTCTATCCCAACTGATATTTTTTTTAGGATCAGAGCAATCATGGTTATGTGCTGTTGAACTTCCACACATTGCAGTCACGTTGAAATTATACTTCCCTCCTGTTCCACAGCATGCTATTTCTGTCTCGTAACCTGCCAGAAATAGACGAGATGTTCTATATTCCCTTATGAGGATGAAGAAAGTTTGGTATGTATAGCTAACAGTTTTTGAGACTTCAGACACCCCTAAAAGTCCAGCTCCTAGAGCAACCGTGTATGCATTGTAATAATTTGCATTATACAATTTTACTTTTGGGTTCTTCTCTTGTAGCTTTTGGATGGAATTTTGCAATTGCACATTGTGGTACATTACAAAGCTGTTCAATCCTTTCAATCATTGATCCTCGTCGTAGTCTTCTGGATTGTTGGTCTGAAAACCATCAAGGTAAATTGGGATACATCCTATTGGAAAGTTCCCAGGAGCCACTACTTTTCTTGCTCCAAAACTGATGACCCTCTGTATCATAGATCACGGGAACAACTATTTAGCAATTGCAACAAATATTTTACCTGTAACTTTCAATGATTTGGTCAATCATTAGAAGCCCATTGGAGCAGCGGCCGGTGCCATTCTACCGGTTGAACTAAAGGGACTCCTCATTTATGTGAGTACAAGAATGTTTTCTCTTGGACTGTGAAGGATATGCCAATCATTACTCAGGAAACTATTGAACATAAATTGGGCATCGACCCAACCCATGAGCAAGTCAAGAAAAAGAAGCGCCTCTTCGTACTAGAACATATTTTAGTAATTAAAGCAAAGGTGACGAGCTAGTCAAAATTATTAGAGAAGTATTGTATCTAACTTGGCTATGTAATCCTATACTTCTAACAAAGCCTGATTTAAAGATTTTACCGATCTAAATAAAACCTGTTCCAAGGACAGTTGCCCTTTGCTTCGGATCGAGATAGTAATTGATTCTTTTGTAATTTTTTACATTTTACACTTAAAATGCTTCTAAGGATATCATCAAATATACATGGCAAAGAAGATGAAAAAAAGACATTCATCAAATATACTGAAAATTTGTCTCTCGAATTAAATTCCCAGTGTCTAATATAGAATATATTTGATTGAAACCACATAGACAAGGAGTGAGAATCCGTGGATGGATGGAAGAGAAAGAAAGAGCAAGGCGGATATCGTTACTATGAAACAAACACCATCATTGATAGCCATTTGTTTTGATGATTACTAATATTTAATTTCTTATTCAATACAGAATTCTTAGAAGATTGATAGGGTCTGTTAGAGAAGGCGATGGATGTTGGGACATGATTTGAGTTCCTATCCAGAGGTAAAGACGAGTTGGTGTTGAAATGGAACTGTTAGAAGATTGAAAGAGTCTGCTTACCATTCTCGTCATAAAATGAGATCAATTAGTTGTATGGTTGTCAGCAAAAGGATATGAATTAGTTGAAGAAAAGGTTACCACCAAAGCTTTCCTCTTCACTTCAATGGGATCTAATACTACGAAATTACTACCTGCTTTACTACCATGTAAAAGAAAATTTCGAACGACAGAAAAGAAAGACAGCATAGTCAGTCGAGCACTAAGCCTGCCATTGTAAGAAATCACTCATGAAATTTTAGAACTTCACACTTACCGATTCCCACAGCTTAGAATTATGGCTTTAGACTCCCATGTCTGGTGACATATCATCCACAAAGCAAACGAACAAATTCCAACTCAACTTTTGAGCTAATCTTTCATGCAGAGTAGAAATCTGGAACAGGAACTACTGAAAATTCTGTATTGGCCATCTAACCCACACTTAAAAAACAAGAGAGTCACACATCACCATCAGACAAACAGATGACCCTAGATCATAGTAATATATAAACTCACAAAAAGAACTGCCAATATCCAAAAATAGCATTCAAAAGATAGTACCAATTATGAGCTACTACTCATTGTGTTCCATCTCAGTAATTTAATACCTAAAGAAAACAACAAATATAAAAAGTTTGAAAACTGCATTCCAAACTGAGTGTCAATCAATCAACTTCTTCCATCTTGCTGCCCTCTGCATCTCAGAAGCATCACCTTCCTCCAGTGGAGGCATGTCTTCATCACCATCACCTGCATCTTCATCAATGCTCAGCCCAAGTTTCAACATTCTGTGAATCCTGTTGCCGAAGGTGTTGGGTTCATCAAGACTGAAACCTGAGGTCAGGAGGGCAGTCTCAAAGAGCAAGAGAACCAAATCCTTGACTGATTTGTCATTTTTGTCCGCATCAGCCCTCTTCCTGAGCTCTTCCATGATAGGATTCTCAGGGTTAATCTCCATTGTCTTCTTGCTGGACATATACCCAGACATACTTGAGTCCCTCAGAGCTTGTGCCTTCATAATCCTCTCCATGTTAGCAGTCCATCCATATTCTCCTGTCACCAAACAGCAGGGTGAGTCCACAACACGGTCAGAAACAACCACCTTCTCAACCTTGTCACCGAGGACATCCTTGACCACCTTGCAAAGGCCTTCAAACTTCTCCTTCAAAGCTTCCTGTTTCTTTTTCTCATCCTCACTCTCATCAAGTGCTTGAGACCTTCCTTGGTGGCAGAAACCAACTTCTTTCCCTCAAATTCCTTTAGCTGACCAATAGCATACTCATCAATTGCATCAACCATGAAAAGGACCTCATAGCCCTTCTTCTTCAATTTCTCAAGGAAGGGGGAGTTCTCAACAGCCTTCTTGCTCTCACCAGTAATGTAGTAGATGTCATTCTGTCCTTCCTTCATCCTGGTAACATAGTCCTTCAAGCTAGTTAGTTCATCACCACTCTTGGTGGAATGATATCGCAGAAGTTCAGCAATCTTAATCTTATTCTGAGAATCCTCATGGATACCGAGCTTGAGGTTCTTTGAAAATGCCTCGTAGAATTTGTTGTAATCTTCCTTGTTCTCAGCAATCTCAAAGAAGAGCTCAATGCACTTCTTCACCAAGTTTTTGCGGATGACCTTCAAAATCTTGTTCTGTTGCAATGTCTCACGGGAGATGTTGAGAGGAAGGTCCTCAGAATCCACAATACCCTTAACAAATCTAGCTCAAATATTCAGGAATCAACTCCTCACAGTTGTCCATGATGAACACACGGCGTACATACAGCTTGATGTTGTTAGGCTTCTTCTTAGTGTCAAAAAGGTCAAAAGGTGCCCTCTTTGGAACAAAGAGGACAGCCTTAAACTCAAGCTGGCCCTCAACTGAAAAATGTTTTACAGCCAAGTGTTCCTCCCAATCATTGGTAAGGCTTTTGTAGAAAGCAGCATACTCCTCCTTTGTAATTTCTTCAGGTTTCCTCATCCAGATTGGCTTCTGCTTGTTCACCAATGACCATTCATAAGAGACCTCCTTGATCTTCTTCTTCTTCTTCTCATCCTTCTCTTTCTCTTCGTCAATTTCCTCAACCTTTCCTTCCTCATCTTTCTTGTCTTCCTCATCCTCATCATCAGAAATTTCCTTCTCAATGGTCTTCTCAACCCACAAAGAAATTGGGTAGCTGATGAACTCAGAGTGCTTCTTGATCAAATCCTTGAGACGCCTCTCCTCAAGGTACTCAAGCTGGTCCTCTTTAAGGAAAAGGGTAATCTTGGTTCCTCTACCGAGGGCCTCACCAGATGCATCCCTGGTGACAGTGAAAGAACCACCAGCCTGGGACTCCCACACATACTGCTCATCATCATTGTGCTTAGAACTGACGATAACCTTCTCAGCTACCAAGTAAGCCGAGTAGAAACCAACACCAAACTGCCCAATCATGCTAACATCAGCGCCAGCAGCAAGAGCTTCCATGAACTCTTTGGTACCCGACCTTGCAATTGTACCAAGGTTGTTCACCAAATCTGTAATTGCACATGAAATCACATTATTCAAATTATTTATCAATACAATAACACTAACAAGGACATATATCATTTCTATAATAATTTATGATATGTATAATTTATCATGACTAACCAGCTTTTGTCATGCCAATCCCACTGTCAATTATTGTCAATGTATTGTTAGTCTTGTCTGGAATGATGTGGATAAAGAGCTCTGGCTGATCTAATTACAGACTTGCATCTAGCTTGCTCTTGTCAGTCAAGCTCTCAAACCTAATCTTGTCCAAGGCCTAAATTCATAATGATCATCCATCATAAAATGTAATCAGTATTTCCAATTCACAAACAAATATTAAACTAGAAAAGACACATAAACTGCATGACAAGAAGCTCATCAGCAATCGCCAACACAAAATTGATGCGAGGCAAAAGATGACACAAGTAGAAAATAGGCATGCAGCCCTCAAAATTCATCAAAGGCAGCATCTATGAAATTCAAAAATTCAAATACATGCCTAATATGGAACCCAACCGACAACTTCATATGCATGCATACTTCTAGAGAAGTACTACACAATGTCCTTGTATCACATCATTGTTATTAGAATTACATTACTTCTCAAAATCACGAGGTGGAATACAAACTATATATGTTCAGCAGTACATACATTAAAAAAACACTATACTTGCATGTCAATATTCTGACAAACACCCACCCCCAAAAAAAAAAAAACATAAAGCAGAGAGTATTCAGCATTTCATTAGTGCTAGAGGGCCACAACTTCAACAACAATATCAATGATATCTAATTTTCCCAAGGTAATTCACAGATCAAACTAATGGCAGTATCATAAACCAAGCAAACATCTACATAAATCACTTTAACAACAGAGCATCATGGATCCATCACCATCACTACTAACCTAAATATATTGCCACAAAAAAAGTAACCTAATTCAAACCAAAAAAAAAAAAGAAAGTAAAATCACACCTTTTTAAAAAATAAAAAATAAAAAAAATACTAACAAATGAAGCAGATCATCACATGAAAACAAATCTAATAGAAAACGCAAAACCAATATTTACAAAAAAAAAGAAAAAAAGAAAGAAGAAATGCTCACATCGGAAGCGTTGCTAATACTCTTCACGAAGAAAGATCTCCTTGTTGCTGTAGAAAGTGTTGATAATAAGACTCAACAGTTGATTGATCTCAGCTTGGAAAGCAAACGTCTCCGTTTCCGCCATGGCCGATGATCTCACTCTTTTCGCTACTGATACGAAATCGAAGAAAATATCGCCGAGGCTGGGAACTAGATGAGAAGCTAGGGTTTTTAATCAATAACAAATGGGGCAGAGACTGAGGTTTGAGAAACAGAAGTCTTTATAGAGGTTTTTAGTTTAGGGTTTCTAGATCCTTCTATTTGCTAGTTTCTTTCTATTAATTGAAGTATACACTCCTAAACTGTCATTCATTTCTACTTTGTCCTCTAAACTATCAAGTTTGGTAAGTTCAGTACCTTATAATAGGCTCATGAAAAATTATTAACTATTTTTTTTGAATTAAAAAAATGCTTTGACAAAAATAGATGCAGTGTTACTTTTGAAAATAGTTTTTATTTTATTTAAATATGAAAAAATAATTTTTTTTAAAAAAAATTATAAGTAACTTTCAAAAAAATGTTGAGAGACGTAGCATGTTGTTCATATTGAAAGGAAAAAAAAGACTATTTTAATCATTTATATTTGGAATATCGAATAATTTGGTCATTTGTTTATAACAATAGATCAATTTGGTTCATTTCTTTAAAATAATTAACTAATTTAAGCAAATTAATGAACCAAACTATATGATAATTAAGTGGATGTTAACCTACATGTGTTCTTAATGATTCTGTTAATTTGTCCACAACATCCGCTATAATTCTTAATTTGATTAATATTTTTAACAATAAGGAATTGAATTGGTCATTTTAATAGATAAATGATCAAATTGATCGATATTTTAAAAATAAGGAACCAAATTGATTTTTTTTCTAATTGAAAAAATAATACATTACTATTTTAATAATGCAACAGTATTTTTTGTGTAATTATCACAATCTCCCTAACCAACTACCAAATAACTTCCATTAACTACTATAAAATTGCACACACATAGGGTGTGTTTTAATGATTAGTTTTTATAACTATTCTTTAATAAAAAGACTTTTAATAATTATAATTTATTATTTGTTAAAGGACATATATTAATATATCTCGTTACAGATACCAAAATATTAGTTATGAAAATTTATTAATTTTCAAACACTTTAAGCAATATGCTACAAATAGATAATATAGAAAGTTTTTCAGTAATTTAAGAATCATTTCGTAGCATTTTGAAAATTTGTATGATATAATATAGTATGATTTAAAATTGTGTATTGATTCAATAAGGACACTAAAGAATTTTCAATTGTTTAAAGTACTTAAACGCTATAAGTGAGAGTTTGAGAGTGCAAACTGCGAATGGACAATTATTTAGGGATGCAAATCACAATTAACTCAGGGGCCCGAACCGACGGGTCAACCGAACCGTTATAAGGCTTCGCGATGCTTCTATGAGATTGAGAGGTGGTTGGTTACAGGGGTCCGGTTGTCATTATCAACCCTATAGGAATCGGGTCGGGTATTGGATCGTAGTAACTACGGAAGATGCAGAAGTGGTTTTCGGCGGCCACAGCCGGCGACAATGTGAATAGTCAGCAGACGACGTCGTCTTCGTCGTCGCAAATCCTTCTTTATTATCAGATTGGAACTCATACGCAGCTTCTAGAGCTTCCGAAGATAGTAGCAGCAGCAGCAGCAGCTCTCTCCTTCCTGGAGTCGATCTCGAATCCACCGTTAGGTCCGCCAACGACACCATTTCCGGCACTTTCAACGTGTGAGATTCTGCTTCCGTATCCGCTCTCTCCTCTTTTTTTTTTTTTTTTCCTTGGAAAGTTTTGAATTTTTTATTTGTCTTGTTTTATAATTAATTACTGATTTTGCTCTTTACTTGTTTTGTGAGCTGAATTCTTATGGTTTTTAGTATAATTAGCATTAACGACAAGTATTTGTCTGAATTACCTAAAAATATATGTTTATCTGAATTTCTTTTATGCATATTTAAGCAAATGAGCTAGAGGAAGAACTATTGCTATGAATACTTGTTGTGTTTATTCCTTGAATGGATCGTATATCTGTTGATATGATTATCAAGCAAGCTGATTTCTGAATTGAATGATGCGCGAAAGGAATGAGTCTTATATCAGTTTATGCGATTGTCAAGTAAGCTGATCTCTGAATTGAATGACATGCAAAAGGAGTTTTCAGTGATACATAGTCGATTATCCTGCTATTGCAATTAAACTTTGATGTTTTTTGTTTCTTGTGATGTGTGCTGAACTGCTGATTTTCCAGGCACTTAATGAGATCATTGTTGTAAACGTTGTGATTGTCAGATTTCGGAAGTGTAATTGTTGATGACTTATTTCTTTTCTTTCTGTTCCTGACATCCAACCCCCAAAAAAAAAACCAAAATTTTAGAACTTAGCGTAGTAACCACCTAATAAATATCGTTGACTTTGTTACTTCTTGGAAATTATACTCCTAACTCCAGCTCTATTTTGGTTCTTCAGTTTTTTTTTTTTTTTTTTTTGGGATGGCGGGGGGGGGGGGGGGTTGCAGATTTCTGCTATATCTCCAATTGCAAAGCAAGCCTTACTCCATATTTTGTGGGGCCACATAAATGAGTCTTTTATTCAGATTAAAGTTCTACTTTAAAGATGAATTCTTGCGTTTCTTGATTTTCTTTTGTCATGCTAAGTAGATGGCTTCACAAGAGGATTTCAGTGATGTGTCAAAAGAGCTCCAATTATAATTTGTAAGAGGAATGTTGTGGAAAACTTTACATTGCAGGTGATTTGGAGGGGTCTGTCATGGCAGGGGGAAACTAAGTTCCCCACTCTCTGAAAGCTGATTTCCTTGTTAAGTTTTTGGTGGGTGTACAGGGAAGTATCATGCTCAATTTGAGAACATCACTTAATTAGATTAGTGCTCTAGAGTCGATTTCAGGCAAATGGTGTGACATTGCATTTGTCCATAAATGATTTATTTGGTTGGTTTCCTCCTGATGTGTATGGTGTCTAGATGCTGTGACAAGCTTTGTGATATATAATTACATTTTTAAGCTTTTGCTTGCTTTACTTGGTAACCTATTGGATATAACTTAATTTCATATATTTAAGATCAATAAAATTCTCAATTATTTAGCAATTAAATTAAGTTACCAAGTTTCCCAAGTTTTTAAAAGTATTGATCTGCATAAAATGTGTCCTGAGGATTTGAAAGCCTTTTGTATATTTGATCATGCTGATTTCCATTTTCTGAAGTCTGACAATGTTTATTTTGCCATTGTTCAGTGTTTCAAAGGGAGTCAGAGACTTACCTGGAAATTTTCAGTCTGCCACTAGTAATATCCCATCGGGGAGAGCTCTGATGTATTTTGGTTTACTGCTGGCAACTGGAGTGTTCTTTGTTTTCATGGCATTTGCTTTATTCCTTCCAGTCATTGTACTGGTACCTCAGAAATTTGCCATCTGCTTTACGCTTGGATGTGGTTTGATCATTGGATCCTTCTTTGCCCTCAGAGGCCCAAAGAATCAGTTTCAACATATGTCATCAAGAGAGGTAGTTGAGTTATCTTTACGTTGAATTATCTCACATCCTAAATTGTCTGATGTTTCTGTCTCTCATCTGTTTTTTCACCAGAGACTTCAATACCTTTCACATTGGGGTTCATAGGCAGCATGATGGGTACCCTGTATGTTTCCATGGTGCTTCACAGCTATATCCTCTCTGTTTTCTTTTCTGTGCTACAGGTATGAATCTTTGGTGTTCCTTATTTTATCCTTTTTTTTTTTTTGGGTGATGTCGATTTATTTTATACATTTCTCCCCAATTTCAATCAAACCTAAAAAGAACGAAAAAAAAAAATTAACACAACAGCAGAAAAGGATTGCAATGGTTTTTTTTTTTTTTTTTGGGGGGGTTGGTTGGGTGGTTTGAAATATGTTAGAAATGACATGAGTTTGTTGTTTTGGGTCCTTGCAGATTTTGGCACTAGCATATTATTCTATCTCCTACTTTCCTGGTGGAACTACCGGACTGAAGTTCATCTTGTCATCTCTAACCTCTTCAGTATTAAAATGCCTTGGTAGGTGATAGTGACACCATAATGCTTGTATTCTCGGTCTTTTGCCACATTTCCAAATCAAGGTTAAGACCTAAGGTGCAATCTTTTGAGCTATGTAGCTAAATGACAATAAATTTTTGGAGCCATTCGCATGATTCTCGTCTAAACTATGCATGTGTAGCAACTGGAAGTTTTCCTTGAGCAGTGTCGTATCATTCCATTTGCTGCTTAAATAACATGGTTATAATTCGTACTTTTGGCTTCAAGCCTTCTGCAAACACCCAAAGCACCTAGGGTGGCAGGATCAGGCTTTTAGTAATATTTCCTCTGAGATTGTCCTATGCATTACAATAAGGTTCAAGCTCGATAATTTGTATGCTTAGCAAGTACATTTATGTGAGCTGGTTACTTGAGGCTGTTTCAGTGAAGACGCACAACGAGCCCTTTCTACTTCAGACTCAAAATTTTTTGTGGCGTTTTAGTTGTAAAACTATTGTGCTATTGAAATTTATACTGGGTTGGGTGAGTGTTGTGGCCTATTTGGTTGATGTATCCAAGTATGAAGATGGATGTGAATTTGAGAATAAAGCACTTTGGAGTGTGATGGGCCTAAATTAGTAAATTGTCCTAGTATTTTCCGATTGGGAATGCTTTGAGTTCACCATTCAACTTTTGTACAATGGAGATTGGATGTGAGAATAGAAGAGGCCTCATAAAGATTTGGTAGGATCTGAGCGGAAAATATTTAAGTAGATCCAATATTTAGTCTCATCTATAAATTCTATGGTTAGAATTAAATTTTAAAAAATTTTACTTACATCAACTAATGTCATAGATTTTCTAATATTTAATCCACATCAAATATTTACAAGTGAGATTAAAAATCAAATTTACTTAAGTATTTGCCGAATCTGAGCAGTATCATATGAAGTGGTAATGTTTCCATCTTATTATTTCGGTTTTCACATTAACCTCTCTAGTGTCTACATCATTCTCAGAGATTGGTACTGATGATTGTTGAGAACCCGGACCCCTCTTCATCATAGTAGGATGATGACTAAATGAGTGAATGGTGATGCCTGCACTACGAAAGCATTGGAGCCTTCTTATTCATCTCCCCTCAGCTACAAAATAAGGGAAATATTTAGATAGATCATTAGTTTCACTTGTATACTTGTGATATGTGGATTAAATGTTATAAAATTTATGATATCAGTTAATTTAAGTAAAATTTAATTTTGATCACAAGATTTACCGATGAAATTAAAATCGACCCTATGTTAATATCTTTCACAAAATAACACTGAACTATCCGGGCTTTCAAAACGTAAAGCTCAGTTAGATGGCATCCACGTGCCACAGTAACTCGTTAATAAAAATATAAATATCTCAATTTCGTCCTCTAAATTCAAAAAACTGTTATAACTTGGTACTCCAAACCTATTTTATGGAAACCAATTATGGTTATTACGGAAGGATATAAACTACAAAAAGAGGAAATTATGCAATACTCTTTCATCCTTCTATGAAAAGCTTTTGCTACGTGCCTTGTGATTTCAAATAATTTATTTCCAATTTTAGGGATCAAATTGAGATTCTGTGCACATTTTAGAGGATCAAATTGAGATTTTTTTTTTTTTTTTTTGTCAAATTCAAGAGACCAAAGTAAAGATTTTGGATTATCATGGTAGACAAAATTAGACTTTAGAAGTTTGATAGACTAAATTTAGACTTTGAAGTAGTTTGGAGGAAAAAAGTGAAATTAAGACCTAAAACTTTTTTAAATGTGAAATTAACACATATACTTGCACAAACAAAAGGATCTAGCAGGGGAGTTGTATACTTAATGACTGTATTGAGGTTTGTGGAGTTGTTTTGCAACATTAAGATAATCCAACAATTGCTACATTAAGGAAGTGTTTGGTTCACATTTGGGAATTAGAATCTAAATAAAAATCATAAATTCTACTATCGGTATAGATTTATGTAATTCCCATTCAATTGTTTAGTTTGTATAAGAAATGGGTTTCATTATATTGATAAGTTTATAAATTTGAAACCCACGTCACAAGTGAAAAATGAAAGTAGGTATTTTCTAACAGTTTTATTTGCCATAGAACGATTCCCATAGTGATTAACCAAACAACATTTATAAATATTATTAATCTTGATTCCCATTCTTTCTCCTCGTATCCATAAACCAAACATCTCCTGATATATTCATACTTTTTATTCCTTCTTTTAGTAACAATGGATGCTTTTACTTTGCCAAAAAGGATTTATCAAATAGCAGTATTAATTTGTAGTAAAGCACAGGCTGCAAGTAAAGTCCATTGGAATATGCTTGTCCTGGTGTAATACAACTATACATAGGTGCCCAAACTATGGCGCTTCCGCTTCTCATCTCTCAATTATTTACCCCTAGCTAACAAATCCTTTTGTGGAGAAGACAAGGAAGCGAAGAATTTCTTAATCAAGAATTAATAAAATAGATCTAAATGATATCAAAATTTAAACCTGTTTTTGCTAGGTTTTTATCGGACGTGATTATGAATTTTTGTTTTTTGTTTTTTTTTTGAGTAATAAAGAAATTAGCGTTGGCCAATTTTATTAATCATTGAGATTTTTAGTTAAAACGTTTTAATTTTTGTCTTGATAGTCAAATAATCGAAAATAATACGTAAATTTTCTTCCATTTCCTTCCAAATAAGACTTGGACCGTCTTCATTTATGTCTCTTTGCATGAAGCCAATCTAAAGTCTTTTAGTTATTTAGTTGCACCACCATGTTTTAAAAGACCCAAAAAGGATGTTGATGCGATTAATACTAAACCCCCTTCGTTAAGTAACATTTTAATATTCTTACTTTTGCGTTCTTCCGATGGTGCAATTGTTGTTTAAACTTAAGTAGTAAAAAAAAAAAAAAAAAAAAACTGTAGCACACAAATTTTGACTAATTAAGATTAAAGACTTGCCCTAAAGTTGTGTTTTAGGTAAAGGTCAAGAGCTTCCTAACCTCTTTTACATGTATTACCTGTATTTTAATATCTCTTAGGAAGTCAAAATCCCGAAATTAAGGAAAGATGAGGAAAGCAATGTATGGATTAGGGAACAATGATTTCTACCACCCAAAAGTAGGACTTAACTAGGACAACTAGTAAAAATGTTTTGGGGATAATGATTTGACCTTTAATATAGACATTAGACCAGATTAGTCACTAAATCTTGTTTTTATAAGGAAAAGTTTGCGGAAAGAAAAAAGGATTATACTTCTAGTCATAAAAACAAGAACAAAGTGCAAAAATTACTATCTCTAAGGCTCATTCAAACCACCCAAAGCATGATCATATCAATCATCTCTGATCAAACCAAAGCGAAAAGTGAAAACAACTTTTTGATGTGTTACATCTCTTTCTAATATCTTCCTTCATACTTTTTCTTTTAATTTCCTTTGAAGTTTGGGTAAGATATTCTTGATGCATGTATTAATTGCCAGTATGAAATATAACTTAAAATTTTAGAAGCAACCAAAGCAAGATGGATGCTTGTAAAATATTATCTTAAGGAACTCAATTATTGTGATATTATATGAAAAAAGTGTTGTCATATACTTATATATAATAAATGGTATAAGCTATTATTCGGAATATAATTTGAAACATCCATATTTAAAATAAATAATGTAATAATTTTTTTTATATGATATACTTGGAATAAAAAGTATTTGGAATATGGGTAGTCATCCCATCAAGAATATATGAAGAATGATAGATAATTTTCTAGTCTAGACAAAGCCAAATGATCACATAATAAATTTCTCAAATAGTTGCCACGATAGCCATATATGAGTACTCATCCCATCAAGAATAGACCAAATATATAGTATTTATAATTGATTAATTGGGATTAAGGGGGGTGGGTGGTAAGAAACTACAAAAAGAAGTTATCAATCATCCCTATGTTTTTTTTTTTTTTTTTGTAGCCTATGGAGTGGTAGGCCTTAATGAAGAAAGCTAAAATCTATCAAACCACAAACCAATATCATAGATAGACTACAAATATAGTTATTCAACACACACACACTCTTGCACGAGTGGGTGAGACTTGACACTTGAGAATGCATGATTGCATTAGCTAGGAATAAACATGCAAAAAAAAAAAAAAAAAAATGTTATCAACTTGGGCCGTTAATATTTCAGGTTTCCTTTAGAATTTGCTTTTTTTTTTTTTTTTTTTTTGTTAATTAAAAGTTTAGGAGGAGAATAAGTTATCCTCTTTCTTTAGGGACAGAAAAAAGTCACCAACGCATATTTAAACGTTTATAGTATTTTTTACAAATCAACCACCAATAAAAGATTAATAATAACGAAATTTAAATCTTAAACTTATCACGTGCCCTAGTCGCCCTGCTCCTTATTTCAGCTTCCCATTCATAGTTTTCGTATGTTGTAGATAAAGAAAAAGTCATCTTTTGATATCTTCAGTGTTAAAGTAAATTTTCTTCATCTTACAGCCAATAACTCACAGTACAGTTGTACCATCTGTAGTTACACCCTCTGATCACCAATCCAATAATTCATACAACTTTATACATAAAATGAGAAAGGCATCTTTTTTCTTCTATTTCTATGAGATTGGAGCATTCTCTCTCTCTCTCTCATGTGATCTCTCATTCATTGATTCCAAGTTACTACATCCCACGACAAATCCATTAAATATTTTTTACTATAATAGAGGGCTTCTAACATGGCACGTTCGTGTTAAGTAGTATAAATGTTCCTGATCTCATCTAAACTAGATTAATATTTTTTTTTTTTTTAATAATTGCTATCTGTTGTGGGGGGTGGTAATTGTAATTTACCATTTCATTATCTATACAATTGGTTTATTACAAACCAAGGGATGAAAAAGGCAGTACAATTGTCAGGTTATCATGCATGCGCCATGCATTTTTTCTTTTTTGTTAGCTTCCAAATCCTTGACAGCTCTTTGGAGTCTCATCTCATGATCATGTGGCTAGCAAATAGCAATGTGACCACGTACGACTTAATTACTAGATGGGCACAAGCATGTTACCAGATCTTCATTATATCTAGGAGCATTAGAGCAATATTTGATGAACACTAAGCAAGAAAAAGTGAATTTATATATATTAACGAGTGTGTAATACATACATTTGATAATAAGTTTCTGGACAAGAAAATCAGACATTATACTCACCGACCTAACCTGTCTAATTTTACTGTTTGAGTTGATGCCTTATTAATTGACCTATCTATGTATCATCAATGTGACTTCTTAATTTGCATCCAATCTGGATTACCACATATTGTAATAAAGCTGAATCAAAAGAAAGAAAAACAAAAATGGGGTAGTTTTATTCTACTATAGCTACATAATGAAGAATCATCTTATGGGAAAAATTATGGTCATAAATAAAATTGAGAATTGGAATGGGAGACAATGCTTATCATTGTGATTTTCATCTTCCATGTTGATTTGGTGTGTGTCTTTTCTTTTAAAGTTTTTCTTGTCCTTTTTTATTTTTGGATTTATTTTGTGAGGTTGAGAAACAAACATATATATCTTTCAATTGTTTCATTCACTTCTTTTCACTTAACATTACGAATTTTCCGCCATAGGTATTTATAATGCCATGTACCTATCAATCGTATGAGGCCAAAATGCACAAAAGTCAGTTTTCAGTTTTCACACTCAAAACTGTACAATGAAGTATAGAGCCGTCCGACTCTCTTTTACCTTTCTCCCCCCATATATATATGGGGTCCATAAATTGCTTATCTTAATTATACAACACATCAATTTGCTTAAAAGAAATGGATGAGAAATTTTGATTTAATTGTAATGTGCATGATATTTAATTTGGTTATTCGTCAAATCAAGGCCCTTCTTGTTGCCCTCTAAAACCCAAAACGGATAATCAACCATATATCCAACTTTTACTTTCTTTGGTATGCTTAATTAAACCAATTAAATTTATTCAAGTACATCAACTTGCAAGGTAGGCACGAAAATCTTGCATTTGGTAGCAATAAGAGAGGCTAGTGTACAGACATAAATACTAGCTATATACTTTAGGGAAGTTTTATAATCTAGAACTATCCCGTTAATTTTAAAAATTTATACAATATAAAATTTTAAGACACATGACGTTATATTATACAAATTTTTAAAGTATGTTAATTGGATAGTTTTTTTAACGAAATTATAGAATTTTCTTATATATGTTTTATTTACTTAATACTAGTGTTAATATTTCGGGGAATCCTACATCTCATTTACTTTAAAGGCTTGTATAGTATAAGTTTTAAAAAAAATATGATATTATACTGTACAATCTTTTAAACAATAACGAAATAATTCTGTTACGAGAGGATATAATTTTCTTAATATTTAGTTACATGCAACATAGTCCCATATTTATACATGAACACAAATGTTTACTTTTTACCGCAATTGACCTTTTCACCCTTGAAAGTTCGAACCAATAGATATGGTCTCGCACATAAAATAATTAGCAAAACAGCTCTTTCGTAAACATATGCAAGAATGGCAGAAAATAGGATAATTGCGTTGGCATGTTTCTTAGAAAGAACAAATGATACATAAAATAATAACAATTCTAGTACTACTACTTCATGCATGTTCTGGAATGAGCCCCGTGATTTCCATTACCAAATAAGTTTTGGTTACTCACTCAACATTACAGAATGAATATTACAGTCGTTGAGATGACCGAAAAATAGGAGGATCTCACTATTTTTCAATCATCTAATGACTTGTAATACTCATTTCATCATGAGAAGTGAATAGCAAATTTTTTTTTTCTATTATGACTACGTTTTAAGTGAAAAAGGACGAGGATCGATCTATCTTGTAATATTTTTTTTATAGCATAATTGTCATGTTTTGTGTTGTTGATTTGTGATCAAATCCAAATTAATATATAATTAATTAAGAAGTCTTGATCGAGTTGTTTTGATGTTGTCGATTCCAGATCCAGACTTCTACTTCATTCCAATGACTTTTTTCATTGTTATTTTTCTAATGACTTTACAGAAAGGCTTCCCGGCAGCATGTTCAGATTTGCAGGTTTAATTTATAATAACTATTTTAATTAGCTGTTAATTAGTACTGATACTTCATTTTTACGTCCATGTGCACTTCACCCAAGTCAGTACTTCTCCATCAGATTCCTACTCCCCACTCACTCACACTCACATTAGTGATGTTAATTTAATAAACCACCTAATTAGATATATTAATTAGTTAGCTTCCCTCATTTTCTTTAGAACCATGTTAGGTAATATACGTAAAATTTTATGTAGTTAAACTAGAAATTCATAAAGTGGTCGAATTGTAAAAACCATTTTTAAGCGGCTATAAATCATGGTTCAAAGATTCGGTCGAGTTGTATTTGGAACAACCCTTTCCAATTTGATACCGATACACCGTTCTAGTCTATATATATTTTAAAATTTGGACTAAAGTTATAGTATAAGGCTTATTTTTGGTTAGTTAATGTCTTAAAGTTAATCTACAAGCAATTATTTATGATTTTCACCTTAATTTTTATAATTTTAGACAAATTTATGTCTGATTTCGAATTGTGCAACCGATGTGGAACATCATTATTATGACCGCGACTATGACTTTGAACCATTACAATATCCGTCAGTAATCTCACCTAATGAATCAATCAATTTATCTGAAGTTCAAATTCCTTTTAATTTTTTCCCCCTCAGAGCCATATTATTATTAACCATGGGTGAAATTCATATGTAAATGCAGCTTTGCTGAAGGCTTCTTGAAAATGTTTGGTGGAAAATGCAAATATAGTTAAAAGCTCTCTTGAAAGTCAGACTGAATTGCTTCTATAACCAACATGTGACTGACTCAGACCCTTCTGTGCCACCTTAATAGGCTGGACCATTCCTGCTGGCTGCTGCTGCTGCTGCACTTTGCAACTGAAGGAAAATGGTTCTAATAAAATTTTGTAGTTTTTTTTTCTTTTTTAAATCTCACTCCACTCGTCTATCCTCTAATAATTCGAACACATGATCAATAGATCATATGAGGAGCGGTAGTATTTGTAATATAACATTCATCTCTAATCAGATATGAGCAGGTAGTTGATTTATGTATGGTCCATTCTAATTAATTACTGGGCACTCTGTACTGGATGGCTCATTGATCAAAATTAACTAACTGCATCGTCACAGTCAATTATTAGGAAGCATTTATAAGTTCCCATTTGTTATAGCTGGAAGGTCAATTTTTTTTTTTAAGGATTCTTGATTTGTATTCTTAAATTTAAACCATTTGATTAAATTTCTTTTCACTTCACCAGATAATTCATGTTGAGGAAACTGGCAAATTAATATTTTGAATTGTAGTAGTATATTTGTAGGAGAACTAAAATTGGATGTAGACAAGTGACCAGAAATGTAGAAACAAGGCAATAAATTCATAAAGTGAGAAGAAAAGAAGAGACTGAGAATGCAATATATATCCACATAATAATAGCCTGCTACTCAAAACCACCAATTGTATTTCATTTCTGACAGTTACTTGAGATTAAAAAGAATTACAGACAGACAATATTATTTTTCCATTGAGAGAAGGAAAATTCCAAGAACTACTTGTACAGGATAAATAAACAAACAAATAGTCATAAGAAAAGAAAAGCACCCCATGCACTACTACTATAATTTATTACTATGATGTTTAATAATAAAACCAAAAGAGCCCATCCGCATCACCATCCCTCACTTAACAGCAACTCCTCCAAAATACAATAATAATAATAATTAATGAAAGTTTTCTTGGATCTAGATCTTCTGCTTTTTTTCTCTATAAACAAAACATGGGGTTCCCCCCTCTACAATCCCAAAGAACTGATCATCATCTGTTCTTTCTTTGCTCTCTGCAGCAGCTCATCAGCAGCAGTCAGCAATGCCTGCACCCTTAAGAAATCCCATACTTCCACCTCCTCCCAATATCTTGTTCTTCTTCACCTTACTTGTATCAATAAACTGTCTATTCTTTTTTTCTCCTTGCTATTCCATTGATGTACAGGGCCAAGCTCTTATAGCATGGAAGAATAGTTTAAACAACTCAAAAGATGCACTTCAATCATGGGATGCTTCACAACAAAATCCCTGCAATTGGTTTGGGATACAATGCAACTCAAATGGCCAAGTTGTCAAGATAAGCTTGAAATCAGTAAGTGCTCAAACTTGGAGGGCCCATTGCCTTCAAATTTTCAACCTCTCAAATTCTTGAATACTCTCATCCTTTCATCAGCCAATCTAACAGGTCCAATCCCAAAAGAGTTTGGAGACTACCAAGAACTAACATTCATTGACATCAGTGACAATTCCATCTCAGGTGAAATCCCAGTGGAAATCTGCAGACTCAGAAAGCTTCAAACTTTATCCCTCAACACAAATTTTCTTGAGGGTAGCATTCCTTCAGAAGTTGGAAATCTCTCAAGCCTTACGCTTCTTACACTCTTTGACAATCAGCTGAGTGGTGAAATTCCTCCAAGTATCGGAAACTTGGGGAATCTTGAGGTTTTCAGAGCTGGTGGGAATCAAAATCTCAAAGGCCAGCTGCCTTCAGAGATTGGAAACTGCACAAACTTGGTAGTTTTAGGAATTGCTGAAACCGGTATTTCTGGTACGCTGCCATCTTCCATAGGGATGCTGAAAAGAATTCAAACAATAGCCATTTAATACATCCATGTTGTCTGGCCCTATACCAGAAGAGATTGGAAATTGCAGTGAGCTGCAGAACCTGTTTCTGTATCAGAATACCATACCCGGTTCCATACCGCAGCAAATAGGGAACCTCAGAAAGCTTCAGAATCTGTTACTGTGGCAAAATAATATTGTAGGTTCCATTCCTTTCGAGCTTGGAAACTGCAAGGATCTCAAGGTTGTCGATTTTTCGGAGAATCTCCTGACAGGCAGCATCCCTTCAAGTTTTGGAGGCCTTTCCGGGCTTGAAGAACTCCAGTTGAGTGTTAATCAGTTAACAGGTACTATACCTTCCGAAATCTCAAATTGCACACAGCTGACTCATTTAGAAATCGACAACAATGATTTGTCAGGGGATATTCCCCTTCAAATAGGCCAATTGAAGAGCTTGACTCTTTTTTTCGCCTGGCAGAATAACTTAACAGGCAATATTCCAGAGTCTTTGTCAGAGTGTGAGAATCTTCAGGCTCTTGATCTTAGTCTCTTATAACCTCCTCTTTGGTCCAATTCCAAAAGAAATCTTTGGATTGAAAAATCTAACTAAACTTCTGCTACTTTCCAATGAGTTATCAGGTTTCATACCACCTGATATTGGAAACTGCACAAACTTGTATAGATTTAGAGTGAATAACAACAGGCTTGGGGGTACTATTCCATCAGAAATTGGAAATTTGAGAAGTTTGAATTTTTTTGATATGAGTAAGAACCATTTTGTGGGAGGAATCCCTCCCTCGATATCTGGCTGTGAGAACCTGGAGTTTCTTGATCTTCATTCAAATGCACTCTCTGGTTCTTTACCTGATGCTCTACCCAAAAGTCTACAATTCTTGGACATCTCAGACAATAGATTTACTGGTCCATTGAGTCCTTCTGTTGGGTCACTAACTGAATTAACCAAACTTATCTTAGCAAAAAACCAATTTTCTGGCAGAATTCCAGCTGAGATCCTCTCTTGCAGTAAGCTACAGTCGCTTGATCTGGGAAACCAACAGATTCTCCGGTGATATACCAAAAGAACTGGGTCAAATTTCATCACTTGAAATCTCTCTGAACCTCAGCTGTAACCAATTTACAGGTCAGATACCAAATGAGTTTTCAGGCCTTAGCAAATTAGCCATCCTTGATATCTCCCACAACATGCTTACTGGGAAATTAGACATCCTTGCCAACCTTCAGAATCTTGTTTCCCTCAATGTGTCATTCAATGGCTTCTCGGGTCAATTGCCTAACACCCCTTTCTTTCGTAAACTTCCCCTTAGTGACCTCGCTGGAAACCAAGCTTTGTACATATCTGGTGCAGTTGTAACTCCAGCTGATGCCATGGGATCAGCTGGACATGCAAAATCAGCTATGAAACTAGCAATGCCGATTCTTGTCAGCGCTAGCGCTGTCCTAGTACTACTTGCAGTTTACATCTTAGTCAGAACCCGAATCGTCAACAGCAAGCAGGTGGAAGTTGACACTTGGGAAATGACATTATATCAGATAGATGGACTTTACAGTGGATGACATAGTTCGAAATCTAACATCTGCTAATGTGATTGGCACTGGAAGCTCAGGAGTTGTGTATAGGGTGACAATCCCAAATGGAGAAACTTTAGCAGTCAAGAAAATGTGGTCATCAGAAGAATCAACAGCATTTACTTCTGAAATCCAGACACTAGGTTCAATCCGGCACAAGAACATCGTTCGCCTGCTAGGATGGGGTTCAAATCAGACCTTAAAACTGCTTTTTTATGACTACCTTCCGAATGGCAGCTTGAGCTCACTGCTCCATGGTGCTGGGAAGGGAGCAGCAGAGTGGGAGGCAAGATATGAAGTTGTCCTAGGTGTCGCTCATGCACTTGCATACTTGCACCATGACTGTGTGCCTCCTATCATGCATGGGGATGTCAAAGCCATGAACGTGTTGTTAGGCCCTCGTTTGGAACCTTATCTTGCTGATTTTGGGTTGGCCAGACTAGTCAACAATGGCCAGACTGATTGTGAGCATTTCAAAGCAGCAGAGCCAGAGGCCTCAACTTGCTGGTTCTTATGGATATATGGCTCCAGGTATTTAATCAATCAGCATAAAAATAAAAAAATTAGATGATTTAGATTATTTTTCACATAATTAACTAATTCGGTTTTGTTTCGTGTCATAATCAGAACATGCATCGATGCAACGTATTACTGAGAAGAGCGATGTATACAGCTTTGGAGTGGTCCTGTTAGAGGTTTTGACAGGAAGGCATCCATTAGATCCAACACTGCCAGGGGGCGCACATTTAGTACAGTGGGTTCGTGACCACTTACACAGCAAGAGAGAACCAGCTGACATTCTTGATCCTAAGCTAAGAGGTAGAGCTGATCCTCAGATGCATGAAATGCTACAAACACTAGCTGTTTCATTTCTCTGCGTCAGCTCGCGCCCCGATGACCGTCCTATTATGAAAGATGTTGTAGCCATGCTCAAAGAAATTCGACATGTAGTAGATCCCATAAGGTCGGAGAGCCTGATTTGCTCAAGGGAGGTTTGACGGCTTCTCCTAAATCTCCTCCTCCTCCTCGGAGAGTAATTTCACAAGGGTCTTCTAACTGTTCTTTTGCATTCTCTGATGATTCAATCTAAGTAAGGTTTGAAGAAATATTATATGCTGATTGTGTATATTCATTAGGAGAATGAATTCATGAAAGCTTGGCAGAGAGATTATTATAGAATGGATTGGTTTTTTACTACCGTTATTTCCTTGCCATAGTGTATATTTTTGTAGGTATAGTCACTGTTGTAGAGTGGAATAACTAGTTTTATCAACATAATGTTTGATTGTATTTGGGTTTTAATTCCATTGCCTGAATTTGTATATTTATCATGTATTCAAGTATTTCTGGGGGTTGACATTAGACAAATAGAACTAGTAATAGACCAAGAAATGGAGGACCAAGAGCAATGATTGGGTCTCCTGGATTCATGCAGACCAGAATTTAGTGTGTATTAAGATTATCTGTCTAAAGCGGAGAACTCCACACAGGTCTAGTCTTTCCAGCGGTGTTCACATGGCCCAGCTCCCCCACATCCCATATCACATGCTCATGTGATGCCAGACAGCCAGATAGAAACTTACAAGAAAATAATTCTCAAGCCATTTCAACAGACACTTTCAAGAAAGAACACTCCCAGATCAGACTAAGGAAACTTTGTCCAAAAGTCAGCTCAGTGTCTTTTAATCCAAAAAAAGTTACACATTCAAGAAGATGATTACATATGGAAAACCTTTAGATGGTTAGTATGTCTAAAGAAGAAATCAAAATATAGGAATTAATCAGCTATGTCTATTAGTAGTTCTATGTGGTTACCTTCATCGGGAATATCTACTTCAACTTAAAATCACGAAACACAAGTCTTGTGTTCTATGCCATGCAAAATGTCTATTACTAGCAAACAAGATATGGACACGACTAACAACACATTTTTGCCCGTGGCTCATTCATTCGCACAGCACTAAGAAGGATTGGTTTTGGCAACACATTCCATTCTATAGACAACCCCCCCTCTCCGTGATTAGTTTAAAACTGCGTACCTATTGAACCAGATTTTAGATCAACTTGATGCATTGACACTTGGGACTCAAACATGCTGCCCAAACCAAAGACCTACTGGGACACCAAGCACCATAATCTATAACAAGAATTACCAATTTTATGTATTATATGGCAGCAAAGTGTAAGAACTCTAAGAAGGATACTGAGATTCTAACTTTTTTAACACAAAACTTGTAATGCTCCAACTGAAGCCACGGTACTGAAGCCACCGAACAATCCTTGCTTTTCTTATCTCCCTGGACACACCACAGCTTCGCTGCCATTGCTTTGAAGCCTGAGCCAATAAATGATCCATTGAAAGCTTTGACATACCAAGACCTGATTCTTGATCTCCACTAGCTGCAGTACCATTGAACACTGACTTTATCGCTTTCTCTGCATCCAAGTCACTTACTCCCTTACTGTAAAGGGCCTGATATTGGTCTCTTATACACATGGGAAAGCATGTCGAAGCAATTATTTTCCTTTCACAGAGAGGAAACCAAGAATGGACTGGAATGCAGAGTAACAGAAACTCAGGTGATGTCTTAGTAAAATGGGACGTGAAAAAGGGAGAAAATTAATTATGGCAAAAGAAGGGAAGAAGCATAATCCATCTGATCTCCTGTACCGCCCTTTCTAGTTTTGTGCGCACAAAGTGGAAAAATTGGGTGCAAAGACCAACATAGAGCTATATCCAAACCATGTCTACTGTACTGTCTAGATAAAATAAAAGGGTCATTTGGAATTTAATAGACTATCTGTGAGTCTTGTTGCATTTGTGGATGCACCTATTTTCTAATCGCAAATGCTCAAATACTGAACACCAATAATCATGCACACATGCCTTGAGAAAGCTTAACAGTCTGATGGCTAAGTCTTCTCGAGACTAGTACAAAAGAGACTCATCACATTTAAAGATTTTAGCAACAGACAGACTGAACCGACTTCCCAAAAATGTACAGTTCTCTGAAAATGGAAGAAGGATTTTATTGGAATCTCTTAAACAACTTACTTCAGGTGCATACCAATAGAATTTTAGTTAGTACTCCCAAAAAGGTCATATTTTTCCTCCATGGCGATAAGGGGCTAAAGAACAATACCTAAAAGGAAAAAGTACTTTATAGAAGAGGAAGCTTTACCCTTTTTATACGCCTTGGGCCCCATGTTGAAGATGACCATCTAGAACGCGAAAATGTTTCCGCATACAAGCCATCATTGATCAGACCCCTGCAGGAAGCTACAAATAATGAAGACTTGCAGAAAACATGAAGCTGGAATAATGTAAATTTTGGATTAGCATGGTTGGTATTTTCTGATGAGAATCCAGAATTAAAAATATGAGGGTGGTTGGACAGAAGGGGAAAATACCAACTAGCACACAGATCACTATAAGCTTCTTTACAAGAAATTGTGAATCCATGTGAGATTTGCTTGTTCATGTTTGTTTTTAAAGTAACACAGCAGAGAGAAATTTCAAGTTATGCACCTGCCCTGAAAGTCCGTTATTACTGCATCAACAACACCAAGGGGAAACTTCTTCCCCAATAGTTTCTTTCTTAGCTCCATAGCTGTAAAAGCTCTAAGGACGAAAGTACAGTTCAGAATAAAGCCTTCAAAAGCAGCACATATTGCAGCAAGGAAGACAGAATATTTCCTTCACTAATATTAGCAATTCAAATTCCAATGCTAAGTACTAAATCAGGCAAAACTGACGTAACCAAGGAGCAACACTAACATATGCAGCTCATGGTTGAAAACAAAAAATGGCCAACAGTCAAGATGATCAAATATATTATTCTGATATCAAGTCTGCAATTTTAAGTATGGCAGAGTATTGTCGTGTTGGAATATCTTATGCTTCCATATGAATAAGTTACCTCCTCATTCACTGTCTTAGTTATGATAAACCTGCATCACTGGAAACATTGAAAACAAACTATTACCAAATGATGTGAATATAGAATTCAACTGCCATTTTCTGGAAGTAAACACATTCCCATGGTACCTCAGTAAATCCTGAAGCATATTTTTTACTACATACTGGAATCTAAAGACAAGTATAAGTCCATTGACGAGGTTTGGCAGAGTATTATGTAAGAAGTGTATCACGGTAACAATAGCCTTAAACGTTATACTCTCATGTAAAAGATGCATACGCATGCCCATACTTCACTCAGAAAATAAACAAAGCCGTGAAGCTATCCAACCTTGTAGCAAGTAATTCAACAGCAGTTTTCTTCACATCTTCCTTTACTTCAACTCCTTGAATTCCACTGCCTTCGTTACTCTCCTCTCCAGGAAAACCTTCAAGTTCCTCCATGAATTCAAAGCCTTCATATTGCATATCACCATCAAGTTCTTCTCCAACCCCTGAAAACCAAAGAATTATCTAAACATCTCAATTGAACTCTGCCAATACAGAAAATAATACATGGGAAAAAGTTAACCAGCAGTCATACCCACTATAAGATCCAACATCATGGTCAATTCGCTTTTTATATTGGTTTTGAAACTCAGTATCTCCAACAATGCTCTTGGATGAAGTCTGGGTGCTATTCGAAAGTTCAACTCTCTGAACATTTGATTGACGAACTCTACTTGTACCCAATCTAACATCATTGTTTATGCTGTTAAATTGCTTTTCATGTTGATTGTGAAACTCAGTATCTACAATAGAGTTCCTTCTGCTGCTCACACTCTTGGAAAGTTCACTTCTCTGTACATTTGATTGGACAACTCTACCTGTACCCAATCCAACATCATGCTTTATGCTGTTAATTGAAATTTCACTTCCATTTTGAAACTCGGTGTTGACAATAACACTCCTATTACTGTATAAAGTCTGTGCACTCTGAGAAAGTTCATTTCTCCGTTCATTTGATCGAACACCTCTACTTGTACCCAACCCAGCATCTTCGTTTAGGTTGTTAATTGGCTTCTCATCTTGTTTTTTAAACTCAGAGTCAACAATACAAAGCTCTCATTACTGCACAAAGTCTGCGCACAATTTGAAAGTTCACTTCTCTCTACATTTGAACCAAGAACTCTACTTTTATCCAATCCAACAAGTGGCTTCTCATTTTGATTTTGAAAATCAGTGTTAGCATCAAACCCCTTGCTACTGCATGAAGTCTCCGCGCTTTTGGAAAGTTCAAGTCTCTGTACATTTGATTGAACAACCTTAACTGTACTACCTAATCCAACATCATAGTTTATGCTGTTAATAGGCTTTGCATTTCGATTTCGAAACTTCGCATCCTGGACAAAGCTCATACTACCGTATGAAGTCTGCGCACTACTTGATGAAAGTTCAACAACATTTCGATTTGATTCTAAACTAGTATGCATTTTCACATCATCCAATCCATTTGCGGGCGAAGAAGAAGCTTCTTCTGATTCTTTATTTTCTAAAGACCTCTTAGGAATGTACCGTACTGGAGCTGAATTACTGTAGTTTCTCCTTCTTGAACAGAACTCAAATAGTGCCAATTTTCATCTTCTTTTTCACCCTAAAAGCAAAAGTTCGAGTCTTTATACCACAGTCAAATTTCTATCTCAAAAAACATACAACCCATTTTTTTTTTTTTACACAAAAAACCAAACTTTATCACAAAAAATGCATAAAGATTCTATCTTTGCACTAGAATGAGCTATGATTTGCAAGAAAGATACTTCTTTTCTCGAAAAAAAGAAAACCCAGAATTACTTACCAGGGAATTAGAAGGACTTGGTTCTGTGACTGAATTGCAGTTCTTGACATCAAATTTCCAGAGAAAATTGCCATCCTAGTTATGGAGTTTGAGTGTGGAATCATCAAAGCCTATGGAAGAGAGGGGAAGCTAAATTTCTGAATTGCAGGGTTCTAAATTCTAATGGTCTACACGCCTTTAACGCTGTTATACATTAGTCCGTTAGGGGTCTACCGCTTTCAGTATGCGCACCTGCTAAATAAAGCGCTTTAAACTGTACCCGGGTACAAAGACAGAGATTTGTTATAACTTTCCCCTTGCAGTTAAAATTGTCGTTGTTAACTAGTCAGTGTCAATTCAATGCTATTAATGAATGATGGATGATACGAAAATAATATTGATAGTCATGTATTGAATAATATTGTTAAAAAATAACTGTTATTAGTAATATTAATTCAGTGTTATTAATGATGAATAATACGAGAATAATATTAACGATAAAATATGGAATGATATTGTTATAAAATAACGATACTCTATAATTGGTCGTACAAAGTTCATATGGCAAAATTTTGGGCCTTGTATCATAAAACCAAAAAGGGAAACAAATTATGTGAAATGAAATTAGACAAAAACTTGATCAACAGTGAAATGCAGCACTTCTTAAAAGTAACCTTAATATTGACATTGTTTCTATGATAACTATTAATAAAATTTGACTATATTTGGCACAAAAATTTGCAAACCATATATTTCCACTCAGTCTGTCATCCAAGCATAAAGGAAATGGCAGAATTAACAGTGATGGATACTTCTTCTAGTGGTAAGTTGCAGTTGCCACCCTGTGAAACTTCATAATCTGAATTCATCTCATCATACTCACTATCAAAATCACCTTCAAGAATACCTTGCATGAAAATGAATGTTCCAGGTCCTGATTCTTCTTCACTACTATATAACCAATCATGCACGTCCCAGAAAATCTGTACAGGAACATCATCCACTAAAAGAGTTTCATTTCCCCTGAATCTCCAATGCAAATTGGAAACACGAATCGACTCGATTCCATCCACACTAATCCACATTTCAGGATCATAAGGCCCTGAGATTGCAGGCTCAATAATGATGTGATGTTCCCTTCTGCCTTGACCTAACATGGTTCTGGTGCAAAAACACTTTTTTGCAAACACATTCTCTTTCTTATGGACTAATGCAGCATCCATTTGTGATGGTCTTGACTTGGTTCTTTTAATTGCCTCTGTCTTCTGATCACCAAGCAACAAAACAATCTCTTTTTCAGAGAGGTTACCAAAGCAACATAGTACTCAGATGTTGGTTCTGGACTGGTGGAGAATTTTGCTGTCCTTAAATCCCAAAAGATATCCACTCTTTTCTCGTCAACTTTGAAGGTTTTTAGACCTTTCTTGCCCCAAAACTGCCAGGTTTTGAGGTCTATTTTGCATGTAGAGTGATTTTCCTCAGAAGAGTTTTCCACCAAGATATAAAGGGTGTGGCCAGTTAAACTTTTTGACCATGTTACAATGATGTTCCGTGACAAACCTGCAAGCTTTGCCCTGTGGATGCAGGTGACAAAATTCTCTATAGTCTTGTTTGCCACACTCTCCTCTAATTGTTGAGGATTCAAAGAGAATTCAGTTCCCACAGGAAATTTGGACATTTTGAAGAAGTTTTCTAGGTATTTACATCCCTCACCAATTCAAATAATTCTAGACACCAGAACAGGCTTTGGAAATGTATATACAAACCACCTAAGATGGTTCCAAATCTGGGATCAAATCAAAATCCCATTATTCATTCTGAAAAAAAGATGTCCTCCTACATATAATATCATCTTCTATTATCTAACTGAATAATTTGTTCATGGAAATGGTTGAATCTTTTGGCAAAGCTTAACTAACAAAAAAGAAGAATTTGCATGTACCTTTCAAGATGACATGGTGCCTGGAAATTCTGATTGAATTTGAATGATGCCTGCATGAGAATTATAAACATACTGGATATATGTATGGATTGAAGGACTTAACAATGTTTGCTCACCATTTCTTTGGTCAATAAATTATCATCACAAAGAGATGAATGGGTGCAAGAATTGGCCAAAATCTAATGCAACATGGTGAGCAAACATTGGGGGCTTTGGATAATTAAGATCCTTTTGCCTTGTTACAGGAACATACGATGAAACCTGGAAACTAATTGGGTATCTAAAAGTTCAAAACTGTATTTTTTTTTTTCCTTATTTAAACTTGTGAAGAATACATATTAATTACAGAATGCCACATGGCTATATTTAGCAGTGTCCCTAAATGGAATATTCATCCTATCCTGACTCAAACTCTTTTTATATCTCTATTTTATCCACATTTTAGAAAGAAATGTGTAAAGGTGAGAAATCCTGATTGTCAATTAGCCCTTCAACTTTTATCAGGGATCAAACTTTGTGAAATATATTTTGGAAAAGAAAATTACTGAAATGGGACCTGATTGTCAATTTGTTATAGATGGATGACATAACAATAATCAACTCCTACAAGATGTCAAAAAGCCTTTATGTCCTTGATAATTTTTTATGAGACTAAGAAGTATAGATTTGGTGAAGAGAATATAGAATACACCCTGGCATTGTCATTTCTCAATGGAGAGGAACTATATTTATCAATTTTTTCAGTGTACACACCAAGAAAGTTGATCAGACTGACCAAAAATAATAGTGAAACAAACTGAAAAACAGTATTATGAGTATGGTCAATCTCCGATAACTCATCCTCTTAATTTTCTGGATAAGAGTACAAGACACTATGACACCAAATACAAGTGGCTGTACAAAGACTTTGGATACACCAAAGATGATGACCTTATATCTCACATCTTTCTCAAGGCAAAATCATAAACTTGCCACGAGGTGTAGATCGGCTCCTTCTGAATTCTGGAATGGATGAATTGCTTGCTTCCTTGGCATTTTGAAATGTGCCATTAGAAAGTTTGCTTTCATGTTTCCCAGCATATAGGGACTCTGTTGGCTGTATCAGCTCTCTGCATTAAGTAGGAAGTTGCACTGATTAATGGAAGCAATAAAAGATGCCATATTTCGGATTTATTTGTAGTTTACAGAGCTCGTACACAAAAGAAAATATCCTACCATACCTTGGTTCAACATTTTGAGAGTTTCTTGAGAAGTTCCTCTGAAGCTTTTTCAATCTCATGGTGGTAGCATGAACAGGTGATCCAGCTTGTTCATTTTCTGCTTCCAAAAACTCATTTTTGTGAGCCTCTTCCACCACTCCACCATTGTCCAGGTCAGAGAGTAAAGCGAAGTAACTCCAATGTCAGACTTCTGATTTTTAGTTGTCTGTGGATGCTTGGTCTTAACCTTATTATCCAGTCTATTTTTTCTAATTCCGCCTTGTCTAACATTAAGTGCTTGTTTAAACTGCTCCTCTTCATGTTCAATGTGAACTTTCCTTGAAGCAATCCTTTGGAGGCTGTACAATGTCTCAGAGATGTTATCCTGCTTAGGTGGTTCTTGAGAAGCCTGATATGACCTTGTGTAACTATCTGTTGATGAAATAACTGAAGGTACAGCAACCATGGGCTTGTTGGAGGGGACCCTTGCTGGAAAAGGTAGTCTCATGACTGGTGGGTTGTCGAGTGTCTCGGGCTTTATCCTACTTCGAACAAGAGCACCTCTATCAGTTGACACTGATCTTCTAACTGGGGGAGATGGTGATCTTGCCTTACTGGAACCCAGAGATCTCTCTTCAGGTAGGAAAGAAACTTTTGGTACAATATCCTTGTCGGTGAACTTAGCTGGTAACCGGGACCTTCTTTGCTTGCCTGAGGAACAGCTTCTCACCTGAAATGATGTTTAAGACTGCATTAGTTTTAGGACTATGAATCAATTGATATCAGAAGGAACAAATTATAACTCCTGGAATTCTAACATGATATCATTGAAAGCATACATTAGTCTACCACAGTTCAAAAAGGATTAGATAATTGACATTCCTTTCAATAGGCCATGCCACAGTTTTACCTCAGAGCTTCGACTGTCATCAATGGTTCGCTGACTGGTTTCAGGCTTCAAGCTGGCACTAACATTCGACTTTGGCATCCGAAGAGGTGATATTGTACCTCTTATATTTGCACCACATCGTAATTGTTGCACCTCAGCATCCTTTTTCTCCAATGCTAGCTTGAGGTTTGAGATCTTAAATAATCATGAAAAGAGCAATATTTAGTAACTATTAAAATGAAAAAGACTGAAATTTGAACAAGTTACTGAAAAAGATCTCACCTCATCTTTGCACTCAACACTCGAATGTCCCCAGTTTCCTTATTAGATCGAGCAGCTCCAAGGTCTATCGAGGCCACCCTCTCAGCAAACTTCAGGGTGCTAATTGTCTCTCCTACAGCATTGACCATCGGATTTATATGCACAAACATTAAAGTCTTTGCATGACCACCTGCATAGAAGGCAAAAAATGATTTGTCAATTGTGATAAAATAACTGTAACATTCATATAATGTCAACAAGTCCTGGGGAAGTATTTGAGTACAAGAATTATTCAATTACTATAGCAAATAAAATTTTGATCAAAACAGATATTGATATGGTTCATAACTCGACCTTAGTTTCAAGAATCAATTGAACCACGGGAATAAAGAAATTTCATATGAAGTATACTTCAAAACTGACTATATGGAGTCGTTAAATCTGCAAAAGAAAATACTTGATTATTACCTAGAGAATCCTGTAACACTTGAGTGAGCTTGCTATTTCTATAAGGAATATGTGAACTCTTTTGAGCAAGAGCAGAGAGACAGCAATAACATCTCCAAGCGCAGACAGAGATCTGTTTATATGTTGGGCTTCCTTTAGTCTCTCACCAACTGCTTCAGATTTATCAACTCTCTCACTTCCAGCTAGATCCACCAGGTGAAGGCAACCCTTTAATGTGGATCCAGAAACCATCTCTTTTCCTCGGACATGAACTGTTAAAATACTGCAAAAAATGCCAAAATCAAGGGCTATCATGACAATCGTTCAACAAAAATAATTGCGTAAGATGGTAAAATAATATAGATAATGCATTATACCTAGATGATCGGCTACTCCGTTCATTTAGAGCAGTGGCACCAACAGCACGATTTCTTTGTCCGATTTTCATCAAATCAAGAACATCGTCGGTAGATTTAACTGGAATCAGGCATGCATCAGGCACATTAAGGCCATTGAGTTGAGAATTGTTTCTTACATCCAATGTGCACATAGTTAAGTTTAGACAAGAAGAAAATATTCTCTTTAATCATCTCAATTAGGCTTGTAAGATTTCCAAATTTACTCGTCGAGTGTTAAACTACCAGGAAGATGACAAATTGTAAAGGATATCTCCTATTTGTTCCATCGATGACCAAGAGATCTCTCACTTGTTCATTGTATATTTCAATCATTTGGACTCCAACTTCATATTCTATAACTTCCATTCTCTCCTTTGAAATGTGAAACAGGTCACGCAAAGCACGATAGTTTACACCCCATGTCTCCTCTGTTGTCAAGTCTGGGCCACTCTGTAGATGTATATGTAGGAACATATATAAGAATTATGTGAACTAATATACATTCTGTGACTATAGGAACTCTTCTCTATCCTAAACAAATGCAAAATTATTCTAAAGAAGATGTGTTTTCATACAACTCTACTGGTATATTTGACGCTTTTGATGTAAAGAAAATGTCTGATATAATTGACTATATGAAAGGTGAACAATACTGATCTTATCGAGTCATTTATAGTCTTAGGTTTGTTACAAAAGGATGACCTTGTCAATGAACAGTAGAATAGAGAATGATGGAAAGTAAGAAATATCAGATATCATGGAAGTAATGCAGGAAAGAAAAGTCATCGAAATGAAATGGCCATTTCTAACACATGCCAACTAGATCCCAACACTTTTGGGTTCTATCATTTAAATGCGATAGGATAACGGTAATGACCATGTCATAATTTAAACTAATTAACTGATAATCCATGATATACATTACCATTGTATATGTCTTCCCTGAGCCAGTTTGGCCATAAGCAAAAATACAAACATTATAACCATCAAGAACAGATCTGACCAATGGCCGAGTATCCAGATATATTTGTTCTGCAAAGTGAAAGTAAAAATATCAGAAATTAGTGAAACCTCATCACATACAGTTTATTACCCAAACACGGCAATAAGCCTTCATCCCATGCCATCCAGAGAAAGCTACATGTATACATTTTTCTCCATATAGCTATGTGTAGCATGATCTTCTGATTAATCAGCATATGACCATCCATTCTTATACACATCTAGATTACATCTAGTGAGATGAAATCAAGCTTCTCTTGTATCTACTCATATTAAGATGGTTCCACATTGTGCATAAATGCTATAGAAAAACACACAAAATAAGATAAAATGTAGCATGTCTTCTCCTGTGTATAACTTTTCCTTACGCCAAATTGACATGATATGATGATGTAAACAGGAAAGAAGCTAAAACGTGAAAGAAGTCGTACGCTGAGTTGCTGTTGCCCCAAACACCTTGTTGAAAGTGAAAATCTTCCTTGCATCCTTACCCTGCTTATAAGGATTGACAATCATGATGTCTCCATTTTCCCCAATATAGTCTACTGTTGAGTGTCCATCTGATTGCCCTGGTAGGAAGGGCCTCACTCTACAGTAAACTCTAATAGTCCCTGATAGACGGCTTAAGATGAGTTGGACAAATGCCAGTATGGTTAAATGGAAGAAATACATAACTTCAGTTCGCGAATAATTCACCTTTTAGGTCTTGGACTTGATTGTAAAGCATACGATATTTTCTTCCAAAACTTTGTGGTAAGAAGAAGCAGCCACTTCAAGGCCCTTAATGTGATGCTCTAAGCAAAAAAAAGGAAATTCAGTTAGGGCAAAGTTTGACAAAAGCTTCTAATAGAAGTAATAACATAAGTTTTCTCTAGGTAGCTTGTGAAAGTTTTAGATAAAATAACATGACAGTGTCTCACCAAGCCTTTTGAATTCCTCTTCACAGCCTTTCTGAAACTGCTGAAATTCTTTTTTGGTCTCTTTAGAAAAGGCTTTAAGCTCCTGAAGACAAATTACGGAGATAGCCATATGTTTTGGTGAGATCTGATAGTGGAAACTTTACATAACGCACAGTTGACGTAAAATGACAAATGAGCAGGTTTCGCGGCAAGACTGAGGAAAGGAACACCAACATTGCATATTTGCTAAGAGACTGACAACATGTAATTCATCTAGAATAAGGTAAGTCTATAAGGAGTAAACACAGTTAAACTAGATAAATCAAAAATGTGGAAATTCTTAATAGCTTACAATATGTTATCTACTTTCATAACCTAGACTCAAACATTTTAGGTTAATGGTTTAATCTTCTTGAAGTTGTTCCGGCTGTTCATAGCCGGTTGTGATTTCTGATACAAATATCCTTCATCTCTAGGCAACCCTTTTGCAGCCATCTTATTTCTTCAAATCTATTTTCACCATAATTTCAGCATGTGTCGATTGCATGAAGTTTAATAAGTTAGTGAGAAATTGCATGTTCACACAGCACCTAATCGTGATTTCTATGATCAAGAAAAGGAAATTATCATAGGAAAGAGACAAGTGATAAGATGGTTTCACCTCTAGCTGTCTCTGTTGGCCATCAAGAACTTCTCCATTACCCAAAGAGGAACTATTTCTTCGAGCAATGTCATCCCCTTTCCGGCCACAAATGCAAAATTTTGAGAGATCACTTGATGCCAAACTACTCCTTTGACCAAGGTATTTTAATATGATTTCTAAAAGTACAGATTTTTGTTACATTGATAGATTGAGGAATGCAGTCACTGTTCAAAATTTTCTTCAGAATAAGTCCAAGCTGTACGTGGCAAAACAAAGCATTAGTTTGCAACACCCATTCATAGTGCCAATTTGAGCTTATAGCATCACCAATGTGTAAAAGTTAATTATAACAGTGTCCCTACAAAGAAAAAACCAGAATATGCCCATTTACTACCTGATTGCTTTGAGAAACCAGCATAGAAGAGAAATCCTTAACCACCTTCCTGAGCAGAATATCAATAACCTACAAATATCAGATATTAGAATAACAGGGAATGGTAGAAGTCCTTACAAGATACATAAACGATAGCTATCTTTCAGCTACTAGTACAAATTCTGTTTATAGGTAGAAATCATTCTGGAAAGTACGTAGTACACTTCTACATTCACTGTAATGAAAGCCTTCAGAGAGTCTTTTCGTATAATCTTGGCAAAAAAAATCCTGAAATTCCACCATTCCAATTGAGAGTCACCAGTTTTTTTTGTCTATGGTACCACTCATTGGAAACATGGACTTAAATGCACATTTATGTCCCCTTGTAGTTGCGCTAAGCAAGGAAAGTTCAATATCCTTGTATCAAAGAGACTTTAAAGAGTTAATGACCCATCTTATTACAACGAACTATCTTTAAGAAATTAAATAAAGTCTCCATTTGTTCATAATCAAGTGTAAAGTTCCATTTGCAATAACAGCAGATGATCTTACCTACCATTGAATTCAAAGGCAAGTCTTCAACTCCACTAATTTCTGTGAGATATGCCTGCAGAAGGCCGAGCCCAAAACGGTCAAAGAGTAGAGTAAGCGCATTGGCTGCATTGGATTCCTCAAGTGAGACCTCACTTGATAAATGAAGATAATCCAATAGCTGCTCATATTGTGATGATTCAGAATCATCAAGAGACTCATCTGCACTTTCACTGCCAACAAAAGAAGATGGAGATCCCTTCGGAAAAGATACAATTTTTACTGTTCCACCATATCTCCAAACTCCTGTGGAATATTCCACCGGCTTGCTTCCACTCATAATACCCTTTTAAACAGAGAATGCAGTCTACAACCTTTCCTGACGAACCTCCCTGTTAATTCCAATTTCAAAAGCTTAATATAGCATTACATGAAAGCCTCAAAACACTATAGGCATGGAGCATATCAAGCATATAATCCACAAACAACACAATATACGTAAAACGATTAATCGAAGTGCTACATTTCACAGAATGATACAGAGGGCAATGGAGAGAACCTTTTCAAGATCCGAGGCTTCAAATGTGAGAAGTTTCATCTCTCCAACAGCTACAAGGAAATTCCTCGTATTCTCGAAATACTGAATAGCAGATTGGGCAGCACCCTCAGTGAACTGGACATCAATCACCCGATTTTCCACCACCTAATAACTCCATCATCATATATAAAAAATGCAACATTAATTACCATGCATTTCTTTCTACATAATTACTAGTAGCCTTATATATTTTGCATGCAATTGAATTATTGAAGATGTTTATCAGAAAAATAGTGAAGTATTACGTAGAAGTACCTTGTGAACCGCACCGGGATTGACTTTATTGAGAACATTGCATAGAATTAGGCCATTGCGGAGTGCCATACAAAATTCCTCGTCAGTGGGTTCTTTTGGTAGAGCCTCTGATGCACCCTGGTCCATTTCTCTCAGCCATGCAGCTGCCTGGTACCTCCTAGCAGCTGTAAGTTGTAGTATTTACAAATATTTCATTATTACTAGTATTTAATTTCCTCCCATTTTTTTTTTTATTTTAAAAATAGACATTAATTAGCGTCTTCTCCCAAATATTTGGGTTTAGACATTAATGTTGAATCCAGGATATTAAAATATTTAAAATTTTAAGCTGATTATGTAATGCAGCCAGCTACGTGTGTAGATTGTACATTTGTAATTTATAGGCGATTATGCCCTCCATTTTATTTTAATTGTCGTCATTTTAGGTTAGTGCACAAGAAAATTTATTAAATTACATTAATTTTTACACATCCTAAAATATATAATTCAATGTGACTAAATTACTCGTT
The DNA here is from genome assembly GCA_025175665.1 of Cinchona pubescens. Lineage (NCBI taxonomy): Eukaryota > Viridiplantae > Streptophyta > Magnoliopsida > Gentianales > Rubiaceae > Cinchona > Cinchona pubescens. Next base: position 2,392,207 of record JANKKI010000106.1, read on the forward strand.
TAATCTTAATATTTCTCAATTACACAATCCTTCCTTCTATTAATATGATACTATGAGTAAAGTTAAAAAAGACTCATTTAATTCTTGCTTAAATTTGTAAATAATTTGGCACAAAGAAATTACTTAAAAGTGAAGAATGAAATGAAACAGATGGAATAATTTATTAAAACCCAGATTTAGAAATGTGCTTCATTAAGCTCAAGAACTGATAATTAAAGGGTTAATTATATTTACGATGTTTCTACTATATTACTAAACACACCATGTGGTTTAACAAAATTACAGTCAACTCCCTTAAATAGCCAAACATTGATAAGTACCACTTTACCATTTACCATTACCGTTAAGAAAATGCTGACATCAGCAAAAAAATTAATTAATTTATTTCCAAAATACTCTTATTCATTCTTAATTATTTTTCATATTTTCTCAAATTTTGAAAATAGACATCATTTTATAATTTTACAGACTCAAACCTAAGATTTCATTATTTTTTTTTTTTGGAGTTTTTTCTGTCTCTATGAATCTTTTTGTTGATTTGTATTATAGATTGAACCAGTGAAATGGAATAGAGGTGGGGGAGATGATAGTTTGTGGTTGAGGAATGAGTTGTGTACTAAATTGATAATATAAAAAAAATCTGAGGACTATTCTTGATTTTAGAAAAAAATTGAGGGACTAATTAAGCAATACATAATAAGGGTAATTTAGTTTTTTTAAAAGTTCTCGGTTATTAAGAAGAGAGAATCTGTAATTTTGTTAAACTACAGGATTTATTAGGTAATATGATCAAACCTTAGGAGAGATAAATATAATTAACCCATAATTAAAAGGTGTGGAGACATTTAAGGAAATTTTTTAGTATGTAAATTTTATTCTAAGAAATTTGTAAATTTCTTTCTATTAGAAATGATCAGGTTTTTGTTAATTATGGAAGGATTAAATTGAGAGGACGTGAAATTAATAAATGAGGGTATGAATTCGAAACTTTGAAACATGTTTGGGGAAATTGAGGAGGGCCTACCTTGCCCTTGCCATTGCCAATGCCAGGTACTATATTATATTATCAGTTACTGTCGCCGTGTGAGCGAGTTAGTTGTTTCTTTAAATCAAAACATCAAATACGTTGTTGGTACATTAATGATGTAGGAAAATTCAACAGGTTCGTTCAAAAATTATTTTTTTATATTTTAAATATTTTATATAATATAATATTATATATTTTAAAAATTTATATTGTATAAATTTTTAAAATAAATATGATAATTCCTTCAACGAAATTATAAAATTTTCCCAATGATATATATATGTGGCTAAATTAACATTTACAAATTCCTGAATTATTTTAATTCCAAATACAGAGCACTATTACAAATTTAGTTAAATTTCGGATGACAATAATAGTATATATCTGCACCTTAAATTCCTAACTATTCCAACCAAACTATATAGGAAATAATTCGATGAGAATATTTGGCTAATTTGGGAATTTTACTTGTCCTCTTAAATTCCTGTCTATAATTTTGTGAAATAATGGTTGAAATGGTTCTTTTGTTTATTTATTTTTGGATAAATTACAATGAACCCCTTGTGATTTAGTTAATGATCACGTTATTCTTTTATAATTTTCAAACCTACAATCCCACTTGGTTTAGATTTTTTTTATAAAATGGATAAAAATTTAAAAACTTGACAGATTGTGCAAAAATTCCAAAATACACCTAAGCCTAATATCCCTCAATTCTCGAAAAACCTATTTGCCGTAAAGGATGAGTTGTGTTTTATATTAAAATATATAACTAATCTTAGTTAGAGGCTTTTTGAAAAAAAAATCAATCTCCTAACGATTATTTAACGGAATATTTAATTATTTCACTTTAATTCAAATCACAAAGGGATAGATTATAAATTTAAAAATTATAAAAAAAATAATGTAAATATTAATCAAATCACAAGAGCAAATTTCTTGTAATTTTTTTTTTGTTGTCACGTGTAACTTGTGTTTGGTGGTGCATGTCTTCTATAATAATAGTGTATTATTATTTGGAAACTTTAAAAATCTTTAAAAGAAAAATGATCATTTTAGCACTCTCTCAAGCTCACTCCCCAAAATGGTCTTTAAATTAGTGAAGCGTGATATGCAAGCTGGGCTGGGCAGTGGGCAGTGGGCAGTGGGCAGTGTTAGACCCACACCACTCATCAAGCTCTTCTTCAAAGCGGTCCAAAATCCAAATTAATGCTGTGAATTTGGCAATGTGAGGTGATCAAGGAAAAGTACCATTTCAACTCTTCACTTTAATTTAGGACACTTGAGTACCGCAATACCAACTAGAAAAAAACATCATGATGTGCCGCATAGTCTTAGTTATTCTATTCCACTTTTTTCAACTTATAATTCTAAGTACAACGGTACAACCACTACTTTTGGATCCTCTACAAAATTCAACTTTCTTTGTTTTACTGTATATATAATTTTGTTCCTTTCCATATATATATATATAGACGGCAAAAAAGAGAAGAAGGAAAAAAACTAATGCACCATACTATGGAACATTGATTAAATAGGATATTTCACGTTTTATATTAATTTTTATTATATCTTTAATATTCGTCATATTATACGTATAATTTAATTTACAAACATTTAAAACAACAGATCATTCATGGAGTGAGACAAACTGAACCAGGGCAATGGCAAGGTGAGATAGAAGATACACGGTGATAGCTATGATGAGTACATACCTGCTTCTCCGGCTTTTCTTTGGGCCAGTTCCCGGTCGTTGATGATCTCCTCAGCATATACAGCATCATTGCTGCTGTACATCAATCCTTTTAATCCTCTCAAATTCTTGTTGGGGGAGAAGAATGTTGAACTACTGTTAGAGTTGCTTTCTTGCGGCATCTTGACTAAATAATTGCCTTTTTTTAATCTTTCTCCTGCCCCAATGAATTATTAAGATTAAACATAACTTAATTACAGAGAATCTCAATGGTTAGTGAAAAAGCTTAATAATGCTACTAAAATTAAACAATTACTACTACAACATTTGCTATATATGCCCATCATCATCTGGTTAAACTTAAACTTCCTTCGATCAATTGCAAAAGGGGTAGTGTGTGACTGTGTGTACATTAATGCAGCACTCTGTAAAACAAGAATGTGAGAATTGTGAAATGCAACTTTATACTAGTTTATATAGATAGAAGCAGAGACATTATATATCTTACGGTTCATGCAAGAAATATTGCTTCATCATATATCAGAATATAAACTTGAAACTAATACAAAGTAGAGGGATTAACATGGATTCTTTACCTGTTGCGAAGAAGAGTGTATTGCCGCCTGGAGCCTGTAGGTGGGGTGGGTGTTTCTTGAAATTCCAAAACAGATGAGGCAATAGTATGAAGAAGAGGTAGCAGAGTGAAGAAGGTATATAAAAAAACAAAATATCAAGGGGTGGTGTTGATGGCCTGATCTGGTGAAGCAATTAAACAATGGAAAATGAAATGAGACGAGATTCTCGTGCTTTGAAAACAACAATCAGAAAAACTAGAGGAGGTTCATTTAATTCAGAGAGAGAGAGAGAGAGAGAGAGAGTTTTGTGAAGACTGTCGAAAGAGAGAGAGACAGAACTAAAGCCTTGAATGCTTGTGAGCGTATGCAAGGCAAGTATAACAAACTAGAAATGAAATGAAAGGGTTCTGAAAAAAGAAAGAAAGAAAGATGCGTCCCCTTGTATTCGTGGGCCAAAGTCGGTGTATGGATATGGGATATAAATTTGTCCAAAATTATAAAAATTAAAGTAAAAATTTTAAATAATTATTTATAAATTAATCTTAAATTATTAACTAGATAAAAATATATTTTATACTATTATAATTTTAGTTTAAATTTTAAAATGTGTATAAATTAAAATAACGTATTGACAAAAAAAACGAGAAAGACTATTCTGAACACGACTCGATCGAATCTTTAAACTATGTTTGTATTTGCTTTCTTGTACCTTCAAAGTAAAAATATTTCTCTTTAAGCCACGCCCCATCCCATCCCAATGGACCTTAATTAATGGGAATCATAGTAACGTTTAGCTTTTTCTTTCTTTATTTTCCTTTGAAACTAAGAAAGAAAGTATTTTACCAAAATAGTACCAATGGTCTAACTGCGGAAGAAGTAGGTAATTTGCTTTGGATTGCTGATTTTCTGCCCCAGCAGGTACCTGACTATAGCTCTCCGAAGAGTTCGGTGAGATGATAGATTGTGTTTGAGTTAGGGGAAATATAAATTGGGTCTATAATTTTACTTGTAAACATGTAGTATAGATTAAATATTATGGAATCTGCGACATTAACTGATGTAAATAAAATTTAATTTTAATCGCAAGATTTATAAGTTTTGCCGATACCTGTTTATGGTAGTGTTTTCCTTGAGTTTGACTTTAGGATTGAGGTCGTCTTCCACGTGGCAGTCAGGGAGACAAACTACAAAGTGACAAGTGGGATCTCCTGTGGGACCTATGGAACGTTAGGATGGACGGCAAGCACGCTCACCGAGAATGATGGCAACAAATTTGTTTCCTTTGCCTCCATGCTCTTTGCTTGAATTGCTGATTGAGATTTTTCTTAAGCAAATAAGTGTTTTCTTCCCATGTTTTAAGAACCAAGAAAAAAACTTTCTTTCTCCCTTCTATTAATTTTCGGGTTGAACTTGTATACATCGTAGGGTGTGATGTATGACATATATGTAAAAATGATATCTAAAATTTATATAATATATAAGTGATATGTATTCACAACTGATGATGTAAAAATTACACTCGATGTATGAAAGATTAATTCTTAATTTTTTTTATTGGTTAATTATATAAGCTCTTTTTCAGAGATTCCCTTCGCTCTTCACTCAAAATTCCCAGTTCACTATTGGCTTCCGTAATTAAATGCATGTCTTACTGTTGATTCTCTGAATACACTATAATAAATTACTATTGAGACTGCTCAGTAACTCAGTTTGTGTGTTTTTTATTCAGTCGTTTTCCTTTGCTTAAGACAAGCCTAGTTTAATAACTTCTTTGACAGGTGATTAAGTAATTAACAATTAAAATAATAGAAATTTATTATTTAATTTACAATTCTTGAACTTATCATCTACTCTTTTTTTTTTTTTTTTTTCTCAAAAAAACCTGTACAATGTGCCTTTTACTACAAAAATTCAAGAAATCTAATGCTAGATGTTAGGGAATGAAAAATGTGGTTTTACATTGATAAGAAAGATTGTTATCATAGTATATAAAAATAAACAGCAAAAAGTGTACGTTAAGAGGTTTGAAATGGCAAAAGAGCCAAATTCAAAATTGTGTCAATCCTCTTCATTCCTATAAGGTCAAGATTTCAAAACGTTGGATCCCATCTCATCTGCCTTTGTTTGAATGATTTTGGAGCTAAAAGTTTTCCTTGCATCTTTTTTTACATTCTGTACCCCATTAATTGGACCAACAGAACAAAACCACACCCATAAATTTTTATTTTTTTTCTTTTTACTTTGTTACCTATCACCTACATTAATTTTCAGTTTCCATTATATTTGTAATGTGTGGGCTATTACATTTATATTTGAGTGAAGGATAGCTGCATCCCTTTATTTATTTAATTTATTTTTTGGTACCTGTCAAACGGCTATGTAGTATTACATGATTGAAGATGTTAGAAAGATAAACGAGACACAATTATTCTCAAATTTAATTACACTAATAGCTTTTAAAAGCTTAATAGATTGCAGCATGGTGTTTCAAAATAATGGAGCTTGTGGATCACAAATTTGATGTTCCAGACACGACTTTGTGTTAAAAGATTCTGAATTTTCATCTCAAAATTAATTATCAATAAGTATAGTGAGCTGTGAATTTGTATGTATTGTTACTGTGTAAAAATAACAGCATATATAATTTTGGTGGAGAAATACAAATAAAATAATTGAAGGGTTAATTCATCACCCTTGCTTTTGCTATCTTCGCAATTCATGTCATAGTTTAAGGGGAAGAAATTAAGGAATAATATCTTGACTTTAATTAATTAGGTAGGGAAAAGTATAGAAATAAATATTACTTCAAGAACCCAACAGGTAATGAGTGTGCTTTACTTAAAATTATATATTGCTTTAGCTTTTTTGACAATCAAATTAACCTTTGCATGTTAAAAATGATGAGTTTTGGGCCCTCCATCTTTTTCTTTTGGAGGCATGCCAAATCCCAATTCCATCCTCTCTCGACTCCCCTCCAAGTCAGTCTTTCTTCTCATTCATTCTGTTTTCTAGGTCAAAAAACGAAGAAGGAAAAAAGAAACATACACACATGATCAGACTATCAGGGTGTGTTTACCATATTTATGTTCTTTACCAATATGAACAAATTTTTAAATTTTATTGGTATTATTATTTGCAAAATATATTTCAATTCATTCGGTAAATACTTTTTTTTTTTTAATAAAAGTTTAGAAAGAAGATAAATTATCACTCTTGACGTATATTTGAGCAACATATTCTTACCGATCGTTCACCAATAAGATATTGAACCTTTAATTTTTTCGACTTAATTACCGTTCGAACCAACTAACATTGGCCAAAATAAGGATGACGTTCGATATAAGGTCAAACAATCTTTCGACCCAAATTCCAACCACTACGTTGCTGTGGGGCAGCCCATTTAAGGGGTAATGAAAACTTGGGCCCGTGTCCTTCTTCCTTTGTTATTAACACGTATCACTGCTTTAACGGGCCTTATTATCTACAATGCCATTCAAATTTCTGACACTCCAGCTGAGGCCCAATATCTTCTTAAATGGTCCATCCAATTTGCATTCGGACTCCAAACAGGTTAGTGGTGGAAGAACATTTCTGATACCAATTCAGGGACCATCTATTCACTTGGTGAAAGTTTTGGTCCATTCTCGTCCATGACAATTTTGTACTATTATTTTATTTTATTTAAAAACGTTCCTATTTAGTGGGAATAATACTTAATTTATCTGTTTGTTTTTATTTGAAAATGTACTTTCATCAATTAATCACACCCTTTTGTTTTTTTATTAGAAAATCACGTGTATTAGTTGTCAAAATATTGAATTTCTTTAATCTTTTTGAATTTATAAGGAAATTAATAATTTATCACTAATGCAAAATTAATAAAAGAATTTAAGTTATACTCTATTATGTTTTCCATACATAAAAAGGTATATGACCGGTAGTTTATCATTTTTTTTTCTTTTAAATTACTTTCTCTTTTTAATTTGTAGCATGTAATAATCTTATATTTTACTTTTACTAATCTATTTGAAGAACATAACCCGGTAAAACTCAAATGTTAGTAGTATATGTCAACTTACTCTGAATGGGTGCATGACACTATCTATATCTATATTATTATATTTTTATATATAAAGAATGAGAGAGAATTTAATGTGATATCCTTTTATGTATTTCTTATTTTACTATTTTTTAATTAGTTTTAAAATTTTCACTAGCATAACTATCATAAAACTTCTTCATATTTGTTACTTAATTATTTCTTTAAAAATCACACACATACAGTGTGTGTCTTTCCCACTAATTATATATAAAATAAAGCTCTTGGTGTGACGTCTTTGTTTATTTTGTCTATTTTATCCTTGATAGTTTTAAATTTTCATCACATAACTACTCCTAAAATTGCCCTCCATTTTTAGTTAATAATATTTAAATCACACACACATTAGTGTGTATTGGCCTCTAGTTGAAAAATTATGACATGGATCCTATCTACGATA